>AP028158.1:17505000-20005000 GCA_014132275.2 Samia ricini
CTGGACAAGAAAATAACCACTGAGGGTGAAAAGAATCGCCTGGAAAGCTGCACCATAACGGCTGACCCAAAATGGGGCCAATTGGAGAAGGACCTCCAGACTCTACAAAATAACAACAAACAACTGTCCAACCAGTTGGACACCCTCAGACGGTCGGTTGAAACAATCAAAACCGACCTGAAAGAAAGTTTGGAAAACCAGGCAGCGCCGCACCTCGAAACACTCCATCCCTTGGTGCTTCCGGAGGCCACAGCAGTAGCACAGTTACAAAACGAGATCGCGGAAATAAAGACATCTCGAAGAGATTACTCGAGAAGCCGATCTGCAGACCCCCCTCCCCCGCCAAACCCATGGACCTAACCCCGCAGCTCCAGCCTATCACTGAAAAACTGGAAAGTATGACATCGACCATCAGAGAGCTGCTGGATAGGGAACCCACCTTAGCGACACCAGCACCTAGCTTGGAGGCAGAATTGGCTATAACGGAAGTCAAGAACACCCTCGCTTCAATCAAGGAGGGAGTCTCAAGTCTGGGCGCGGGTGAACCAGCAACGTCAAAGACCACGTACGCCAAGGCCGCGGCCAAACCAGCGATCCAAAGAAGGCCGAACCACACCCTGATCGTCTCCTCAAAAAATCCACAGGATACGGGAGACAACCTGATTGAACATATCAGGGTGGCCCTTGATACAAAAAAAAACAGGGGCAAAAATAGATCGACTCCGGAAAGCCCGGAACCAGAGGGTGGTCCTCAGCTGTGGATCCGAGGAGGACCTTAAGCTCGTGGAGTCCAGGCTTAAACTTAAGGATGGCCTCAAGGCGGATGTAGCGAAAACATCAAACCCACTAGTGGTCATAAAAGAGGTCATGAAATATCTAACTGACGACGACATTATACAAAACCTAACAGCACAAAACAACCATATGTTACAACACCTTACAAAAGAAGAGAAAAAAATGCGGGTTAGATACAGACGACGCGCCAGAAACCCACTCCAGTGTCATCCGGTGCTCGAGGTATCGCCAAAGGTACATAAAATCTTCGTGGACGCCGGAAAAGTATACATCGGCCTGCAACGCCAACCGGTGTTGGATCACTCTCCCTTGGTGCAGTGCGCCAAGTGTCTGGACTTCGGACATACCAAGGCAGTATGCCGGGATGCGTCACAGAGCTGCAGCCACTGTGGCGGACTGCACACATGGGAGAAGTGCCAGGCCAGACAGGACGGCGCTCCACCGAGATGTAAAAAACTGTACGGCGGAAAAAGCATCCCTCGTGGACCAGGCACACAACGCATTCAGCGAGGTGTGCCGGGAACGCCATAAATGGGATGCCATAGCAAGATCGCGGATCAGCTATTGCTAAGGGCACTTCTAACATCTGCTGCTCTATTCCCCGACAGCTAGACGGCACAGGTTTGCAGTTCATCCAGGCAAACCTACATCGCTCCAAGACTGCAACCGCCGAGCTACTGCAAGTAGCTAAGGACTTAGGGAGTAGTAGTAGTAGACCGAGAGAACCTCTTCGAGATGTCTTACTGCCGACCAACTGCAGTCGCCGGTATCACAAAACAACTTCTCTGCACTCACAGGAACCCGATGGACGTGGCCTATGCATTCAGCGAGGTCTATGACGGTATATACTCATCCAAACCGATAGTGAGGTCCCTGAGACTCGAGGGTTACTCGAGAGCGCAGATACCCCCACACTCCACCGATACTCTCTACCTAGTACATACTCAGGTAGAGAAGAAAGCCCTTATAAACAAGGGTTACGGAATAGGGGAGGGGTCGCGAGTCCTGACGATCCACGAGTCGCAGGGGTTGACATTCAAATCGGTGGTGATCCTCCAGACCAAGGGGGAGAAAGCTACAGATCCACGATAGTGTATCCCACGCTATTGTGGCCATCTCGAGGCACACGGAGACCTGTGTCTATTATACCGATGTAGCCGACGACGCAATAGGCCGCTTCAACCACCGAGCGGTGAGCGCACCGGCGAAGGACATAGCGGATTATAATTTCAAGATGGCCTTAAAACATGGAGACCAAAAGGTCATACAAGCAATAATTGCCCAAACCCAAACTATGAGGTAACTATGCGGACACAGACCTAGTTCTGCTTGGCTTGTTACGACCGTTAATAAAAAAAAATAATAAAAAAAAAATTCAAGTAATAATTATGTAATTAATTAATTAATAATAACAAAATAAGTGTCTACAAAATAATTTAACATATAGATATAAAAAATTTAATAGACGTAGATTTAAGCTCACATATGCGAAAGATTACTAACTGCATAGCTGCTTGAATTGCTATTATAGGTATTTTTTTCCGACGCAAGTCGATTTAAATCTCCAATATAAAAAAGGTGCGGACCCAGAGTCTGCAGATAGTTTAATTTCAATAATAAAAAAAATAAAAATAAAAAAACCTATATCGTGTATTGGATAAACGCTCCTCGCATATCCTCTTAATATGGAAAATTTAAAATCGAGGTGAATTTACTCTCGATGATATGAGATTTTTGCTATAGTAAAATGTCATTGTAAAATATACGCCGGCGATATGCTAGGGCTTTTGTACCTGACTGGGTTGCAACAACCGTGAAAAATCCGCTATAGTAATAGGTATGTTTCGGTGCTACACGTACCAATATCGGTAAATGCATCCAGACCTACCCAAAAGCCTTTACCAAAGGTAGATGTAGTCCCACATGATGATAATGTATTAACATTTATCCGATGTCGTCACCATTCTTGGACTGGACTTTATATCAGCTGACGTGCAGCTAAATTACAACCTCAAATAAAAAACCTGAAAAACCTATGGACTTTATCGGATATCAAGAACCTGTCTGTATACTCTGGCAGTAAATTTGAATCACCATCTCTATCGTTGTTTATCATCAAAATCATTCATCAATTTATCATCAAAAGTTAGGAACCCTCCACGCTTACGCTTTCTAAAGACAATGTCTTTCTCTGAGTATATTTGAAATTCTTTTATGTAACTATGACATCCAAATACTTAGTCCTATACGAGTCATTTTTTCTACTTTTTCATTAG
Source organism: Samia ricini (assembly GCA_014132275.2). Lineage (NCBI taxonomy): Eukaryota > Metazoa > Arthropoda > Insecta > Lepidoptera > Saturniidae > Samia > Samia ricini. Next base: position 17,508,072 of record AP028158.1, read on the forward strand.
AGTTTAAACCACAGTTTCTGAACCTTAGTTGGCTCACCGCCCACTTTATATTTTTCTCTTGAGTAACCCCATATTTTTTTTTTTGCCTATTTAGACTATATTTTTAATCTGCCTACGTCCCCTCCGCGCTATCTCAATGCCCCCTAACCTTCTTTTATACTGCCCCCCAAAAGTCTCAAACGCCCGCAAGGGAGCGTTATCGCTCACGTTGAAAACCTAGAGTTTAAACCATTATAATTACCTATAAAACTATCTACTATGCAAGTTGAAAATAAATCTCATCGTACGTAATAGTAAAAATATTTCATAAAATGATATTAAGTGTAGTAGATATAATATACCATAGTCTCTATGGTATAATGGAAATAATGTTGAACGAAGTACATCCACGCACGAAACACTTATTGATAATAATAATAATCATAATACGACCCGGAGCCAGCCTTAAGAGGTCAATAACAAAGGGCTTAACAAAAGATGAGCGACCGGCGAACACATTTCGCGACCGCAGTGCCTCGTTAAGCCATTCGGAAGACATACGGTCTCGTGAGCTCTTTGTGTGTGTCGCAGTCTTTTGATTACAATTTATTGGAGTGTTTTTTTATGGAATCACCCCTACTTATAATAATAAATGATATTTATGGGGCATCTCTTGTGTATTGTGTTGCATAAAATATATGTTATAAAAGACAGCCTCACTGCCTATCTGTTAGTTCGATTATAATTGAAGTAGATAGCAGTATAACCATTACCACGAAACTTGAGCACTGAGATTTCGATGAACGTGATTGGAAGAGTCAGCGGTTGTATCCATATCACATGCGTCTAACGACGACGAAGTTCACTTCCTTCCAATTTCATTTGTATCCAATTCTCAATTTTAGACATAATAAAAATATTTTTTGCCATTACTAGTATTATCCATATTTGATGCTAGTTTGATATATGGCATAGAATCATCATCTCTGTAATATTATTCTGTGCCCTACCCTTACACCATTTTCATTTGGGGTCGGCTAAACATGTCTTCCTCTTCTATTCCTCTTCTATTTGTTGTCATCTTCGCATTCACTCTCTTCCTAAACATATCATCTTTCACACAATCCATCCATCTTTTCTGTCGTCTTCCCCTTCCCATATAACCGTCCACATTCATATCCAATACCTTTCGTACAACATCCTCTTCTTCCCTACGCATACATCTCTATACCAGGACAGACGACTGCTTCTTAACTGCTCTATATAGATTCAAAATAAAATCCAGTTTAATTCGATGAGATCAAATTAGATATAAAAAAACATAAAATGTGTGCGAATTCCTGGCTATAGTACAATACTGATATATTTAAGAAATGCCTTGAACGGACAATAATGATACAGTTATGTAAAAGCGAGCTCGTCGTGGCTATATTTGGACGAGATATACTCAAGTGAGTCGTTAACCCCCTTGTTCTTGCGGCGTGCGCTTTTGTCCGCGTTGCAATATTACGATCATTTTCGTTGATTTATTCGACTTTTGTGCGTGACTGTATATTTTTATTTTGTTCATTTGAAACTGTATAGAATGCACCCGCAAATTCGTTAACTTAACCCCTTGAGTACTTACCTGGCGTGTACGCCAGCTTTCCATTGTTTTCCTATTGTCTTATTTTTATGGGTACTCAACACATTAAACATACTTTTAATGTTTCCCGGAATACGCGTGTCTTATTTAGATTTTTGTTATCCTGTATACATAGACTTAGGTAACGTTTTACCAATGTGACCTAATGTGGTAACATGTGAAGCCTAGATGTACTATCTCTCAAGTGACATTATCAGAACTAGGAATTAGGAAGTCGACACTATGAAAATAAAAATATTCTCCTCTTAAAAGGGGTATTTTGTAGCGTCCTTTTGTCTAGCTAAAATTAAAAAAAAATCTGTCTCTAAACATCTTAAGATGAGAGAGATTCATTGAGTATGTTACGAGATGGAAGGGTTTATAAATAATAAATTCCAGACATCTGAAACCATACTCACACGCATACTACGTAATACTGACTAATATTAAGAACACCTTTTTTTTTTTTTTTTGACGGGGGGAAATGCATTTACGCACTACCCTTATCTATTGTATTTGAAGGATCAGAGTCCTCCAAATACAATAGATAAGAGGGCACGGAGTGACGAGTTCCGTGCCAGTGTGGGACTCACCCGGGCGAGAGTCGCCCGGAAATACCCACTAAAACCCCCCGGGGCCGTCCGCTGCATTTGGGATGGGGGCGACACGGGGTGGCTTTCGCAAGCACCGCGTCGCCAATATTAAGAACACCTGCCTAAACATATATTATAAATTTACTTACGAAATTACCATTATGTACGATATAAATTAAAGTAAACTATTTTTATATTTTTATTTACATTAATCAAAGTAATCCCCCGTGTAATCTATGCATCTTTTCCAACTCAGTGCCAGCTTATAGCAACGGAATGCAAATGGACCAATATTGTTTTGATGCTAATGTCGAAAGCTGCTAATAATTCTGACGTAGATTGAGCTCGTTCCATAATCGCCTTTAATTTATCATTGTTGACCAAAGTTTTTGGGCGGGTAAACCAATAACGGGTTGTGCGTTCGTTTGTAGCGTTTGCTCTGTAAACGTCGTTGGTGTTCTTTGCCCCCTGTACAAGATGGTGGTTAGACCCATCATCACGTAATGCGCACCCGCGTTCGCTCACATTGGGAGATCTAAGATGCGCACCTTACAAAGGATCGCTTTGTAAGGAAAGCCGCAGGCACTCAATGGTTTCAGAGAAATTTACACAGGGATCTGAACTTGACCACCATTAGGTCGGTTTTTAAAACCCAGTGTCGCGCCTTCTTTGAATGCGCAAAGACACACCCAAATTCCCTCATAGTACGAGCCGTCTCGTACTCGCCCGTCCGGCACGCCGTTTACAAGAGGCGGCGTCCGTGTAATTTTTGTTCGACCGCGACGATAAAATCACTTGCAGAAATAGGATCTTTCCATATAAACCGCATTCACTTGCGTGCCAGCGCCCACGCCCACGATACCGCTGTTCTCGCCGCCGGGGACAGGCGGCTAACTTTTCTCCCGCACACTCTCCGGGTCCTACTCCGGAGGCAACCCAAAACGTGCTCCATTCCCCAAGTCTTGACGTCGCCGCCAGCGCGATACAGTGACACTGACCATGCATTGAACATTACACGCACAATACTGCATACACACTCCTGCACATAACACGCAGGTACATAGGTCCTGTAAGGAACCTTTTTTTATTATTATTATTCATAAATAAAAAATGTAGGGTTTAGCTAGGATTAAATTCTGCGGGAATTTTTAAAACATAAGTAGCGGCCAAGCCGATGTTCGAACCTTTGTGCTAGTCAACTTTGCGGCGAGTGCCTCCAGCACTTGCCCACAAAAATACGGTGAAGCTGTTAAGGCCCTCCCGGTCAACAGCATTAACTAGGTTTAAAAACACAAAAAAGTGTTCCTTTCACTTGGATATAATAATAAATTCACATTTTACCATAACGGTATAAGGTACTTGTATTCCATATTTATTCAATTTTTTATTCATATATTGATAAAAAATATTAAAAAATAATGAAAACATAACAGTACAATTAATAAATAATAACGTAAATATTTTTAAATATCAAAACGATTTCGTCGCTGAAGTCGAGAATTTCTCAAACTGCAGCGATCAGCTAAACTTGAATTCCACGTATGTGGAGTTTGACTTTAAGCAAAGTATTCAAGTTAAATTCAACTATCTCGAAGTGGGAATAATATAGTCTGTTAATCATTGGAATAGTTTGAGAATAATTTAAATTGTCTTGTTTTATTAAAGTTTTGTCTGCATAATTGAACTTTCTTTTCATAATGAAATTTCTTGTTTTACTCACAACTAGTGTAGTTAGATGAAGTGAATTTCTGAAGAAGACAGCTGGAATTAATTTATGGTATGCTTAGGGTGGAATTGATGGATTATGATTACCAGTCATTTGCTCCACCCTTACGTACGTGACAGTTCTGTTCTATCTATTTATATCCTAATCTTGATCAAATATATGATGGTCATTTCATCATTATAATTGCAATAGAAAGACGTGCTAGACATATTCCTCCACTCCTCCACTCCATAATGACCCATTGGGCATATGTATCTGCAATTGATTCTATAACTAATATATTTTGCTACTAATGTAATTTGTATATGTAATTTGTAATGTAAATAATGTAATTTGGGTTGCTTTGGTCCTCTTGTTGATCTGTGAAAGTATACCCCTCTTGTATTGATCCAGTAATCTGTGAAACTTCAAGCATACCCTTCTACCCATTGCCCGTTCAGTGATTTTGAGCCATCTTATGAAGCCTATTTTGAGCGACACTGACAACACACATTGTTGAAGTCATTCGTCTTAAGACTCTGTGATAAAAACCATGATAAATAGATAGTAATGAAGTTGTAGGCACGTAACTTATGTGCCTATTCTTGACTTGGGAGCTATTGCGACTCTTTTCATAATCAAATACTATATGCCGATATTTCGTTATTTATTTTCCCTCAAATTGGGTGCACATTCACTCCGATCGGCGAGTGCGCAGTAACTGGCGTCATTCTCACATACGTCTCGCTTACAAATAAAACCGCTGGCAAAACGTCTCTTTCATGCATAGAAACTCCCTACAAGGTCAGCTAGTGAAACCTTGAACTTTTGTAAAAGGAAAACGTTATGACAAAACTATTGCATTTTGCCATTGTAATATGGGTTTTTTTTCAAATAATCACCTAGCTAGCTAGCACACTCGAGTTAGAAACAGTTAGAGACTTATCGCGTTTATCATCGTCGATCCCAACAACATTTAACATCTGGTCCTGCAATATGGTTTCAAAGCACGTTCCCGGTTTCCCTGAAAATGAATTCAAGCAAGTGTTAATGTCAAAATATTTTTTATTATAACTATCATTATGCGAATGATAGTTATGTGTGAAAATGGCACTCCTCTCTGTGCTTCGCTAAAACCGATTATAACAATGAATTGAATAGTTTCTACTTTAAAAAAACGATTTATTGCCAAAAGATATTATATAAACTTATACGGGTGTAACATAATATTTTGACGACGGGTCAGGCTCTGCTGGTGCTGGCAGTCACATAGCGCTGATTTTCAACTTGCTCTAGCCCCGATACATTATTAAGTATCTTATTTTCTTTGTCAAATAACTGTATATTAGTATTATAACATATTATTTTAAAAATAAAAACAGATTAATATTTCTCGCCGGCTCTTCTCGACTGAGTAACTTTCCGAACCGGTAGTAGTTACGTTCTCATAAGCATACACCTTTTCAATGTTCAAACTTAATAAAATATTTTTGGACTTATTTTTTTTCGTAAGTTCATGGTCAAGTCAAACTCAGTGTAATAATTTATTTTTTGTGGTGCCATTTATTCTTTTTTAAGAAAAAGGCAAAGGTACTAGTAGACCATGCAGCCAAGTCAGACGTTAGGAACACCATCAATAAATGCCAATAACAAAATAGCGGCATTCTGTAATAACCACAACGGGAATGATTAGGACATTTCAGAATTCATGGTCCGTGTCATTATTTTCACTTCACTACATTTGTGCATCATAACTACAGTATAGCACGTAAAATGCCACCAGAATTACATAATATATAGTCAAATAATGCAAAATAATAAATTAAAAATAAGGACGAGAACATGACAAACCAAAATCGCGCCAAGCACCCCTCAGTGCGATAAACTACAAGGAGGTTAGTGGGATAAACTCCAAGGAGGTTATTTCTACGTCTCACCAACACTGGATGTGTGAGCAAAATTTTACAATACACAGATCGTCACGTACGCACTTGATTCGAGAAGGTTATTGAAATAGTTTGAAACTGGGAACTTTCTAGAATACTTGAACCATTTTCAGTGGATCGCTGTGGACTGTTCGATTTGTATTTATGTTTTATACAACTTCTGCCATCGATTTTGTTCCTGTTGTTTTAAATCGTGAATTACCACGTTCAAAGTTGATTTATTGAAACATTACTTATCCGATTTTAATGCAGTTTTTTTTCATTAATATGGTCAAGAAAGTTTGTTTTTGTTAATGTAAATAAAGATGATTGTTTTATATGAAATAAAATAAATGCAACTAATTCAATAAAGTGTAAATCATGTAAAAAAAAAAACCTTCAATTTGTATTTTGTAGGTTAAGATACATGATAAGTATAAAATATAAATTTGCCTAGGGGGGTATCGATATAATATCATAGATAATTATTTGAAAAAAGATATTATAAAACGAATTAATTATGATCCATTTAAAGTTTGAAACTAGTTATATATTTGATGCCATGTGATACCGGCATTTTTTTTCATTCATTCATTCACAAGACGTCCACTACTGGACATAGATCTCCACCATTAAGAGGGAGATTGCCATAATCACAATGCTTGGCAGACGGGTTGGCGATCGCGGTAAGGTGTTTTGGTACCCAAAGGATGCTGCTTACCATCCCCTGGTTCGTATCCCTTAGTCGCCTTTTACGACACCCACGGGAAGATATGATAGCAATAGATTTCTGAAATACCTGCTTTTCCGACCGCATGTGCTAATAACGCTATCTAAAAAATTAACCTGAAACTATATTATCATCGAAAGATCACAATAAGGAACAATATATAGTTAACAGCAGCAACAGTTAGCGGTTCGCCAAAAGATTCTGAACTGTCCGTTTGGCCCGAGTGATAAAAAGGTTGTGCAGCCTTGATCTAAAGGATGCTACAATATCAGTGAAGAACATACTTTTTGTATTTTTTTCTAGAGATTTCCATATGCCCCTGCGAAGCCAGGACATGTCGCTAGTCGTAATATATTTTTTTACACGGTATTGGCTCATTGCTTTGACCACAATCTCACCATGTTAAGTGACGATGTGGTACAAGATGGTAAACACACTAACCATAAAGGTATTAGTTCACATGTGATGCTGCCGAAACACACTTATTGGTATTTAGCGACAGGTTTTCTAACTTGAGGGTGGTACCTACCCAGGCGAACATTATTTTAAAATGTCCTACCACCATGCTATGGTTTCCCCTCCGGTGGCGGCCTAAGACGTGCTCCGTTTCCCAACTGGGGGGGGGCTCTTGACGTCGCCGCCAGCGCGATACAGTGACACTGCCCATGCATTAAGCATTACACGCACAACACTGCATACACAATCTTGCACATAACACGCAGGTACATAGGTCCTGTAAGGAACCCTTTTCTTTAATTTTTATTAAGAAGTAAAAAATTTAGGGTTTAGCTAGGTTCAAATTCCGCTGGTTTGTGAAATAGGTAGCGGCCAAGCCGAGGTTGGAACCCTTGTGCTAGTTACCTTTTGCGGCAAGTGCCTTCAGCACTCGCCCCCAAAGCTACGGTGAACCTGTAAAGGCCCTTCCGATCAAGAGCATTAGTTAGTTAAGAAAAAAAAAGCTATGGTTTCCTCACGATGTTTTCCCTTACCGAAAGCTCAGGCTGATTTTAGAGTTGGATAGGTGGATTTGAACGCGCGTCCACTGATGCGAAATCCGACCGCACTACCAATTAAGACATCATCGCCTTACTAAGCCATCATTGTCTTATTAAGCCATCATTGCATTACTAAGTCATCATTGCCTTACTAAACCATCGTCGCCTTTATATAAAACCGAGTATATATTTGTAAATGCAGTAGTCATAAGATAAAGATATCAATAACCGAGTTAGGAACTGTAAGAGATAATTTTCTACGAGCATTCATGCTTTTATATACTAATTAAGTAAATCAGCGTGTCTTCTTTGTGATATAGACTCTGAAGCACAAATATTTGGCGTAACGCTGACGTACACGTCTACACTCTTGAACCTTTGTAAAACTACGCTATATGTAATATGGTCCGTACTTCAGTTCACTCTCCAGCACACTTCAGGCCCTCGTGCATAGTTACGGAAGGACCACACAAAAGAGAGAATTCCGAATGGATTCCTTTTTTTTTTTTTTTTTTTTTTTTTCCGCAAAGATCCTATGAATAAGTGAGCACCTTCGGGTTAAGAGGTGAGTCCTTCGAGAACTACTCGTATACAGGTACGGAATAAGGACAATTTCACTTTAATAATACTAGCAACGCTCTACGGTTTTACCTGGGTTAAGGGTTCTTCCTAAAAACTTGCATCAATACGTACCATCACGCCTTCTTCCATAAGGGTAAACAGGTACGTTAAATAATAGGAAAAGTAATCAGAAAAATAGAACAAATAACTTCATAAAAATGTCCATTACTATGTTCCTTCTTGTAAACAGAAACCGTAAAATATTATCTCCTAATATTAACCCTTTGAGCACTAACCTTTACGCCAGTTTTCCATTGCTCTCCTATTGTATTCCTATTGTCTCATTTTTATAGGTAATCGACATATTAAGAACATCCTTATCCTTACATTATATGAAAGGCAATGTCTATCTATCTGTCTGTGCATAAGTATAAGCGAACGGAGCCGCGGGGACATAGCTAGTTATGAGATAATATTCGATTAGGATCAGCATAGTGTGCGTAGTTATACAGCGTTAGTAAAAAATCTATCATCTACTCAGCTATATTGACTTACCAGGCTTATCTTGAAACCATTTTAGGTTAAAAGGATAATACGTGGTCGACAACAAATTTAAAGAATACGTATTTGAGAAATCTCTATTTCCTATATTATATGGTATAAAAATATTCTCCCCGCATCCTCTTAACATCAAACGAACTTCTTTTGAAAAGTTATGGAATAGCAAAGTTGACTGAGAATTTACGTCCCAGGAATATACAATCCCCTCTTTCAAATACGACCCTGCAACATTCTACCGGTTCATTGATTGAACAGAGCTTGTTTACTGACGAATTCAAACTCGAATATCACAGTGGAAAATGGAAGGAAACGCTGTTCAATTACAATACATTTCTAGATAAGTACACGTAGAAAGTTTAGATTGTTCTTACTTCATATTCCGTTTTCACTGTCGATCGTCTGACTTCAATATCGATTTATTGAAATTAAGAGATTCTAAAATTATAAAAAAAATCTTTTTTGTTTTAATGATCACTCATACTGATCTGATGCTTTAGAGAAAAAAGGATTGTACTTTCAATATTCAGTAGGTAAAACAGATTAAAATCGCATATTGAAACTGGCAGTATAATAGTGAATCGTTTAACAGCTTACCTCGCCATTTGGACATTGATTTGTTTTGCGCTAGAACATTTGAAATAAAAAATGTGCTTTATAAGGAATACTTTGGAAATGATCGCAAAGAGTGTAACGACGCGACATGATTAATTAATTTATGTAATATCTTATTATAAATGTTATCATTGACATGCACTTATATCGCAAGAACAAACGGCCAAACATAAACTCTTCTCTAGTTTTCTTGACACTACCGTATTTTTTTTCTCCACATCTCCATGTAACAAACTTGATATTTATCTGTGGGAGCTTTTTATTAGTAATAGTCAACAATTATGTATTTTTGTGCATTGTAATATTAGTCTGTAAGCTTTTCCAATAATAACACGGTAGACAAACAGACTGCTCTTTGCAAGTTAATATCCATTCTTTTTAATATATACATCTACGATGTGTTCCTTCACTGAAAGCTCGAGCTGATTTTAGATTTGAATAGGTGGATTTGATCCCATGTCCATTGATGCGAAATCCGACCGCACTACCAACTAAGCCATTATCGCTTCAAGATCATTGCATGAATAAAATTAGTTTACTATCTCTTATATAGACGAATAAATATATTTTACAACAACCCTTTACATCCCGTCCCCTATCACCCATCATTATTAGAGTCTTTTGAATTCAATGTATTCAAAGTGCACTTATAGAATTTCTCTATTACGGAGAGGCGTATTCAATATTGTACCCTCTCGAATGTTCTCTATACAATCTGACCTATTTGGTGTAGTTTAAGCAATGTTTTATAAAAGTCAAACTGATGGTTATGTTATCTATATTAATTACTTATTTTATTAAGTTGCACTTCTGTAGATTCTCAGTCTCTAAGTGTGTTTTCTTGGTTTGTATTTGAAATATACTGTCATACTGTATAAGTGTCAACAAAAAAAAATGTACAGACAAAACACTGAAATGATGCTTAATAAAAATAAAACTTTTGTCTAAATAAAAAAAAACTAAGCATGGGGAATGGCGACAGAAGTAAAAAAACTTGCAAGTTTGCAAAGGCTGTTTTGTTAATATTTATATTTCATAGTCTGTTAATTGGAATAATTAACATATTCTAACTGAAATGCTGAAGAAAAAGAAACGAGAGTTGCTATTATTCGTTCTGTGTGACGACTAGAACACCATCTACTGACATTAACATACTTATTATTCCATCTATATCCCGGTTGATAAAACCCTTGAACGTCAATCAAGAAGCGTAAAACAAAGTGCCCGGGGACCGCTGCACAGAGTCAATATAATTTATTTTCCACGATAAAATGGAAAGGGAAAAAAAGAATTGTGTAAGTATATAGAATACGATAGATAGCATTGGGAAGTGAAATGTCAAGTGTTGAGACAGATCGTTTCTGCGGAGTTTATGTCCTTTATTAAGTGTCGGCACTTGAAAGAGATTACGAGTTTTTATTTGTTATTTATTAATACGACAAGGTTTTAGCGGAGAAAGGTAAAATACTGTTGACTCAATTATCTCCCTTATAATATACTTTAATATCTTTGTAGTTAAGAACACTTTTTCTCTTTCTTATTAACTGTTGGGCTATTTAGTATGAAATTTTAGTGAATTTTAATCCATCGTAACCAGATTAAGTCAACAATTTCATTGAAAATAATACGTACGCCACGATCAAAATAATTATTAACCTGATTTATTATTAAGTGTTTAAAGTTTTAGGCGCGGATCGAGAGTGGATGCTCTATCTCTTTCCCGCAAAACAAAAGATAGAATAGAAATTACATGAAGCATGGAAAGCAAGACGTCATTCATTCATTTCGGTTTCATAACGATATTACTCTCACTAAGGATTATTTTCCCGTCCCCATGCCATCACTTTTTTTAAACCTTTAAACTATAGATCATTACTGCTATTCATTTATTCAACCAAACGACGTCGACTGCTGAACATACTTGACAACTTGAGCCTACCCACTTTGCGTCTTCCAGTACGCGACAGCCATTCAAGAGATCCTGTTGGGCCCATCGAAAATCAGTTCTAAGAGCAATGTGCCCAACCTACTGTTAATTAGGTTTGGCAATTCTTCGGGGAATGTCGGTTACTTTAATTCTTCTGCGGATCTAAAACATATCTGATTTGATCACGCAGTGTGACTCTACGCTTAGCCCTCTCCATTACCCATTGGGTAATCAATACTGCTATTACCAAATAGAAAATACCTTTTTGATTTTTTAGTCCTATTACGCTGTAAAGTATGCTGGAGCGTGTTGTACATAGTAAAGTGTTAGGGCTAACGTAGTAAGTAACATAAAGAATAATCATTTTGCAAAGTAACCTGAAGTAGGTCAAAAGTAATTTATAATTAAGGATTTGTTTAAATAAATTTTAGTCCGTGATTAAAAAATTCATCTTTTAAAAGAACAAATAAAAAAAATTGGCTTTCTCCAAAAGTAATGACACCAGAAGAAAATCTGAAATCGCAATCGCTAAGGTGATACATAATCAGCGATTCCTCTGACTCCAGTTTGATAAGTGTTACAAATCATGTATCGTCAGTGACCCTCGCTAATGGCTGCTCGGAAGTTACAACCAGAATTTGTCATAATAAAAATAAATACCTACTGCAAGATAGAGATAAATGAGGTCGCAGATAATATGGAATGAATGAGTGGGTACTTATAGAGTGAAGTAATTGATGTAAGAAATAGTCATATAGCTGATGTTGATGCTGTTAAAGCTTTTATAGCAGGACGAGTAGCTTAAATAATACATTTATTAGTTAGTGTATATTATTTAGCATAGTTATTAATTAAAGTATCCCTACATTATACGGTTGGGTCGCGATCACCATATATTATAGATAATAATAAACATGCCATAGTAACACGCTTTGACTTGTTATTGATCGGTATCCTAATGACAAATGATGATAGATTGTCATTCTCCTACTGGAAGCAACTGTTTTTTTTATCATACTTTACTTACAATAAAGTACGATATCATGTAATATGCTGTGATAAACAATAGGCTATTCGAAGCTTATAGTATTTCGTTAATCTTCACATGTGTTAGTTACCTTTTTGCGACTGAGTGCATTCAGCGCTCACCCCCAAAGTCACAGTGAATCTATAAAGCTATTCTAGTCAACACCGTTAGCTAATTAGCAAAATTAAATTGTAAATCTTAACTTATTATAATTGATAGACAAGTGAAGGCTTAGTTTCCAACCACCTACTTGCTTCTCTGCAAATGACCGATTTCTTGCGATGAACACAATATTGGTACTCATACTGAACGATATAATTGTTCTTTTAGTATGTTGAATTGAGGAAGTTCATTTTATGTCTGTTTTATCTAAAGTTGATATAAAACTGTCACTAATCTTTAAGCTTTTTAATTAAGTAGCTAGTTTCAATTTGGAATTATTTCGAGGACATTACAAAACCTTGTATTATTAAGATTCTTACAAATTATACATGGATTGGCATTCCATGTATATAAGAGTTACAGTCGTGTTATTAGATTGCGGTTAATTTTCGTATGACCTAAAAAATACCAGTTAGATAAACAAAACAGTCGAGTCGTGTGGGGCGACCTCGCCTAGTTGGCACGGTGCGCAAGCGCAGGTCAAGGTGCATGCGTAGCCCCGATTTAATGTGTCATGCGCGTATGGTATTCGCGTGTCAATGCCAATGCATTTGGGAGATAAATCTCAAATATTATCGCCAGTGAGAACCTGAACAAGATCTCCAACTGTCATTGCCCAAAATGATATATTCTGGCGCGTATACTTATGATTATTACTACCTATACCCTGACGCACAAGTTCTCTTATTTTTCCAACCTATTCCTCAGGATTAGCAACTTATCACTTGCTAATCTGAAATGTATCCTCAGTTGTAGTTTCGCAGTGAGCTTTAGTGAATTGGTGAAATATGTTTTTGAATATGATATGTGTATATTTTCTATAAATATTCAAAATTAATTAATAAGGGAAACGGCTCTCCGTTACGCTATGCTCGGAGTTTCCCTGCGTGATCAAACAAATAAGAAGATCCGCAGAAGAACTAAAGAAACCAACATTGCTCGAAGTATTGCCAAACTGAAATGGCAATGGGCTGGGTACATTGCTCGTAGAACCAATCGCTGCTACAATTTTTTTTTCTCTTCCAACCGTTATTAATATACATATACATGACGGTAAGTTTAATATAATAGCGATCTTAGTTGAATATCTATCGACATAATAGGCCACCTGAAACATTGTTGTACCATAAAACTCTGGAACGGTCCCTCGGCCCGAGAGCCGTCATTTTGCCGTGCTAGTATAACAAAAAAATATTATCTTCTCAGCAATTTTGATTGTGTTCAGTCAAGCAGAAGAATTTAACTGAAAAATAATCTTTACTAGCCGAACCAAAACAGGCAGTCCTAATAAACAGTTTGCCAGTTGCTAATAGTAACTTAGGTACGTAATAACTTGGTACAGTGTCGGTTCGCTGGGATCGTTTGCGGTATTAAGTTCGCGCCTGCAATTCTGCGGTCGGCATGAACAAACGTAAGCAAACTTGTTTATTATGAAACATTTAACTACGCAAGTGGTTCCACTGGCTTAGAACAATTTATGTTCTTATGAACTGCATTAATTTGAAATATTAAATAGTTTAGGTAAATTATTACATATGTTTATTATTATATGAGGTTGTTGGCAATTTTTTATGCAATGTAATAATACACAAATACCAATTCAAAGGATATGTTTACGATATAAAAAGATTCATGTAATGGACGTAATGAGTCAGTTGGACCTAAGATTATTGGCAAAAAGCAGTAAGTAATAGTTAGAAAGAGGTATTACCTTTTGTAATAAATGTAACGTGAGCAAGCAACATAGAGCTAGAGTAAGTAATAATTATGTTGTGGTAATCGAGTTGGCAAGATTTCGTTCAATGTACGAACTAGTTCGTTGGAATTTTCGTAAAATTACTAGCTCGAATTTATAACACTATCGACAAGTTTTAATGAAAACATCGTTGGAAAACGCGTACGCTGTGAAAGAATTTTGCTTATAGTACCTATTTGAAAATTTGTAATGTGAAAACACACATTTGTAAGTCGTCATTAAGTGATTAAGATGCTAATTAATAATATCCAGTAAGAATTTTGACTTATATTATTTTGTATATTATATTTTATTATAACACAGAACCGTTTTTTTAAATTCAAATTTATCTTTATTTTTGGTGTGATTATTATTGTTTACATTATTTTTATTCATTTCTCATCACTGACATTTATAAGCCCAATTTATACACTGCTAATTTATGAAAGCATAAATTAAATTAAATAATAAATAAATAATAAATTAAACTTCATATAAATTGCTTCGAACTAAATTCATTATTCGTTGCGGTAACTGGTTTGTGAACTAAACGATAATGTTCTGACGATGTTATAAATCCATCGAACCAACGGATATCTCACGCTTCGTTTGTCCAATTTGGGCTACAACTAGATGAATGGAGACCTCCACTTGCTATGATCTCGCCTAGCCTGATGCGCTATCCAATTCCATTTGAAAAACCCTCAAAACAATCTTTCCCACCATTAGGTTTTAATCTTTCTTTGATATTAACAATTTATTTTGTTTAGACTTCATAAGTATTAGGTATTATTGTTCATACCGAATCCGAAAGATCAGATAGTTTTAACCAATGTCACATTAAAAGATGTATTAAAAAGGTTTGCTTAAAGCTAGATACTAATAATATAAAGAGGAAAGATTGGTATTTTTGTATGTAACGAATAAACTGAAAAACTACTTGGCCGATTTGGATGAAATTTAGTATGGAGATAGCTTAAAACCCCGGGAGTGACATAGGAGAGCTTTTTATACGGAAAATTTTACTGGAACGGGAACTGCACGAGTAAAACACGGAGTGCAGCTAATCATTACTAAAGTTGTTAGAGTAAAATAATACTTTACAACTGGAAACCTTCTGTTAACGTTGGTTCTAATTGAAATATATTTGAATGTACATGTCCATTTTAGGGTAAAATATCTATATTAATTTAATATTAAAATTTATTTCCCAGTGTTTCAATCTCACAGACAACTAGACTAATTAATAAACCAAGCTAAGACAAACATAGGTTGCAGTATAATAATAAAAACACACACAAACACACATTTAAGATAATTAACAACCAATCTTAGAAATAATAATCATGCTTCGTGCTTTTCTGGTATCAAACTAGCAAACCTCCGATCACATTACAGAGAGCCATTAAGGAGGACGTAATATTTGTCATCACTTTTCACCGTAAAACTTCACCAAAGTTACGAAATATATAGTAAACCAATGCACGTTTATGAATCATAAATAAAAGCACTACTTGAAAACCAATGAAATTACTGCCAGAAACTCGTTATTGACTTGCATCTATCTAAATTTATGTGTAATGGTAAATCCAAAAGTTCAGCCCCGTATTTAACCTACATTTGAAATGTTTAGGGGAACACACGGCTTTACGACGCCATAAAAATATACGAGAGTTATATACATATCATTACTCTGTACTTAGTTTAATCGAAAAATCGCTCAATAATCTATTTATATTGACGACTTTGTTTTAGTTTGCAAGATGATCGATAACCATAGATTAATGTACAGAACAAAAATATGCTAGAAAAATAAGATTTTATAAGTGACAGATAAAATAATAGAGGCTGAGAATTAATTTCGAAAATTAAAAGTAACTTAGGGTAAGTTACCCGGAGTAACGTCAGCTATCTACCAAAAGAAGCCCCGTCAAAATCCGTCTAGCCGTGCCGGAGATTACCCGGAATAAAGAGCATACAGACAGAATTAAAAAAAAAATTGTCTTTTGTGTAGCTGACGTATATACATTTAGTATAAAAAATAATTTTGACATTACAAACAAACACTCCAATTTTATTTATTAGTGTAGATATCTTTAAAATTTGTAACATCCAACAAAAAAAAAGCATTAAATGGCAAAATAAAATTGTATATAATTAAAACAAGGTATTAGACAAGAATTGTCAAAAACGACTATACTCGCATTACTGTCATATTCACACTAACAGACCTGGACTTTCAAAGTTTTCGCAAATTTCACGGTTTGATAAATTACTTTCTTCCACAATTATATGTAAAAGAGGCTTTAATTTAAGAAGATGAATCCATACCTAACAGTTATTTCATACAACATAAACAATCTTTCACTTTGTACTTCAAGAAACACATATACATCAAAAGCCTCATGTGTACAGGACAATCTATTTCTGATAATCCCCTTTCGTGTACAAGAGTGTTTTAGTCGTCGTGTATCTAACAGCTACTTTATTGGCTATCTCGTTCACGCTCGACGATCTCGAATAAACACGTACCAACTAATTCTGTACAAAACGTAAGACAATTTTCTAAAAATAACCTATTCACTGCAGGTGTGGAAAAATAGACCTTACAACTATAATATAAATAACCTATCCAAGTAAACTACGCTAGCATTATATATTCGCTCGATCACAAAATTTCGATACGTTATATCTTCATAAAACAAGGGAACATGGTTAGTGGTTTATCTGATTATTATACTAATAACTACTATTCTACCGAATGTAAAAAAATCCCACGCAAAAGGTGCCATTCCGGCAGCGCCATGGGACTTATAAATATAAATATTTTATTTCCTCAAAACATTTACAAAATAACATTAACTTATGACTAAGGCTCCAAACTAGACACTGTAACTTGGAAGTCTAAGATACCAAAATAGGTGTACCAGTTATGACTTAAATAAAAATACAACAGTTAGAGGAAAACTTGTGTCGATCTCCAACTGGAGAGGCTTTTGTTACCGCTGGCAGTGCAATATAGTGGCACTTTTATGCACTGGTATAGTACGCATTACACTGCATCCCACATTCCTGCGCACTACATGTAACTACACAGGTTTTGTAAGGGACACAGTGTCTCTTAACCACCGTGAGTTCAACGCGGGACAAACTTCGTATCTTAGGCGAGCGTCGCCCAAGCCGAGACACGTGCCAAATTGGTTACTTTAAGCTACCTAATACTTTTCCGGATGACCGCCTTAAGTTAGCCCCAAAAATTTAGTGGAGCTGTCAAGACCCTTCCAGTTAGTTCGTAAGAAAAAAGTTATGTAAATTAGTTCAATGATTTCCAAGTTATCTAACTGCTAAAAAAAGGAACTTTTATCATATGTTAGAATAGGAATAAAAATATAAAATAGTCAAAAACCCAGCCAAAAGAAGACAGCCGTAAAAAGAATGATAGATCGTTTGTTAAACCACATTATACCGAGTCTGAACACAAATCTCCTATAATAGGAACTTCCATAACAATAATATGAATAAACGTCTCTAGGCTCTGCCAAAATTATAGTGCCTGTACAACCAGTCTATTCAGAACCTACAGAACGAACATTAACAAGGTTGGTCGAGATCAAGCTATCTTGTCGTATATATCTAAGAACCACTATAATAAGAGCTCTTGCTGCTTTACTGTGGTAATGAACACCAAGATCTTGTAAGAGAAGCCGGTATAAATCTCAAGTAATAGACGTGTTCTTGGGAATCAATGAAAACGGGAGAGATATATAGATTTGTTAGGGATAAAAAGTTGTGGACTTTTCTACTTATAAGAAATGAAAATAATTCGTTTTAGTAAAATTTATTTATATGTGATGAGACTAAATCTCAAGGTCATGTCACGCGATCAGCATACATGCCGAATATGAGTTCAATTGTTACAGTTACAGTACAGTTGTATGCTGTTTTTTGGTGTTACAGACTCTTCAACGGTTTACAATTCGCTGTTATGAAATTATTTTTAATTAAATTTATTGAATTTTTATTTTTAACTGTAGCGTGTTTTCATTCTGTGGTTTTTATGTGTCAACATTTTCATTAAGATTCAGCCTAGCTCTAAGATTGTTTTTTCATTGTTTTGTACTTCTATTTGACCGTATTCTGTATTGTTAGCTGATGGAAATATCTAGAAGGATGATGTTGAAAGGAACAAACGGAACTTACCTTTATTAGCTACCTTCTATCTAGCTGATTCAGATTTAACTTTCCACCTCACTTCACTCTATGATTGTTCTATATTCTCATAATTTAGTCATATAATCGGATAATTAATGTGCACTTTTAAATATTATTACGAGAGACAGCGGCGGCGGTTGCGTGTTGGCGTTCCGTTTTTGAATAGGAAGCGGAAAGGATAATGCATACATGGACTAAATAGAGCGGAGGCGTGTAGACAATATAGACAAGAAATAACTTAGAATAAGAAGAACATATATATGATAATAGATGGCGTTAACATTAGCCAAAAAAAAAACAAAAAAGATATTTATTTGTACACAGGTAATTTTGAAATCAATGCTAGTAATTAAATAAGATCTTATAATTATGATTTTGAATAAGTACAAACCAAAAAATAATATAGTAAAAAAGGTAATTAAATAAAAATTATCAAAACCGTTCGACAAGCATTCGGCGCAGTATCAATACGCACTTCAGCAAATATTTCAGAACCTACAGGCTACTGGTGTAGAAACGTTGTCAGTGTGCTTTTTAATAATTTCCTAGCTACCACCGGCGAAGCCCGAGACACAGCTATGTATATAGCTAAACACGATTCGTTTTTGAATAAGTCACAATAACTCACTAGTTTATTTTAGTTAAGATGAGAAATCACGTATAATTAATTATATAATCATACACGTTTAATTAATTTTCTTTAAATTGTCTAACCGTGACAGTGATGATACGCGCGGGAGTTGTGACAGCAACAGAAATTGAGTAAGGCTGTCAACCATAACCACACAACCAAAAAAGCCCGCTCAAAATGCCGTTTCGTTCGACACAGAGTTTTACAAAAGTAACCATTTAACTTATTCGATTCCCTAACGAATTCCGAATCCGCGTGTGAGAAATAATAAAAAAAAATGAAAAGCAACGGTTTCGTTTGCCGAGAAAATAAGATTGTCTCAAGAAGAAAAAGCCTTCAACTTAATCTAATGCAAGAATCACCCAGCGCGATACAGTAACAGCGGGATTTCGCGGGATTATCCTGAAATATGCGACTCGTGTTGTGTTTCAGTATTATACGTATGTTTTACACGCTGAATTTCGTCTTATACGTAACCCTGTTATAACGAAGTTTCGATATTACGGTATTCCATTAATTTTAGTTTAATATTTTTTAAAGATTTTTAGTCAGTTTCTCCACAGTTCAAATTTAGAGAAAATTTTCAAGAATGTATCACGTTGAAGCACATTTTAGTTACGTGAGACAGATATATGTAAAAAAAAGGAGAAAGATATATATTGTATGTTATAAGTTATATATTGTATGTCTACACCATTTAGACTATACGAGCAGTATTTAACCCCTTAAGCACTAACCTAGCGTTTACGCCAGCTTTCCATTGTTTTCCTATTGTCTTCTTATTGTCTTATTTTTATGGGTAATCAACATATTAAGAAACATAATTAAATGTAATTATAATTATAATTATAATTATACAAATTGTGTAACATAAAAGATACGTTAAGCACTTTTTTTTTACTTGGGAAAATGTATTTACGCATTCCTCTTCCAACTTAAACGGAGAGTAGTCCCCTTTAAGTTAGGAAGGTATATGTGCGACTCATCAGGCAGCACCAAAAATACACGCTAAACCCCCACAGACCGTCCGCCGCCTCCACGAAACGACACGGGATTATCTAAGCATGCTCCTCGTCGCCCCAGCAGCAGGTCCGACTTGTTGGTAAGTCGGGCCACGGCCTTTATCTTCCCTTGTACGAAAGTGGAGTAGCCCGTTTGCACGAGCCGCCCACAATCGCCGCTTCTAGAAAACAGTTAGTAGTATTAAACATTAAATTTATTTTTTTTTAAAACATTAAACTAGGAATATTTCTACGTAGTCACGTCGTGCACAGTCGTGCATGCTGAAAGTTATGTTTTTCAATAATAAATTGAAAGACTTTGTTATTATTAAAAGGCACAGAAACAAGATTTAATACGCACTTAGCAGGCAAAATAAAGAGTGAAAGAAGCATTTCAACTACTACTAATCAAATAGTATTTAGAAATTCAATAAAAATACAACATCCGTTGCTAATAAAATTGTAATAAATTTACCGGTTATAACGAATTGCTGATACAATCCCTGTCACTTCAAGTAAAAGGACCACTATAAAATTCTCGTATACCGTCCCTGCGCGAGTTCTGATGGGAAAATATGGGCATGTCGCAATATTATGATTTTACTGAAACACATTGCGTTCGGGTCACTTTCGATTTTCTCGTGTCGAAAGTTTCAGAGATAAATAAGAATGTTGTTTTATATATAATTATACGAAAATACACTAGTCAAATAGATTTTCAGGATAGTAAGGTAAGTGCTTCTACTATTGGCATAGAGAGGACCAATTCCTGCAAAAAAATAACCTAAAGTTAACCAAAGGCTGGTCTAAAGAGTCTTCTGGCTGCTGTGGCAGCTTACCCATGGCTGATCAGCCATAATTATCTTTAAATTATATATGTTTACTTTGACCATTTTTTAATGTACATTTTGGTACATTACATGATTTGTAAAATGAGTTCTAAAGACAAATATGATTAGAATAATGATAAAATAAATGGTAATCTCATCAACTCATGGTCAACCTAATCGTGTTTGTAAAAATAACAAATCTGTGAACAAATAAGTAAGCAAGCAAGCAGACAAATGAATGAAAGAGATCAGAACGCACGCTATCTCACTTATTCAATTACTAGCTGTGTGCCCGCGGCTCCGTCCGCGTTCCATATATTCTTTACTCCGTGATATAGTTATTAGTTATTTGTTTATTTATTATAAAAAGGCAGCAGCACCAGTATACATATTTTACCTAACCTAAAAAAACAAATGAATTAAGAAAACTGAGAGTCTTTTGTTTTTATTAGCGGAAAAAATGTACATAAGAGTAAATTGAAATAAAAATGAGAAAGGGTCGATGTAAAATGAAATAAATAAATAGCCTAAAACTGTCTACGGAAAATTCCGCCTCAAATGGTAGTAGTCCCATCCCGATCCGTTCAGTAGTTTTGAGGATGGTGCCTCAAAGAGCTCTCATTTTCCCTTCATTTGCATAGGTTATCACAAGTCAAGTCTAACCTAATATTCAAGGGAAGTGATCAAGTCACTTCCTTTTTTTTTTTTAAAGTTATCTATTAACATCTTCCGTAAACTGATCAAAGCATTCACACCGCAATTATCAAGTGTTTCACAGTAGCCTCGATTCTACGTAATAGTACAAACAAAAAAAAACACTTTATAATCAGTATCCGTTTATTGCGAACGAAGAGGGTGGCCTAATTAATTTCCTTTTTTTTATGGACAATCTAATTTTTTTTTGTAATTACTTTAATCGTTCGCTTCGTAAAGGTTTCGGCTTGCTTCACGGCTCTTTGAATGTGATTATGCCCCTTTTTTAAATTATAAATCCACAGGAAATTTTATTAATTACTGGACATTAAAGCGCTCTTTAACATAAATTATTAATCAATTTATCTCATTACGTGGCGTTTTTAAATTTTATTCTTAAAACGCTTTATTGCATACTAGCGGTGTGCCCGCGGCTTCGCCCGCTCTTCATATTATTCATCTCTGCGTAATATATATTTTAAATAATAATTGGATAATAATGTTTTGATCGAATCGTTTTTTTTTTTTTTTTTTACAAATTCTTGGGATTTCATTTTTCATACGAAACGGTAATTATTTTTCTTTTTTTTGTACTAACAGAAAGCAATATATTTCTCACAAATATAAATATTTACTAATAAAACTGTGCATTGAATCATATTTTATTTACATGATTTTTATATTTTTTTTTGTGCAAAACCCTAATAATTTTCGAAAAATAAAAGTAGCCTAAGTTACGGGAAGTAACTTCAGCTATTTGTCAGATAAAGTTCCTTCAAAATCGGTCGAACCGTTCCAGAAATTAGCCAGAACAAACAGATAGACAAAAGTTTAAAAAAATATGTTTTTGGTAAAATTGCCCTATATACATAAGTTCGTACGTATTTAGTAAACAGTTGGTATTTTGATATTACATACAGACCCTGCAATTTTATTTATTAGTATAGCTAGATGGTGCGCATTGAGTTTCAGTGGTCTTGGGTTCGTTTACAGCTTACTTCTTCCTACGATATCGGATCTTGGAAAAGAAATAGTTAACAAAAACAATTCCATAGTCAGTTTTACTGAGAAGTTTTTGAATTTATAAGAAATATTTTTTCTCTCTCTTAATACTAATAAAAATTATGAACTAAATACTTTTCAAGGGACACTATATTCCTAAGGTTGTTTAAAAACCATATTACGTTATGAGGAGTATATGAAACGCGAGCGAAGCTGCGGTAACTCGGCTAGTGGTAGATATTTTTTAATCCCCTCATCAAAACTAAAATTCCATGTTGAAACCAACGATGTATGTCTTAAAACGTGGTTCAACACAAAAGAATCGTTTCCACATTCTACTCCGCGAAACATACAACAAGGAACAATAACTTTGTGTTAGTAACTTTGAAAAGGAAAAAAAATTGTCTTGAATTCTGTGTGACACACGTACAACAATTTCATCTCACAATACACCATACAGATACTTTTTAATTTTACTTATATTTTCATGAATGAAAACTTGGAATAACAAAAACAATATCTTTCTGGAAATTTGGGGAAATATCTAATGTCAGACCGTGAATATGTTACGAAACCTATATTTGTCTGTATCTCTTCCAAATCGACTTCTGTAAGAACAACTTTTGAAGTGATAGTGTTGTTCTGATGCCACGTCGATTGTCGTAGGTTCGAATTGTTCCATACCATTTTATATGAGCGAGAGTAACGGAAACCATCGCATAGTGGAAGGGCATCTTGTAGTGCCCGCCGGCTAAATACTAACTCCCTAGTTTGAAAATATAAGGCCAAGATATATGTATTATAGCTGAATTCTAAATATATCACTTAATATCTTAGGTTAATAGGTTTGGCGTACTTACCATTTTGGATCACAACGTCACTTAACATCAGGGGATGTCAAGGCGCTGTATCTCCATAGCATAAAAAGTTTATAAATATTATAATGATCTAACCCTGCAAAAAAAATGAACTCACAGCGCATTCTCTCACAATATTTTGCCTAAATTATTTAATTTTTTAAGAGATAATACAGTGAACGATTAATAAATAACAGTCTAAGTTACGCTGCAGCAACGGCCTAAGACGTGCTTCAATCTTGAACTGGAAAAGCTCTTGTAGATGTCGTCATCGCGATACAGTAACACTGCACGCACGAGCTTCACACTGCATACTGTACTTGCGTACAGAGATTTTGTAAGAAATCTTTTATTTCTTTTATACCTGGTTTCATGATCATCTCAACCGAATAGCTGGACCTCCTAAGATGTACACACTTTTACCATTCGCTTTAAGCGGATACCCGCGACATTCACTAGATTGACGATTCGACTTGTTAGGGGCCTACCTACGCTGCGTTTTCTGGTACTTGGTTGCCAAGCACTATAGGGCTTAGCTAGTGCAAATTCATTCATTTTTTACAAGTAGCATCTCAAGCTGAGGTTCGTGCCGTTTAATGTCATTGTGCTAAATACCTCTCTCGGCTGTATGTCTTAAGCGTTCGCCTCCAACATTTCAGTGAAGCTCTCAATTTCCTACCAGCCTACAATAATTAATTAGTTTGAAAAATCGTAAGTATTAAATTACAAAAAAAAAAATTGGTTGGCTTAGTTAAATGGTTTAAATTTACGCTTTATAATTAAATATTCTTCACGGTTTGCATCCTAGCTATTCAATTGTTTGTGTATCGCTGTTACCAACTTATTTTGTTGATTTGATGATGGAAGGTGCAATATTTTAGTGCGTAGAAGCAGAATATTTTTTTGTTGTTGTACTTTATTTATATGCACTAACAGTAAATAAAAGATAGGGAAAGAACAAATTAATTCGGAAATAAAATTATATATAGAGAAAAAAAACTTCATTAATTAAAAACAAAACCGATTTCAAAAAAGTATACTATAAAATCCACTAAAAAGTAAATAAGTAATTAATTTATTAATCTACTTCTAATGCTAACTTCGATAGATCCTTTGTTGCTATTGGAGTAATGCTGCTAATGATATCGGAGTCGGTGCCAGCTAGAATTGACCAATATACTCATTAATAAATGAAAATAACTGCCTAAACTTTATCACAATTACATATAAGCTTAAATAATCAGCGACGTACATTTACACCACTTTGTTATCCGTAAGCTGGCATCGATTTCAAAATTATTAATGGTATTAAAACAAAGGATACATCAAAGTTAACTGAAGTAGTTTAATAAGCTAATTATTTAATTACTTTTTGGTGCATTTTTATAGTATATTCTTTTGAAATCGTTTTTGTTTTATAAATAAAAAAGATTTTTTCCAAGTAACGGGTGCTGGTACTGGCTGGTAAGGGTTTATTTTATTAGATTTGACGTGTATTTGGTGTTGGTACCATTTATAAGTAGAACCATCGCTCCTCTGCACTTCCGCATTATTATAGATTTTTGTATTACATATTTTTTTAATGCTTTTATTATTATTTCCCCCCCCCCCCTTTTGTGGTGGAAACTATTTATACACTAATATTCGACGGCATTCTAGTCAATTATTTAAAAACTTTCGCACAGTCACATATATTCTATCTACTTTTTTATGGAGTACACTCCTAGGAAATCAAATTTTCCATGAACCATATGCCTTTCAAAACCCTATATTATATTATACGAGTAAGTTTTATCAGAATCATCATATTATTTTTTTATTAATAAAAAAAATATTATACATACACCTTAGTATGTAAGTGTGTATTGTTATGTACAAGTACTATTTTACTGGTATTTATGTGTGCTTGTATAGAATATGTAATGTTATAATAAATAGATATTTTATGTATCAAATCATTTTATATTTTTCCAAATGTATGTACTCTTATCCCAATATTTTTTTTTTACAATTTTGTTGTATGAACGTAAAGGTAATGTGTCACGAATTAGCCCGGTAGACGGCGCGGCACCTTGAAATTGCCTCGTCGAGTTACCCTCTGAACTTAGACCGGGCCCCTCTTAAAATACATTACGCTTTTATTCAGTACGATCTCGAATCGCAAACGGTTTATTTTGAATATATTATTTTTTCTTTTTATTTTACACAAAAGTTAAATGCCTTACTTTTTTACTACCTACTGTAGACACATAATTTCATCTATAATTAAATGACAGTTCGATCCAAGACAGTAAACACAATTAATCCTACGGGTACGAAGTTTTCAAATGATACAGATTTTTAAAGAGGTTGGTAGATATCCAGGTGGAAATTAGAAAATGCTCTATCGCCATGCTATAATTTCATTGCGATGTTTTCCTTTACCAAAATCTTACAAACATACATAACATCGCCCCTCTCTCCCATAAGAGTAGGCAGAGACTACATACATCCACCTCCTTCGATCCTGCTATAAGTTCGTTTCAGAACTTCTTCGGTCCGGTCGAGATACGTTCACCTTTTTTTACGTGAGAAATGCATTTACGCACCCCCCTTGCCATCTTTAATTTACGAGAAGGGTCTTCCGAATTAAAGATGTCGGTAAACCCACCGCCGACGAGATACGTACGCTTAGGTCGACCTTTATCAACTTGCCCAGTCCCTCGTCTAATAACTTTGTTTAGCCAATCTCCTTTCAATGAAATTAGAGGAAGACCAAAGAAATAGATTTTTGGTCGAAATGTGTTATGGATAATTTTAAAGAAAAAGGAGTAAATGAAGAGATGATGGCTGATAGAGACATATGAAAAATCAAAACATACTGCGGGGACATGGAGTGAGTAGAGAAAAGGGCATAAAAAAAGATGATGGCACTGTTAATGTGTTTGAAACTATAATAATCTTAAAAATTTAAATCGGTTTTTTTTATTAGATTTAAATTTAAATTACATGAATTGCGTACTACACACTTGTATATGCAAATCACTCTAAAATCCTAGGTAAGTAGATATACTAACTCCAAAAATTTTGCTATTATAACTGCGTGTGTACAAAGACTAGAAAGTATACTATAATTTATCTATGGTGTGTATAAACTCTAGTAAATTTGCAACTCATGCCTTCATAAATAAAAAAACCAGGCAGTCAAGGGAACTGCTCATAGAAGTAAAAATATTAAAAAACTTATTTTTAAAAGTGAATAATATATGGACTATAACTGTGAGTCTGATTGATTACTCATGACCTTATTTCGACAACCGAGGGAATAATTTAATAGTAATTGTTTCTATTCCAACATTTTATCAGGGCATTTGTGGGAAAATACTTTATAGATGTGGCAACATAAAAGCGTCCACTTAAACGTCAACTTATATTTGACAGTTGGTAGCATGTCGCTGAAGGCTGACCGCTGACGTTTAGGTGACGCAAATCTAAACAAGTTTTCGCTTTAAAAAGTATAACATAAGAAATGCAAGCACAATATTATTAAGCAGATCGTGATCTCAAATTTGTAGAAATAAAACAGAACAAAAAATATACAGTTCTAATCCCGGAATGATGGATAAAATTATGTTTATTAAGGATTATTTTTTAAGTCGGCCCCTTTTTCCTTGTCCCTTGAAGCTTAAGAACGTACACGATACGCCATTATTATCAGCGAGGCTTAAACAGCAGTTAGAGAGACAGACATTTGTAAAAATTACATGGTATTTGATGTAATAAAATACTGACCTCCGCATTCACTTGTTTTTGTTAAATACTTTATAATAGAAACATTTTTTTACGTACACGTTTTAAAATCGCGTAGTGTTGCACCAACATTTTCCAGTCTCAGTGTTTGCTTCAATGAAATTAACATGTGATTTAGTCTAAGCGACAGTTGATTCATTTATATTTTGAACTAGCTGTGTGCCTGCGGTTCCGCCCGCGTATTATACTTACCACTCTGCACAATTTTTGATTTTTGAATTTTTGAATTTTTGGTTTTTAAGTAATCATTGGAATCACTTATTTTTGGCCCTAAATGTTGTTGGTATTAACAGAAAGCAAAGACATTTCTCATAGATTTAAATACTTGCCAGCTCAAAAAATGATCCTTTGAATCGATTTTATTTTATTTTTTTACCCGAAACCCTAATTATTATTCAAAAATAAAAAGTATTTTATGTTATATGACAGAATAGGTTCCGAAGATTAGCCGGAGGAGAGACAAAAATGTGAAAATTGTGTCTTTTATAAGTTTCAAATATAATACACTCATATGTGTTTAGTAGTATTGTATAGATAGAGATATAAGTTATTTGTCACTATCTAGGTCTTAGAATGAGTACTGTGTTTTTTTGTAAACTTCAATAAAGAAAATACTATAAATCTCTACTAGATACAAGTAAAAGAGAATTACACTAACCTAGTGGAGGTTTCTATACATTGAAATGCGACTCACGTTCGTTTTATACGTTCCCAGCCAGGGTTTACAACCGCAGTCTGTGTCCTGACTTATTATAGCTTTTTGGTGTCTAATGTTGCGAATAATAAGGCTTTGACGATATTTATATTACCACAGAACATAAAACATACGTC
Organism: Samia ricini; assembly: GCA_014132275.2. Lineage (NCBI taxonomy): Eukaryota > Metazoa > Arthropoda > Insecta > Lepidoptera > Saturniidae > Samia > Samia ricini. The sequence continues at coordinate 17,536,054 of AP028158.1, forward strand.
CCAGTTATAATATTAAAATAAAATAATATAAAAGAATATTTATTTTTAAAAAACTTTTTATAAAACACTTAGTGTTTTGACCACAATCTCACCTGTTGATAAGTGTAGATGTGCTACAGGATAGTAAAGACATTAAGCCTTGAGGTATTGGTTCTCAATTGATGCTCCCGAAACACACCTATTGTTGCGACAGGTGTTGACATGAAGACAGTAGCATTATTAGAAAACGCCCTTCTACCATGCTATGGTTCCCTGACGATTTATTTATTTATTAACTATTGACATCTATTGAGAAACAAATATATCGAATATCGTAGTAGAGTTTTAATCGTTAAAACTTAAGTGCTGTATAAAATTCAGAAATATCATTAATAGGTATAAATAAAAAATATTAACTGTGAAAAAAAATAATGGAAAAACCTTAAACGAGAAGGCTAAATTATTATTTTTCAGGCGGAGTAACTCCTTGCAAACATTAGTTCTTGATTATCAATATAATTGATACTTAATTACTAAAGAGATTATTAGTTCATTATCTAAGATTGTTAATAAAGAGCTCGTGTTTATTCTTCAAAGATTAATAAAGCGTAATATTGATGTTTTTCTTGGTCTTTTTATGTCAAAGGGCTGCAAATAGGCAGATGGTTCAACTGGTGATAATTAGCTACTGTCGCTTATTAAGGACTACAACACCAAGGTTTCCAACCATACAACCGTAAAAGCGTCCACTGGTATATATAGGTCTAGGACATAGGCTTAGATAAGGGGGGAATTGCCATAATTGCCACACTTGGCAGGCGGGTTGGCGATTATAGTAGATTAGAGGAGTAGTTTTTTGAGAATCACTAATCTATACTAATGAATAAAATTGGAGTGTCTGTAATGTCAATTTTTTTTTTTTTTTTTACTAAATAGGTATGAATGTATATACGGATACCTATAACACAGATATAATTTTAAACTTGTATGTCTGTATGTTTCTATTTGTTTGAAACTAATCTAAGTGTAAGCACCATATCTGACACCCAACAAACTGTTTGAATGACCGATTGACAGTAGATCATTTCATGAGTATTTCTACATGACACAATACACAATACTACATCAACTTTATAGACACAAACTACTACATTGTTGGTTTATAAAGACAAGAATGTAATCGTTGATCTTTAAAATGACAAAGTTTCTACCTTCATTTGCAACAGATCTACTGTATATACCAGGACAATACCTTGCGACAAATAGCTTTATCAGTCCAAATTTAAAAGAGGTACATCATAAAGAAGTTTGTTCACTTCTTCGCCGGTCTTATTTAAATCTGTATCAAATTAAACTATAGTTATAAATATAACATATCCCTAACATGAAAAAGGCAGCGTCTCTCTGTATCACGGACAGACGCAATTAAACTTGCAACTCAAAAATTACAAAACCGATTTAAACCGCCTTTTCAAAAACACAATAGATTCAGATTCAGACACAATAGGTCAGGTTTAGTATATTTGCTTCACGCCCGGGTGAGCTTCACGCCCTGGTGAGTCCCACACTGGCACGGAGTTCGTCCCTCCATGCCCCCTTACCTATTCGGGACTTCGGTCTCACTAATGCAATAGGTAAGGGTAGTGCGTAAATGCATTTCACCTCGACAAAAAAAAAAAATGTTTGGTATATTTATTCAATAATAATAGAAGTAAGCTGCAAGCTCATCCACTTTAACCATAAAATATTCCGATTATAATCTGAATGGAAAAAACTCGAAAACCAACTGACCTATCACTACATTGTAGTCAAAGCTGAAACGACCATTTCAGTTCTAGAAACAGCCGGCACTTACCATCTTCTATCCTTGTCACTCGAACGGAATCCATTCAAGAATGACAGTGACGAAACTTATCACTTCATGTCTAAGGAAACGTGATTGGGCGTCACGCCAACACATTCCGTTGCGTCTAGACAGACGGTTATTTCTATAACTGTGTTTATTGTTTCTAGTTGAACGTTTCAAATCATCGAGTTTGTCGTGAAAATTGGATGAGTGAATGAAGGAATTACTAGGTTTTTTCCATTCAAATTTGCTTGAAAAATCATTTTAATTCACGTTTTTTTAAATCAATCAATCAAAAAATTCTTTATTTAATTTAGGTCCTAAGAAGGCGCTTATGGACGTCAAACAATACCATCGGTTCGGAAGATAACACAGTCGAAAAGAGCCGCCGAGAAACTCGATCTGGTTCCTTTTGTTTATAAATTCAAAGTATAAATATGCATATTATTTTTACATAGAAACTTTACAAATCATAATTAGAACCATTTTTAGCGGAAGCACAGAGAGGAGTGTAAATCTTTCAAATTACTCAGCTGTAAAATAGTTACTCTTGTAAGAGCATCTTAATAATACGAACCTCGGTTTGGGCGTTACTCCTGCGACAGAATTTCCCAGGTAGTTCCTGTAAAAATATTAAAAGTTTTGTTGAGATCGTGTGATTCACTGTACGTGTCATTATTTTCAATGTATATTGTATCGACAGTACGTGAAGTGTCATTGAGCGAGGCCAGAGTTTAAAAGAGGCAAAATTACTATCCACGGCGGTACTGCTATCTTTTTTTTAACGTGGGGACTTCGTTTACGCATCCTCCCTACCATCTCTCATAAGGGATTAAAATCTCACGATGAAGCGCGGGAAAAACCCACCAATAGCCATGGTACCATCCGCCGCCTACACGGGTGGGCAGTGTTGCTACCTAACTTAAAGAAGTGTGTGTTAAACAGTGGTAAGTTTCTACTGATAAAGAGTTGCAACATTCATTAAGCTTAAATTCAAATTCAAAGCTTATATTAGACACAGACACTTAAAATTTTATTTATTAGTATTACCTCGGTAGCGCAGTTGTATTACGGCACGACTGTCGTTTTGAGGTATATATATGCGCGTGTGTGTAAATGGAAGTACGTTATCACCGGCAGTTAACGTGGCCTTTCCAAGCCAGTTTGAAATAACTTCATTCCGCGTGCTACTACTGCCGTTCTGAGTATTTTAATCCTATGATATAATAATTTATTTTAAAAAGTAATGAAAGAAATGTTGAACAATTTCAATGCAAAGGCGAACCTTTGCAATGTTGATTTGTAAAAAGAAACTAACTTTGCAGCTAATTGGATGTTTCCCTTCATTCTTTTTAACGTTAACTCACTCAATTTAAACGATTTAAAAAAAAAAAAAAAAAAACACATTCAGCTACATTAATTAGAGAAAGTCATTATGAGTCTTTAAAATGAGAGTGACTGAGAAAAACATTTGTTTGTTTCTGATGTAAAATCTTTTTCTTTTTGAAAAGTGTAATTTTATTTCTCGTCATTTTAATAGATTTATAAACGTTAATTACTTGTTTATGTTTTGGTTTATTTGATGCAGAATTGAATATATCGGCTTTTAAATAAATATTTAATTGAAACTTCACTACCATCCGTCTGCGACTTCGTCCGCTTTGACTTTAAAGTTTTTCGTTCATTTATTCCTTTTTAAGGAAAAGGCAAAGGTACTAAGTAGACTATGCATCCAAGTCAGACGTTAGGAACACTATCCATAATTGGCGAGAACAAAATGGCGGCCTTCTGTTTCAACCACAACGGGAATGATTGGGACATTTCAGAATTCACGCTGCGTGTCATTATTTTCACTTTACTACACTTGTGTATCATAATTACACTATATCACGTAAACACCACCAAAATTACATAATATATAGTCAAATAATGCAAAATAATAAATTACAAATATGGACGACTACAACAAACCAAAATCGCGCCAAGCACGCCCGGGGCACCTGTGTATCAAATAATGATTTGCTAAAATATCCTTTTTTTCTCCAAAGCTTAGCATAAATTTTTCCCACCGTAGATTTTTATCTAAATAGACAAAGATAAAATAGTTCAATTTATCTTCTACTCTTAGTACGAGATTCGACTGCAAAATTGTTTTCGAGTATTCAAACAGAATTATATTTTTATATACAACTAGCTGTGTGCCCGCGGATGCGCAAACTGCGAACTCTTATTATCTTTACTTAAATATTTTTTAGTGCTAAGATAAAGCAACAATATTTTTGATAAATTCAAGCACTTACCAATAAAACTGTGCATTGAATCGGATTTTATTAAGCCTAAGTTACGCCCAGTAACTTACAACATAAAAGTCACGTCAAAATCGGTTCAGCCGTTCCTAAAATTACCCGGAACAAACATACAGACAGACAAAAATGTTTGGTATAGGTATCGTATATAGAGTACATTCATATGTATTTAGTAAATAAAAAAATATTATGACATTACAAAACAGATACTTCAATTTTATTTGTTAGTTTTGATAATGATAATAGCCGCATTTCGACCACTAACCGAAGAGTTGCGTTAAAATTAAACCACAAGCAGAGTTACGATAAAAAGTTAGTGATAGCAATTTGTTTTCTCCCTGGTAAGTTTTATATTTCTTTTTAGCCAGAACTCGACACTTGACTCCGTTTGTCTGGCGCTTGTCTGGCACTCAGCTGGCGGCTTGAAGTGGCCATTAAGACGCCTCTACGTCACATGTTATGGCTTCTATGTTATACAAGCGACCAAATGGAACAATAAAGTTCACGCCATTTCCCTCATGTAGCTTACAGAAATGCATATTCGCTAATATTACATTGATGAAATAAAACAAACACGATTTCTAAGAACGAATATGAACATAGTAATATCGGTTTGCACGCATATTGTAATTAGTGTACACTTATAACGTCCGCTCACTCCGACATCTGGGCAGGTAATGGCTTCGGATCATAGATTAAATAGAATAGATGGTTATACTCACTTCATTTGATTATTTTTTCAATTACTTATTTCGGCGTACCTTCGTTCTAAATAAATTCATTTTATCCTTGCATCGTGCGCATGTTTGTATTATGTTGTGTGTACTAATAAAATTGTGTTTTTTTTGTCCACAGAATCCCGACAATTGAAACCAAGAATTTAAATCACACTACATTGAAATTGTGACATGGAAATAAAATTTATTTCGTTACGAATAATAAATTACATAGGCAATAGTCATATTAAAAAAATTAACAACGAAATAAAAAATATTATTTATACCTATATAGACTGCATTTTAAAAACCTACTAAGAAACAGAACACCAATTAATTGATTATTGTTTTTATTATATTAATAACTTAATGCGCTGTGTACACTCATGAAAAAAAGTGTTTTAGTTTTTTAATACTTTTATTCGGCCTCGACGTGACAGTTAAACGGAAAAGTGTTTAAATAGACAAACATATAAAATTGGGTAAATAAATTGAGTAATGGTGTTAAATTAATGGTGTTATTGTGGATAACGCGAATGCAGACTCACGGCCCAAACGGCCGGCAGGTCAATGACATCGCCGGCATTCGTTTTGCTCTCGCTTGCATTTGGTAAGTTACGATTTTTTTTAAATATATTTTTCATAAATTAGGTTAGTGCATTATACCTTCATGGGTAACTGAAACACCTATGGGGAACTAATAACTAATTATAACATCCTAAACAGACGCTCGGCCCGGACCGCATACATGGTACGGCGATCGACCGAAATTATCAGTCTTGAATTGCACTGATGATATTATCGAAGTGCATACAAAATTTTTACTGATATATTTGGCAATGTTAACACCACCATAAAAATCCATACGTTATAAAAGATACCATCTATCTGTCTGTAAGTCCGCTACTTGCATAAATACCAGTTTCTATATTTTCGTGCTCCGATAACGACATGACTGTGCCCACAAGGCGATTGATAACTTCGGTAATCCACCGTACCATGTTCGCTGTCCGATCCTTGCGTCTGTTACGACTTCTATTCGTCACTTAACACACATGTATAAACAGCACTATAAATATATAAGAAATTATAGGCATTGTCATGTTGTTGGGGAACGAAGGAGACGGATGAAAGAAAACTGCACGGAGATGCGAATTTTAAGATGGATGTGTGACGTAAGTTATGCCGAATAACAAGAATGGATAAGATTATAAATAAATATATCAGAGTAAGCTTGAAAGTAACGGCAGTGACAGAGAAGTTAAGAAGTAATAGGTTACTGTAGTATGGGGTATGCCATGAGGAGAAATAAAAGTCACTTAACAGTAAGAGTGTTAGGGCTGGTATAAATATAAGAACTGACTGGGTCGATCCGCAGTCCTCTTATATAGTGAAACAAAAAAGGTTCCAGAACTGCCACAAAAGGTCAATGATTTTATCATTCGGGATTTTTTAGTCTCGGTCTTTCCTTGTCTTTTCTTTATAGGGTATTACACTATATTACATTGAACTTATAAAACCAAATTTGTATACCGTAGTTAGAAAATGTACACTATCTTACATTTGGTAGATATGAAAATAATCTACATACTTACTTATAATAAATATTGTGATAATAAAAGGCTAACGTGACGATATTGAAGATATTTAAGAAAAAGGCATCAGAATCGACTACAGAACACATTTCGAAAGTTTAGAAAAATGTTGTCTCACTGTTTATTAATTTGTTCACCAATCACGTAAAAAGTACCAATTCAATTTCGATGAAAGTTGGTAATCACATGTATTGCATCCAGGGGGAGAACATAGGCTGCAAATTGTCTGAATTATAAGCGGGTAAAGCCACGAGCACGGCTAGTGGTGAATAGAGTCGTCACAACAACGTGTAGGCGTTGCCTTCTTTGCAATCGTTGTATTAATTCTTTTTACAATAATATTTCAAAATATATTATACAAAGAATGGAACCCCTTATATCTAGTTTAATATATAGAGGTGGATGTCAAACTTCCTGTACTTACACATCTCGACGTCTCCCGCGAACCTCACTTCAGCCGAGCCCACATAGTTTACTATAGAGTTTTATGAAACAAAACGATATATTACCCACATGCATGCGGCGTATAGTATTTGGTCGAATTTGCTATTTTAATGTATTTTTATTTATCTTTGTTTTTATTTACAAATCTAATAAAACGAATAAATCTTTGAGATAAATCACTTTTGGGGATTTCGAAATCAATGATAGAAAACATTTTTATGATTTTTATTTGTCGCATGTTTTTTTTACACGGAATATACTCAGTGCTTTGACCACAATCTCACCTGATGTTAAGTGACGATGTAGTCCAAGATGGTGAACACACTAAGCCTGGAGGTACCGGTTCTCAAGTGCTACTCCTGGAACACACCTGTTGGTATTTGGCGACAGGTTTTCAAACTTGAGGGTGGTAGCTACCCTGGCGGGCATTATTAGAAAATGCCCTACCACCATGCTATGATTTCCTCACGATGTTTTCCTTCACCGAAAGTTAAGGCCGATTTTAGAGTCGGATAGATGGGGGCCGAACCCGCGTCGGTTGACGCGGAATCCGGCCGCACTCCTCGCTGCGCCATCATCGTTGTTTGTCTTTGGAGGCATCACGCAAAAACTACTTGACGGATTTTGAAGAAATTTCGTATGGCGGTAGATTATATCTTAAAATAACATAGTAAGTAAAAAAATTAAAACAAACCTCAAAGTGAGGTGAAGAATTCGTTTCAAAATCATAAAAACTTTACACTTGACGTTTTAGTTATGAAAAAGTAGTCTATTTCTTGTAATAACATGTATGGTTAAAAATATAGAAAACTTACTCTAAACTTACTCTTAAATCACTTTTCGAATATTTAAACTTGTCTAGTCTATATCCTGGAGTAACATTTAAAATAAAAAAATCGATTCGAAGTAGATGAAAAAGGAGAGGCAAATTTGAATAAAAGTAGGTCATTTGTATGATTTGTTTAATATCGAAGAATTAAAAAGGCATTTATATAATATTTCCACGCGGGTCAAGTCGCGGGCACAACTAGTATATACACATATAAATTGACACTGATCGAAATTTTACCCTGATTCATTAAATTGTTTTTTTTTTTTTTTTTGTAATAAAATACCCAGTAATAATTAATTTAAAAAGTTATTCAATCGTCTTTGTCTTCCGTTTATAATTTATTGATATTCTCAACATTACCAAAAGTAGGTAAATGTTCTGTTTACGCAATAAATTGTATTTAAAAATTAGGCAGTATACATATACGTAAACAATAGATTATTCAATTTGAACGAAATATTTATATATAACTTAAGCTTTTGTAACACATTTAGCATACCCTTCTCCATTTGTACTGTAACCTGTGCCAAAAATTCACTCGCATTATTCATCAAAAAAGTTTCCAGAGTTTTCGTTTCACGTATTAATATAGATAAAATGTAAAAGTTTGAGAAACATTTGGTTTTTTTTCTTACCTATTTGTTTACATAAATTCTTGTACTAAAAAGGAAAAGGGTACGCGACAGAGTAGAGAGGCGTTTTTATTTGTAATAATTCAAGTAAATCGCTAACACATCCGGTAGAGAATTATCACAAATCACCCAAAAGAATCGTGCTGGGCGTGACATTATCATTTATCTTACTTACACGAGTGCATATCTCTCATATAAGAAACACATAGTATATTGGAGGATTCGTAATAAGAATTAACGATCTATACTAATAAATAAAATTGAAGTGTCTGTTTGTAATGTCAAAATAAGAATTTTTGACTAAATACATATGAATGTATATACGATACCCATACCAAAAATTCAGTTTGTTCCGGGTAATCTACGGAACGGCTGAACTGATTTTGTCGGGACTTTTTTTTGTAAGATAGCTAATGTTACTCTGCGTAACTTTTGTTTTCGAAAATAATTAGGGCTCTGCGTAAAAAAATTAAAACTCATGAAATTTCGAAATAATTTTACTTTATCTTGGTACCAAAAAATTAGGAAAAACAATTGGAGTTCCGTATACAATAATTACAACATATGTATGAAACACGGGTGCAGCCGCGGGCACACAGCTAGTTTGAAATCAAATCAAGAAGCTACTTAGAAGTTCTTTTATGAATATATTAATTTATGGTTTATTACTTGCACTTTTGAAGTGAAACTTGTTTGAGCGCGATGAGGGTAATATTTCAAGATCGCGTCACGTGATGAGCGTCGTATAATCTGACGTTGAGCGTCACAATTAACGTCACGATTTGTAATGTTAAACAAAGGATAGAAGTAGTGGGATAGAAAGAGACAAATATTACAAACACTCTATATTTTACACACATACAATACTTTAACAAATATGGTTTTATTTTTTCAAGTGTTCTGAATACAACATAATTATTTTCAATTTTTTAATTTAATATCTAAAAGTATAAAAAATATGCAATATAAACTGTTTTTAGATGCGGCGCACATAACGGCCGCGCGGAGACCTATTTTCGGCGTTATATAAAAAATATAAATAATGGAGATAGAATTCCGGAGTTGAACTTTTTTGATAGGAAATTTTCTACTTTTTTTTCATTACTAGAATATTAGTAGGTTTTCAGTTACTCACGTAAAACAAAATACCTTTTTTTGTAAATCTTATTTGTTAATAACAATTGCAATTTTTTATGTGCTAATAAATAATAATAAATACATTTTTGTAAACGTCATTTCGATTCAACTGAACTACGCACCTATTTTAGGAGCTTTATCAAGAATTAACATGTTTTTGAACTTTTTAAATGGACTGGACTTGAAGCGATGATTGCTTACTGGGTAGTTCGGTCAGATTTTGCCTCAATGGACAGGTTTGAACCCACCTATCCAACTCTAAAATCAGCCTGAGCTTTCTATGAAGGAAAACATCGTGAGGAAACCATAGCTTAGTGGTAGGGGACTTTAAATAATGCCCGTCTAGGTAGCTACCACGCTCAAGTTTGAATCTGTCGCCAAATACATATAAAATAAATAAATAAATGTGTTTACCATCCTGTACCAGATCGTCACTTAACATCAGGTGAGATTGTGGTCAAAGCACTGAGCCTATACCGTGTAAAAAAACTATATTAATTGTATCGTACACTTTGTTATTGTTACTATCTCTGTCTGTACAATCTCTGTTCAAGCTCCTCATATTAACCCATCCATAACATAAATTTTATATTTTTCTTTAATTACTTACTGCATAAAATCTCTTCAATATCCAATTGATTAGTTAAAGTATTGTAACGAATACAATTGTCACCATATACATTGAACCTTGTACGTTGATGATGGTTATGATCATGAAAATATGTGGGTGTGGTATGTAAAAGACAGAGAATAAACCATTACACGAAAGCCAATTTTAATAAATTCTATCAAAATTTGTCATGTTTATCTCTTAAATGTCGTTATTCAATTGTATCCTATTGACTGATAGATTGATTCAAATGAAAGAAGTTCACTGCTAGACATATGTCTCACCCAAAAAGAGGGGAATTGCCATCATCGCCACGCCTGGCAGGTGGGTTGGCGATCGCAGTAGGTATTTGTGGTACTCAGAGGACGCTGCTGCCCATCCCCTGGTTTATCCCTTAGTCGCTTTTTACGACACCCACGGGAAGATAAGGAGGGGTGGTGCTATTCTTAACCGGCACCACAGGGCAATTCTATCCTATAATTTATAACTTATAAACCTATTTATGTATCCTATAATTTAATTTCACTTAGACTAAACTCATCTTAAAAGTTATATTTTTCTAGAGACGTCATAAACTGACTACTGAAACATAAAAAAAAAAGAAAACAGTGATATACTTTTTCTAAACGCGTTGAGTTCTTGCATTCTATTTACGGATATTGTGGTTCGAACAATAGATACAGCGGAGGCATCCTCGCGCTCCTTTGTAGGGTTTTCCTGGATTTTTGTCACAAAATTATATATGTAAGTCTATGGTTTCCAATCTTTTTATACTATGTTTTTTTTTAAGTTTTGTAGTTTATAAAATAATGGCTGGTTTCAATGACGAATGTTAAAAGTTAACAATTGAGATTAAACCAAAAATCACAGGTCAGTGACAAAAATTCGTGGAATTGTTTCGAAAGATGGCGTCGGTTGAAAATGGTTATTCTGAGTTACGAAACATTGTAATCGGTGCAGTTGTTGGTAAGTTATTCGCATTAAAAAATGGAGAAGAATAATAACACATTTCGTTACATTTTGCAATACTATCATATTATAATAAAAGGAAAATACTGTGGAAGCAGGTGACAAAATTTGTGCTGCGTACGGTGAAGGTACTTTACCAAAATCCGCTGTGTGAAATGGTTCGCTCGCTTTCGTTCTGGTAACTTTAATGTAAAAGATGAGTCGCACTGGCGGTCGTCCAATCGTCCACTCTAAAATCAGCCTAAGCTTTCGGTGAAGGAAAACATCATGAGGAAACCAAAGCATGGTGGTAGGGCATTTTCTAATAATGCCCACCTGGGTACCTACCACCCTCAAGTTTGATTAACTGTCGCCAAATATCAGTAGGCGTGTTCCAGAAGCATCACTTCAGAACCTGTATCTCTAGGATTAGTGCGTTTACCGTCCAGGACCACATAGTCACTTGACATCAAGTGAGATTATGGTCAAAGCACTGAGCCTATACCGTATCACCAAATAAGCAGATTCGATTCTTGAAAAAAAATTAGCAAGGTAAGCATGTAAGTAGTGTCGATAATAGTATGGAGCTAGCCATTGCTCAACATACATACAACATTCGTTTATACAAAGCTTGTTACAAAAAGAAGTCTAATGTATGGGTTTGCGTCTTGAGTTAAACGTAAAAACATGACGAGACAGACGGAATTAACATCTACGATGCGCTGTTACAACGAAATAAAATTTAACTAGTTATGAAACGTTTAATCAAAGGAAATGAAAAATCGATTACGTACAATTATCAGTAGCGAAAAGATCATGGATAAAGGATGGTGAGCCGTCACCGACATTCGCTAAACGAACATTGACGCCAAAAGAAGTGATGCTGTGATATGTGATGATAAGTGGTGAGACTGCAAGGGAATCGTCTATTATGAGCTACTTCCAATTGGTCAGACAATTGACTCTCAATTCTACTGTATGGAATTATAGAGAGTACGCCTCGCGATTGAAAGATGAATATCCGAATTTTTCTCATATTTGAGGGAAGAACACATTTTTTTTACACAGTATAGACTCAATGCTTTTACTACAATCTCACCTGACGTTAAGTGACGATGTAGTCCAGAATGGTTAAAACACTAAAACTAAAGGTACTAGTTCTCAAGTGATGCGGCCAGAGCGCACCTATTGCTATTTGGCGACAGGTTTTCAAACTTGTGGATGATAGCTACCCAAGCTGTCATTATTAGAAAACGCTCTACCACCATGCTATGATTTCCTCAAGATGTTTTCCTTCATCGAAAGCTCTGGCTGATTTTAGAGTTAGGTCGGTGGGTTCGAACCTCAGTCCATTGACGCGTCATCAGTCGGCACTATCCACTGCGCCATCATCGCTTCAAATCGCGTCGTTCGCTATTTTATTTGATGTTAACTTAATTTTACTTATTTTTTCCTCTTATCAATAATTCATTTTCCGTATAAATAAGATATTAAATTCTATAATAATATGATGTACTCGGCAATAAATCCAGTACTTTTTTAATAAAAACTGCATGCGAGGAGTTTGGTCCGATGCCAGCGACCGTCCCAACCGAATATTCGCCTTACCGAATGGAATGCACAATGAAAAACATGATTCCGTAATAATGTAGGTATGTGGTTCAATTCCGACATCAAAATAAATGTTATTGTAGTCGGGATCCATAATATTTTTAACTGGCTTTCGCCTGTTATTTCGTCTTCGTATACAGAAATAAAAAATATTAGTGTGTGTCTACATCTGTGGCTTCCAAAACTTTTCTTGACGAGGGGCCACTTTGATTTCTTTGTTGGGAGTAGGGACCTTAATGAACAATGAAAACATATACCAAAAATAAACATTTTTACTCAATAGTAACATTCATTAAAAATACATTTTCAGATTTTCTTTACAAGTTCGAAAGCATATAAGTAATCTCACAAATAATTTGCTAAAAGCTACTCAACCGAGTGCGGTAATGCACCATCCCCCAAATTTTTTTGGAACGACGTCTGCCTCGCGCTCATAATGTATCTCCAGCGTCTCCACAGGAACAATTGTATGTCAACTACAGGTGCCCCCATAGCCCAAATTGAAAGACTAACAAATTAAGGCCCCTCCGTTAACGTGGGAACATCGTGACGACAAATCCTTCACCCATATTATTACTACCGTGTGACCTTGAAATTTCACTCACATCGCAAGCTTAGAAGTTTTATTGTCAAAAATAATCTTATTCGAATGGTTGTATGATAATAAACGATTGGCATTTATAAAAAAAAAGTTATATTTAGTTTATATAGCAGGAGATATTGCTCGCTAATCTTCTGCATAATTATGTTAGAAAAAATAAAGTAAAAACACACATTACATTTAACCGAGGCCGAAAGCGACGGTTCAGCGAAAGATCCCAACACTTCAGAGGCAACTTTTCAGCGCTTTAAATAGTATTTAATATGACCACGTTAGTTACTTGGCTGAAAGCCAGCGGTAATTGAGCGTATGTACATAAAAAAATTAGTGCTAATAATAAAAAACTCTACCCACACTTTTAATTGCTCTGAGGCATGGAAAGGCATAAGGGATCTTTGGTTAGAGGTTGGAGAAGAGGGGGGCAGCTGGTACCAGGCTGTCCCTCCCTGGACGGAAGACAATAGTAGTGGCCCGATTGTCGGGCCTGCCGCTGGGACGACGCGGAGTGTGCCAGATTAATCCCGTTCCCCATCCTCCCCCTTCCCCCACTAAAACTGCTGATAGTAACGAGGGTTTTAGTTGGTATTCCTGACGCTTCACCTCGGGCGAGTCCCGCATACGCCCTGGTATCTCTAATTGCAAGGGGGAAGCTTAAATGCATTGCCCACGATAAAAACAGTTATGAAATGTAGTTAATGTCTATTCCCAAGTCTAATGTCACCACCACCTAATTAAATTTTAGCAGAAATACAAACCGCCTCATTACTTGTACGCACGATGGCGGTTTAGCCATTGCTTTGTTTTAACACGACCCATAACAAGCGTTCAATGTATGACATAACCGTTATTTTAATCTGAATCGGACCGTAAGTGAGTAAGGGGAGCCAGAAATGTCGCATATTTTGGTACATTTGCGACATTATGGGCCGTTACTTTTTAGTGTTACGAGGGTACGAAGAAAAAATGACGAGTACAAAAAAACGGCCTCTAAATATTAGTGACATTCATGGTACGTATATTAGGTTCCTTGTAATTCCGGGTTATTCGAGAGAAACTTTTTTGAGAAAATTTGAGGTTAAATTAGGATGTGGTACATGATGGTGGACTATATTGAGTTCATTATATATAACTAGAGGTACTAGACGAAAGGCTCAATACGCAAGTCCTCGACTAGTGTATGTTGCCGGTAATGACGTACAGCACTAAGTCGTGTTCGCTTACAATGGGTCTAAATAGAAAGCTCAAAGTTACTTAATGAGTAATGGACAGGGCTATGCTTGGAGTTTCACTGCGAGATGGAGTTTCACTGCGAGATCGAATCAAGAATGAGGAGACCCACAGAAAAACTAAAGTAACCGACATTGCCGAAGAATTACCAAACTAAAGTTGCACTGAGCTTGGCACATTGCTCGTAGAACCGATACCCGATGGGACCAACGGGTTCTCGAATAGCTACCACGTACCGGAAGATTCAGCGTGAGTAGGCCTCCAGCAAAGTGGACCGACGACCTGGTGATGGTGGAAATCCACTGAATGCGGGTGGCGCAAGAACGGTCATTTATCTTCAGGGAAGACATGTGTACAGAAGTAGACGTCTTACATTTGACTATATGAATAAATGGACCAATGTCCAGGCAATCCTGATTTAGCAATATTATTATATTGTTTAATATTGCGTTATAACAGATGCACTAATATAGTACACAATAGATTAGCCAGAAATATACACGAATTATATGCCTACGGCATACATTTATCACAAGAAAAACAAAGTTACTTTCCTCGTTAGCCTCTCTTTTTATCCCCTGACTCTTTGTTGTTGTAAAGTATTGTAAGTAACATGTTAGTATTACAATTCTCTTCAGAAAAGGCAAAAGGAATTTCAGCCCACATGAGCTACCAAACTTGTAGGTAATGAATAACGTGAACTGTGGATGGCAGGTAATCGCTGCCTGCAGAAACGCGCTTAGCTGAATGGGCGGAACCCGTTTTGACGTATTGCGTAGTGATGTCATACCTCGACAATCAATATCGATACCCAAATTATAGTCCCGAACTAACATGCGGCCTAGAAACCTTGGTATCTCATAGAGATATTGGATCTCTATGTGTATTCTAGAGCATGTACAATGGAAAGTGTACTGAGGAACTTTTTGAAATTGGGAACACTATTTGGGGGGTTGTCGTTCCAAACCCGTACCTTTAATCATTGGTTGACTGCTCGTCCCCATACAATTAAATCACTCCGAAACGCGACAAGACTATGGTACTCTGGGACCTTTTTGTCGAGTACGCTAGCGTTACTCAGCATAGGTTTTCGCTCAGGGTTATGACTCTTCAAGAAGGTACTGAAAAACGCTCTCTAACGTCGACTACGCAATAACAACATCCCCAATGTTACTTATGAGATAAAAAAAATCGTGAAATAAATTTATTGTCAGATATCACCCATCACTATTTCGCTCGAAGACAAATCCCCGGGGATACGGCACTGCCTGAGGTCGGTGCTAATTTATTCATCGCGCATTTGAGTCTAACTCGCCGCGTTTGTAGGCCTCAGAAAAAAATTCTTACGACTTCCGGCTAAGTGGATAGCGTGGTACAGGGACGTTATCATTTTCCATTTATCTTTGTTATAAGCTATAGACTATTTTAAATCAGCTGCACAATTTAGTATATTTTAATTAGATTAATTATAAATTAGATTAATTATTGCTTTGCCAAATATACGTACATGTTGCCGGTATGAATATTCTACCATTGGCAGATTATGTAGATGTTGTAACACTCTAAGTTTAACAATTGTAAAGATTATATTTCCGTATTTAGGATTAATATAACAAGTTTCTTAAGAAGTGATAAATTTTTGTTTTGTTTTCTTTCGTTAAAGTTACATACTATAATATAGTAAAATAGTTATTTATTATACTCATTGATAACTTTTTACGTTTTATACGTACTATTTCTATTCTAAGCTATTACCTGTGGTTTAGTGTATTTTTGCATAATTAAATGCCAGCTTTATAAACTAATGTTAATACTATAATAATATTGTGAACTTTGTCGCCCCTGAATAAATATTGAAACAAATTAAAATACTGTAATTAATTAAAGTAAGATACTAGTATATAAATATAATGTTATCAATGCAAATATGAGAATGAAATAACGAAAAATTAATTTACTTTTTCTCATATGAACTTATATTAAATTCATCGACATTTATTCTGAAGTCAACGCCCTATCTCGTTTCTTATGCAAACGACTTTGAGATAGTGAGCAATCAAAATAAATGTTGGAACTGAGCGCCATCGTTTAATATTACCAAGTTTTAAATAGTCAGTTAAATCATAGACTAGTTGTGTGCACGCGGCTCCGCCCGCGTATCATATCTTCTATTCCGCACAATGTTTCACTGCGTATTATATTTAATTTTTAATTAATCAATAAAAAATAATGTTTTGCTGGTTACTATTTTTTGGCCCTAATTGTTTTTGGTACAGAAAGAAAAGAAAATTCTTACAAATTCAGAAACTGCCCACTGAGTTTTCATTTTTTTATGTGTGGAACTATAACTTTTTTCGAAAAATAAACGTAGCCGATGTCATCTATCTGCCAGAAAAAGTTCCGCCAAAATCGTTCCAGCCGTACTAGAGATTAGCCGGAACAAATGGCCAGACAAAAAGTTTAAAATTAGTGTTTTTGACATCGGTACCGTATATACATTCGCATGTATTTAGTAAAAAGATGTTATTTTCATATTACAAACAGACACTTCAATTTCATTTATTAATATAGATTGAAATAAATAGTACAGTGGTAAGTTAGCGAATCGATGGGCGTAGGTTCGAATCTACCTATCCTATTCTATAATGAACAGAAGCTTTCGGTGAAAGAAAAAAAGAAAGCGGCTGGAAAAGGGTAGTAAGGCTTAGTCTAAGTCCCGTCTGGCTCGCTTTCACCTTCAAATTTTAACACTCTATCGCTATAGGTGATTCCCACAATCCCACTTGAGAACCAGTCTCTATATGCTTAGTGTGTTTGCACCTTATGTGTATCTTGGACCAAATCTTGTCAGTTAACTTTATACAGTATATAAAAAATATATAATACTATTTACTTATTAAAAGATCAAACAAGCACATCAACTTCTTCTAACCGTAATGGTAACGGAACACACATTGACGTGCGTGGTGACAGATTTTTTGCGTTGGAAACAATCTTGTCACCAAGCTAAATAACTTCATCACTGTATTTTCCTTTACTAAAAACCCAAACTCATTATAGGATTAGATTCGAACTATATAGATTCTCAGACAATCTGACTATATTACCACTGATACGCCTCCGCTTGACATTGTAATGATGATTTATTATTAATAAAAAAAATCCCCAAGATATATCAAAAGAACAAATCAAACGGTAAATAATACGAACGTATTCTGGCCTTGAACTTTACAAATACTGACCAATGGTGCCGGGGGTAATAAAAATATTTACTGCTTACCTATATTTTATGGAGTTTCCCTTGAGGGGTTACCATTCGTTTTCCTAGAGAGAAATCTTAACGTTTCAAATCTTTCGAAGGTTAAAGATTTTATTTTTCCTTCTGTACATTATTAAACTTGAATAAGCTTATGTGAATACATGATTTTAAACATAGATGGTTATGTGGTTAAAATTTATTATATACTCGTATTGTCTTAAAATCTTGTTCTTGGACAACCATACCCGTCGATTTACTGGATTTAACATTTGTATAGAAACTGCATTCAAGAAGATGATTAGTTAAATAAATTCGAATTTTAATACTAGCTTTTATTAAAAGGATTAAAGAATGAAAGGCACTTAATTAAAAGAGTATTAAGTATGAAGGCGGAATAAAAGAAGAAGGTATAGATGGATTGTGTGAAGCAGGATTTGTGTAGAAATTATGTGAGTACAAAAGAAGAATCGAGTCGAAATTGTTCGACGTTAGCTTTTAACTTTATGCAATTCTACTCGAGGACAAGCTAATTACCTATATGTATGCAGAACATCTATGCAATCCAAGATAAGTTTTTAATAAAGCAGTGTCTTTACTTGTTTCAGTTTGTACTATCACCGTCACAACAACGGAGCAAATAGCTGATCATGACATAAACCCATCAACAGTAATGGAGTATGACGCAAGAAATATATCCAATATAGATAAGCGTAGGACCAAAGTATTAAAATCTAGAATATATACAGAAACCGATGAAAATGATATAGATATTGTTAAATATGATTCAATATATACTGAGGAGATT
Organism: Samia ricini; assembly: GCA_014132275.2. Taxonomy (NCBI): domain Eukaryota; kingdom Metazoa; phylum Arthropoda; class Insecta; order Lepidoptera; family Saturniidae; genus Samia; species Samia ricini. Next base: position 17,554,602 of record AP028158.1, read on the forward strand.
AACACAGATTCATACGACAATGAAAATATTGTAAAAATAAGTATTCAGACGGACGTAAAATGAGTCTTCGTGGACCAGATAGTGAGAAACGTACAAGAATTTTCGAAGAGAAGAGAAATAAAGTTAAGAAACGTGTCAAAAGGTACGACGATGATGGACGATGTGAATATTTTAATTTTAACGATAAGGATCCAGCTCCAAGTATTTGGCATCCACACGAACAGAATAGCAAGACATATTATAATAATTCCTACTGTGTCACAATTATAAATGGTAAGTTTATTAATAATTACTGGACAATCTAAAATCAAGAAACTGATTTCTCACAGTATATTAGCAGACTATGACAGTATATGAACAGACTTGTTGAAATTGTTCCAAGAGGTTATATGATTTAGTAATGTTAAACTCACCAGCAATCATCTTGATCTGATCTTATATAGAACAGGTCACAATGGAACTAAGATGTTCTATGGAATAAAAGCTACCAAATCAATCAGATGGTTCAAAAATATTCCTCTTATTCAAACATTATTTTTACTAAGAATCAGTTACTTAGGGTAATGTATTAAAACATTTTGACTGTCATAATATTCCAAACACTTTCCATAAAAATCTATTTGTATTAGTTACAGAATAAGCAACTTTACTCTAATTATTTGATTTTCCTTGTCAATTTTAATTCTATACTGCGATCTATTAATATTTCTGCGTCTCATTATTATTGCAATAAATGTTGTGATTGTTTCAGCCACAGAGGGAAGTGTCATAGAATTAGAGTTTGTAGACGTATTTCATATAGAATATCACCCGGAGTGCGCGTATGACTATTTAGAAGTAAGTTATATTATTGTTACTTCATTAGTAAATAGAAACCTCCTTATAAAAGTATCAAAAACATTTAAAGGAAATGAAGGGCGTTATTCAAAATTAATTGACAAGTTATTATTGTACCAGTAGACGATTGTTGATTTGATGATTTTTAGTTTAATAGTCTATAAATCAATTTATAGTTCATTACGGAATTCATTTACATCCACTAAATTAAATTTAGAAAATGAATTGCGGTTGATAATAGAAAATATCTTAAAATTCATTACCTAGGTATATTCGGTGAACACTAATAGTATGAAAGAGACATCTGTAGTTACCAAACTACATGATAATGTAAATAAAAACGTACCAGGAATACATCCTAACACCGTAAAATTGATAAACGTTTTTCATGAAGTAGTAATTATTATATTATCAATGTAACTCTAACATAAGAATGAGAAATCTGTAAAAAAAAACCGCTACAATATTATGTTACTTTTGAAATAATGTTATAATAAGCTAGTGCAAAAAAAAGATTATTTATGTTAATCTAACAAGTTTATTAACTTATCAGTAGCATTGAAGGCAATATATTTCATTGAAACTCAAAGATGGCTCTCTAACTGTGTGATTGGTTGTGATTTTGATTCTAGATTACGTAAGTCTGTCTAATTGTGACTCTATTGAATCTCCAGATAAGAGATGGATTGCGTGGCTATGCGGAGCTTTTGGGAAAGCGTCTATGCGGGCAGATCTTCCCGCAAAAAATTGTTACCTCAGGTCCACATGCCTGGCTCAAGTTCAGTTCAGACGACACTATTGAATACGAGGGCTTCCATATAAATGTTATTTTTAAAACTCAGGCCAGTCGTAAGTATTTTATGTTATATTTTATAAACTTTATTAATTTGACACTCATAATCTCTGATATCATAAACACTTTTAAAATGTGTAAAATCGTCTGGTAACAATAATAAATCCTCCGATTGTATATGAACAGACAAATTTACGCAAAAGACGTTATAATAAAAATCAATTATTTCATTTATTCTTTTAGCTATAGAAGAAAACAAATTCACTTTTTTAAAGCGACGGTGGTGCAGTTGGTGGTGTGGTTAGATTCCACGTCGATGTAGGATGTAGGTTCTCGAACCTACCTATCCAACCATATAATTAACATGAAATTTCGGTGAATAAAAACATCGTGAGGAAACCATAGCACAGTAATTTGTAATAATGCCCTCCTGCGTAGCTTTCTAGATAGGTTTGAAAATCTCAAACCTTCGATAGGTGTGTTCCATCAGCATTACGTGAGAGACTCAATAGATTTAGTGTGTTTTTATTATATTGGACTACATCTTCACTTAACAATAGGTCAAAATTTAAAAAAAAACCGGTTTAAAAAGAACTCATATTGAAAGAGAGTGAAATGTAATTTTTGTTAGGGTTATGCTGTAGTTATATTGCCTATGGACATTTCAAATAGACACTTTATACTACTTAACATATGCCTCTCATATTCCACGCCACATTGGGTGATCCTTAACATTCCGAAGCGATTCGTTTCTAGTTTCTTGCGATCGTTAATTCATTTAGCAATATTTAATTAATAAATATCAGCTAGTAGATTCTCTGTTATTTTCAGATAGTATACCGGAGTCCTGTCATCAAACAATTACAGGTACCCATGGTTTTATAGAATCTGCTAAGATAGATCCAAACTGCATTAGCGGCAGCGCAAACCACCCTTTGGATGTTCTTTGGACCATAACTACTGAGCCAAATACAAAGGTGAGACTTGTAATGGCAATAATATTGATTTTAAAATAAAATTAGATGGACTAAAATTTACATAGTTGATTAATTACATTAAGAATATTTAAAAACTAATTATACGTTATTTACAAATGCAAAATTTTGAATATTTATTTATTCCTATAAAAAGTGAATTAAGGCGAAGAGAGGATATTTTCTGAAATTCATCTTTGACTAGTTATTGTATTTTTTTTATTCTTGAAGGAATTTTGTTGTGACTCACGTACATCCAAAGCGATAATATAAATTTATATATACATGGCTCCAAAGCATTCGAGCCTATAAGAAAGGAGACAGAATACTCCAGATAGAAACCATAAATTAATATGATGTTTGTGTTTCTGTTGAGAATTAATCAAACTGAGAAACTTCTATGGCATGATTAAACTTATTATGCAAAATATCTATCTATATCCCGTTTCAGATCTATCTGAATTTCACTTCGTACAATCTAGCTTCCCCTAACGAGTGTGAGGAGAACCACATTCAAGTGTTTGGCGCAGTCACTGAATTGGGATCTAAGTAATTATTATTGATTTGTTTTCTTAATAACTTTTGGAATCTAAATGGTACTGGTAAGGTTTACATTTTTATCCGACATCTTTTACAAGATATAGGCTCAGTGCTTTTACCGCAATCTCACTGATGTTAAGTGACGATGTAGTCCAGGATGGTACACACACTAAGCCTATATTGTGGTTTTCAAGTGATGATTGGTATTTGACGACAGGTTTTCAAACTTGAGGGCGGTAGCTACCCAGGCGGACATTATTAATAAATGCCCTACCACCATGCTATGGTTTCTTCTCGATGTTTTCCTTCACCGAAAGCTCAAGCTGATTTAAAAGTTGGACAGCTGGGCTCGAACCTGAGTCCATTGACACGAAATCCGGCCGCAATACCAACTATATCATCATCCCTTACGGTATTATTTGGAGCCATTATAAAAACTTTGCCACTTCGATTGATATCTATTATAATTTGGAAGGTTCCGCATGCGTATCTGCATGATGGTAATGTCACCTTTTGGAGTTAACTGCTGCTAGTTAAACATATCTTCTTCCAAGTGACTTGATCAAAATTTCTTATGAGCTTTATTGTTTAGTACCGGGAACAAAATAATTTAGACATGATGATTCGGACCCCCTGAACATAGAAAACAAGATAATCCATCATGATATCCTCTCTATTTGAAATCATCTTCGCATTCACTCCCTTCCTAAATATATAATCTTTGACACAATCCATCCATTTTTCAATGGTGTTTCCCAATAACCGTCCACATTCATATCCAACACGTTTCTTACAACATCCTCTACCTCCTTGCGCATCACAAGCCCATACTGGGACAGACGACTGCTCCTTAACTTCTCTATTGAAAACAATATGAACCCAAACTTTATATTATGGTAGTTACCGTAGTCAGTCGTTCGCTTTATTATACATTACAATGCTATCTTAGATAATTTCCTTCAGGTTAGCGCACTATTGTGGCTCCGTTGCTAACTCGGTGTCGACAAAAGGAGAAGGATCAGATCCTGGAAACACCATGAATATCAGATTCTATGCTACAAAGATCGCTAAGGAAAAGAGTACATTCAAAGCTACTTTCACAGCCTACAGAACTTTAAATCCCAGTAGTGATGGTAAGTTATACACACTTTTAAGTTCAGTTCTTTGACTACAATCTTACCCGATGTTAAAATCTCTTAAGTGATTCTATCGAAAGTAATTTATAGATGCTTGGCGGCAGATTGTCCAACATGAGGATGGTAGTTAACCAGAATTGCATTAGAAAATACTCTACCATCATTTCATAGTTAAATTATGATATTTAGCTTAATGTAGCATAGGAGATATTTGAACTTACATCTATCGACGCAGTACTCGACAACACTGAGGAATCATCGCTTCATAATTCTGCTTTCTTTTCTTTCTGCGATATACGAATTTGAAATAAACAGAATCATATTTGCTAAGTATTTCAATATCAAAAATATTTAATTTAGGTCCTAATGAACATCAAAACACTACCACCGGTTAGGAACAACGACCCAGTCGAGAAGATCCTGCAAGAAACTCTATCTGATTTCTTCTTTTTTATAAATACGAATATACATATAATATTTTTATATAAAACTATACAAATTATATTTGTAACCATCGTTAGCGGAAGCAAAGAGAGCGGTTCGAGTTACGAGTTCGTCAAAACAGCGACACTACAATAAAATTAGTTCCCAAGTACTTAAAACAATAACCAACAAACAGATGCTTCATAATACATTTTCAACATGATTGTAAAGGTACTTTTATCATATCTAATATGATGTAGAACCCAAGTACGACTGCCAACCATACTTTATATCAACGTATCCTAAATTTTTTAACGGACTTCAAATAGGAGGAGGCAATGATGGAGCAGCGGATAGTACGGCCGGTGTCCGCGTCAATCGACACAGGTTCGATCCCCACCTATTCGACTCTAAAATCGGCCTGAGCTTTCGGTGAAGGAAAACATCGTAAAGAAACCATAGCATGGTGGTAGGGTATTTTCTAATGATGCCCGCCTGGATAGCTACCACTCTCAAGTTCGAAAACCTGTCACCAATAGGTGTGTTTCGATCGGTAGCATAACTCGAGAACCAGTACCTCTAGGCTTAATGTGTTTACCATCTTCTACCACATCGTCACCTAACATCAGGTGTGATAGTGGTTAAAGCACTGAGCCTATTCCGTATAAAAAAATAATTCGTCTGTACGTTTTTTTTTTATTTTTGTTATGCGATATCTCCGTTATTTGTGGAACGATTAGCAAAGTAAAATTTTAATCGAAAGAGAAAAAGTATTTTTTTTTCTATTTTTTAGTTTAAGTATATACTTTTAGGTACAGCTGTGAAGCCTACTTAATAACTTTAGAAACAAATATATGAAACATTTGTTTGTGGCTACAATATTTGAGAGTTTTTCTCGATTTCCCTGAGTTCCACTGATCAGATCCTGATTTAGTGGAAACGGAACCACCTCGGGAGTGTACTCTTTCGATTGAAAATTTTGCAAATCGGTTCACAATTGACGAAGAAATCACATAATAAACATACAAAACAAAAGAAAAAAACATATAGACGAATTGATAACCTCCTTTTTGAAGTCGGTTTAAAACCAAACCGACTTCAAAAGACTATACTATAAAATGCACTAAAAACTCAATAAATAATTACTTTATTAATCTGCTTCGTTAATTTTAGAGTCGCTGCCAGCTAAAGTTAACCAACGTACTTACATATAAGCTGAATAAAGGACTAAGGTGATTTTAAAAAACAATTAATCAAAATCGAATATAATTAGCGACGTACATTTACACCACTATGTTATCAGCTATAAGCTGGCTCCGATTTTAAACTTAATGAAGGAGATAATAAAGCAATTATTTATTGACTTTTAGTGCATTTTTAATTTAAAAAGTTTTTACTAGACATAAATTTTATAATTTTACATAAAAAAATTTATATAGTATTTTATAATACTTTATTTCCAACCGTTATTGTGAGGCGTATAATTGAAGAAAAAAATTGCTTTTTTCTATAAGGAATCCAAGGGAATGAAGAGAGATACATCAATGAGTAATTTTATAACACATCAGTTATTTGTCTGTTCTAAATCTAAGTTTCAATTGTAAAACTGACTTTGCAATTTTCAGCAAAACTTTAGAAGACCAAAAATTTATTTGAATGTACTAAAAGTTTCCAAAATATATTTTTAGGGAATTATGCAAACATTTAGTAAGAAGATAGATGAGAAATAATTGCTCGTAGATGAAATGGATATGTTGTGATGAGTGTATGGTGTGACAAAAATGGATAAAGTTAGTAATGAAAGTTGAAATCGTTTGTCGTAATGCGGATATGTTATAAGAAGAGAGGGATCACATGAGGATAAAATAGTAATGAATATGAATGTGGAAGGATGGAAAAGTAAAAGAAGGCCAAAGGCCAAAACGGAGTGTGTGAGGAATAATAAGAAATAAAAAATATTAAATGAAGAGATTACGGCTGATAGGGACGTATGGAAGAAGAAAAAATACTGCGCGACCCCAAGTGAATTGGGAATAGTGTATAAGAATGATGGTATGAAAACAATTAAATGTTTTATTTTTTGTCATAAAAAGTGTGCATCCCCTAATCCAACTATTCTTAGGAAACATCTTGAATACTAAACTATTCATAGTAAATAGTATTTCATCATTTCTTCTTTTCTAATTTTCTTGTAGACAAATGCTCCGATGCCACCGAATTTGATTGTGGAGATAATACATGTATAGACAAAAAGCTAAAGTGTGACGGCATAGCGCACTGCCGTTTGAAGGGTGACGAAGACCCAGAATCTTGTAAGGTGATTATCCAAGTATAATTACACATTTTTAGTGTCTAAAGATAGAAGGAAACAATCATTAATTATTTAATATCAGCAATGCTCATCAGTTAATTCACCTTATACAGCATTACAGTCTCATGTAAGAGTAGTTACAAAATTGTATCGTCATCGGATTACAGAATTAGATCACTCGTATGCCAGAGTATATTATAACCTACATACTTCTGAGTACTCCCGTTTTATTTCTAAAATGTTTGGTACTTAAGAATCCGCGGTAATTTCTTCCACAATTTTTAGAACCTTCAGAATAACTATTAAGTTGACTGTAATGATTTCGAACAAATAGACGCTTGTTTCGCTTAAGCTTTAACTATATAAATATATAAAATCAAATAAAATGAATGCGGGACGACTTAAAAATGAGCGTCAAAATTTATGTTGATTATTTTCTTTTCATCGAATCTAATTGAAATTTAATTTAATTTCTAATATCTCTTAAAGTATCATTAAACTCCAACCAATTGAAGCAACTATTACGTCTGCCTCTTCATATTGGTTTTCACAAAAACATGGTACCTAGTTACTTCAAAGTGCACTCGGTGCAAATATTTACTTTATAACATATACAACATAATGTTGATCTCTGAGATGTAGCAGGAGAGTCACAATAATTGAGGGGTACATTTATAATAATTAGATATAAAAAGGAGTGATAGGTCATCATCATCTCCCTACCATTTTCCATTTTTATTTGGGGTCGGCGCAACATGTCTTCCTCTTCCATTCATCTCTATTTGTTGTCATCTCCGCATTCACTCCTTTCTTGAGCATATCATCTTTCACACAGTCCATCCATATTTTCTTTGGTCTTCCCCTTCCCATGTAACCATCCACATTCATATCCAATACCTTACTTACAACATCCTCTTTCGTAAATTATTACTCTTGCTAACAAACTCGACGTTATTGTTTTTTTTTTAGAACGAAACCGAATCTATAATCAGTCAGCCACATATTTTAGTGATATTGGTCATCTTCTCCTTGATCCTGTCTGGAATGAGTTTCGTTTTTCTATTTAAATGCATAAGAAAACTTTACCAAGATCATAAAATCATTAAGGTAAGTGAAAATACATATAGAAGATTTTTGCTATGTATGTGCAATATTTAACAGATTTTTGGTCGAAACAGTAATTAGAAGGTTGGTGAAGGATGAAGGTTGATTCATCTTGCAGCAGTTTTACTATTTTGCTGTTAGTTTATTTCCTAGAACCTCAGACGTATAAGGGATTTTTCAAAATGAAATATATCAACAAGTCAAGTTGAATACATACAAAGTTTAGACCACAAAGAGAAACAGTTACACCAGTAAAGTTGTTTAACATTTTTGTAAATTATTTTACGTTCTAAATTTACATATTTTCTGCGTCCATTACTTGTACGAGTATGTCTATTTATGCTACTTACGGAAAAACGATTATTATAAAATCTATAGCATTAATAATATTCTGGTTTACGTAATTAAATACAACGTTAACGTCAACAGGAGCATCTGAGGCAATCTTGTGAAGATCGATTGGATAGTCTCGTTGGAAGTCGATTGATTCTAGACGCCAAAAAGTTACAAAGGGACAGTGAGCCGAGAGCCAGTTTGGAGAGGGAGAACCACACCAATGAGATGTTCAAACAACAAAGGAGATTCTCAAAACACAAGGTACGTAGAACTGAGTATGAAACCAATATTTTTGTTAATACACTTTACCTGACGTTAAATAAAGTACATCGACGAACATCGATAGATGAGAATCCAATGATATTCAGTGTATAATCATGCCATCACCTACTATCGCTAAAGCCTGTAGATAAGTCTGGAGATACTTATTAACCTGTACACGCGACGCACGCGTCACTCATGGGTTTCCACTATGTATACAAACATCAAGTGACTCTCGTATTTTTTGTTTTTAGGCATCTAGCATAGACTCGGATTATATCCAAGAAACTGAGATAGATTTAGATGAAGAACCTTGGCGTAGAGAAGTCGATAGCGTTCCAGTTGCAACTGAGGATATCAGGATAGAAAGAAACGGTAGAACAAGACGCAGCGATATGAGTAGAAAAGAAGAATCGATCCGAAGCAAAAGGAAGCAAAGCGAAGAAGTAAAAGAAAAGAAGGAGATAAGGGACGTGTCTGTGGGAGCACCGGATACCAAAGAATCTAGTTGTCAGACTAGAGAGAGTTTATTCCAAACGGATCCTCCACCAAGTTCCGATGGTAAGTTCAGAACATCACTCTGTCGGGTTCCTAATGGAACCTAAATATGAGTAAAGTATATTATATGATAAGTTGTCACAGCAATTTTTTACAAATCTCAACATTGTAGGCTTACCTGAAGAGAGTCACAGAAATATTGTTTCTCCTGAAAGCCCATCACAACGCATAAATTAACAAAAAAAATACGCAGCCATGAGGACTGTCGATAGAAGGGAAAACTCGACACTGTTTTTTTTAATGTTTAAATTAACTAGGTATCTTACAAACATGTACACATTCATGTTTTAACACACTTGAATTTATCGAAATAAACACGTTTAAAATAAATTGGAATGGAGATATATTTTAGATGTGGCAATACTAAAGTGCCACTTATACTTGACATACTGTAGCATGTTGAATATCTAGCACAGGTAATGCCTCTGGATAGCTCTGAATACACACAATGATACTGGACACACGACGCGCCTTATTATACTAAAATGGGTCTTACAATTACAATGGGCTTAATTAAAAAGCTCAAAGTTACTCAAAGGGTAATAAAGAAGGCTATGTTCGAAGTTTCCCTGCGTGATCGAATCCGAAATGAGGAGATTTGCAGAAGAACCAAAGTACCCGACGTTGCCCGAAGTATTCCTAAACTGAAGTGGCAATGGGCTGCGCACATTGCTTGTAGAACCGATTCCCTATGGGGCAACGGGTTCTCGAATGGCTGCCGCGTACCGCAAAATGCAGATTGAGTAGGCCCTCCACAAGATGGACCGACGACCTGATGAGAGTCGCGGGAATCTACTGAATGCGGGTAGCGCAAGATCGGTTGTCGTGGAGATCTTTGAGGAAGACCTATGTCCAGTAGCAGACATCTTTCGGTTGAATGGAAGTGTTACTAAAACTCCTGATCTTAATACACCAATTACACTATAATGCACATGGATAAAGTAGTAATGAGTATTAAATTAAACAGTATACAAGTAGTGTAAAATAGTAATTTGGTAGGATGGTATGTGTGCAAGGAATAATATCAAATAAAAAGTAGTATCCTGAGAGATGACAGCTGGTAAAAGAAAGCATACTAACCCCAAGTGAGCTAGGAAACAGCATGATAATGATAACTTTGCAACAAAAAATCATATATTCAATCGTGCATTAATTTACAATACTTACACAGTCCTTTCTTATGGTTTAGTTACTTAATTTACTTTAGCAGGTGCTTAAATTAATTTTATAACGTTAACCATATCATGAATATATATTTTATAAGGTTATACGCAGTTGAGTAACATTTTTCTACGATCTCAAATGATGTAAAAGGATAAAAAGTTAGATGACATTTATTGTCTCTCTAGGTTCTGGTACCAATAGTCGAGGTTTTTCCACCTTCGGATATTCCGGAGCAACGATCGCCAGGCCATCACCACCCGCGCAGACCAAAACCTCGGAGGTCACTATTGAATTGCTGAAGCAAGTTCCTCGTCAGGAATCTAAACCTCGTGAGTTGTTTTCCTCTCAATACTTTATTTACGCGATCAAAGGTTCGAAAGCCTGAAAAAAATCCTTGTCATAAATTAAAACACTTCTTAACTCTTAAAGCATTCAATTTATCTGCTTTGTAAATTTTATAGCATAAATAAAACTTAAATATTGGCCAGACATTTTCAAAAGCAAGAGTTCGAACATAAATTCGATTTTAAACTTTTAATATTAATAAAAAAGTTTTCAACTAAGTTAGATTCGTTTGAATAAAACTTAAAAGGGTAAAAGCATACAATTTTTTTTTCTTTATACAGAACTAACAAAAACTTTATCTAGTTCACCTTTTTCTCAAATGATATCTAATACGAAATATTTTATACGGATGTGCCGAAAAACAATATTTAACACCTGGTATATTCAACGATAGAGTTATTACATTGTTATTAATTATTGCGATTTTTCATAATAAATAACTATAGTTATTACGATATCAAATATTTTAGCTATATCTCTATTCCAGATAAGAGGATATCTGAACGTAGACCGATCAGTACAGAGACTACACGATCAGCTCCTGACGTTATCATAGTTTCAAAACCGATTCGCTGAGGGTGACCCCCGGGGCCCCAGCCTTGGGCCCCGACGCCACCAGAATCGTGGTACCCCGTCGAAGCGCGCACGCGACCAGAAGGCAGAAGCTACCAGCCGCACTCTTGCAAAGATATATTCTCAAAAAGCGTCTCTTTCGACGACCACGAGGGTTACTACAGCAAATATTTTGATGAAGGACCAAGATTAATTTACGATTACTGTTTGAAAAGTGATTTTAGATGTAAGTCGCATACACTGCCGAGGAATTTGGGATCGTCGGTTAATGTCAAGAAAGTGCACCCGAAACGTAACGTGTGCTTCTACGATATAGACGATACCAGTGCGTGTAAAACATTTGTAGTAAAGGCCGACGTCGAGCCGAATAGATAACGACTATTTTTTTAGTGTTGTGATAATATAAAATAAACGTAAAGTATAAATAAAACGAAAATTTACACAAATCCGGCGATTTTATATTGTTATTTATAACGTTAAATTTATCCAATTCAAATACTTCTGTAGACGGGCGAAACATCGGCCTGAATGTAATCAGCGCGTTATTATCTCTATTTTTAGAAGGTTTAAAATGACAACGTGTAACTCTTACACCATATCTATGCTAATAAATAAAAATGAAGTGTCTGTTTGTAATATCACAATAACATTTTTGTACTAAATCCATTTAAATTTATATAATATGATACCTATAACAAAAATAGAATTTTTACAATTTTTGTCTGTCTGTTTGTTCCGGGTAATATCCGGAATGGCTGAACCGATTTTGACGTTAATTTATTTGGTAGATAGCTGAAGTTACTCCGCGTAACTTAGTGTGCTTTTAATTTTCGAAAATAATTAGGGTTTCGCGCAAAAAAAATTAAAACTCATAAAATTTCAAATAAAATCCGATTCAAAGAACAGTTTGAATTTGTGAGAAATGGGTTTACTTTATCTTAGTACCGAAAAAAATTAAGGAAAATAATTAGAGTTCTGTGTAAAAAAAAATTGTATTTTTTTCGTTAAATAATTAATTTAATTAGTTTAAAATTAATGTAATGTGCATGGAAATAAAAGGCTTTCATATTATTATTATAAAAAAATAAAACGCAGTGAACATATGAAACTCGGGTGCAACCGCGCACAGCTAGTGTGAAATAAAGTTTCCTTGTGAAATAATTAATTCAAAAGTAAGATGATTTTACTTAGTCGAAGTTTAGCAGCCGCTTCGAAAAGCAATAGCCCTATTTTTTGTTTCTTTTTTAATTGTACGTATAGCTATTGTATAAATAATTATAACACACTCTTGAATTTGTACAGTATGACTTAGAAGTAAATTATGAATCAATAAAAAATGTTAATAACTTTAAAGACCAACTAATAATTATAAAGTTCAATGTAAACCTTTAAATACTTTCTTTTTAATTATTATTTAAAACTTAATAATAACGTAATAATGAGATCACATATCACTAATTCATTGTATATTCGATATCTAAGTTAATGTTCCATGCGCCAAGCGAAATATTTATTTATTGTTATTATTTGGCGTCTACTTAAGTTGCCCATTTCAAGCTAGATTTAAATATTTATTTGGTGTTTTTAATCTTTTTTCAAGTTTAAGTTAAGTTAATATTAATTTAGTTTATCTAACTTTCAAATTCTATATGAACTGTTATATTAATAATTTACATCCGAATGTCCTATTCTTCTTCTTCTTAGATAATGGCAATCCGTGTATACACTGTGTATTTTTAAATTATTAACTTGCAGCATTTCATTATATATTGGGCAATTTTGGTGGCATATTACGTTATATAGTTGAAGTGAACTGAAAATAATGATACGGAGCGTGAATTCTGAGACCAACGAAAGTGCCGTTGAAATAGTTGGAACAAAAGGCCGCCATTTTATTACCACGTGTATAAATAGTGTTTCTAACGTCAGACTTGGCTGCATGGTCTAGTACCTTTGCCTTTTCTTTAAAATAAACAAATGGATCGAAAATACCTATGAAATGAATATAACTAAGATTTGCTAACGAATTTTTACAAACTTGAGAAGTGAAATTTGTATTGTTAGAAATTATGATATAATTACAAGTTGTGAAGATTTCATTTGTTTTAATTAAGGGAAAACTTAGTTGTGGAATGCTCGCCATTTTGTTCGATTTAGAAACACTTTGGGTACAATTTACATTACAGAACTTTCAAATGAAAATTTACAGATTAACTTTGAAATATGAATTTCTGTTCTGAATTCTTCTTTATGATTTAATTGGTTAATGGTTATAAACTTCTTTATGTTATTTGATTGAAATATATTTATATTCGGAATTTAATATAATAGAGAAAGTGGACAATTAAAATTTTAAAAAAACTATGTAGATACGTTGTTTTTTGTAAATATTGAGATTGTAAGATTTGACTTATTAATAGAACTTTGTAAACAAAATTCATGATGCAAATCAGGAAAGTAATTCTCAAGTGGTTATAGCTTGCGGTATTATTTGTATGAATGATATTTTAATAAAGATTATTTTGTGTTTTTCAACAATTGTGCTGTTTTTTATTTTGAAGTCTTCCTTGATGTCTAATTAATGGAAATATTTGTGTAAATTAACTGTACGGTAAAGTCGTACCATACACTTGGTGAATTCTACTAAAGTGGACTTCTACGATGTTCAATGCACCGCTAAATCACATATAATGGACGACTTACCATAATAATTATTACCATAACAATACGACTTTATTATTCGATTTTGATTAATCGTTATTAAAAATATGTACATCGTGTGTATTTGAACTATTCATAACATTACCGCATAACATAACGGAATGAGCAAAAGAATTAACGAAATACCGAATTTAATAAAGACTACTGATAACAGACTATTGGTAATGTCATTATTGTCATTTGAGAGTATTCTTTTCTTACTTTTGTCGCACTATGAGGTTATGGAACCGTCTTCCTGTCAGCGTGTTCCCTCCTTCATATGATATTGGGTCCTTCAAAAGAGGCGTGAAGAGGTATTTAAGCAGGCCAGCATGACAGCGGTGACTGGCAGTGAATTCTGTTCAGTGTCAGTCGCCGCTGTTTTGGATTGTGCTGTACTTACCATCAGGTCCAGTGCAGTCACTGTGCTATGCATTATTTAAAAAAAAATGTAGGTGTATATGATGACACACTGCATACTTTATTATTTCTAAGATCCTATTACCAGAGAAACGATAAACTAAATTCCCGGCACCTATTTGAATTATGTTTTCAATTGCACTTTAAAAATTCGTTTTTCCTTTTCAAATACATATTACGTATGCTAGATACTGTATCACTAAGTGAGGCCTAAAAAGAAAAATAAAGGATTATGATTGTTTATTTAGTTAAAACATGGTGTTTCTCTGATTATTCAAAAAAATCGAAAAGTAAAATTTAACGCATATTACAATGATATTAGGTCCTAACTTATTAATCCTGTGTCGTCCCTCCGAAGTGGCGGACGGTACTGTGGGGTTTAGTGGGTATTTCTAGCTTCACGTCGGGCGAGTCCCACAAACCCCACTGGCATACCTAATCCGGGAGATTCTTACCTCCCGATTAGTAATATCAGAGAGGATGCGTATATTCATTTCACCGCGAAAAGAAAGCCAAAATGAAAGTTCTAACTTATTTTTGAAACGTCAGCCGCGCGTCCAAGTCCTGATGCAAAGAGCTGTAATATGCCCTGTATTAAAAAACGGCCGCCGTGTATGGGAACAGTTAAAAAAAACCACCCTCTATGATTGGTTAGGTAAATTGTGCACTCAGAAATAAATGGTTTTCTAAACTAATGATTAAATAAATAAATTTAAAAAAAAAACAAAAAAGCCTTTCATTCTAATACAAGAAGGAATCTGATACAATGTTTACTACAATTTACAATATTACATTATTGTAATTATATTGTGTTGTATTAGTCGCCTCAGCGGCGTAGGCCTCCCTTAAGGTCTTCCAACATCTCGATCCCTGGCTAGCGTCATCCAGTTAGGTCCACATCTCTCCGAGAAGACATCTCGCCACCTCTGTCTTCCTCTCTTCCTTTTTTTATCAATCGGAGACCACTCCGTGACCTTTTTGGTCCACCTAGTTTTGTCTATTCGACAAATGTCGACCTATTTCCATTTGGTTTCCCTTATTCTTCTTTTTATATTAGTTACCTTTGTTTTAGATCTTATGTTTTTGTTACTTACTCTATCGCTTAATTTTATTCCCAAGATACTTCTTTCCATTTTTTTTTCTGGCAGATAGCAATCTGCCAAACTAATGATTATACATTCAAAATTATGGCTAAAATAGTGACCATATTGCTGGAAATTTCCAAATGACGACTAAGTGGCAATGTGGTCGGATATTGCGTTATTGTAGTTGAATGTGCGTATCCCGTCCTATAAGAATCGGTGAAAGAAAAAACCACGGCATGGCAAGTCTTTTTATTATACTCGATTGGTTGGTTCATTAATCTATCGCGAAGGACATATAGGTTTATTCCGTTACTAGCGGCTTGAGAGCCAGAGCTAGAGTAACTCTAGGCTTAATATGTTACGACCATCTTAGACCACATCGTCACGTAAAACCTAATGAGATTATGATAAATAAAATATAAGAACTCAAATTAAAAAATAGAACTTCAAAGGAATCACAATCCCGATAAAGAAAAACTTCGACTTTCACTTCTGATGTCTTAAATATTATTTTCGAGTCCTATTTATGATTGTTCTATGGAAAATTATGTAAATTCGATTAAAACTTATAAAGGGAATTAAAAACTTTTTGAACTATCATTCGACTTCAGAGATTGGTTCTAACAATTTCATAAAGAAATTAATTTTTTCGACACGTTAATTAAAATTTCAGCGTTATATAGTAAAATGAGTTTAATAAATTATTATTTGGGTAATTACATATATTGGTAGAATATATTTTTGTTATTTATGTAACGATTTAGGTTATACAAATAGAATAGCAATTTGATAAAAAACTTCGCTTTTAAAATACTATTTATAAAAACATTTATAAAGCCATGTCACACCACAATTTGCGACATGCTTCATTCGAAACACGGTACAAACTCGTTATATTCGCAACATACTCTATTCGCAGCACTCTCCGCTCGAAACCTGCTAGATATGTAACACGCTTTATTAGCAAACACACTTTATTCACAATATGCTTTATTCGTATCAAGCTGTATTTGTAATAAACTGTATTCATAAAATCGTCTACTCATAACAACCTCTATTCGCAACAGACTCCATTTGTAACCCATTCCAATCAAATTATACGTGTTATAAACAGAACAACCTTCTTAAATTACTCTAATTCCAACCCAAAGTATAAAAGAATGAAAGACGAAACGAATCACTATCCGGCTATTGAACCGTTTTCAACCGTTTCACACCACCAAATATCCTGTAAAAAATGTCGTCCTTTTCCCAAACGTGATTCATTCAAATTCACGTAGGCTTGCTTATACGAAACTTAAATCGGTAATTACAATTATTTCGCTAACTTTTAATTTTATTCGAGCTGGGTAAAATGACTTTACCTGACGTTAAATAAAGTCCAAGGACGATTACGACACCCGATCGATTAGACTCTATCATCAGTTTTGAAACGATGATGGCGCAGTAGATATTGCGGCCAGAATTCGCGTCAATGGACGCGGATGAATGGTGAGGAAACCATAGCATAGTGGTAGAGCATTTTCAAATATTACCCGCCTGGGCAGCTACCACCATCAAGTTTGAAAACCTGTCGCCAAATACTAATAGGTGTGTTCCGGCAGCATCACTTGAGAGCCAATTGCTCTAGGCTTAGTCTGTTTACCATCCTGGACCACATTATCACTTAATGCCAGGTGAGATTGTGGTCAAAGCACTGAGCCGTGTCAAAAAAAAGTTATGCCTAACTGCATTTACCACGGACAAAGTGTCTAGGCAGGTATGGAGAAATATTTGCTGGTACCAGAGTTCAATGCGCCTTACTCAGGTGATTTTTCACAAGTGTACAGTGATCGCTATTCAGTCAGGCACTCCGCAAACTAACTGAAAAAAGCGCCAAAATCTTTACAACTTTTCTATTAAGAGGACATGTGGTTAGCGACAGATTTGAAAATCAGGTATTTCAGAAATCTATTGCTGTTGCGTTATGCCCCAGAGTAAGAGTTATAAAACACGAAAGGGACAATTAAAGCTCGGGCTGATTTTACCGTATGCAAAATGAACAAAAACATCACTTCGTAGTACCATGTTTCCTCCTCCAAAGCTTAATCGATTTTTAACTTTCTTTCAGTTTTAAGAAAAACTTTGGCTATGCCTGTACTTTTATTAATTTTATTCATCAAATTTGTTTAATGAACGTCTGAAAGTAATTGCAAAAATCGAGTATTTCTTCATTTTCAAAGGCTCCTAGTTTCTACAATAACTAGTTAATGAAAAAAATCAAAACGTACAGGCATGGTGGTGATAAATATATCTTATTTGATATAAAAAATATATACCATAATACTATTATCCACGAAAAAAAACAGGGGACTACGATTGTATGGAATAAATGCCGATAGCATATCCTCTTAATAATATTGAAAATCAAACGATTAACTTCGGCCACGAAAATTTACCTCTTGTATTGTATTATTATATTGACGATTTTTAATATTCCACCGACACTCGGCCTTCGGCTTTTAATGAATTATCTAAGTAAATTACAAGGCCTCAGAGTAAACCGAAAACAAATTGGGGCGAAGTGCGGTCGACCGTAATTTTAATTTAGTTATTTCTGATAAAGCAGTCGGATAACTGGATTTGAAATTTACATTTTCTATAACTTTTTCCATACATTTTTTTCAAATATATATTGAATTCTAGTTATACTAATATTATTCAAGTTTACGTAGTCAGACATATAACATAAGGCGAGGATGAGTGGGCACATCGGTAACGGTCGACTTAGGCGAACGTATTTTGACCAAATCGAGTACGTCATAAATAAAGGCCAGGTGAAAAGTAGAATCGGCGAGCATGTATGGAGAGCCTTCACGAAATTAAAGGAGGCGAAATAGGTGTGTCAAGATCGTAGCAAGTGGAAGTACGTAATCTCTGCCTACCCCCACGGGAGAAAGGTGTGATATTATGTATGTATATAATCCAAGTTTATGTCACAATGTTTACGCTCCGTGTTTTGGCGTTAACCTTTAAAATTGAAATCAATCCATTGAACCAAAAGATGTCCACTGCTGGACGTAAGTCTACCCCAAAGATCTCCACGACAACCGGATTTGTGCCACCGGCATCCAGCGGACTCCAGTGCCCTTCACCAGATCGTCGGTCCACCTTATGGGAGGCCTACACACACTGCGTCTTCCGGTACGCCGCAACCATTCGAGAACCCGTTGGCTCCATATTTAAAATTTGAAATATTTTGTAATATATATTTTAGTGAGACTTACAGCTAAATTAAAGTACAAAGTTAGCCACAATACAAAATTAAAGGCCATTTAAAACTTTCCACTTAGTATCTACCTATAAAAAAAATCACAGTAGACGGAAGTACATAGAATTTAAACAAAGAACGGAAAGTTAAAAGAATTTATAATTATTTTTACATAGTATTGAATAAATAAAAAAAAACAACAGCAAATACAAAGTAAGAAATCAGAATATCAAAACGTTATTTTAGAATCATCGTCAATATTCCGAAGAGATTTCCTCCTATTAACAATTGAAAACCGGAGCGAAAATTTACGAGTTTCTTTTGAAGTTTTCCAAGAGTAATTAAAATTTTGCAAATGCGTCTTGCTTTCTTCTTCACAGTAGGGAATAGAGAACAGAGGTATCTCTTACTGTATGATATCGCGGCAATGTGGAAGAAGTCATATGAAGTATGTATATTATATAACACAGGGATGACAACACAATTTATGATGTCGCAGTCGATTGTCGATGGACGCCTGGTTCAAATCCACCTGTCCAATTTTATAATGAGCTTGAGCTTTTGGTTTAAAAAAATATCATGAAGAAATCATAGCATGGTGGCATTCGCCAGTAACGCCCGTCTGTGTAGCTAACATCCTCGAGTTTAAAAAACGTGTCCCCAATCACCTATAGGTATGTTCCGGCAGGAGCAGTTGATAGTCAGTACCTATAGGCTTAGTGTGTTTACCAACATGAAGCAAATCCTCATTTAACATCAGGTGAGATTGTAGTAAAAGCACGAGCATATCTTTATATATATGTGAGTAAACTACTTCTAAACGGCTGAACCGATTTTAATGAAATTTCTTGTGTCTATTCCTGAGGATTCGAATGGTTTAGATACAAAATTAGCTTTTTTATATATGAAACGCGAACGAAGTCGCGGCAGTACAATATAATCCAATTCTTTGCATGAAACTGAAAAATTAGTAATCAAAAAGTCAAGAGGTAAAAATGAGATAATATTTTTTTATGCTAAAAGATTTTCCAAACGCTAAAAACGACCAATGCAAATAGTGGTAAAGCTAAAAAAAAAAACGCGAAAGGCCCTTATAAAAACTTTGTCTTACAGGATTTTCTACTTACCTATATATATATCTCGAGCCGAGCGAAATAAAAGTTAAGGCAAAGTTTACACGTAACTATCACCAGATAAAGAATTTTATTCAAATTCAATTTACTTCATGCCTTCACTCCCCCAAATGTACTTATTGAACAGTTGTGACTATTTTGCAGACTTTACAATTACCTATATTAATTAAATTATTCATTATTATTCCAAGAGAAAGATAGAAGAAGAGAGAAGATACAACAAAGGGAGAAAGTTATACATTGTACATTTAAAGTAATTGAGAGTTAATTATAGTGTAAATGACATTTGGACTGCTAATTTATATATGCCTTATTGGAGTCAAAATAAACTTCCACCTCCTAGCTAAATTTTTTTTTTTTATTTGTTTCAAATCACCAACAAGGTACGCTATGTGTTTAGCTTGTTAAAAATTAAATTATTATTACAATATATCTTAAATGTAACCTTAATTATAGGTGAGTGCGACATTATTTTTGTGAGCAAAATTTCTTTATGCGACAATGAACTTCAGTTTTTTTTAGTAAATCTAATCAGGTCTAATCTAGTCTACTATGTTACAAAAAATATAAAATACAAATAAAAAAAAACAAATCAAACTAAAATATATAAAATAAATACAACGAACTAAGTGCAATAATTAAACAATTGTGCAATTAAAAGTGCAATTTGGCGATAGGTTTTGAAACTTGACGGTGGTAGCTACCCAGACTGGCGTTAGTAGAAAATGCCCTACCACCATGTAATGGTTTCCTCACGATGTTTTCCTTCCCTGAAAGCTCAGGCTGATTTTAGAGTTGGATAGGTGGGCTCGAACCCACGCCCATTTATGCGGTATCCGACCGCACTATCCACTGCCTCATCATCGCTTCAAATTAAGAATTTTTTATCTATTTGTTCCGACTAATCTTCCGAACGACAGCTGATTTTGACAGGACTTTTCAGGTAGAAAGCTGTAGCTGAAATTAGGATTAAATAAATTAAAACTCGTGAAATTGTGAAGAAAATCCTATCAAATCCACAGTTTTACTGACAAGTGTTTGAATTTGTGAGAAATATTTTTTTTCCTTTCTTTTAATACCAAAAATAATTCAGGACATGTAAAAAATAGGCTCCACGCCTTTGGAATCCACAACGGGCCACATTCTTATGATTTTTGACACTGATATTTATTTTTTATCTGTAATTGACTAAATAGAAAGACAAAGCCATTAAAAAAATGATATTTTATAAGAATAATAATGCGGGAGTGCAGAGAATCAACTGTTGTACCTTTAAATGGTTCGTACACCTGGAAACTTGTCAATCGCAGAATGACTAAGAGCAAGTACAAAGAATTTTCTTAAAACGTTCTTGTTCTAGGTATAAAATGCATTGTTGATTTTGAAAAAATTAATAACAAGTCAATTTTTGTTAACTTTTTCTTTTTTTTTTGCATAGAAGCGTACAGAAGCGGTCGCCTGACGGCACTTCTAAACTTCACAATACAACATCCAAGTGACAGGCGTTTAGGATGCTTGCCGCTAAGAATATTTAATTATACAGCGCACCTAGTAGGTTCAAACCCGGCCTAACCAAGAATTCTATACTCTAAAGTGGCATATAGCATTGACGTAATATAGAAAACAGGAACGCGTATATATAGTCCGTTCAAAGTTATTTTACCTCTAAAGTTTCATTTTGGTATGTTGGCATTACTAGCCGTCACGTAGTCAAATTGTTATGCCAATTGTGTCGGACTTTTGCTTTTACAGTACGTTTAAATCGTAAACCATGCTAATTGACTCATCGACATACCAAAGAGGCCAGTAGCTACGGATGTTCTTTATGCTGTGATAACTCATGTTGCTGATCGGTCTATTTCGAATATGGCACGTTTCTCAAACCTCTTTCATACTGTGTATTCAATCAAACTATGGCGAATTATACATATGAAACATGATAACACTATATTCAGAACAATAACTCACCCACATCCCACATCTCTGTGCTTCCACTAAAAACTACGATTTGTATAGTTTTTATATGACAAAAAAAAAATGATATATATTATATATTTATGAAAAAAAAGAACCAGATCGAGTTTCTTGCCGGCTCTTCTCGACTGGGTTGTTTTCCGAACCGGTGGTAGTGTTTTAGACGTTCATAAGCGCCTTCTTAGGGCCTAAATTGAATAAATAAATTTTGATTTTTTTTTTTTGAACTTAAGAGCTAGAGGTAAAATAACTGCGAACGGAGTATATATACGAGTTCCTGTTTTCTATATTATGTCAATCCTGTAAGTCACTTTAGAATATAGACTACTTGGTCAGGCCGGGTTTGAATCTACTAGGTGCGCTGTATAATTAAATATTCTTAGCGATAAGTATCCTAAACGCCTGTCACTTGGATGTTGTACCGTGAGGTTTAGAAGTGCCGTCATGCGACCTCATGCTATCGTAGTCAAGCTTTCTTTAAAAGTATAATAGACTCAATGCTTTAACAGTGCTTTAACAATTACATAGTTCTAAGTGACGATGAAGTCTACGCGAAACTTAAAGGTACTGAATCTAAAATTAAACATCCATAACACAGTTAACTGCTTAACGTTAGATTATAAACTGAAGTGGTGTTCAGGTGCGCATTAGAAAATGCTTTACTACCATGCGATGGCTTAATCGCTATGCTTTTCTTCGTCGATTACTCAAGACAGGACAGCACAAGATTTGAACCTATGTCATTCAAAACTGTTACCAGGCTCATAATCATCTTAACCTTATCTTACATTAAGTAGGGTCGGCATAATATGTTTTCTTCATTCACACTTCTCTGTCATTTGTCATCTCACATTCACACAATCCATCCATACTTTCTTCTGTTTCCCTCAGCCTCAGTATCCATCCACCTTCATACACTTCGAGTTACGTGACTTTTATCTCTTCTAATAACATATCCATACCAGGCTAAACAATTATTCTTTAACTTCTCTGTCACTGGCGCTACTTTCAAGCTTCCTCATTTCTAATCTTCACTATGTGCGCACTTCTTTCATCCGTCTCTTTAGTTGCCCAACACTTAGATTCCGAACAACACGACAGGCGTAATAACAGTCTTATATATTTTCCCTTAAGTTTGAGCTAATATCATGCTTGAACACGATCACTAAGCTATAATAGCTTAAAAACAAAACTGTGGAAACAATGACGCAGCACAACAATATTGCATAGTGTGAAGTAATGAGTATATTGTCTCCATGACTAACGAAGCGAGCTCAAGCGGGAGGTTTTGTTCCCGTTTCGTGCAATTACACCGACACTTTGAACACTCCGCGAAATTAGTGTCACAGCTCGCGATTCTAGTGTCACTTGCTCTAGAGCGCTCTCTAGGCACTTTGAAATCTCTAATTAGTACGTCTGTAGGAATTGTCTAAATAGAAAATTTCTAAGCAAAATGTTTTGGTGAATAAAGTAACATTGGTAGGGTAATTTAAGCTCAATCGGATCGTGACGACCATTCATTTATAATACCATCATAGAAATACATTAAAGCGCATCGCATCAGCAAGTTGGTCTCCAAACCTATCTAAAGACTTGGGCTGTGGTACATATAGTCTGGTATGATGATGCTAAGTGTTAATCACTTGAGGTTAGGCACTTAAATAATGCACTAGCAAACATTTCTAAATGGTTTGCCTTAAATAATTTACTTCTTAACACTAAGAAAACGAAATGTATAAAATTTATGTTGCCCAATGTGCAACATATTGACTGTAAGTTAGAGATAGAAGGGAATTTAATAGGCTTAGTTGAAAAAAAACTCTGTTTTTAGGTATCACACTTGATAATGAGTTACAATGGGGTCCGCATATTAAAAGTTTGGCAGGGAAGGCTTAGTTCCGCTGCTTTTGCGGTTTGAAAAATTCGCCAATTGACGGATATTGCTACTGCTAGGTTAGTCTACTTTGCTTACTTTCACAGCTTAATGTCTTACGGTATTTTGCTGTGAGGTACAGCAGCAGAGGTAGACACCATTTTTACGTTATAAAAGAGAGCTGTTCGAGCAATATACAATATGGGACCTCGCGAATCTCTAAAGAACAAGTTTCAAGAATATGATATCTTAAGTTTGCCCTCCCAATACATCTTCGATAACTTAATGCATATTCGTAAAAATTTAGACATGCTAACAATAGTTAAGACTATGATTTGTTTTGTATGATTTGTTTATTTGTATTATATTTATTTTAAAAAAAAGAACCAGATCGAGTTTCTTGCCGGCTCTTCTCGGCTGGGTTGTTTTCTGAATCGGTGGTAGTGTTTTAGACGTTCATAAGCGCCTTCTTAGGGCCTAAATTGAATAAAGATGTTTTTGATTTTGATTTTGATTTGAATCAATTCTTATATATAGGCATCATCGTTCTTGGACTGTACTTTATTTAAAATGAGATAAAGTGCATTCATTTGGCCGCGTTTAAATAAAAAAAATATATATATTGTATCCGTACATTGACAGGCATCGTTCCATTGTGTGCGAGCACAACTCTTTTGCACTGGCTTAGGAGAAAATTGTAATTCTAGGTTTACATTCCTAGATTTATTAGATCTATTCGAATAATGCTGATGCATACTCGGTGCTCTGTACAATACTGTTCGAGACTCCAGTGAAGTTTATCGTTTTTAAGCGTGGATTTGAAAAGTAAGACTACACTTTTTCGAGTATAGCAATTTTTTTAAGTAAGGCAAATAACGATAAATATTCATATTGTCCAGGAGAACTAGATACACCAGAGCACAATATTTTTTACTATGAATGTTTTCATGAAGAAGAAATAAATATAGACAATCTAACAAATAAAATGATAATAGATATAAATCAATGGTAAGTATGCAAAGCAAATATAACGCGAACGAGAGAATTTATTAGAGAAAAAGAAGGAAAAACAATGAGCTAATTAAAAATTCTCTTGAAGTATTACATAACGCGGTTCCAAAACGGCAGAAGAAAACAGGCAGTTTTATTCAGAAAAGAAAACAGGCAGTTTTATTCAGATTCTACGCCGTAAGAATAGGGTTTGCTGAGTCTCTTCCTTTAAGACTAGTCTAACCTTTTGCTTTTAAGACTAGCTAGTACTATCAACTGTTGTTAATATAGTAGATTCGTACTCCAGTATAATAATGACATTTATCAGTGCTCTTGGCAATTAACTACTCTTTCTGAGCTATAATTTATTTTTTATCTGAAGAAGTACGCAAAGGTCTGTAGGAAAAGTGCTTTGGTCATCATCCTAGTATATGCGGCCGTTGATAGTATAGTCGGATCCTGCAACGATGGACGTTGGTTTGAAACTGTTTTTTTTTTTTTTTTGACGGGGGGAAATGCATTTACGCACTACCCTTATCTATTGTATTTTAAGCACTACCCTTATCTATTGTATACGTTGGTTTGAACCTAGCTATCCAACTCTCTAATAACCCTGACATTTCAGTAAAGGAAAACATTTTGAGGAAACCAATGTCCGTCTGGGAAGCTTCCACCCTGAAGTTTGAAAGCCCTGTCGCCAATACTATTGGGCATTCACGTAACGAAAAATTAAAATTTAACTCAAGATTACGTAAGAATAAACATCCTTTTGAAAAAACAAAACAAAAATAAATAAGTAAATTTCGCTTTCGTAATCATCAGTCAGACCCCCATCCCCATATCCTCCAATTATTAAGCAAAGCAAATACACCCCCTCCCATTGATCCTTCCTAACGTGATACTTTGACTGCCACTTGAGAGCCAGTAGTACCTCTAGGCTTAGTATGTTTACCATCCTAAACCAGATCGTCACTATACCTACCTATAAAGTCTCTATGGAATAACTTTAGAACTATTAGCAACTAGAAATATTGCACTGCATGCAGGCAGGAATTCCAATAACTTTTTTTGTTCAAATAAACATTCCTTAATTAATTTCAACTAATCTAAAATGAAATATCTTTGTTTAAGACAAAAGAATATCGTCAGAAGAGATTAATAAAAATGAATTCAGAAATCAAGTTAAACGTCTTTGAACTAATATTAATTCCGTAAACAGAGTATTTATTACCAAAGCATAAAACTTATTCTTAATTTAGGACTTATTTTAATTATATTCTCTTATGAGAATTTAGGGTATTTTTGACATACAGTATCTATGGTGTACATAGGTACCTACTTTAATTTTATACTAATAGCACTTCCAAATTACAATAAATAAGTATTGCCAAGAGATTTAAATATCACGTTAAAATAGTACATAATTAAAATAGTTAATAAAAATTATTAACAATGAAATAAGAGGCCTCATTTCATTCATTTTTACAGAATAAAAAGAATGTTTGAAGAATCCAAGCACAATGTTGTCTATATCAAGTTAGAAGACCCCCAGATAAAGTTCAAGCCATGAACAGTTTCTGAAACCCGTAAAGTGCGTTACAATTCTGAAATAAGTTTGTTATCTATTTTTAAAATATTTTTTAAATGGTGGAAGTCTCGGAGCTAAACCTCCTATTGCCCTTCTCTAAATCCAGCCGTACTGATAAGTGTGATCTATAAGAACGAATCGTACGTGACGTACCTATTCGATTCTGTTTCTCTTTGCGTCGAACAAATGCGAGTGCGTTAGTTTGGCAATATTTTAAAATTTCTAAATTGAATTTCGATTTTATAGGTATATTTTTCTCCGCCTTGAGTTTTCACAACGCGACAATAGTTTTATCTAACTGCGGTGATTGCGGTGATGCGCTCGATTCTGAAGTAGTCCATAATAAGGCTTAATAAACACTAGTCTCACATACATTTGGTATTTTCCGTGTAATTTTACACCCTGTCTAAAAATAAACTTTAGTGATAATAGTAATCTCGTTAACTGTTTTTTTTCTAACTTAGTGTTCTACTAGATTCAACGTACTTTAAAAATAAATCTCAACTGTTTCAAACCAGCGTGATTTTTATGGTAATTTAGTATTGTCCGCCGCAAAAATTCCTGACAATATTACTTCAAACATATTCATATTTTCCAAAAAAAATATTGGCATACACTAATATGTAACAGCCCTGTGCAAATAAATGTAGAATAAAAAAAATGGTGGTAGGACATTTTCTAATATTACCCGCCTGGGTACCACCCTCAAGTTTGAAAACCTGTTGCCAAATTTCTATAGGTGTGTTCCGGCAGCATCACTTTTAACCAGTACCTCTAGGCTTAGTGTGTTGACCATCCTAGACCACATCGTCACTTAACATCAGGTAAGAATGTGTTCAAAGCACTGAGCAAATAAAATTTGTTATTTATAAAGTTATTTCTTCTTTATTTTGAGTAGCTTTACCTTTTTTAATATATTATTTCTACATTATCGCTGATTAGCTGGTAGAAAATGCCTCATGGCATTAAGTTCGCTAGTGTAAAGATTATTGGTACAATAAAGAATTCATTCATTCATATGAAGTTGGAAACAAATACCACCACTTGGTGTTAAGTAGACGCTGTAGCTTAACTATGTAAAACGTCCTGTAGCAGTATCCTCGTCTCTCTTAGAGGAAAGCAAATGAGATCACCGAGCTATTTAAAGCGATACTGGCTCAGTGAAAATTTAGTCAGATACAGCGTCGTTGGTCGTAGAGTCTAATCCATCTATCTTATTCTAAAATGAGCCGGAGCTTTTGATGATAGAAAACATCATGCTGACGCCATAGCATGGTGATAGGATATTTCTCATTTTAAAATCTGTCACCTAGCATCTACATATACCATACCTATGTTTCAGCAAAATCGCTTGAGAGCTTGTTCTTTCTAGATTTAGCAAATCTACGATCTTTGGGCACATTGTCACTCGGCATTGGTCAAGATTGTATTCAAAGAGCTAACAGTACAAAAAATATACGTAACGCACCCAATTTTAATACAAAGCTTTATGTAAAATAAACAGAAATGTTTTGACAGATACTTTAATTTAAGAAGCACATGTATTACTTTAAAGTTACAAATCAAGGTCAATTTAAGTTATTTAGTATTAGGAAATATAAAATTACTGACAAAATAAATTTTGAAAAGCGAGAATCCATTTTATATGTTGCCAACATAACGCACATCGAGCGAAGGATGAGCCGTCAAAAGCGAAATTTATAAACTCTATCACAGTACTGACAGTTTTGAAATAGAGAGATGGTTCCTTTAAAAGAAATTTATTACACTATTTATTTTACCAGCATCTACTGGTTTGTATTTTAAATTATAAACTTTGCAAGACAAAATATTTGATTTAACAATAAACCATAAGTTTCCATACTGTATACAAACATATGTGTGATTTTGACTATAAACCGATCTATTACGATTTTTTTGTTAAAATTATTCATTGTAAATTTTACATAACAAAATACGTTAGTTTGACGTCATATCATGATAAAGTATGCTCTGTTTCCTTTCCTCTACGACATAACATAACATAAGCGTACGCCTGTTATTACTGAAGGGCTAGGTGAAATAGCAAACTACACCACCCACATTTCGCCGAGCTTAGTTCCGTCCCAGATGAGACAGGAGTCGGGCCTGTCACCATATCTGGCACAAATTCCAGACTCCGGGGTGATACTGAGTAGAAAATCCCAATATCACTTACCTCGACCCGTGGATCGAACCCGAGACCTCAGAACAACAGTCGTACCGTAATACAACTGCGCCACCGAGGCAACATAAAAATATTTGTAAGTTCTTTACTTTTGATCAGATCAATTCAATGCAATGATAAGCCAATCAAAATCAAAAAATCTTTATTCAATTTAGGCCCTAAAAAGGCGCTTATGAACGTCTAAAACACTACCACCGGTTCGGAAAACAACCCAGTCGAAAAGAGTGCAGGCAAGAAACTCGATCTGGTTCTTTTTTTTAATAAATATAATATATAGCGTTTTTTTACCAATGTTAGCGGAAGCACAGAGATGTGGGTTAAAGGCTTATTTAAAGTGTACAAAAAGTTTTAATATCTCGATTACCCATAAAAATGAGATAATGGGAAGACAATAGGAAAAAAAATGGAAAGCTGGCGTAAACACCAGGTTAGTGCTCAAGGTGTTAAAAGGACTACAAAAACCATTCAGAGTGTTTTCCATTGTGTATTTTTCATATCTCCCCTAACAAGGTGAACCGACAGCCTGGTGAAGGTTGCGGGAATTTGTTGGATGCCGGTATGCAAGACCGATTGTTATGGAGATCTTTGGGGAAGGTCTAGCAGTAGGCGTCTTTCGGTCGAGATAATGATCAATTTATCTCAAATAATTCAATTGAACTAATATGCTTCAAGAGAAATCACTGATTTTTGTTTTTTTCTTTGTCTGAGTATTCACGTTATATTCATTTTTTTTAACCAATACTCTTAACTAAGACACTAAGCCCTGGACACAGAATATGTCTATACTAATAACTCACATTGAAGTGTCAAACAATGTCAAAATATCTTCCAAAATAAACCTATACAATAATACAATTTTACAAATTTTTGTCTGTCTGTCTGTTTGTCCCTGGTAATCTCCGGAACGACTGGGCCGATTTTGACGGGACTTTGTTGGTAGATAGCTGAAGTTTCTCGGCGTAACTGAGGTTACCTGTATTTTTTTTTTAATCTTTAAGGTTCCGCGTAAAAAAATGACAACTCATGAAGTTGTAAATAAAATCCGATTCAATGCATAGTTTTACTGGCAGGTATTTGAATTTATGAAAAATATTTTGACTTTTTATTAGCAACAAAAAAAAAATTAGGAAAATAATTAGGATTCCGTATTAAAATGTACAACTCAGGGAAAAATATATGAAACGCGGGCGCAGCCATGGGCATACAGCTAGTTAATAAGTATTTTTGATCATTCTATAAATTATATTTCCGGTAAAAATAATTACACGAAAATTTCTTGATTTCTTCTTTCTATGGAATATGGACTTAAATGTAACGAGTACTCAAATAGCAAACGGATAGTTTTATCTTTTTTTTTAAAGTCAAATTTGTAATATTATTAGCAGCGTTAAATCATTTATTGAAACCATATATTGATAAATATATGAGATTCTAAGTGTCGACTACCAAATTTCCCTCGGGAGTATGTAAAGCGTGATAACAGAGGAACTGCGTTGTTAAATATACAGTGACATCTAGCGGGGTACTTTCGTATCATTTGCTATATGAGATATACTTAAGACATCCTACATCACGCAAGCGTTATAAATCACAACTAATATTTTAATCTATATAACATTAATATTTTGAATTAGCTCTGATTCAAGTGAAGATTAGAGGATATTTATTAATTGTGGAATTCAGGTGTGTGTGTGTGTATCTTACAGTGACTTTATTGAACGAATATTAATATAACTATATATAATATTAATATTTGAATTCGTAAATTAAAATAAAATAATAAAAAAAACTAAAAATATTAAATGTGGTTATTTACAAATACAATGAAGGTTGGATTCTCAACAATTATTGGATCGATATAAAATTGATTGATTAAAGTTCAAAGACCCTCAGCGTATTATGTTTTGTGTTTATCGGTGATCTTAAAATTTATCTTATTTAAATAAATCAATACTTTAACATTTTGTGGGTAAATAAGTAAATATCCATCAAATTACTGAACAATTTGAAACATTTCCACAGATAGTATTCACCCGTTCATTTGACACTAGATTACGTTATAAGTTGCCAGAAAATTTCCATTCGATAAAATAAACTGGACAATCGCAATTAGGATGGTACAGAAGCTTGTTATCGTTCATCCTTAAAGAACTAACTTAAAATAGATCACCTAACGTGCAAAGAAGCACAAAGACAGGTTTTACAGTAATTCTTGATCTCAGCGACACACATATGTATTACCTGTCATGCCTAATAAACATATGTGATAGCAGTACACACTCAGCGCTGGCTACGAATTTCCCTCAGGAGAACTGTGACATCCACAGATTGCAGACTCGCCGTAAACGGGAACAGATCCATTAAAGCTGAGAATAGTGACATCTAGTGATAATTTATCGAACTAATTGCACAATTGATACGTGTTCTGCATCGCGCAAGGATTTTTTTTTAATTTTTACATAATTAAATAGCTCACTTTACATAGTTTTCTTTGAGTAATTCTACTAGGTTTTTCCACTTCTTAGAAGTGAGTAGAAATACGCTCTCCGAAGTCAATAACGCTCTAGTAATGCCCCTAGTGCTGCAGTTGGTCATAAGCGACGGTAACCATTTCCCATCAGATGGGCCAATTGCAGATTTACTATCCTTTGATATACAAATAAAAAAGAAAATAATGCAGTTAATTTAAACGGGTTTTCACACGTTACCTTTCCTTTTTTTTATCTCGACGTTTCGGCTGGGGTTTCACCAACCGTGGTCACGGGCTGACTGGCGGTGCGCGGCGTCGCCTGCTGCGTTGAGGGGTATTTTGATGAACTACCCCCGTTTGGTCTTTATATTTATTATAGTCGCAACACACAACACTAACAGTATCCATCGACGATAAATCACGAACCTTGGTGTCGTCTAACAACGTATTCCACACAGAGAATTTTTTTTTATCCATCCCCGCAGAAAAGGAGTAATGCATAAAGACTCGTTTTCAATAATTTTACAAATACATAATTAAAACATACATACGTAACATAACATACATAACAAAAAAATACAGTATTGTAAATAAAAATAAAATAAATGTGTTACTGTGTATATTATGTTAGTCCATTATGTGCATAATATGCTTGTTAAATGCCACACCATTACAAATAATCAAGATAAATTATCCTAGCTGGTAATACAAATTCCCCATGGACAATCCGGGTCGGCGTAATATCGACCCATGACACATTCATCGTGAGTACATCTTAATGAAAAAAAAAAGTCGCCAAGACCGTATTTAAATCAATTATCATAGATTCCGTATTTTTAAAATTTAAATCACGTAACATTCCGTAGATTTAAATCACAAAACTTATTATTTATAAAAGGAATAAAACTTATAATAATTTCGACTGTATATATATCAGAATTATGAGAAACATAAAGAAATGAAAATGATTAATTATTTATTGCAATAAATTGGAGAGAACGCCCGCTCTTCACAACGTCGCTTCTTTGAATGGCACATTGACGCTTATCGGCCAATCCATAACCACGAATCGCAACTTTTTATACTACCGTCACATGGTATTAAGCTATTATTATTAACTAGCTAGTATCTACCGATGAACTTATAACTTATTTTCTTCGCGATTATTTAAAGTTAGTCCTAATAAGGCCTTTATATTTTTCAACTTAATTTAGTTTGCTTTTATCTTCATAATTTGCTTCGTATATTAGTAATCATTGTAACAAAATACATACTACTAGTGCTTGAATAAAAACATATAGATGTGATTTTTATCAATTTCAATAATGCGAAATAATAATGTTATTATTACTGTATGAGTTTATTCCTTTATTACTCTGAAATCTACATTGATATCTGATTAGCAGAACTGTTTAAAAAAACATATATATTTATCTAACTAATAGATAGCGATTGCCTTTATGTTTCTAATCTAAAATAATCACGTTTGAACTCTAGTTGGGTATTGGCGGGATCTCTATCTGTCATGTAGCAGTTATTTTCTTTAATTCATTAAACTTGTTTATTTGACTCTATATCACGTAATTTTGATAGCGTTTCGTGTGATATAGTTAGGTTATTATGTAAAAGTTACGTTTATTATAGAAAATAACGCGTAACATTTATTCTGAGGTGCCGACAAAGCTCAATGGAAAGTTCGAGCAGGATGGGCCACCGTTTTTCCTGGAGTTTGGTAACGCTGATACAAGATTAAAAATACATCTCACCCACATGACACTGGCAAAAATTGTATGTACACAGATTGCCATTATCAAAAAGAAGAAGAAACACGTCGCCATTTTTAAACGTTTGAGTATATTATTCTATATTTAACATTACAATTGTATTGGTCGCTTTATTGTATTAAAACGCTGGTCTCTCATTGGTTTAGACAACGCTATTCTGCAACACATTGCTATTCTGTGTCCAATTAAATTGAAATATTAAAATCGGGGGTTTCTACAAGATTATTTAGAATTTTATAAGGCGAATAACTCTGTTAAGGCTATGTTAATAACTTCCAGTACGCTTACAGAAAACAAAAGAACCGTGATTGCGAAATCCTAAAAATCCCTTAATCGGGAATGCCTTTTAATTAACCATAAGAGCATAATAAATCGTAATAACCAGATTGCTGAGACTGCTGGTTCAGCAGAATATCTATTACGATTCTATATTTTATTATAAATGTTTTTTTTTTTAACTTTGTAATAATGTAGTATTTTTTAAATATGGTATGACAGATATAAAATAATTATCAAAGTATTTAACAGTTTATTTTTATCCTCGATTTTCTTTTTTAAACTGGCAACGATTAAAATGGTAAGTACAAAAAGTTTAACCACTTGTAATAAAAATGCTAGCTGTGTATCCTGGCTTTACTTGTATTTTTATTTTTTTTTAACGCTAATTAATTGTATCTCTTGAGTATTTAATACTTAATTTTACAAGGGAATGATATACTGTAGCATGTTGACGAGTAACGTCGCATTGGTAATGCGATTCTATAAGTTTTTCCCCTACTTATACTCGCTCAACGCCTGTACCTAGCAACTCTTCTCGTGTCCTCTTGCAGCTCAAGCAGTTTAGCAGCAGCGTGCTGTGTGTTTTTTTTCCCTAACCATTTTTTTTTTTTTCTTTATTCTTTATTAAAAAATTATTACATTATGTAAGTTAACCTAAATTACATACTATAATAAAAATTACAAAAAAAAAACAAAACAAAACAAAGAAAACACAATCAGGAAACTACACACGCTACACTTACTAACTAAACTACGAACTAATAGGGGACACGGGGAAACCGCATCAGGGCTATTCCCTTCGACGGTGGCCTCTCCTTTGTCCGCGCCTACGGACAAGTCTGCTGGGTGAGGCACACAGGTGCGTCCCTCGTGGAGTAATCTTCTGAGTTCTGGGAGCTAATCCTGCTATCGATCGGACTCTGAGGGGTCAGGGAGATGCACCCGATCTATACGGGTCATAGACACGGTCCTCCTTCAACTACCTACTCAGCTAGGCGAGGACCGGCGTATGAGATCGCGCGCCTGAGGCCTATGTATTAATGACAAGCGATCACCTCTTCCTCTCCGACTGTCGGGAGGTCTGGCGTGCAACGGCGCGATGTTCTGGAGGTGAACGTGCGCCGACGTGTCCGCTCTTCGGAACATGTTGGTTGCAAGGCTGCTTATGAACGCATCCAGGCTCTCTACACGTAAGTCACGCGCAAGTACGTGGTTGCTAACGTATCGCGGTGCTCCCGCGATCATGCGAAGCGTGATGCTCTGTTGGGCTCTAAGCCGTCTCTTGTTCGTTTCCGATAAGCGACTGAATCATGCAGGGGCGGCATAGGTAAATCGCGACCTCAAATAGGTTTTGTACAAACCAAGCCTCGTTCTCAAGAGTAGCCTTGAGGTGAGCACTGGACGCAGCATTCTCCTCGCCGCTCTTGTCCGCGTGATCACATCTCCTACATGACTTGAAAAAGTCAAGTTTCGATCTATAGTGACTCCCAGGTTTTTGACTTTTTCCTTCCACGGTATAGTCTTTCCCTGGAGCGTCAAGCAAGGTGGTAATCTACTCGTCATCACTCTAGTCATGAGTGCCTGTGTCTTCCCTACGTTGGCCCGCAGCCTCCATCTCCGTAGCCATTCAGGAAGGGTGTCTAGTAATCGCTGGGTTTCGGTTTGCGCATCTAGTGGCGTGTTATCCACGTGAAAATAGGCGGCGTCGTCAGCAAATAGTGCGAGTTCTGTCCACCCGCGCACGGGCATGTCATTGGTGTAAACGGCGTAAAGGCTAGGAGAGAGGCAGCTACCCTGCGGGACTCCGGCTCTCATAGGGAACTCCCGAGACATTTGGCCTTCGACCACTACTTGGACGCGGCGGTCTTCCAGGAAAGACTTTAGGACATGGAGAATCTTCCTAGGGATCGTGGTGGTCGTTAA
The DNA here is from genome assembly GCA_014132275.2 of Samia ricini. NCBI lineage: Eukaryota > Metazoa > Arthropoda > Insecta > Lepidoptera > Saturniidae > Samia > Samia ricini. The sequence continues at coordinate 17,589,632 of AP028158.1, forward strand.
CAGTTTGTATAGCATCCCCTGGTGCCATACTTTGTCACCAACGCCTGTAATGAAGTTTGAGAAGTACTGTCCTACACAGGCGGGAATCAATGATCCCGTAGAGAAACGTACTAATTTCATCGCACAATAGATTTCCATTGCAGGAAAAAAGTATACTGGCAGGCGGCCAAAACATTTGACTTTTTAACCCTTCGTACTTCCAACACGACTGGCAATTTGTTAAAATGACAAAAAAGAGATATATTCCAAAATGTATGCATTGTTAGTAATAAATAAAATTGATGTGTCTGTTTGTAATTTCAAAATATTTGTCCGACCGAAGGTTCGGTTTCGGTTTCAGCCAAAAAATCTTATTCCGGCAAAAGTTTTGGTTTCGGCCAAAAAACGGCCGAGGCCTCGGCCGCGCCGAAACTTTATTATCGCGCATTGTTTGGGTGAGTTTATGACTCGTGTATTGGTAGTCATGTTTTATTCGTTTGTTATCTTATTGCTCAATTGATTTTGGTTGATTTTGAACTTGTAGTGATTTGGAAAACAATATTCTATCAGAAGATAGTGAATATGGCGCATAGAGCACCCTAAAAGTTTTTGGAACTGGTCATTTACATTAATAAATCTTAAAACTAATTATGACATTTGAAATTGGATTTCTATGCATAACTAAATTGGAATTTATAGATGAACTTTTATTTCTTATTATAAATATAGGTGACCATGGACATAAATTGTAAAAATTATCGTCATTTGTTTTACTACGATTTTAAGTGTAGTTTGACTGACGCCTTAGCAGACCGTTTTTATAGAAAATGGAACTAAAATAGAAAATAATTAATTAATACAAATTAAGAATAGTGTGAATAAGAGAAAAAAAGATTTTATTGAAAAAAAAAAAGCGTGGGGTGCGTGATGTCAATAGTTATAAATATTTTATTCACAGATACGAATAGAAGGATTATCATTTTGATAATATTTTAAAAAGCACCCCACGCTTTTTTTACAATAAAATCCAGTTTTTCTCTTATTTACACTATTCTTTATTTATATTTATTAATTATTTTCCATTTTCTTTTATTATTAAAAGCGTGTTTTAGGTGTTTTTTTTAAATTATTATTTATTTTTCTTTTTTTAGTTGGATTTTCTATTAAAGCGTGTTTTTTTAGTTTTCGGATATCATATACTAAAAAGTCGCTAATCCTGAAAATAACGGGACTAACTGTTTAAAATGTTAGATCGTCATCGGTCTTTTATAAGTTATGGCAAAATTTAAGCTAATGCGACGTTCAAAAAAAGGGGGGGTCCAAATTATATTCACAATATACGTTACATAGGCATATAATAACATACGTACGAAAATAATAACAACGTTTTAAAAATGGTCAAAAACGCCGTTCCATTTTGCACCATGACATTGGCAGATCTCACACAGCCAGTCAAGCATAACAAATTTTTTAAACGCAAAAGCATATATAAGCATATATCAGGCTCAACCTGCATACAATCCCGGCATGACACTTCATCATATTAACAAAAAATATGTTAGTTCTTTGTTAACTCTGAAAAAACTAGGTCAATTTAAACATATCATCAGAGATGGAAAGTGCGACTGTGATATTGAGAGAAGAGTTGTGTTAGGAAATGGGGGCCCTGAGTAACTTTATGCGCAGACAGAATATGTCTAAAAGGCACTTTGGCTGTACATCAGGGTATGTTAGTCCCTACACTAATGTATGGTAGTGAGACCTGGGTCTGGCAGAAGAAAAATGAAAGCATGATTAATGCAACAGAGATGAGAAATCTAAGAAGTATATCTGTCATGAGAATGATAGATCAAGTAAGGAATAATGCGATAAGGAAACGTTGTGGTGTGGTAGAGGATGTACTGACAAAGATAGAGAAAGGGATGCTTAATTGGTTTGGACATGTAGAGAGGATGGATGACAAATTTACAAGGCGAGTGTGACTGGACAAGCTGGTAAGGGTCGACCTAGGCGAACGTACCTCGACCACATCGAGGACGTTCTGGAGTAAGGCCATGTCAAAAGTACCCGTAACCGAAGAGCATGTATGAAGGTGCTCATGAAAGCAGAAGAAGCAAAAGACGTGTGACCGAATCGTAGTAACTGGAAGGATGTGGTTCCTGCCTACCCTTATAGTAGAGAGGCGTGTTGTTATATGATTTTAATTTAAACAAAATTTCATACATTATGTAAAGGAATTGATTATAGGATACATTTAATAACTCTAAATATCTCCACTGAGATAAGCTTTTTCATTTATGCCCCAACAAAGCGGGAATTGCGGGTTCTGAATAACAGAGAATATATAATATAGATATAAAAAGTAGTTGTAATTAAATAACCACACATTAATTTGAATCTTGCTCGGCAGTGTATAAAGTTGAAATCGGTCAGAGCCAGTCGCGATGGGGGTTTTCAGACGTATATGCTTTTTAAAACGTCATTTCCGCTTGAAAAATGACAGACGACAACAAAAATTAGTTAACGGTCAGCAAAAAAGTGAAGAAACATAAATATTCATTTAATTTCAAAGAAATTTCTTTTTCGATTTAAGTTTACACAAACTCATTATGAAAAGTAAGAAATGTATTGTAACGTTATGTGTATAAACGAGAGGAAGATCGTTTGTGATTACATGCAAGGGTTGACAAAAAAAAGCCATTTATTGTGACATCAAAAATTAAAGACATTGGGAGCAGTTGTAAAAACCCAAATAGTAATTAGAAAATTGATGTAAACTAGATAATCCTAGGATTAATTACATATTTTTGAATATTTTTTGAACCACTACATAAGCAAACTGCGGGTCGACCCAGTCAGTCCAGTTCTAATTTGAAAACCAGAACAGGGAACAAGAAACGATCTACGAGTGTGCATATATACTAAGTGACATCTATATGTAAGTGTAAAGTGTGTGATTTATTTGTTTTATTATACGGAATTTGCTCAGTTCTTGGACCACAATCTCACCTGATGTTAAGTGACAATGTGGTCTAGGATAGTAAACTAAGCCTAGATGGTGGTTCTCAAGTGATGCTGCCGGAACACTTATTGGTATTTTGACGACAGGTATTCGGACTTGTTAGAGATTGTTAGAAAATGCCCTACCACCATGCTATATGGTTTCCTCGCGATGTTTTCCTTCACCGGAAACTCAAGCTGGTTTTAGAGTTAGATAGGTGGGTTTGATACCAGGTCAGATGACGCGGAATCCGGCCACACTATCCACTGCGGCATCATCGATTCAGCTTATTTGTGTGAAATAATCTCTTTTACGATACTATAGAGCATTTTAACTACCCACTGAAGTAATATGATGGACTAGGACAAGAGTAGGTACTATTATTATTAATTCATGAAGTGTTAGAGATTGTTTAAAATTTAGATTATCTTTATTTAGTCTTGAATTTTTTTTCTATGTTTATTACGCGATTGTTCTTCTTTAGCTGTGGATTGATTTATAAAATCGTTTTTAATTCGAAGGAGTACACTCCACAAGTGGTCCCATTGTCACCAAGTCAGGATCTGATCAGTGGATCTCAGGGAAATCGAGAGCAACCCTCGAATATTATAGACACATATGTTTCATTGAAATCTGTTTTCTTTTTAATTTAAAAAGATTTGTTTGTTAGTCAATCTCATTTTCCCTCCAAAATACAACTCTCGTTTCTCCTGATGCAATAATAAAAATTGTTACATAATTAAACTATAAACTTTTCTATATATTTAGGATCATAATATTCAAACAATTTAAAATCATTCACAATAACACTTAACTCGCTGCGTTGTTTCTTCGCATCATCTATACTAACAAATAAAATTGAAGAGTCTGTTTGTAATGTCAAAATTATTTTTATCTTACTAAATAGATATGAATGTACATAATGTGACACCCACCTATAACAAAAATACAATTTTGACGGGAATTGTTTTTGTTAGATAGCTGAAGTTACTCCGTTTAACTCACGACACTTTTGTTTTCGAAAATAATTAGGATTCTGCGTAAAAAAAACTCATAAAAAATTGAATAAAATCCGCTTCAATGCACAGTTTTACGGGCAAGTGCTTTAATTTATCAGAAATATTTTTACTTTGTCTTAGTATTAAAAAAAATATTAGGGTTCCATATAAAAGAAATTAAATGCAGTGATGAATATATAAAACGCGGGCGCAGTCGCGGTCACACTGGTTCATAATAAGGTGCCACAAAAACTGACAAGATGGCCACCGTTTTGAATAGACGATTGAATGGCGTTGACACTTCGATACACGACTGGAAAAGTTATCCAGATGACATTAGCAGAATAGTGTATATAACTCACGGATTGCCATTAAATTTAAAAAAAAAAAAACATATTCTTTAATATCATTTCTGTCGACCTATTTTTATTTATCGATGAAATATCAGGCTGGTATTAAAGCTGTCAGTTTTGCTTGATATAATTTCAACGGTTGTGTTCAGCGCATCGGGATTTCGTATTTTAATTATGAACCATCAACTGATGATACATAGCAAAGCGATAATTATGGTGACCATCGAATGGTGAACGTTTGATGTAACCAAATGTTAAGTGACTAAAGTGATGCAGCCGAAACATACCTATGTATATAATATATATGGCACGTTCAGGCATTAGAAAATGCTTTACCTTCATGCTATGTCTTATGGTCGTTCATTAATTAGGTGAGGCTCGAAAGGAGGTTCAGAAAAATCACAAAACATTACAAGGAAGAAGGGAGAGTGCCTTAACTCACCGTTATTAGGTAACAATATTCCAGAATTAGATAAAGGAAGCTGTAAATTGTATGACACTTTGTAACGTGAAGGGGGAGGTTAGTATAAACCTTGCAATAAAAAAACCGTAACGTGATTAAATGGCACGTGCTTATTTTTTTTAATTACAACTTATCAGGATAATATCCTGCACCGAGAGCTCAAGCTAATTCTAGCATTCAAACCCAGGCCGATAGATGAGGCCGTCATCGTTTCAACAATATTGACTAGCAATATATTTCTAGATAACTGCACGATGACATACCTTGTAACACACTACTTGTACTACAGCAAAGCAGTTTCCCTCTGAACCCGATTCTAAACACAACGCGGGCGCTGTCGCAGGCAGAAGCTAGTCAGCCGAATAAAATATTAAGAGCAACTAACAACATATAGAACGAAGTCGACATCAGTTGGCGCACACCCAAGTAATGTGTTTTCTCTTGTTTTATCGAAGAATTAAATATCAAATTTATTGCTCGTTTTTATCTGTGTCTTCGTTTGTCCGCTGGTTACAGCCCTTTTATTATCTTCACACTTTGATCATATATTTTTTACATCCGTACTTTTGACTACAATAACCGACGTCCGCGACTTTGTCCAATGTGAAATAAATGGTTATAGTATAGCATGGTGGTGGCCATTTTCTAATGATGCCCGCCTGGGTAGCTACCACCCACAAGTTTGAAAAATAGTCGCCAAATACCATTAGGTGTGTTCCGGCAGTATCACTTGGAACCAGTGCCTAGGCTTAGTGTGTTTACCATCCTCGACCATATCGTCACTTAACATCAAGTGAGATTGTAGTTAAAGCACTGAGCGTGTAAATATAATGTTTCTTCACTCCATGGTTCGTTTTTAAATTATAGTGAAAAGTGCATACAAACCTGTTCAACAATTTTCCCGTGATACCGTGATACGCATTATATTACCTACATAAGCTATGAAAGTTGATTTTTAGCAACCTGGTTGAAAGATATTAATTGTTTCAACTTACGAAAACTTTTGCTCTTCTTAAATTACCTTAAACTTTGTACACAGGAAGTGTATGCCCAAATAGCTGTTGATAGGCTATATACATTTTCGGAGTTATTTTTATAAATAAAAATCAAGATAATCAAGAAAAAAAATCTGTTAAGCTTTAGCTCAAAAACTTGACAGGTTAACAGATTTTGATAAACGTTTATGTTCATAAAGTATAAATGTTAATTAGCGCTATTAAAAAGTAACAATGCAATTTTTACAAATTATAAAAAAAATCAATTAAAGAGTCAAAAAGGGCTTCATCAATCTAAATAAGGTTTGGTGTTTGGGAAGCATGTGTCGTTCGGTAACTGGTTGGTGATTGTAAAACAGAACAAAATCAGGACATCCCTCAGTCAATCATGATGTCACATTAATATAGTTAAATACATACATAACATAATACATAAAAGCTCACGCCTGTTATCCCCGGAGGGTTAGGCAGAGGTGAAATAGCGGACTACACCATCCACATTTCGCCAAGTTTAGTTCCGTCCCAGATGTGACAGGGGGCGAGCTTGTCGCCATATCGGGCACAAATTCCAAACTCCGGGATGATACTGATTAGAAAAACCCAATACCACTTGACCCGACCCGGGGATCGAACCCGAGACCTCAGAACGGCAGTCGCACCGTAATACAACTGCGTCACCGAGGCAGTTATTTATAGGCAGTATAGTTAAATAAGCAGGTGAAAATTATCCTGTAGAATGGTGGTGTTTTTAGAAGGTGGAGTGGACCATTATGTGAACGATAGCGTTGCCTGGAAGTGGCAACTTTATCTGTGCATCTACTAATAAACTGTGTAACTATTAGTTGTAAAGTTCCAATAAAACATGCAGAAAAAATAACCAGATCTAGTTACTTACCGGTTTTTTTTTTTTAATTTTACACGAAATAGGCTTAGTGTTGTGACCACAATCTCACCTAATGTTAAGTGACGATGTGGTGCAGGATGGTAAACACACTAGGCCTAGAGGTACTGGTTCTCAAGTGATGCTGCAGGAACATACCACATTGGTATTTGGCGAGAAGTTGTCAATCTTGAGGATGGTAGCTACCCAGGTGGACATTATTAGAAAATGCCCTACCCTACCATGTTATGATTTCTTCACGATGTTTTCCTTCACCGAAAACTCAGGCTGATTTTAGAGTTGCATAGGTGGATTTGAACCCGCGTCCGTTGATGCGGAATCCGGTCGCACTGTCCACTGCGCCATCATCGCTTCAAACGAAGCGTATTCGAGGATTGAACGAACAAGGTTTGTTTTCCGAACCGGCGGTAGTATTTTGACGTTTATATGTTCAAACTGCCTAGGTGGCGCAGTTGTATTACGGTACGACTGTCGTTCTGAGGTCTCGGGTTCGATCCCCGGCTCGGGTCAAGTGATATTGGGTTTTTCTACTCAGTATCATTAAGGAGTATGGAATTTATGCAAGATATGGCGACAGGCTCGTCCCCTGTCACATCTGGGACGGAACTAAGCTCGGCGAAATGTGGGTGATGTAGTTTTCGCTACTTCACCTTTGTCTAACCCTTCGGGGATAACAGGCGTGAGCTTATGTTTTATACATATGTTCACAAGCGCCTTATCAGATCCTAAATTGAGTAAGTTATTTTTTAATTTGTAATTTTGAACACTTATTCTGTGTTCTGTGAACCGTGTTCTGTTAGCATCACTTAAGGGTCAGTACCTTTAAGCTTAATATTTTTAACATCTCGTGCCATATAGTTATTTAATATTAGATGAGATTATAATCAAAGCTCTTAGTATATATAATACAGTAGAAAAACGTCTGATTACATATTTATAGCAACTGTGAGGATCGCAGTGCAATTGCTAACACAAATTCTGAGAGGTTTTACTTTATTTTTAAATTTCATCTCGAAGCGTTCATAGTCAATATTTAACTGCTAATAGTTAACTTAGCCAGTCTCTAAGGCTCTTCCTCTTCTAATCCATACTAAAAAATCAAATTGAAGTGTCTATTTGTGATGTCAAAATAGCAATTTTGAACTAAATACGATATACGACGTATATACGATATACCTATACCAAAAATAAAAATTAAAAATTTTGTTGTATGTCTGTTTGTTCCGGGTAATCTCCGGAACGACTGAACCAATTTTGACGGGACTTTACTACGCATAACTTAGGGTGCTATTTGTTTTGGCTTCGCGTAGCAAATATTAAAACACATAAAGTTGTGAATAAAATCTGATTCAATGCACAGTTTTACTGTCAGGTATTTGAATTTGGAAATATTTTTTGGAAAATAAGTATTAAAAAAAAACGAAAAATTATATTACGTAATGAAAAATATATGAAACGTGGGCGCAGATACCATTAAAAAAAAAGAATCCCTAAATGAACATTTTATCGGATTTTTTACGTTTACAAATAGTCCGGTAAAAAATGTTAACCGAATTTCAAACCGGATGACAAAAGGTCGTTGAAAAAAATTCCGGTTTATATCCCAGCGGGTGGCGATTTTCACATATAGTGCTAAGGATTATTGGATAAACACTATATACCTACATTCTTTACAACTGCTATCTATATACAATTCAGTTTTCTTTCCAAATTTATTTATCGACATCATTTAATTGTTAACTAGCTCTGCCCGCGACTCCTTCGATATTTTGCCTGTTTTCACTCACTTCAGGGTAATCTTAAAACAACCTTAGCCTCTTTGTTACTCGGGGATATAGACTACTTCTTTCATAACTAAGACTTTAAATACATAGTGTCATAACATAACCTAAGTATGGTTTTATAATATACATATGTAAATCTAGTATATATTCTATATATTATGACAGAGTATAAACTACTATCATAATACCAAATTTTTATCGAAATCGGTTCAGTAGTTTACCCGTGATTGGCGAACTATGTTTTTTTTCTTTTAGCCTTCTAAAGTTATAATATTGAACTAGCATAGTTTAAAAAGAATCTACATAATAAATTAAATTGAAGTGACTGATTGTAATATAACAGTAGTAACTTTTTACTAAAAATAAATATAGATTGATATGTAAGAAATACAGTACCTATAACAAAAACACAATTTTTTATAATTCTATCTGTCTGTGTGTATGTTTGCCTCGGGCTTCAGCTAGTAATACATAAGCTTAAGTATAAATGGCATCGTATAAAATCGAGTGTCATGAAAAAGTTATAAAATGTTATTAAAAACAGCGCTATATCATTAAATCTATTCGAGTGAAATAAAAAGTAACATATTGCACACTCGAAGCCAGACCTCGTCAACCTTTGGTCCGTAAAATTTGAATCGTAAATCTGCGTGAATAAACCGGAGTAGATACGTGATGGATGGTCGAGGCTGTAGTGCTGCGTTTGAAGCATTGGTACGGTGTAACATCGTTTCTGTTGAAATTCGTTTGAAACAAAAAAAGAACTTTTATCCCTTTTGTATTCGGCTATACAGCCGTCAGTATTGGATTTCTATTTTTATTAATTGTAAGTAATTGCATAATGCATAGTTTCGAAAAATACATTTTAAAAAATGTCACAAGTTATTTGTTTGTTTTTATTTTTTTAATTATCTTGAGGTACGTGAGACGTGCCTATTGAGGACGTATAACTTAAACAAAAATCTGGAATAATATTTAATATGCAAGTATTATTTACCATATCTTTTAATATTTTTGAGGTGAAATTTCTTTTAACGGCGTTGAGCGATTCTCTGCAGGGGAAAAGTTAGAGATTCGCATTACAAATGCTATGACGTCAGCCGTCAACATGGCACAGTATGTGAAGTATAAGATGGCGTTTAAGTACTGGTGCTCAGAGATAAATAATAAAATGTATACTTACGCAGCCCATCGTGCGTTTTGTTTATGTTTAAACTATATGAAAATGTACATAAATATTGCTCGAAGCTGTAATAGATTTAAAAACCAGACACATGCTAAATGTTAGGTTATATTAATTATTTCAATTAACAAATTATAAAATTTGAACATTAACAAACCATTTTAATAAGTTTCTAGTTTTCACTTCTGTCGGCAGTCTGGCTGCATAGTTTTTTTTTTTTACATTACGAGCAACGTTGGGTATTTTAACCTAGTATTTTATCCATTCTTTCGTCCTATAATCACGGACGCGACAATAAAGTAATGTACATTACAGTCTAGTTTAGTCTACATCTTTGAAATTACAAATCAATACCGATCAGAAACGTCATATCGAGGAACAAATGTTTGTGTCCTTTTTTCAACACTCCTTATTTAATTCAGGAACCAAAAACTACATTAAAAATTAAAAATAATTAATTAAATAAATAAACGATTTATAAACTAAATTTTCAAAAAAAAACTGCTTATTCATAATTAATTTCATACAATGGTAAATTTAACAAAAAACTAAGATTGTTTCTAATGAACAAGTACAAAGTTAACGTTGGTAACATTTTACAAGCCTTTTAAAGAAAGTACAGAACAGTTTTGCTCGTGTAAATTTTGTTTGTTCGTGAAGGTTTAATCCTTTTAAAATTTGCCCGTTTGAAAAAATTGTTTGCGAAAACAATTTAACCCAATGCAATTTGAAAAAAAAAATTGTTCTCCTTTACCTTATTCATCTCTTATAATATCTATAAAATTCTATACTAATAATAAAATTGTAAATTTCACTTGTCTGTACATTTCCGATTTTTTTTGTGAAAAGAATTATTGCAAGGGACTAAAAATAGGTAACTAAATACATTTCTGTCATTTTTAGAAATGTCTATCTGTCTGTCTGTTTGGTTGTTCAGTTATCAATTATAAAGTACTAAGTATATTTTAAAAAGGTAATTGTAAAGCATATTCCGGAGTAGCATCAATACTTTATTTCGTTAAAATCGGTCCACTCTTTCAAAAGTTATAGTAATTTGATTGTCACGAGGCGATTTTATTCTGAAGGAAAAGGTTGGTAAGTAAAATAGGTTTTACTCTTATTCGAGAACGAAAAGTAAACGAACTGTGGTGATTACGTAAGCAAATTATATATGTATTTATGATAAGTATTCATAGATGGCTCTACACTATGTTTTAATAATTTGGACTGTTCTGGAAGATTACAAGACATAGATAACCTATAAATATAAGAAAAGACTAACGAGACCAAATCTACAGATTGAAGAATGAAGATTTGTTATTTACATTCATGATGTTTAAAAAAAATATGGAGAGATTCAAAATCTATCACAGGATACATTCTGTCTGTTTGTTCAAAATCACGCAAAAACTCGGGACGGAACGCCTAAATTTTTTAATTTCACGTGAGTTAAGTCGCAGGCACAATAAGTTAAAAATAAAAGTCTAATGTCAGGCAACACCTAACACAAGATCGCAAGATGGCCGCATACGACGCACACACATTAGAGCAAGTGTCAGGAAAAGAAATAGTAACAGAGTTCTTGGTGCGATTTGGTCTGTCATGTTGAAAACATTGTTTTTAATTAATTATCTTGCAGTATATTTTATCTCTATATTATGTAATTTTGAAGGCATTTTAAATGATATAGTTTGGTTATTTACCCCAAGTGATTGATAATAATTGTATTATGCCCAATGGCCGACACTTTATTAATTATAGATTAGTAATTATTATAGATCAGTAAAATAATACAAAGTTAGGCCAAAAGAACTCTATATAATAAATGATAAATAGTATCAGTTTAAACTGTTAATGTGTGTTTTTTGAATCAAAAATCAAACCATCTCACAAATAATTACTTCTTATTTACGCGCAGAATCCGATCGAAAGCTGGATTTGCTTCCAGGATATCTCAGAGATTACTCTATAAGGAAGGCACCTGTGTGCCTCACCCAGCAGAATTGTCCATAGGTGCATAGAAAAGATTGGTCACCTGGTCACCCTGAAGCGGTTCCTCCATGTCTCCTATTAGTTGTTAACCAGTTGGTGCCTAAAAGTAAAAAGTTGGTATTGGAGTTGAGCAGATGTTCTGCTATCGCTGAATTCGTTATTTGGCGATGTCGAGTTAAGAAAAAGGAAAGGTAACGCATGAAAACCCGTTTTAAATAACTGCATTTAAAAATGGTACGCGAAAATTTAAAAAATTAAATTAGCTCTGACTAAGCTTGTAATTTAAATTTCAAACTCGAAAATAAAATTGTTGGTACCTTCATATACATTAATACAAACAGAAATACTAACGAAAATAAACAAAGGAGCATAAACTATGCACCCCGGACTACTATATACATGAATTCATGAAGATAAAAGTGTTCTCAGGCACAAAACATTACCCTGAGTACCGCCCGGGGGTAAAATAATATGCGATAACTCGAATAACTCGGATCCAAGTAATAACTCCCACCCTTTTATTAGGCATTTTCCTACCCAGGTCTTAATCCGTATCGACAAGTACATATAAGCTCTTATGACCGAATTATATCTGTACTAATAAATAAAATTGAAGTGTCTGTTTTTAATGTCAACATTAATTTTATTTACTAAATAGATATGAATGTATACACGATACCTACACAAAGAATACAATTTAAAAAAATTTTGTCTGGATATCCGTCAGTCTGTTTGTCCCGGGCAATCTCCGGAACGGCTGGACTGATTTTGACTTTTTTTGGTAGATAGCTGAAGTTACTCTGGGTAACTTAGGGTACTTTTGTTTTTAGAAAGTAGTTAGGGTACCGCGTAATAAAATAAAACTCATAAAAATTTAAATAAAATCCGATTCAATGCACAGTTTTACAGGCAAGAGCTTGAATTTATGAGAAATATTTTTAGTCCATCTTAGTACAAAAAAAAAACAATTAGGAAAGTTTGTAGGGTTCCGTATAAAAACTATTAAACTCGGTGAAGAAAATACAAAACGCGGGTGCAGCCGCGGGCACTGACCTAGTTACAAATAATTAAGGGGAAATTCGGTCAGCAACAGATTTAAAAAGTAGGTATTTCAGAAATATATTTGCCTACTTTTTTTTTAATTTTATTCGCCAAATTTGTTTGACGAACGTTAGAAAATGACGGTAAAAAAATAGAGCATTTATTTCATTTTCAAAGGCTCCTAGTTTCTACAATCACAAATTTATGGAAAAAAAATCAAAACGTACGGATATGCCGGTGGTGGATATATATAAATTGGTATAAAAATATTTAACATAATGCTATGATCCGGGGAGGAAACGGGACTACGTTTGTATGGAATAAATGCCGGTAGCATATCCTCTTAACAGAAATAAGTAATATTATTAATATTTCAGTTTAATTACAATTATCCAAATTATTTTTTGATATTATCTATAATTATATTATAACGTAAACAACTTTTACAACAATATATATAAAGGAAGGAACCCTTCAAATTCCAGTACAATGAAACAATACAAAAGATCTCCAAGGAAAAGAAATGTTTCGGTTGGACAAAAAAAGACAAAATGAAATTTTCGATTGCCTTGTAAAAACAATTCCCTGGCACTTCCCTCAAGTGTAACACAATAGTAGATTCGAAATACTATCTACTACTCAATAGATAGAGTATATTTACCGGTTTTTAACAATAATAAAACCGATTATTACAAGTTTAGAAGTTGTTTATACGGTTTTAATTAATTTGGGCGAGGCTTTTCAGCGGCACTTCAGGCTGTCATGTAGTAGCTTGTGTATATTGTGATTTTGCATTTTACGTAATATAGTTTGGTTAATGTGTTTAAGTGGAGTGAATTGTAAACAGAGTAGGAAAATAGTTTAATTTGAGGTGCCACGAGAACCCCATGGAATATTCTAGAGGGATTGCTATCGTCTTTCTAGGGTGTTTATACAAGCTTAAATTTCAGAATAGGCAGTATGGACAATGTCTTTTAGCCTGTCCTATCGGACGAACTTATCTACTACTACTAATTTGGGCGGGTGGTAAAATTTGAGATCAACAAAACCAGTTCGAAAAAAAAAAAAAAGTCAATGCATGATTGTTATATCTCCGCCGAGTTGGCTAAGGGTGACGCCTAACGATACGCTTGTATAACGTAATATGAGTCGCGTAACCTACGCTTCAGTCGGTTTCATTATAAACGACACGACAACGTAAAATGAGCTATCTGTCAACTCACACGCATAAATACATAGGAATTTTGGTACCCATGTACAACGTTCTGATACTTGAGAGAGAGAGAGAGGGAGGAGGGGTAATGGACGCGGGTAGTTAAAGTATTTTCACATAGCGGGCTGGTCGGGACGGGATACCAGCGTACTTTTACTGCAAACGAGGTTGCACATAGCTCGCTCTCGGCTCACGTCGACGCTGTATTCTATAGAAACAACGCACCACCGCCCCCATACGCCCTCTGTGTGGCGAAACCACATGCGTGAAATTCAACACACTTTTGTTTAATTAATTCAACACAATTTGTTTATTTCATAGGAAATGTGAGCGATGTTTTTTTCCATATAAACGTAATCCCCTATTTCCTCCCTGGATAAAATAGTTTTTTTTAGTGAATATTTTTATACCAAATAAAATCTATCCACTAACGCCATGTCGGTACGTTGATTTTTTTTTTCCATAAATTAGTTATTGTAGAAACTATGACCCTAAGAAAATGAAAAATAATCTCGATTTTTAGTCAGGTGTTTGTCAAAAAAAATTGATAAATGAAAAAAAAAAAAAAACTTAGAGGCTTAGCCAAAGTATTTCTTATTCTATAACTGAGAGAAAATTAAAAATTAGTTCAGTTTTTGTAGAAGAAAACAGGGTACTACGAAGTGATGTTTTCTTCTCCATCGTATAAGTAAAATCAGCCCGAACTGCAGTTATCCCTTTCGTATCTTATAACTTTTTTTAGGGCGCAACGCGATAGCAATAGATTTCTGAAATACCTACTTTTGAAATCTGTTGCCGACCGCATGTTCTCTTAAAACATTCCTGTACAAGACTAGAAAGAAGGGTTTACATTGAAATATTTTATACCATTTAGATAATATAATAACGTTGGCTAATTGAACAGAGAGCGGTAGTGCACCTGAGCGCTTATGCAGACGAACGATATTACAACGATATGAACTGAAGTGAAGAACTGAAAAGGCGTGGCACCATTTTAGAAATAGTTGCATCAGTTACACCTTTGACGAATGGTGGTTTATGAAAACAATTGCAACGAGAATTCATGACTAAAATGTTTAGACATTGATCTGGACTTTGCGTTACAGTCTTTCAGATGTCTTTTAGTAGTAGTCCTGAAACAAAAAAAACAAATTACTAAAGAATTATAAAAATATCGATATTTAAAAACCTTTTTAGAAAATAGATAAACAAGAACTAGGAATTGCAATCCAGAAAAACGGATCCGGTAATACGGCATCATTAAACGTTCACCGGATCCGGTAGCAATGTTTGGAAAAAAAATTGAACTGTTGCACGAGTACTTTGAATGCGTTGCGCGTGGTTTTCATGCGTGCGAGCCCTATACAAGAAAAGATTGTTAAATGCAGAAACAACACTAAAATTTGTTTTAGAGAAGTTGCTCACTCATGGCTTGGTGTTAAGTAGTGTATTATAGTTAGTATATATTAAGCACTACGTACAAAGATTAAAGAACCTCGCACTGTAGTAATAGGAATATTAATATCATGAAAATGTAAACCGATCTAATGATACATTTATTATGCCAAAGAAAAAAGTCATACGATTAGAAATAGGAAAACTCTAAAGAAAACATGGAAGAAATAGAAGATAACATAGATTAATTATCACTATTTGACTTTACAGGAAGAATAACAATTACAAATCCAGCAAGAAACCACGTGTTATAGCATACATACCATACTGAAAACCAGAAAAAAATTGATAAAGTACTAAAAAAGGAAATGACTTCATTTGAAAGTGACGGAGTTCGAGGAGAATACTTGTCTGCTATTCATGATTATTTATTGACAATAAAGCCAACAAGTGTAGAGGCTGAAAGGGGATTATAGGCCGCAGGCTACATTTGCAGCTCTATTAGAAGTCGACCAGCAAATGACACAATTAACACTATTTATTTTCTACGATCCTTTTTTCAAAATCAAAATTGTTTTTTTTTATAATATGTAATGAATACTAAGACAATTATTACCTAAAATAATTATTCATCGTAAGTTTATAAAACTAAAGAGTTGTAATATAGACAAACATTGTAATAATTGCGCTATTCATTAGACACAATTATGGCTATCATAATTATAAGACTTGTTTTTTTAGTAATAGTCATCATTCTCAAACACTATAGTTAGTAACTCAGTAAATTAGGTAAGGTTAATAATTTTAGATTTTATAAAGTCACTTACTAAAATAATTGATCCATTTGTGAAAGTGACATCTAGGAAGACTGAGCTACTCGTTTTACTAGTTACCTACACACTACTAGATTTTATTTGTTTGCTCGTTGTTTAATCTTAACATCGGATTGGAAACAACGTTTTATTTTTTTATTATTAAGTACTATGACACATGATTAACTTACTAACAGTTCATTTTGAACCGAAAAGCGAAAATCACCCGGACGACCGACCGGACTAAAAATGACATCAGATTGCAATTCCTAAAAAGAACCAATAAAATACATATTTAATCAAACCAAAAATTATTTATCGTGTCTATGCAAGCATACTCACACATCTGTTTTAATATCCTCGTGTGATTTGTATGAATATAGATTTATAAAATACAATGCAAGAATAAACTAGTTTTTTTTTTTTAATTTAAAACATAAAATTGAACATCTTAGTGTCTCTAATAAGATATACGAGTAATGTAATTAGTGTTGTGTTTAATGTAATATCGCATCGTTCCTCACGATAATCAACTCCTTAATTGAATTAAGGTGTGGTCTGTGTTTCTGAAAGCAGTTCCATAATGAGTAAATTAATGTGTATTAGTAGCATAGTACACAGACAAAATCCCAGTTGATTTACCAACGATAGTATCTATATTCAGAATCCTTTTAAAATAGAAATAGAGGCTCCTTGTGAAATAGAGGCGTCTTTTCTATTTAAAGAATTTAATGGGTTTCTTTCTCTACATAATTTATTTGTGGCTAATCAATTGCCGGACGAATGTTGATGATAATTTACATGACTTTTTCATTAATAATCTTTTACCTATTTTAATTTTAAAGTCCTGAAATGAGTCAGCACTTTTATTGAAAGAAATATTTGGTGTAGATCCAAATTGTGATGATGGTAATTTTCTATTTTTTGCTATGTGTTCCAGCATTTGAAACGAAGTAATTGTAAGTAAAAAGCAATGCACTTCTAAGAAACACTTATCAAATTTCTACGGATTAAAGCTGCCCTTATAAATCAATGGAAATGTATTTGAAACATCTTTGATTGTATAATGTAATATTCTGTGTCTACCTTTACTCTCTAAATGCAGTCTGTGCATTGCAAATTTTAGTTAATACCTTCAAGAAATAAATCATAACACACATTAAGAAGGAGTAAGCTTGGTGGAACGTTTTGGCCGTAAGCCAGCCAGTCCGCTAACTAAATTGATTTACCCTAAGGGAGTCCTAAACATAACTAAACATAATGTGTGGGAAATTTTAAAGTAATATTTTCGCTTTTTCTTTCATATCATTTCTTACACACTCCATCCACACTTTATTTGGCCTTCCTTTA
This sequence comes from Samia ricini, assembly GCA_014132275.2. Taxonomy (NCBI): domain Eukaryota; kingdom Metazoa; phylum Arthropoda; class Insecta; order Lepidoptera; family Saturniidae; genus Samia; species Samia ricini. The sequence goes on from AP028158.1 coordinate 17,607,092, forward strand.
CTTTTCCATCCTTCCACATTCATATTCATTACTATTTTACCCACATGCGCTTCCTCTCTTCTCATAACATGTCCATACCACGACAAACGAGAACCTTTCAACTTTTCTACCATTGACGCAACTTTCGAACTCCCTCTAATATATTCATTTCTTATTTTATCCATTCTTGTAACACCACACATCCATCTCAACATTTGCATCACAGCTACATGCAGTCGCATCTCATCCAACTTCTTACTAGCCCAGCATTCTGATCCATACAATATGACAAGTCTTATGATTGACTTATATATCCTCCTCTTCAATTTAAGGGGCAATACTTAGATAAATTAAAAATATTTCTCATAAATTCAAGCACTTACCCGTAAAACTATGTATTGAAAGGGATTTTATTCAGTTTTTTATGATTTTTAATTTTTTTCGCAGAACCCTAGTTATTTTTGAAAATTAAAAGTACTCTAATTTACCCAGAGTAACTTCAGCTATCTACCAAACAAAATCTCGTCAAAATTGGCCCAGCCATTCGGAGATTAACCATTACAAATAGACACACAGACAAAAATTTAAAAATTGTATTTTTGGTATTTGTATCGTATATACATTCATAACTATTTAGTAAATAAATTCACATTACAAACAGGCACTACAATTTTATTTATTAGTATAGATAGATGGGTTCGAACATACCTCCATTGACGCGGAATCCGGGCGCACTACCAACAGCGACATCATCGCAAATTATTCGTGTGATATTAATGTGTGACAACCCTAAACGTAAACTAACAATATAGAGTTCATCGACCTCGTATACATTACATTGAGAGTATCAGACGCAACGCCCGTTTGAATCCTATTGTTCTCGAGAGATAGCGCTCAGTTTCTCTCTACGAGGACTCTGACCTCTGAAATACTTCAATACTCACATGAGCAACGACAGATCGGCAAGTGGCCTTACATCAAATATTACATCAGCATAATTTTTCACTATTTTGACCCCATCCCTTAGAAGTAAGCAAGTAGAAAAAGCTCTCACCAGGGAAGGGTTTTACCGAAAATTAATAAACTAGGTAATCGGTTACGTAATCATCATTTAGACACTCTCTATCAGCATACGTACATAGCAACACGCCTTTCTCCCGTGGAGGTAGGCAAAGATTACGTCCTTCCACTTGCTACGATCTTGACACACCTCTTTCGCTTCCTCTACTTCATGAGCGCTTTCATACATGCTCGCCGGTTATAGGTACTTTTCATCTGGCCTTTATTTAAGACGTGCTCTATTTGCTCGAAATAAGTTCACCTAGGTCGATCCTTACCGACGTGCCCAGTCACCCTCACCTTGTAAAGTCGTTTCGTCAATCTTATGGCGTCCATCTTTTTCACGAGCCCAACCAACTAGGCATTCCTTTTTCTATCTTAGTCACTACATCCTCCACCACACCTCAACGTTCTCTTATCATACTATTCCTTGCTATATCAATTATCTTCACTCCAGCATTCCATCAAAAATAATCAAAATATAAACTTCCCATGAATGTAGTTTAATACCGAGTCAGTAGACGTAGGTTCGAAAACATCTATTCTTAACTCCCTCAGCATCAGTTGATAGCCAGTCTTATTGTGGTTACCATAATGGACCACATTGTCAGTTAACATCAGCTTATAAAGTATTAAAAATTGATTCATTCAACCATAAAAAGCTGCTGGAAATAGGTATCCTCCAATAATGGAAATTGTCATAATGGCCATAATGTGCAGATGGATTGGCGATCGCAGTCAGGTCTTTGTGGTACTCACAGGATGCTGCTACCCATCCCCTGGTTTATATCCCTTAGTCGCCTTTAACAACACCCACGAGAAGATATGGGGTGGTACTATTCTTAGCCGACAGCGCACAATAGTAATAAAAAATCATCCGCCATAAAACAAATACTTCATTTTACTCTATCAAATATGACAAAGCAAAAGGACACTACAAATAAAACCCAGGAAAAAGTCTTTGGTTTTCATTAAAATAATATTGTACCGTCAGTCAACCTTTTAGTAAATTGAGCGCTTCTAACTGAAGTGTATTGTCACGTAAAGGTACAATATATTTTTTAGTGTCCCCTCATTCACTTGTGTGTCTTATTTTCTTTTTTATTTTCGCCAGGGCGCAGTTCGTGCATTTGCCAGTGTCAAAATATTTGTAGGTATTAAGTTGGATTTTCGTAATTAAAATGTTGCAAAAACCATTATTCCTATAATGGTTATTTTAGGCAAGACCCTAAAATCTAGTGGTATATTTATTATGTGTAAATATTCATTGATTTTTATTTTATGTAACATAAATAATAGTCGCATGACGCGCCGCCATGATGCTTTTGTTTAGACTATACGCTGTAGTGTTGTGCCTACTCTTGATGGTATGATTTATTTACAAGTTTTTTCAAAAAAATACAGTTTTTATTTCATTAATGAGTTACTTCGTAGGCGTTGACGTGTTTATGTCTTTACATGACCACCAGTTCGATCAACTTGCTTTGAATAACCATTTAAATTATTTCATTAATATATAAATAAGTTTAAATGTCAGACTGTACTACATTGTTCAAAATCGAAAGTAGCAAATATAATCAAAGATATACACTTCTACAATAAAATTATTATGTTTAAAGGACATTAAAAAATGTCAACTTTATATTAAAATAATTTAACATTAAAAATTACTTATAATAAATGTAATACAATAAAATTATGAAATAATTTTTTGAGAAAGTTATTTCTCTGACATTATCGAAACTATCGAAACGGTATGCGCACATCACTTTACGAATTCCGTCTGCCACCCGCGCCCCTTCGTCCCTCCCCTGAAAACGACACACAAAGGGTTCCCATACTTTGGTACTAATTTTGCAATCTCTAGTGACTGCAATGACTTTGTTACTCTATGACAGCTAGCAAAATAATGATTTAATTATTTCTCGGTATCAAAATAATAATAAATATGTTTAATGACTGTATTATTTTATATGGCAGATGTCATAAACATGAAGGAATCATAAAAAAATCATATTTTCCTCATATTAAATACAATTTTTTAATCTCTTTAGATTTGATTTGTAACGCTGTGTTAAGAGTTATGAATTATTATAGCCGACGTAACTGTTAACTGTAACGTCTGTCCGTTAGCCGACTTAAAATTCGAGAACCGCTGAACCGATTTACTTGATTTTTATACATATATATGTATTTATAGTTCGTTTAACATGATCCACACGTGATAGTACTATGGACTGAATGCCTTAGGCATTTTCTCCCAGTCAATCATTGTATGGTAAACAGGTTAAAAAGGTTAATTGCAAAAGGTATAGCTGTATGTTGGCAGTTCATTTATTAAAAACGATACGAATACAAGGACACGGCATATAAAACATATATTATATAGTTATCGTCATATATACAATATTATATTCGTACATATATTGCAATGATACTATTGGCTATCTCAGATATATTCACAATTAGTCTACTTAATTATTGCGCTAATCCAGAGACTATTGTTTAAAAATTACATACATACATATGCTCACGCCTGTTATCCCCGAAGGGTTAAACAGAGGTAAAATAGCGAACTACACCCACCCACATTTCGCCGAGCTTAGTTCCGTCCCAGATGTGACAGGGGGCGACCCTGTCGACATATCGAGCACAAATTCCATACTCCTTAATGATACTGAGTAGAAAACCCCAATATCACTTGACCCGACCCGGGGATCGAACCCGAGACCTCAGAACGATAGTAGTATGTAATACAACTGCGCCACCGAGGCAGTCTTTAAAATTTGTTACAATTTAATTCATCCCGAATAATAGTCTCTTGAATTTTATATTCATTGATTCAACCGAAAGACGTCCAATGGAATTGCTATGTGCGCCACGCTTGGCAGACGGGTTGGTCATCGCAGTCAGATGTTTATGGTACTCAGAGGATACTGCTGCCCATCTCCTGGTTTAACCCTTAGTCGCCTTTTACAACACCCACGGGAAGATACAGAGTGGCACTATTCTTAGTCGGCGTCACACGACACGACTTTTAATATTAATTTAATTTAATTTACCTCGAACCGATTTCGTGAAAAAGGATTCTCGTGATGCGAACAAACGGAGAATAAAATCAATCTTTACCCATTACTGTCGTTTTTTTGTAGTAATTTTACAGCGTTTAAAAACATACTTACCCTGAAATCATGAAAGCGTGACGCGAAGATTGATCGGGGAGCACCGGATCTCTAGCCTACATCGCTTGAGATAGCAGGATAAAAAGTAATACGGACCCACCTGTGAGTGATCGCCGGTGGCTGAGTTGCCAGGATGCCTGCCATTGTGACTCGTATGAGAATAAATCAAGCATCCCGGATCTAAAAAAAATATTGGAGGCGGTAAAAAAATTTCGTTCATACTTTCAAGTTTCCCCTGATATACTCATTTCTGATCTTGACCATTTTTGTTACGCAACATATCTATTTTAAGATTCGCATGTGTTCGTATTCAAACTGTAACTCTGAAAGTGCTGAAAAAAGAGATCGCGCATAGCACGCGCTCGGCTTGCGTCACTGCGATGTCTTCTATAAAAACATCACGGTGGCGACCCAACCCGCTCGCTGTGAGACGAAACCAAAATAAATAAGGGACGGAACGTGACAGGTCGGTACGGTACGGGACGGGACGAATATCTTGGTAATGAGAAATTACATCTAGACGGAGAATATAAGCTCTCTATTAGAATATAATTGTTTGAATTCTACGCGAGCGAAGTCGCGAACATTTATATATATATGTAAACAAAATATATTTCCTTAATTATGTTTTTTTTATATTTTATAATGTAAAGAGTTTAGTTTATAAGGTTAAGAAAATCATGCTGGCCATTATGATATTTTGATACATGTCAAATATGTTATAAATTATAATATTATTCAGAATTGTATTTTTCAGTTTGGAATTGTAAAATAAAAAACTTAAAATGTCGTTTCTTTATTAAAAAGCAACACATTGTTTATTTTAATTGTTCTTTATTTATCTTATATATATATGTGTGTGTCTATATATATATATATATATCGGAAACTCGTTATCATCACGATCGCTCATTGTGGGCATCAGCAGGGATCCGGGCGAGAAATAAATACTTTGTATGATTCAGATACTATTTTTTATTACACAGTGTAGGTTCGATATACACAGTACAGTTCCTAAGCTAGTGTTCAACCGATAGTACCATAATAATAATCGAATACAGAGTGCACGTTCTTTTATAACGATTACCCTCTCCAATCTAGGCTCTGTACACGTCACTTTGACGTTTGTGTATAGTTGATATCCCGAACTATTGACCCGGATGCGACATATATATATAGATATCTTTGTTTTTAAACTGTGCTTAATTATCAGAGAAGCCTAATTTTAGAACACAATTCGTTATATATAACACTCAGAAGATCAAGAGATGAACTTCGTATGGCAAGGAGGTGAACGCCGAGCAGCGTCCGGAACTTGTGACCTCGGTTTAGTTTTAAGAAAACCCTTTCTGTCAAGACAACACTCGCCTGCACAGCAGTTTCTTTCCATACCCAGCATAACATGACAAGCAATAATAAACTAAGTACAAATCCGGACGAATTGTCTCAAGCCCCCACACTAAATGACCGTCTGGTTTGACAGTCAGTAATAACGCTCGACCCGCATGCAGCGACGGTCGATACAACACTGATTCTCTATGGTTTTTTTTTTCTAACCTAGCTAATGCTGTTGACCGGTAGTGCCTTTACAGCTTCACCGTAACTTTAGGGGCGAAAGTGGTATAAACCTCGGCTTAGCCGTTACCTGAGTGAAAAAACACCCGCTGAATTTTGATCCTAGTTAATCCCTAAATTTATTATTTAATATATAAAAAAAAGGTTCGTTACAGGACCTCTGTACCTCCTTGTTATGTGCAGAGGTGTGAGTGCAGTGTTGTGCGTGTAATGCATAAGCATGTTCAGTGTCACTGCATCACGCTGGTAACGGCGTCAAGAGCCTCCCCAGTCTGGGAACGGAGCACGTTTTGGGCCGCCACCGAAGGGGGACCCGGAGTGTGTGCGGGTTCTCGGTGGGCGGTGTGGTGCGCCTTTATAGGGAGAGAGGAGTTGCTAACACGACTCTGTGCACGTGCCGCCTTTTCAATAACAAATGACGTCATAGTTTTAACTCTGCCAAAGCGCGCTAAAATCACATTTGTGTTCTGCTGCATGACCCGTACTAATGACTAATCCAGATTATTTTATTGCACTTTTGTTTACAAGTGAAATGTCGTTAACGCCGTCATATATATAGAGCCGTTACAAAGAATATTTTCTAAATCTAAATCTACAAGTGTAATGGATACTCTTATATCATAGAATGTCCATTCTTTCCTAACTCCACGTAAGTAGGTGCTCGTTCTTGCGTAACAAATAGTTTGCTATTAGCAAGAAGACGCCTGACGGAGTCAAACGAGGCTTGATTTGTCACCGCATACTTCCTCAATTTACTTCACTACGATAACCCCTTACATTGAAATGATGAGCGGAACGCAAGCTAACTTCAGAACTAAGTCAAAATGGCTTTTAACCTTTTCTTTGAAAATGGTGACGTGGAACATGGAGTACAGTTTAGTTGTAGTAGTTTGAAAGTTGCGCCAGTGGTAGATAAGTTTTAAGGGAAGTCATTTGGAGTGGTATGGACATTTTATGAGAAGAGAGGAAGAGCATGTGAGTAAAATAGTAATATGAATGTGGAAGGATGAAAAAGTAGAGGAGGCCAACGAAAGTGTGTAAGAAATGATAGGAAAGAAAAAGGAGTAAAAACGAGATGATGGGTGTTAGGGAAGTATGGAAGAAGAAAACATACTGCACCGACCCCAAGTGCGTTGGGAGCAAGGCTTGAGAATGACGATTATGAGTGCAAATTAGACTATGTTAAGTGGTCACTGCAGTCCATTTTTATTATTTTAACAACCAATTTCAAACAAGGCGGTATTTATAACAATATTCGTTTCTATTGGTATTCTTTTAATGTTTTGAATGGATGATGGTTCGGTTATTGTGTGGTAAGGCACCGTATCACTGGGCGTAGGTTCGAATCTCTATATATTCTATTCTGTAGTGAGCCTAAGCATTCGGTAAAGGAAAACATCGTAAGGGCCACAGCATGGTTTGACTTGAAATACCTGTTTAACTAACTACCATAATTAAATCTGCAAATCTGGCGCTAAATACGCGCTATATAGATGAGTTCTGAAAGCAATACTTGGGAAGCAGTACTTTTCGGATTTCAGACCTCTCAGATAACACTCTCAGACTTAACATCTATTTAAAATTGAATTTATACACAAATACTTAAATTTACATTTTTTTATTACAATATCTGGTACTAATACACGTTATTTATTATTATAGGTTTTATATGAAAATTAGATATAGGAGTTCAATTATAAAATATTAAAACTCAATTTCTGTTCAGATGAAAAAATATCAAAAGATGTTATATGCCGTTCGTAAATATAATATTTAGTTGTTATGCCTAAGGAATTATTTATATTAATTCCTGATAACTGTTTGACTAAAATCCAACGACCTATATGATGGAATGAGAAGCAATGATGCCGCAATGGATATCGCAGCCGGATTCCGCGTCAATGGACGGGGGTTCGAACCTACATATCCACCACTCTAAAATGAGCCTGAGTTTTCGGTGAAGGAAAACATTATGAGGAAGGCGTTTTCTAATAATGCCCGCCTGGGTAGCTACCACCCTCAAGTTTGAAATCATGTCGCCAAATACCAATAGGTGTGTTCGGCAGCATTTCCAGAGAACCAGTACTTCTAGGCTTGGTGCGTTTACCATCCTGAAATACATCGTCATTTAACATCAGGCGAGATTGTGGTCATAGTACTGAGCCTATAACATGTAAAAAATAATAGTGACTTAACCCATGTTAAATGTAGTCCAGCATGACGATACCAACTGTCTGTCCATAGACTGTACTTTATTTACTATCCGATTTAATGCAGCCATTTTACCGATCTCAAATAGCGGATTATCATCAGAATCTCATCATTCCACAAATATGAATTGTAAACAAAATCCCTTTTAATATCTTCAGAGTACTTATAAACTGGAAAATATGATTTAAACTCGTAAATCTCAAGTAATTAAACTTGAACAATAATTAAGATCAATATGAACGTTTTGTGCTTAACATCAGTTCTCGGGCACTCCCTTAACCGTCTCACGAAGAAATACACACTGTAATCCATAAGAAATAAGAGCCAATTTGGATTAGGTTACAATAATTTTATTTGGTGGAAATCTGAAGTATTGGTATCGATTGGCACTCGACATCGAATGAAAGTTCTGTTCGATTATTTCTGTTTTGTTGTAACTTGTTTTTAATTGTAGATCGTCCCACTACTAGAAATTCGTTGAATTTCGATTATTTGTATAGGTCCATACATCTATACTAATAAATAAAATTGAAGTGCCTGTTTGTAATGTCAATTTTTTTTTATTTTATTTAATAGATATGAAGGTATATACGACATCTATACCGAAAATACGATTTTTTAAATTTTTGTCTGTCTGTCTGTCTGTTTCTAATGGGTAATTTCCGGAACGGCTGTGCCGACTTTGACGGGACTTTTTTGGTAGATAGATGAAGTTACTCCGGGTAACTTATAATACTTTTAATTTATGAAAATAATTAGGGTTCCGCGTAAAATAAATAAAACACATAAAAATTTGAAAAAAAAATCTGTTTCAGTGCACAGTTTTAAAGGGCAAGTTTTATAATTTATGAAGAATATTTTTACATTATCTGAATACTAAAAAAATAGAGTTCCGTATAAAAAAAAGCAATAAAGAACATATGAAACGCGGACACAGCCGCGAGCACACAACTAGTGTATATATAAAACTAGCTGTGTGCCCGCCGCTCCGTCTGCATTTCATACATTCACAATTCACATACATTTAATTTTCTTATACAATCATTGGAAAATAATGTTTAATGGTGTGCTATACGTTGAATCGTAGTCTGTTCACAACTACTTGAGTTTTTAATTTTTTACGCGGAACCCTGATTATTATTATTTTTGGTACTGAAACAAAGTAAAGATATTTGTCACAAAATGAAGTAAAACTGTGTACCGATTTTATTCAATAAATTCAAAACATCAAACTAAATAACTGTGCATGGAATCGGACTTCATTCACAATTTTATGAGTTTTAACATTATTACACGAAACCCTAATTATTTTCGAAAAATTAAAGCAGCCTAAGTTACTCCAAGTAACTTCAGCTATGTACAAAAAAGGCCCGTCCAAATCGGTCCAACCGTTTCAGAGATTACCCGAATAAAAATGTCTGCTTTTTTTAAAAATTGACAAAAAAAAAAATATAAGTATCCAATATAAATACATATATGTGTATTTCGTAAAAAGTTGTTATTTCGATATTACAAACACACACACTTCAATTTTAATTTTTAGTATAGATAACAATCTACACCGTTTTTGACGGGACTTTTTTTGGCATACAACTTAAGTTTCTCCGTGTAACTTTAATTTTTTTTTCGAAAATAATAAACTCATATAATCAGATGCAATACAGTTCTACTTGCATCTGATTGAATTTGTTCGAAGTAATTTACTTTCTCTTAGTGCCAAATATAATTTCAGTAATTTTTTTAGGGATTCGCATTAAAAAAATTGGAAAAAATGATGATTCAATGGTCAAGTTCACCGGCAATTGTTTGAATTTATGAAAAATATTTTTTCTTTATATTTCAATAAATTTATGCTTGAAAAAATTCAAGCTCAAAAAATTATAAACAAAACACACGTATCAATGGACAGCACCAACTAAACATTATTTATATATTATATAACGTAGTGAAGTATATATGAAACGCAGGCAGAGCCGCGGGCATACAGTTAGTATATTATTATTTATTATAATTACAGTTTAGTATATCGTAAGTGACACAAAAATGACAACCATCTATTAATTTGTAGCAAATTAAACTACTAAAACTAAAATATTTCTTTGACACGAGCGAAACTCCGGTCATAGCTCGTTTACTAATGAAACGAGGGTTGCATGTCGCGAACTCAGTTCGAGGCCGACTTGTAAAATAGGCTTTATAATCGGCCAAGCGCCGCCCCGTTGATGGAATACGCTTTACTTGAATTACATCTAATTCTCGGTCGAGAACTTGAATTTACCATAAACTTCGCAGTTGCTAGAGACATAGAACAAAACGATGCATAGTAGAGAGGCACACTTGAAAAGAACTTCGTAATTATTTTCTAAGTTCAGTTTCCAACTGTCAACAGTTTATTTCGAGTGTTGTGTCAATGTAAAAAATCTTTTTCTTTTTAATTTATTGTCAACAAATTATTCTAAAATCACGAAAAATTTGCATACACCTTATAAAAGCTTTCACGGTTAAGTGTGAGCTTCTTGTGGAGCTATTTGTGGAATGATGAGATTCCGAATGTAAAATGGCTGCGTTATAAATAGTATGATAAATAAAGTACAATCTATGGGCAGACAGTCGGTATCGTCATGCTAGACTACATTTAACATGGGTAGTCACTATTTTTTTTTATACGATATAGGCTCAGTTCTTTGACCACAATCTGATTTTAAGTGACAAATACACTAAGCCTAGATACACACCATAGTGTCGGATACAAAGTCGATGGACGTAGGTTTGAATCCACATATTTTATTTCATTATGTGCATGTGTACAATAGACATTTCTAACATTCAAATAATTTCCTAACGAAAATATAAGCATTAATCAGTCTATATATTTTAATCTCTTGCGTAGTAGAACACGTTTGAAGTTTTTTTTTGATTCCAGGAGAATGTACGAATAATGTAAGGAATAATTTGTGCAGAGAGAAATTGCAATGTTTGCCTCTCCATCTCAAAACGAAACGTCATCACGATCCATTGAAAAAAAAAACCTTGAGATAAACCTGGAATGATATTTCTGTAAGGTCTGATTTTTTATATTGACTTAGCGCTTTGATCACAATGTCACCTGATGTTAAGTGATGATGTGATCCAAGATAGTACAAACGGTTACATTAGAGGTAACCAAGTGATGGTGCCGGAACACGTCCAGAGGGGCTTATCAACAGATTTTCAACTTGAGAGTGATACGTAATGATGTGCTTCCAATGATATTTTATTTAGGGCTAGCTGTGCGGTTCCGCCTGCTTATCATATTTTCTACTACGTACATTTCTTCACCGTGTAACATGGTAACTAACTCGCTATGGCCCTTAATTGTTTTTGACATAAAGGAAATATCTTTCTCATAAATTCAAACAGTTACCAGTAAAACTGATCGCTGAATTGGGTTTTATACGCGATATCATAAATTTCAATTGCCAAAATACCCCTTACAACTTCAGCTATCTGCCAGAAAAAGTCCCGTCGAATTCCGTCCAGCCGTTCAGGAGCAAACAGCCAAACGGTCAAATAGACATATTATTTGAAATTCTATCTTTGGTATAGATACCGTATGTATTCAGTAAACAGACGTTATTTTGATATTAAAAAACAGATACTTAAATTTTATTTATTTGTACTGATGAAAAACATTATATTAACCATTCCACGTATTTTATTCTGTATTTTAAACTACTGCGATATAGCAAACCATATATTTTGCATACGAATCTATAGATATGTAAATAAAACATTGTTATCAACCAATTTTCTTTACTTTTTTTTTGTTTAGTAGCTATTAATGGATTTGAGTGTTATAAAAAAAAGTTGAAAACTGTTTTTTAGTTCTCTAAATTTTCAAAAATTATTATGGCCGAACGTTTGTTACTATGAAAGTTTTCTTTCATTGCGAATGAAGCAACTACTGCAAAACTACTTCGCAGTGTGTGTAATTAGCCTTAACTTTCACTACAACTTTAACAGGTGCAACTGAAACATCGACGTAGGGGGAAAAGTTCAACGCACCACATTTCATCCCCCAATGCCAGCGTAATACCGTCCATTACATTAACAAGCCGAATGCTTTCTACTTAACTCTTTCGATATATAAGGCTTTTTTAATGTAAGTACTTAGGGCTTACTAATCGTAAGTATTTAATGTACACATAAGCGACCACGTGCTTTCTTACAATGAATCTAGTTATAAAGCTCAAAATTATCCAAAGGTAATGGAGAGGGCTTTGGTCAGAGTTTCACTTAGTGATCGAATCAGAAATGAGGAATTCCAAAGTACCTAACCGACATTGCCCAAAGAATTGCCAAACTGAAGTGGCAATGGGCTGGGCACATTTCTCGTAAAACCGATTTCCGACGGAGCCAACGGGTTCTCGAATAGCCGCCGCCTTCTGGAAGACGTAGCGTAGGTAGACCCCCCACAAGATGGACCGACGACCTGGTGAATGTCGCGGGAGTCCGCTGGATGCGAGTAGCGCAAGACCGGTCGTTATGGAGATCTATGTCCAGCAGTGGACATCTTCCGGTTGAATGGATGGATGGTACCCATACGAATAAGTAATGGCGCGGAAATTTTGTCCAAGTGCGGAGCGTACGAGCGGCAAGCGGTGGTGTTTACGGTTTCATAATATTACCGTAAGCAGAATTTTGATTCTATTATATCCAAATGTTATCCAAAATAAACAAAGCGTAAATCCCCATGGGAGCATGGATGCTTACGTAACTTTTACACACCCTCTAAAAAACATGGCCGTCGCGATGATTTGCCGCTACGGAACGCAATTCATAAAATATAGTAATTGTATTCAAAAATATTCATGCATAGTTGAATTGGATAAATGGATCCCTTAATTTTTTACGGTTTATACTTTTATCTACACATTGTCTCAGTAACTAATAGCTCTCAAACATGTCATATTGCAGCTACCAGGCGCAAAGTAAATGTTGATATCAAGAAACCTTGTTAAAAAATTAAACCAGAGTAAGAGAGGCATGGTCTTCGTGGCCGTGATACTTTTCTGAGTGGCACTCTAGCATAGTCTGCGTGCTGAGGTTATCTGGAAGAATCTAGAAGCGTCCCCAAGCAACGAAGTAAAGCGTCCAGCAAATGTATGCATTTATTAAAGCAGTTTTACTCAATCGAACTATTTTTGGCAGTCCAAGTGCGTGTAACCGGAACACACTGCCTTGCCTCTCAATAAAAATTGAGTGATAGATTTTCGACCGCCATTTCTATACGATAAATGATAAAAGTAATTAGTTTTTAAAGGAAATAATATGTCATAAATATAGGTACGTAGCTCTTATGTAGATTGTGTCACATAAATCTATACCGTTCCGACCCAGGCCGTCTGTTGGTTGTAAAATAAAACAGCCCCGGAAGAAACGCATATGTCAATAGTACGGTGACAGTTTCATTACAAATTTGTGGATTTGAAAATAATAGATTTTAGAAATCGTGATTGTTTCTTTACTTCCTTTACTTTTTTATTCATAAAGTGAATATTTTGTCTCTCACACGCACACACACGCATAAACTAATGCACACACACACCCACGCACTATAGGAGAATGATACCACAGGTTCCACTTCTGATAAATTTATTTTCACATATATTTAAGTCTTACGTTTGTTCACGGGCTTGATAATTGACAATGAATATCCTCAAGTTATATTATGACAAACTTCAACATTGTTATTGACAGTTAGTTATATAAACTTATCAATGGTTTTTTAATTCTTTGAAGTGTTCTAATTGTTTCGCATTTTTTTTTTAAATTATTATTTAAGACTATATATTTTTTATGCGATACAATACTTTTAGCTGCGGGATTAAATAAAAACAATAAATAATGATGGTTCCTTCATAATAGGAAATTTTCCTCGTCTACAGATATCTTCTTTTATTCCTTAAATATTAAAAAAAATATTTTAATAACGAAAAACGAAATACCATATTTTTTAAATGTTATTTTCTTATTAACAAGTGGATTTTTTTTGTGTGCCAATAAATTCTCGAGATACATTTGCTAGACGTCATTTCGAATCGAATAAGCTATCGCACGTATTTTTAGAACCTTTATCAAGAATTAACACGTTTTTGAACTTATAAGCTATAAGCGATATATTGCAACCTTACTGTTGCTACACATCCCTTATTACTCAAAATCATGGCGCTAATATTATGACACTAAAAATGGTATTTTAAAATCACAAGACGCAAAGAATATCCGCTTTAAAAATATACTTTCAATTAATATAATAAAATTCAATATCATGGTCAACCTACAGGGAAAAATCGACAGATTTTTTATACATCCCACCTGCGTCACATATACTGACCCTTGTTATAATTTATGCCATAATATAATACGTTACTTTGATGTCTTCCCTTACTGAAGGGAGGTTTTGACACAGCGATTCTGTTACGTGCACCCAATACTTTGTTTGCCCTATCAACCCTATTTTTATACTCTATAAGTTTAGAGTTTGACATCAATCTCACCTGATGTTAAGTAACGATTTATTCGAAGATGGTAGAACGCTACGCATGGAGTGAATGTTTTTCAAGTAATACGATCGGACCACATAATTATGATGTTTCATGGTAGATTTTAAAGTAAAAGTTAGTATTAACTCATGCTTTTTCATTCATTTAGGATTCAAACCGTGACCTATTGACTCGGTATCCGACCACAATAACGATGAAACACTATCGATTCAATAATTAACCGTTTAAATTTTATATTTAACTTCTGGTACATACAATTGGGTGTTTATATAGTACTAACTATGCCCGCGGCTTTACCCGCTTCTATTTTTGCGTGATTGACGAATAAATAAATAAACAGACAGACAAAAAACTTTAAAACTATTGAAATGTATTATGTGTTCGATTCTGAAAGATTTTTCCTTAAATATCTTTAATGTACAGATCTCGTCTCATCAGCCTTTTATTACAAATTATAAATTAATATTATTTACACAAATATAAATAGACGTATTCTCAAATGCTAAAAATATGTGTATATTAAAAATAATCTACAATCTAATAATAAAACAGAATTTTTGTCGGTACGCTTTTTTTTTAATTTTCTTTCATATCTATCAATTAGCCGTTTACTAATTTCGAACCTGACATTGAAAAATTGTTTTCTGTCTGTATGTACCATATGTCCGGATTTAACTCGAAAACGGCTTAACCGAATTTGATGAAACCCTGAACCTATGTAAAAAGTCTATGTCAAGGAGCTGTTGAGGCTCTTGTATGATAGACTATATAGATTTTCGAAATCGATATTTTGAACACAAAAACGAGTTCGCCGAGTTTGTTAAAATTTTGTGTGCACAAAGTGATTGATAGGTAATAACAAAAAAATACAATATTATTTTTGGAAATTATATTAAAAAAAATATCGATAATTAAAAACTGAAAAGTATGGAATAACTGATAGGCTATGCAAAACAAAACACAAAATCAGCATCCAAACAAGATAAGACACGTAGACAGACGAATTCTCTGGCGCCTGCTAATTCCAATAATAAATAATTTCAACATAAATCGACAGACATCAGTTAAACAAAATTTAAAATCGTAAATTGTAAAATTAAACTTTGTTACGGTCTCAACTTCGAGTTTTCGTCCAATTCGATTACATTACAGAACAAAGGGAAATACAACGGAATCCATTCTGGCTCGGGCTTCGGATGTTATTCAAATATTTCGATATTTCAAGGTGAAATGGAATGTTTATAAATAGTGATTCGAAACGCCGGGATTTGTCCACAATTCCGGAAATCCAACGGGTGACCAATGAAAATAATAAAATACAAACTATTAACATAACAAATTTCATTGAAATCAGTTCAGTAGATTTTGCGTGATTGGCGAACAAATTAATAAACCGACCAAAAAATTTTTAAACCTGTCGCAATGTATCGTGTAGTAGATTCTGAAGTCCTACATAGTAACATTTCAGAACATTCCAAATTATTACAAAAAATAGTATAGCGCCATCTATGAATAATCATCAGAAATACATAGATAACTTGCTTAGGTAATCACCTTTCATAACACTTCGTCACCCAATTTCATCAAAAATAAAAAAAAACATGAGCCGTCTAATTATTACTAGAATTAAATAAAATTATGTTCCGCGCCATATTTACCTATTGATATTATAATTGGAATTCAGTTCATTACTTCCATAAAATGACTCCTTAATACAACGCATTTATTTACAAACACTTCTTTCATACTAAAGATGCCGCGTGTCATTCAAATTACTATAACTTTTGATAAAGTAGACCAATTTTAATGGTATAAAGTTTTGATGTTACCCCGGAATATGGTTTATATTTTCTTTTTGAAATTTTAAAATAAACTTAGTACTTTCTAATTGATACTTGCACAAACAAACAAACAGAAAGACATTTCTAAAAATGATAGAAATGTGTTTATTTTGGGACAACCATAAAAATAATTATTTTCAGAAATATCGAAAATGTAAAGACACGTGAAATTTACAATTTTATTATTACTATAGATGTATTGTATATAATAATAACCGCGAAGAGTTAATTTTAATATCACTATATTTTCCCGGTATTCTGTGGGATATGATAACTAAGGTTCAGCTCTACCTAAGGATCGGAGGCGACAGGTGCGCCCTGAAAACTCCTGAGTTATTAGTATGACGACTGCTTATTTGTACTTCGAAGAATTACGAAATGACCCAAATATATCATTATAAAGACAACAAATACCACACTCTGTAGGATTTACTTATTTTACTTATACCTATTTATGCCTACTTATCTACTTGCCTTTGGTCACACATATAGGGTAATTTGAATAGCAACAGTCTAGTTTTTAGACCACAGTTTCTCAACCTTATTTTGCTCACCACCCATTTTGAGAATATGTTTTTTTTCTAGAGTCTCCGATATTCATTTGTTTACCTTTTTTAGACAATATTTTTAATTTGTCCACTTCTCCTTTGCACTATCTCAATGGCCACTAATATTCTCTGGGTCTTCTACTTCCATAAGGGGGCGTTATCGCCCACGTTAAGAAACTGGACTCTAGACCGAGGCTCCTTTAGCCCTGTAACGGACGGACACACGACTATGAGCGTCCGTTTATACTATTACGTAGACTGCTCTGCCACGCCCTATCAGCATAGAAACAGGATGGTATAAGTTTGACAATTCTGTATGCCGAAAGGGACGCAGTAGAGCACGTGGACCGGGTCGTTGGCGGGAAAAATGCAACAACGCCGTATACTTTCTATTGTACACACTTTTTATTCTCTCACTAAACTATTACAATGAAATCACTTGTCTTGAACTTAACTTTCTCTTTGACGATCGCGACGAGACTACCCTTTCTCGGCCCATATGGCCCATTCTTATTGTGCCGGCTAGTTCGGCACCCCGTACGCGAGAAGCTCTTTCATACCCCTACTGTAGCGCGCTGTATGGTCAAATATTATTATTATCCACGTTGTTTATTTATTTATTTATCTCAATAATTATTATCTTAATAATACAGCGCACTACGTAACATTGAATAATTATTACTCTATCTACTAAGCTACCTAACTAGGAAATCATCTTTATTATCTTAAACATAATTTACACATCGCATAGTATCTTATTTCTAAAGTCTTGAAGCGTCGCTAACAATCTCCCCCCCAGTGCTCGCTCCGCCGTGCACTCCAACTCCAGGTCGCGACGCTGCAGACACGATGATGATGAGGCGTGACGTGGGACGCCTCAGGACTCCGCCTCGCGAAGTCCGTATGTCTGCTACTGTTCTGCCGTCCGGCCCAGGGTAGCGCGCGACAACCTCTCCCCTCAGCCATGTGTTGCGGGGAAGCGATGCGTCGGCGATGATGGCGATGTCACCGGGCTGTGGTGACTGTGCTTCTTTTGCGTTGACTCCACTCGGCGTGAGTACCGGCAGGTACTCTTTTAGCCACCTCCTCCAGAAGTGATCGGCCAGCTGCTGCGTCATTCTCCAATCGACTCTCCCGACCAGAGTGTGCTCGTTAAAGGTTTTGATGACCGTGGAGTCACATAAGCGCCCAATGAGAAAGTGATTGGACGTTGGGCATTCTTCATCGTCAGGACTCGCTCCCAGGTGAGTGAGAGGGCGCGAGTCGACGGTGTGTTCGACTTCTGGTGGGTGTTGTTCGTTATTCTTGTTATTTTCCATGCTTTTGTGCCACCGTTTGCACGCAACTTCATCCTTATTTTCGCTCTTCAGCGCCGCGTTGTCTTCAAGCTTCTTTTCTGTGTCGGTTAATCTTCGGTGAGTCAGTGCGTAATTGTTAGGCAGCTTCTCACCTTCCGATTTCCACAGAAGCCCTGACTCGAACCTTCCGTCGAGTTGTCGTCCCGTCATCTTGTTCAACACTTGCAGTGCTCTTCCGTCGGCGTCGTTACTGGGGCGTCGTTGTTGAATCCCGATTGATTCTAATTCGAAGTGTTGCTCGATCATGTCCTCGACCTTTTCGTGTTCACTCGAAGTGCAACAGTGATTCACGAACTTTACAGGCGAAGTGTTGTTGCCTGTACAGCAGCCATGCAGTACCCATCCGAGGCTGGTGAGTGATGCGACTGGCTGGTTTGATCTTCCCTTGATGATCTTGCGTGACACTATTAGCTCCCAGTTGTCCTGACCGATGAGTAGCGCTGGATGTTCTTCATCGTAACGTAACTCTTGCATGTTGCGTAAATGTTTATATTTTTCTAACATAGACGCGTTGACGTACTGCGGCGATAACTTGAGGTTGCTCATCGTTCGCACTCCTTTGAGTGTGCGTTTGTCGCGGCGATGTGTACCTTTAATCTTTATGTTGATTTGCTGCGAATTTTTATTCTCGACAACTTTTCCACCAACTGTTTCCAATAAGAGTTGCTCTTCTTTGCCGATCGCTCCTATTCTCTTGGCTACATTTTCATCCAGCAGTGAGATTGTAGATCCCTCATCCATAAGAGCCAGTATGCGCGCAGAACCGGTTGGTCCAAAAATATCCACCGGAATCATTTTCAAATAAACTTTCTTTCCGTCAGCAGCGGCGTAAACCGTTTCCATAGAGTTTCTTATTGGAGATGCCGTAATTTCTCGTATTTCGTCAGCGTTGTATTCGGACTTACTAGTAGCGACATCTATTGTGGGCGGCTGCGTTCCTTTTCCTTTTGTGTTAACTGTATACGCAGAGTCAATAGCAGCGACAACTCTTGCGGGCGGCTGCGACGTTACTTTCTCCTGCGGCGCTAGTGTCGTTTGCTTGCTATTTTCAATATGTAGTAGCGCATGATGATTTCTTCGACATATTTTACACGGTGGTTTTCTAACAAAATTCTTTCGAATGTCTTCCTCTCAGGCACTTGAAACATAACTTTCTATTCTTCACTATAACCCACCTTTCATCTGTAGAGGCTTCTTTGAAGCGGCGACATTCGGTGATCCAATGATCCGTTTCTTCACAATTCGCACAGAATATTTTTCTTACATGTGAAGAGTCTTCCTCGGCGCCCGTCGTGAGCACTTGTCTGGCGTTGTATCTTCGCGGTGTTTCGACAGGCGCGAGGGTTGCCCACATATCGGCTTCTTGTTCTAAAAATTTCCTCATTTTCACGAGCTCCGGTTCCTCTTTGACGCCGTTTCTGCAGAAATCGAGCCATCTGCATCGTAGTAGCGGCGACATCTTCGATACGATATTTCGACATAGTTCCGGAGAGTGAAGGTATTGCGGTTGACCCAGAGCGCTGATTGTAGCAACGGCGTTGCTCACCCGGCTGGCGAAGATGCATATATCTTTCGGTGAGTCTCCTAAGCGAGGTAGCTCCCGTACGTGTGTTCTATTTCCGCCAACACGAGATGTTCCGGCCTTCCGAATCTTCTTTCTAGCGCGCTGATCAATTCTTCGGGGTCGGAGGCAGCGAACATAAGCCTCCGAACCGTTTCCTTCGCGCTTCCGTGTATGCAGTGCCTCAGTCTGGCTAGGTTCTGTACATCGTTGAACTGACCTGCCGTATCCCGATACGTGCGTATGAATGGTAGCCATTCCTCCGGTGCTCCATTGAAGCTAGGCAATTCGGCGTACTTCTGCGGTGCGACCGGCGTGGCTGACTTTGAGACCTGCACAGCGGTGATGAGCGCGTTCGCTAGTTCCTTGATGTCGCTCCCTTTAACGACATCATCTTTGTTTTGAATATTCTCTTGTTCATCGTGGAACGTAGCGCTATCGTTGACCCACTGTTCAATATGCGTGGATCCGTTCTGTTCTTCGAGTTCGTCGTCGTCAGACTGACACTGAATCATTTCTAATTCTATTTGTGCCAGTGCAGCGGCTAATTTTGCCTTTTCCAATTTTTTCATTGCTTCAAGTTCAAGGCGTCGTGATTTCGATGACTTCATCGATCTTGATGTCGTAGCGCGTGGTACAAAGGGTGCGTCCGGTGAGGCCTTTTGATGCTCTCCAATGTCCCTTAGTACCGTACACGTCGGTTTGCCGGCGGCGGGAACGCACGGTGAGGTACGTGTCTCTCCAATGTCCCTCGGAGCCGGCATATTCGACGCGTCTTGCGCTTGCGACCGCGTGAGCGCGTGTGCCGCAGCGGCAGCGGCGACGGCACCGCGTGTTCGTACCGGCGCGGATGACGTCGATGGCGCGACGGTTCGCCTATTTGATACCGACGTCGGCGTCGATCTAACCGGAGACCGCGTTGTTGGCATTTTTATGTGTGATCCCGATCCGGCAGCGAAGGACCAAAGATTGTAACGGACGGACACACGACTATGAGCGTCCGTTTATACTATTACGTAGACTGCTCTGCCACGCCCTATCAGCATAGAAACAGGATGGTATAAGTTTGACAATTCTGTATGCCGAAAGGGACGCAGTAGAGCACGTGGACCGGGTCGTTGGCGGGAAAAAATGCAACAACGCCGTATACTTTCTATTGTACACACTTTTTATTCTCTCACTAAACTATTACAATGAAATCACTTGTCTTGAACTTAACTTTCTCTTTGACGATCGCGACGAGACTACCCTTTCTCGGCCCATATGGCCCATTCTTATTGTGCCGGCTAGTTCGGCACCCCGTACGCGAGAAGCTCTTTCATACCCCTACTGTAGCGCGCTGTATGGTCAAATATTATTATTATCCACGTTGTTTATTTATTTATTTATCTCAATAATTATTATCTTAATAATACAGCGCACTACGTAACATTGAATAATTATTACTCTATCTACTAAGCTACCTAACTAGGAAATCATCTTTATTATCTTAAACATAATTTACACATCGCATAGTATCTTATTTCTAAAGTCTTGAAGCGTCGCTAACAAGCCCTAACGTGTTATCTTTGGTTGTTTTGTCATTGTTGGCAAAAGCTAAAAATTTTTTAGGGAAAGCAGACGAAATTACAGCCTATCTTTCTGATTGGGAAAACCCATCATGAGCGTTCGGCTTGGTCAATGTACCTTCGCCCAAGACTATAATTATAGCTAGTGCATTCGTCCGTTAACTCTGACGAACGCTGCCCTTCGAAGAAGAACCTCTATTAATATGCACATCTCCTCCTGCAACCCTTAGCCTCAATTGTAATTTTTTAACAAAGTGTTCTTTCTCGGTAATTTTTTTGCGAGGCTATCTTCCTTTGACTCTTCTTTGCTTCTGTGCTTCCTCAAATATACGCATCTACGTCACTTGGACACATTGATTGCGATGGTCTAGCATGTCCTCTACGTACCCAACACCTTGGTATAGTATATTTGGACCCAAATGAGTGTCCAACAGTGACTGTTCAGAGTTATATATGTAACAATTATGGTCATATTGACATAACATAAAACAGATGAGCATAGTACATAAATGATTTTTTTAACTAAACTAACATAGAGATTAAATAAAATTAGAAGTAAGAAAACGAAAAAAAATTAACAAAGAATCTAATCGAGCGTATATTCCATACCTTAATATTGCGTTGCATTAAAACTTATATACGTCCTCACAAGAAAAGGAATCGTAAAGCTAACAGCATGCCACCTCCGTATAAAGTCGTGTTATTATAGGTAGCAGTGCATCTTCATAATCTCACTTTACGATACACAACCGGACGAAATGAAAGTTTTCATAGTGATATATTTCTATGAACCGTTTTAGATGCTGCAACAGCTAGTTGTTCAAGTAGACAGGCTAAAGAACTAAAAGCTACAAACGTATAAAAAAATTGTTTTTCATTGTATTAATTGTTTCAATTTCACCATAATTGCATCTGATAAAGGAATTTAGGTCATCCTACTTTAAAACCTGAACTATCGGTGAAGGAAAATGACATGATGAAACCATAACATTTTTCAATGTTCCAAAGTTTCAAAATTTGTTACCTAACATCTATAGTTTTGTTCAGGGGCATCAATAGTGTGCCAGTCACTCTAAATTCACTTATGTAATATGTTTACCACCTGGATCCAAATCGTCACTTAACATCAGGAGAGGTTATACTAATAATAATAGTTGACGGATCACTCGCAATTAAAGGCATTCCTTATATTAAAGGCATGTTATGTTATTCATACAATTTTTTTTTTAAATAGTGTTAGTAAAAGTTCTGGAGATATCGTACTAAATAATATTTCTACCTTAAAACTACGTCCAATATTAACATACCTGATGCTAAAACAGGCCAGTCGACTGGAGTAGCAATCACATGCAGGATGCTGTTCGAGCTGCCACACTATCACTCTGTTTATCACAGGTGCCAATCGTTGGCACAAAACTACATAAAAGCTGTCTAGCTATAAACAAGGCCTTGTATACAGTATAATTTTTTTTATAAAAACATAATTTTGAAATGGTAGTTTTTTTTTAGTCCCTCGTACAAACACGCAAATATATCACGTAAAATGCCACGAATATTACAATAAAATTACAAATATACTACTAAAGACTTCCATTGTAACAGTAATTGCTCAATGCAAACGAACCTCAAACACGTTCACAACCCGAACACAGTTTCCGGTTCCCGGTACGTTCATATTCTAACAGACTCTAAGAATGAAATTTTACTGTCATTTTTAACAATACCATAACCGGTCGCACTGTGATGTGAAATGAGAAATAGGTAATCGAATTCTCAATTTTATATCCAAGCCCGCAAACTTGGAGCTTAACTGAATGCTGCGATATTAAAACATGTCAATGGTCACCGAATTTATGTGACATTTGCTCCGAAAATTTATATGCTCGCCCTTACTCTCTTCAAGTCAATAACCATTTGCGGGCTCTTGTGCAGGACTGAATAGCAATCAACATCCCTTGTCCCGTATAAGCAAATATAATATCCAGAGATGCAACCTAGATGCAGTACCAGTGATAGATGCATCCGGCATTATGACGGTGACTGTCGATAGATACTCACCTATCGGGTGTTGTAATCGTTCTCGTTACATCGTATTTTATTTAGCATCAGATAAAGTAACAATTTTATTGAACATGAATCTCTTTGTAGCCCGAATCCAGCAACTTTAGCGAGAAAGATACGGAAGCAGTAGTTGGAACAAGTCTCCTGTACAATTAGAGCTATCCATCAGTCCAGCTCTCAATCAATGAGCGCAAAACTGTGATAAATGGAGGCGATGCTCGATGGGCAAAATGACAGAACTTCATCTAATGTTAATAAATAAAATACAGTCAAAGAACATAACATAACATAAGCTCACGCCTGTTATCCCCGAAGGGTTAGGCAGAGTTGAAATAGCGAAGTACACCACACACATTTCACCGAGCTTATTTCCGTCCCAGATGTGGCAGGGGGCGAGCCTGTCGCCATATCGGGCACGTTTTTTCCAGACTCCGGATGATACTACGTAGAAAAACTCAATATCACTTTACCCAACCCGGGGATCGAGCCTGAGACCTCAGAACGACAGTCGTACTGTAATACAACTACGCCACCGAGGCAGTCAAAGAACGATGACTCTACATGACATATATACTCTTGCTAAGACCGAAACGCTTTTTTTACACTGTATAGTGTAATGATTGGTTTTTAAATAATTTATTTTTGTTATATTTATTATATTATTATTATTTATATATCTTCATTTTATTTATTTATTTAATTCATTAAGAAACCTCCAAGGTTTTCTATCAGTTTATTCACGTCAACTATCAGTATATCTTACGCGTGCACTCTGCTAATGTAACATGAGTTTAATGGATTCATTGAGGAGGCCGTCTAAGAAAGAACATTTAAAACTTAAAACTTGGAACGTCGAAAAACAGTAGAATTTAAATTTATTAAGAAAAAGAAAAGGATAATGTCATCATCAAAATTTCAAGCGAATATATTATAAAATATACTAATTAGATATAACACGATGCAGTGGGAGAGTACGTAAGATAATGGATAACGGAGCGATCTTTGGACAATAAAAGATCCGGCAATACTATTTCATTATACCCGTGCAGACTTTTGGATGAGACAAGCGAAAATCATAGTCGATCAGGAAATTACTATGATCGACACAGGCGTACTGTTCAACAAATTCTGGTAAACTATATTAAACGGTGCTATATTAAACGGATTTCTTTGCTGGCCAGGTTTATTATTTTTTATACATATTTTGTGTAAGGGACAACCTTCGGTTTTTATAAATATTATACTGTTTTCATACTTTCATTTCGTTTTTAATTTATATACCTTAGTCTAAATTTTAATTTATTTATTTGGGAAACAAACAGTACATTACGCTTAAAACTAAATACATCATATATTAAATTTTCATATTTCAACAAAGTTTCCACGTATTACTAAAACATACAAGCCAACGTGTAGTATACAAATATTATCCCCTTGAGCACTTACCTGGCGTTTACGCCAGCTTTCCATTGTTTTCTTATTGTCTTATTTTTATGGGTACTCGACACATTAATTAGACAATAAAAATTGTTTAAAAAAAAAAGAAAAGTTTTAAATACACACACAAAAGCCACAAACATTAAAATGAAAATAAAGTGCGACAATCAAATTACAAAACAGCGAGCCAGTTAAATAATAAATGATTAATTTTGCAATCCAATCTTAACAATATCACTCTTAGTTTGAATTAGTTTTTTAAATGTGATAAGCGAGTGATTAAACATATCAATTTCATTAAAATATAAATTATTTGAATAACATGCTCTATGTAAAAATGTATTGTTCTCGCGACAGTAGGCTTAGTGCTTTTGACCACAATCTCTCCTAACGCTAAATGATTCTGTGGTCGAGGATAGTAAACATAATAAGCCTAGAGATATTGTTTCTCAAATGATGCTGCCGGAACACACCTATTGGTATTTAGCGACAAGTTTTCAAACTTGAGGGTGGTAGCGGGCATTATTAGATTATTGTATGGTTCCCTTAGGCTCATATTAGAGTTGGATAAGTGGCCTCGAACCGGCGTCCATTGACGCGGAATCCAACCGTAGAACGCACACAATCAGGCACAAGAACTACCCAGCAACATCACTTTAATACATTTTTTTATTCAACAGTCCTATGTTTATATGTATGTTTCGAATATATCTCATTTAATAGAATTCACTTACATAGACGTTTATAATTATAACGGGCATCATAATAGGAACTGTTATTTTAGAATGAAAACTTTATTCAATTTTCGTCCGTGAGAGGCCACTTACGAATACCCAAATTAACCTCACGCAGGTTAAATAAACATCTATTCATTTCACCGAAAATAAACAGTCAAGAAATTAACCCGACCGATTTTATAAAAGCAACATTTATCCAAGAGTTTTTGACAGTGTTTTGTTTTGTCATATATATATATATATATATATATACAACCTATGGTAAACCTTGTTTGTAATTCACTACCTTTTAATGTTTGACCCAGTGGCGTAGCTATATCATCTGAGGCCCGTGGCAAATTCGTTGGATAGAGCCCACAGTAAAAATTCTCACGTTGTCATTTGTTTTTAATAAATCACTAAAGTAATCACTAAAGCGTTTTTAAATATTCAGTCGTGCCTAACTTTAATTGTATTTATAATTTAAAAAAATGAATTCACCTGAGCTCGCGGCTTCGCGGGCCGGCGCCCATGGCATTTAGCCAACTTTGCCACTCTATAGTTTCGCCAATGATTTGACCCTATATTCTTGAATGTTGGTATTATTTTATATGCGATTTGGTTGTAAAGAAATAATATATATATAGTGTGATACAGTGCGTAGTATTTTCTCATGATATTCAAATGATATTGTAACCAAAGCACTCTGCCTATAGAGTATACAAGAAATAAATTTTAAAATTGGTGCAAGCTTTACAAAGCTTCCATATTTTTTCTAATACAGAATTCACCTGATTCCAAGTAGCGACTGTAGTCTGTAGGTATTAAAAACCAACCAATAAACATCGTAAGTCAACAATACAGGCTTTTTTCTCTTCTATGGTCAACAAAGTCCAATCAATATATGACTATTTTGTTTATAAGGCTGAATTTTTTATTTACACACTGCAGACTCTTGTCCGCAGACGTGTTTTTACAATTAATTATCTAAAAACACTATAGAGATACAAAAAAACAGCTTACATTTACGTGAGCCTAATACCTATTTATTTGCTACTTAGTATATAATATTTTTCCCCTTAATTATATGGGTTAGTTTATTTTATTGTTTTTATTTTATTATCATTTTTTCACCCTCTTTTCTAGGTTTTAAAGGTTTATTTAGAACATGTCGTGTGTTGTACTTGTGAAAATTTGTAATATAACCGATTGAACCGTGACTATTTCATAACATAAAAAAAGGCAGCCATGGAATGTACCGTCAGAAGTAAATACTCGGAACATAGGAATAATTGTTTTTTAATGTCTAAATTTCATCATTTATTAAATAAAATTATTAATAAAATCTAACATATAATATTTAATTGGGTTTTATATCTATTGGCGCTTCGAACAATAATTATCTGCCTTTTAATATAGTTTGTTCATATTTATAGCATACGATTGGCTGCGTAAGTATAAATTTATCTCTGAGCGCCATCTTTTACTTAACTTGCTATCCATAGCATATTGACGGTTGACGTCCATAGCATTCGTAACTAGAAAGTTTTTTTTACACGGTATAGGCTCAGTGCTTTGCCCACAATCTCACCTGATGTTAAGTGACGATGTGGTCCAGGATGGTAAAACACATTAAGCCTAGAGGTACTGGTTCCCAAATAATGCTGTTGGAACACACCTATTGGAATTTGGTGGCAGATTTTCAAACTTGAGAGTGATAGTGGTAGCTACCCAGGCGGGCATTATTAGAAAACGCCCTACCACCATGCTATGGTTTTCTCACGATGTTTTCCTTCAGCGAAAGAAAGCTCAAGCTGATTTTAGAGTTAGATAGGTGGGACACGGAATCTGACCGCACTATCTACTGCGCCATCATCGCTGCAGTATTTCCCATACTGAGAATCGCTCGACGCCGCTAAAGATTTCTCTTTAAAAAAACGAAACATTAACATCTAACTCCGGCTTAATATTTTTTAATACGGTGCGTAATTATTAAGAAGAGAAAAAATAACGCTAAAAGCTAAAATTCAAGTTTAACACAAACGCCTCTAGAGAAGTTCGTCAACTTTACATCGGGAACTCGCTAAAGTTAAGAACAAAAGTACTTAACGACCGAGGCTGGGTCCCGTACATTCCCCTGTTTATGTTGTTAGAGATCCTTATTATAGGGTCTTTTTTTATGATTACTGAATGAAAACTCGCCTTTGCAATATGATTCGTAATACACAATCTTTTAAAAAATGTAGCTAGATAGGAACTGTAACTTCACTGATACGTGTGAATCGGCACTGATACATGTGAATCGGCCTTAACGAACTCCAACTAATTGGCGACTGCCATTTGCACCGTTAGAATTTAATAAAATACTCGACAATCTGAATTATGCGGATATGTGTTCTTCTCTATGACTTCAAATCATTATTTTTTTATGTTTTATTATGCAGGTAAGGTTTCAATCGAGTCTACCGTACCCCTTGGCCCAATTATGAATATAGATTACCATCTGTGCCCGCGGCTTTACCCGCTTGGAATTCAGACAATTTGTACCCTATATTCTCCCCTTGGATATAATTCTCATTACCAACTTTCATCGTAACCGGTTTAGGAGTTTTTCTGTGTGGTTGGCGAACAAATTACTAAACAGACAGACAGACAATTTTTTTTTTAAACCATAGAAATTTGTTCTCTAGTTGATTCGGAATAGTATTTTTTCTTAAATATCTTTAATATACAGATTTCGTCTCATTAGACTTTTACTATAAGTATAGATTATTAAAAAACTTTATTGAAATAAAAACTTTTTTAGTGTCGTAAGTATAAATTTCATTATTTATCTCTGAGCGTCAGCACTTCAACACCGCCTTATTCTTGACACACTGTAGCATGTTGACGGCTTACGTCATAGCATTGGTAACTAACATGAATCTATAAGTTTTACCCCTACCGAGAATCGCTCAATGCCGCTAAAGAAGTCTTGGAAAATGGAACCCTACGCGGTAAAAATGTTTCACACTTCACATACTTTATGAGAACGGCTATCAGCGAAGAAAGTAAAACGACACTTGGCAAACACTTCGACGCGCTTTTTGATTTTTATTACGTGTTAATGTGATGAAACTTTAATTATAACATAAATTTTAACCATATTCTGTTGAATCATTTTAGCAAATTTCAAATAAACATATAAGGTATTTAGATTATGCAATTGATTGTAATATTTCCTTTGCGATAATTTTTATTGTTTTGTTGTGATAATGCAGAAAATATTGCCAGCATATTTGTAAAAAATGTAATTACGTTATAATATTTTCAAATATTTATTGGCGGGAGCTTAATTTGTCGTTATTTACTTTTATTCATTGTCTTGCGTTATTTTACCATATATTTCCTAAGTTCACGGTTTATCATAATAATAAATGGCATTTTACATTATATACTTTGGTTACTTGTCTGCCTGAGAATTCAATAACAGCCCAGTTTAGTGATTGCAGTCTACTTAAAATTAGCAATTTCATTCAAAATCAGACCAAAAACTTATCTAAAATATTAGAATAATGAGTAAAGGTTAAATTAAAAAAAGATGTACACCTTACTAATGACGCAGCATCTTTTTGTCCGTTGTCCACCATTTTGTTTATTTAGTAGTTATACCACAGTATACACCAGAGGATGGGCAGCAGCATCCTCTGAGGACCGCAAACACCTACTGCGATCGTCAACCCGCCAGTCAAGCTTAGCGATTATGGCAATTCCCCCTTATCTTTGGGAGAGACCTAGTCCAGCAGTGGACGCATTTACAGTTGGATGGATAGAGTAGCTATTATTAATGGACTTTATAACTGCTACCATTAACAAAGGGAAAATGTCAAATTTTCTTTACTTAACTAGCTTTGTTAAAATACCTCAATATATTCCATAACATTCATAACAAATATATAACAATTTATAATTTTTCGAGTATTTAAAGTTATTAATTAATTTAGTATGGCCTAAAACACGTACCGACGTTGACTCTCACCTCGTATATCTAAATTATAAATATTACGAGAGTATTAATATTTTAAATCTGTAATGGTATAAAAGAAGGCACTAGATCCCGGGACACAAAATTCTTTTTTTTTTCTGGGTCCAATGCTCCCTCTGATTTTTTATTGTATATTTATGAAAAACAGATATTATTTTATTATTTCTCATATTTTAATTAGAAACTTTGCCACTTAGCTAACCGCTAAGCCACGAACAGAAACCGTTGAATGATCCTGGCATCGTCGAGCAGGACGGCACTTTGGAGCCTTGCTATTATCGGTCTTCCACGTAATCCCAGCATCCTAAGACATCCGTCGTGACTGGCTGGGGTTAGCCCGTTGACAGATATCACTATTGGCACTATTTCCGTGGACGCCAACCTCCACATATCTGTGGGAGTTTTACACTCAGGTAACGACCAAGCCGAGGTTCGACCCCTTGTGCTAGTTACCTTTTGCGGCTGAGTGCGTTCAGCATTCGCCCACAAAGTTCGGTGAAGCTGTAAATGCCCTTCCGGTAAACAGCATTAGCTAGTTTAGAAGAAAAAATCCACATATCTGTGATTTCGTGAGCCAGATCAAGGTATTTGGTTTTTATCAGCTTCAGCTTTCACGAGGTTCTCATCAAAATGAATATCCACAAGAAATGCCTTTGACTGGGAGCGTTCCGTCAGCACTACATCAGTTTTGTGCTCTGTTATAGTTTATTATTATTATTATTAAAACGTACATCTTATGCCTGAGTTCTCAAACTAGGCTGTCTAAGTTTTGACATTGTAAATAATCGTTTTCAGATAATATCAGCGTATACATACAAATAAATAAACAAAACGATTAATTTATCCATCTAATTATCGATTATAATAATAACAAAACAAATTAACCCGATTAAAACCGAAAGAAATTTTATCAGTAATGAGTCGTAACAGTCATCTTGAACTAATTAGCTCAGTGGGACAAACTAATAACATTAAAGCATTTGTTTATTAATCTCTCCTAACTACACACGTGAGTGATTTACGTTTTGAATTATCAAAACATATACAAAATAATGAAGCTCCTAATTTTTATTATAATCATTAATCTCTGTAATGTAAACTGTGGTCTATTAAAAGAACTATTGACCCCGGTAACGGAAAAAGTTCAAAACAATGAACTACTGAATGAACATGAGCGTAAAAACGAAGAACCTGCTAAAAAAGGAGTACTAACTAACGTAGTCGATTCGTTAGATACGGGTGCTGAGAAACTGGTAAATTTATTAACTAAAGGTAAGAAAGGAGATAAAGATGTAAAAACTACCACTAAACCAGCCGACGGCAATCCTGCATCCACTTCCACTACCCAAAAACTGACTTCGAAACCTGGAGAAGATACTAAGAAAGATCTTAAAATGAACGCTACAGTTGCGACAACTCCTGACGCTAATGCAACAAAACCAGAGGATGATGATAAAGTTAAGAATGTAACAAAAGCAGAGGATGCTAAAGAAGAGAATAAAGAAGATAAAAAATCTGTTACTCCAGTGAGCAGTGGTACAGAAGCTAAAGACCCAACTGTAGAGGCACAAGCCAGTGTACCGGAAGCTAACAGCACTGATACAACAGCAGCAGAAAAGACAGAAGGTGTAAATAATTAAGACGAATTTTGTTATACAAAACTACGTCATCTATTTCTTACTAGGTGTGTACTCGCGGCTGCGCCCGCGTTTCATATATTTTTCACTCCGTGATATAGTTTTTTAATGTTCTATATACGGGACCCTAATTAATTATTTTCCAAATTATGTGTTTGCTACTAACATTAAGCAAAGATATTTCTCATAAATTCTAATATCTGCCAGTGAAACTGTGCTTGGAATCGGATTTTATTCAAATTTTTATGAGTTTTAATTTTTTTACCAGGAACCTGACATTATCGAAAAAATAAAGTAACATAAGTTACGTGGAGTATCTTCAACTACCTAACAAAAAAAGTCCTGTCCAAATCGGTTCAGCCGTTCCGGAGATTAGTCATTGCAAACAGACAGACAGTAAAAATGTACAATATTTCTTCATTTTCATCTATCAGTACTTCTAGACTAATAAATAAAATTGAAGTGTCTCTTTGTAATGTTAATTTTTTTAGTAAATAGGTATGAATACCAAAAATGCAACTTTTCAAATTTTTGTCTGTCTATCTATCTGTTTGTTGCGACTAATCTCCCAATTTGGCTGGGCGGATTTTGACGGGACTTTTTTTGGTAGATAGCTGAAGTTACTCCGGGTAACTTAAGTACTTTTAATTTTCGAAAATAATTAGGTTTAGCTAAAAAAAACCTCATGAAATTGTGAAAAAAATCCGAATCAATACACAGTTTTACTGGCATGTATTTGAATTTTCTAGAAATATCTTTTCTTAATGTTAGCAGTATTTTTTTGTAAAATAATAAGGGTTTCGTATAATACAATTAAAACACAGTGAAGAATAAATGAAACGCAGGCGCAGACGTGGGCACACAGTTAGTAATTTTAATATTTCAGTACAATAAATTGAAGATTTTGTCAACAAAATAAGTACATTTTCTTTAGTATAAAATAAATAGCACCTATGTCTATGACCTATAGCTAATCATAAAGAAAAGTGTGTCTTAAAAATGCTGATAATCTTTACTTCGATAGAAAATTAAGGACATATTCTAGTGATCGAGTATTGGACATTTATTTTTTCTGCTTTTATCACTTGCCTAATAACTTGCAAGCGGTTTAGTCGTCTAGCCAGATTTACAATCACATATATAGATTTTGAAAAAAATAATATCTTTATGTGCCTAAATCAAATGTAATTTAGTAAATTTTCGTAGTAAACCCTATACATAACAATGGAAAACAATATTATAAGTTATGATTATAATTATGACGCCCACAATCGCCCAACAGCCGCACGGATTTCACGACGACTACTTCGCGATTGGCTACTATATTTTCGAGTCCGTCGAAACAAAAATCGCTGTAAATATGTAATATGAAAACATAAAACAATGATATTATTTCGCGCTAATTATTTAAATATAATTTATTTATTTTTTGACAACCTAATTCACTAAGTATATGTAAATTGAACTTGAGTTACTATCTACCAAAATTATTTGCTACATGCCGCATGCGGCCGCGGATCGCCGTTGGAAGACCACTGCATTAGATAGTTTACGTGCATATAAAAAGCCTAAAAGTGTTTATAAAAATAAAGAATATCTTATTACTTTCTTATTGTTATCCTTACTTACTTCATATAAAAGATAACTCAAGGCAATAAGTATTTTATACAGTAAGTAATTGTGCAGTAAAAAATAATACGCGAGCGAATACGCCTGCACAGGCTAGTAGTTCACGTGGAACAAACAGAATGTGAAAGTTCTGTAACTTGCCACTTCGAGCACCATCAACATGTAGATAGGCCATTATTGGACACACAATAAATTTTACAAATCTAATGACACGCTTCGTAGAATTCTGTAATTGAAAATGATTAATGTCCTCTTCCACAAGACTAGCTGTACCTGCGGCATCGTTTGCCCTTTCTATCATTCACATTAATTATATCGCCTTCTTTTTTCAGCTATTTTTGTTAAAAATTTTATAAATACAAGGTATTTAGTCTAACTTGTAGTATATTTCTAATATTTAGTGCTGCGACAAAATGGCGGCCTTCTATTTTAGATCTTTAGATGTAATTTAACAACAAAAAAAAACAAAGACTACAACATGACAAACTAAAATCGCACAAGAACTTCAATTATTAATGGTCAATTTTTTTATCAACAAAAATGACTCCTTATGGCTAATATACTTAGATCATCTTTATGAGTCTCTTGTGATCAATTAAACGGACAAACAGGTCCAGAGAAATTTCCGTTCACTGTAAGTAAATATTTATTTTTATCCGTCTATGATAATTAAATACACGTAACAAGTATTATTTAATAAAAACGTAAATCTTTTAAATAATCGTGTGAATCAATCTCAAGTTTACAATACGAAAAAGAGGGATATTTTTAAATGTTTTTAAAAACTAAGTATTTATTTGTGGCAATAATTATTATTGAATTGTATTTAACGACTAAAATAAATGCTTATTTAGTAATAATAACAGATAAAAATATTATAGACAATTTATTAAAACAAATTAAGACACAAGAATATAGTAGAGAGAAAGATAGTAGAGATTTTGAGAAATATCAAGATGGCGGGCTCGCGTGAGTTTATTAAACAGAGATTATCTAAAGGAGTACCGTATGGCTCAATCAAGCAATCAATTTATACGCCTCTATTTCGAGTACATAAGACTAAACAGGTAAATGCATATTATAAATATTTTGTAGATAGGTAGTTTAGTTGGTATTGCGGTCGGATTCTTCATCACTGGCCGCAGGTTCAAACCCATCTATACATATAATGAACCTGGGCTTTCAACGAAGGGAACCATAACATGGTTGTAGGACATTTTCTAATAACTCTGCCCTGGGCAGCTAGCACCCTAAGTTTGTTTGAAAACATGTCACCAAAGTACCAAAAGGTATGCTCCAGCCCGCACCTCTAGTTTTAGGTTGCTTATCATCTTG
This sequence comes from Samia ricini, assembly GCA_014132275.2. Lineage (NCBI taxonomy): Eukaryota > Metazoa > Arthropoda > Insecta > Lepidoptera > Saturniidae > Samia > Samia ricini. The sequence continues at coordinate 17,641,358 of AP028158.1, forward strand.
GACCACAGCTTAATTTAAGTTCAAGTGAAATTCTAGTCTAAGCGCTGTGCATTTTTTTATTAAACCTATGCAAAATGAAGGCATTTCATCTAATTTAAAATAAAGTACAGTCCGAGAACAAAGACGAACGCCGATAGGTGAGAGTGCATGAACAGTTGCCATCAACGTACCGTACTCCGTCTACCACGACTAAAACCTCTAAGTAGGTCTCTAAATATACATCCGCTGATCCCGAAACATCAGGATGAAGAGTTTTTCATATGACGTACGGTGGTCATGCCCTTACTTTGTTCAACTGCCCTAGCACCTCACTAAATACTGAACTAACACTGGCTGGCCGCAGAACGCGACGCTCCGAAGCATATCGCTGTGACGGCACGTAATTCAGCTTTGACTCGTAGAGAATAAAGAACGTTTTTAAAAGGAGACACGTGGTTGGCAATAAATTTGAAGAATAAGTATTTCAGAAATCTATATTGCTACCATGGTGTGGTGCCGGCTTAAGAATATTACCACTCCATATCGTTCCCGTGGGTGTCGTAAAAGGCGACTAATAGATAAACCAGGGGATGGGCAACAGCATTCTCTGAGCACTACAAACATCTACTGCGATCGCCAACCCGCCTGCCAAGCGTGGAGATTATGGCAATTCCCCCCTTATCTTTGGGGGAGAGACCTATGTCCAGTAGTGGAGGTCTTTACGGTTGAATGGATAGATGCTTGTTTAATCAATTTAGGCCTTAAAGAAGGCGCTTATAAACGTCAAAACACTACCACCGGTTCGCAATATAACCCAGTCGATAAGAGCCGGCAAGAAACTCGATCTGGTTCTTTTTTTATAAATTGAAGTATACATATCATGTTTATATAAAAACTATACAGATCATAGTTACAACCATTGTCAGCGGAAGCACAGTGAGGGGTGTCGCTTCCAGGTATCACTATCGTTCACGTAAATGTGTAACCCTATAAAAATAACCTTTCAAAATTAAGGCTTGGATGACATAGTGCTTAACCCTTCGAGCACTAACCTGGCGTTTACGCCAGCTTTCCGTTGTTTTCCTATTGTCTAATTTTTATGGGTAATCGACATATTAAAGTTATTATCAGGTATTTCCCTATTTCCTCCTCCAAAACGTTTCTATAATAAATAATTTATAAAAAAAAAACATCAAAAACACACGGGCACGGTGGTGCTGGATACAAATACATTATATGGTATAAAAATATTTACTATAATCCCATTATCCAAGAAGGAAACAGGTGAATACTTTTATATGGAATAAAAGCCGCCCGCATATCTTCTCAATATCGAATCAAGTTAAAAATATAAATATTACAAACACTAATAATCTATACAAAACATATTATTTAAAGTTGAAATCAATGATGGATTTATTAAGAAGGATACATATTAGGAATGACGTTAGAAAGATGTTTGCAAAGTCTGGTGAAGTGCATGATCATCTGGCGCCTGGTGCGTTTACCATCATCAATAGCCACGAAGAGGACAAAAAGAAGCCACCGAAGAAACGATTGCCGGAGTATCCATTTTGGAATTATTGGACGGTGAGTAGTAATGCTTAGAAAATAATTGAAAAAGCACCTTTGGTCATTCATCAAGATGTCCTGATCCCTACACTTACGTATGGTCAATAAGTAGAGGCGTAGTTACCTCAGTGTCTGCTTTATGAATATCAGCAAAAATTAATACAATTATTGTCTCAGTTCAAATTTTAGACCGCACGGTAAATTAAAATTTTAAGTCTCTGTTGGTTGGTAGTGTTGTCGGATTTCGTGTCAATGGACGCGGGTTCAAACCCGCCTATACAACTCTAAAAATCAGCCTGAGCTTTCGGTGAGACCATACTATGGTGGTAGGGCATTTTCTAGTAATGCCAGCCTGGGTAGATACCACCCTCAAGTTAGAAAACATGTCGCCAAATACCAATAGGTGTGATCCGGCAGCATCGTTTGGGAACCAAAAGCCTAGAAGGGCTTAGTGTGTTTACTATCCTAAAAACACCTCGTCACTTAACATCAGGCGAGATTCTGGTCAAAGCACTGAGCTTATACCGTCTAAAAATCAATAAAGGCAGAAAACTAAAATCTTCAGCCAGTGGCGTAGCGTAGTGGAGGGAGCAGAGGCGGCACTTTTTAGGGGGCGGCAAAATTGTCTTCCGGCCCGGGCGGCCGTCACCCACGCTACGCCACTGCCTTCATCTATGATTGATTTAATAATTAGGTTTGTCTATAAAATCCTAAGAAAATTAACCAACATGGTTCTTAGTAACCTTAATTGAAAGTAATTTTCTTATTTGCAAAATTTCGTAATGTCTTAAATGAAAATAGCGTAACCAGTTACGCTAAGCTTTTTTCTCTTATAAATTCCCTTTCTTTCAGTATAACAAAGGGATATATGAAGACGAGTGCCCAATAAATACTGTGAAAAACAATGGAGTCTGTATAAGAGTAAAACCACATTAAACCATAACATTGTACAACTACTAAATTCGACAGAAGACATTATTAAATAATACAGTTCTCATGTAACTCTCTTATAATTTATTTGACAAAAATATCGATAATAAAATTTAAAGTTTGAACCTTAAAACAAATATTGAATGAGTAATACGATAAAGGATTCATTTTGCGAAATAGGGTTTAGTACTGCAAGTAAATTGACCATAACTAAAATACTAATGTAAATACAATTAACCATGTAGTGTGTTACAAGTTACTTTTACCATATTACAGGACTAATGTTACCTTTATTACTTTACCGTTTTACCAAACCGCATGTAGATAAAACATCTCAGAGGAAAGATAAAATGAACCGTCTCGACAGAAAATTTTGACAAATTGTGAGACGCCATCGTTCAATATAGTCACATCGCTCTGAAAAGAGGTGTTTGTAAACGCTGAAGGCGCACATAAAGGTTGCAAATAGAGATCGTCCTAGCCGCCAGCAACAACGAAGCTCTAAACTCGACGATTGCATACGACGAAAATAGTGCGCGGGGCGCCAACCCAATATTTACAACCTCACGCAGTCCACGGCGTGGTCACGTCCCAAGCAACTATGATTCGTCCAAAAGCGGATTCGAACATGTGCATATTAGACAAAACATTTTTTTTACACATAACACATGTGCTTTGACCACAATCTCACGTGCAGTTAAGTGACGATATGCTCCAGGATAGTAAACTCACTAAGCCTAGAAGTATTCGTTCAAAAGTGATGCTGCCGGAACACACCTATTGGTATTTGGCGACAGATTTACAAATTTGAGGGTGGTAGCTACCCATGCGGGCATTATTAGAAAATACCCTACCACCATGCTATGGTTTTCTTACGATGTTTTCTTTTACCGAAAGCTCAGGCTGATTTTAATGTTGGTGTAAGCGACGCATGCCAGTGGTCTTTGGACGGCGCACGCGAGCGGTTATCGTAACCCGCACCAGCCGTTGTATATGCCCGCCTACCTACATTTCAATTTCGCGATATTTGTAACCGCAACATAAATTGGTCTTCGAGCCGGATTTACATATATATTTGTATGTATCATACGCCGCCTAAAATGGTAAATACGCGAAACATCGCGAAAAAAGAAATGCAAAAGAAGGTGGAAGAGAAAAAAGACGCTCACCATGTTCGAGATGAAAGTCAGAACGTCGAACAACATAAGGTAGACAAAGACGATACAGGAACACAAGATGCCAGGACAATGTTAGATAAAAACCAACCTGGACCTTCTGTAGAAACAAATGTTATAATGTCTACAAAAAAGTCATCGGTTTGCTCTTCGACTTTGGCGAAGAAGAAAAGATTAGAGGCTGAAGCTGCTGAAGCTAAAGCTCGCATTAGAATGGAGCTAATCGATAAAAAACTCGAAGCTGATCTCGCTGAACTGGAGTCATCAGCGGGTAGTAGCACAACTTCATCAAAAAAAACATCAAGTGAATATAAGGATCGTGCAGTGGAGACGTGGCTTTATAGTAATCAGCAAGAGGTGAAAACTCAATGCGTCACTGATCATGGTATCAACTATGACGTATTGGGTCCGGCACCGCAGGAATCGAACCTGCACCATTTGGGGGCTACCGGCCCACAACCGCTTGCAACTAAAATTGCACTCGAAGCACGCCCACTACCGACTTCTGGTGGTACTGATGAAACCGTGCACGCCCTGGCGAGTGCACTGAAAGACCTAGCTGCTGCTGGAGTGAATAACTCCAATGATAAAATGCTCAGTCGTTTGTGTACACCAAGGGACTTACCATTGTATTCTGGTGATCCGCTTGAGTGGCTACAATTCAAGCAAGCCTATGAAGAATCCTCTCAAGTCTGCAATTTCAGTGATAAAGAAAACCTATGGCGACTGAGGAGGAGCCTTCAAGGGCCAGCTAAAGAAGCTGTGACGGCATTACTTATCGGAGCTACTTCTCCCGATGTGTTGTGATGTCAACCCTGGAACTTCAGTTTGGAAATCCTGACATTATAATTACCAGGATAATGCAGGATATTACTAAACTACGTCCGATGGCACAAGAGTATTTTAAAGATATTATTCCTTTCTCAGTGAAAGTTAGAAATTGTGTCGCAGCAGTGACTGCCATCGGATATGAAGATTATTTGAAAAAGGAATGAATATTGTGTCTGTCATTCTTTCCAAATTACCGACCGACGGTACTGATCTGTAAATGGACGGATTATTCTTATCCATTTATTAACGACAGAAATAAACCTAAACTTGTGATTTTATCCGAGTTTCTTAGTGAGGAAGCTGTGAAAATAACAAAAACATCTGTGAACTTATTTCAAGTGCAAAGTTTTAGTAAACAAAGTTATAATGACAATCGTAAAACAAATCGTATTTTATTACTAAATAATGAACATAGTGAAAATAATAACAGTGACACTTGTTGTAAATACTGTCATATTTCAAAACATTCCTTACAAGAGTGTAACAAGTTTAAAAAATCTATGCGCAAAAACCGCTGGACATATGTGAAACGTAACGGGTTATGTTACAAGTGTTTAAAGTCAAAACATAAACATAACAGCTGTCCCGCTCCCGTGTGTGACGTTAACGACTGTGGATTACCGCATCACCGTTTGTTGCATTTCACTGTAAAATCTGTGCCGTGTAATAACGTGAATATTAACGATACTACTCAAATAGACACTGAATCTTCGGTGGAGACCATAAATCACGTTACAGTGAATAACAATAAAATCCTGTTAAAAACTGTGCCTATATACTTACACGGACCTAAAGGTACATTCCGGTGTTTTGCGTTACTCGATGACGGCTCCACTGTGACATTGATAAGCGAGGCGCTCGCTTTGAAAACCGGTTTGCACGGTAATAAACAATCTATGCGTGTGTGCGGTGCATGGAACAATAGTGCGTTATTATGTCAGACTGAAATACTTAATTTAAATTTATCTAATGATGAAGGAACTAAGTTTACGATTCGTGCGCGTAGTGTAAAAAACTTAAACTTACCCGAACAAAATTACGCTGATATAAATTTAAATAATTATGAACTGATGAAACCTGAAATAAAAAATGTGATTTGTAATGGACAATGTAAACCGGAACTGTTAATAGGGCAAGATAATTATGATCTAATGTTACCGTTACAAATAATTAAAACTAAAAGTACCGAACCTTTCTTCACTCGCACTCCATTAGGATGGTGTATGCACGGACGCACACGTATTTCAACGGTGACTAATGATGAAATGAAACATACGTTGTTATTAAACGAAGAACAAAATACCGAATCTGAGCGTATAATGCGAGAGATACAAGATGAGATGCGGCAGATGTTCGCGATTGAGACTTTAGGAGTTTCGGGCAAACCCAGACAAAATGTAGAAGATGTTCGAGCATATGAACATCTAGAACGTACTGCCATATTAAAAAACGGAAGCTGGTACGTGGGTATTCCATGGAAAGACACAACTAGTACAATGCCTGACTCGTACGATAACGCTTTATCGAGGTTTAGAAGTATCGAGAAGAAGATGAAATCAAATCCGAATTTTGCTAAACGATATAAAGAACGAATCGATCACCTTCTCATCAATGAATATGCATCAGAGTTAACTGAAACAAAAAAACCCTGAAAGAATTTGGTACCTACCACATTTTGGCGTTGATAACCCCAACAAACAAAAGTTACGACTTGTATTTGACGCTGCTGCTAGAAATGACGGCTTGTGTTTAAATGATTATATCCTGAAGGGTCCCGATCTTCTTACCTCACTCTATGGAATAATGTTAAGATTCCGGGAAAACAGAATAGCCGTGACTGGTGATATTCGAGACATGTTCCTGCGAATAAAAATATTAAAAGAAGATCGAGATGCATTTCGTTTCCTTTGGAGAGATTCGCCTGCAGTACCTGTAAAATCCTGGGTCATGAATAGCTTGATTTTTGGAGCAAATTGTTCACCTTTTATTTCACAATTCATAAAAAATAAAAATGCCGATAAATTTGAATCATCGATGCCATCCGCAGTACGAGCTATACACGACCAACATTACATGGATGATTATATTGACAGTTTAGAAGATGAAGCGACTGCAATAGAACTTGTTAACGATATAACATACATTCATAAACAAGGCGGTTTCGAAATGAGAAATTGGACTTCAAATATTCAATCGATATTGCGAGATTTACCCGGCGAAAGTTTAAATTCGACATCTGTGTCATTCAAGAGTGGAGAACAGTATGAAGGAGAACGCACTCTAGGCTTGATTTGGTTTCCGACAGACGATCACTTAGCGTTCGATACATCCTTTAAACGAATTCATACGACAATATTAACCGGACAGAATAAGCCTACCAAACGAGAAATGCTTCGCATCTTGATGTCCGTTTTCGATATAAATGGATTTTTATCACCTATCACTATTACAGGAAAAATAATTTTACAAGATACGTGGCGAGCTGGAATCACTTGGGATGACGTAATACCTGAAAAAATATATCTAAAGTGGTTACGCTGGCTGAGCGCAATAAAAAATCTCAACCACATGCGCTTACCCCGGCACTATGCGGCTGCAACTAGAAATATCAGCTGTTCAGATAACATTCGAATGAGCGAGACACACGATTACAGTGCGCATGCACCGAGTAATTCAGCGCCGCGGCCGTCGCCGTACGGAGAACGCTATACGAACCTACAGTTACATGTATTTTGTGATGCATCGACGCAAGCTATGTGCGCCGTTGCGTACTGGCGTTGGACCGATCGTGAAAATACTATACGAGTTGCCTTTATCTCTAGTAAATGTCGAGTCGCACCTGTTAAATACGTATCTATGCCGCGCTTGGAACTACAAGCTGCCGTGATGGCGGGAAGATTAGCTAATGTTATAAGTAGTGAGCATAGAATGAAAGCCGAGAGAAAATATTTTTGGTGTGACTCATCAACAGTATTGTACTGGATACGCAATAATGCACGGAATTATAAAGCCTACATCGCTCACCGGCTTGGTGAATTAGATGAATTAACGAAAGTTGATGAATGGAGATACATACCTACGAAAATGAATGTAGCCGACATCGCCACACGAGAATTCTGTGAAATAAAAACATTAAAAGATGAGTGGTTATATGGGCCGTTATTTTTATATAATGATGACCAATCGTGGCCTAGAGAGCTAGACATACAGCAACCAGATGGCAATTATGTGGACCTAGAATGCATAAATATTATTCACAATATAACTAGATACTTACCTGCTGTCCCTGAACCTGAAAGATTTTCTTCTTGGCTCCGACTGTTGAAAACTATGTGTATGGTGCTATACTTCATTGATAAATGTAAAAAACTTAATGGTTGTGTAGATGGCGCGATGATGGAACGCGCTGAAAAAATATTGTTAAAGTACTCCCAGATGAAAACATTTCCAGATGACCTGCACAACCTGCAACATAATAAAAGTATAGACAAGAAAAGTAAATTATTTAATTTAACGCCGGTACTTGATGACTATGGTATTATACGATTGGGGGGCCGTATTGATGCTGCACCTGAAATATCTACGAATTTGAAACGGCCTGTAATACTCGACGGGGGTTGCCATGTCACTCACCTGATCGTGAAATTTTATCACATGAAAGCTTGTCACGGCAATCAGGAAATGGTAGTAAACGAAATAAAACAAAAGTACTGGATTATTCGACTGAGGCCGACGGTAAAGTATATTAGTTCAAAATGTATGCTATGTCGAATAAAAAAAGCCCAGCCATATCCACCTAGAATGGGTGATTTACCTGAAGCTCGACTTACTCACCACCAGCGGCCTTTCACTTGCACCGGAGTGGACTTATTTGGCCCCCTAGAAGTAACTGTTTGTCGCCATAGAGAAAAAAGATATGGTGTTATTTTTACCTGTCTTACAATAAGAGCTATTCACATTGAGATAGTGAACGAACTGACCACGGATGCACTTATAATGGCTCTTCGACGAATGGCAGCTAGACGAGGTTGGCCACGATATCTTTACTCTGACAACGGTACAAACCTGAGAGGAGCCGACACCGAGTTAAAGAAATGTGTCCTGGAATTGGACGAACTGAAACTTAAAGAGGGAATTACGGCGTATAGCTTATCTACAACATGGATTTTTATACCACCTGCAAGTCCTCACTGGGGAGGAGCTTGGGAACGATTGATAAGAAGTATAAAATGTTCACTCAAAGTTATATTAAGAGAACGAGCGCCACGAGATGAAACTCTGATCACATTACTGGCTGAAGTTGAACATATGGTGAATAGCCGTCCGCTTACCCACGTCACTGTAGAACCAAACACCAATGAAACACTGACTCCAAATCATTTTTTGATAGGCACATCCTCAAACCTGCCTACTCTAGGTTCATTCAGTGACTCAGAGATGTGTTTAAAAAAACAATGGCGTATATCGCAAGCACTAGCCGATATGTATTGGAAGCGTTGGATCCGAGAAGTTCTCCCAGACATGCGCCCTAGGAAAAAGTGGCAAGCGGAGCATAGACCCTTGCAAGTGGGAGATCTTGTACTCATTGTCGATCCTAGTTCACCCAGGAATGTATGGCCAAAAGGTTTGGTACAGGCAGTACAAGCCGGAAAAGACGGCCGGATTCGAGTTGTCGATGTGAAAACTAAAGCTGGACTATTGCGACGGAACGCAACACGCGTCGCACGTATCGCTATGGGTGATGAGTGCTGTTCCAGCACTAGGGAGGAGAATGTAAGCGACGCATGCCAGTGGTCTTTGGACGGCGCACGCGAGCGGTTATCGTAACCCGCACCAGCCGTTGTATATGCCCGCCTACCTACATTTCAATTTCGCGATATTTGTAACCGCAACAGTTGGCGTCTATTAACGCGGAAGCCGGCTCCACTATCCAATGCGCCCTCATCGCTTCAAACTTGTAAGAATAGGAAACATTTGTAAATAAGATAATTAATATCAGAACGGGAAACAGTGTATTAATCGACCCTAGAACATATCCTCTACAACCGTAATAACTAAACCTATTAACAAAATAAGGAGGCGCAATGTAGAAATTTGTAGGACACCTAAGCCCTACCGCCTACTTTACAAACCAAGAATTTCGCCTTATATTCACCGTACTTTGAAACAGTCTCTCCAGCCTGTGTATTTCCTTTTTCCTACAATTAGTTCCTGTAAGCGTAATGTAAATAGGTATTTATGCAGACTACCATTACAATGACTATCCATGATGTATTTTCAATCTCTCGATGGTCAGTACTGTTTTTGCATAGAACTCGGCTTACCGTCAGATGTGATAAGATCACCATGCAATGCTTTCATAAAAAATGAATCATCATTTCAAACGAAAGACGTCCACTGAAGGACATAGACCTACCCTGAAGCATCTCCACAACGACCAGTCTTGCAACGTCCGCATCCTACAGACTCCCGTGACCTTCACCAGGTCGTCGATCCATCTTTGTGGGGGGGGGGATACCCACGTTGCTTCTTCCAGTACGCGAACTGCCACTTTAGTTTTGGATTTCTTGAGTTGGATTTCTTGTTGTATGCAAAGTCGAAATAATTCCGCATATATTTCTGACCACAAAACCATTCACAGCTTATCTACTGTTGTTTTTTTTTTACTTCGGCAAAAGAATTAAATAAAGTACAGTCCAAGAAGAACGACAACCATCACGTCTGGCTCCAACTATCACGTGTAAAGGTGGCACTGGATATACCAGGGATATATACGCAACACTCCGAAACGTGTCACTTTTGCGTCTTAATGGGATAAATAAAAACAATAATTAAAAATAGAGAGCTTTATTACACACAGCCAAAAGCATATTTTATATATTAAATGTAATAAAATCAAACATTAATAACAAATACGTAATCATATTAATATTCAGATACAAAAACTAATAGTCGGTTCACAATAAATCAATGACTTCTATATTACACTAGAAATGACAAACCGTTAGAAATACACAACTATAATTGTGTCAACACAAAACAATATTTTACCTACACGCAATTAAAGAAATATTATTTGATCTATTATTGATATAATTAATTGCTACAAAATGATTTATCGTTAGCAAAACAGAGGTTTTTCACTAAGGGTATTTCAGATTTATGTTAGTGAGAATAATGTAGCCAATTAGGTCAGCCTATGATACACGCTAAATCCGAACCACGTACATAGTAACTAAGGTAAATGAGTTTTAATTACAAATCGCCCGTCTAGTGCAATACAGAAATCATTGCGTATTATAAAGCACGACGAAATATACAATTTTTAAATATTCAATAGAGAAAGAGATTCTTTTATTTATATTAAATTTAAATCGTAATATACATATATAATAATGTTTATAGATTTGTTTTTTTTTTGTATTTTTAGACACATTTTTATTATTACAATCACAAAACACTAGTTTCAAAAACAGCAAAGCCCAAATATTATAAGAAAAATTAAATATATAGTTTGGTATAGACAAATATTGTTTTGTTTTTATTATTTTATCATGAACCAGAGTCCAATTATACTCATAAGAATCCAATTAGGAATAATTGGTATTACTGTATTCGATCTGCTAAGTATTAATTGAGCACGAATGGGGGAAATTGCGGTATATTTTAACATTTAGCACTTAAGCAATATTTACTTGTTACCTTTGTTTTTTTTTAATGCTAATGTTTACGTTATACTATAAGTGTTTTACATACTATTACTAACAAGGGGTGAGTTAAAATGCCGAAAATTTCAAAAATTATTTGATTTCATTATACCAAATATTTCGTTAAGGGGCATAGCTGTTTTTGAATCTAGCAGACTTATATATGGTACTCATATTGATAAGAGATACAGTGTCAAATTGCGCTCCATTTTTAGAAAATGGCGATTAAGAAACATTTGAACATCTTATTAAATAAAATAAAAATTTAAGATAAAGTATTATAAGACATTTAACTGGTTTTGCCCTAATTTTATTTAAACCATTGATAGATAGAATGATAAATAAAAAAATATTAAGTTATGCAACACACTAGTACGAAATGTCTTTGATCGGAAACTGATTTCTGATCTTTATATTTTTTACACAAATAATATTACATGATTATGTGACTTATTATTATATGTTATTATTAATGACATATAAATCTCGATTTATGTTTTTTAAGGTTGACACTGTATTGCCCTTATCAGCATCCATATGTGTTTAGTTTATCGTGTAGATATTCAAATGAGTACATAAGTCGGTGCGCTTTGGACACCACAATTATTTTCTCTCATAGACATAAGTACGTATCCATCGTTGCCCCACATATTGGACCAAGAGTTCTTTACGAGCCAATACTTGTGCCCGTTTAGGACGCCGTAACCGACCGCCAGGACGGCGTGGTCTAGCTCATCCACTTTGTTTTTGCTAGGAACATAATAATTTGCATTAATTTATTAAAGAAAGTCCTAATTAACTTAAACAATTATAATACGATTATACGATTTTTAGCAGGACCTTACATAGCAGTTCTTGTTTTAAGCCCTTGAGCACTAATCTGGCGTTTACGCCAGCTTTCCATTGTTTTCCCATTGTCTCATTTTTATGACTAATCGATATATTAAGAGGAAATGCGGGCGACGCTTATTCCATACAAACGTATTCTCCTGTTTCCTCATTATAGTACATAATATGTACTTTATATTATGATGTCATATATAGTACACACATCACGGTGATATGACAACAAATTAAAAAAAGGGTATTTCAGAAATCTATTGTTAATGCCTTGCACTTCAAAGAAGAGTTATAAAGTGCATTGCCCTGTTTCTTCGTCCAAATCTAAATCGCTTTTAATTTTTATTTCAATCAAAAAATAAGAAAGACTTATTATACGTTTTTATTCGTCAAATTTCTTTAACGAAACTTTGAAAACGAAAGAACCAAACAATTTTCACGTATCTGAGGCTTCTAATTTTATAATAATTAATTTATGGGATAAATCAAAAACCTCTACTTTGTTATTTGATTTTTGATTACAGGTTATGATGGATATATATATATATATATATATATATATATATGGTATAATTACATATTTATTATAATGTCATTATCCGGGGGAAGAAACAGGGAAATATGTTTGAATGGAATAAACATCGCCCGCATTTCCTATTAATTTTAGAAAATTTGGAAACTTTAGAAAACTTGGGATCGGCGCAGGATGTTTTCTTCTTTCATACATCCCATCACCCGTCACTCTACATATATATTTTTTTTCCTAGTATTTATTACTATTCCGATACATCATACGCATATAGTCTTAACTCAGGTTTTAACGAAATTAAGATTTTTATAATTCTAATTCTACTAGTTCAGTGCCCGCGGCTGCGCCCGCGTTTCATATTTTCTTCACTGCGTTTTAATTTTTTAATACGGAACCCTTTTTTTTAGGACTAAGATAAAATAAAAAATATCTCTCATTAATTCAAGCACTAAAGCCGTAAATTTTTTTAGGGGTTTTAATTTTTTTACGTGGTACCCTAATTATCTTCGAAAATTGAAAGTACCCTAAGTTACCCGGAGTAACTTCAGCTATCTACCAAAAAAAGTCCCGTCAAAATCCGTCCAGCCGTTCCGGAGATTACCCAGAACAAACAGACAGACAGACACAAAAATTTTTAAAAATTGTAGTTTTGGTATTGATATCGTATAATACATTCATATCTATTTAGTAAAAAAAAAATATTATTAGTGTAGATATATTTCTGATATTTTCCTGAAAGCAGAATTTCAATGATAAATGCAAAGATTTTCGATCGTTTATATGGTCGCAACATAATTAGCTTTCAGTGCAAACGGTCATACAAAAATCCGTCATCTGAAAAACGACAAATTTAGAGACCATACGACCTAACGCGAGAGAAGTATCGATTTTATCGACATGCGGTTCCTGTCTTCTCGTAACAAGTCTGTACCACGACAATCGAGATCTCCTTTCAATCCTGTGAAAACTAAAAAAAAACCAAACAAAAACTCACCATTTCGGTTCGAAATATACACCGTTCGAGTAGAAACTGAAGGTCTTGTGGGCCGCATCGATTGCGACTGATATCGGGCCGTGTTTGAACAGGGCCAACTGGAATTACATACAGACAATTCAGTAGTACAGTAATCATAGGCGGCTATCTAAAATTTACCTATCAACGTTCGCCAATAAAAAAAAACAACGTTAATATTGTTTCTTTTTTAAACTTTGTACGCTACTAACTTCATGTTGTATTGAACTATCTATAGATTAAAATACAGTTAATACATTAATCATCACTGTTATACTTTATGAAAAAAAAAAACACATTTTTCCAAAATTTGGCAAAAACGAGTTTTACTCAATTTACGATGCGGGTTAAAAAAAATTCAAGGTCGCATCGTACAATTTTCGATTAACGATTCTGAAATATATATGAACATGCTATCGTACCGTGTTGAGGCGCGTATTTTAATTTTGAAATTTTTTAACAGCTCGATTTTTTTTTTTCATTTTTCAAGCAATAATTAAAAATTCCCTTAAACGAGAATGTGTTTTAAGTAGATATCAACAAAGATAGTGAATAAACAAGTTTTTACGTTGTAACGTGTCGGTGCTGCAGTTGCCCTTTATATACATAGTACAAATAACATCATCGTCTTTTTTCATGTAGTTATGTTTTTTTTTTAAATGAAAATTAATTAATTACTTATTATGTATTACTTTTGATATCATTCAAATATTACTTAATAATAAAAAAAAAATCTTTAGTTGACCCCTTCCGCCTTTGTCAACAATAGTTAACAGTAACGTAACCATTGACATACTTTTAAAGAAAAAAAAAATGCAAATTAATAGGTAAATATTTCTTATGTAATTACCCTACTGTTCCCCCATCAAAAATAAGGAAAGCTGCGCCACACCCCCTCCCCCCATCCCCCCTCATCAACAATGAAATTTACGTAATATTTAAAAAGGACCCTATGCAGTATACGTACCTTGAGCGCGTTTTCATTGTTCGTAGTGACGTTCACCCATCCGGTTATTTTTTTTGTTATCGCAGTGACGTTATCGATGTGGCAGTAACCGTCCTATGGAGTATTTCCGGTTTTAATTTAATCCACATCTTATAATGAACTTCTCGATTTGCTCACTTTGTCATTCTCACAATATATTTTGTGTTCAAATTAAGACGCCCCGTCTTAATACGGAAGTCGAGAGGAATGAAAATTTCAAGCACATACGAGTAAAAGTCGGATAAAAAGTTCAGTCAATTAAAAAACACTTATGGGCTTAACAAGACTTCGCACAGGGCATTTGTACATCTCATTAATAAAAAGAATCACCTAATTATAATACAGTCTAAATTTATGAAACAAAAACTAAGGGATTTATATACATACGTATATTCGCGGAACCTTGTTCAAATGATGCCAAGAGATTATACGATTTAGTAATATATTATTCCGCCAACAATCCTTTTGGTCAGAACTTACATCTTTATTATAACGGGTTACAATGGAGCTAATATGATCCGTTAGATAAAAGCTCCCAGAAAAAGCATATACTCGCCTATGGAGTGTAAAGAAATATCTTTCATCTAAATAGATCCAATCGTTTTAAATTCTTTAAGAAACTAGGTTTATATACCAATGATTAAAATAAAATTTATATAGATATTCAATGAAACTAAGCATTCCAAACATTTTAGAGGGTGTTTTCAATTTTTTTTATCCTATATGCTACTACTAGGCATAAGATTACTTCATCCATATGCACAAGACATACATAGGTAAAAAATAATAGAAATGTGTTCTTTTGTTGATTTTTTACTTCCATCCCAGTGGTGTTTCTCCAGCCAAAAAATAACGTTCAAAGTAACACATCTCTACGTCCCTCTCATTCTTTTGCGTTCTAGACGTTTCGCTGTGAAGTCACACAAAAATGTAACCAACGATTGCCAATATTTTGAAGAGAATAATATTCAAAGTAAATAAAAGTAAACAGAGGCACACCTACGTCTCTCTCACACTTTTGCTGTTCTAGATGTTTTGCTGTTAAGTCGTATGTAACAAGAATTTGTTATTGCTAATATTTTAAACCATTAGGTAATCGAGATACATATTAGAGGGAGTCTGAAAGTTGCGCAAGCGGTAGAGAAATTGAAAGGTTACCGTTTGTCGTGGTATGGAAAAGAGAAGAGAGGAAGCGCATGTGGGTAAAATAGTAATGATATATGAAAATGAAGGGATAGAAAGTAGAGAAAGGCTAAAGAAAGTGCGGATGCAGCGTGTAAGAAATGATATAAAAGAAAAAGGAGTAAATGAAGATATGACGGTTGATAGAGAAGTATAGAAGAAAAAAAACACAATGCACCGACACCAAGTGAGTTGAGAACAGGTAATAAGAATGATTATGGTAATAGTGGTTCACACGGCAGAAAATTACGTAACAAAAACTTTACAGATCGGTCGCAATTCTTACCTGTCCCAAGTAACCGCCGTAGTCCTCTTCGGTAGGCAAACCGTGCTTCATGATCCATTGGTACGCTCTGAAGTCTTCACCGCCGTCGCATCCGTTGTTGCCGAAGCTATAACACAACGGTAATGACCACCCGCTGCTGGGCAAATACATCCCGGAAACTGTTTGACCAGGAGAGTGCTAGCTAGCGCAAGAGCCCCAAAGTGTTTCGGACCTCTACTTATGATGGTATTTTGTCTAAAGGGATCTAAATCTACAGATCTCAAGATCCCTTGGAAACACGTGTAGTGTGCAGGAATGTGGAGTGTAGTTGAATGCATGTTAGTGTCAATGTATCACGCTGACGACGGGTACAGGAACCTCCAGAATGGAGGATCTGAACACATACTGATCCGCTACCAAACTGAGACTATGATCGCGAAAGGGATGTAAAGCTTAACACAACTGAAGCCACGATAACTCATTGTTACAGCTCAGTAAAGTAACTGTACAGCATAATGGCTTATTCACGTCTCTTTTAAAGGATTCGTTGGAAAACAAAACACAATATTGGTGTGTTAGTTTGTTAATTGATATCATACAATGAGCTTAATATTTCGATGATAAAACCATAAAATGGTGATAAGGTCTTGTTAACTACCAATCTGAAGTTAGAAAATCTGTCACGAAGCACCTTATAGGCGTGATCCAACAGAATCCCTCAAGTCGGTTTATCTTGGTTTAGCAAATTACTATCTTCAAACTTAAATACACAGTTCCATATTAGTGCACAACATTATGGTGCTCAAATATCGTGAGATTATTCCTTCGTATTCAGCCAATGGTATTATTGAGGGTATGGTGGAAATTATATCCTCAATCTGTGATCGCTTCGTTGGTACTAGAAGAAGATCAAACAAAGCAGATATTGACTCGAACAGACATAAATATAAATATTTCTTACTTGAAACATTTCACCAGAATTTTTCAAAATTGAAATTTAGAACTTATCTAAGATTCGACAGCAGAAGCGCAACTTTTACGCAACTTATATCTATCACAAGGTACAGTATTAACTGGCTCAGAAGTGACGCTGTCGGATTTTTAACATAAAACCATCAGAAAACGG
Source organism: Samia ricini (assembly GCA_014132275.2). Classification (NCBI taxonomy): domain Eukaryota; kingdom Metazoa; phylum Arthropoda; class Insecta; order Lepidoptera; family Saturniidae; genus Samia; species Samia ricini. Next base: position 17,658,491 of record AP028158.1, read on the forward strand.
TCCTATCACCATAATTTTTACACTTTTTTTTTACTGATAGCTCAAACCCATTGTAAATTTAGAAACGCCATCACTCGAAATGGCATCCGATATTTTCAACAAACCGCCTCTCTTCATAACCCATCATGGCTTCCGATCCCTAAATGTTTTAGTTACACAAGAGCTGTACGAAATGAATTATCATGGGGGGAGGACCTGTTGACTTCAGGTCTCAAGTCTGTTGCTGTAAAATAGACCACATACCCCCAAGAACAGTCGACGAGTGCCTGCTGGCTAAGGCGCACGAGATGCCCACCATTGTGGAGGAACAGAGCTCCCTCCACAGCACCCACTGTCCCGAAAGACCAACACGACCCGCATACAGACTGATCTGTAGACAATGGCAACGTTCTATACTTTTTTATAGGCATCGCAGCAGCAATTGCCGGTATCATCCTTTTAAACGTTACGGAAACACACACTCACATTATAATTCGAAATATATTTGGGTACTCATCGAATATTCGGTACTATAGGACGAAAAAAAAAGTAATTAATAATTTATTTTAAAAAACAAACTTCCAAAATAGTAATCTCCGAATATAATCGACAAAAAGAAATTTGTTTCCGAACAAGAGAACAGTTGAACCTAATATTGTTTCCAAATTAACATAGAAATGAAGCTAAAAATGATATATCATTATATTTTTTTATTTATTAAGTTATAAGTTTATTTTAAAATAGATCGTTAATTAGTTCATTTCTAGCTATACAGGCCATAAACTTATATTAAATATATTCTAAGAACAGTACCGACTGTAGTGAATTTAAGATCTGACGACGGTAATCACCGTCACACGATCCCGTGATCCGCCACACAGTTATAGATATAAAAGATAAAAAACCGGGTTGACGTGGAATCCGGCCGCACTATCCACTGCGCCATCATCACTTCGCTTCCTTGACCTGGCAACATCTTACTTTGCCGATTAGCATTATTCAAATGAGTAATTAGTTTGGGTTTAAGTCATTCTTAAACATAAATTTACGTAACGTAACTTCAAGACGTATATACGAGATCGACCGCGAAATTATTCGTACCTTTCACAGGTGTGATGGCTCCGAACAGCCTCCAGTCGAATTCTGGAGGTAACTTCACATTCAAATCTTCAATTGTCGACTCGCTGTACGGGAAAGGTAGACCTGGAAATCCGATATCTTTTTTTTATTCAAACGGTGATCAATCAATGGTGATATGCTCAAATGACAATAACAATGACAATTTACAAATAACAGTGACAGTGACAGTAACAAATGTCAATAAGAATTGATCATACGTCGTTCAAATTTAACGACTATGAAGAACAATTATTATTAATAAATAGTTATAGCGTATTCGTTTCCAAAGTCTGCCACGGACCGTGTGTTTGTGCGTTTAATTGTCTATCAGTTGGTATAGTTAACAAATCTCGATCAAATCAATTATTAAATACAAAATCAATTTATAATGTTCCATCCCTTGACCTACCCAGTGAACTCCCCCACCCCACATTCCAAGCTTAAACTACTTCCCCATGAGATGCTCGTTCATGAATGTTCTGTATCGTTGACTCGTCTCGCACGTACCTACGTACCATTTCATTTCAATCGTTTACATAAACCTAATCAATTATATACTTACCTTACCTTACCTATCTCAAAAAAATTATATAGCAGTATCACTCGAGTTCAAAACAAGTGATACATTAGTTGCGTTTAAAATATCGTACCTAAAGAATTGGGGCCCGAGTACCTCCTCCCGCGAAGGGCTGCCAATTCATCGTCAGTACGATCGGCCAAGTGGTTCACTGATGTGGTGAAACCACGATTTGCTCGGTTGTGTGAATGGATAAACCTGGAGAAATTATGCACACTATTAACGCCAGTTGCTATTTCTTATTTACGGGAATTGTCAAAATGCTGTGACCATAATATACCGATAAAAAAGGTCACTTTTTATAATGAGAGTTGGATGAGAGGGTGCATTTGTGTACTGCGCATATATCTATACACCGTAATATACCTGAGCATCTAGCTAGACTGGGTATCTGTAGCCGAAATCAGAAAGATTATATATATTATATTACATAAAAGGTCACACACATACACACACACTGGGGGAAAGTTTCCGCGAAAAATTCCCTTTAAAGCTACAATAAAATTAATTTAGGAGTGTTTAAAAAAAAGCCTTAGAAATACATTGTGTAAAGACAGTTTATTAACAGCATTAAAATTGCAGTCACGTTAATTTATTTACTATCGAACCGCGAGAAATACGACCTGTTAAAATCAACCTGACCTGGTTAGCTACCACCATCAAGATTGAAAATCTGTCACCAAACATTTATCTATTTATTTACATTAAAATTCACAGCTCTTATAATATTTTTGTGTGTGTGTGTGTATGTAATCTATATATGTATGTATTTATAGATGTATTCTGGCAGCATCACTTGAGATCGAATATACTTAATCAAGCGTGTTGACGTCATCACTCTACTACTCTCTAAGTTATCTTATTAGTCAAAGACCAAACATACACAACTTAATTTGTATATTCGACTGGTATAATGTAATAAAAATCTAACGAGATCATTGTAACTACAACCAATTCGAAGAAACCTCTTAATTATAAAACTTGGAACACTTCCAGTCAAAAGACTATGCCGTACACCCTATCACATCATTTAGCTTTATTAGCATTATGTAAAAAAATCTGTGAAGGCCGGCATAGATTTAGTGATGATTTCAAGAAGGTTCCATGATGATTTATTAATTTCTGCAAATTGTATAAAATGTTCCCGGCAATACATGAATCGCTTTGACATGCTTCGAGAAGATTTTACCTAATTTTGTGAGAGTCGAAGTATGTTGACTAATTAATGATATGATCGCATATCACATCGAATCGGACCCTACGCTTTTATAAGATTTAACTTGCAATCAAGAGAAACATTGTGTGGAAACCATATCTACGACTGTACTCCACCATAAAGTTAAAATTCTAACATAACATAACATAAGCTGACGCCTGTTATCCCCGAAGGGTTAGGCAGAGGTGAAATAGCGAACTACACCACCCACATGCCGCCGAGTTTAGTTCCTTCCCAGATCTGACAGGGGGCGAGCCTGTCGCCATATCGGGCACAAATTCCAGACTCCGGGATGATACTGAGTAGAAAAACCCAATACCACTTGACCCGACCCGGAGATCGACCCGGAGATCGAACCCGAGACCTCAGAACGGCAGTCGCACCGTAATACAACTGCGCCACCGAGGCAGTTTCTAATACCTAATTCTAAAATTCTAATACCAGACACATTCAAGTGTATTCAGTACCATCACTTGAAAGCCTATCTCATTAGAATATGCGAGTTATCGTCTTAATCCACATAGTCTCTTATTGTCAGGTGAGCTGTCAGTCAATTGTTAAACCAAAACAGCATGTACAAAAAAAAAACAAGTTTTATATAGACGAATAAAACAACTACGATTTTATTGACACAAAATTTACAAGTAATTGAGAATTAATGTATTTTTACGTGGGAAATGCATTTATACATCCTCCCTCCATCTTTAATCCGGGAGATTTTACTTAGAGATCTCAAGGGGCGGGGGGACTGGCCCGGTATGAAGCGCCAGGAATACCCACTAAAACCCACGGTACCATCCACCGCCTTTCTGGGGGGCCCCACAGGATAGAGTACCATGCTCCGCATCACCCCACCATCCAGCCTGACTCAGAGTACACGACAGCCAAACATCCTGCCGAGTCGGGCGCCTTCCTATCTTTTTTTTACACGAAATAGGCTCTGTGCTTTGACCACAATCTCACCCGATGTTAAGTGACGATGTGGTTCAGGACGGTAAACACACTAAACCTAGATACTGGTTCTCAAGTGATGCTGCCGGAAACACACGTATTGGTATTTGGCAAAGTTTTTCAAACTTGAGGATGGTAGCTGCTACCCAGTCGGTCATGCCCACCACCATGATATAGTTTCCTCACGATGTTTAGCTTCACCGAAAATTCAGTCCGATTTTAAAGTCGGATAGGTGGAATCGAATCGCGTCGATCGACGCGGAATCCGGCCGCACTACCCGCTGCGCCATCATCACTACAAAATCTTCAATCAATATAAATATCTACTATGATATTAAAAATATATGTTACCGCAAGTTCTGCCTGAAGATATTCAATCGCTTCTCGTGCTCGACTTCGCTCACGTAATTCTTGTTATGTTTCGTTTTGAACCTGGGACAAAGGCATAAATCGGCTCTAAAAATCCGTTATTTTTCTTGTAAAACGAGTAAAACGGAATCGACCCCGTTCTTCGATATCCACCATATAGATTTACACTGCATTTCTCATGGATCTTTGTTCACGGGACAGTCTGAGTAAGCCAATTGTTGTGTAAATATAACGCCATCAACGATTACATCATCGATAGTTAAATCTATCGGTAATTGATAACACCGACATAGGTAAAATAATTACTAAACCCACTTCAGAGACAGCTTTAATGTACGTTGCTTCAAACTGAAAGAGTCCTATATAGTCCTGTCACAGGTTTACTTTTTTTTACACGCCAAAAACTACAGTACTTAGTAAATTTCAAAATTGACTGAAATCCTCTAATTTTGCGCCAATGAACTGAGTTAGAAATGTATCATTTTAACTTCAACGTCTTTTTCAAATCTATTATCCTCATAAATTTTTTTTTTAAGTACATCTCATTTTTTTAGCTACTAAAGACTGAGTGGTATATTACAATTGTAGAAACTGCGACTGACTGTCATGAAATCTTGATCACGCAATAGTTAATTCTATCATGTAAATCATAAGTATCGACAAGATAAAAGCACGCCGATCCTAAAACGAATCACCGTCAAACGATCTAGTCAAGAGTGAAATTATTGTAGCCCGATCTATTCGAGCAGAAAATCACTGTCACGCGATCTATGATAACATAAAATCACTGTCACGCGATCCATGATAACATAAAATCACTGTCACGCGATCCAGGATAACATAAAATCACTGTCACGCGATCCATGATATAACATAAAATCACTGTCACGTGATCCAGGATAACATCAAAATCACTATCACGCGATCCAGGATAACGTAAAATCACTGTCACGCGATGCAGGATAACATAAAATCACTGTCGCACAATCCAGTCACAAAAAATCTCGCCGAAGCTTCGGTTACTTTGTGTTTTTTTTTGCCATGTTTGATGGCTTACCTAAAGAACTCGTCATCTATATGCATATTGTGAACGGGATGGACGAACTCCTTCATGGGGTTGAAGGTGGCGTAGTAACGAGATCCAGGCCCTGGGAACGACGTGCACTTCATGTCTGTGAAGGGGAAAAAATAAAAAGTATAAATAGTTAAGGAGTACTTGACGCGATTTTGAACTGTCATGTTGTGGTCCTTGCTTTTAATTCAATAACTTGTAGTACATAACTCTTATCTTTGGGGAAGACCTATGTCCAGCAGTGGACGGCTTTCGATTGAATGGATGGATATAATTCTGTAATTTTGGTGACGTTTTTACGTGATATAGTTTGATTACTATGCACAAGTGCAGTGTGTCGATAATATCACAGAGCACGAATTCTGGAATATCTTAATAACTCCCTTAGAATGCTTAACTAATGGCCACCATATTGTTCGCTAATGAATACGAATATTATAAAACAACTACAAGCTCAAAAGAGCTAGAACCCAAGTCCCTTAAGCTTTTTTTACACGGGAGAGGCTCAGTGTTTTGAGCATAATCTCACTTATTGTTAAGTGACGATGTGGTCCAGGATGGTAAACACACTAAGCCCAGATACTGGTGATGCTGCCGGAACACACCTATTGGTATTTGGCGACAGTTTTTCAAACTTGAGGGTGGTAGCTACCCAGGCGGGCATTCTTAGAAAATGCCCAACCACCATGTTAGGGTTTCCTTACGATGTTTTCCTTCATCGAAAGCTCAGGCCGATTTTAGAGTCGGATAGATAGGATTGAACCCGCGTCCATTGACGCGGAATCCAGCCGCACTACTCGCTGCGCCATCATCATTTTTAATAAGATAATAATAAGAAGATGAATAATTAAGGCGACAAGAAACAACTAATGAAAGTTAGATCCAAAGCGATAATTCTAGGGTGGTTAGGACATGGCAGTTGTGTCCAACTGGATCCTAAGCACCATGCACAAGATGCACCAATCACAATAGGAGGTGAATTCTGATTTGCAGTGTTTTAGTAGAGCCAGCTAATCTATATGATAAAGGGCTTCCCATTCCTTTCACTGAATACAGTGTAGCAACAATGAAAAGAATAGATATCTTAATAGTTATTATATAAATAAGTTATTTGAAACTCAGACACAAATATTGAAGTCAATTTACCGAGCAGAAATAAAAAAAAAAAAACAGTCCCGTGTGAGGATGTTACGAAGTCAATTTTTTTTTTTTTGACTGTAAAAAACATTTCAACGTTATGGGAATGATAAAAGAGTGTCACATATTACTCGATAATCTGTGAATAATTATATGAAAAATTTACCAGAATCGATTTTGAATACATCAGGATCGATGTCTTCGATATCGTAGTCCAGATACTGTATGTAATAATGATCGTAGTGCGAACCCAACAATGAGTTGAAACCTTTCATTTCGTATCTATTGAAAACAATAAACGTGATTTTAGAAAAGGCCGTTTTTCAAGGAGAGGTAATTATATTTGCAAAATAATCTATGATTGGTTAGTAAAATTTAAAAAAACTTCCTATATAAACAACCCTAATGAAACAAGTAAATACAGACAATATTTAATTCTACCACCAGCTTCAAAGTTTATTTAAACAGATAAGGTCTAAGCCTATTTTGCACTAGGATATAAAAATTAGCTTTGCACCCATTTTCCCTTTCCTTTCCTAATCTAAATTTGTTTAATATTTATAAAAGTATTCAAGTTTATTTTTTTTTATTAAAACTACATTTATAAAACAGTGCATATACTTCTGCACTTCGGTGATAGCACGTCCCCTTTAAACCCCATCCCCATTTAGAACCTTATCACCCCTACGCATATATAACCGTGTAAAAATAAAAACTTACGTATAACGACTCCAAAATTAACGAACTAGATTAATAAAGTAATTATTTATTGACTTTTAGTCCATTTTTATACTTTATTCTTTTGAAGTCGGTTTTTGTTTTTAATTAAATTTTATTTCTAGTTTCTAGCTTAAGTATGTACTTTTAGGTATAGCTGTGAAGCCTACTTCACAGCTTTAGAAACGAATATATGAAATACGTGGGAGTGTCTATAATATTCGAGGGTTTTTCTCTTTTTCCCTGAACAAAGTTTATGCAGATCCTCATTTGGTAGAAATGGGACCATCTTAGAAGTGTACTCAAACGATTAAAAAAAATTGCAAATCGGTCCACAATTGACGGAGAAATCGAGTAACAAAAATAAAACAGACGAATTGATAACCTCCTCCTTTTTGAAGTCGGTTAAAAATGAAATAATTCTCCTCCATCTTTATTGTATGTAGATTAATCATGTGCAACTAAACCTTAACAAGTATTTTAAATTTTGTCACGTATAGATGAATAGTGTGTATGGAAATTCTTATACTGTTTCTCTTTTTCAGTCACCTGTATCTCATCAAAAGGCTAAGAGAAAAATTTAAATTATCTGCCTCTTTCGATATTCTATACACCTCTTTCTGTCCTTTACTCACCTAACAGGAATAGGAACAGTTTTTTTCTCCCCTCAGTGTTTTCTTGTATTTGATCCACATCGTATACTTGTTGACTTTATCGCCGGTCGTTTGGACCAACTGCCATTTCGAAGTGTCCGAATCTTGCATCGTCTCCGTACCTAGAAATGGTGGTCAACAAATCGGTTTTACATCTTCTGCTGCACACATAATCTTTAGACTTTCCACTTATACAAAGTCTCGCAAAAAGTTTGGAAAGGCTAGACCAGAATCTAGGCAAATGTAAATTATGCAGTTGAAGTTAGCAGGATGATGAGAGGAGTAAACACAAAGGAGTCTCTATTTTGTGAAGACGTAACTGCACTAACACAACTATGTGTCTGAGTATGCACATATCTATCGATATTTACTTTTACAATACCTGGCTAGGTAGACACAAAAACAAACGGGCAAAAAAAAATCACTAAATAATGGTCTCACTTATGATTCTGATTATGATAACCTCAAAACACTTCTTATTAAACGGTTTGGCAAGAATCAAATTAAAAAGTATATGATTGGGGAGATTTTAAGCCAGAATTAAAAGTCAAACTGTGAGTAAAAAGACCAGTTGTTGTGTTTTGATACAAATGTGATGGTAAAGGTACTTTGACGAACTGAAGCAGAGGTTCAAATAATTCAAAACAATAGAGCTATAGTCCCAGGACATTATAAATGTCTAAGTGAAGATTATAAACGCTTAGGTTTTCATCTATTGAGAATCAGCATTTACGAACGTAAATCACTTACCAATATATTTGAAGTCCGTCATATCTGGAAGAACGGTCTGAATCTCTTGAGGAGCATCAGCGCTCGCATTCATTTGTAAGCATGTCTGCCTGTTCAACTCCGTTTCCGTTGTCACTGGAGCTATCTGGAATATATTAAACAAATGTCATGTGCGTACGAGTTTGTTGTGCTTATAACATTATTTTGAATACAACGGCAAGAAGTCTTTTTACACTACATAAGATGGTACCTACCTAGCAGCACCCATACCAGTATTCGCTTTTATAATATATGTTTTTTTTTTTTTGTTTTTTACACAGGGCAAGCTCAGAGCTTTGACTACAATCTCACCTGATGTTAAGTGACGATGTAGTCCAGGATAGTAAACACTTAGTGTTTTTTCTTAAATTCCAGCACATTCTTTTGCTGTTGTTATAACTTATACTTGTAGATTTAGTTTGTTTATTATGGCATTTGGATCCTATTTTCTCATAACATAAGTTAGGGTTGTGGTTAAAACGTTAAGTTTATACAGGATAGAAAAGAGCGCTTATGCCTAATGAAAATACCAATAAATTTCCCACTTGAGGCAAACTAAACTAAGGTAACTAAACAAGTCTAGATTTAGACAATTCCCTGCTTCCATTGTCCAATCTATTTACTTTACAATATATCTAAAGACCATTGACCCGAATTAATAGAGCATATTTACCTAAACTGTTAAACTTTGAGGTAAGTTCAGATAAAGTTGAGATATCTCTTTAAAATCCGAAAATGGCAACCGTTAATTTATCTCGTAACTTAAAACACTACAAATTATTTAATATATTTTGAACATATTCGTGGGAATATAATGACGATTTAATATTAGGTGGACTGGCATGTTTATTAGTTACATTGTTAAAATAAAAAATATTAGAAACCTTGATCGAAGTACCGTATGGAGGGTAGACTGACGCAGTGAGTTGGTAAGTCTTCACCATGGTACCGTAATAATCGATGCGAGATTTACTGTTCTTACTGTCATACCTGTATAAATATCAAATTATCATTAGATATAAGAATACTCCAATGTAATGTTTTTACCATTTCATTACATATAAAATTTATAGCTAAAGCTGTAAGAAAAAAATTACAGATACAAACAAGACCAAGAGCCAAAGAAATCAAGATCGGTTGACAGTATATGAAACAATATTGCTTAATGAGAATTTTAACACATGTATGTGATTTGTTAGTGTATGTTACTTGATTATTAAAAAAACCCTTCCAATCTCATACAAATTTTAAGAAATTTCGGCATAATATAGTTTCATATCGAAATATTATAGTTCGATATAACTATAAATTAATAAAATTAGTAACAATTCAATGGATGTGTAGAAGATTTATTTAATAACTAGCTGTGTCCTCGTGGTTGCGCCCGCGTTTCATATATTCTTCACTGCATTTAGTTTTTTTATATAGAATTCTAATTTATTTTTAGTACTAAGATAAAAAAAAAATACTTCTTATAAATTCAAGCACTTGCCCAAAAAATTGTGCATTTAATCGGATTTTATTAAATTTGTTAGGAGTTTTAAAGTTCTTAGCCGGAACCCAAAATTTTCCAAAAAATAAAGTAACCAAAGTTTCCCGGAGTAACTTCAGTTATCTACCAAATAAAGTCGCGTCAAAATCTATCTAGCCGTTCTGGAGATTACCCGGAACAAACAGACAGCCAAAAAATTTAAAAAGTGTATTTTTGGTATAGGTTTCGTATATACATTCATATCAACTTAGTAAAAAAAATATTTTGACATTACAAACAGATACTCCAATTTTATTTATTGGTATAGATATATTGAGTTTTATTTAAATTTTGACGTTCATCTCGTGTACATAAAGAACGATTAAGAAAAGAGTCGGAAATGCAATCATAGTGGAAAATTTTATACAAACTTTATTGTCTGATTCAATCGAAAAAGTCCATTGCTTGACATAGGTCTCGCCAAAAAAGTAGGGAATATCCATAACCGGCACGCTTGGCAGGCGGGATAACGATCACAGGTGATTGTGGTGCTCAGAGGATGTTGCGCCCATTACCTGGTTTATTCCTTAGTCGCTGTTTACGGCGCACACGGAAAGATTTTGGGTGGTAATATTCTTACCCGGCAGCACACTGTACTATTTTATTTATTAACTAGCTTTATTTAACCCAATATTATGTATGTATAACATTGGTAACATTTTACGAGATATAATTTAGTTATTACGAACAAGTGAATGGTATACGAACTACGTATAATTAATTCTCAGGTACAAAATATGTCTACCCAGTTCTAGTAAAATAGTCGCCATTTTGCTAGGTTACTGTATGAAAACTAGAAAAATCTATATAAGTAAAATGAAATGTGCCATTGTTTTGCGCATTACGCAAAAACGACCAATTAATGTTTTTAATTGTATTTCTTAGAAACTTGTTCTCCATTTAATATATGTTTAAGATAATATACAACTTAGTCTATTCGCGTTTTATTATACAATTCATTTTTTTCACGGTATAGGCTGGTGGTCCAAGATGGTAATCACACAAAGCCTAGAGGTACCGGTTCTCAAGTGAAGCTGCCAGAACACAACTATTGGTATTTGTGCGGCAGTTTTTTCGAACTTGAGAGTGGTGGTATGGTGGTATGGTGGTGGACTATGGTTTCCTCACGATGTTTTCCTTTACCGAAACCTCAAGCTGATTTTTTAGAGTTGGATAGGTGGGCTCGAACCAGCGTCCATTAACGCAAAATCCGCCCGGCCTACCAACTGCGCCATCGTCGCTTCTAAACACGCCATATAGGAAAAATTTCCATTAATTAAGAAATAGAAAAAGATAAATATTTTAGGACAAATAGAAGAAATTTCACACCCACTACATAAATAGGTATTATAATTCCTCTGCTAGAGTCCTTAATTAAATTACAATATCATCCACATAACACATAGTTTATAAACATCATAATAGTTCTAATTAACCACAGGATGACCTTTGAATGCCAATAATATTGAAATCGTAGTAACAAGTTAATAATAAACAAACGAAACAAATATTATTACTGAACGCCTTATCAGTACAAATACGGGTTAAACTTAAGTGATAAGAGTTCAAAGCATACAAACAAATTATTGAACTCAGGCAGTTCCTTTGTGTTTTTTTTTTTGTTTTTAATAAAATAGAGCACATACTTAAATACATGCACCTCAGGTTATAAGCTTTCACAAAAGATAAATAAATGACATAAAAATTCAATCCAGTACCAACTGGTTCAAATACAGTAAAGCTATGGGAACAAGAAAGCCCTAACACCATCTGTGAAGCAGATAATTTTAAAACATAAAAAAAAATAGACACATTGAGAACCTCCTCCTTTTTGAAATCGGTAATAATATAAGTATAAATTCTTTTTTTTCTACAGATTGAAGTTTTCAGTGATCAGTCTATTTATCTGTTTTTTGATGAGATAATAAAAAATAGATGTTTTTCAATATTCGTAGAATGCAAACGTAAAAATTTATTAGAAAGCGGAAGTGTGGACTCCTTTTATATAAACAATGGCGAACGTGATAAACCTGACTTATATAAATTCACACGTCATCTATAAATACATTTACAAGAATTTAAAAAAAAAAACATGTTGCTTCGCATATACTGTATCATCATCGTAATTAACTTTAAATAACTATATATGACAGTGGCCACATTTACCTATAATTACCATATCCCATAATTATTCACTATATCTTCAATGGGCATATATATGTATGGTGTGTATTGTAGATATAAACCTTTTATAGTTAATTTCATTCATTTATTATCTCCTAATTTTAGAACTACCTGTTAATAAAATATATAGTAAATCTGAGTGAGATAATATATATATATATATGATTTAAAAATGGAATCATATAAATTGAAAAAAAATACAGGAATTCTCGAGTGTAAAACACACATTAACACAAGGATCCCCCTTTATAATATGTAAAATAAATTATGGTTTTTAACTGAGAATCTAATTCAAATATTACAAGTCAATTATTCACACCAAAGGCTTACACTTTTGGAAGTTTTATTAGAAAAGAAAAAGAAACATTATTTATTATTCTTCAAATAAAAGAGAAACCGTAGCTAGAAGCTAACTATGAACGTGTCAAATTCTGTTAACCTCAATTTAATAAACGCAAAAACAATAGCAAAACAATTCTTTATGCAAAGTAAGAAGTAATCTACATTTCTTCGTATGTAGCAAATGAAGTGTGCAAAATTTCATAGCACAGAGAATAAAGTTCAGACCATTCACTTCATACAAAACTGCATGGCAACATGTGTTTTTGTTATTTATGAACAAGATTTGTTGTTGTACTAATGACTGTGTAAATTTTTACACTATACCTCGAACCGCAATTCGTTTTGCGTTTTATCTTTATGTGATTCAAAACTTCAAGGGTCACAGTTCATATACAGAATGTGTTTAGTGCAAAGTTCTAAAAGTTCATTGACTTTGTCTATACCTATGAGTCAGTTTAAAACTATAGCACCATGCATTGAATAGGTAACTAAAAATTTCATAAACATACATAAATTTCAACATAGATCAAAGATAAAGGGATTAAAGTACTTACTGTATTTCTAAAATTAACTGAGTAATCATAAAAAACCACCTCTCTTTGATAAAAATACAAAGTTAAATATAATTACAACTGTCATTTGCGTACAGCTGTCACAATATTATAACATTTAATTTACTGCTTTTATCAGACTAAAATCATAATTTATTCAATACTACTCAACATATGCTTTGGATAATTAGACACAATTTTTATTACTCATACAGTTTTTTTGGTACAAGATCAGTTACAATAAATAATAATAGAATGTATATAAGTGAAGGAGCTGCATTTATTGAAGTTGAAGTGATGATGGCGCAGCGGGTAATGTAGCCGAATTTCGCATCAATCAACGCGGGTTCGATCCCCACCTATCCGACTCTAAAATCAGCCTAAGCTTTCGGTATAAGAAAACATCGTGAGGGAACCATAGCATGGTGGTGGGCATTTTCTAATAATCCCTGCCTGGGTAGCTCTACCACCCTGAAATTTGGAAATCTGTTGCCAAATACCAGTAGGAGTGTCCAGGCACCATCACTTGAAAACCTCTACCTAGGCTTAGTGTGTTTACCATCCTAGACCACATCCTCACCCAAAATCAGGTGAGATTGTGGTCAAACTATAGAGCTTATTCAGAGTAAAAAAAAATTATACTACAATAAATCATAAATTAAGTATTGAAATTTAACACATTTTTTTTACATTTACATATTTTAAATTTATTAGTTACCTGGCTGCATATAATACTTATGGGTATTGACCTGGGTTTTTTGGGAATGAATAATTTTGGTGATCGAGTGCTTGTTGAATGCTTGGTGAATGAGTACTTGTTGTGGTAATCGGAGTACACTGCAGCCCATCCCCTGATTAGTCGCCTTTTGCAACGCCCACAGGTAGATATGGCCACCCCCTACTATTCTTATTCTTAAGCCGGCACCACTCAGATTTTCATAGAGATAACATTTCAACTAACCCCTTTACATTGTATGAGTGATGTTGGGCATTTGTTATTATAGAGAGTGTGTATTGAATAAGACAATAAAACCAAACATTTACTACTTGGTGTGAGAAGTTGAGAAGCTCATCCAAAATGTAGTTGATAGACCAAATATCATACAAATTCTCTTAAAACAATTTAATAACATAGACAACTTGCGAACATCTTAGAAGGATTATTAAATAGGCATAAAGGTGGTCAAAACCAAATAAGCCAAGCCTATGAACACCTAAACAATTTGTTATGAGGTCATTACTGTCATGTTTCCGTTTGTTTATCAACCTTTTCAGTTACTATTTGATATAGAAATTATATAAACAAATCATATTTATACATAAATGTGCAATCATAAGTTCAGTGTATTTCTTTTCTCTTTTTGTCACCCAATTCCTTTTTCTTTATATGTGGATAGTAGGAATAGAAAAAAAATAGGAAACAGTTTTTTTCCATCAATTTCAAATTATAACCACCATACTAAAACTAATACTATTAAACAAAAATAATTTAAATTAATTTTAATGTAATTTATATAATTAATGTGTCGAGTACCCATAAAAATAAGACAATAGGAAAACAATAGAAAACTGGCATAAACACCAGATAAGTGCTCAAGGGGATAATGTACTTTTTGATTTGAATACATATTTTAAATTAATAAAGATAAACAATGCGAAAATAGCATCTACTTTTCAATATCATAAGAAGAATTACAACAAACATCTTGTGATCTATAGTTATCATTTAAGTATTGATATCCTAATCTAATTTAATGTATTGTATTTTTAAAATATATAACTTTTCATGCAGTTAATAAATTTATATTTAGTATGGCAGTATAACATTGTAAGGATACAATAAATAACTCATAATATATTTATTTTATATTTACATATATTATAAGAACATAAAAAAATTATTAACATAGTCAAAGTAAAATCACTACATAAAGTATCAATAACTTACCAAGCATAGAATGGTTCATGTAATTCTGCATAGGGAATATCTAACATTCCTTTTAGTGTGTATACTGGACTCCATTGTGGTGGATTATCTAAAAAAATAAATAAAAAAATATATTTAAAAAAAAATACACTATATAACAAAAAATGTAAATATCAAAATATATGTAACCATTTGTATACATATTATAAAGTTTCAAAGATATTTTAAATAGAATGTGGCTGGTTTAATTTTTTTTCATCATCTAGGCTCAGTGCTTGGACCACAACCTTGCCTAATATTAAATGATGATGTGGTCCTGCATGCTAGACACACTAAGTCTAATGGTACTTTCTTCCATCTTTGGATCTGCCGGCTTCTAATTAGACATCATTTTATAAAATATAACAAAAGCAACATAAAAAGGAGGATAAAATATTATATTATGTATATATTTTATTATACACGTTTTTTATATTCTCAGGAAAAAATTAAAGATTGTAATATAGTACAAAAAGTATTCCAGGAAAAGACAGCAAAATATAAATACGCAAAAAATATGTAGGTGCAGAAAGAACCTAGAGAATAATTTAAATATTGAGCAAAATTATAGTTTGTTTTGTTTTTATTATTACATTTGAAATATCATATATCAACTCAACAATTATGATATATTATACCTTTATCGACATAACCAAGAGCAGCCGAGAAGAAACATAGAACCAAGATAAATATCATACTGCCGGCCCACCGTAACAAAAACACTACACGAAATGACTTTTCAGTATTATATATTGTATCCACTCTAGAGATGACAGAAAATTGATTTTTTTTTTTTGGTTCTGTTCATTCCTTACTAAGGAACAGGCAAAGGTACCAAAACCATGCAGCCAAGTCGGATGTTGTTTGATAGGTTTATGTTTAATGTAGAAGGCCAGAGCCAAGTAAAATTATTCTGTTCATATAATCTTCCCAACTATCTTTTGTACTTAAAAGCCACATCTTATCCGTAGTTCTTTGTTCATATATGAAATTTATAGTCATATAGTATCCTTCGTAAAGAGAAAGCCATTGTACCAAACTGCAGCAATTAGATATCACCAATGGTAGCCCAGATGTAGTTGCACACAGTACGATAACATTGCGGATTCTTCAATATTTCTTGGAGAGAGCGCGGGATTCGCTCAGGGTTTTTATAAATATTTAATAAGCTGTCAATAAAAATCATTCTTTGCATTGAAAACATGTACATAAAAAAATATGTTCCAAAGATTAAGGTTGGCTTAAATCGCAATAGGTGCAAGATGGTGATGATATTATGTTCATTTTATAGAGAAGTACGTTAAATCTACCGTGACCAATACGTAAGTGACATATGTTTTGTAAAACCGTCGATTAATAAACTTTTCTTTACAAAACCATGGAATTTTATATTGATTAACTTTACTGCACCACTTTTTCCTGTCTGACAAAGAGTTACTTCCCAGTGATTCGTCCATTTATTACGAATTATTTTCTTAACCAAAACAAAGCAATCAGAAACAGGAATTCTAATATTTTTAATGAATATAATATCATCACCATCTTGCACCCATTGCGATTCAAGCCAACCTCAATCTTTCGAATATATATTTTTTGAATGTACATGTTTTAACGATGCAAAAAATGATTTTTATTGACAGATTATTAAATATTTATAAAAACCCTGAATGTATCCCGCACTCTCTGTAAGTAATATTGAAGAATCCGCAATGTTATCATTCTGTGTGCAACTACATCTGGGCTACCATTAGTGATACCTAATTATGCTGCAGTTTGGGACAATGGCTTTTTCTGTAGGAAGGACACTATACAACTATAGATTTTATATATGAACAAAGAACTACGGATTAGATGTGGTTTTTAAGGACAAAAGAAAGTTGGGAACATTATATGATTAACAGAATAATTTTCGACCTGGCTCCGGCCTTTTTTCATTTATACAAAGGACTTGGCTTTGGCCTTCTAGATTAAACATAAACCTATAAAACAACATCCGACTTGGCCGAATGGTCTTGGTACCTTTGCCTATTCCTTAGTAAGGAATGAACAGAACCAAAGAAATATATATTACGGCATATTTGATCTAAATTGATGAAGGTTTTTATTTCTCTATTAGATGCAAAAGCAAATTTATAAATCATATGACATATATCTTTGTTAGATAAGATACACAGCGCCTACTCAGACACCTATTTACAGTTATAAATAAAATGAAATGATAATTATTATAAAAATATAAACATGTAAAAATACTCGACCATAGAAGACGACATTTGACAACTAAACTTAAAGATACTACAATATGAGTAAAAAGCCTATTTCCTTCGGAAAAATAAGTCTCAGTATCAAGAAAACCAAAGAAAGCAATGATGATTCTGATAACACATCAACCTCCGGCTTCGGGACATTTGGGAGGACTCCAATACAGGAGCAAAAACTGATCGAAGAGATCGCAGAAGATTTGGAAAATCAACATGTTCAGGAAGTGATGGGAATTAAAAACTTCGGGAAAAAAAGCGAAAAACTTCGATTTACAAGAAGTATTCGAGCAGGCTAAAAGAACAGCACAAGAAGCTACCAAAAAGAGAATTGAAGCTGAATTACAGAATAAAAAACATTGATGACAATGACACAATTGGACCTATGCCACCAAATTGTTCAAAACCATCAGAATTAAGCACAAAAGATGATAATGAAATAATTGGTCCACTAATACCTCCACAATTAATTGTCTCAGAAGATAAGGTGAAAGGTGAAGACAGTTATGATGAATTAAGTGGATCAGATGAAGATGAAGAGTTGACATTGGAAAAAAGGATACCTAACAGCCATGAGGTAATTTTAATAGCTCTACCACTATCTCTAAACTAACTGAAAAAATTGGTTTTTGAATTGTGCTTGATTGAGAAATTTAATCTAAAAATGTACACTATTTGTATGTCTCTTATATTTTAGTTTGTGTGATACTGTGAACCTTCATGTTAGATGCTATTTTTACCCTGAATTATCTTTCAACAAACATTGTGATTTTCTTAATGTACCATATTAAGTATATTTTTATGTAATGGGCTAGCAATTAGCAGATATTTTACTATACTAGAATTCAGTTCCAGAAATGTTATGATTTTGATAAATTTATAACTATTCAGATGTTTACTAATTATGTATTATAATCTTATAAAAACACCAGGAATACACCTGCACCATTTAAAACCAAAATTGTAATCTTGTCTGATATAAGGAAATTATAAACATTTAAATTGTATCCTCTTAGAGAGACAGTACCTATGATTGATGACATAATGATTATATTGCATTATGAAGTTTGAACATTGTACTGGCCTCATACAAGTTCTGTACTAACATTAATTTTGTAGGAAAGGCCATCTCTAAGTCCCCAATAAATTTTTTTACTGTTAAACCACTTACTACTTACACCAGCTCCCAATTGTTTAAAGTGATTAAAAATTTTTTCAGAATGTGTACTATGTTTAATGATATTATTCATTTACTTATTAAGTATAAGGGGGATGGTAAATTAATATTGATTTCTTATATTCAATTCAAATGAATAATTTTTATTAAAAAATATAATTGCAAATTCTCAATCTCGAACCAATAAAAATGAATTGGTTTTTGAGTAAAATATCTCGAAAAGGGCATTTTGGATATCATCCAAATTTTCAAATATTTATCACTAAGAAAATGTTGTAAGGATCTGAATAAATGGAAATCCAAGGGTGCAATATTGTGCAAGTATAGTGGGTAAAAACCAATCATCTGCCCCAATTTACTAAAATTTTCTAGTGTTCGCCTTGCACAGTGCAGTTTTGCATTGACATGTTGCAACAGTCATGAGTTGAATAATGCCTATTCTGTTGACAATTGTCAAATACTTTTCGATTAAAGATGGGTCATTCGATCAAATTGTTCATGTCTTTAGTGTTCAAACAGTCAAAAAAACGGTTCCGTATGGTGGTGCTGTTCAAGCAATATGTTGCATGTGATGGAATGATGGCTTTGTTCTCTTCAGACAGATTATGAGGGACCCATACACCTGCTCTGCTTAATTTTCCTATTTGCTGTAAATGTTCCTGGATAGTCAAACAAGGTTGGTTATGGGTGTTGGACAGTTCCTCGATTGTTTGACATGGGTTTGCTTCCACTTCTGGACTTTCATAATATTGATAGTGTTCCTGATCTATAGGAGCCAGAGAAATGAAAATGACTGGATCTGATCTGATCTGTACTTACTGGATCGATATGCTCAGAAACGACATTTCTTTCTGGTCCCCCTTTATACATACATACAAGTATAGTTTGTTCATGAGGGAGGTTATAGACAGAGCCGGCTTTACCTATAGTGCAGGATGACCAGCACACAGTGGTGCAAGGTTTTAGGGGGTGCTAAGCGACACCTACAAAGATACGTTGCTTGGAGCGCAACCGCTCTCAAAGGCCGCCAGAATAGTGGTGGCACAAGGGCGCTATAAGGGCTAGGGCTGACCCTGGTTATAATCATTTGTTTGTTGGTGGGCTCCTGTCTCCGCAACTTAACACATTTACGGTCCGTTATCCATGCAGGATCAGCCAACTACTTGAGCCAGCCCAGCTCCTTTCAGAAGCGCAGAAGCCTCCTGGATTAATCACAGGCTTCCTGGAGCGACCTCGTTTTTTCTTCCGGGTTTTTCACGTTGGTTGACTACTCCCGTGCATTCCAGGACCACGTGGGCAGCAGTTTCTTCTTATTATAAACATCCCATACACATGGGGTTATCTGTCAGACCTATAGTAAATAAATGTTTATTAAGTGAGCAATGTCCTGTCATTACACCCACTATTAAGCAAAGATCAGTGCGAGATAAGCTGGCAGTCCCCGGGCCAAGCTCCGTGATATTTTCGGAACAACTTGTTTAGAATGTCTACAGCCAGGAGTGTTAGCCCATCTCTAACTGTGAGTGCTGTGGGTGTATTGACGCAACCAAACCAAGATCTAAAAGTACTCTATGTAAGAGGAAGATATGGGACAGGGCCTCCCACTGTTGTCGTTGATCCTCTTCTTGCCAGTTCATCTGCTGCATTGTTACCCATTGATCCGCTGTTACCCTTTATTCATTGTAGGATGACCCTGTTAACTACGCTATGCGTAGCAGTGCAAGGTGACATTCGTAAATGAGGCCTGAGTTGATGGAAGTACTCTCAAGCTCTTGATGTATGGCCTTACTATCAAAGAGAATTTGGATACCAAAGTCCCTTATCTCCTTTTTCAAGTTTGCATTTACTGCTTGGATTATAGTGACACATTCACATTGGAATATCGTGCTATGCTCACTCAACCTTGTAGATAGCTTGATATTGAGATCTTGCGAGAGTACCCCTGCACCTGTTCCAGATTCCATCTTGGATCCATCTGTGTAGATGTGGTCCTCAAGGGTCATCTGTGCATCTTTTATATCATTTCTGAGCTGTATATTATATAATCTGTTGAATATTAATATCTTAGTGATCTTGTTGCAGTGGGCTTCGAGAAGGGGTTGTAAACCTACCATTAAGACTGGACTGGCTCAAATATTTAAGAGATTTTAAATACTATTGTCAATACAAGCTCTTTGTTTTATCACTTATAATGGTATAACAACTAGAGGTAGCGTATGTAAGCAAATTAAATACTTTCAGGTGGAAATGCATCATGGGAATAAAGCCATTGTGGGTCTCACAGTGGACCCTTCGGGTGCTCGGTTAGCAACTGGATCTATAGACTATGATGTGTCTTTCTGGGATTTTGCAGGTAATTGTTTTACCACACTCTTATTTTTATATGTATAAGTGTAGTGAAAAAAATGTCTAAAATCTTAATAACAGTCTGCACTTATTTCGGCACTTCTAAATTAACTTATAATCAAATTAAAATAAGCACAAAAAGATTAATCAAATTATTGTAGATTCTGTGTAGTGTAGATTATTATTATTTTTTTAAATTTAATAATAGGGAAAAAATCAGTTGCATAGTAGAAAACTGTTTATTTTTAAAGTTATTCACTTCTAAATTTAATTTAATAAACATTTTTAAGACTTTTTAATGAAGAAAATTGTGATATTTCTGTAAATTTTTTTAATTCATTAATAGTATACCCAAAATAGGGGTTGTATAACTGCTCAAGGTGCATTTTACAATGCACAAACATAGCTAGTTCAGACCTTAACACATGTACAAACATTTTAGATATCACATAAATTTCCTAAGTAACCATGTAAAATAAGGTGGTGGTTTTCATTTTTTTTACACGTTATAGGTTCAGTGCCTTAACTACAATCTCACCTGATGTTAAGTGACGATATGGTCCCGGGTGGTAAACGCACTAAGCCTAGACACTGCTTCTCAATTGACGCTGCCAGAGCACACCTATTGGTATTTGGTTTTCGAACTTGAAGGTGGTAGCTACCCAGGCGAGCATTGTTAGAAAATGCCCAACCACCATGCAATGGTTTCCTTACGATGTTTTCCTTCACCGAAAACTCAGGCTGATTTTTAGAGTTGGATAGTTGGGTTCGAACCCGCGTCCATTGACGCGGAATCCAGCCGCACTATACACTGCATTATCGCTTTCATTAGGTATGGACGCGTCTATGCGTTCATTTCGTACCCTACAACCGTGCGAGAATCATCCGATAAAAGCTCTGCAGTACTCCGCTACTGGTGACTCCATACTAGTAGTGAGTGGGTCAGCCCAAGCCAAGGTGCTTGACAGAGATGGTTTCGAATTACTCGAATGTGTGAAGGGTGACCAGTATATAACGGATATGGCAAAGTATGTTGTATTTTTGTTTTTAATATATATATAATCTAAATCAGCCAGTTTTACTAGCTAATCACACAATTTTTCCACATTTTATCATAGTCCTCGATTTCCTTTTTCTTCCTTAACAATAGTAGCTCTAGTTAAGGTAAATTTTTAAGGTTAGAAATTTAGCAGCCTAAATTGAGGTCCGTACCGCTTTTGTACCCTTGCATTAGCTAACACTCCCTCGGCTCAGGGACCAATTAAACAAATAAGCAAAATTTTGAACATTTTCCTGTTTTTTTAGACTTTTTTTTTAAAACTTTTTTAGCGGCTTTGAGCGATTTTCGGTAGAAGAAAACTTATAAATTTACGTTACTAATGCTATTACGTCAGCCGTCCACATGCTACAGTACCTATGTTAAGTATAAGATGGCGCTCAGAGATAAATAATAAAATTTATACTTACAGACATACCTATGTTATGAAAATGAATTATTGCTTAGAGCACACGAATAGATGTAAAAAAACAGGCAAATGTTAAGTGTTAGGTTATGTTAATAGTTTAAAGCAGTGCTTGTCAAACTGCAGCCCTTGGACAGTATTTGTGCGGTCCACGATCGCACAAACAATTTTAGTAGACAATAACTCAAAACTGAATTTACTTAGTGAATTAGGTTGACAAAAATGTATTCATAGCTTGTTATTGCCATAAAAAGTTTATAGGGAATTCACGGTTGACAGGTTATTGAAATATGTCAATTAGATGGTATGAATTACCCAATCCATAAAAGTGCGGCCCTCAGTGGTACCCCTCACATTGATTTTTTTTTCTAACTAGCTAACGCTGTTTACCGGAAGGGCCTTTACAACTACACTGTGACTGGTTTAATTTAACAAATTATTATGAACCTCCCCTCTCCCCTCCCTCGTCAGCAATAGTAAGCAAAGCTCCAGAAGCCCGATGAACTTGTCAAAATCATTCAAGTCAACGGTATTTAGTCAGTTCGAAAAAAAAAACACACATTGGACCATTGACAGTTGAAGAGTTGTAGAATCAGTGCATCATTTGACTGCAGAAGCATCACAGACTATCTCCTTGAAAGTAGCATTGCACATAAGTTGCGTTCTAATCCAAATGGTTTGGTTGAAGCCAGTGTCCTCCAGAAGTGGCCCAACACTGTCCTTCAAAGTAACAATCTACCACTTAACAGCAATGGATTGTACCTATATACCTAGATATAGTTCCCGTCATGTAAAAAGAGTACTGGGTGACAATAGTGGGGATGAATCTGTGCATGGGCAACGTCGCGTACGAAAATGCTCGGGAATCTAAACAGTACTTGCTATTAAAAATAATTAAATTGTAAAATGCAAAAAATGGACTAACTAGACGGGCCCCGGCAGCGCTCTTTTTATGTGTCAGAACCTATACCACCTTTCCTAGATGAAGCAGAAAATGCTAATTTACTATGAAATGGGAGTAGCTATGTGGTGTAATTGCTGGAACACACCAACATGTGCCTGCTAAATACTGATGTTAGTTCTAGAAATTGCATTAACACCCCACTCTGGTTTTTTTTTTACTCTATTTTCGTTTTTGAAGCTTCATATTTATTATTAGGGCCATTCAAATATTACGTCGGCGTCAATGGGGGGAGATAAATGTTTTGCTTATTTTTGATTACGGCAAAGTTATGTACAATTACAATTCGATCGATATTTTTGTTCCAAATTATGCCGTAATTACAGGGGGTAAGACCTTTGCTTACTATTACTGCTATGGGGGAAATTCATAGATCAGCAAATTTTTGTTTACACAATACTTAAACAGCCCCTAAAATATACAGTCCTAAAGGGTTCACTTTCCAAAAAGTTTTAGAATCTTATTTTTGCTTATCTCTTCTCAGTACCAAAGGTCACACAGCCTCGTTAAACAGCGGCTGCTGGCATCCTCACGTACGCGAAGAATTTATGACGTGCTCTCGAGACGGAACCGTCAGACTTTGGCTTACTGATAATCCTAAGCAGCATAAGTCAGTCATCAAACCTCGGCAACAAGGTGGACTCAAGACGAACCCAACGACCTGTAACTTCTCCAGAGACGGGAACATGGTCTCATGCGGATGCTTCGATGGCTCCATACAAATGTGGGACCACAGGAAGAACTTTGTCAACACGACAATATTGATACGAGACGCCCACCAGAAGCAGTCGGAAATCACCAGCATAGCGTACTCCTATCTTGGATCCTTCATGGCCAGCCGTGGGCAGGACGATACCCTGAAGATATGGGACCTACGGAACTTCAAGAAACCTCTGAACACCTTCGCCAATCTTTTCTCGAGGTACGAGCAGACCGATTGCGCCTTCAGTCCTGACGACGCGATGGTGTTCACGGGGGAATCGTTGAAACGGGGTGAGGAAATCGGAAAATTGACTTTCTTCGATGCGAAAACGTTCGAAATCGTGACGCGATTGGAAGTGACGGACTCGCATGTGATCAGAGCAGTGTGGCACGCGAAATTGAACCAGATCTTCATCGGTTGCGGCAACGGGGTCGTCAAGTGTTACTACGACAAGAGACGGAGTCTCCGCGGTGCAAAGTTATGTGTGGTTAAAGCGAATAGGAAGAAACAATCAATTGAAGTCGTTAGCACACAGCAGATCATCACTCCGCACGCGCTACCGCTGTTCAGGCAGGAGAAGCTGCGCACACCAGCAAGAAGAAGATGGAGAAGGATCGGCTAGACCCAGTCAAATCACACCGGCCTGATCTGCCTATAACTTCGGGGCAAGGTGGACGTGTAGCCGCTTCGGGCAGCACGCTTAGCTCCTTCGTGATCAGGAACTTGGGGCTGAGCAAGAGAGTGGACGATGAGCAGGATCCGAGGGAGGCGATATTGAAATACGCGAAAGAAGCCGAGGAGAACCCTTTCTGGGTCGCTCCGGCTTACAAAAGGACTCAACCGAAACCGATATTCCAAAACGGAGACGAAGACGGTGGTCCATCCGATGCGAAGAAACCGAAATCATCTTAAATTATTTAATTGTAAATATTTATAACTATTAAATTATAAGGTAATTAAATATTCTAGATTTTTATTTACACCAAAACTTCACTTAACTTCTTAGTTTTTGGCTTTTGTAGCTATTGGCCACAATTCTGCCAGTATCCGTAAGGTAGAGTCATGAACCAAGGAGTGGAAACTGGTAAAAACAAGACTATGGCTGATGAAATGAGAAAAAAAAATCCTTTGACCTAGGTGAACCTTAAAAAGGGATAACACAATATTAGTAAGACAAAAAACACAGTATTTACCAGTAAAAATGTTAGTAACATATACTATTTACAGTTTTATGTTGTTCATTTGTACATATTTACATAATATATAATTGATTATGGGAGAAAAGGTGAAGAGATTTACACCAATAAAATCAACTGAAATTATGAAAGTGACGGAACAAATGTGACGTAAACAAAATTTTGAGTTGCGTCTATGAAGATTATATTTGTTGTTAATAATATGGCCACTTTTATTGTCATATTCTTTATTCAGTAATATTATACACTTTTTCTTAGATTGTGGCAATCTGTGTATACACTATTTGTGCCAGTGTCATGTGGGTAAGATGTATTTTCGATTCTTTATCACCGTTACCGAGCTCCCTCAAAACAGTGGCCAATTTTGCTCGAACTTTCCATGGAGCTTTGTCGACACCTCGGAATGAATGTTACGCGTTATATTTTCTATAATAAACTTGTACACAATAAACAAACTATATCACACAAACCGCCACCAAGATTACATGATATAGAATCAGGTATACAAGTTTAACGAATTTAAAAAAACAACTGCTACATTACTGACTAAGATCCCACCAAAAACTCCTTTTATAAACTTAGCACACGACACCGTATTTTATGCAAGCGATAATGTGACCATAGATAAACTAATACTGTAGTATCTATAGACAACATTACAGATAATTAATCTTAACAGCGTCTCTTTCATAACTGCATAGTAAGCATAGGCATAATTTTGAAGAAAAAAAAACAAAGGTTACGTAATCACCATTCAGATTTCCACATCAAGCAATCAAAAATAAGCTAACTATAAAAAAGTAAAACCGAGTGCTCGAGTAATATATAATTAATACATTTTCTATAACTTAATGCATATTCGTAAAAAATTCAGACAAGCTCGATCTAGAGAATGATCGTCATAATTTTAATATTAGAAGTAAAGACAAGTTGGCCGTCCCACGCTTTAGGCTAAGTAAGTGTAATAAAAGTTGTATAGGCAATAGTATTCGGTTTTACAATAAGATCCCAAGTAACATTACCGATTTACCTGACAATAAGTTCAAGTATTATGTCAAGCAAGTCTTAATCTCAAAAGGTTATTACGTGAACGATAGTGATGTCTGGAATTAACCCACATCTCTGTGCTTCCGCTAACATTAGCTAAGACTATGATTTGTATTGTTGCTTTTATATGAAAAAAAAATGATATATACTTTATTTATTTAAAAAAAGGACCAGATCGAGTTTCTTGCCTGCGCTCTTCTCAACTAGGTTGTTTTCCGAACCGGTGGTAGTGTTTTAGCCGTTCATAAGCGCCTTCTTAGGGCCTAAATTGAATAAAGATTTTTTTTATTTTGATTTTTGACAAGGTTTATCTGAAAAAATCATGACTCAAAACCGATGTTACACATACATACATACATATGCTCACGCTTGTTTTCCCCGAAGGGTTAGGCAGAGGTGAAGTAGCGAACTACACCACCCACATTTCGCCGAGATTAGTTCCGTCCCAGATGTGACAGGGGGGCGAAGCCTGTCGCCATATCGGGCACAAATTCCAAACTCCGGGATGATACTGAGTAGAAAAAACCCAATATCACTTGACCCGACCCGGGGATCGAACCCGAGACCTCAGAACGGCAGTCGTATGTAATACAACTGCGCTACCGAGGCAGTTACTAATAACCGATGTTACTACTAATAAAAATCTACTAAAGAGTAAACGAGACAGAGACGAGTTGTCTGTGCACTTTTTTTTTATTATTTCCAAATAATCACAAATATGTAACGTATTTTCAACATTTTTATTTAATTACTAGACAATCTAAATATATGATTTTTTCACAGATATAAATATTAAGCCTTAGCCGCTACACTTTCCCGATGGTCATCTTTTTCTCCGCTGTCAATTATTTTCGGACTCGATGGTGACTTTGGAGTGTTCTAGGGGGGAGAAAAATATAATCAAATTAATATTTTTTTAATTACCCCCCATTCAACCGTGCAATTAATTAATTAACCAACATTTTGTTAACTTTACAGATAGTTAGTGACTGTAATAACAGCAAGTATGATTGGCTTAGTGGTATTCTAATTGCATAACCTAGGTTCGAATACACACTTTATTTAAGCCTGGACTTTCAAGTGAAGGAATCCGTAGCACGATTGTGACCCCCCTTCCTCTCTCCTCTTTATCCTGAGTATGTAGATAAAAAACCATACAAGGAAATATATATAATATGTCAAAATGAGACAATAGGAAAACAATGGAAAGGTGGCGTAAACGCCTAGTTAGTGTTCAAGGGGTTAACTCACCAATTTCTTGGCCCTATCAATTAGGATTGAGAATGCAAAGTGATTGAGGCCGACTCCAGTGGGGAGGGCAACCCCTTGGAACCTGTATAGTTGCTTATTCCCCGTCTCTGATAATCCTGGGAAAGAGAGACAACAATCTGTATCTATATACATTTATACTAATAAAAAAATTTAAGTGTCTGTTTGTAATGTCAATTTTTTTTGTATTTCAAATAGATATGAATGTATATACGATACCTATATCAAGAATGCAATTTTTAAAATTTTTGTCGACCTGAGCTTTCGGTGAAGAAATTTCATGAGGAAACCATAGCATGGTGGTAACGCCTGGGTAACTACCACCCTCAAGTTTGAAATCCTGTCGGCAAATACCAATAGGTCTGTTCCAGCAGCATTGCTTGAGAACCAGTATCTATTGGCTTAGTGTGTTTACCATCCTGGACCACATCGTCACTTAACATCAGGTGAGATTGTGATCAATACACAGCTTAAACTGAAAACATTTTCACAAAAAAATAATTCTAGAAATTACCAGAATGTGATCAAAATAGTATACCTATTATTATGAGATTAACGCAAACACTCCGCATATAAATCTTACCTTCTAATCTGTGAACGGATGGTATTGCCACTCGTCCTATTAGCGAAGTGTTGCCAATCAACGGACCCTTGGATATATCCACGTGGTTACCGACTCTATACAGAATTACTTTACCTGGATACATTGAAATGCATAATTAAAATTTTAATATCTGAATATAATCATCATATAATACCTTTTTTTTTCTAAATTCTTTTATTAATAAAGCAATAAAAATCAACATCAAGATATAATAAACAAAAAACAAAATTAATGAAAAATCGGCTGATAAAAAAAAGGGAACACCTCTGGAACTGTTTTATCTTTGGGTAATAAATAAATAATTTATACAAATTATTATAATGAATTCCTTTCATTAAATAAAACGCGTAACGAAAGAAGCGGTTTGTCTTATTTTTTTTAAAATCTGAAAGTACATTTGTATGGGATATTGAAGTCATGATTCGAAATGTGGGTTATAAGTAATTGTTTTAGTTTATTTCAAGTCAGATAAATTCAAGCCAAGAATAGTCTTTGTGAATATGACTTATGGCGGCTTTCTATATCGAATCTCAAAAGTTAAGGTTTACCAGATTAATGTTAGTAGTTAAACGAAAAAAAAAATCAGTAATTTGAATATCAATATCAAAAATTTCTTAGCAATTATTATGGAAATTTTCGGTTAATTCCCAAAATTTACAAACTCACATACGTCCTTATATAATATTAGTCAGGACTTAATAATGGACGATCGCCATTAATAATACTATTGTGTACACATATAAAGGAATGAAAGGTATATAAGACTGTACGAAGGAACGAAGTACGAGGTTCATGAATGAATGAAGTGAGTTGATTTTTAATTATTACTAGATGAAAACTCGGCTTCGCTCGGGTCAAATTTGACTTAGAATACACGATATTTTACAAAATGTAAGTAATTAGGAAATGTAACTTTACTGATAAGTGTGAATCGGCAAAGATACGTGTGAATCGGCCTTAACGAAATCAAGATGGCATCCGAATGTCAAATATGGCGACTCCCATTTTCACCATTAGAATTTAACAAAATACTCGACAATCCGAATTTTGCGGATATATGTTGTCGACTCGAAATTATTATTACTTTATATTTTATTATTCAAGTAAGGTTTCAATCGAGTCTACCGTACCCCTTGACCGAAATATTAATATAGATAATAAAAACTAATAGTAAAGCGCAAAGTTCTCAATAGCTATAACTATAACTATATTCCTATCCAACAAAATAATTAGAATTCTGATTTAACACTAACCATTCATCCTGGCGATACTCGGTATTTGTTGACTCTTATGCTCGTTATCTATAAACATTTCTAGAGC
Source organism: Samia ricini (assembly GCA_014132275.2). Classification (NCBI taxonomy): domain Eukaryota; kingdom Metazoa; phylum Arthropoda; class Insecta; order Lepidoptera; family Saturniidae; genus Samia; species Samia ricini. Next base: position 17,687,967 of record AP028158.1, read on the forward strand.
TAGCTCCTCGCCGACCTCCAGCCTCTCGAGCGGCAGGTTCCGCCTGATGATCTTCACGTATTCCGCGCTGAGGGTCATCAGCTCCTGGTGGGTTGGCTGCCAGTTCGATAACGACGGTAGATCCACATCGTAGATAAATGAACCGCTACGAACTGATATTAACAATACATCATACTGCTACATGCTCATCTGTGTAAATACCACCTTCAAGTTTGTAAATCTGTCGCCAAATACCTGTCGTGTTCCGGCAGCATCACTTGAGAACCAGTACCTCTAGGCTTAGTTTGTTTACCATCCTCGGACTATATCGTCACTTAAGATCTTGTGAGATTGTGATCAAAGGACTGATCCTATACAGTGTAAAAAAAGTGATGTAGGTATTAATTTTGTTTTTAGAACTAAATGAATCGTTTTCAAATTCGAGCTCAATAAAATAACTGATCTCAAGTTAAATAAAATTCAGTTGAAAAAAAAACGATAACTGCATCAGATAGATGAGAATCTATTCTGGTGAGATTATAACTGGCTTTTCACAACTGTGCAGTTGTTGGGATCCAGGCAAACTCAATTGTTCTACCACTACAATAAGGGACCGTATAAGTATTACGTAACCAATATTTACTTATAATTTTTTTTATAATAAAACGACTTATGTTGATGCTGCCGGCTCAGAATAGTACCACCCCATATCGTCCCGCGGGTGTCGTAATAGGCGACTAAGGGATAAAAACCTGCGATTGCCAACTCGCCTGCCAAGCGTGGCGATTATGGCAATCCCCTTTCTTAGAGGAGACCTATGTTCAGCAGTGGACGTCTTATAATTGCATAGATGGATGGATGGATGGATGGATAATAAAACGAGACTCGATAATAATGTAGATATATCGAAAAGGTGTCCAAAAATTTTTTTGCATACATAACATCACGCCTCTCTACTATAAGGGTAGGCGGAGACCATATCCTTCCACTTCATACATGCACTTCGGTTACGGGTACTTTTGACTTCGGCCTCTCTACAGAACGTCCTCAATCTAGTCGAGATACGTTCGCCTAGGCCGACCCCTACCTTCTTGCCAAGTCAACACTCCCCTTGTAAATTTGTTTCGTCAATCTTCCTTCATCCATCCTCTCTACGTATCCAAACCGATTAAGCATCCCTTCTCTCTATTTTTGTCACCTCATCCTCTGCCACACCATAATATTCCCTAATCACACTATTCCTTACTTTATCTATCATTCTCATTCCAGCTACACTTAGACTTCTCATCGCTACTGCATTAATCTTGCTTTCATGTTTCTTCTGTCAGATCCAGCACTCGCTACTAAAAATTTTGCTTAATCCCTTGAGCACTTAACTGACGTTTACGCCAGCTTCCATTATTTTCCTATTTCCTTCCTATTATCTTATTTTTATGGATAAATCTCGAAAGAACCCTAATTGATAGATCCACACTGCTTGTTTCCAGAATGCGACACGCCGAAATGCAATGTCAAACGCTGCAATGTCACTATAATCGGATTTTCACAAGTGCGAATTTTCATGACAACCACTTTTTCTTTTACTTTTCTTTACGTGTGAAATGCGAGAGTATAATCTCCCGAATTAAAGAAACCAGGGGGTATATGAGGCTTACTTAAACCCACGGACACGGGATGAAGCAACATGCTTCGGGTCGCCGCAGCGGCAGGCCCGACCACATGACACGTAAGGATGACCTATCTATCTTCCACCCAGGGAGAGCTTGGTACAAAGCAACCCCCTTTCCCCTTTCTTACTCACCCCGCCAGTCCAAGATTTCATGATAACCCTACCACCTGTAATATGAGATACTTACTGTCAGGATGAGGGAAACTGTGCAGTATAACTGGTACGGATCGTTTGAATGCAGCCGTTGCACATGCACCGAGAAGCAACGAGCATGTGCGCCAGAAAGCCTTATTCACTTGTTGCGGTTCAGCCACTGTGAAGTTTAACAGCTGGAAGAAACCAAACATCCAAATTATAATTAGTAACAGTTGATAAATTCAACCAGAGAACTATGACAAATATTATTAATTTTTGTATTAATTTATAAAATACACATAGATAAAGACATAATCGCTCCTTCTGAATGAAACTAATTCAAGTCAATAATCAATATATAGAGTTATATTTTACGTGTAAATGTATGTTATATTAACTGAATTATGTTTTTCTTTTTTAAATAACTTAAAAAAAAAATTATGATTCTCTAAGAGAATATCATGGAACAAATGTATAGGTGCAGAATTAAAAAAAAATTCATTGCCATTTCTTCAAAACTTATATTTATGAATTAAGTCACTTACATTGTGAATGTGCGAACAAAATTTGTTTTTCAATAATTAAAAAATATCCTTACAGAATATCAAAAATTTGGAAATGTTTGGAAAAAGAAAGGAGATAACAGTATTTATTAATGTTCCCTTGGTAAACGAAAATCAAATACTCTCAATTGAAACTCTGAACATCATTACAACAACAAGAACTGTCAAAAAAATAAATGAAACTTAAATTTATAAAACTCACAATTCTCCAGTGTAACCCATAATCAGTGAGGTACATTTTTCTTAAATGGCTGTAAGTACTTTGTAAAAATATTAATGTGGATAAATACTTCAATGTGGTAATTAAAATCACACACAAATCAGTAAATATTCATCACTTGAGAACCAGTACCTCTAGACTTAGTGTGTTTACCATCCTGGACCATATTGTCACTTAACATCAATTGAGATTGTGGTCAAAAATCAGCCTATTCCGTGTAACCAGTACCACCCTATATCTTCCTGTGGGTGGCATAAAAGGCGACTAAGTGATAAAAATCAGAGATTGGGCAACAGCATCCTCTGAGTACCACAAAGATCTACTGTGATCCCCAACTTGGACAGACAAGCATGGTGATTATGGCAATACCCCTTATTTGGGGAAACATATGTCCAACAGTGGACACTTTAAGGTTGAATGGATCGGATTTAGAGTCAGTATGATTTCGAAGTTTAGCATATGTGATATGTTGCCATATAATTAAAGAAAATTGTACTTGATTAATTGCTCTTAGAAAACATATGACAATTTAGTTTCTTCTTTAATTTGTACTAGTAAGTAATGTTACCTGAAGTGTACAGTTCTCAGTCAAAGGGCCTATGCATGTCCCAATAAACTGAACCATCTAGGAGGGCCAAGGCACTGCTGTCTGCATGCCATTCACTCAAATCTGTGAAAACAATAAAACTCTTCAGTCTTAATCAGTTGCATACCTACATTATAAACAGTAATAAGCATTCATTATTATTAAATATGTTTATATTATATTTATCATTTCATGTCAAAACATATTTGTTTATTGTCAAAACTCAATAAAAACATATAAAAGCATGCTGATCAAAAATGAAGTACAGGTAGTACAGGCAATACATGACTATGGTTTTGATGGTTATTGAGGAATATGTTATATGACAGTTCAACAATAAAATAACAATTGTTCAATGCCAATAACAATTATTAAAGTTGACGAAAACAGTTTTCCAAGTGAGAACTACAAAGTTATCAATTAAATAAGACATTGTTTCTACATTATTATATATTTATATGATAATAATTCTTTCTTTATTTGTATAATATCTTGGTTATCTGTAAGTGAAGTTGTATTTAGATAATTTCGTAATCTAGCTTTCATGCAACTCGTTATAGGCCCATATACTCACGTCTAGCACAATCATGTGGAGTAGACAAATCCTTATTCAAAATCAAACTGCAGTCTTTTGGTACACCTTTGTATTTCACTTCAATTTTCTCAACTCTACCTACATTTTCAACTTGTCGCTTCTTCTCCAATGTGAAGAGATGATTTCGACGTTCTATAGCCTCGTCTGTACTTAGAAATCCTAGAAAATAATAACAAATTTAATATAGATATTCTAACTTCCTCTACAATGGGTATTATTAAAAATGCTTACTTGTAAGTGATAGCTGCTTTGTATAATTATTTTGAGCGTAACTTCGTGTAAAACAAATAACATGTCGCTTCATTTTTGTTTATTTTGTAATAGTTTCGTATTTATTATTAGTTGAGATTTGGGGGTTATGTTGATATTAGTGATGTCAACCGGTTCTAAAAAACCTTTAAACGTGGTTTTAAGAAAAACCTTTAACACCGGTTTTTATTTTAAGAAACCGATTACTTAGTTCAGAGATATATTTAAGCACTAAAATGAACAAACAAACTTCACACCGAAGAATGAGCAGGCCCACTAATAACAGCTCAGTCATAAACGACGTGATGCATAGTCTAAAACACAGTTGCGTGATTTCTAATATATTGAGTATATATGTATGTACAAGATTACAACGATACTCCGACTGAGGTTCTAGAGGAAATATACACGTAGCTATGGTGAAATCTTATATTTTCACCTTCACATATTTGTACAAAATCCATATCAAAACTATGTATAAAGAATCCTAATGAATCTAAGTTTTGATGTGAAATATCTAATGTGGCGCGTCAGACTGACTGTTGACGTGGAGACACATCACCACATCATGTGTCGCAACTCTATATGGTAACATGAAACATCTAATACGCTGACGGTCGTCGTGAGGCTTTGAATTATTAATTTTTATTTTCGTATTAAATTAATACAAATATTAATTAAATAAACAATCACCTGTTTCTTTTAAAAACTGAATATTTTATTTTACATTTACCATATTTATTTCTTTTCATAAACTATATTTTTATGTACAATATAATTTCGATGTTTCACATAGATCAGGCGTCCCTCACATTTTTTATTAGTGTAGCCGAATATTCGGAATAGATTACATTACTGTTCGTATTGTTTTTTAAAACTGTTCGTCTTCTCGGTTTTGTCAGAAAATGCTTTATTTAGTTCCTATAGATTCAAACAGACATTTAACAGGGATTCAACAATTCACTTGTGAGGCAAAAAAACTTATTTTGAAATTAATAAAAACCTATAGAAAACCTGTTTTTTCTTGAAAGCGATCAATAAAATCCGGTCCTTGATTTTATTTTCGGTTACATCACTAGTTTATTTTATTTTTATTCAATTACAGTTTTTCCTTTTTAAGGCAAAGGCGAAGGTATTAGTAGACCATGCAGCCAAGTTAGACGTTAAGAACACTATCAATAAATGGTGGTATCAAAATGGCGGACTTCTGTTACAACCATAACGGGAATGATTGGTACATTTCAGAATTCACTCTCCGAGTCATTATTTTACTTCGCTTCGCTTGTGCATCATAACTACACTATATTCCATAAAATGCCACTAAAATTACACAATATATTATCAAATACTGCAAGATAATGAATTTAAAATAAGAACGAGTACATGCCAAACCAAAATCGTGGAAAGCCCCCACCTAAGAGGAGCACCTTTTATTATTTATCTCTGGGAGCACCCACTTCTTGTATTATTGATCAGCGACACCCACGTTCCAGACTTTTTTTGATTCCTTTCATTTATTTCTAAGAAAAAGGCAAAGGTACCAGATCATGCAGCCAAGTCAGATGTTAGAAACACCAGAGATGAATAATAAAAAGAAACACTATTAATAAACGTAACAAAATGGCGGTCTTCTGATACAACTTATTTATCTATGATTACAACTTTTGGTTGGGACATTTCAGAATTCATGCTCTGTGTCATTATTTCCAATTCATTTCACTACACAATAACTAAACTATATCACGTACAAAGCCAGAAAAATTACATAATACTCACAGTCGAATACTTTTTCACTGCAAGTTAATTATTTAAATCAAGGCTGCTCAGCCGCTCAGCATATCATTTTGAATGGTTCGCGCGAGCAAAATATATTCCCACCAAGTTGAGAGTCTTGTGTACGTGGGCACTAACAAATGTTTATGAAAAACTCTTCTTTCATCTTAGTTGTGTAAAAAAAATAAATACCGCACATCAGTAACTGAACATATGGTAATATATTGTTACTATCAACACCTAATTTATCGTCTGCCATTGATAACATATTACAACAAAAGCTGTCTGAAATCACATTATTTATAGGGATCAGTTACACAATATAGTTTTCAATTTGATTTTTATTTAAGATACATAAACATAAAATGTTGACTCTAAATTTGGCATAAGAACTTAAAAATCGATATTTTTCGGAAAGAATCGACATCCCTATAAATCACTAATAAAAGTAGACATCCCTAGGATATTGATTGATCAGTGACGACACAAACTAAAGCAACATGGCGGCTAGCGGGAATTTATAACTTTAGTTATGTATTTTTTAGGGCTCTTTTTCCTGCGAGGTGATATATAAAAGCGAGGTGATATATAAAAGCGAGGTGATATATAAAAGCGAGGTGATATGATAAAAGCGAGGTGATATATAAAAGCGAGGTGATATATAAAAGCGAGGTGATATATAAAAGCGAGGTGATTTATAAAAGCGAGGTGATATTATACAAGCGAGGTGATATTATACAAGCGAGGTGATATTATACAAGCGAGGTGATATTATACTGAAGGGGTGTTTTAAGCAAAAGGGGGGGGGGTGTTTTAAGGTAGGGGTGGTTGTTGGGGTGTATTAAGGCAGGTTTTTAGGGGTTGTTTGTGTGTGTAGGGGTTGTTTGTGTGTGTAGGGGTTGTTTGTTTAATGGACGGCGTGCGTTCTCAGGAAAGATACGCGCTGGGCTCTTAGTTCCATGATGCCAAGGAAGGGGAGGAAAAATGAGGGGTTGGGATTGGAGGAGGAGGAATGGGAAGGCGATGATGGCGGGGTCTTGGGTAACTTTGACGTCTTTGATGAGGAGCAGCTGCAGGGGCTGTTTCTGAGGGCCAAGAAGGACATGAGGGATGTACAAGACAGGCTCACTGCGGGTCATTTTCCCAGGAAACTGGAGAAGATCGAGAAGTTGCTGTTGGTATCTTGTAAGGAGGTGTGTCGGTTTTAAGAGGAGGTGCCTGGGTGTTGTGTTGTCGGGGAATGAGGTTGATGTGGTTATGAGGAAGATGCAGGCGTTGGAAGAAGAGGTGGCTAGCTTAAGAGCGGCGAAGGGGCGGAAATCGGTTGTGGATGTCTCGGTTGAGACTCTGCCGGTTGAAATGGGGGGAAATAGTGGTGAGGGGTGACGGGATGGGATTGAAGAGTTGGAGGAGCAGTTAGTTGAGGTGTACTCTCGATTGAGGGAGAGGGAGAAAAGGGTGGAGGAGCTGGAGATCCTATTGAGGATGAAGGAGAAGAGGCAGATGGTGGATGCGGCGGTGGGCCCGGTAGATGGGTGTGAGTGTGGGATTGGGGAGCAGGTGGAGGAGGGGCCTAGGGCTGATGTGGCTGCGGAAGTGGTGGCGGCGGTGATGGGAAAGCTGGAGGGGTGTTTTGAGTGGGATGAGTCGTAAGTTGGAGATGTTGGAGGGTCAGATGACGGGGGGTGGTTGATAGGCTGCCTGCAACAGTGGGGGCTGGAGCGGAGGGTATTGTGGTTGTGGAGAGGGGACCTAAGAAGAGGATTGTGGAGAAGAAGGGTTCGGCTCCAGCTTCACCTTTGGGGATGGACTGGGCCCCTCCTCTGGGCGGTAGGGTCGTTGAGGAGGAGGTAGGGAGAGCTGGTGGGGAGAGTGGTGATGGGGAATGGAGTGTGGTGGTGGAGGAGAGGGGGAAGAGGAGGAGGGTAGTGAAAAAAGGGGTTGTTGTGACCCCTTCTGAACCTCGGGCGGTGCAGAAGAGGGGAACGGCGGTGGCAGGACCGAGGCTCCCGACGCTGCCGCGTTCGGCGGCGGTGGTGGTCACCCTGCGGCCGGAGGCGGTGGCGAGGGGGCTGACTTATGCGGAGGTTATGGGGGACGCCAGGGAAAAGGTGGACTTGGAGGCGATGGGGGTGGAGGACATCTCGTGCCGCTCAACCGCGGCGGGGTCCCGGATCATTGAGATCCCGGGACCGGCGGGGGGGGGAGCGGGCGGATGTCCTAGCGGCGAGGTTGAGGGAGTTGGTCTCGGAGGTGGCGGTGGTCTCCAGGCCTACGAAGCGGGCAGATATCCGCCTAGTGGGCCTGGAGGACTCTGTGTCGAGGGAGGAGGCCCTGGTGAGGGTGGCGCAGGAGGGGGGGTGTTCTGTTGGGGAACTGAGGGCGGGGGTCATAAGGTGTTCGGAGAGGGGTGTTAGGGCACTGACTGTGTCATTGCCAGTTGTGGCGGCAGTTAAGTTGGCGGAGAGGGGATCCGTAAGGATTGGGTGGTGTGCGACCCAGGTCCGTGCACTTGAGGCACTCCCCTTGAGGTGTTACAGGTGCATGGGGCTGGGTCATACTAGAATGATGTGCACCTCGGTGGTTGACAGGCGGACGCAGTGCTACCGCTGTGGGGTCGATGGCCACATGGCCATGGACTGCACAGCGGAGCATCCAAAATGCGCGCTGTGTGCGGAAGAGGGGAGGGAGGCTGGCCATCAAATGGGGGGGGCCTTCTGCCGACCTCCCGTGAGGCGAGGAGCTGTAATGGTGCTGCGGTGGTGAGGATGGAGGCAGGGGGATAATTGGTGTGTTTTGTTGGAGGATGCTATGAGTGTGGTGGTTGAGGGCTTGTCTCTTCTTCTTCTAGGTATCCCTCTCCTTACTATGCCTTGTTGGTCTAACAAGGTAAGTATAGGAGAGGGACCTATCTCCTTTCTCTTCGTAGCGGAGGCGGGCTCCTTCGTCTTTCTTCTTGGCCCGTCTCCGTTCTGTCCCTCTCTTCCCGTTTCTGTTTATGGGGGGCAGGAAGTATTTCCTGCCCCCCGGTATGTTTGACCGTTGGGTCAGGCCTCCCTTCGGGGGGGCGGGCGAAGAGGTGGGGTCGAGAATGTTCTCCCCCATCCCCATTGGGCCATTGTACGACGAGGCCCGGTGGGTTCGCTGCAGGGGGCGACGCGGCGACATGCCTTGGCAACCCCGTATCGCCCCCATCCCAAATGCAGCGGACGGCCCCGGGGGGTTTTAGTGGGTATTTCCGGGCGATTCTCGCCCGGGTGAGTCCCACACTGGCACGGAACTCGTCACTCCGTGTATTTGGGGACTTTGATCCTTCAAATACAATAGATAAGGGTAGTGCGTAAATGCATTTCCCCCCGTCAAAAAAAAAAAAAAAAAAGGGCTCTTTTTCCTTTTTATTCGGGGCAGGGGGTATAATCCCTTGTCCCCGGACTGATGATCTTGGTCATGCCTCTCCTTAGAGAGGTGGGTGGGGAGAAAGCCTGTGGGTCAGGCATCGGCATTCTCCTCTTTTATTCATCTCTGAGTAACAGTTAGTGTACCGCTAAATGTTTCTGAATCATCCCTTTGGCCCAACTGATAAAAAAGTTGAACAATCTTGATTTAAATTAACGGCGACTACCAGAGATGAATAATAAAAGGCAACAGCCTACCTACATGACAAACCAAAATCGCGTTAGCACTCTTTTCAGGGGTATTGACATAACTAATTTGACATTTGGCAGACATTATATTATGTAAATAACCAGAAAATCAGCAACTATTGTAGCGAAAACATATTATGTCTATAATCTATGGCCACAGTGCATAGTGCACATGTGAAAGGTCCCATATAAATAATTGATGCAAATGTAACTTTCAGTGTATAATAATCAACATAATAGTCTCTTATAATTATTATTAATTAATAAATTACAATAAAAATGTCCACAACTTTTGTATGACCTATTTTTTATTATCAATTATATATAGGTCATAAGAGAATTGAAAATAAAAGGCAAATTTAATAAAATATTGCAAACCTCTCCTATGCAGTATTTTTGATATTTTATTTGTATAAAAATATAATTTCTTCAAAATAGGATGTCAACTAAGACCATAACTTCCAGATTTATCCTGGTTTGTATTTTAAAAGTAATTTATTTGTCTTTTTTGACCATACTACAAGAATAACATTTCTCAATATTTTGCTTTATTTTAAATGTAACCCTAGTTACAAAATTTAAATACAGTTATTACTTAAATTGTTGTTGTTAAGATGTTCTGTGTGTCATGTCATATAAGACGTGTTGAGTATATGTTACTAACATTTTTACTAATAAATACTATTGTTTTTTGTCCTACTAATATTGTGTTGTCCATTTTTCAGGTTGATCAGCTAGGTCAAAGGATTTTTTTTTTTTACATTTCATTAGCCATAGTCTTGTTTACCAGTTTCCACTTCTTGGTTCATGACTCTATGTTACGGTTACTGGCAGAATTGTGGCCAATAGCTACAAACGCTAAAAACTAAGAAGTGCGGCAAGAATATTGTTAAGTTTGAACATTTTAGAACAAACTTTCAACTTTATTAAATTCTAAACAAAAATGCTATTAAACAATGAACTCATGTTAACAGTATTAATGTGACTGATTGTTTTACTAATCAATATTCAATTTTGTGGAAAGATTGGCCGTCTACAATTTATAATTATACTTTATTAACCATTATCATCTGCTTGAACTTATCGCCTTTTTATTTGGGATCAGCACAACATATCTTCCTCTTCCATTCATCTTTATTTGAGGTCATACCTACATTTACTTTCTTTCTAAGCATATTATCTTTCACACAGTCCATCCATCTTTTCTTTGGTCTTCCTCTTCCCCTATACCCATCCACATTTATATCCAATACCTTTCTTACAACATCCTCTTTCTTCCTGCACATTACATACCCATATCAAGACAGACCTGCTCCTCACCTTCTCTATCACTGGTACCACTTTCAAACTTTCTCTAATCTATTCATTTCTAATTCTGTCCATTCTTGTCCATTATACTTTATTCACTATATTTATTATTTAACACTTCTTGCATACAAATATGTACAAACATGAACATAGTGCCTTAATATTTATAATTTTTACAAAACCTAACACAAGAGAAATTACATTTTCCAGTTTACAAAATATTCAGGCATATATAATCACTGCACATTTCAAATCCGCTGTCCTCGCTGAAACACTACTAAAAAGTTTCCATATATTAATTTTAAACTTTTTGTTTTTAAATTACATTAAATGCTTATGACATTTTATAAATTACACCATGAATGATAACCATGTTATTTTCAAACGAAGTGTATGTAATAATTTTATAAATGCTAATTAAACATTACATTATTGATGTAACTCATACTCCTGTGTAGCTTTTAACTACCCAATTGATCAATATGTTAGGAAAGAAAAAATCTATAAAATTTAACAGACTTTATAAAAATATCATTACATGCTAACTTTATCCAACCATAATCCTCTTTCGTCCGCGTTCTCTTACTATTTGATATCTCGCCATGACTTCTACAATATGAAAGGTATTGGTAACTTCATATACACTCAGTACTTGCTGCAGTAATGTTGGAAGGTCACTGTGTGTGCTAATGAAAGACCTTTCCATGACATACAGATCAACGGCTCTTTGTTCAATAGTTGTATCAAATCCTGAGAGTCCAAAATCTATCATGACCAACTGGAAGTCACGTTTCTCGATCCATTTGCCCTCATTAATGTCCTTCTGGATGAGCAACATGTTCGATGTGGTCAGATCGCCGTGTACAATATTTTCATCATGCAGTTGCCCGACTGTGGTTCCAATCATTTTGGCGACTAATTCTAAACCCTCAGTTTCCTCACCCGGTGCATACTTTGACAGATTCGATAAATAGTCGTTGACGGTAATGCTGTTTTCGTAGTACTGCATATATATCCTTCGGCGATTGAAGTCCAGTAGATATATAGTAGGTGTTAGGATACCTGCGGTCAAGCAGCGAGCGATGCCCCGAACTTCGAATTTCATACGTTCTTTTGTAATATGGGAATCTAATTGAGGGTGCCTGTAGGTCTTAATAAATCTTTCTTTGATCAACGTTGGTTTGCCTAAGTAATTGCATGTGTAGATTCTCGCTTCTGCACCTTGTTTTATTAATTTCATATCAGTGGTCATATTCTCAAATGTTTGCCGAAGTTTTAGAAAGTTATAATAATTATAATTGTTTTGTATACGCACTTTTATTTTTTAACGCTGATACTAATACGCACACGACAGATTTCATGACATTAGTGATGTGAACCGGTTCTAGAAAAACCTTACAAACCGGTACTTAAAAACCTGTAACACCGGTTTTTATTTAAAAATACCGTTACTTTTAAATAAATGACAGGCCTACAACCAAAGAGTACCCACAACTTACAGTAGATAAACTTAAACGACACAATGCATCTGACGCAGAGTTTATATCTTGCTCAGTACATTTCTGAGATATTGAGTATTTAAACAAGTTACTGAGAACGATTCTCCGACCAAGGTCCTAGACACGTTAAAAATCTTACCTCACAATTTTGTACAAAATAGACAAATTATAAACTTAATATCAAAACGTATACGAGCAATTGATTTTTTTTTTTGTCAGTGTGTTCGAAAATTTGGTATATGTAGCGTTTGTTACTGTACGCCTGCCGTTCTGAGGCCTCGGGTTCGATCCCCGGGTTAGATCAATTGATATTGGGTATTCCTACTCAGTAATCGTCTCGGAGTTTGAAATTTGTGCCCGATATGGCGACAGGCTCGCCCCCTGTCACATCTGGGACGGAATTAAGCTCGGCGAAATGTGGGTGGGTGTAGTTCGCTATTTCACCTCTGCTTCACCCTTCGGGGATAACAGGCGTGAGCTTATGTTATGTTATGTATTAATTTAAACATTAAACCAATGATCGTCAAACTGCACCTCACGGCCGGTATTTGTGCAGCCCGCGAAATAGCAAACAATTTTAACAGGTTCTATCTCAAAACCGAGTTTACATACTATAAAGTTAAATAAGTAGAAGTACGCAGGATGGAAACATGAGTATAAGTTAGTCAGGAAGTGGGTTGCGAGAGAGAATTCTTGACAAGGGCTAACGCTTTAGCAACCGTGCCGGGAATTTTCCTTTTTCCCGCCTTCCCTTTTTTTCATGGGAAATGCAACCCTCGTCGCTAATAGAATTTACTTTATTAGGCAGTTGACACCATGAACAAATAATTCTAGAACACAACTTCTTAAAAAAACCGGTACTCAATTTTGTAATCGGTTCCATCACTAAGCGACACAACTGAAACGTTTAAGATTTCAAGTGATAACTTCTTATGGAGGAAGCGCGGGAAACTTCAAGAAAGGCGGTCGTGATTTTTTGTTGAAATTGTATTTTAACAGTTTTATGATCAGTAGAGTGTAATTGTGTATATATTTATGTACATTATTTTCTTTTAATAGTTTCTTTGTAGTTTTTCTCTTATTATTCTCTAATTTAGGTAAGTTCTCTTTTTTCATAATTTAGTTAGGACGCCATAAACGAGCCCCCTGATCCAGGGGGTCCAGTGCCTCCAGCAGTTGAATTTGTTACTATTAGTTGTAGTAATATTAAAGATAATCACACGAATATACCGATTGATGTAAGATCAGATGATTCTTGTATAGATTCAGATGCATCATGGTCTCAGTCAAGACCAATGAAACGCATACACTTACAAAAGATGCGCAAGAGTTGTAATAAAAGAAAAAGAAATAATTGTTCATTGCATGAAAATAAATGCACTGATTGTCGATGTATGGACTCTGAAATTATTACCAATGATATCAATATTTCACAACCCACTAATGTATGATAATAAAGTAACCACTTCATTAACTAATAATTCAGTCCAATATGTTAACAATCATTCCACCATAAAGAGTTCTACGCCTATAGGAAGAGCATTATATGTAGAAACTGACTATGCACCCTATATTGTTCACGTACAGCGGATTGAATCCACATCAAATGATGGTACAACACTCCTCCCAGTAACATTTGGCAAATTTTTAAAAAGTAATGGCATTCATAATATAACTAATGGCAGCTTAAAAAGAATAGGACGTAATAGAATTACTCTTTCATTTTCTTCATATGGTGATGCTAACTCGTTTTTAATTAATAAGAGTTTGGAATTAAATAAATTAAAAGCTTATATTCCAACATGTAGTGTGACACGTATGGGTTTGGTGCGAGGTGTTCCTTCTGAATGGACGCCAGACGAAATTACTGAAAATATTAATGTACCAATAGGTTGTGGTAAGATTTTAAAAGTGAGAAGGATAAATTATAAGGTTATGGTTGAAGCAGCCCCAGTCTGGAAACTCTCACAGACTGTAGTTCTTACTTTTGATGGTCAGGTACTACCAAAACGGATATTTCTATGTTTTAATGCTTTGCCTGTTGAACTATATACCTATCCAACTATCCAATGTTATAATTGTTGTCGTTATGGTCATACTAAACTACAATGTCGTTCTAAGCCTAGATGTTACAAATGTGGCAAGGAACATACAGGTGTATCCTGTAATGTTGATGAAGATTACGTTAGTTGCTGTATGTGTGGTGGAAATCACTTTGCCATTAATAAATCATGTCCAGAATTTTCATGACAAAAGCAAATGAAAACTACAATGGCTGAGAACTGTATATCTTATCCAGAAGCCTCAAAAATGTGTCCTCCTGTAACCCGTTTATACTGTGATGTATTAACATCAAATACATCTACACTTGTTAGGCCTAATTCAATTAATAAAAATAATAGTGTGTCATATAAAAAAAACTGTTTATCGTGAACCTCATAGAACAATGACAATTAATAAAGGTTATGATCAGGTAGCACATAATGAACTCATTAAAGATTATAATATTAGTTCATCTCAAAATGGTTGTGGTTATAAAAATACAAATGAACAAGATCAACAGTCTATCCGTGAAATTATTATAGCACTCATAAGTTATTAACTCAAACTCAAATAATACCGTCCAACGAGGTTACACAACTTTTAACTGTATTAAAAAATACAGAAAGATAATTCAATGGAATGCCCGAATCATTAGTAATAAGAAAAATGATCTCATTTACTTACTAAACAAATATAAACCTATCCTAGTTTGTTTATCAGACTTGGCTGAAGCCAAGAACTGTATTTAAAATAAATGGTTTCTCCTGTGTTAGAGATGACCGGCAGGATGGCTATGGAGGAACAGCTATATTAATCAAAAACACCTTTTCATATACTGTTATTTCTCTTCCTCATTTTGATGATTTTTCTATAGCTGCTATTCAGTTCAATAATATTTGCTTTGTTTCTATATATATATATATATACCCCATCCTTCCTCTTCTATTTTGTCAAAGATTAATATCATACTTTCTTCCCTTCCTAAACCATTTTTAATAATGGGAGATTTTAACTGTCACCACCAATCATGGGGTAGTTCCTATTCTACAAGTTATGGGGGTGAACTTTTATATATACTTGATAAGCAAAATTTATGTTTATTGAATACAGGCTCACCAACTAGGCGTTCTGAGCCTTCTGATAACATTAGTGCAATAGACCTTTCTATTTGTAGTCCTAGTTTAGCATCTTTAACCTCTTGGTCTACATTGCCATATACATATGGCAGTGACCATTATCCGATTTTAATATCAATAAATAATATTAAATATGAGAAAACATTAGGTAATAAAATAAGCGACGCGGTGCTTGTTGCGACGCGGTGCTTGTTGCGACGCGGTGCTTGTTTGCGACGCGGTGCTTGCGAAAGCCACCCCGTGTCGCCCCCATCCCAAATGCAGCGGACGGCCCCGGGGGGTTTTTAGTGGGTATTTCCGGGCGACTCTCGCCCGGGCGAGTCCCACACTGGCACGGAGCTCGTCACTCCGTGCCCCCTTATCTATTGTATTTGGGGGACTTTGATCCTCCAAATACAATAGATAAGGGTGTGCGTAAATGCATTTCCCCCCATCAAAAGAAAAGAAAAAAAAAAAAAAAAAAAAAAAAAGGTAATAAAATAAAACAACCAACAACCGCGTATTAGGCATAAGTTATGTAAAGAAAAGTGGAGTAATTTCAGGAAGGCTGTAGAAAATAAAATATCTTTACTGCCAAAATGTTTTGAAGGTACAGGATTGTGTGCCAACACGTTTTCCAAGCTTTTATAACCACAGCAGATAAAATATTCCCTCTAAAAAAATCTGCTTCATCTCATATACCATCTCCGCCATGGTGGGATCATGAATGCACTGAAGCTGTAAAAAGGAGAAAAGAGGCAGAGTTAAATTACAATAATAAAATGACATCTGAAAATTTTGAAATTTTAACCAATGTAATGAGTAATACTAAAAAGTTATTAAAGGAAAAAAACAAAAAGGTTGGAAAACATTTTGCCATTCAATCTCACCTTCAACAAGTTCATCAGATGTCTGGCGTAATATAAGACGCTTTAGGTATGGGATGGATAACTCTAGGAATTTAAAATTTTCTCCTTCAATGGCTGAAAGCTTCATGGACCGCCTAGCTCCACCAACGGTACCATTTATAGAGCATATTCATGATTACTTATTAAATTCCATACCATCTGCTATAAACAATAGCTCAATTATTAATTCACTGTTTACGCTCAACGAATTAAAAGGGGTGTTATCCATTAGAAAAGACACATCACCTGGTTCAGATGGTATTCTATATTCGTTTCTCTCCAATCTAGGTGATAGCGCTCTACAGTATTTTTTAGAGTTAATAAACACTGTTATGACAACAGGAATCGTCCCATCATCGTGGAAATCACAAGTAGTGTTGCCGATATTGAAACCTAATAAGTTACCTTCTGAAGTGTCATCTTATCGCCCTATTGTAATGTCATCGGTTTTGGCAAAAATAGCTGAACATTTAGTGAAAAATCGATTAGAATGGTATCTTGAAAGCCGTGAATTATTTTCTAAGAGTCAATTTGGTTTCCGAAAAGGTAAAAGCACTTTAGATTGTATTGGTATTCTAACTACTGATATTAGAATAGCATTGTCGAAAAATGAATCTACTCTTTCTGTATTTTTAGATATTAAATCTGCTTATGATAATGTTGTCTTGCATATCTTAAAACGAAAACTTTATATACTTCAAGTCCCAGAACTGTTTATAAATTTTATTATCAACATGTTAACTGAAAGAGTTATGACTTTAGATTCTACTAATATTTCGAGGACAGTATGGAAAGGCCTACCGCAAGGTTCAGTACTCAGTCCATTACTATACAACGTTTATACTTATGACCTTGAAACATCTCTAAATGGTTCAGTAGAGGTCCTTCAGTATGCCGATGATTTATTACTGTACTTTTCAGATCATTCTATAAATATTTTGGTATCACGTGTATCGACATCTCTGACACTTCTAAAATCATGGATGGAAGCAAACGAATTAGATTTGTCACCACAAAAAAGTACATCAGTGTTGTTTACAAGATGCAAAATAGCACCACCTATTACATTAACTTATGATGGAGTAGATATCCCAGTTAAAAACAACATTAAATATCTTGGTGTAATATTAGATTCTAAATTCACTGGTCTTCCACATTTTGAATATGTTATAACAAAATGTGAAAATCTCCTGAACATTCTTAGATGCCTTTCGGGTGCTTGGTGGGGTGCTCACCCCTTTTCTATGAAACTTGTTTATAATGCACTAATAAAAAGTGTTTTGGATTATGGAACTTTTTTATTGGTGCCTGGTAGTATAGCTGGTTTTAAAAGATTAGATGTTATTCAATCTAAGGCTTTAAGATTAATATCTGGGGCTATGAAATCAAGCCCTATCAATGCTCTACAGGTTGAATGTGGTGATCCTCCGTTATATTTAAGGAGACAGTTCTTGTCGGATAAATTTCTATTTCGAAGTTTACAATTATCTAGTCACCCTCTTATAGCCAAGTTACATTTTTTAACTGAACATGTTACACTGTCTACATATTGGGAACGCAAGTCTCGCCCTTGCTTGGTTAATAGTCACCTTAAAATACAAAATATTGAGGCTCCTATTCACAAGTCTCGTTGTCTTCCAATTTTCTCTACTAATTTAGATTGTTTGCTACTTTCGCCTGATATTTATTTAAA
Organism: Samia ricini; assembly: GCA_014132275.2. Taxonomy (NCBI): domain Eukaryota; kingdom Metazoa; phylum Arthropoda; class Insecta; order Lepidoptera; family Saturniidae; genus Samia; species Samia ricini. Next base: position 17,705,946 of record AP028158.1, read on the forward strand.
TTTAGATGTAGGAGAACGTAAACATAACGTAAACGATTTTTTTAATTCGGTAATAAACACTAAATGGCCTTGCTGGTATCATATTTATAGTGATGCATCTAAACGTTTAACTTCAGGATGTGTTGGTGTTGGGATATATCATCCCCAGTACAATATAGTACAAAAAAATTAAACTGCCCCCGGAGTCTTCTGTATTTGCTGGTGAATGTTTTGGATTATTTAAAGCAAAGCAGTAGAATATATTCTTCTTATGAATTTACAAAACACAGTTATTTTTACAGATGCTAAGAGCGTTTTACAAACATTAATGAAATTTCCGTTTCAAAGTAAAAGTCATTTTTCAATTATTATCGACATTCGTACCAAACTCCATATATGTTACTTAAAGGGATATTGTGTCTCATTTGTTTGGATACCCAGCCACTGTGGTATCAAAGGCAATGAAAAAGCGGATGAACTAGCTAATCAAGCGGTGGATTGCGGTGATTTATTCCCATACAAAATTTATTATAATGATCTAGTTAAACTGCCTCGGCTTCATCTCTGGGAATCCTGGAAGGAAGCCTGGGCAGTTAGTAGCAAAGTAAAAGGGAAATTCTATTATAATATTCAACAATCTATACCAAAAAAAACCGTGGTTCTATAAATTCAAACTTAATAAGACTGCTACATCGATTTTAATACGCATGCGGCTAGGACATGTTTGTACTATAGGGCCCATATTAACTGCCTCCAGGGTAACCTGAACCACTCCGCCGCTGCACAGGATCTGCTGGTCCAAACAGTGGCGGAGTGGGGGGCGGATGTGGCCATCGTCGCGGAGCCCTACCACGTTCCCAACGTGCCCAGCTGGGTAGGGGACAGGGAGGGCTTGGTGGCGATCCACAGTCCGCGGGTGCCCCTCTCAGTACTAGAGAGGGGCGACGGGTTCGTGGCGGCCGCCTGGGAGAAGTACGCGCTTGTGGGCGTGTACTCTCCAGCCGGAAGTACTGGAGAGGGTCGTGGAGGCACTGTTTCCCCACGACCCTCCAGGGTTCTCCCCACCCAGGATGGCGCCTCTCGTTCCTGCCGAGGCGGGCGACCAGCTTCTCCCTCCCCACACTAGTGATGGGGAGATGGAGATGGTGGTACGTCGCCTGCGCGGGAGACGCAAGGCGCCAGGGCCTGACGGGGTCCCGGGCTGCGTCTTGGGTTTGGCCCTCAGGTACCTAGGGGGCAGAGTACGGGAGCTGTTCGACCGGTGCATAACGGTCGGACAGTTCCCTAGGCCCTGGATACAGGGCCGTCTCTGCCTCATAGGGAAGGAGGGCCGCCCCCTGGACTGCCCGTCCGCGTATCGGCCCCTCGTCATGCTGGATAACGTCGGGAAGATGTTCGAGAGAATAATATCTTCCCGCATCATCCAGCATATGAGGGACGTGGGGCCGGAGTTGGCGGACGCGCAGTTCGGGTTCCGGGAGGGACGCTCGACGGTGGACGCCTTGGTGAGGCTGAAGAGGTGGTCGATGGAGGCCACCTCTCAGGGGGATAGGTTGTTGGCGGTGTCGCTCGCCAACGCCTTCAACAGCCTTCCGCACTCTGTGATAGTGCAGGCGCTCCGATCATTCGGAGTGCCCCACTATCTGCGGGGGCTGTTGGAGGACTATCTCTGAGGGAGGGAGGTGTCCTGTGTGGACAGCCAAGGCGTCGTCGTCCAGCGTCCGGCGGGCTGCGGGGTTCCACAGGGGTCGGTGCTCGGACCGCTCCTGTGGAACGTGGGCTACGACTGGGTCGTCCTTGGCGCACTTCCGAGTGGGATGCGCCTGATTTGTTACGCGGACGACACCCTTGTCGTAGCCCGGGGGGGGGGGGGGAGGGAGAGGTGGAGCGCTTGGCCACGATGGGGGGGTAGCCCTGGTGGTCAAGCGCATCGAGATGCTCGGGCTCAGGGTAGCGGCCGAAAAGACCGAGGCCCTGTTGTTCCATGGGCCTCGGCATGGGCCGCCCCCTGGGGTGAGCATGCCGTGTATCGGTACTCGGCAGCGAGGAGGGATGGTGGTGGGCTCCGCTTACATCCGGCAGAAATAAGGAAGGAGAGACTGGAGAGGAGAGAGGTGGAGTTGGTCCGATGGGAGGAGGACCTGGCGGATGCACGCTACGGGCGGCCTACCGTAGACGCCATCCGCCCGGTCCTCCGGGAGTGGATAGGGAGGCGTCACGGCTCCCTCAGCTTTAGGCTTGTGCAGATACTATCCGGGCATGGTTGCTTCGGGTGGTATCTGCACAAGATAGCTAGGAGGGAGCCGTCGGCGGTGTGCCACCACTGTGACGCGGCGGAAGACACGGCGCACTACACCCTTGCGGAGTGCGCCGCGTGGGAGGAACCGCGTCGTGCAGTGGTGGCGGCGGTAGGGCCAGACCTCTCGCTGCCGACGGTCGTCAAGGCCATGGTCGGCAGCGAGGAGGTCTGGGAGGTGGTTGCCTCCTTCTGCGAACAGGTGATGCTGCAGAAGGAGGCCGCTGAGAGGGCCCGTGAAGAGGATCCTAGGGCGGATCCTCGGAGGCGAAAGAGGCCCAGGGGGAGAAGGGCACGCTACGTGCGGAGTTTTCTCCGCACGTAGGCGTGTCCGTTTTTTTTTTTTTTTTACTTTTTTTTTCTTCAAAAAGCAGTGGCAGGTCTTTTCCCCCTTTTTTCCCTTTGCCCGCCACTGCTCTTTCTAATTCTTCTTTCTTCTTTTCTTTTTTTTTTTTTTTTTTATGGGGGGCGGAGGTTTGTTCCGCCCCCTGGATGTCTGACCTGTGGTCATGCCTCTCCTCAAGAGGCGGGCTAAGTGGTGGAGGGGTACTTTTCTCCTCCAGCCCCATCGGGCCATTGCACTGACGGGCCTGGTGGGTTCGCTGCAGGGGGCGATGCGGTGCTTGCGAAAGCCACCCCGTGTCGCCCCCATCCCAAATGCAGCGGACGGCTCCGGGGGGTTTTAGTGGGTATTTCCGGAGCGCCTCACGCCCGGGTGAGTCCCACACTGGCACGGAGCTCGTCACTCCGTGCCCCCTTATCTATTGTATTTGAGGGACTCTGATCCCACAAATACAATAGATAAGGGTAGTGCGTAAATGCATTTCCCCCCGTCAAAAAAAAAAAAAAAGGACATGTTTGTACTCCTGCACATCTTTTTAAACTTGGGATTATAGAAAATTCCACTTGCAGTTGTGATTGCGAAGTTGCAGATTTAAACCATATTTTCTTTTCTTTTCTTGTACCAATTATGATACTTGTTCATTTTACAATAAATTGATAGCTCTCCATATACCTTTGCCTATTAACATAACCACCTTACTTCATACTTTAAATATAAATGTATATAATTTATTACCTCTGTATATAAATACTAACAATATTAGAATCTAGCTTTCCTTTTTTTTCTGTTAATTATATCCTACTGATCTTATCAAAATATTCCTTTTTCTTTAATATCCTATGTTTCCCTAACTTCGTTACTCGTACACTCCATTAAAACAAGACACTGGCATATGCGTCATTAACGCCTTGCCAAACAAGGAAGAAAAAAAAAAACTTCTTATGGGAACCACTTTCTTACGTAACGCGTCTGTCTGGCTTCCTTCCTTCTCTCTCACGCATACGGTAGGCAGGCTCCTCCTCTTTCACTTTAACCCACAGCGCTGCCCGTGTTTCGGACAGACGCTTCCCTCTCTCTCTTCTCAGTGTTCAGTGTGCGATAGACATATACTGTTGATTAAATAATGATAATATACAAAACACAAAAATTGGAACTAAGAATAAAATATATCTTATAATAAATAAAATATTTTATTAATAAATAACCTTTTCTTACATTATTATATAAATATACATAAAATATAAGTCATAACCTAAGCTTGTCTGAAGTTAAACAATTTCAATATTAATAAATAGTTTAACTTAAATTAGTATAAATTATCACTTCTGTCCCGAGACGCAAACATTTTTTTATTCCATTATTCCTTATAAAGAAAAGGCAAATAGATACAGACAATAGACTATGCAGCCAAGCCTGACATTAGGAATATTTCATACAATCCTTTAATAAATATGTGACTTTTGCTAGAACTTTTCAGAATTTTTTATGATATCTCAAAATGAACATTTTATATCATTATTTTCAAATAACTTCACTTTTATAACATAACCCTAGATTTATTTGCCACGAAACTATTGAAATTCACATATATAGTCTAATTTACGTGTTAATTACCATAATTGAGGTTTTAATTACTGTCATAAAACAAACGCAAGATGGGCCCAACGATTTTCGAATTTTATTAACTAATTTTATTGTTCGCAAAATCTGTGATATTTAGTTTTTAAAACTAAAATAAAAGCAAGCTGTGTTTACTTGAAAATTGGACATCATATTCTTAGATTTAAATATGTTAATAACATAGTATGAATCTAGGTAACAATTTTTGTAAATCAAGAAAAAATATGTAAATAACCTACGATGTCATTAAAATTTAAAGACCAATATTATTCAAAAATTTATTTACCTTTTTTACACGAGGAAAAGTTCATTTAAGCATTCTTCTGCCCGGGAGGATAGTGGGGTATTTGGGACTAACCCGGTGAACGAAGTCAATGGAAATATATACTAAAATCCCAATTCCATCAATGCATTAATTTCAAAAATGATCATTCAATTTGGAACTAAATTTCGTTTCGACAATTCACTACGTACTATTATGTTCATTACACAAAAGTACTCTTCACTTATATAGGAAATGAATCCCCGATTTTTCATTTGAAAATAAGGTTTCTTGTAAATTTTGTCCATCACGTACAACGTAGTATGTGATTCGTGCGGTCGCACCATTATAGATAACTAAGCCATGCCGATTATGTACAGTGGGCATAATACGTCGAATTTGTAGCATATAGACGGCACTTTAAATTTATACTCGCGAGACAGAGACTGAAATGATTGTCCCTTTTCTTCGTGCATGCGATATATGTATATCTATTTACACGCATATTCACTTACAGGAGAGCTAGGAGGAGGCTGTGGGCGTGTATCTTGATATTGGTGAAGTGCCGGCCAACGGCACCAAGTATAATCTGATCCGAATTAATTCTCGTCAAATTCTTTAATGTAGTGATTTATTCGTTTAGTGACGGTCTGACGTTCGAGCGCTCCGCTAGCTCTTGATTGTATACAAAATAACTAATCGAGTGTGACTTAAAACTGGTAAATATACCAAAAAAAATTTATAAAAATAAAAGACTGTGCATATAACTGTGATTTTTTATTATTGTGAGAGCAATGTCGGAGGGTTTGGAATACGAAACAATTGTGCAGAATGGTCCAAGAAAAGTAAGTTGTATTTTTAAATTATTTCTCCTTAAATCTGAAAAAAATAAGGTAGGTATTTTTTTATTATCGGAACAAAAACGAAAGACCGTGTTTTTGTGTAATGAAAAAAAAAAAATTATACATAATTACTAAACATAATTTTACGATTGTACAACTCGTACAAAACATATAACAACTCGGAGACTTTATTATGGCTATTTCAGGCGCAACTATAGGTATAGGTAGACAAATAGGTAGCAGAAGGGATGAAATGCTCTATACAAATGTCTGGTTGCCATAAGATAGATAGATATGTTGCATGTCTCGTCTCGAAATGCAGCGCGGGTGGTTTGATTTGTAATTTCCTGTGCGCATCTCGTTTTTTAATGTATGTTGGCGGGAAATTGCACGCAGGTTTGAGGCGAAACGGAACGATAACCATGATGTCACGGGATAAATAATAGGTCGACTGAGCTGACACATTTGCATAAAACAATAAATTATAAGCGTGAATCATTAGGAATATTAAAATTTGTTTACCGGTTTAATATTGATAGTACGACATTTAGAATTAGAATTATTATTTATACGTATTAATGAGTTTAACGGACTGTAAAATTCAATTAGGTATACTTATATTTTTTCTAATTTTATTTCATTTATTTTTAGTTTGATTATTTTAATGATAACATAAAAATATTACTTACTTGTTGTTTTTATTTTCAAATACTTTTATTGAATATTTATTAAACAAAGAAGGTAATTAGAAAATTTGGTTTATGTTATTGAATTATTTGTAAACGAACCACATCCACAGCTTTAGGTATACGGATTATACCATTTTATAGAGGACAAATCATCATGTGTCAAAACTGTCGGTTCCGTTCGCTCTTTTCAATATAGGTTTTCCGGCCGTATATAGGGACGTTTTCGCATTCTTCCAGACCTCTCAGCATGTAAGCCTCACTCAAATAGAGGTAACGCTAACGAGACTGTATCCTCCGTTGGTGCAATAATTTAATGCTCTTAACTGGAAGTGCCTTGATAGCTTCACTGTACTTGGATCTAAGAAGACCATTTATACTTTTTTAGTTTATTTATACCGGTCGTTGTAGAGATCTTTGGGGGAAAACTTTTCTCCATCAGTGCATTGCAGGGTCACTTTGTATACAATATTTTGATGTTTAATGTTTACTTGTCCTATTTAATAGTTTTAATTTGTTTTTTTTTGTTAAATAAATTAATAATTATTTTTTAATCCAATGGATAGATTTACGGAATCGTCACTTTTTATTTATTTACTGCATTAACAGATTAATATATTATAATATTTAATCACAATAATCATGTTAACCGACTCGATCCACTGGATATTGACCTCCTTCAATAAAAATAGATTCAATGCTTTATCGGATCATGTGAATCGATTCTTATTCTCTAGTTACAAGTCATTTAACTTACCTAAACTACTTACCTACATTTAACATTATAATTTATATTAACTCCCAAGTAATATATATATATATATATGACAGGTATGTACGTAAAATATTTTTTTTTGTAATTATATTTAATTCGTTTATTGGAAATCTATTTATATTAAACTTCATCCTTCTTTATGAGTACATGCGTTCGGCGACACATTTGAAAGGTAGGTATTTCAGAAACCTATTGCTATCGCGTTGCGCACCAAAGAAAGAGTTATAATCCACGAAAGGGACAACTGCAGCTCGGGCTGATTTTACTGAATGCAAAATAGACGAAAACATCACCTCGTAGTACCCTGTTTCCTCCTCAAAAATTGAACCGATTATTCATTTTCGTTCAATTATAGAACAAGAAAGACTTTGGCTATGCCTCTACGTTTTTCTTTACTATAATGCTATTTATTATCCAGGGAGGAAACAGGGATTACGTTTGCATGGAATAAATGCCGATCGCATATCCTCTTGAGTTCATATCGAGTGAAAAAGAAACGAATTTTAAATTATTGAATGTTGAAAAATTATAAGTTATTAATTGCCACGACGAAATATGTACGTATAATCGTTAATAATTATCATTAACTAATATAGACAGCACTGCGTTAATATTATCTGTAACTAATGTTTTAAAATAACACTGCTATCTTAATATGCACCGCCTCAGACGACAGAGCGTGAAATCTACGTAATATGATACGTAATAATTAGTATAAATGTATTTCCTTTTTTTTAATGAAAAATTTAGACCGTATAAAACAAACGCCATGGTCTAGTTGGGTTAATAAAAAGAAAGTTACATGCTCGGAATTTACATAAATGATTCTACAGAGAGTGCCTGGTGCGATTTTGGTTTGTCATGTAATCGTCTTTATTTTTTTAATTCATTAACTTGTAGTATTTCATTATATATACTACTAGCGATGTGCCCGCGGCTGCGCCCGCGTTTCTTATATTCTTCACTGTGTTTTAATTGTTTTATATGAAACTCTAATTGTTTTCTTTAAAATTTTATAGTACTAAGATCACTAAGCATCACCGCTCTTTTCGAGACCGTAATTACTAAAATCGATATAATATGTAGTACCTATTGTACAAGCTAATGTTTTAAAAGATACCAGATTTTTGTTTCTTTTTGTTTGTTACTTTTGATCAGTAAAACTACTAATTTGATATTATTAACTACATCCATAACAATAAATTAAATTGGAATGTCTGTTTGTAATGTCAAAATTAAATATTTTTTACTTAATAGGTATGAACTTGTATACGATACCTATACCAAAAATACATTTTTTTTTTATTTCTGTCTGTCTGTCTGTTTGTTTGTACCGGGTATTCTCCGGAACGGCTGGACGGATTTTGACGGGAGCGTTTCATATATTCTTCACTGCATATTTTTTTAAATACAGAATCCTAATTTTTGTTTAGTACTAAGATAAAATATAAATATTTATCATAAATTCAAGCACCTGCCCGTAAAACTGTGCATTGAATCGGATTTTATTCAAATTTTTATGAGTTTATTTTTTTTACGCGGAACCCTAATTATGTTCGAAAATTAAAAGTACGCTAAGTTACCCGGAGTAACTTCAGCTATCTACCAAAAAAGTCCCGTAAAAATCGGGCCAGCCGTTCCGCAGATTACCCACTACAAACAGATAAAAATTTCAATTTTTTTTTTCAAATTATATTTTTGGTATAGGTATCGTATATATATTCATATTTATTTAGTAAAAAATAATAATTTTGACATTACAAACAGACACATAAATTTGATTTATTAGCATAGATCAATTATTGTTATTAGTATAGATGTAATTTTGGTGTCATTTTGTAATGATATCGTTTATTAAGAGTATATCCTAGCGGCATTTATTCCACACAAACGTACCTAGTCCTCTGTTTCCTCCCTGGATAATAGCATTATGGTAAGTAAATATTTTAATATCAAATAATATCTACCACCGCCATGCCCATAAATTAGTTATTGTAGATATTAGGAGCCTTTGACAATTAAAATAAAATTAAAAAATCAAAACGTACAGACGTAGGTGGCCAAATTCTTTTTTATTCTATAACTGGAAGAATATTAAAAATCAGTTCAATTTTGGAGGAGGAAACAGGTTAACACGAAGTGATGTTTTCGTCTATTTTGCATACGGTAAAATCAGCCCGAGCTGCAGTTGTCCTTTCAGTGTTTTAAAACTCTTCCTTTGGGGCGCAACGCGACAGCAAAAGATTTCTGAAATGCCTACTTTTCAAATCTGTCGCCGACCGCATGTCCTCTTAATGTAAGTAAGCACTTTCACCTAGCAACATTTAAAATAGTAACACAATGTAACGGTGGATTAACCGTGGGACATAAACCAATGCATCCCAGACAGACGTTGACTTTCACGTAGTCATCGCAATTAGTCGTCTTGAAAGTAAGTCACAGGTTTTCAACTATAAATAATTGTGATACATTGTTATCATTCCTTAATAGATTCATTAATAGAATCCGGTTTTAATCTTTCTCTTCTGCCGGTTCTAAAAATAAAAACGGTTCAAAATGGGGATACGTTGTGCATATCGTTAGTGCATGAAATGTCACTTAACACGCTGGATAAAAAATTTCCCCTAATCTGATATAGGAGCTCCAAAACAAGCTTCGGGACCCAAAGTGCCCGTTTTCCAAGACCGCGTGAAAATTATAAATATTATCGAAAATGCCCCCCTCAATTATCAAAAAACTTGTTTAAAGATCTCCTCATTCAGCGATATTGATAACAATCAGGAAAATCAGCTGTATTATAAAAAAAAACTTTGTACCTTTGACAAATATAAATTATAGTCAATTAACATTTTCAAAATAACATTAAAAAGTACATTCATTTTTCATTGAAATTGACGTAAAAAAAGATTATTCCCCGTTTTGAGTAAAAAAAATAAATTGTCCCTTTATAATATGCACCATATTGTAAACTACACGCAACGTACATATAATATGGTTTTGCCACACAATCTATCCATCAAAAATTGTTTACTGTGTACAGCCGTCTAACGGACAAACGGACAGATAGACGTTGCGTTTTATATAATTTATAAGGATATGGGACATTTTTTTTCCAAAACTAATTAGAATAGTTAGTATTGTTAATTCCGCGGAATCAAATTATCAAATGTATCATAGGTGTAGTATAGTATAGTAATATTAGTCTTCATGGCTGCGTAAATTCTCTTTTAAATTTTTTCTAATGGTTACGTAATAAATATTTGTTTACTATTACTGACCTGTCGGGGGTTGGTTCAAAAATGTTCTAAGTTTCCGTTGCTTAATTCTTGAATGACCCCTAAGCACTCGCCACAGAATCCGCGTGAAGTTGTAAAAAGGCTTTTGAGATCAAACCACAGTTATTTGATTTAAAAAAAAAAATCAGGTTATAACTAATTTATTTGTAAATTTAGATTATTGCTTATGAATCTTGTTACTTACTATCTTACTATATTCACGATTGCATAACCTAGATACATCGAGAAGTTGATATTTCTATATGAGGCAATATTTTCATGTGACCTTCTCACTTGTACGGATAAATCTGTAACAAACAAAAAAAAAGCCAATCATTCCACTGACTTGAGGCACTAATATTAATGAAATATTATATCGACCGTGAAGTTATCGCATACCTATTTACATCGACAGAGTATACAGTATTTCGTTACTTTCCTCGTATCTCTTGAGGTTAATTGTGTTTTTCCAAATAAATGTTTATAATTAAAACACTGTATCTATGCATGGTTGATAATATTAAATTGAATAATATGAATATCATAAAACAGCATTATATAGTTTTTATGATAGGTAGGATATATAAAATAATATAATGTATTGTATGAAGCTTAAAAAACGGTTAATTTATTCGCGTCAGTTTTCCTAAATGACTAATTCTCGTAATATCAAAAATATTATAATTAGAGAAAAAGCAACATGCCAATAGATCGATTTTCTCACCGAGTTTTTTGATGGAATCTCAATTATGTTTTTTTTTCTGAGGTGCCACAAAATCTTCTTCAACCGTTTTGCTAGAACGTTGATATAACACTGGATTTTACAATTGGCAGTATGGATTCCTTTGTCTATCCTATACTACCCATATTATTAGGACTACTACAATAGACGTTGTGACTACTACTATAAAGACAATAGTTCACGTAACTCAATATAAGTAGTCACAATGACAGAGATACGCTTATAGACCCTTCTAGAACGATTTTCAATATGATGTCAATGTCGTAATGTCGAATAATTTTTTTCAATACAAGGTGCGTGATTTTACAATGATTTTAGATCGATCTGTATTTGCGTTTAATGCGTGAACTCAGACGAACCGGAACGTACTTCAGTCACGGGTCGCTGGTGCATCTCCCAACAACAAAAAAACTATGAGAAATCGCGTATACTCTGTGATCCGTTGCTACACAAATGGAATTACTACTCCCAGAATGTTACTTAATATCACATTATATGTATAAATTATATAACCTATGTCTTAAAAAGACAAAAAAAAATTTTTTGTCCTTATTGCCGTGGCCGATTTTTGTTCCTTGGCAAACATGAAGGTTATCCAAACAAACGTGTAAGGTTAGTTTTTCGTTTGTTTCATTCAAAACTTCGTTTTGCGGCAGTGAATCATTGATCTTTAATATCCTTCCTGTAATTACTGTAAGTGCGATAGTGGGTTGCAGTGTTTTAGGTTCAAAAAAAGTAGTACTATTAAAAATTATTTCTGTCAAATGAGCGGCCACGCTACAGGCTGATCTCTATAAATCTGTGCCACACAACAGAACATGTAGTCCGGTCAATTTAGACAATTGAAATAAAGAAAATTCCGACAGAGCCAAATTTTCGTAGAGACCTTAGGTTTACCACAAGGAATAAAGTGTCAAAAGTCCCCAATCAGTCCCATGTGCGCTAAGGGACTTATTCGGGGCCCAAGGTTAAAATTTTAGGTTTTTTGGATTTTTCTCAAAAACGGTAAGTTTTATCGAAAAAGTACTTCAGCGCAAAGTTGTAAATCTTAAAATTCTCTATAAAAATGGTCCTTATGATTTTTTCTCTAAGACCCAGTATTTCCCAGATATTGCGCTTGTAAGAATCATGTTCTACATAGTATGCACACATATGCCACGTATATACATATTTAGGTACTCAAGCAAGCAAAAACGCCTACTCGTATCTCTTTTATGTATACATTATACTATTCTAAGAAAATTTACTCTAAAATGACCGCCGGTCCCTTACCGAATCCCCTCTTCTTGAATAACGGCTGGCCTTGAATAACATCTGCCTATTCTTTTTCCGTGTGGTGTCGTTCACGTATACCTGCTTCTTTTAGTGATGAACGAGCAGTTCGAGTGACTATACGTATTTATTACAAGCGTCTACTATAGTAGTTAGTGCTGATCAATATAAAAAAAATGTCACAATTTTGCTTTATTTGTAATAAACTTTTGATTGAAGATGAAACTGTTGTGGTCAGTCGTGGAATGCCAACTTTAATCTATGCAAGTGTCGCGAGAAGTGATGAGTTTGCTGATTATTTAAGAAACCAAAAGTCCGTTACAATTCACGTGGATTGCAGAAAATCATACACTCGGAAAACTTCAATCTCTGCATCATAAAGACAACGTGAGGAAGAACAGGCCAGTACTTCAAAAGTAAGTCCACCTCATACTAAAGGAATTCGGTTTCTTCTTGCGGTTTATGGAGCTCCAAAAAAAAATGATTGCATAGATACGTACAGATATTTAACGTTTGTAAAAAATACACGAAACAAAAAGCAAGTACAACTATCTTGTCTTCCTCCAACATCGGCAGCTGCTACTCAACATTTGTTTCGAGTATACTATCAAGTTCAGACATGGCAAGACAATGAACTGAAGACTGGGGTTGGAAATTGATAAATAATACTTTGGAACCGATTCGAACTTTACTGCCCCCTGCTCCAGAAAAACTTCTTAACACTATTTTTTGCAATTGCAAGAAAGGTTGTAGTGCCAAATGTGGCTGTAAAAAAGTAGGGTTGCAGTGTTCTCCAGCGTGTACCAATTGCCAAGGTGTCTCTTGCTCAAATATTCAATTAAATACAAGAGAGGAAGATTCATGTGATTTTGATGAAAAGACAATTAATTCATCTTCATTTGAACAATTTCTAAGCATTCATCAACAGGAATGAGAAGAAGAAGAACAAGAAGAAATTAAAGAAAACATGATTTCTGAAGTTGAATATGAAGAGTATGAGTCAGATTAAAGTAATAAAGAAAAGTTAGAACGACAGTTAAACTCAGTAACCCACATCAATAATCTTCATACTACTTAATAATTATTATTCCTGAAAATAACGTCATAAAGGTTCGCGGAACAGGCCTACCTGGGATACCACGTTAAAAAACGCGCCGAGAACACTACCTCACAGGTGGTGTGGAAATGTGTGCATATTATGTAGAACGTGATTCTTACAAGCGCAATATCTGGGAAATAGTGAGTCTTAGAGAAAAAATCATAAGGACCGTTTTTATAGAGTTTTTTAATATCTACAACTTTGCGCTGAGGTACTTTTACGATAAAACTTACCGTTTTTGAGAAAAATCCAAAAAACCTAAAATTTTAACCTTGGGCCCCAAATAATTCCCTTAGCGCACATGGGACTGATTGGGACTTTTGACACTTTATTCCTTGTGGTAAACCTAAGGTATCTACAAAGATTTGGCTCTGTCGGAATTTTCTTTATTTGATCACTATTTTTATGTTTAAATTGACCGGACTAATGTAGCTAATGAAGATTTATTATTTTAAGCTAAACCTCTTTGGGTAAGAGATTTTCTTAACGGAAGTTACGTCATATTACGGAAGCTACGTTGATTACAGTGAGACAGAAGTGAAATCTCGAAACTTTGGAAACACTATTTTTTTAATGTTTTAAATTGAATAATTTATTATTTATTTATTTAATACTTTATTGTACACCAATTAAATACACATAATATGACTATTGAATTAGAGTACAAAGGGCTTTGCATGGATTAGTCTTAGGAAATCAAGGGCAGTATTGGTGTAGCGAAAGTATTATTCATAGGTTTATTAAAAAGATTCATAATGTTTAAGACAAATTATATACATACATATATATATATACATAAATACACATAAAGATTAACATAACCCAAAATTTAACATATAACATTTGTCTAGTTTTTACATCTTTCGGGGCTCCGAGCAATAATTCCATATAATATATTCATAATCAAAATATACGATGGGCTGCGTAAATATACATTTTATTACTTATCTCTGAGCGTCATCACTTAAACGCCATCTCATACTTGACGTATTGTAGCATGTTGACGGCTGACGTCAAAGCAATGGCAACGCGAATCTATAATTTTTTCCCCTACCGAGAATCGGTTAACGCCACTAAAGAAGTTTTAACTTTAAAAAATATACATATATGTAGGCGTTACGGGGTCATTGAACTCGTGGGTGGTTATCTTCAATCTGGACTGAGACGTGTCGGGATTATTACCTTCCTACATCTCGGTCGATCCGTTAATTCCCCGTTTCCGATTCATAAGATGGCTCATGTTGAAATTCACAGATCAGTTAGTTGGCTTAGTTGCGCGAGTGCATACACGCTTGTTGCTAAGGTCTTAATAAATTCCTATATACATTATGTCGTATGGCACCGACACAGATATAAATTTCTTGACGTAACTAGATATTACAAAACCTTACAGTAAAGTAATTTATACTAGAAATAGAGTGCCATCTGGGAAGTTTGTTATGTCTAATACTGTCTCATATAAATCCATCTACACAGTTAGCTGGGGGTACTGCTATAATTATGTATATATATGTACGTATGTATGTACGTTTATCAGATAGACTATAAATTAAACAGACCTTTGAATGTTTTGTGTTTATTTCTTGTGAAGAAAAAGTAAAACACTAAAAAATGAATGATCCATACAAGTTTAGTTTGACACTTGACGTTTGACTGTCAACCGCGCATAACTTCTTCTTGTTCTATCTATGTACACATATGAATGAAGAATAATGGCAATCTATACACATCATTTGTGCCAGCGTCATGTGGGTAAGATGTATTTCAATCTTGTATCAGTGTCACAAAACTCCAGTAAAACGATGGCTCATCCTGCTCGAACTTTCCATGGAGCATTGTCGGCAGTTCAGAATAAATGTTATGCATTATTTTCTACAATAAATGCAACCTATAACATGCAGCCGACGTCAAAGCCAAATATACAACACCGCATTTGTTAAATATAAAATAACTGTATTACAGTTACGAAGTTATTTAACCAACCGCCTCGTTGAAAATAATTGACCTTAATTCTATTGAACTTTACAACAACAACACCAATTATGTTCTTAAGTTCGTTCGTTCGTTTTTAAAATAACGTTATTTTCCTGTTTATGCAAATAATAATTAATGTAAATATATCGACTCGAATAGTTGGCAGTAGAAGTAGTTACTTTAAAAACTGTTTACAAAGATTTAGTGCGTCTGAACAACATATCATAGCCTTTAAAGATGTTTGCGAAACCACACCTAAATGCGACTTTTAAAATGTCATTTAACAGGTGTTTGTTGATTGACAACCATAATTAAGATTATAATTTTTTTAATGTATGTCAGAAAATTTCCTTCGTCTACTATTTTTATTCATAATACATAATATACATTTAACAGTTCGCCAGAAAAAGGAGTCATGACTTACCCCCAAAATCGTACACTTCAAATTGGTAAATCTCTTAACTATAGAAAATCTACGAAACAAATAAAAAAAATAGGTAGATATTTGAAATAAATTTCAAAAACTCGTGAAGCAGGATAATTTACCCCTATCCCCCTAAATATCTGTATCTCAAAATATATGACTGCGACCAGATTTGATCAGCAACGCAAACGACGCGGCTGGTAAAAGCTAGTCGCGTTAATAATCGGAATGGCCGGTCGACACTCGGCATGCATGTAGACATTTCCAAGGTGAATCTCACTGAACATGCAAGCTGCCGATGTGCATTACTCACGCGACCGTATTTGGGGGATGGTCGTATTCCAAAAGTAGCCAACGGGGAATCGACCGTCGCGACCCGCGATTTACGTTGGTACATGTACAACTGAAAATAAAACACGTTCCATTTATAGTAATAATACTCTAAGTGCCGATGGACTTATATGTATATAAAATAGGGAACTCTGTTATCGATGAATTGAAAAAAAACTATCGATATTTTTGAAATATTTTGTTTTTGAAGTGAAACTTCTTCGCGTTTACATCTAAGAGTTATCCAGTTGTATAAGTTGGTACGTGGTTTTGTTGACTGCAAGGAGTTACTTCAAAAGATTAACCTTTTTAGTACCACTTTCAGGCATTCGCATCAACAACAGAACATATTTTTGATTGCTCATTAACTACAGGCAAGGTTAAATTTATTTATTTATTATTCGTATGATTAAGAGAGAAAAAACTTAGTAAACGATTATAAATCTATATTCAATTTATGTAACCACTTTAGGGCATGATCGGTAAGATTGATAAGATCGTCGGGAGATCCTTGTATTATTTTCTCAGTGGACACTCTTCCACCATACGGTTTACGAATTTTATTTTCACTACGGACTTCACGAGATGAATCGATCCAATCATATCGGTATTTAAATTAAGCGCACCGTCGATTACCTGTAAGCAATCTTTCCAGAGCTAGAGGTTTTTCGGCAGTCTGAAGCCCTTTAATATGCTGCCTAGAACGATATTACATATTGTCACATACGGCCCCGATGATCGACAGTTCTTTCATCCAAGGTTGGAGATTTAAATCGTTTTTGGAGCATAAATCGCTTATATTTCATGTAAAACTTAGTTTGCTTTATAGTGTATGTAAGTTGTGTTCACTATCTTAAGGCATCAGGTGGGATGAAAAAAAAGCCGACATGATGACGATAGTCGATAGATTTTATCTGTGGTAATCGTACTTTATTTAACATCGGATGAAGTGTTGTCATTGTACTTATATTGAATATAAAAAAATCATGCCACATTACCATAGATACCATACATACCATGGTTATTTTTTTAAATCTTGAGTATTTGCTTTGTCGCTTTGCGACGATGATGTAAGTACAACATCAATATTCCGAGCAAGGCACTATACAATTCACACTAACTTTTTGCTAAAGCTAATTTAGCTATTTTAAACAATAATTTAGCACTCTCGGACATAGGGCTTGCCAGTATCGAAATACAAATACCTATTGCCAAGGATCGAGTCAACTTAAATAAACTTCTAAAATTTTCATTCCGAATACATACATACATACATAAACTCACGGCTGTTATCCCCGAAGGGTTAGGGCAGAGGTGAAATAGCGAACTACACCCACCCACATTTTTCCGAACTTAGTTCCGTCCTAGATGTGACAAGGGGTGAGCCTGTAGCCATATCAGATACATAATCCTGACTCCGGGATGATAATGAATAGAAAGCCCCAATATCACTTGATCCGACCCGGGGATGGAACCCGAGATTTCAGAACGACAGTCGTACCGTAATACAACTGCGTCACCGAGGCAAACATTTCACCAAAATATCTTGCATATCACCAATGACACCATATGTGCAATTTGTTAGTTAGAGACTCATTATTGTCAGGCTAAATCTTCTTATCAATGTATGTGGATATTGCAATCCTTTTCATTAATATATTATCCTGAAACGACAATATATTGGTGTCATAATTTTATAGAGTTAATTATTATCCTTATAAAGAAATATATCGACATTTGGTATCGATATTTTAAAACCCACAACACTATTTCATACACTCTACTTAATTCCTTGTACGTAGGTATATTTTTATAGCCGTTACACACTGAATACCGGACAATAAATATGTCGTGAGATAGTTTTATCCTTTTTTAAATATATTTATTGGTTTATGTTAATAACAAATTTGTAAACATCTTTACGTTTGTAAAAGGTAACATCTGTCTGTTAGTTGGCATATATGTAACTGCAGAATTACTGAAGCGATGCTCAGGTTTCATTTCAGA
The DNA here is from genome assembly GCA_014132275.2 of Samia ricini. Classification (NCBI taxonomy): domain Eukaryota; kingdom Metazoa; phylum Arthropoda; class Insecta; order Lepidoptera; family Saturniidae; genus Samia; species Samia ricini. The sequence continues at coordinate 17,723,872 of AP028158.1, forward strand.
TGTTACTCAAATTGGAGATTATTCAAAGGGCAATTAAAAGGGCTAGTTTTTCTCCAATTAATCGAATCATAAAAACTAAAACCGCAGAACTGCCAAATATTGTCCGAAGACCTGCCAAACTTAAGTGGATGAGCACTTGCTCGTAGAACCAACTCTTGATGGAGCTAACGCGGTCTTGTACGGTGAACACGTACCAGAAGACGCAGTGTGGGCAGACCTCCAACTAGGTGGACCAATGACCTGGTGAAGGTCGCCGGAATCCGTTTGATATGGGTGCCGCAAGACCGGTTGTTGTAAAGTATCTTGTCTTACCTGTGTCTAACAGAAAAGTTTTTTCGGCTGACATGATACCGATTATCTATCTATACAGATTTTGATATATATTTTGTTAATATAGTATATGTGGATAATTGTGAAGGATATAATGTACCATAGACAAGCGGAGCAGTGTTACGTAGGCATTTAAATAACAAAAGTAAAACAATTACTAATTGCAATAAGTGTACCTTTCAAATAACGTAAAATAAATTTCGCAAATAAATAACTGAACTTATGTTCGCCTAATGGTCTATAATCGATCATAATTATTAGGTATTGAAAATTTGAAAAAAAAAATCTGTTTATTAATAACACTAGAGCTCGCCAATATCTGCTTAACACAGAAAAAAAAAACGTTTGACAAACAGATGAGGAAATTGTTTATTTATGCATTTATATATAGGTTAGCAACTTTGATGCTTCCAATATTTTTTTTACCTTGAAATTGATTAATGCAAATAATATCTATTAAATTTATTTGATAGTTTTCTAATTGTAATTTAATTCCTATATATTTATTTAAATTAAGTATTCGGTCGCTTAACCGCATCTCTACAGAATCGATTGAGAAATATTATGTTCTTAAATTTTTATGTACATACGTAACAATTGCTAATATAGCAAGAAAGTGTGTTACTGATAATTAATTTGTTTTAAGTTGGATAATGGTTACCGAATTATTATTACCGAATCTAACGTAATATTTACATTTAAGTAAAATCTACAGAGATTATTATATTATCTGTAAATTAAAATAATCATGCCTAATTCGTAAACGGTATAAATGGTAAATTGATAAGAGAGAGAGACACTGCGTTATATAATTTATTGGCAGAAAAATGATGTTAAGGCCATTCAAGAACCTTATATGTTAACGCCTTGTGACGGTTTTAAAAATGAGTATAAATGTCTATATATTGTATATAATGTCTACATAAGTACAATATTTATATTTTTCGATATAACGAGACAATTAACAGCCAATTGTAGGGTGTAAACTTATTTAGCTTAACTCTCTTTTTTTATATATTGCAACACAATCCACTTGAGACAAGTCCTAGAGTTTTTGATGGGATATTAGTCTGTCATGTAGGATTTTTTTTTTGGTTATTAATCACCTTGCTACATTTGACTTTATGTTACGAGTAACTATGTAATATTGGTGGAATTTCACGTGAAATAATATTCTTATATATAAGTAAGAAAAGCGTCCGCTCTAGAAATTACGTCGTCCCGGACAAAAAGACAAATTGCCGCCCCTTAAATATATATTTTTTTAAATATGGGTACATATTTTTATTAGAAAAAAAACTGACTGTTTCATCAACGTAGATCCCAAAACGCTGGTCCTGCAAACTTGAAATTTAGACAATAGATACATTTCATGATATAAAGACTAAGCAAGGATTTCTAGAAATTTCACCTTTAAGGAGATAAAATAATATTTATTATAAAATATGAATAATTTTAGCGAACGAAAGCAATAATATGCTGATTTTTTTCTTTATTCGCAAATTTATCATATCAATTTTTACAAGTAAACGGCTGCTGCGGCGCCTTCTAATTATGGTGCCCGGGCAAATGCCCGGCTTGCACAGCCCCCCCCCCCCCCCCACACCATAGGCCGGGCGATGGTACAAATAACTTTTATATAAGAAATACAAGATACCCCGAACATATGCGTGTCAGCGCCCACGCCTGCGTAACCGCCGTTCCCGCCGTCGGGGACAGGCGGCTAATTTTGCTCCCGCACACTCTCCGGTTCCCCTCAGGCGGCGACCCAAGACGTGTCTCGTTCGCCAACTGGGGAGGCTCTTGACGTCGCCGCCAGCGCGATACAGTGACACTGCCCATGCATTGAGCATTACACGCACAATACTGCATACACAGCCCTGCACACAACACGCAGGTACATAGGTCCTGTAAGGAACCTTTTTTTTTTATTATTAAGAATAAAAATGTAGGGATAGGTAGGATACAACTCGCGAGAGAGTTTGCACGCTCAGATGACGGCCAAGCCGAGGTTCGTACCATTTTGGTAATCCTTGTGCTAGTCACCTTTTGCGGCTGGAGTGCCTTCAGCACTCGCCCCCAAAGTTCGGTGAAGCTGTTAAGGCTCTTCCGGTCTACAGCATTAGCTAGGTTGAAAAAAAAAAATCATGAAATTCGAAATTTCTCTACGGACCACATATAATTATAACAATATTAAATAATAACATAAGGAATCATTTTAAAATTTGGAATAATTGTTATCTAGAACATTTTGCAAGTACGTTGTCAAGTTCCATCCAATATAGCGTTGATATTCACTTAGTTATTTTTGGTTAAAGAATAACTGTAAAACTTTTTTTTTTTTAGATTTTACTAAAAATTTGCAAAGTCATCTCTTTAACTGACGGCATTACAATTAATTTTAGTAAAGCCATAATAGAAAACTGTGGAAGTTGAAATGTAGATTCAGTAGAATGTCTGTAGAGTAAGATAGCTGTTATATATAATTCAAAAATGTCATTTACTGTAATAGTATTCCTCAATGAATCTGAATGATCTTCTTCTATATCGCCAGTAGTAAGTAAATCGATCTATACTCGGGCCAGCGTCCTTAATCGCTCTGGCAACACTATTTATGACATTTAACAGAAAGTAAAAGTAAATAATTAAAAAAAACAGATAAAAGATATGTATAACAGAATAACACTTTCTGCCGACATTTGAACATATGTTACGAGCACACAATACAAATCTTTGTCTGTCACAGGGGGCTCTTTGTATAGTTTAGACAGTGCGATGACCCTATGCAGCCCGCCTTAGTGATGACTAACTCGTAGTTAAAGAAAACATTTGTTGGGGTAACCCAGTCTCGATTTTATTATCTATGGATATACTAGCTGACCCGACAGACTTTGTCTTGTCTTAACTATGAATACTGAATTCGAATTGTTAATAATTAATTAAAAAAATATTAATTCAAAATTTGTGGACCAAGAAATGATAAATTAATTATTTCTATAACTCCAACCGATGCATCTGTTTTAATCGATATTTGAAGCGCGCATTCTTTTAATCATGCTAACTGTCAAACAACTGACAATTATGTCGAACGTTATAAGGTTTCTGTTACAAAAGTTAATATGGTTGTGAAGTTTATTAGTTAATTTTTTTAAGTGTAAGAACCTTCTACGAATTGTTAGAAAACTTAAAAAAAACGATGAATGAAATCGGTAAATACGTTCTCAAATTATAGCATGAGCCCAATATGGGTTTATTTTTTATATATTTAGATTTTTTGTATTTATTTATTGATACAGTACATCGTTAATGTGGATTTCGTAGTCCCACAAAACCGTAATACCAAGGCTGTATGGTATCGTAACCTTTGCTTTTTATTTATTTTTTATACGGTTTGAGGCAATGATATCTCAATGGAGTTTTTGGCGGGATCTCAGTCTGACATGTAGCAATTGTTTTCTTTAATTCATTAAACTTGTGTACTTGACTCTATATCATGTAATCTTGGTGGCGTTTTGTGTGAAATAGTTTAGTTATTGTGTTCAAGTTAAGTTTATTATAGAAGACAACGCGTAGCATACATTCTGAGGTGCCGACAAAGCTCCATGGAAAGTTCGAGCAGGATAGGCCACCGTTCTGTTGGAGCTTGGTAACGCTGATACAAGATTGAAAATCTTACCTACATGACATTGGCACAAATTGTGTGTACAAACAGATTGCCATTAACTAAGAAGAAGAAGAAGATATCTCAATGGATTATATGATGTAGTTACTGCGATTCAAATCCAATTATCGTATCCCATAATCACATGAAAACATTGTGGTTCAAGCGCAAAATAATAAAAAAAGTAACTGATTGTACTGAAATCGTAAAACCTTACCCTCATTAGGGATGAAAAATGCTTTCAAAGTTTATGAGTCGGTAATTGTTTAAGCGATAAATAATGAGACATTGATATCATGTACTGGGATGTATGGATAGCCGCTGTCGAGTCGATTTATCTCGGTTAGTGGGTTTCAATTTGTAGAGTTATTCTGAATTATTGGTGAAGAATACGAAACTAATAAAGTAATGCTATGGTGTTAGGGTATTTAAGGGCAAAAGCGGTCGGCAATAAATTTGAAAAATAAATATTTCAGAAATTTACGACTATAGCATTATATTTTTAAATTTATTCGTTAAATATATTTTCACGGATGTTTGAAAACTTCATTTTACCAAAATATTTTTTCACATTTTTGAGGGATTTGTATAATTAATTACTTAATTAATTTATGGGAAAAGCCATGGGGGTATGGGCGTAGTGTATATATATTATACGGTAATAACACATTTACTATAGTGTCATTATCAACGGAGAAAACGGAAATACGTTTTTATGGAATAAACGTAGCCCGCGTGTCCTCTTAATAACGCTTGAATTGAAAGCTCAGACTCAATATAGAATAGTGTAAGTAGATGTGAACCTAGGCGATCCATCGTCGCGGTGTACGTAGTTTCTTGATTATTTCTGTAGAAAATTACACGATTTTTATGACTTTGTTGATGCTAATACATCAAGAGCGGCCAAATTTAGATGTTCAATTTTTGATAGTGATGTGCTGTGGTTTTTTTTCTATTGATATATGCCTTGGGTGATTAGTTATAAATCATAAACAAAAATATGTCCGAAGCAACGTGAGATGGTCGATATTTCTTTTCGCGAAATAAAAAAACCTATAAGGATTTACAAAAAATCGCTTTACTATAGAACCCTACCCAGTTTCATAGCGGTAAATCATCAAATAAACAATACATAGAAATAATTATATTATCTTAATGATTAATCAAACAATTATAATCTAATTAAATAAATAATTAAGGACTGATATTTTAAAAGAACTCTTATCGATAAATCGATGCGCTGATAACAACCGTTCAGTTATCAGTGGCACGTAGATAATTTTATTACAAGGAGTTATTAGGATCGTCCATAAATAACGTGAGGTTATTTTTATAAATCTTTTAAACAACCCCACTCCCTTGATGACGCTAGCTGAGGTTTAAGAATTTTCAGTTTATTCGAAATTTCATAAATCTTTTCCTGACAACGGCAAGTCAAAGGCCCAGATCCAAGCAATTTTGTCGAAATATAATTCATTGTCTGTAATTTTTTTATGGGGTTTTCTATCTCCGATTCGGAAGTCTCCCTTTGCGGAACCCCGCCTGGTAATTTTTTTTAAAGGTTTCATTTCTTTTTATTTTTAACGAAGGAAAATCCTTAGACAACTAATATTTTTTTATAAAGGTAAAGGTAAAGCGGACGCCTGCAGTTTTCCGTATTTTATACGGATCAAATAGATCTACGCAACGACCGGTCATGCGCCACCCGCATTCAGCGGAATCCTGCGACCTTCACCAGGTCGTCAGTCCACCTTGTGGGAGGTTTACCCGCGCTGCGTCTTCCGGTACGTGGCATCCATTCAAGAGCCCGCTGGTCCCATCGCCCGACGACGTGGGAGGTCTCTTCGTTTCGCGCCCGTCGCCTAAATCTGACCTGCGCCCTGTATTCTTCCTCAGCCACGTCCAGTAGCAGGTGTGAGGTTTGAGTTTTTAGCGAGAGCAGGATTTCCTCGTCTGTGGTCTTCTAACAATATTTTCAAGCACAACCTCGCATTCTGTTAAATAACTATGTGGTCACAAATTGGTTTTCAAGAGCATCTGCTGGAATATAGGTTTCATCGAAGCTCAAGCTTAATTCAAATACGTTGAATTTATAATGAAAAACTCATACACCGATTGGTATGTAGTTAAACATAAAATAGTAATAGAAAACATTAATAATAAACATGTTTTCCTGTTAATAAAAATAGTTTCAATCCATATGTACACAGAGAACGCACGTACGGTGCGGTGTCCCGTTCGTTCAACTTGCTTGCTTGCTTGCGCGCGCGCGCTTGCATGCGTCATGGTTCTTATTTAGATCTCGCGTGTGTTGACCTTGGTGCGGGGTGGCCGACTGTTGGCATCGTTAAGCCTACACTAAACAATAGGGTAGACAGAGATCACAACTCAATATTACTAATTTGTCCCAAGTCAATACCTATTGTACAGTCGAAGCCGCCATATTTCAAAAATGTTGTCATTGTGTTTGTATATTTTTGTGCATAAATGAGAAGAAAAATGGCTTTCATCACGAATATCACGTCGTTAATGTGTAATTATTTTGTAATTTTCTTTTATTATAGTGCCAGAAATTCTTAGTGCCAGATTATTGTTAAAGAAACTAGTAGGTACATTAAGTTCATGAAGGAAGTAATTAAGTCATAGATATAGTACCTAACCTAAAAGTCATAGAAATCTACTGATAACCGGAAAAATGTTACCAGTTAAAAAAAAGTATAAATACCAATTTCCTGTAGTTTTTTTTCCTATAACTAATTAGAAAAGGTTTAATGCACTTGTTAGATCCACCAGTGACCGCTGAGTTGTATTTGTTTTAACAAATGTATGCAGACCCGAACACTAAAAGTAGGTTTTGTAATAAATGCATCGTTTTTCTGATGTTTATGTTCTTTTAACTCGATATGCATTGATCCCGAAGTAGATTATTTATAATTTTTATTTGTAAATCATTCACGTATTATTTAGACAACTTTTAATAATTTTTTTTGTTACGTTAAGTAATTATTTAATAACAATACTAATAATCCGATGAATAAAAGACAATATTTAATTTTATCAACATAAATATTATATTGGTATTTGACATGAAGTTAGATCCGAAATAAGCAGATACTCGTATTTTTTGCATTTTACGAAATTCCATTTGATTTCGTTTTATTGATTGGTCTCTGTTAAAAATGATAGTTGAGACTTAGACAATTTTACACGTCTGTTTTATATGTAATACGTGCCATCGAATACTTATAAGAAATGGTGTTTTTTTTTTTGTTCCATTTATTCGTTTTTAAGGAAAAGGCAAAAGTACTAGTAGACCATGCAACCAATTCAGACGTTAGAAACACTATCAATAAATGAATGGCGGTAACGAAATGGTGGTCTTCTGTTACGACCACAACTGGGATGTTTAGGACATTTCAGAATTCACGCTCCGTGTCATTATTTTCACTTCACCACACTTGTGTATTATAACTACACTATATCACGTAAAATGCCACCAAAATTACATAATATATAGTCAAATACTGAAAAATAATGAATTAAAAACAAGGACAACAACATGCAGACTAAAATCGCGCCAAGCACTCCGAGATTGTGTTTCGAATTTCTGTGATCTTTTTTGTTTAAATTGGCGCAGCTCAGTAGTATTTGCTAGTGTCAATAATTCTAGTGTCATAAAAGTGTATGCATCTAATCCAAATACAATTATGGTTGTTTCGGTTCGATCCTCAATTGTCCAAGTCCTTATTCTCGATGTGAGCGCGACAAAGTTCCAATTCATAAACAAACAAAATATGCCATATTGGCTAGGACGTGAATTAGGTTGGATTATGTCACACAATGACATACAAATGTTTTATTTTACTATAATAATTAATATGTAAATAGAAAGTGAGAGATTGTATTTTTTAAATAGTTTACAATATTACATAGAAAAATGAACATTAATTTAAAAACCAGTTTTAAAAGTATAATACACAATATAATTTCCCGACCTCAAACTATGATGAAAAGAAATAACTTGGAAAAATCAACATGTAAGTAACGTTCAAGAGTTGAAGAGAACCTCGTAATCATCACCGACGACGCAAGCTAAAGAAGAAGCCAGATAATTCAACAATAAACACCAAGCCATAATAAGTTACCCAAGGACCGAAACGTATTCAGGCGACGTGAAGCCGTAAAAATAAGAAAAGAAACCCTAACATCTTGTCGCAATACCTGCATTGTGTTCTAATTAAGAGATCTTAAAGAAGGCTGACGTCAGACAGGCGGTCGATCGTAAATTACTTTGCCAAATCGAATTTCACAACATAAAAACATGTTATGACGACATTTTAGGACAAGGGAAAAGATGTTGATGATCATTGCTTCACAGATGTTACTGTTACTTACATTTTTCAGCTAAGTGTCTTAAGAACTCGCCATGAAGGTTAGTGAAAAAGACAGTCAAAATATTAAAAAGAGCAAAGATATCTTGTAAGTTCCATCTGGGATCTTTTCCTAAAGTAACTTTTCGAAGTAGTCTAAACCTTCGAGCGCTAGCGAAGTGGTAGAGCAATTGAACCATACTAAATAGCAACCATCGTAGTACACTTGCGAAACATCCTATCAAAGTGACATGTCTGTCCTGATGCCCAGGGAGGAAGGGGATGTTGTTATAGGGGAAAACCAAAAAAAAAGGTGGATGGATTATGATATGAGATCATAGCAACATGTTAATTCGCGTCGTGGTTCGGGATTAGCAAGTACCTATCCAGATCTACCTGGAACCTTTAGACGTGGTAGATTATCATCTATTGACGACCGGCATTGTTTTTGGAAACACAAAATGAAGCGCCAGTCATTTTGCCGAGCTCCGAAATGCGATGCTCTGAATTTAATTTAGAATTTCCGCATTCCGCATAAACATGGTACGTAGATACAAGTAAATGTTAGAAACAACTTAATCTACATATATGTACACGAACAAGTAAGTAGGTACACAGTACAAAACCCAGTCGTCTACCGTTTATAAATAGGTTAGTATTTAAACCGCACGGCATGCAAACCGCACCGACAAACAGGAAACATACGCATCTTAAGTCGTCCCGTGTTTATATGAAACTGTAACGTTTATTAATAATTGCTGTTAATTATAACAGCCCGGATTCGTTTCCCTTCGTTTGTAAGGAGATCCGCGTCCTATTATTTAGCTATAGCCTGTATGTTTGACAAGAGTGGGAGGCTACGAACCAGGGAAAGAATGGTTTTCTTTTAAGATCATGCAGACAATTTAATGCACTTTATAAGAGCTATGATTTATATAAGTTTTAAGACGAAAGTATTTCCGCAGATGACATACGGCACTAGAGGCGTAATCGCAATGGGCCGGAAAGGAAAGCTCAAAGTCACGCAGAGGCCAATGTAAAGGATTATGATTCGGAATTCCACGGCGTGATCGAATCGGTAATGAGGAGATTCGCAGAAGAATCAAAACATTACCTACATTAGTCGAAAATTTGCCAGACTTACGCTACAGTGAGCTGAGCACATGGTCCTTAGAACCGATGCCCAATGGGGCCAATAGGTTTGTCAATGGTGACAACGTATCGGAAGGACCCAGCAAGATGGACCGACGACATCGTGAAGATGTCATACATCCACTGGATGCGGTTGCCATGGAGTTTCTTGGAAGGTCTATGTCCAACAGTGGACCTCTTTACTGAAATGATAATGATTTATTTTATAATACTGTATTAGTTAAACATAAACTGAAATTATAATTATTTTTTAATTCGATATCACTAATATATTTTGATACTAAAAAAATTTTGCAATTGTTCATAATCTAACATGATCTTATGCCTAGAAGGACTGCTTCTCAAGTGATGATGACGGAACGAACTTATTATACTTAGGTCTTAGGCAACAGATTTTCCAGGTCATCCACTTCAAACTTGTGTAGAGTTAGAATCAACGTCATTAGTCATTATCGCCTTATGAATTATAGAAAACTGTATAGTGGAATGTTTGCTGACATGCACCACAGATAAACGATCCTAGATAGTGTTTTCACTGAAACGAAAGTGATCTTACTGCGACAGGCTTCAGTGCACACGCGCATACCGGCAAACGAAAAGCTATTTTAAATTCCTTTTTTTTCTCTCTCTTACTAAATGATAATATTATAAGTGGATATTCAATAGAGTAACATACTTTCTGTATTTATTAACACGCCTCATATTATTGGGAGGAGAAATATTCTTTTTATCCGTAATTAATGACAGCGTATGTAATTACATTTATAATATTTGGCCAGTGTCAAGCTTTGGCAATCTTTCTAGAACTTTCTAAAATATAGTTTTTGTGACGTCTCTGAAGTCTTGTTATTGCTTATAATGTAATCAATGAAATACTGTAAGCTTATAAATTTATACTAATAAATAAAATTGAAGTTTTTATTCTGTCAAAATATTTTATTTTACTAAATACATATGAATATATAGTACCTATACCAAAATACAATTGTTACATTTTTTTGTCTGACTGTCCGTTTGTTTCGGTAATCTCCGGAACGGCTGGACGGATTTTGGCGGGACTATTATTGGTAAATAGCTGAAATTATTACGCGTAACTTAGAAATTTTTAATTTTAGAAAATTATTAGGGATCCGTATAAAAAAATTAAATCGCATTGAAGAATATATAAAAACGCGGTCGCAGCCGCGGGCACATAGCTATTAACAAATAAAACAACTACATGAGAGACCAAAAACCTTTTTAATTAAAAACAAAATCTACTTCAAAAGAATAAACTATAAAAATGCACTAAAAAGTAAATAAATAATTATAAATCCGCTTTTGTTTACTTCAACATATCTTTTGCTGTAATATCCTTAATTATATTGAAATCGGTGCCGGTTTACGGATAACAAAGATGTGTAAATGTACGTCACTAATTATAATCGATTATGGTTAATTGTTCTTTAAAATCACCCAAGTCCTTTATTTAGCTTATATGTAATTGTGATAAAATTTAGGCAGTTATTTCCATTTATAAATGAGTAAATTGGTTAACTCTAGCTGGCACCGACTCCAAAATTATTAAAAACTAGCTGTGTGCTCGCGGCTGCGCCCGCCTTTCATATGTACTTCACTGGGTTTTAATTTTTTTAAACGGAATCCTAATTATATCCTAAAAAAAAATTAGTATTGAGATAAATTAAATATTTTTTCATACATTCAAGCACTTGCCCGTAAAACTAAGCATTGAATCGGATTTTTATTCCATTTTTTATGAGTTTTAATTTTTTTACGCGGAACCCTAATTATTTTCCAAAATTAAAAGTACCTTAAGTTGCCCGGAGTAACTTCAGCTATCTATCAAAAAAGTCCAGTCAAAATCCGTTTAAGCCGTTCCGGAGGTTAATCGGAACAAACAGACAGACAAACATTTTTAAAATTGTATTTTTTGTATAGATATCGGTATATACATCCATATCTATTAAGTAAAACAAATAATTTTGACATTACAAAACAGACAGTTCAATTTTATTTCTTTGTAAAACAAAAGATATATTGAAGTAAACAGAAGCAGATAAATAAAGTAATTATTTATTTACTTTTTAGTGCATTTTTATAGCTTATTCTTTTGAAGATATGAAGCTATGAAATGTAGCTGTGAAGCCTACGCTTTGTAAAAGAATTTATGAAACAATAGATACACATCTATAATATTCGAGGGTTTTTCTCGATTTCCCTGAGTTCAACTGATCAGATCCTGATTTGGTGGAAATGGGACCACCTCGAGAGTGTACTCCTTCCATTAAAAATCGGTCCACAATTGACGGTGAAATCACATAACAAACATCAAAAAAAAAATGCAGACGTACTGATAACCTCATCCTTTTTGAAGTCGGTTAAAAATACCGTCAAATACTTAAAACAAGTTGTGTTCAGATTTCGTGACATTTTTAGTATTTTCAATAGTCAATAATTAACTGTAGGTAACGAAAGTATTATTTATCTACATAGATAGTATTCCATTTATTATTTCGGATAATAAAATCACAGATCAATTTGGATCAGAGAGCAAGTTTTTCAATTAGCCATTGTTCAAAATTTCCGCGTTCACACCTTTCAAATAGATTATTATAATTATTGCATTACAATAGACACATAAAAGGCAAAAAGAAACGAGTTTAGTTTTACATACATAACATCACGCCTCTCTCCCATAAAGGTAGGCAGAGACCACATCCTTCCACTTGCTACGATCCTGACACTTTAGCTTCTACTTTCATAAGCACCTTCATACATGCTCTTTGGTTACGGGTACTTTTTACCTGACCTTTCTCCAGAACGTCTCCGAGCTGGTCAAGATATGTTCGCCTAGGTCGACTCTTACTAGCGTGCCCAGTTTAGTTTTATCTCAGTGTTATTCAATTCTTTAATAACTTAGTCACTGTGTGTATAAAGCACTTAAGCAAGTCGATGCAGTGACGTGATATAGCTTGCATTATTGTGCACAAGTGAAGTGTATTGGAAATAATAACACGAATAATCTATTCTTAGAATAGATTCTCAGGTAATAACTAACTACCTGGATAGTTTTATCAAAAGAGTAGCCTTGTATAAAACCAGAAATATCTATATTAATAAATAAAATTGAAGTGTCTGTGTGTAATGTCAAAATAACAATTTTACTAAGTACATATGAATGCTATATACTAAAAACACAATTTTTTTAAATTTTGTATTTTTGTCTGTTTGTTCCGGTTAATCCCTGGAACGGTAGGTCCAATTTTGACGGGACATTTTTTTGGTAGACAGTTCTCTGCGCAACTAAGGATACTTTTGTTTATCGGAATATAATTAGGGTTCCGCGTGAAAAGAATAAAATTCGATTCAACGCACAGCTTCTCTGGCAGATATTTGAATTTGTAAGAAATATCTTTACTTTATGATAGTACCAAAAATCATTCCAAGTAAATTATTAGGGTTCCAAATAAAAAAAAAACTAAAAAAAAAGCACCAAAAATTTAAAAGGAATTTTATTAGGGTTCCGTGTAATAAAATTCAAAGTCATAAAATTGTGAATAAAATACGATTGAAGAGACAGTAGCATCAAAAAACATTATTTTTCAATGATTATTTAAAAAGTATATTACGCAGTGAAGAACGTATTAAACGGCACACGGCACAACACAGCGGCGGTCACACGCTAGTGTTATATAATTCTATCGACATGACGTTAATCGAATTGTACAATATTTAAATTTATAGAAGACGCAATCCTGTCGAATACGAAAATCTCCACAGGCAAATGACTGAGCTCGCCTACTTGTCATGCGTGAAAGAGAAAGGAAAAGGTCGTCATGATTACGTTAAAAAAAAAAAAGAAACAACATAGTCATAATAACTTGATATAAAAGGACCGAAATGAACGATCGCGTTTCTCATTAATAGTACACCTCGGAAAAAATTTAAATAGAAAAAATACTATATTCTTCTCGAACATTCTAGAAATAAACATATTTATCAGTAGCTTTATTGTTAGTTTTTTTTAATGATTTATTATTATTTTTTAAATTTAGAGATAAATTATTTAACCTTACATAAGTAATGCGATATTTAGTATCAGTCTCAGTAATTCAGGCTTATGAATATACCCTACTTGCAAATAGATGTCTTCTTAATGTTTATTATTAAATCTTGTTTTTATCATATACAATTTATGACCACGGCTCTACTCGCTCTAAATATTTTTCACAGCGAAACTACTTTGACTAAACAAACTTTTTGTTGCAATGTCAGTATGACGCAAACAAAAAGAAATAATAACCCGGCAATCAGGCTATCAAAAGCCGGAAAGTTTTTAAATCAACCAAATTCAGTAATAAAATGTTCATAGCATATGTACACTTGTGAAGGATATTTGAAGGATGGAGGGAGAAACTACAAAGCCTTTAGAAAATTGTTTCCAAACCCTTCAAGATCACATAGACAAGCTAGCGGAGAACCAAACCGATATTTCAATAAAATTCGATATACTGGCGAAAGATGTCGATGATATTCGTAAACTTGTCGACCAGTTTTCGGAGAAGACGATCGCTTTAGATGAAGTCGCTACGGATGGGAGAAAACTGAAGGCAGAAATGAGAACTTTGAAGAATCGGATTGATAAACTCTACGCTATAGTCAAGGACGGTAAAGAAGATAACTCTTGTCCAAGTGACGATGTCCAGGACATAGAGTCTTGTCATTCAGGATTCTCTTGTTCCTCTAAGGTAAATTAACAATAGTTTTCCACGCAAGTACATCTATTGGTAATAGAGACTTTAATTACTTTTTCTGATTATGCATGTGTTCGAGCGTGGTCGAAATTCGGTTCAATCGTTATTGAACATAAAAAAATTGCCCATATTATTAAAAAAAAAAACATTGCCCCGTACCGTTGAAAAAGTTTGTCCAAAGATTTTCCCGAAGATTTAATCTTTGCCACCTAAAAGTACTTCTTAAGATGGTTGAATTAATTAGTTTTTTTCTAAATGTGACTGTAATATGCTTAATGGTACATAGTAGATTTTGTTAAAAATTTGTTTTGTGAGTTTTGTGGAACTCCTGAATTCATGCTACGCGTAATTCTTTTCGTTGTAGACTAAATTTTTGTTGGATTCTATCCTACCCCCATCGACGCGGAATCCGATCATTCTACCATTGAGCAACATTAGATAAAAGACAACGTCTACATGTCTGCCTGTCTGTTAGTACACGCGAACGGAGCCGTGGGCACACTGCTGGTAAAGAAAAATATGACAAAATTGTCCAAGAGTTAAATGGTATTTTCAAATAGATAGGTAAGTCAAGTAGGTAGCGAATGAAAGTAATTTTACGGAGAAATTTCGAAATCGACTGTAAATTTTGTCGACTGTTACGGATTCAATAGAATAAATAGGTTTATACAAAAGTAAACACAAAAAAAAAGATGAATCTCACGAAATTTCTTAGAATGATTCGTCATAATATTTCGTTGAGTGATCGACAAAATTTTAATACTTTCCTCTCTCTGTCTGTGTTTAAACGAAATAATATCTATACATAAGTAGTACAAAACAAAGTTGTTTTCCGCGTCTGTTTGTCTATTTATTCGCTAAATCAACTGAACCACGCAACATATTTTTATGTGGGTTTTACTCACAGTTAGACATTTTACAGGGTTAGCTTATAAACTTCCCATACTAATAAATAAAATTGAAGCGTATAATCTGCCTCGAGTTCAAGTAGGTACTTCGGCTCTCTCCTGCAAAGCAATGGCGAAATAGACCGGGCGGTAAAGCATAGACTTATCGCAGTATGGATGAAATGGCGGCAGGTCACGGCTACTACGTGTGATCCGCAAATCCCCTTGAAATTAAATGGGAAGATTTACAAGAGCATAATACGACCTGTCGTCTTGTATGGATCAGAATGTTGCCCCATAATGGTGACGGAAAAAAGAAGACTGTATGCAGCTGAGATGCGAATGTTGAGGTGGATGTGTGGAGTAACAAGAATGGACAGGATTAGGCATGAGTACATTAGAGGAAGATTGAAAGTAAATAAAATTGAAAAGTCTGTTTTTTTTTTTTTCCTGCTAAATAGACGTGAATGTATGTATAGGCATAGCTTATACTAAAAAACAACTTTTTAAATTTTTGTCCGTCTGTCTGTTTGTTCCGGCTAATCTCCGATTTGTACGGGATTTTGTTTGTTATATAGCTGAAGTTGCTCCGTGTGACTTAGGCGTAACTTTATTCTTTCGAAAGTAATTTTGGTTGCGCGTAAAAAAAAGTAAAACTCATCAAAATTGGAATAAAATCTGATTCTATGCACAGTTTTACGGGCAGGTATTTGGATTTGTGCGACGCGGTGCTTGCGAAAGCCACCCCGTGTCGCCCCCATCCCAAATGCGGCGGACGGCCCCGGGGAGTTTTAGTGGGTATTTCCGGACGCCTCACGTCCGGGTGAGTCGTCCCTCCGTGCCCCCTTATCTGTTGCATTGGGGGACTTCGGTCTCACTAATGCAATAGGTAAGGGTAGTGCGTAAATGCATATCCCCCCGTCAAAAAAAATGAAAGGTATTTGGATTTGTGAAAAAATATCTTTACTTAATGTTTGTGGCAAAAAAAAATTGGATAATAATTACTTAGGGTCCGTATAAAAAAATCAAAAACTATATTACTTAAAATATATGAATCGCGGGTGCAGCCGCGGCCACACAGCTTGATTTTATTTGTTATATATCTTAATTACATATTTCTATATGCGTGCGATGCCGGGTCGGGTCGCTAGTATATAATGTAGGTATCCCAATTAAGCTTTCCTGTAAGATGAAGAAAAAAAACACAACATGTATTTGAAAGTCATTGAGACCTCGAATTGATTAACAAAGCGCATTCATTTTGTAGCGAAAGCGAGGAATACCGCTTTTATTCTCTGCAACATAACGGACTTTCGGCTTCATGTTTAATTTATAAAGTTATCATCGTTTTTTAATAATTATATTTACGATCATGTGTAATGTATTTTACTCAAACAAAAAGACATACAAACAGAAAATATAGGAAGCACAAATATGTAAGAAATAGTAATAAAGGGCAAAACAGAAGACAGCGAGAGAAATAAGAAACTTGATAATGTAAGGGGTCAATTGGAAAACAACAGAAAGGTGTTGTGTTTTTTGATAAGCTTTATTAATATGATGGTTTTGTTTGTTCCAGGTAACGATGACCACCGGTATAGACCGGGATACGATACGGGCGGCGTATGAGGACGTGAGGTCTGACGCCTCTCCTACAGAATGGTAAAGATAAGTTAGATTTGGTAAAAACTGCAACAAAGTGACTTACACGCAAAAATATTACTTTTTTTACACGGCATAGGCTCAGTGCTTTGACTATAATCTCACCTAATGTTAAGTGACAATGAGGTCCAGGATAGTAAACACACTAAGCTTATGAGTACTGGTTTTCAAGTGACGCTGTCGGAACACATCTATTGATATTTAGCGACAGGTTTTCAAACTTGAAGTTGGTAGCTAGTTATTTACCCAATCGGGCATGATTAGAAAATGCCCTACCACTGTACTAAACCTCACGATGTTGTCTTTCACCGAAAGCTCAGTCCAGACTGACTTTAGAGTTGGATTGGTGGGCTCGAACCCCCGTCTATTGACATGGAATCCGGCCGCACTATCCACTGAACCATCATAGCAAATATTATCTCCTAGGATGTGTATCTCATTATCTTTAACACTTCTTAAACTTTCTCATATTTTAATATTATTTGATCAAGATCGTGCACTTGTTTAAGTTCTCGACGAATTTCTGGTCACACAAGCCGTGGTCACTCATCATTTTGTTCCTCAATATCTTTCGCGTAAACCTTCATACTGACTTGATTTGGCTTTATGGATACACTGGATTATGACAACCTCCACAAGGAGTTTTAAAGACAGTATGGTATCAACTTTGTAGGTAGACCGTAATAAGGTGTAGTATTTAAGGGATTCGCTATGAAATGTTATTATAAATTTCTAACCAACTTGAAACTTTCTTCCATAGATTCTTGTTTCTGGTATGGTTGCTTTAGTCATTAATACATTAATAATACATGGTTATTAGTTACTATCTCTAAAAGAAATATGTATATGTATATAATAATCGTTGAAAAACGTATATGTCGCTTCGACTGTTTTGATTTGTGTATTTTTTTGGGTTGTGTAAGAAATACGAAATCTGTTGCATTAGAAAATTTATTACGGAAGATTGTGGAGGGAGATATTAATTATACTTTTGTTTTGGTTAACAGGGCTGTTTTCAAGTTCGAAGGTGCCCGTATAATATGCTCGGGACGTGGAAGTGACTTCACAGAGTTCCGTACGCAATTCTCTGATGACGAACGCGCATTCGGTTACCTGAGGTGAGTGTATAATGGTATATTCGCTGCTTGCGGGCCCCGTGCGGCCCTCTACGCAATTATTTGCAGCCCGATAATTTGTTACTGTTAATAATATTAATAAACGCACACTCGAGTGATTTTAACAATTCAAAAGACCTTTGTCAATCTTACACTTTTTCTTATTCAAAGGAGAAAACAAAAGTAGGTGCATAGAACCTACTGAAATAGACTGAAAGTTGATTTCCACGTATAAAATAATCCACCAAATAGCTAACATAGTTAAAAAGTTTGGTTGAAATAAAAAAACTGTTGTGCAATTAGTCTAATGTACTGTTCACACGTAAATAAATGACAAATGGGTAACTAAATTGTAACTTAAAATCTATTTTACATTAAGTATGGGAATGTCTACACTTATTTTATTAAATCATATGTTAAAATGTACCATGAACTCGGTCAGGTCGCACTTTAACAAATTACATCCTTCACAGCATTTATCCTATCGTTAACTTAAATAATTATGAATGTGACGGTACATCTAGTTAAATAAGTAATATATCTCTATTTCTCTCTTCAGGTTGCAAATGGGCGACGAGATGTCGAAACGCAAGAAATTCATGTTCGTAACGTGGGTCGGACCGAACGTGTCTGTCATCAACCGCGCCAAGATGTCCACGGATAAGGCTATCATCAAAGATATAATTTCCGTAAGTTACTTTTAATTTATATTTTGTATTTTCCAATTCTGTCGAATGACATCACTTTTTTCTGCAGTATAGGCACAGAGGCCGTTCAAAATTTTGGGACTTGTTTGAATCCTCGATGATTACGTTAGCATTGGTATAATTCCTTACGTAATCACCATTAAGAATCTCTCCACTCTTCATGTTATCGAAAATAAGCAAATCATACACATCCCTCCCACATTCATGTTTACGTAATTCATGGTCGCCCCTTCTCCCCCGCCACGGAACTTTGACCACAATCACACCTGGTGTCAGGTGACGATGCGGTCTCAAGTCGCTCTCAAGTGTGATGCTGGCGGAACACCTATAACTTTTGGCGTCAGATCTACTAACTTGAGAGAGGTAACTAGCCAGACGGGTGTTAGAAAATGCCCTACCACCATGCTATGGGATCATCAGAATGGTTTTTCTTTATCGAAAGCTCAAGTTCAATCTGTACAAAAATAAATTAGTTTGAAGATTTTGCTTGTATTAAAATACTTTTTATTAAATATGTATATAAGAATATATATACGATACCAATTAATTTTTTTTTGTCTTTATGTTTGTTTCGGCCAATCTGAACCAATTTTAACCGATCGGGGATGACTGGCAGATAGTGAAAGTTATAAGGAGAAACTTAGGCTACTTTTACTTGCTGCAATTATTTAGGGATACGCGTAAAAAAATTAAACTCATGAAATTTAACATGCGCGAATTGAGAAAACGAAAATATGATACGCGAGCGGAACCACGGGAACAGTCAGTATACAATACAAATAAGATATGATTCGAACCTAAATCAGTCCATCGTATTTTGACAGCATACTAGAAAAAATATTTATTCGTATCGTGATACCTACTGAGTATAGATCTCTCATAGTAGAGGTAATAAAAGTTAGGTAATCTCTGGATAATTCCGATTCATGACACAGTAAAAAAAGTCACTATGTCTGTCTACCATTCAGCCCTCTAAACTGGTTAGAATACCTTAGCTGTTTGTAACTCAAACATGATTTTTTTATAAATAAAAATTCACCACAAAATACTTCGCACATATACTGTATCTTTTTCTTTGGATTGGAATTGCCTTCTAAGTTAGACACAAATAAATGCACCTAACGGTAAGGTCATCTGCAGACAGATTAATAGACAGTCACCATTATAAAAGCTTACCACAAGTCATTGGAATAACTGGAAATTCATTAACCTGAAATATCTATGAACAAAAAATATAAAAATATATAACAAAGAAAGAACAATGGTTTGAATTTGTTAATGCTCATATTACTGTGAAAAAAAGTATGGTGGAAGACCTATAAATTTGAGAAAAGTTCCCATATAAAATCTAAAGATTTAATGAGATCATAATACTAGAAGCAATTGGTTTTTATTCTTTTACATATATTATGGACTAGTATAATGAACAATCCAATTTCTTCCCTAGGTTCACTTTTACTCAGAAGTGGAGTATTTATATGTTGGCCACATGTTATTACTATTGGATAATAATGTCAAATATTAAAATAAACAACATTTCTGAAAGTATATAGATAAAAATATAGAAATGTGACAAATAAAATAATAACAAATTTAAAAAAATCATTAATTATTTATTTATTGAAAGAGAAATGAAATAAATAATAAGCTTTAGACATAAAAATAAATATCAAACTTAAATAAAATCATATAAATATTTTCTAACATTAAAACCAACTGTTTGAGCAACAGCAGATATGAAATCATAACCAACAATACATTTATACTTTGCAGAGTCTAAATCAATCTCTTTCCCTCCTGCGATTAATTTTAATTCCACTAAAGTAGCTATTTGAGCTAAGAGATTACTAGTAAGACCTATTTTCTCATCTAATATAGCATAGAATATTGCTAGTAGACGGTCCAATGTAAATACTTTTGGTCCGAGTTGTGTGCTTAATTTCTCATTAATCTTTGCTTTTGCCTTCACTTGCTGTACTCTTTTTTTTTGTTTCCCATGATTCTTCATGAACAATCTCTTGTCCTCTTTAGGTGGATTATAGCTTGCTAAATATGCAGCGATTAGCAAAAATTTTGCATAGTATGGCAGTTCAAAACTCTGAGCAAATGTTTTTGTTGACGTTAATTCTTCTTTTAATATATTCTCATAATTGAAGTGATTTATTTCATCATCAGTGTTTTCTTTATCGGGTGATGGTTTCATGGAGTTACTATGACTAATTCGGAGATAAAGTAGCTCTAAACTAGTTTTAAGAATTGGTGCTATATGTCTCCACAGTTTTGTTAAATCATCAGCGTGTATTTTATTAGATATTAATGGTTCACAGTATTTGACAAAGTTTACACGCGCCATGTGCTGTAACTCAATTAAATCTCGACATGGTCTATAGAATACACTGAGGAATGCATTCAGAAAGTTTGCGAACAACTCAGGTTTTTCTAATTCAAATTGAATTTCATTGCCTACATCGTTGTTTTGTAACAAGTAATTAATAAACGATTTTTGGTATAGAAATATTATTTTAAATAACTCCTCTTTATTGTAATTCGGGAAATACAATTTTATAGGTTCCCGTGCGCCCATTTTGAAGTGAAAGTTCTCGAAAATTAAATGGGATATAAAAATTGTACAAATATTTGTATTAGACAATTCTCTAAGCCTCAAAAACGAAGATATTATATTTTGATCCATTGAACGTAATCTCTCAGCTTTATCAAATATTATCACAAACGGAATATAGTTGATTTCTAAGCGAC
Organism: Samia ricini; assembly: GCA_014132275.2. NCBI lineage: Eukaryota > Metazoa > Arthropoda > Insecta > Lepidoptera > Saturniidae > Samia > Samia ricini. The sequence goes on from AP028158.1 coordinate 17,745,267, forward strand.
TAATATTGTTGACGAAGTCCATAAGACTTTCACATTTTATTTCTGTTTCTTCATCGTAAAAACCACACAAGATGTTCTCGTACATTATTTTCGGCGAATAGCACTCTATACAGTTGATAACAACATGTTTGTAGCCTAAATATTGTAGTACAGTGTTCAAACATAAACTTTTGCCGGTGGCCATGTTACCGCTTATAAAAATAGAACACGGGAGAGGTTCATTGCCGTCGCCGAGTAAGTCGAACAAATCGTTTAACTGGTTTTCTCTACACGGTATTTTCGTGTATATTTCTTCCATTTTGTCGTTTATTTTATATTATAAACATAACCTCCTTATAAAACCCTCCAAATGTTTTTTTTGCTTCAATTTATTGCTTTTAAGGAAAAGGCAAAGACACTAGTAGACCATGCAGCCAAGTCAGACTTTAGGAACACTATCAATAAATGGATGGCGGTAACAAAATGGTGGCCTTCTGTTACGACCACAACGAGAATGATTGGGACATTTCAGAATTCAGGCTCCGTGTCATTATTTTCATTTCACTACCCTTGTGTATCATAACTACACTATATCACGTAAAATTCCACCAAAATTATATAATATGTAGTCAAATACTGCATATTAATGAATTAAAAACAAAGACGACAACATGACAAACCAAAATTGTACTAAACACTCTAAAACCCACCAGAACGTATCATAATGTTTTAAATTTGTCCACAGACGACAAAAGTTAAATTTGACATTTCAACGGTTTATCCAAAGAGTGCTTATTGGTAGTAACGTTTCGTTTCGCGCATGTTTTACAAGGAAGTGCGATCTTCCTACGTCGAATGAACACCTATTATAATAAGACGTTTTTTTTTTTAAATAAAGCCGAGTACGTTCAGTTTCATAATTCTTGTTATATTACGAATAATTTATTTTTGTTACAGAATTTTGCAGTAGAGCTACAGTTGGAAAATCAATCCGAAATAGACATAGATCAATTCAAAGATACATTGAACAGGGCAGGAGGGGCGAACTACGGTACTGGGATAAGGGATTTATGAATGCAATTATATAATCCGCCTATTTTCATACCATTTAACTAATTTATGTGAATTTACAGTATAAACGTATGCTTGAAAAATTAGTATAGATAAATTTTGTGGTAATTTTTTAAAACACCGGTATGATATTAAATCCAAAAATACATTGTCTACATTATTCGCGTTATATTTTTATTTAAATTTCTTGCTTATATAGTTTATAAGTAATTATATAATTATTAAGAAATTATTTATTGTCTAAATTTTGATTCGAATAATAATATATTTTGGTTTTATTTACAGAAGTAGTCGATACCTGTATAAATTTAAATAATGTACTTTGTTAAAATTTGCATATTGTGCAATTACGTATTTAACATCAGTAATAATAATAATCGTAAATTTTTTACCAAAAATTATTTAGTGCATGTTGCCATTTACGGGACGCATGAAGTGCATTTATTTTTTTTCGTCAACTTGTAATTATATTTATTGTTAACGAAGTTGATTTTTTTAATGTTTAGTACATCTATAACTGTTATTTTAAACAGTGGTCTTCAGATTAGTGTTGTACTACAATAAAAAATTTGTCAAATAAAATTACACATTAACCGAAAATTATTTTTGGCGTTTTATTTAATTCCGGATTTATATGACCTTATATGATCGGATTGTTCTCAGTGCACATTTTACAGGTTTGCATTAACGAATTCTTTGGTGGTTACGTATATGTGTATTAATAATTGAAGGACGTGAATATATTATTACGTGAATTAATAATAGGCGTCTTTATTATATTTATCTCTGACAAGGACTAAGGCTGATTAAATATAAACCCCAAATTATTTGGTAACAAATTTCAGTATGGTACAGGAAGTCATTGCGAAAAATGTATGGTTATGTTATAAAAAATTTAAACTCATTATAACTTCCAATTTTCCACATTTTGCGTTTCTAGGTAGAAAGGTGTTGCCACAGAAATGGGACGTACAATAAAATACAAACAAGAGATTTATCTAAATATAACTTTATTTTCCAAAAAAAAGCAAGAATACATGATTACAATATAACCCAAAATTAGTTGTTATCCTGTTTAACGTTGTTTAATAAAAAATATTAGTAAAAATAGAAAATATTACATTAATATAATGGTGAAACGATTTGGCTCTAATGAACACATTAATTTCTGACACATAATATTAAATTATAATTTTTTGTGTGACAGCAGTGGAAATACGACTTGAATTTATCAAGATTATATATACTCCACAAAATAAGGAGTACCGATATGGTTTTACAAAATTCTTAGATGATTTATTTGATTGTAACGTCTCCCTATATTTCACTTGATTTCTAGGATATTTAGGGGGTCGTCTTTTTGTGCAAGTTTGAGACCCCCTGGTGACTTAGACAATGAGAGCAAATGAGATGAACGAGTATGACCTCGCTAAGCCAAAATCACGTGTACTTTTTTTAACACGAGTACCATAAAAGTTTCCAGAATTTATTGTCTTTTAGATATATATTTAGCAAATCTTTACTTGACAAGGTGATTAAATGTTAATAAACGTAGTTCAAACGAAAATGAAACACGTGATTTTTTCTGAACCCCCTTTCGAGCCTTGCGTAATCAGTGATCCTAGTCGGTACTCCTTACGTGCTAGAAAATCCTTTTAATTTTCCACTCCGTACTAAAAAATAGCAAGTATGTGTTGCCAGATGCAAGCAAATTTCCTACTATTTCGTTTAAATTTCACGTAACACGACACAAACATATCGTACAGTAAATGGTAACAGTTAATGTATTCGTAATCAATCTACATAATATATTTTAACAGTTAAATATCAATATTATTGTACATTTATTGCTTTCGGAATAATTCACTATTTTTAATATTCTTATAACGATAACGGCACTAACAATTATTACTAATATAAAGATTCGATACAAACTTAATATTCACTAATTATTTAGTAATTATTAATTATTTTGCTTAACTTTATTAAAATCAGTTTTATTATTACTTTTCAATATATTTGAGGTGATTATCGTTGATTAATTAAGGCAGATATAGTACTAACAATAGGAATATATTTGGGAGGCAACTCGACGATTTATTTGATTGTTTACTGTGTTCCCAATTTAAAAATATTTGTATAAAAACAATGGCATTTTTTTCTAATAACATGTTTGACAATATATATTAAAGAATATGTCCGGCAATAACAACAATAAGCAACAGTGCAAACGTTAACATCAGTAGATCTTTCTAGAAACAATACGTAATACGACGTGTTTCGAAACATTATACCTTAAAAAATTAATTGAACCACCGTGTTCGTATGAACAGCCTCCCATCGTGGCATATCTAGCGATCGAACTTCCGAAAAATTTCCCTAATTATTTCACCAAAGATACAGGGAATTTTGGTAACTTCACAGTATATTTTTTATTATTAGAATATTCACTTCGGCTCTCGTTAGTAGTCAAAGTTTTATTTATTAGGGTTAAATGATTAATTAGAAATTTTTAGTACATTATAATCCTAAATAAAACCCGTCAATGTTTACGAATGTCCACAGATTAATTGTAATTTATTATAGTATAAATTCATAAGAAATGTATTAATTTTTTTCATGCAATGTTAAGGATTTTTTATTTTATTAATACTATATGTATGGTAGGATTTGTCAGGATACCCTGGCAACACTGGTAAACGTTGACAGGTTGACAATTGTTAGGCTGTTTGACCAGTGCCTTTGCAAATAGGGTTACGGTTTCGCTAGAGGTCGCCAGCGAGGGCCGGGCTGAGGGCTCTTAATAGTTTACTTTGTGTATGGGAGCCAAAGAGCACTGAGAGAAGCGCTACTCCGTACCCGGTCGCGCGTTCACCCTGTCAAAATGGTATAACAACATATTAGATAATCTTCATGCTATCTAATTAGATCCTTAATTAAATCCTTATGATTTAATTTAACCGCTGAGAATTGACATCGTTTCAAAACCTAAGTTTATATAAAATAAAAACGCTATCTGTTCATTTACCAATGCTAAATTAATATATAATTTTTTTTTGTTTTATTTATCTCTATATTTTGCTGAAAAAAGTTATAACAAAAAATGTGCTAGGCTGAATGTATTAATTTTCTTTGCTCATTTCATCCCAGACATAAATGTACATCAGAGTTTTTGGCGGGATCTCAGTCTGACATGTAGCAATTGTTTTCTTTAATTCATTAAACTTGTGTACTTGACTCTATATCATGTAATCTTGGTGGCGTTTTTTTGTGTGAAATAGTTTAGTTATTGTGTTCAAGTTAAGTTTATTATAGAAGACAACGCGTAGCATACATTCTGAGGTGCCGACAAAGCTCCATGGAAAGTTCGAGCAGGATAGGCCACCGTTCTGTTGGAGCTTGGTAACGCTGATACAATATTGAAAATCTTACCTACATGACATTGGCACAAATTGTGTGTACACACAGATTGCCATTAACTAAGAAGAAGAAGTGTACATCAAGGTATTGCTTATGTCATTTGTCATGACATAAACTTGTGCAACGAGACGCTAAATTAACGAAACAATGTTAAGTGACAACTGTAAGTTTTTACATATGGCATCACTAGAAGTTTGCGCTTTTTAATTAAAATACGTCATAATTCAATGGCGGCAATCGTGAATGAAAAAAAAAACGAATTCTTTAAAATGAAATAAATACAGATCTCGTTATCTTGGATTCAATTTCAACAACATTGCAGGAAACAAATGAAATGTTGTAAAAGAGAGAAAATGTAACAATGTCAATAATGAACATGTTATAATTATGGGCAATCTTAAAGACATTTATTACTGACCATTTACAAAATACGTTTGTTCCATAGATTTATGGAACTACCTAAAAAGTTAACATTAATTTTAATGTAATCAAGGTAATTTTAGATTTTGTTTATAGTATTTGCCAGTGACTTCACTTGCAGTAAAAGTTATTTCTGAATCCCTCAGTAATAGTACTTTTATTCTGGATTAATGGTACCCATCCCTTCCCATTCTCTGTAGGCATCTCTGATAAGTGTAAAATTGTGCGGTATGTTTGTATGTTATTAGTGTGATACTAACACAGTGTGCGGGGGATGCCATGTCCACATGGAGCCAGGACCCGGGGAAGTCAAAGCCGAGGTGTGACAGGATAAACAGTCCAGCACAAGACGGTTGCGCATTGTTACGATCCTGTACATCATCATACATTTACACCATAAAATACTAGATACCGTGACGGCCGTCCCACGCTTTAGGCTATGTAAATTTTATAAAAGTTTTATAGGTAATATTCAGTTTTATAATAAGATCCCAAAGAATATTACCGATTTATCTGACAATGAGCCCAAGCACAGTGTCAAGCATGTCTAGTTTTCAAAAGGTAAAGGTATTACAGGGTGGAACATTATTATCTTTTTCTTTTTACATGGAATAGGCTCAGTGCTTTGACCACAATCGCACCTGATGTTAAGTGACGATGTGGCCCAAGATGGTAAGCACACTAAGCCTAGAGGTACTGGTTCTCAAGTGATGCTGCCGGAATACACCTATTGTATTTTGGTGACAAGTTATGAAACTTGTGGTTGGTGGTTATCCAAGCGGGCATTATTAGAAAATCCCCTACCACCATGCTATGGGCTTTCTCACGATGGTTTCCTTCACCGAAAGCTCAGGCCGATTTTAGAGTCGGATAGGATCGAACCCGTGTCGATTAACGTGGAATCCGGCCGCACTACCCGTTGTGCCATCATCACTTCACATGAACGATAGTGATGTCAGGAATTTACACACCTATCTGTGCTTCCGTTAACAATGTAACTATGATTTGTATAGATTTTGTTTAAAAATAATACTTATATTTTGAATTTATAAAAAAAAATGAACCAGATCGAGTTTCTTTGCCTGCATTCTTCTCGATGACTGGATTGTTTCCGAACCGGTGGTAGTGTTTAGACGTTCATAAGCGCCTTATTAGGGCCTAAATTGTATAAATAATTTTTTGATTTTTTTTTATACCATTAAAGTCTTCAACATCTTCCAGTTAGTTTTATGACTCTATGACTACTAAACTTATTCAAATTAATATATTTTTTATAAATTCGTAGAGTCTAATCTGGTCAAGTTTTAGTATATATTTTGTTATGCTGACTAATATGCATCAGTATATAAGATATGTAATATGAGTGATAAAAAAAAATACATTATATAAAATTTATTTAAAAATAAAATTTGCCATTGGCCATAATGTTAGAATTTATGTGAGCAGAACTGCGAACAAAGCTAGTGCTGCTATCTAGAAACATTACAGCACTCATCCGCATTGCTTACAATGAAATATCAGTACATTCTGCTGGAGCTATTTAGAGTTATAATGTTTTATCTGACCGATTTAAATGAAACTTTACATACAGAGAATATATCTCAAGGCCTCATAATATAAGGCTATATAAAGATTTTAAAAATTATTTTTGAAATATTCATCATTAACAAAAAAAAACGAATCGATCGATTTTAGGACTTGATATACATAGGAGGATTGATAGTTATCAATATCATTTTAAGAGAACATGATCTGTGAATTAAAAACATTGAAGAAAAACAAATTCGAAGTTGGTATTTTTCGATAGTAGATATATAAGCCTAGGAACAACAAAATGAAATAGGGTCATACCACATTTAAAGAAAATAAGAATAGTTAGACAAAGTCACGGGCTGCCGTAAGTATGGTGTAAAGATATTTACTATAATGTCATTAACCAGGGAAGCGAACAGGGTGATACGTTTGTACGGGATAAACATATCCTTTTAAAAACCTGAAGAAGAATATCGCTCAATGAAACATAAGGATAGAAGAGTCTCATAGGACTATAATAACCTGAAAAAGATAATCACTCAATGAAACATAAGGAAAGAAGAGTCTCATACCGCTATAATAACCTGAAGAACAATGTCACTCAATGAAGGGTAAGGGAAGAAGAGTGTCATACCGCTACGCTGTTCTTCATATCGGCGACGGAGCTGGTGAACTCGGTGAAGTGCAGTTCCGGGGCGAAGGGCACCGGGTGGGCAAGGTCCCCGGACCGGAGCCCCGCGGCGACGCAGAGCCGCTCGAGCCGGCTCTTGTTGCACAGTATCGCAGCATGGTACTTACCGGTCGCTGTACCCTGTTCACCATTTTTTTTATTGTTGTTGATTATTGTGAGTTATGATAACACAATTCAACCCAGTGTCATAACTATAACAATAAATAAAATTGAAGTGTCTGTTTGTTATATTAAAATATCATTTTTTGTTACTAAATACATATGAATGTATATCCGACACCTATATCAAAAATACAATTTTTATATTTTTTCTCTGTCTGTCTGTTTTTTTTTTCGGGTATCTCTGGAAAGGCTGGAACCGATTTTGATGGGACTTTTTTTGGTAGATAGCTCAAGTTATATCGCGTGACTTAGGATACTTTTGGTTTTCGAAAATAATTAGGGTTCTGTATAAAGAAAACTTAAAACGCAGTGAAAAATATACGAAACGCGGGTGCAGCCGCGCGCACGTAGCTAGTATAACAATCCAAACAACATTAAATTATCATGAATTTGTGAAAAATTTATAGAGAAAAATAGGATTCCGATCCACGTTTATTTGTAACAAAGAACGACAAAAAGAGTTAATAAAGACGTCACAATAATAATTTTAGTAGTATGCTAGCTGTGTGCCCGCGGCTGCACCCGTGTTCCATATGTTCTACACTGCGTCTTAATTTTTTTTTTATACGGAACCTTAATTGTTTTCCGTATTAATAGCTTCAGTTATCTAAAAAAAAATCCCGTCAAAATCGGTCCAGCCGTTCCGGAGATTAGCCAGAACAGACAGACAAAATTTGTGTATATATATATATATATATACAAACAGATATTACAAACAGACACTTAAATTTTATTTATTAGTATAGATTACATATAATCAGCGAAAGCCAAATTCGGCTCATCTCTATTAAGTATGAATACCGGGAATAAAATAACTGAAGTCACAGCGGGAGTCATGGAGCCCGAAGGTCACAGCAAGGAGTACCCGGATGGATGGTCCTGGTCAGATGTTGGTCGCTTGATATGACTAACCTGGGCCCCAGTGAGGGTAGCAACGTCCACTATGGTATCGGCTTTGAGGTCCCTCGAAGCGTAGACCACTCCATCGCTGAGCACGAGCCGACCCTCGGCATCCGTGTTGTTTATTTCAACGGTACGCCCAGAATACAACTGATGGACATCATCCGGCCTGGACATATTATAATAATCTATATATACCAGGGGATATGGGGCTTCTCAACCCCACTTACTGCAACTACAAGTATGCAGTACTTTGCGATTCAAAAAAGCGATGATGGCACAGTGGATAGTGCGGCCGGATTCCACGTCAATGGACGCGGGTTCAATCGCATCTATTGAACTCTAAAATCTTAGCATAATGGTAAGGGATTTTCTAATAATGCTGAATGGGTAGCTACCACCCTCAAGTTCGAAAAACTTGTCGCCAAATATCAATAGGTATGTTCCGACAGCATCACTTGACAACCAGTACCTAGGCTTAGTGTGGTTACCATCCTGGACCACATTGTCACTTAACATCAGGTGAGATTGTGAGCAAAGCACAGAGCACATAAGAATGTGCGCGTCAATGTCCTTGATCTGTCAAAACTCGATAAAAAAAGTATGGACAGCAACAAAGATATTTGCAAGTTTTTTTTCTTTTGTGAAACCCATTTATTAATAAAAGTCTATTTCGAATGTTGAATGATTTTCTTCATTCCATAATGTGTCACCTACTGGTTAACATCATATTTTACACATTATAACATAGAAATGTTAAAATCTTGAATATTACGTTCATGTGCGTCCGTCCATTTTTTAAATGTCATAAATAATAATTACACAATATTGAAACGAGATTGAATATTACGTAAGGAGGAGGGAGGACGGTCGGTTCGAGAAATCTTATGTATCCTTACAAAGGGTATGGGGGGGGGGGGGGAGGGAGGGGTGGGGTGGTAATGGTCAAAAGTCGTCCATAGCCCCATAGACCCTGTTTTCAAATTTTAGTCGTAGTTAAAAGTACCTAGTGGCTAGTGGTCCGACCGAGTTCTCCGCCAGACAGAGCACAGCGTGCAGGTTGAGCGTCGGTCTTGCTTTCACGAGGACGCTGAACGCGGCGAGCACCGCCGCAGCGCCGCCGCAGTCTCCCTTCATACCGACCATCGATGTCTGCAAATTGCCGACATACGAAACGAATTACAATATTTTATCATATATATATATATATTTACCCTCAAATTGTGTGTATTTTTTGTGTCCGTCGGTCAGTCAGAAAACCCGGATTATTTTGGGTTGACCCGACCGATCTAAAATTCATTTGTAAGGGTTTATTTTTTTATTTTATTGTTTTACCCTGGACGGTTGGTCAGTGACCAGTAGATTATTTCAATCTACAATTGGATTTTCTGTCTAAGGTATAATTTTTTTTGGAATGCGTTATCCTTGAAGGCTCCAACAGCATGGACTATATTTTAAACGGTATATATTACAAAACCACACATACAAAAATAATAATGGTAGGGAAAAAAAAAACAACCCAAAATTAAATGTTACTGTAAAGGGTTGTTGATAGGAATGTTTTTTTAAACGCGAGATTTAGCGATTTTTTAAAAACAAGGGGGGCAGACATTTAAATCACCACTTTTTTTAAATATCGCTTACTTTACTAAGGTCCGATATCTAATATATAAACCTATGTTTTTTTTTATTAATGTAAAGTATCTATTTTGTTTTAGTATTTAGTAATGTATATTTGATACTGGCTGTGTGCCCGCACTGCGCCCGCGTTTCATATATTCTTCACATCGTTTTATTTTTTATACGGGGATCCCTTATTTTTCTTTAGTACTAGGATAACGTAAAAAAATTTCTCATAAATTCAAACATTTGCCCGTAAAAGCGTTCATTGCATCGGATTTTATTAAATTTTGTAGGAGTTTTAATTTTTTTACGCGGACCCCCAATTATTTTCAAAAATTTAAAGTACCCCACGTTACCCGGAGTAACTTCAGCTACCTACCAAAAAAAGTCCCGTCAAAATCAGTCCAGTCGTTCCGAAGATTACCCGGCACAAACAGACAGAGAGACAGAAACATTTTAAAATTGAATTATTGGTATAGGTATCCTGTACACATTCATAACTATTTAGTAAAAATAAAATTTTTTTCGACCTTAGAAACTGACACCCCAGTTTTATTTATTAGTATGGATGAAAAAAAATTGTTACATATTTTTTATACAAAATTGTTTTTGTAACATATTTTTTTATGTAAAAAATGTGCCATATCTTTTTATGTAATTTTTTTTAAACATAACTTAGCTAAATAAGTTGATAGGCAACCTTTTTTTTTTTTGACGGGGGGAAATGCATTTACGCACTACCCTTATCTATTGTATTTGAGGGATCAGAGTCCCCCAATAAAATAGATAAGGGTGCACGGAGTGACGAGCTCCGTGCCAGTGTGGGACTCACCCGGGCGTGAAGCGCCCGGAAATACCCACTAAAACCCCCCGGGGCCGTCCGCTGCATTTGGGATGGGGGCGACACGGGGTGGCTTTCGCAAGCACCGCGTCGCAAGTTGATAGGAACCCTGGCCTTGATGCTAAGACCGCTGGTGTCGGCGATATCTGATATGCAAGTCTAAGTTTTTTTACTGTGAAGTATCTATTTTGTTTTAGTATTTAGTAACATATATATTTTATATAAAATTGTTTTTGTAACATTGTTTTTTACATAATACATTTTTTTACATAAAAAAAATGTAACATATATTTTTAAAATAATTTATCTGAATAGGTTGATAGGAACCCTGGCCTTGATGCTGAGACCGCCGGTGTCGTAGACGATGCCCTTGCCGACGCACGCGAGCGTCTCCGTGGCGGCGGGCGCGCGGTACGAGAGCGCCACCAACGCGGGCGGAGAGGCGGCCGCCCGCCCTACGCCGTACAGCCCGCCCATGCCGCGCGCCTTCAGCTCCTCACCGCGTATTATCGTCGGCTCCGGGATGTCCAGCTCCTTGGCGACGCGGCAAGCCTCCTGTCACACCATAGCACGAGGTAATCAATACATTTCATTCACTCCATTTTAACTGACGATAGATAACTGACAATAGGTGTGTTCCGGCAGCATCACTTGAGAATAAGTACATAGGCTTAGTGTGTATCCTGGACCACAACAACATTTTTAGGTGATATTGTGGTCAAAGAACTGAGCCTATACGATGGATTAATAAAAAAAAAGTAAATATTACGTAATCAAACATGTGGTTATTCTTTGACAAACCTCTCCCTCTCTTAAACTTAAGCAAAACTCTTACCCCCTCCCCAAATGACATAAACATTGGCATAATTTTCAATAAAAAAAAAATCAATAAGTAAACGTAGTTCGCGTAATCACCATTCAGACCCATGTCCAGCAATCAAAAAATTAGTAAAACATGAAGCCCCCTCTTCTCCCATTTGCTAATGTAAAAAATACACTTACATGCTTTTTATACCAAACAGAGCAGTTTTTTTTTTGGTTTTGATTTGATATCATACCTCAATAAATTTATCGACGTCCATGATATTGGCCGGAGTGTCTGTGATCCTGGCAGCAAGCCTGGTCGCGTCAGCCGCCTCCTGGATGGTGCACAGCTCCTCGGTGGACAGCGAGTTGTCGCACAGCACCGGATCCATAGCACCGATACCTTCCTCCTCCGATTCACCTTCTGCCATATTGTTTGAAATGATAATAAAAAAAACCATACCATGCACACCGGACGAATAATCTTAGTTAAGCCTATCCATTTCAATCTATCAGAATCGATATTATCCATCATTATTGCAGTGATAATGTTAGCATGTTTCATGTTAATATATCGATTATCCGTAAAAATGAGACAATAGGAAAACGATGGAAAACTGGCGTAAACGTCAGGTTAGTGCTCAAGGGGTTAATTAATATACATTGAATTGAATCCAAATATCCTATATCGATGCTGGAATTTTGGTGAAGAGACTTGTAATTAAAAAATATTTTATTCAATTCAAGCCCTGATGAGGCGCTTATGACCGTCAATATACTAACACCGGTTCAGAAAACAAACCAGTTATCAAGAAGAACCGGGAAAGAAACTAGGATTTGGTGTTTCTTTCAGCATGTTTTTTTGGAAGTATTTGTTACATAGTTTATTAGTAGATGCACGGAGAAAACTGTCATTTCCAGACATCACCATCGTTCACTTAATGGTCCACCCTATAATAATATTTGCAAATTAATCATAATATCATATCATAGCATCATAGTGATATGGTGTTACTGTCTGGATCCCTACCAGCCACAATTGTAAGAATCTATTGCGAACCAAACTTCTTAGTCCGGTCAATTTAGACAATTGAAATAAAGAAAATTCCGACAGAGCCAAATCTTTGTAGAGACCTTAGGTTTACCACAAGAAATAAAGTTTCAAAAGTCCCTATCAGTCCCATGTGCGCTAAGGGACTTATTCGGGGCCTAAGGTAAAAATTTTAGGTTTTTTGGATTTTTCTCGAAAACGGTAAGTTTTATCGAAAAAGTACCTCAGAGCAAAGTTGTAGATTCTCTATAAAAATGGTCCTTATGATTTTTTCTCTAAGACCCAGTATTTCCCAGATATTGCGCTTGTAAGAATCATGTTCTACATAGTATGCACACATATGCCACGTATATACATATTTAGGTACTTAAGCAAGCAAAAATGCCTACTCGTGTCTCTTTTATGTAAGAAAGAAAGAAAGAAAGACATTTATTACCATATTTTAGAACAGATTTACAAAAAAAAACTACAATTAAGCATATAAGAAAAAAAAACATATGATAATAAGACTGGCGTCAGCATTTGCCGCTTTATAATTGTTGCCATAAAAAACGGCGCTGTTTTTCAGCCAGCCCTTTTCCGGCCGTAACATAAAATATATAAATATAACACTTCGTGCCTTACTTTTATAATTACAATAACAGATTTTTTTTTTAATAAGTAAAAATTAAAATTACATAAATAAACAATATTTTGAAACAAATTTAAAAACTCAATAGTGAACTAGTTATAATTTAACTCAAAAAACTAAAAAAAATATAATAAATAAAAAGTAAATGCAGACATCAGCTTAACAAATTGATAAAAAAAGAGAAAAAGAAAAAAAAAGGAAATTTTATTTGTAAGTTAATTTTTGGTTTTCTAATATACATATTTTTAAATTTTTCTTGAAAGTAAATTTTGTTGTAAAAGTTAGCGGAGGGGGTAAATCGTTCCAAATTTTTGATGCCGCATATTTAAAACCTCCTTTATAACCTGCAGTCCTATATTTAGGTATAGACGTAGTATTTCTTGTTTTAGATCTAGTATTAATATTGTGAATGTTCTTAAACCAATCAAATTTATTATACAAATATTCAGGTTTTTTACTCAAAACAATATTATGGATAAAACACGCTAAATGTAAGTATCTCCTGGACCACATACTTAATATGTTTTCACTATTAATAATCGGCGATACATGCGACCGCTTAGGTACATTGTAACAAAATTTGACACGTGCATTTTGGACACGTTGTATTGCGTTAGAAGTTTTTTTCATTATTCTAGGCCCATATACAACATCACAGTAATTAAAAGGTGATAAGACGATTAAATCACATAGAAGACTTCGAACATTTAATTTTAAGTAATCTCGCACTCCATAAAGTACTTTCAATTTATAGAAAGCATTTTTAATTTTACAGTTTATATGTTCAATAAAGCGCATTTTTTCGTCTAGCATTAAACCCAAATTTCTAGCAACCGATACTCTTTCTAAATTTTCATTTTTTATTGAAATATTAACTTTTTTCTCTACAACTTTTCCTATTTGCTTATTTGTACCTAAAATCATATACTTAGTCTTTGTAGGATTTAGTTTTAATGAATTTTTTTCGGAGCATTCATATATCTTATCCAGATCTGAGTTCATATTATCTACTGCTATGTACACATTTTCCTCGCTAAATGATTGATAAATTTGAGTATCATCAGCATATAAATGTATGTTACTAAATTTAGGAACTTGTACGAGATCCGTTGTAAATAGTATGAATAAAAGAGGACTTAAAATAGAACCCTGCGGGACGCCTTGAGAAATGTACCGTATTTGGGAAACTTTTCTCTCTCCTGTATGATATTCCGTTACTACTTGATGACATCTATTTGTTAAGTATGATATAAACCAAAGTTTGGTTGTTTCCGAAACACCATAGTAAGTCAATTTTGATATCAGTAATTCTTTATCTAAACAATCGAAAGCTCTAGAGAAATCAAGTAGAACTAAGATCGAACTTTCCCCGGTATCCGATGCTGAAATAATATCATCACATACTTTGGCTAAGGCAGTGCAAGTACTATAACCAGACCGAAATCCTGATTGGAGTGAAGGAAGTATGTTATTTTGTTCTAAATAAGATTTTAGTTGCTTCTCAACAACACGTTCAACAATTTTCGATAAAACCGGAAGTATACTAATGGGGCGTAGGTCTTTTATTTGTTCTATATTACTACTTTTAGGAATTGGTTTTACAATGGCTAATTTCCAATTATCCGGAAATACTTTTGAAATTAAGGATTTATTCACAATTCCCGTGATCACTGGAAGAGTTTTCTCAATCGTAAGTTGTATCATATCAATCGTTATGGTATCATGTCCACAAGCATTTGTTTTTATAGAGAGTATTATTTGTAGAATTTCTGTAGTTGTTACCGGTTTAAGATCAAAATGCAAGGCACTATTGTATTTATATGTCTGAAAAAAGTTTAAAGTGTTTTTATTATCTGGCTTAGGTAACCCCGGGACCTCTAAAAAAAATCGTTAATCTTGTCAGGTTCATTTATATTATCGGGTATATATGAGTCACTCGGATTTTTAATAACAGATGTACGTTTTAAATGTTGCCACATTGCCTTCGGATTATTTATATTATTATTTATGTAGTAAGTAAAATATGCCTGTTTCTCTCTTCGTAGACTTGAAATAACCAGATTTTTTAGTTGTCTATAATATTGTTTTGCCACTTCTGATTTAGTATTTCGAGCCCTTTTCAAAGCATCATCACGAAGTGACATCATTAACTTTATAATATCGGTTATCCAAGGGCTTGTAAGTTCAGTTACTCGTATTCGTTTTAAAGGAGCGTGTTTATCAAACAAGGAAAGAAAGAG
Source organism: Samia ricini (assembly GCA_014132275.2). Lineage (NCBI taxonomy): Eukaryota > Metazoa > Arthropoda > Insecta > Lepidoptera > Saturniidae > Samia > Samia ricini. The sequence continues at coordinate 17,760,633 of AP028158.1, forward strand.
CGAATTAAACATTTCAACCATATTATTTACATCGTCAATAGAAAGGATATCAAGCCATTGTATAGATCCTAAATCTATAAGAAATGAACTTGAATCGATATTTTTTAATGTCCTTGAATAAATATACCGTGGAGACTGTTTTGGTTTTTTAATATCAAATTCTGTACGAGTACGAGGGCATGATCACTTAAATCCTCATTATGAATGACATCAATTTTACGACACCTTTCCGGTATATCGGTGATGACGAGATCAATAAGACTCTGAGAAGTATCTGTGACCCGAGTAGGAACTTTTACGACTTGTTTCATATTGTATTGATTAAATAACTCCGTCAGCTCTTTAGAGTGATACGAGGATATTTGTAACATATTTACGTTAAAATCAGTTAAGATGCACATGTAGTTACAATACCTCAGAGAATTGATAGCATCACTTAGGTCATTTAACGCATTTATTACTGAAAGCCCTTCAGGTCGATACGCAGAGCCAACGGCTATTTTTGCTCCAGGAAGCAAAACTACCAGCCACATCTGTTCCAATAGAGTAGGCGGATGTGAAAAGACACGAACACGTAAACCTCGTCTGATATAAAACCCAACTCCGCCGCCTCTCTTTTTACCTTGTGACCGGGGTATTTGTCTAAGCATATATCCCGGTATATGTGGCGTTTGATTCTCAGCTCCTTGACGGATCCAAGTTTCATTCAACGCTAAAATGTCTGGTCGTCTATTTAAGATAGTAGCCCTTAGTTCATCTTGCCCAGTATTAAGAGATCTTACATTCAGTAGTCCAAGTTTTAAATTTTCTCTTTTCAATGGGACCATTTAAAAACAAGAAAACGAATAAAAAAAATAGAATGAACATTCATGTGACTACCCATTTGTGGACGTACAAACCAATGAAATAAGAAAAAAATTATGAAAGGTAAAATGAAACGACTTTTCTTATGCAGTTGGAAGCAGACAGTAAATATATTTTATAGAACACAATGACATGTACATAGACAATATTAATAATGGTATGTAAGGTAAGTTCATTATTGAACAATCTAGATGTCACTAGTCGACTCATATACAATATTATTTTGATAATTATAACACACCCACTCAAAATAATCTCTTCAATCTGCACACACATTATAAGACATTAACAATACCATCATAAACTTGTAATGTTTCACTAAATTTAAACTTTTAGTTAATATATTAGCTGGCATATCAGATGTACATAAATATTTAACGTTAATAATATTATTGTTTTTCATATCTATACAATAATGATATTTAACTTCAATATGCTTTGTCTTATTATGAAAAAATAGGATTTACTAATAACTTGCAAACACCTTGCATCATCATTAAACAAAGTAATTTTATTTATATTACTAGTGCCTTCAAATTGTAAGTTTTTCTTAAATAAATTGCTTATTTTCAGGCCTCTGAAATCGCTACATATTCGGCCTCCGTACTTGAAAGCGCAATACATTTTTGTTTACTATAATTACAAGATATTACAGATCCCGATAACTTGAAACAAAAACCTGTATATGACCTGCTATCATTAACATCATTAGCCCAATCAGCATCTACCAAACCTTCTAAATTGTTACTTCCCATTGTCTTCAAAACTTTGTAGTTCTTCATTCACGGCTCGTATCCAGTGCTTTTTCTCTGCCCCTTGTAAAGCTTCTTCTATTGTTATATCTTTAATTACATTTTTATTATTTTCAGTGCACATAAATCCATATCTATCTGGCTTTCTTCTTTCTCTTGGTGGTAAAAAACTTAATATTTTCTAAATTATTCTCAGATGTTGTTAATCCCTCATCTGGTACATAAGTTTTATTATTTGGGTCATCATTCTCTATAGAATTAAAGGAATCAATTAGTTCACTATTATCATCTATAACATCTCCCACTGGATCTAGACACAACTCTGGCTTATTATTAGTCTCAATAATCACACTATCATGGCATGATGAGTCTTCTTCAATGATAATGACATCCCGACTGGTTGTGATTATCTGTGTTGCTGGGTTATATATTCTGTATCCTTTAACATCCTCAGAATAACCCACCAGAATACATTTTTCTGACTTCTTGTCTAATTTCTGTCTTTTTTCTTTGGGGATATACTTCATAACCGTACTACCAAATATTCTGATGTAACTTAAATTTGGTGTTTTATTAGTCCACAGCTCATATGGCGTATGCCCATTTAATCCATCACTTACGATTCTATTCTGTAAGTAAACCGCAGTGTTTACCGCTTCAGCCCAAAATTTCTTTTCTAATTTAGTTTCAAACAAAAGACATCTGGCCTTCTCTACGATAGTTCTGTTCATACGCTCACTCAGCCCATTTTGTTCAGGAGTATAAGGATTTGACCTCTGATGAATAATTCCCGCTACCCTTAAATAATTATCAAAGTCTTTATTACAATACTCTGTACCATTATCACTTCGTAAGTATTTTATTCTCTTTGATGTTAAATTCTCAACTTTCACTTTATAATCTTTAAAGCACTGAAGAACTTCATTTTTATTTTTCATAAAATATACATAAGTCATGCGACTGTAGTCGTCAATAAATAAAACAAAGTATCTGGATCCACCGAGAGACACATTCTCCATCGGCCCGCATATATCACTATGAATTGTATGTAATAGCTCTGTGCTTCTGTTACCATCATGAGGAAACGGCAATCTGTTTTGCTTGCCCTCACAGCATACTACACAATTCATTTTACTGATATCAGCTTTTTTATCCAAAATAATTCCGTCTACAGCATTCTGCATATTATTCATGTAACGACTGTTCACGTGTCCTAATCTCCGATGCCATAATGCTGGAGACTCCACTACTGCACCTATGAAATACGTCGGCGTATTCAATTTATATACTCCATTTACAAGTGTTGCAATAGCCACTAATATATTTTTCTTGTTAAGGATTTTACACCCATTTGTAGTAAAGAACACTCTGTTTCCTTGTTTAATTAACTGACTTACTGACAACAGGTTCGTAGACAAAGTTGGAACACATAAAACATTTTCAACTCTAACCACGAATTCATTGTTTCCAGTTGTAGTGGTTATTTTTACATTTCCACTACACAAAACGGGCACTTTATTCTGATCGGCAACCATAACTTCTTTTGTATAATTAGAGTAACAAGCATTCATCATCCAATCCTCATTCGCCGTCAAATGTGAACTAGCGCCTGAATCGATATACCAATCATTTTTACAAAATGTTCCATTACAAAATATAGCACTAAAAGCATTAGTAGAATTATTTTCATATTTTTCTTGCATATTCTTTGCATCTGTATTTTGACATTGGTTACGATAGTGACCGTATTGTTTACATTGAAAACATTTCACATTTCTTTTTTCCTTGACATTTGTCATTTTTTGAGAGTTCAACGTATTACCTTTATTAACTATGGACTTTTTACCTTTTTGATAGCGAAAACATGCCAGTGCATTACTAGATTCTGTACTTTCTGGTTCCATGTCAATCAATTTTGATTTAATGATATCTGTCGTAATTTTAATACCTGAATGTTCGATGGCCATAATCATGGGCATATTGTTCCAAAAAGACCAAGGTTTTTTATTTGATATGTTAAAAATATGTAACTTCTAATTTTAAAAATAGTACATTCTATGTCAATCTAAAATAAAAGAAGTAATAAAATATACAATGCAATAGTAAGAAGCTTTTTATTAATAATGTAAAATGACCGTAAATATTTAAAATAAATAAACGTTCCCAAAGCCCCACAACGTGGCGACCGTGATAATAAAAGTTCCTGAAAATAACAAATATGGAAAAAACACAACGTGGCGACCGTAACAGGACTCATCAATATTAAAGAATAATTGATAAATTAGATGAGGAAATTAAAAACAAAATATTACTAGAAAGAAGACAAGAGTTTAATTGAAAAAGAATTTGACGAAATTGAAAAATATGAGTGTATATGGTTCCTCTTAGTTGAGAAATATAATTCCCTATTAAAAGAAAATATAAAGATAAAAAGTGTTCAAAGAAGAAATTTTTTCCGTTGAAGTAAATTTGACTATCAGAGTTATTAAAAATGGAAGGTAGAAACAGAGGACCGTATTGGTATGGCAAGTCTGACTTATATGTAATAAAAGTATTATTAATATGATTCACAGGGATACTAACTGTAAACAGACGTAGCTTGGTAGACCATATGTCAATTCTGTAAAATAGACTCAACACTTTGGTGTAGCAAAGCCAACAAGATGTCTCTTCTAGAAAATAGAGTGAATAAAGAAAAACGTGGTTTTTGCTACATATATTTAAGAAAAGGGCACATAAATATAGTTATATAATTCAGATATCCATGATAAGAATATAGTGGGATAATCTGAAATGAAATGTGTCCTCTGTGTCAGAATATATACTGCTACTTTGTTACAGACGCTGATTCTTAAATGAAAGTTTTTTTTAGACAGCGGGTTTTAAAGGTCGCAGTAAAAGCTGCACTCACCACGGTGTTGGGGGTTGCAGCAGAGTGGCACAGGAGAAAAAAAAAAAAAGGTCATATATATATATATTATTTTGGAGGTGTAAAACAGTCTGTGGTAAAACAGTCTGATTTATGATGTTGGGCACCTACCAAAAGTTAAGAATGACTAGTTATTAAAGAAGTTGAGAGATTTGAATCTAAATAAATAAATAAATAATAAATCTCTCTGGTCTATGGAGTGTTGAGCTATTATAAAATAAAGATTGACAGGTACAGGTACATAAGACGCGTCTGAAACTAATAATGGTGAATATGATCCTAGCACAAATATTGTCAGACTATCCATAGCTGTCCTCTACTAGTATCAAATATGGTAGTCATAAAATTATGTAACAGATTTTTTGAACTGAATTACAAAATGAAAATAGGATAATTAATAATAATGTATAATAACAGAATTGAAATCTATAAATATGAATGTTTTGTATTGGTTTATTGTTGTAGAAACTGTAATTTCTAATTATTTTATACATGTTTTTATATAAAGCAAACACCAGAGCAGAACGATAGACCTGAACAATTTACTTGCAGTGGCAGAAAGGTAAAAATGCTGAGTAAATACAATGTTTATATATAATTTATTTCATACGGCTTTATTTGGAAATATGGCAGAGAAATTGTCGCAAATAATTTTAATTTAATTTATGTGTATGTTTGTTGTTTCGTGTCTGGTTTGGAGGATGTTCCAAAAAGACCAAGGTTTTATTTGATATGTTAAAAATATGTAATTTCTAATTTTAAAAATAGTACATTCTATGTCAATCTAAAATAAAAGAAGTAATAAAATATACAATGCAATAGTAAGAAGCTTTTTATTAATAATGTAAAATGACCGTAAATATTTAAAATAAATAAACGTTCCCAAAGCCCCACAACGTGGCGACCGTGATAATAAAAGTTCCTGAAAATAACAAATATGGAAAAAACACACATATATTTCTCAGATAAACCCGCAAGCATGATCGAACCAATCCATTCATCATTAATACTGAAACCTGTTCCTGCTAGTTTCTGTCCCGCTTCAACAATCTGCGTTACATACGACGTCATCGAAGTGCAGCTTTCAAGTCTAATATATATTAGGTTTCTTAGTAGGCTTATTCTTCGTGTAAACCCGGAATCGTCGAATAGAGCTCTTAATTTTTCCCACAACTCTTTCGCTGTACTAACATTTTTAATGTGTACGTAGATAGACGGGTCTATGGTCAAAATCAGTTTTGCTTTTGTTTTAGCATCATCTGAAGGTTCTGGAACTTTTCCATCCTCTGGTTTGATACAATTGACCATACCTTCTAACACGAGAAAATTCTCTGCTGCAAAACACCAGTCGCTGTAATTTTCTCGACCCTTTAACTTAGGCACGCTAACCAAATAACTTGAGGTACTAGCCATGGCGGACGACTGTCTAGAAGAAAACTGTCCAACCCCTAAGTCACACTCACTAATATTCTAATCGCAACTCTGTTAAACTATTGCCCATCAAACTGATAATTCTGACAATAATTTACGCGATTAAACAAATATTTTTTGAGTCTGGGCCCATAACCTAAAATGAAACGACTTTTCTTATGCAGTTGGAAGCAGACAGTAAATATATTTTATAGAACACAATGACATGTACATAGACAATATTAATAATGGTATGTAAGGTAAGTTCATTATTGAACAATCTAGATGTCACTAGTCGACTCATATACAATATTATTTTGATAATTATAACAAAAGGTACTCAAAGACTTACCGTCGGTTCCAATATAATGAACAAAGAAAAACAACTTTAAAATAAATAAATGACATGACTTAAAAACTATTTGAAATGTATTTATGATTAATATCATTACATCAGATATACGTTGAAAACATAATTCTATCAGTGTTTGGGAGTTTTTAAAATTTTTAATACATTGCACTGCACTGTGTGGAATAATATGAAAATACAGGATAACATATTGTAATCCTCGCAATGCTATATTATCGTTATTTACTACAAAATTAATATTTAATAACATATCTCTGTATGATGCACACAAAAAGAGGTGCATTGTTAATACTACATATGTTATTAGCGCATTATCTGATTGTATATAAACATTTATAATAGTTAAAAAAATTATGAAAAGTATTTGATACTCTAGAAAGAATTTGGTTACGATTTCGTAAGTTATTAAAAACAAAAGGTACAATGTAAAACGATTATAATATTTTGTATTGAATAATGTATAAATATTATGAGACTTACAATGTTGTAACCATAATAGATATGATTTAATGGGAAATTCAAAGAGTTCAAGACAGAAAGTGTAAAGTGATAATACGTATGCCTTAAAATATAAACCATTATTTGATACTAGTTTCCATACAAACTGGACCAAAAATATCCGCGAGGTTTGTATGCGTTTTAATTCTATGAATTAATTGTTTTTCATCTTTACGCACGTAAATTCCACCATCACGTATCCATATGTACTTCCATTGTTGTTTTTTACCATATTCACGTGCTTTTTGGAACAACGTGCGGTTAACTGGAGTAAGTCGTTCGTTAACATAGATTCTCGCTGTTTCGCCTGTGATATTTATGTCTGCCGAAGTAAATCCACGTCGGGTTCGTGCGCTTTTTAAAAATTCATCACGCGGCGATCGCCTTGCAAACTTTACAGTAATTGGGCGTGGCTTAGTATTGCCCTCTTGTTGATTTCTTCGAACGAGTCCAACTCGCCGAGCGGAAACAATATCACGTTCATCAAGTCTCACTCCAATTTTTTGAGCTATCAAGCCAACAATGTGAATAGCATTTTCCTCGCAGCGCTCGGGGATACCTACGATGTCTAAATCGTTTATAAGTAACTCTTGGTCCCGAACGTTTATGTCTATTTTCAGTTTATCCAATATATTATTAAGTGTACATATATCTTCGTTCTCTGTCTTCAACGTTTTAAGTTCACTTTCAAATGCATCTATTCTGATCTCCAGTGAATCAATTCTCTCATTACATGATTTTATAGAATTATTTAAAATGAGAAGAAACTCAGATCTAAAATTGCGAAATTCTTCTTGACTCTCCTTAAATTCCTGTCTAAGAAGTTTCATTTCATTCATTATAATGTCGAGTTTATCATCAGAAACAGTGTACTTATTTAAGGAAGCCAGATCGCACATATGTTCTGCTGGTTTTATAGGAGTGTTTGTATTGTCTTGACGTGGACAACTTCTTTTACAGTCTGGGCATATCCAACCAGTTGGCAATGCTCCTTTTACAGACAAATTCACGCACGCTCGATGATACACTCCCGAACACGAGTCACAAGTAGCATTTGCTGATGACGAGGCGAGGAACCTTTGACACGCTCCACATTTATTTGCCATTTTAAACTAATAGAAACTTTAAAATTAATAATAACTCAAATTAAAACCTGTTGAGGGTAGACCTTTTTAGTAGTAGACCAATAAAATTACTTAAACCTTTCAAAACACTCTTCAGTAGAATATATTACGTTGAAAACACTTGTCACATTAAATTAAATCATCTTTTATTTGATAATCACTATTACACTTGTAATAAATTGCTTGAAGTATTTTTACTGATAGAAAGAAGTGCAGCGCGAAGTAATATGAACAATAACACTTAACCGACTCCCTATACATTATACTATTCTAAGAAAATTTACTCTAAAATGACCGCCGGTCCCTTACCGAATCCCCTCTTCTTGAATAACAGCTGGCCTTGAATAACATCTGCCTATTCTTTTTCCGTGTGGTGTTGTTCACGTATACCTGCTTCTTTTAGTGATGAACGAGCAGTTCGAGTGACTATACGTATTTGTTACAAGTGTCTACTATAGTAGTTAGTGCTGATCAATATAAAAAAAAAATGTCACAATTTTGCTTTATTTGTAATAAACTTTTGACTGAAGATGAAACTGTTGTGGTCAGTCGTGGAATGCCAACTTTAATCTATGCAAGTGTCGCGAGAAGTGATGAGTTGATCACTATTTTTATGTCTTTTATGGAAAAAGAAAGAGACCTATGGATAAATAATACATATAGGGAAATACAGTAAACTTTTCTTTCATTTGCTTTTTCAGATTTATTTTTTTTAAAAGCCGCCATCAATTCTTTGAGTACAGTCTATCTTCTGTTTATTGCCAGATTCTTTTATTTACTTATTTTTAGTTCATAATTTATTACGGCCATGTATACAAGTTCTTTAGACCCAATTTAGTATTAATGTTCAAAACTTTAAAATAGCAACCCTTTGTTAAAGTTTTCCATGGGAGTTGTTGTGAGATCTCAAAGTTTACGTTAGATTATATCACGTAAAATGCCATCAAAATTACATAATATATATTAACCAATACTAAAAGATAAAGGGTACTAAATGACAAGTCAAAATATTATAAAGTTGTAGTGTACCGTTGGTTTGTTCCGGCATGAGGAGGACCTCGACGGTGACCGTTCTGGAGCGCGCCGGGGCCGGGTTCCCGAGTGGGGCGGAGGACGAGCGCGCCTGGTACAGCGGAAACGACCGGGCTATGGCCATCGCGCTTGCGAACACATCACGTTTCCTACATGCCAACTGGAAACAATAACAATTTTTGAAAAATTTTGATAGTGCCGCCAGCGGTAGATAAGAAGTCAATTATCGTGGTACGGACATGTTATGAGAAGAGAGGAAGAGCATGTTAATAAAATAGTAATCAATATGAAAATGGAAGGGCAGAAAAGTAGAGGACCAAAAAAAGTGTGTGAAGGATAATCTGAAAGAAAAAGGACTAAATGAAGAGAAGACGGCTATAAGAGATGTATGGAATAGAAAAGAAACTTCATAGACCTCCAAGTGAGGTGGGAATAGGGCACGATGATGATTTTGATAATACTAACGACGATAAATTCATCAGAGTTCCGCTGTGTGGCTCGTACGATCTTAGCCAGGGCGTGGGCCCTCGCAGGCGCCGCGTGTCGAGACCTACGAGCCGGTAACGAGGCCAACGAGACTGCACGGGGCCACAGCTCGCAGGAGTCACCGGGTGATGATGTCACACAGGAGATGCCTCGCCGCCAAGCCTTGACAAATAAACAGTATATATTACAACAAACAACCATACAGATGGACATTGGAGCCGTTAACTAGTAATATGTAAGTATCATTGGAGGGTCTACCTTTTGCTTATTTTTGATGATATGGGGGGTGAGATGGTGATTACGTAAGCCGGAACTTGTAAGCAGACCGGTGATGTGGGGCTGCACTCACTTAAAACCCCAAATAGCCTCCTGGACATTAATTACTAAGGTCCATAGGTATTATTTCTGCATTTGTTATTGACTCCTGACAAGATTTCTTACATTCTAGACTCAAAATATCAATATTATTGTTCTAGAATTTTAGACAAAGATATTATTTTTAGTAAATATTATTTATTTATTTGAAGATTAGTAAAAATACACCCTATTCTTGTGAAATATTTAAATTTTTATTAATAACACAGCACTCATCTACCATGTCATAACTGTATGTAATTTACTTTTACAAGTCCTAAGACAATAATTTGAAAAATTAATTTCTCAGTATATTGTTGTATAAAAAAGTGCTTTTTTATAAGGAATATCAAAACAATATAAAAATCAGTAACTAAAACTTCAAATGATAACATGTATCAAGAAACCATACTGTATATTCTATACTCACTTCTTCAGTAACTCTTGGTTCAAGTTTACACCGTATATCATTCCATAGCAGCTGATTAAGATGGCTTGCCTGACCTACTATGAGGACAGGCTGCTGTTCAGGATCTGATGTTGTTAGACCCCTCTGGAACTTTATAGCCACTGATGCGTTTGACATCATGCGAACTAAAAATAAATAATGTACATTTTAGAAGCATATACTTTTATAAAAAGTTGGATCCTTCTTTTCTTTGGTGTGAGTTCTTGATTTTAAATTCTACTTGTTACTTCTATATATTGTGTACTATTTTTATAACTAAAAAGTTATATATTAATTTTCATGACTCTAACACTAAAACATAATTAATTCCCATATATATCTGTATTTCCTTTATCACCTTTCACAATTTTTTTTTAATTCTGTCTTTTAGTTAATTCTGGATATTTTTACTTCCATAACAAATTCCATGACAATCCATATGGTAGTGAATTTTGTGATGCATGTACCTACAGATAAACAGATAGACAAAAAGAGAGAAAAATTCCAAAAATAGAAATGAGTTCTGTCATTAATTTAAGAGTTTTTTCTCAAATATATTAAATACACAGTTTTTGTTCCTTTACAGTTTTATTAAAAGAATATATTTATGTGAGACTTGTTTTAATATTATATACCATTTGGTCTATGTGTAATTTTATATTTCCTAACTTAGTTTATCCTTACATTATATAAATGGCAATGTATATATGTCAGTGTCCACTTTAGTTACATAAAATTATCTGATCAAGTTATAGTATATATATTAAAAATAGTGTTATGCGTATATAACATAAAAAATTTGTATAATAGAAAAATTTCATTAAAATCACTACCATCATATCCCTTTTTTCGACCTTTATCCTTTTACCAATCATCAACACCACATTATCTCAAAATGTTGTAATTTTACACATATAGTTTATGAATTATACACATATATTTAGAATATTATAAAATTTACATAGCAGTGAATAATTTGTGAAAAATAGAAATGTTACAAACGCATGCGGCCGCCTGAACAGTTAGACATCTTATAATTAATCATTTTAAATATTAAACAAAAATTATGCATGCATTGACGTCATCTCCTCAGCAACCTAAGTTTAAAATATAGATAGGTTATATGAAATCAAATAAAAGTAAAGTCACATATTAAACAAATTTATACTTAAATAAAAATTACAAATATATTTAGCGGAAATAACTCAGAAGGACATTTCTTAAATTATAACGTAAAAAATTATTTACAGACAAAAAAAATTAAATATACAATCATAATTGTGATTTTACATTTTATTTTTAAATATCCAAAAATAATAGTAGGGAAAATAAGAAACGATTAAATTATTTATACATTTTATAACCTACTAAAGAAAAATAAAACTGATATATTTTAATTGTACATAATAGGTACTGGGTACGATTAATAAATAATTGAATGATAGAAAGTCCTTCACCTGACACATATCTAGGCTTAATTATTGTTATACATGAACTAAACGTCCTTATTAGTAACATTATCACTTATATAATAGTAACATACGTGAATACACTAAACAAACAAGACTGAAATAACTGATTTCGTTGATACGAGCGCTAACTTTAAATTTACTTACCGATAATAAAACGTCCGCTTGTCTGTCTTTAAACCTATTATATTTAGGAGAACATTAATTTATCGGATTTTTTCTTTTTCTAAATAAAATCGTAAAAAGTAATACTTGTAAAGATTTTTGTTTATATTTTATAACAAATGTATAAAACTTAACCTAAATATAAGCTCTAACTTGCCAAATCATTGGTAGGCTAGGGATGCCTATATGACATCAATCAAATCGATGTTTTGTACTAGAACACCCAGAACTAATTTCTTTTGTTTCGAAAAGAACGACAAAATTATTTACAATTAAAAATGAACTCAAACATAAGTAAAGGTATAAATTTTTCACTTTATTAAATACTCGCGAGACGTCTTTGTAGTCAGTTTCTTTCGCCTCTTCGTAATATTAAATATGTCTACCAGACAAATTTCTTGTTTAATGGTAATCACTGTAACACGTGCTGGCAACCCTAAAATCTTTCACTATTATATGTTTGTAAAACGACAACTCATTTCATCACAGGTATAGACCTATATAACTGTATAGTATAATTAATAATAGTATAATAGTGCTTTTTTTGTTTTTCATAATATTGATTTTTTTTGCCAAAAATAAAACACAGTTCAGCAAATTTTCTACTCAGTTTGTAAATAGTTCTTCTATTTTTGCTTAGTTCCTATTGATTACCTATAGTCTTAAAAGTATTTTTCTGTTCTGCTGGACCTTCAATTAATTGATTAATCAATTGTGTTTCAATTAAAATCTATCTTATTGGAAAAGAATCGCATCCCTACGATAGCACAGTGTTGCGAGGTAATAATGTAACATTATAAATCAGTAGAAATTATCAAAATTTGGTAGCACATTTGTAAATATGCCTACTTGCGTAGAGTAGAATATTAATTGTGAGTTTATAGGTAATCATATAACATTTAATAAAGAATAAAATTTTGAATAATAATGTTCGTTAAAATTCAATTGGTTTTATTGTTATACTAAGATCATTTTTTATTTCTCGACATATTACAAACCAGAGATGAATATTTCCAAACTTTTTGTCGTAGGTAGGTTACCAGTTTGTATGCATTATAATGACATTCAGTTTTCGGAAATAATTTGTTCCTTGATTTTTTCACATTTGTTTTAAAATAAACAGCATTAATTATTCAGGACATTACAATTATAATATCTATCACTGTAAATCTACGCAGAATCTTCTTATCCGAAATACCGCAGTGTCTCAAGATGAGAGTTTTCGACCAGTTACCAGTAATGACATACGTCACTGAATATTATCGCTCACAATGGGCCTAATAAAAAAGCTCAAAGTTTCTCAAAGGGCCATGGAGATGCTATGCTTGGAGTTTCACTGCGTGATCGAATCAGGAATCAGGAGATCCAAAGAAGAACCAAAGTAACCGACATTACCCGAAAAATTGCTAAACTAAGTGGCAGTGGACTGAGCACATTGCTCGCAGAACCAATGCCCGATGGGGCCAACGGGTTCTCGAATGGCTACCACGCACCGGAAAACGTAGCGTGGGTAGGCCCCCAGAAGGTGGACCGACGACCTGGTGAAGGTCGTGGGAATCCGCTGGATGCGGGTGGCGCAAGACCGGTCGTCGTGGAAATCTTTGGGGGAGACCTATGTTCAGCAGTGGGCGTCTTTCGGTTGAATGGATGGATAAGTGTACGGATTTTAAGTTAATAAATTGATAATCAAAGAAAATATCTTGAAATACTAAATTCATTGTCTCTACAATATAAAATGTTGCTACATAAAATATAAGAGTTCTGCATATTATGAACTAGGTATTGTAGTATTTTCTAATTTGGTTATTATTAGTAGGGGGCGCCGTAGAAATCTCGGCCAGGGAGCTGATAGTGGCAAAACCGGCATTGCATAGAAAACTACCTGTTAAATCACAATTCATACTTACTTCATTTGTGAAACATATTTCAATGGAAGAAATTAATGAAACAATTCACATTTATTAGGTATATTTTTGGTGCTTGCAACTCAGGTATAGCCATTTAGTACCTAGTTATTTCTTCATTACTTACAATGTAAAATCATCATACACTCCCATTACCTATTATCTTTAAAAATAATACACGGTTTAATCGTATTTTCCTTTAATACCTTCAAATATTTAATAGCTATGGAACGAAACCAAACAACAAAAAACTAGTTTATTAACACTGCTTCTGCCGCATAAGCATAAATAATAAAGGTACACATATACATCAGACGATTTTATTTTCAAAACATTTCACAATCATTTGTACTGATTAATAATGGAAGCGCTGTTTGTTATATATAGTATTTTTATTAGTAAAATACTGAACAGTAATAATTTATTATTTTAATCAAGTCATTGAATACATTAGTTCTTATTTATATGAATACCAAATACTAGTTTTAATAATTTGACAAATTATTTCGCAAACTCCATTAAATTCGGTCAGTCCTTAATTTACAAACTGTTTGAAAAACATCCGCGGTTTTTAACCGCAAAACTTATTAGGTAAGAAAAGAGATTGCGGTAAAAAAATCGCGGGATAACCGCAGATGTGAAATTATGCACCGCATCGTAATAGAGATTGTTGTTCTTAGAAGAAATAAATTACTGTTCAACTAAGTAATGTTGATGTAAATAATTATTGCTCAACTAAGACATTCCGTAGGCGCTAAACGACTGCTCAACACCTTTTAGGGAGCGGACACACCAGCGGTAAGCCGCACGAGATTTTTTAACCGCAGAATTTATTACATACTCAAGACCATGTACTTTTTAAAAGTTAAATACAATGTTTACAACGAGTCCTGAAAAAAAATATGAAGACTGCATTAGGCCAGTGAGTAAATACGTATAAGGCTTCGAACACACGGGCGCCGATAATTATCCGTTTCTTTGGCCGATAATTATACGCCTTGATTGAAATTGTTCGTGTAAACTAATTTCACGCATTTTCAGTTCGATAACACATTATGTAGTTTAAACTAACCTGCATTCGCGGCTTCGCGATATTCAGAATCAGTCGATTAGTTTAAATATTGCAAACAAAACGCTGGAAGTAAATACATGTTGTATTTTATAGTTATGCGGTTAATAAACGCGCGCGGTTAAACGCTGCACGCACTACGTGTGGATAACATTCTGTCCATCACTTTATATTAATTGAACATAAACGAAATGTTAATAAATAAATACAAACAGCAAGTGATTTTTACCAAAATGTATTAATAAATAATTAAAAAATATTATTATTAGAATTGCAATACAAGCGTAAATTTGTGACAAGTATTATTAATCTAAATGGTTTATTATAATTGAAAAATTCTTCAGAGGTATACCAGCGGTCTTTTAACGCCACGTTTTCATACTCTTAGAAGAGCTCGTTTTTTTTTGTGTCGTCAGATATTTCGCTAACTAAATCCTGTCGTTTGTACTTTACAATTTTTAAAAACTATATAATTATAATTTTACGTTTTTCCCTTCCGTCAATAACCATTTATATAATTTAAGTACTTTGATTCAATACCAAAATGCACTTGGGGTCTATGGAAATAAGAACATAAACCTGTTTTTCATATGTTTAATTAAATTTTTTTTTGGATGTATATGTCTGTTTTTTTTATGTGTTTGATTCAGAAGTTTGTAGGTTAACTAACTTTATTTTGTTGTAAACTAACCTCAAATATTTGTTGATGAAGGTTTCTCAAAAAGCGTGGCTGTTTTAAAAAGAGGTTTTGTAAAACTTCATTGATTATTACTTTATTTATGATTTTGGTGGATGTCATAATGTAGAAATAAGATCACACGCATCTGGTATCATTTGAATACATTTCTAAACATATGAAACAGACTTAACAAAGCCACTATACACATATTATATACAGGTTTATTTTTAACCATAATATTATTGAAACATTTATCTAGCAATACTATTTTAGTTCTATTACATTTTAATTCACTAGCCGCATTATATTTTATTGTTATTATAACTTTTTATTAATAATTAAAACATTCATAATGTCATAAGTACAAAAACGATAGGAAGATAATGATAAAAACGTTAATAAGGATTCAACATAGTCACAGTAAAATATTTTATACAGAAATTCATACAACAATTCAAGGCGATGATTTTCAAATTGGCGCCATTTTTTTTTCTGTTCACTGATAAAGACACGGATATTAAAAAATATTTAGTATTATATTTTCAAGTAAAAACTAATTAATTAAATAATATATTATCTAACAATATTGTTTCATCATGATTCATTAAAACTCATGTTTCAAATATTAAAAAAAAAACGTTAAAAAAAATTGGCACCAATTGTTCACTCTTTTAACATTTAACAGGTAAGGTGTATAAATTGTTAATTGCTTCTCGTAATATAACTATTATACACGACACGAACATTCATAACGATTTAATTATTATATATATATATATATATTTAGTTTATTGTCAATTATTTATAAAGTGACAACGCCTTGCGATGATGTGTGCATTGCGTTTTATAACCAGTGGGATTTATGTACATCAGATGAACCATACATACATAGGTGGAGGGAACAAGCACACAGATGCAAGAAATATAAACACAAAGGTTTAGGAAACGTCAGCACACAGGTGCAGGAAACAGACACATAGATGAAGGAGACATAAACTAAATAAGTCCAAAAAAACTAAACATACATCTGTTTAGATTTACAATGAAATGAGAAAGGCTAATGCCGTGACCAATAAGAATAGTACCACCACCCCATATCGTTCCCGTGGGTGTCGTAAAAGGAGACTAAGGGATAAACCAGGTGACGGTCAGCAGCATCCTCTGAGTACCACAAACACCTGACTGCGATCGCCAACCCGCCTCCCAAGTGTGGCGATTCGAGAAATAAATTAGAAGAGACATACGAGTATGCCCTGCAGTGGGAATCTTTCGGT
Source organism: Samia ricini (assembly GCA_014132275.2). Classification (NCBI taxonomy): domain Eukaryota; kingdom Metazoa; phylum Arthropoda; class Insecta; order Lepidoptera; family Saturniidae; genus Samia; species Samia ricini. The sequence goes on from AP028158.1 coordinate 17,777,460, forward strand.
TTATATGATGATGATAAATGCTTATTCTTTTATGACATAACATTATTATCGATAACACAGTGATAACCATTAATTATGCATCGGCATATCTCATCTAGTTATGAACTAAACGCTGTTGATCTGAGGGCCTTGACAGGTTCACCGACCATTGGACGAAAAATGTTAGCTACCTGTGCTAAAAAAGGTCCTTTACGTAATCCATATATATACCTTGCGTTTAGTGTGCAAGTGTGTGTATATAGTGTATTGCGTGTGATAGTAGTGGATGCTGTGTCACTGATTCTGCAAGAGCCCTCCCAGTTGGGTTTCAGAGCATTTCTTCAGAGCATTTCTTAGGCCACTGTCGGATATTAACATTTCATAGTCGATATCATTGAGAATAACTAAAGAATGTCCTTATACCATTATCAAATAGATAGCGGCTTGACATCGTTTCAAGACAGTCTATTATAACGCCGGTTCATAAACTCAAGGTATTAATAAGTAGAAAGAATTAACACAGCGCAGGACGACTAGACCCCGGTGGGGTTTGTACTTTTATTTCTTGACGATTCGTTCCGATAAGAATGAGAGGGGCAGGATCATCTTGGTTGGCAGCCGGAGAAGAGGGGGGTGGCCTGTGCCTGGCTGCGACCCCTTTTTTACATAGGGGAATGCATTTAGGCACGCCCGCCCACACGAGGGTAGGGATGGGAGTGTGGAACTAACAGGGGGAAGAGGACCCCGCAACTACCCACTAAACTTCTATGAGTGACCGTCGCTATCGCCATTTAAGGGCAACACGGTAGTGCATTTGCCCGCGAGTACCCCGAGCGGACAACCCAACCAAGGTCGGACCCCTAACAGCTGCCCTCCCCCTGCCTGAAGATAAAGCGAGAGGCCCGATTCAACATTAAGTCGGGCCTGCTGCCCGGGCGACGCGAAGCATGAAAGAATGATCCAGTGTCGCCTCAGGAAGGTGGTGGAAGGCACTGTGAGGTTTAAGTGAGTATTTCTAGCCTTTAAACCCTGGGCGACATGTGCTCCTCGCTTAAGTTGGTAGGGGGATACGTAAATGTATTTCCGCACGCAAAAAAAAAAAGCTTTAAGGAATTATTAGGGCCCGTTCAAATATTATGTAAGCAAAGTTTTGGGCATTTTTCACTCTTTCCTCTTAGCAATAGTAAGCATATAACAATGTAGGCATTGGTATAACATTTTTACAAATTCTGCTTAATTAAAAGTTAATTGTGACGATGGGACCAACGAGTTCTCGAATGGCCCCCCACAAGGTGAACCGAAGACCTGGTGACGGTCACGGGAAATCACTGAACGACCACTTACGGTAAACCTCCTAATGAGACAAATATTCTCGAAGCTGCCATTTTCAACTATCAACACATTTGTAATTCAGTTAGAGAAATTTCTTTGGCATTCCACCCAAGAATAGTTTCTAATTGCATTAATTTTACCTATTCTACGCCTTTACCGACACCTATTTCTACGACAATCTAGGTCATAAACTAGTCTAGGTAGACCGGAAGGAGATATCTTTGTATAATGTTCCATTGCACACAGCATCGCAGAACTGTAATAACTATCATTAATATAACCTCCACGTGATCTGACTTTAAAATATATCTAGGAAAAATACCATATAATATTTGATTTTTTAAAGAAACTATCTAAAATTCTTTTCAGGAATTATTTATGCGGAATTAGTAAAGAGAATGTGGAAAATTTTCGAACTCTGTTCTCAAACAAGTTCAAAAATTTTCTTCCCGCAATTTAGGTGTAATTTTTCATCAATCTAAAAACGACCGTTTCTGATGAAAAAAAATTAAAACAATAAAAAGAGTCAAGATAATCATTTAAATTGCTCTTTCGTGTTTATAAAAATTATTCATTTTCGTTATTTATATAAAAGCAAATTACTTCATTTTTATTAAGAAAAATTCATCAGAAATTATTTAAAAATAAATCTTCTCACGAATTTTTTTATTTCAATGTCATTTTTTAATAAATATTATTACCTTATCTATAAAAAATAATATCCGGCACACATTCTTTTTAATAAAAATTATATCTAACAGCTTTGTATATTGTATACAATATATAAGAATATAAAGCCTGAAATACATAAATAGAGAGATAACGAACACAAGAAGCTAATAAGTGTTGTAAAACGAACATACAGCGATGTTAAAAAAAAACGATTACCTCTAACAAACGACTCCGTTTCTAAAGTCTAGTTAGTTAACCTACAAAAAAATATCCTTAACCAACAACCACTAAAAATAAAAATAATTACAACCATTCCAATGTCAAAATTATGTTGCCAGCATTGAAACGTTTATCTATAGAATTATCGATATTATCAAAACACCCACACTATTAGCTTGTTAATAGCATAATTATTATAAAATAATCCACTTAGAAACTCAAGAAATGTCAAATGAATATTTTATATTGTGACCACATTTACAATGACCACAATTAGTTTTGTTAGATCTCCTTACAAATATAAATTATTAAAAAAAAGAAATTTTTATAAAAAGTTAAGTTATTCAACGACCATTTTTTTTTTCTTTCAACCACGTTCATTCAAAATCCACGTTTTCTAAACTTAATATTGTCTTTTATTATTAAAATTACATAATATTTTCGAGGGGAATTATCGACAATATAGCTGGAAGTAAAAACAATATATAAATAAAATAAATAAATCAACGTCGAAATTTCTAGTGTAACACAGATAATTAATAAGAACAAAACAATAATCTTAAAAACTAAAATAATCTATGGCATAGTAATATAAAAAAAAAACCCATAACACAGTGTTAGTTTAAACGATTATTTGTAAAATAAAAATACGACAACAAAGAAAAAAAAAAAAAAACAATACATTGGAAATGTAAACATTTCACAGCCGCAAATAATTATTAATACCAAATAAAAAAATTCAATCACTAAAACCGGTGTCCATAATTCATAAAACATACTTCAACCAATGTAAGGTGGTCATAGTCGACATTGGTCAACCAATGTATCACACCAAAGTAAGTGTCTAGTATACTTTAACAACACTTGGATATACATAGATAATAAATATTAATAGCCATAGTTATCGAGTTATGAGTACGGACCGGCAATTGACTATAAATTTACGTACGTAATTATCTAACCGGAAATGGTAAACTATCGACTAGTATTTAAATCAAATATAAAAGATTACTTTGTATTTGACAATGCTCTACAAATACTTTCGGATTTATAAATCTTGCATAAGAATTTAAAAAAGCATTCTTTTAAGTAATCTTAGTAACAGTTAAACATTAGTATGGACCGGAAGTTGAAATTACATCTCGTACACGCGACTCTAATTTATCGACAAACAAATATTATAATTTTTACAAAAAAATGGTCAATTATTAGACCTGTAATAAGTTCGATAAGAGAGTAAAAGAGACGACACGAATCAATTGAAGCGAGAAGGCAATAACTTGGTGTCAAGAAGTAATTTTTTTTATAAAAGCCCTTATTTTTCGTATACTTCTTGTCTTTTTTTACGTGTATTTGTTGAATAATTTCCAAGTCTAAATAAAATGGTCAATCGTCAAAAATAATTTTACACTATCACATCAGTAGTTATCATATTTTTACAAATACAAAAAAAAAATGTCAATACAAAATCGTATTTTATAGTCGATTTATAAATACAAGATAAAATGAGATTTTAAATTCACATAAAATAAATCGATTATAATTATTATAAAATTAAAACCAGCGTATACCAAAGTATATGACGTGACCCACAGGTGGGTGGAATATACTAAAAAACAATCTGCGATACACACAACGGTATCCACGCCTTATATAATTTTAGGAATGATGGGCTGACTTCCGAAATTGAAAATTTAGCAAATAGACGACTCGCGGTCCAGCCAACTTTGGGAACCACTGATATATTGTATAGTGAATTTATAACTGATATACCCTCGTCCCTATTGAAAGTTATCGAGTAAATTATTATTTAATAAAGCTATTATTCATTATATAAACGTTAAGCGATAAGCGCGCACAACCGATTCTAGCAGAGGATCTCGCATTGTGGTTTGCGCTGAAAAACAAAAATATACAACGATTTATAAATTTTAATATTTTATCGTTAAACCAATATGTAAATTGTTATACGATTTCATCGGTATAATATCGGGATAGTAATTGACAAATGACAAGTTTCATATTGGCTATAGTCGACGCATTATGAACTGAGGTTTCGGGTCATAAATTATATTTATCTGCCTGTCTCGCTCGCACTTACAGGTTTTATGGAGAGGCGTAGTGATGTGCGTAAGCGTAAGAATTGTAGAGGTGCATATCGATAACGGAATACGTACGATCGATATGCTAAATTATGTTAAATATGAATAGGAATAATTAATAATATGAGAATAAAAGTATTAAATTTGATAAAAAATAAAATGTTTGTTTGGACGTTTTCAATTCTTTTAAAAACAGGAACACGTTGTGAATTACACCCCGAGCTTGTGTGTGTTGATGTCACCATTTAATTTCTTCAAAACCACTTTAGAAAATAAATTCTCCATTGTGCGTATTGCGTAACGAATCGTGAGTCATAACAAAACTTACTCGTAAAGAGCAATCAGGAGTCAGAGTGGTAATGAAGTCCACGATAACGCATCGACCCCGTGGGCGCGGGTATCGATCTAAGTATTGATAACGGGATGCATTGCGTGCACATCCCTACTGTCAGTGACATTTATCGCCCGACGACTCAGTTTCAAATGCGTCGACTATAGTAGTACCGCACTCTGCCTCCTCTTCCTTCAACAATTAACGACCCGCAGTAAAACCGATCTAACAACAAATTTATTACATTTAAAATTAAACTTCCATCTAAAAAGCTATGGATAGCAGCGGATTCAAAGCGACCTCTAAGGCCTTGTTCGTTAATTACGTGATGGTTTTTTTTGCAAGTTTGTGCCCCCCCCCTCCTCACGTGAAACATGGCGATGTTTTCTGACCACAGTTTCTCAACCTTATTCGGCTCACCGCCCACTTTAAGAACATGTTTGTTTCGAGAGTGCTCTATCTTATTTTATTTTTTTGCCTTTTGTTGGACTATATTTTTAGTCTGGTCATGCCCCCTCTGTGCTTTCTCAATGCTCTCTAAGTTTTCTACTTCCACACGGGGGCGTCCCCCCCCCCAATTGAGAAAACCTAGATTTTAGACGAAGTAAAACAACCTTTTTTTATACAAAGGTGTCATAAACGTTTTCCCGATTATTATCACTTCATAACAAGTAAAATTAATTCAATTATGGAAATTGTTACCCGGCAAAGGGCGAGTCAAGGTCACGGTTTACGTATCCGCCCCCTCCCCCCTTTAAGACATTTTGTAATAATCCCGGATCCCCTCCTAACCGTTTCGATGTCCACGTGACCAATGAATAATGCAATAACGAATAGATTTAAGATCGATAACTGACATGTAAGAATAGAAGCGGTCACCATATCCTGGGCGCTTGGAGATCAGGGAACCCAGCTTCACGTGATTTCCAGTATTCGCCGGTGAACACCCAGGTTTCTTCGCCGCTCTCAATCGTTTTCCTTAAAAAAAACAAATGGTAGTTTCTCAGCGCTTTTACCATAATTTCTCCTAAATTTCAAAAGGATAATTACGTGAACGATAGTGATGGGAGAAAGGTTTTTAAAGAGTTCGTTACGTGTACGTGATACTTATGCTGTTACAGGCGTCCATAGGCTACGGTGACCGCTTACCATCAGGTGGATCGTATGCCTGTTTGACAATTTATACACCTGTTTGTGCGCACCCGCTAACGACGGTTATAACAATGATTTGTATAGTTTTTATATAATCATTTATATTCCAATTTATTTATAAAAATATTAAAAAACTGATCGAATTTGTTGCATGCGCTCTTCTCGACCGGGTTGTTGTTCCGAACCGGTGCTAGTGTTTTGACGTACATAAGCGCCTTTTTAGGGCCTAAGTTGTGTTTTTGAAGTGAAAATTTCTATGGAACAGCGTGAAGTATATTTTATGAAACGAAAAAGAGATATGTATATAGGGATTTAGGCTGTGAGAGAATAAGATGGAATGCTTTTTTATCCTATCCTTCGTCCCCTCTTTGTGCGATGATTCATAATGGTTTGCCCTACACACCATGGAGACTAGTCAACTAACCCTCTTTCCTTTTTTTTATTGATTATATTTTTCAAAGCTCGATTGTCTGACCGACTGTTCTTCACGCTGACTCTTACACACACACACACACACACGCACACGCACACGCACACACACACACACACACACACACACACACACACACACACACACATATATATATATATATTATAAGGGAGATTGTTAAAGTTATTCCTTTATTTGGCCCACATTCGCTAGATGTCGCCTCATTGAATTACGGGTTTTGTATAGAATATAAAAGATGGCAGTACGTACCGGAACCAGGCGGGTTTGTGGTTGGGAGAGTCCCTCCGCCTGTCTCGCTGCGCCTGCTCCAGGTCGTGCTTCAGCTGCTCAGCAGTGTCCACGTCCCCCTCCTCCAGGGCACGCTGGTCCGGCCTGAAACGACAACAATTATAGAGTACTAATTCCTTTTCAAACTTATACATTCGCGTTACCAACTGGCAACGACATGTTATATTGTGTCGATGTCGCTCTCAAGCGCTGGCCGTGTTTGTGTTGCCGCAAATGTGAGCATTAGAAATACATTTTGTGTAATTTTGTGTTTTTTTTTTATACAGTATACACTGTGCTTAGACGACAATCACACCTGATGTAAGTGACGTTGTGATCCAGGATGGTAAGCACAATAAGCCAATAGATACTGGTTCTCAAGTGTTGCTGCCGAAACACATCTGTTGGTATTTGGCGACAGGTTCTCAAACTTGAGGGTGGTAGCTACCCAGGCGTTACCACCATGCTATGGTTTCCTCACGACGTTTCTCCTTCACTAGGCTGATTTTAGAGTTGGATAGGAGGGTTCGAACCCGCGTCAATTGATGCGAAATTTGGCGACACTACCCACAACGCCATCATCGCTTCTTCATCTAAGTAGAAGGAAAATATATTAGTTGGTAAAGATAAACTTGGTGCCAATTCCTCACCTGAGCCTGGTATCAGTATGAGGCAGCACGTCCCTCATGCCGGGCTCCATCTCGTTCAGCTCCATAGCGAAACGAGTAAACCCATAGTAAAGCTCATGGTCAGGGGGCATTGCACCTGGGTTATGGAAAAAAAACCTCTTTATCGATAACACAAATAAAAAGTCTGTTCAAGTATTGCGTCGGCACTAATGAGAGGCTGGGCCTTGTTTATTAGGGGGGTCTAAATAGTAATTACGTAAGTAATGTTTACTTATTATGCCGTAATACATAATCGGGCCCGAATGTATTAATACAATTTCAAAGAACAAATATTTATTCCTTTACGCATCCGTTGAAAATTCTTCTAAAAATAAATGTCCAATTAGTAAACCAAAGTTATTCGGCGCCCCACAAATTTGTTTATAGTTTCCTATTCACGGTTATATCTTGAAGATTTAGTTTTATTAGACGTCTGATAGAAAAAGTCGTAACATCACAAGATGCTAGCCAGCGTTCTTTTTTTTAACCCTTTCACGGCCAGGGGAAACATTTTTCCCATTGTAAAATTGGCAGCTGTCTATTGAATTATAACAATATTCGAATTTCAATTTGAAAAATATTCAAAAAATGTTTCCCACAAAACTCTAAAAGAGATAGACTTACAAATGCATCATTTTGTGATTTTCATATACTCTATGTTTACAAACTAATACAAACAGTTGTATGGTAATATTTACTCTCCGCCTACTTATGATCCTGAAAGGGTTAAAATAACTTTTATGTATTGTAAGAATAAAGATTTTTTATTAATTAAATTACTTATCTTATTTGTAGATACAATTTAATGTATCAGAACATCTATATATATATAGAAGCAAAGCTTGTTTTCTTTGTCCGAGGTAAACTCGAAAACTACTGGACCGATCAGCATGAAACCACAACCATTCGACGCGGAATTAATCGTAGACGGGTATAGGCTATATATTTTTTGGATTCCATCGACCCTTTTTCATTTTTTTTTTCATTCATTTGTTTTTTTAGGTACGCAGTGAAGAATATATGAAACGCGGGCGGAGCCGCGGGCACAGAGCTAGTATATACTAAAATCTAACCAGATAACTGCTACGATTTAAAAAAAAAATCATGTAAATCAATTTTGTGATTCTTGAGTTATAAGCAAACTAAATAAAATACAGATAGAGAGATAGACAAATAGAGAGACTATAAATTTTATATAATGCAAAAAAAAAGGCAGTATAGGGAAGTACCTAACACGATATTGGTTGTTTTTATGGGGGGAAAGGGTACTGGAACTCACCAGGTCTCCAGAGGCACCTGGCAGCTGGCGGATCCCCCGCGTACAGAGCCTCGGACCAGCGCCCAGAGAGCCGAACCCGAGTGGTTCCAGCAGTGACCACTCCGCGCACCTCGTGCCTGCTGCTCGACCATGAACTTGCCTGACAACCAACACCTCATCAGATTACAACCTACTGGATGTGGGATGGTGGGGGCGAGTGGACATCCGCCACATTCAATCTGAAGCGATGATGACGCAGGTTCGAACCCACCTATCCGACAGCCTGAGCTGCCTGAGGATACCATAGCATGGTGGTTTGGCATTTTCTAAAACTGGGTCACTACCACACCACACTCAAGTTTGAAAATCAGTCACCAAGTACTTCTAATAGACACATATTTCCAGCAGCATCATTTGAAATCCAGTACCTCTGTGGGCTTAGTGCGTTTACAATTTTGGACCGCATCGTCTCTTAAGAGGACATGCGGCGGGGGCAGATTTGAAAATAGATATTTCAGAAATTTCTATTGCTATCGTGTTGCACCCCCAAAGAAAACGTTATAAGACACAACAGGGACAACTACAGCTCGGACTGATATTACCGTATGCAAAATAGACGAAAACATCACTTCGTAGTACCCTCTTTTTTAATTTTTTTTTTTCAGTTAAAGAATAAGGAAGTCTTTTGATATGCTTTAAAGTTTTGCTTTTTTTTTAAATTTTATTTATCAAATTTGTTTGACGAACGTCTGAAAATGACGGTAAAAGTCGAGCATTTTTTGTCATTTTGAAAAGCTCCTAAATTCTATAATAACTAATTTATGGAAAAAATCAAAATGTACGGGTATGGCGGTGGTAAATATATATATTATTTGGTAAAATATATTTACCATAAATAATCAAGGGGTTGTCTCTCCTACAGGGGACTACGTTTGTATGGAATAAATGCCGCTTGCATATCCTCTTAATATCAGGTGGTGGAAATATACAGTATGAATAAACGGAACATAGCGTTGTTCGTGTTCTACCATAATAACATAAGCTCACACCTGTTATCCCCGAAGGGTTAGGCAGAGGTGAAATAGCGAACTACACCGCCCGCATTCCGCCGAGCTTAGTTCCCTCCCAGATGTAACAGGGGGCGAGCCTGTCGCCCTATCGGGCACAAATTCCAGACTCCGGGATGATACTGAGTAGAGAAACCCAATACCACTTGACCCGACACGGGGATCGAACCCGAAACCTCAGAAAGGCAGTCGCACCGTAATGCAACTGCGCCACCGAGGCAGCACCATAATGCTCGTTCACAATTAAATTTCCACCAAACTTCACTTTCAAATTGTTCTATGTAATTTTGTAATATGATCGGGTAATCAATTAATAATTGAATGCGCACTTTAGTACTGTTGCGGCGATCGCATTTTGTTTGTTTTTTTTTTCTTCAAAAAAGGATTAATAGTAATATAGAAAAATTAAAACATAGTAAATAAGAAAATATACATGATAATATCAGGTAAGATTTTGAGCAAAGCACTGAGTTCGTTTATAGAAAAAGATATTTTTTTAATTACAGATATACCCGAACGAAGCCGAGGTAGTGTCGCTAGTACAGTATAAAAAGAAAATATAATATTAGTAACTTTCATTTGAAAACGAGAAATTTTTGTTTTTTTTTTTACACGTAATACACGCTTAGTGTGTTTGACCACAATCTCACCTGATGTTAAGTGGTCCAGGATGGGTAAACACATAAAACCTAGGTATTGGTTCTCAAGTGTTGCTGCCGGAACACACCTATTGGCGTTTGGCCAAAGGTTTTCAAACTTGACAGTGGTAGCTACCCAGGCGGGCATCATTAGAAAATGCACCACCACCATGTTATCCGTCAATTGACGCGTAATCCGGCCGCAATACTCACTGCGCCATCATCGCTTCAAAATGTTAAAATTTAAACATCAAAATTTAGCCAGTAATCCGCTTCGTTCAGGCCGATAATCACCAAAGTCATGCTGAAAGGAACTCCAAATTAAAAAAAAAAAGTGGTACCTTGATGAAGTTGAGCTTGCATCCTACATCAGTACCATGACAAGTGATGTGCATATCCCCGTACTGGTCTACCCAACGCTGACCACCGAACAGGTTGTGGACGCACGTGGTCACCTAAAAACCCCCCAGACACATTCGAATATTTATATGGAACCATCACATGCAAATTCGATTAAAACGAAGACAAAATAAACTGGCCGATAAACGAAATGAACCCCCTTGACCATTCTATACAATTAATTAACATTACATACAGATAATACGGAATATTTGCATGCCCCATCAGCTTTTTTTTTTAAATGCTGAGACAATTTTTAAACATCTAGTGTTTGCCATAATATTATGTCGTCAGTTATATTTTACTTCTGATTAATTCTAATTTTAGTCGAAACTTGAATGGTTTATTTAAAATGATGTGCAATTTCAGATAATTATGTATTCTTTTAACTGCGTGTTTCCCAAATAAATAAATAAAAAATAAAATAATTCTTGTTTTAGGCTTGTTACTTTCACACCACAGATGACTTCCATAAGTCGTAAGAATGTTATAGAACTATATAATTATAGATAATAGAACTGTAGTGAAATATGTGTTAGCAAAAATTATCGACATCGGTCTAGTGCGTAGATACATTATGGGCTCGGTCAGATGTGTCATATTTCAACAAATATTTAAGTATTTTTTATCGAAACAAATTTAAAACCGCATTATTGACAATATATTCTAACCTGTGTTTTGTCACATTATGACATAAAACACAAGACATATTTCATTATTTATAAATAAGAAATATTAAATTCTAAAATTACTTGAAATCCTCTGTAAAAAGCTTCCTATAACCTGTATAAAAATCGAACAGCGCCATCTGTTGACAGTTTCACGCATGCCAAAAAGTAACTCCATATATATTACAGTTTATGTATTCAAGCTTTATTAAATACGTATTTATTGCTCCTTACTGAAAATATTATGGCAACAGATTAAAGAGAAAATCCTATACCCTTAAGACCTTAAGCTTTTTTCACAAAGTATACCATCTTGTTGAAACTAACGCACGGTGGTAGTTTCCGAGTAATCACCACAGACCACCAGAAGACACACAGACACACAGAAGACCAGTTCTTTCTGATTTGTTACAACCTTCGAGTCACTCTGTCCCCGTTTAGCCTGTGGGCAAAACGTTAGGATTCTCCTCACCTTGTTCCAGCTATAATGGTCTCCGGTGGTCGCGAGCCGGACGTGGACTCTGCCGGTCGGCTGGAACTCCATCGACTTGCCCCAGAACTTGGTCTTGATGCGGGCTTCTTGCCAGAAGCACCAGCGCGGCGACTCCGCGTGGCAAGCCGATATCGGCGGGTGATGCGACACCTATTACGACAGACTGCCGGTCACCTTCAACTATTGCTCATAATTGGACCTTCTAGATCCTACTAATTAGAGCTTAGATCTTTTATTTTACATACGACTGTATTCTGATAAGACGCAAATGCACATTTCCCATGGGAAAAGCCTCTAAGTAGGTCTGGCGATATACACTAGGCGAGTTTTTACCAAGTGTACGGTGATCGCGACCCATTCGGACTCAATTACTCTAACCACACCGCAAATGAGACTTCGATTCCTATATATAGTTTAAGATTTTAATAAACAAAAATCCCATGGTAAACCTATAGCATGGTGGTAGGGCAATTTTAATGACCGTCTGGTCTGGAAGCGATGATGGTTTAGTTGGTAGTTGGTAGTAGAATATTGGCAGGAAACCATAGGATGGTGGTGGGACATTCTCTGATAATGCTCGCCTGGGTTAGCTACCTTCACGCTTGAAAACGTATAGTTAAGCACCAACAGCTAACCTTAAACCCATTAGTTAAACAAAAAAAAATACATGCTGGCTGTAAATAATCATGGCAATCGAGATCATAACCTCACGAATACTAATGTGTCGAGTACCCGTAAAAATAAGACAATGGGAAAACAATGGAAAGCTGGCGTAAACGCCAGGTAAATGCTCAACGGGTTAATAATAAATATTGTATCCCGCTTGATGTCATTTGGCAAGTTCCAAATAGAAAAATGAAGGTGACAGAACTTAAAAAAAAAATCTGCCTTATTTATCAAATAGTCTGCCGGATGACACCAAGCATGAAAGTAATAAAAAAAACTTTCAACAAATAAGTTAATATAATATTTAATTAATTAGCAAATGTAAAGATTGTGATGTTTGTTATTTATATCCCAGAGATAATACGGTTTTGTGTGACTACGAAATACACATTAGAGATGTATTCTATAAATAAATATAAAAACCTGTTCAGCTAGGAAGAAGAAAGTGCGGTCATCACGCCTACACTCGTAGGTCTCCGCTAGGAGCGGGTTGAAGGGTTTGGACGCTGCGCGGTGAGCGGTCGCTGCGTAAGCGCTTACAGCGAACGCTGCAATCAGCGCCATCCGCTCGACAGCGCTGTTACACTCCGCAGCGCTGTCGAGCAGCGAACAGTACTCCAGCTCCTCGCACAGCCGCTGTCAACCCACATGCACCCACACATCTCAACCACCACACACACACACACTCATAATCGTCGCGTTTGTGTAAGATTAACCTATCGATGCACCATTACCGTATTATGGTAAAAAGTGCGTACATTCATTTGTGATCACGTTTGGCTTTACAAATACATTAGGGCGCGTCATTTCTTAACGATATTACAAAATAAAAAGGATTTAGGAAATTCATGTAAAATTTTCCTTATATGCTATGCTATTCACGCTGAAATATAAATTTTAAATTTATAGTCTATAAAAAGAAAAAAAGATTAATGTGCAGACGTAGTTCAGTAAGCTTTTATGCAGACAATTTAATGCTGAAGAAGGACTAACTAATTGTCTTATCTACTAATAAACGTTATGATTAACATGGAAGCGAGGTTAATTTAAAAAAATATTATACCATATTAAATCTATTTAAAAATAAAACACGACGATGGATTTTTGTAAATGTGTTTAACAGATTTTTTATTTAAGCATAAGTAACGAGAATTTTACATAAATTTGAAAAAAAAGAATGAATGTAGATTTATTTTTAAAAAACCTATTGTTCTATAAACATTTTTCCTCTCCCTTTCCTGTAATCTGTGGGAGTAATTTCGTGCGAAAAAGAGACGGAAGTGTGTAACAGGAAGTGTCGTGAGCGCGTGCTATTTGATTTGACCAATCAGCGCGCGCGATTTTAGAATTGTTCGTCAGATGGTACCAACACATTTGCCGATAGGTTGGTACTGTGCACTTATATTGTTGTGTTTAAACTTTGCTCTTATATAAACTAACTAGCTGTGTGCCTGCGGCTGCGACCGCGTTTCATATATTCTTCACTGCGTTTTAATTTTTTTACGTGAAACCCTAATTATTTCGAAAATCAAAAGTACCCTAACTTACCCGCAGTAACTTCTGCTATCTACCAATAAAGTCCCGTCAAAATCTGTTCAGCCGTTCAACGGAACAAACTGACAGACAGACAACAATTTAAAAAAATGTATTTTTGGTATAGGTATCGTATATACATTCATATATATTTATTAAAAAAAAATAATTTTGACATTACAAACAGACACTTCAATTTTATATATGAAATATAGATTTATCCGTGTAGTAAACTATAATAATAAATGTATTTACTTTTGATAATAATTATCTGAAACAAGTACATTGATAAAAAAAGCATTAAGTAATAATTAATTAAGTAAATATTTCAGTATTTAGCTTCATTATTTTTAACATTAACTTCTGACACCTTTTTGGAATAAAACTATACATAGAAATGTTGTACAAATGCGGTTTTTTTTTGTATTTGTGATATATTTTATTGTGACGAGAGAAATTAATAGAGAATAATAAAGTACTGACTTGCAACATATTTAGGGGTTCGTTTATAGTGACCGGCATCGAGATCTGACTTAGGTCCTTCCCGATGTTCTTATATAGTAAGTTCCAGAGACTCGGGCCCCCCGGCGTAGGTCGCGTGGCCGGCAAACGCGTGCGCCGGCTCCACCCCGACCCGGTCCGGGGTTCGATTCCGTTCGCGGTCACTCGCAAAGTGTCCTGCTCGGCTGAGAGCACTAATCAAACAAAACATGGTGTCCATTTGACGATACTTGCATTATACATGGGCTATTTTCAATTTTAGACAGGTGGGTCATAATAAGATTGCACTGAAGGTTAACTTACTTGCAAATCGAAAAAAAGATACGATGTCATGTATAAAAATATAATTAAATTAAAATAATAATTAATCTGTTAATAAAAGAATAAAAAAATTCTGAAAGGGGAAAGACCTGCCAAAACAAATTGCAAAAAGTTTCAGCGAAAAAATATCAGCATCAATTTTCTTTTTAATAAACCGTACGAGTACGAGCGTCAAGTTTTTTTGCACTAAATAGGCCCAGTGCTTTGACCACAATCTCACCTGATTTTAAGTGATGATGTGGTCCAGGATGGTAACACACACTAAGCCTAGAGGTACTGATTCTCAAGTGTTGCCGCCGGAACATACTTATTGGTATTTGGCGACAGGTTTTCAAACTTGAGAGTGTTAGCTAACCAGGCGTTACCACCATGTTACGGTTTCCTCACGATATTTTCCTTCACGGGAAGCTCAGGCGGATTTAGAGTCGGTCAGGTGGGGATCGAACCCGCGTCGATTGACGCGGAATCCGGCCGCACTACCCGCTGCGCCATCATCGCTTTGTATGGGACATGTGAGGTGCCTCAAGTATGAGTTACACAACGCCAGGCAACACACATCCATCTGAACATACATCCAATCGTTTCTTGTCCATCTTCATTAATAACTAGCTGTGGCCGCGACTTCGCTCGCGTGGAATTCAGACAATCATATTCTAATAGACAGCCTATATTCTCCGTCTAGCAATCTATCTTATTAATATATATTCGTCTCGTCCCGTACTTATTGAGATTTTATGTTTCTATTCAACTGATTGTTAATTTCGCTAAGGAACGCTAAGTTGTTGTAGCTAAATTATAACGTTCATTACACGGGCCAAAGGCCTAGGTTCAAAACCTAGCGTTGTTTTTTTTTATTACATTCACTTTTTTTAAGAAGCATAGAGAGATGAAATATAGCTTATTTTATCTGCTATAGCACACACAAAAAAATCATTTTAATGAATGTTAAAAATTTCATTTACTACAATTTTTTTAACTTTTGTCCGTCATTCTGGAGAACCCCTTGCGTTTTGTGGGACAAAAATCCTATCCTAGATGTTACTTCATAATATTAGTTATCACTGTATCAAGTTTCGTCAAAATCGTCCCAGTACTTTCAGAGTGATACGCGTACACAGATACAGACAAACTTACAGACAAAAAATTCGACATAAAATAATTAATATACATATTTGGCCCAGTTACAGTTTTATTATACGTAAAGACAACTAGAAAAAATAAAAGATTAAAACTCACTCGCACCGTCTGAGTTATCGGAGCTGGCTGAGCCCTCCTCGCTGCTGAGGGAACCGGCCTCCGACGAGGAATCCCCGTCTAACTCAATAACCCCCGTCTGTAATAACGACCATCGATCCAGTCACTCTTATATTACGTCACAAGCGTTTTTTTACACAATGAAATGATAATTCTAAAACATTATTAATATGTCGATTACCTATAAAAATGAGACAATAGAAAGACAATAGGAAAACAATGGAAAGCTGGCGAAAACGCCAGGTTAGTGCTCAAGGGGTTAAGCTTTCACATACTAATGTGAGTGAGAGAACAAAAACATATTTATTTAAACTCTTTAGAAATTACATAGACTCACCGTCCCCATTTCTTGTTAGTTTTAGGGCCGATTTTTCAATCCCCAGATAAAAGGCTGGATACTTATCTGATGAATAAAGTTATTTGACTGTTTATCTATCTGATAACTGGTCACCCATTTTTCATTTGTCATTTATTCGCCGAATAGCTATCTGACCAATTATTTCAACTCTGGCAACTCAAATTTCAAAGAGGTGAAACAAACATATGGTATACGCAAGCGTTAGAAAAGGACAAACTATTGTATTCATTTAGCAAGTGTCGGTCATTATTTTTCCAGGTTATGTTTGATTAATTTGATTTTGTCTCAGGATTTTGTTAACTAATTTTGTTAATTAATTTTGGTAACTATGGAATCCCAACTCCCAAGAATCCCAACAAAGGTTTCAAATGTTTTAAAGAAAGAAACATCAACGAAATCGAGTGTTATATATAAATTAGATAAATTAAGCACTGCTCGGTTAGAACTTGTGCAGCTGCAAAAAGAAATTGGCCAAAAGCAGCATGAATTTGTTGAGAAGGAACAAACATTTAAAATGAGACTATTGGCAAATGATGAGAAAAGAAAAGAAGAGATTCATGCATTGCTTCTTCAAAAAATGAAGTCTGCACCTACTCCGGGTGACGCAATGAAAATATTTATGTCAGAGCTGTAATTAAGTTAACCATTTTGCTGGTATTTTGTTAGTAAACAAAGAAAAAACTATCGTTCCAAGGGTTTTAGTACTGTTGTGAATCATTTGTTCATAAAAACAGCAATACTATTGTATACAGAATGATACACTTGTGTGTAAGTACAAGTACTTCATAACGAAATATTAAGTTTTTTTTTTATTTATTTCGGTGGTATTGCAACTAGTATCCTTATTAGATACAAAATATTAAATACTAGAGAAACAAATGGTTTATTTTCTCTGCTTCGGGTGACTTTAGAAATAATTTTAAGCGCCTCTCTTTAATTGCAAAGTCATACATTTTATCAAAAATATCCATTATAATTAATATTTAATTTGTAACAATTAAATATTCAGCAATGACTAACCTAAAAACAAATGTTTACTTAACAACATCTGTGATGAAATCGAAATTATCCATAGAATAACCGTTTATCCGGCTCTCGAAGGGGCAAACAAAGTTATACCTCAGGTAGTCGAGTTATTGGTCGAATAAGGCCTATCTGACAATTGAAAAATTAATTTTTTAGCTATCTATCGAATAAACTCTATCTGTCTGTTTATCTGAGGATTGACAAATCGGCCCTTAGTTAAATCTATGTTGCACGAACCAGGTATGCGAAGAACACATACAATTATATTAAGATTAATGTACTTGCATGTCCCATGGGTTTTTTTAAAGAAATGTTGAGAAAAGTTTCAAACTACTAGTACTAGTGTTTGCCATATTTTGTAATTATTATAAAGGCATATATATTGTTATATATACTTTTCATTAATAATGATGATGGCACAGTGGGTAATGCGGCTGGATTTTGCGTCAGTGGACGCGGGTTCGATTCCAGCTATTCAACTCTGAAATCAGCCTGAGCTTTCGGTGCAGGAAAACGTCGTGAGGAGACCGTAGCATTTTCTAATAATGCCCGCCTGGATAGCTTAGTGTGGTTACTATCCTAGACCGCATCGTCACTTAACATCAGATGAGATTGCGGTCACAGCACTGAGCCTATACCGTGTAAACAAAAAGCATTTAAATACTCTGTTAATGTTGATAATAACCTTAACTTCAAGCTAGATTCGACCGATACATTCTAGAATATTTCGTTCTTTGAAAGGGAAAAATCTAAAGAGAACTGACGTAGAGACCTCAATAGTGTGCAAGAGATCTATAATAAATCTAGTTCAATACATTATTTTTTCCTAAAATACCGTGATAAGTAAATACGAGGACTGCAGACAGAAGTGAAAACTTTGGAAAAAATTTGTTTTTTTATTTAAATGATGAATTTGTCCCATTTTTACATGTATTGTCGCTCAGAACAAGAATTATGTACATTTTCGTATAGTTTATTTATAACCGAAACATAAGATAGGCTGCGTAAGTATAGATTTTATTGTTTATCCCTGAGCACCAGCACTTAAACGCTATCTTATGCTTGACATACTGTAGCATGTTCACGGGTGACGTCATAGTAATGGTAACACGAACCTATAAGTTTTTCCACTACCGAGAATCGCACAACGCCGCTAAAGAAATATTTAATTTAAAAGTGTAATGTGAAGTGAAACACCGTGTGATTCAATTCTATCTCATTCTCTCGCACCATAAATCCCACAGATGTATATGCTTGTCTCTTTTTAATGTCGCATTTTCATTTTCTGTAGTGTAAAACTAACCTCGTCACCTGGCAGTACCTCCTGAGGCTTCAGATCATCTTCATCATGTTCCTCGGCGTCGAAGAATTCGGAGGCGGAGACGCATGAAGAACTATAGCTTAGCGACTGCTGGAATTGCCTGTTTCCTTGCTGGGGGTTCAGGAAGAAATACTTAATTTTATACTTTGGAAAAAAAAATTCAAACCTTTTTACATCAATATTTATAAGTTTTTTCGAAAAAAAAACAACAAAAATTACGGTTATTTTTTTTATTAGGTATATCAAACTTTGTTATTCTCTACAAAGCCTCGAATTCTTTCCGAGTGGTTTTTTTTAATATTTCTATTGTTTTCAATCGAAAGGCGTTCAAAAGTGATTGATTTAGCGTGGAATATCCCATATATTACGAACGGATCAGGGGAATTCCCCCGACTTACCTGATCTGAGTTAGCTCCGACGGAGGATATCTCAGCGATGTCCGAAGCGAGATGGATCCTCGAGAGGCGGGACCGCAACTCTGCGCGCAAAACTTCGCTCGTCATTATTTACGTACAAACATGCGCGCGCTCGCGTCCACTGCTGGACATAGGTCTCCCCCAAAGATCTCCACGACGACCGGTCTTGCGCCACCCGCATCCAGCGGATTCCCGCAACCTTCGCCAGGTCGTCGGTCCACCTACTCAAGCTACGTCTTCCGGTGCGTGGTACTCATTCGAGAACCCGTTGGGCCCCATCGGGAATCCGTTCTGCGAGCAATGTGCCCAGCCCACCGCCACTTAAGTTTAGCAATTTTTCGAACAATGTCGATTACTTTGGTTCTTCTGCGGATCTCATCATTCCTGATTCGATCACGCAGTGAAACTCCAAGCATAGCCATTGCCCTTTGAGCAACTTTGAGCTTCCTTATTATGCCCATTGTGAGCGAGCACGTCTCAGTGCCGTATGTCATCACTGGCAACACACACTGCTCGAAGATTTTCATCTTGAGACACTGCGGTATCTCGGACGAGTCACTACCACGCGTTAAAAATCGAACGATTTGATTGGTGGATTACAATTTGCGGGACACCTTAGTCCCGCCCACGTATCCCTCAGCGTGCAGCCACAATTAAAAAAAATACAAATGGTAGAATTTAATTTTAATTACTGTGAAGAAAAAAGTCGTTATGAAGAGAAGAGGGTTGATTCAAAGGTGATGTTCGACATACAGTTAACGATAGTTAAGACGTAAATAATACGTGAAATAACTTGAATAATTCAGACTGAACGTTCAACAAAATTTTAACTTTGATAAAATCACGCAGCGACGTCTTTCGACGTTTTTTTTGGTCTAGTTTGTAAAAAAATTCGGATAAAATTAAAACGTAACTATTTAGTTGCTTTTTAAAGATATAAATACATATACATGTATATGGAATTATTTGAATTTTGCTGATTAAAAAAACCTATTTTGAAGAAATAACTTCCTTATGAAAAAGTGGCCATGAGCAGAAATACGTCTTTAGTATTTTGTTGATGTAATTTGCAATTGGTATTATTTTTTGGCCTATTTAATGATTTTTCTTTGGACAGATTCACAAGATTGATATATAATCCTTTGCTTGTTATAAAGATGTCTGAACAGGAAATCCGTTATGATTTTTAGTCGTATAGATTTCTACTGGAAGGTACTATGTGTAGTTCTCACCTGAATTCTGCTGGAGGGCGGATGTGAGGTTAGTACGTAGGGCTGACATCATAGACCCCCCGGGAGTCCCGACCGGGTCTGACGCCTCCATAGCCGCGCGTAATCGACCACGTTCACAAACCTGCGTACGCTTTATTTACTACTTCACAAGATTCTATCCAAACTGTCTCGACCACTATACACATAGTGAAAAACCCGCCATAGTGACACGTTGCAGCGAATCGCGTTAACGAGAGCATCAAGTTTATACCCAGAGCTACCTAGAGGATTTACCCTTAAAAGATGTATTAATAGATGTCTGGTACGGTGATTGAGACTATCTATAGTCATGTCATCTAGTGACGTCATCGTTCTTGGACTCTGTACTATATTTAACAACAGATAAAGTGCAGCTATGTTGCTATAAAAAAAAGATCACCCAGTAGTAGAAAAACGCACATAATCGTTACTGCAAATAACTTCGCTTTAACCAAAATATCGGACACGTTGAGTTTACATATGAAACTTGGTGTTAATAGCCAAAGATACACAATTCTGAGTCTAATGCTTTTATGCTCTAGAAAAACGGTGGCCACCTTGCTAGAATTTTCAAAAGAGTTTTTGTGAAACCTCAGAATAAACGTTCAGTTTCACTATTTTTAATACACTTCGTTTGTGGACAATAACCAAATTATATAAAGCCATCAAAATTACATAATTAATAGGCGGCAAAAAACTGAAAGTGAATGAATTAAAAATTAAGACTATTACTACACTTCCGCGGAAACACTGTTCTTCAAGAGAAGCATTTATAGACTTGATTTCCTATAAAATTATGAAAGGACTTTTTACGATATTAACGACTTTTTGCGGAGATTATTAGTCTATGACATAAACGACATTATCTCATTAAGTGCAGAAGGATTTTACGTTACATGTTTCATTTTTCTAAATAATGCAAAAGTGTCATGACCAATCAAAATCTCGCCAGAAACTCCCTCAGGCGATGATTACAAAATAGAATGTTTTTTTTTACTCATACCAAAGTTGCAACGATGGTTTTCAAACTGCCCAGGAGATCCTTCGCTAGTACGGTGAAGTCTTCACGCAGTTGGTGATCGGGAGTAAGGCTGGTCAACGAGGTGGGCCCGGCCGGTGGACCGAACACCTCCGTCCCTGGGAGGGATTGAGGGCGAGCTGCAGCGCACGCTACCAATCAAATGTACTAACATGACATACGGA
Source organism: Samia ricini (assembly GCA_014132275.2). Taxonomy (NCBI): domain Eukaryota; kingdom Metazoa; phylum Arthropoda; class Insecta; order Lepidoptera; family Saturniidae; genus Samia; species Samia ricini. Next base: position 17,799,005 of record AP028158.1, read on the forward strand.
CAATCAAATCTAAATTTCAAAACGATAGAAACAAATCGAAATTCAACCATAATTTTTATTAGAAATTTAATGCAAAAAAAAACAAACTGCTTCCAAGTTTTTCATGTGAACAATTATTTAGCGGGATTGAGGGATTCTCAGTATGGAAAAAAAAAAAAAACTTATAGATTCGCCATTACCAATGCCATGACACCAGCCGCCAACATGCTAGAGTATGTCAAATATAAGATGGCGTCTAAGTGCTGACGCTCAGAGATAAATATACAATTTGCACTTACAAAGACTATGGTATGTTTTTATTATGAATAAGCTATATGAAAATAATGTACATATTCATTGCTCGGAGAGCCTAATTTATCAATAACGTCGTTCAATTAACAAATTATGAAATTTAGACATTAAAATAACAGTATTACTAAAGTTTCGAGCTTTTAGTTCTGTCGGCAGACCTCATGGCTGCCTAGTTTTTATTAATAACACAAAATTTCATCAAAAGTTAAAAAAAAAACAGTCCAGAGAAATCTCATAAACAAAACAAAATTATCTTAAACTGTGTTTACTTTAGTCTAAATATAAAGATTACAAATGTAAATGTTCTTTGATTCCTCTCAATGATTTGCCATTAGATTGAAAGTTTATAAATATAATTTTGTATAGTGATATATTTTATAGATGCAAATGAATATACAGGATTTTTTAATAGTAAATAGTTTAGCTAAGTTGTATTACTTTTTACATTAAAAGCAAGGCAAGCGGGGAGACATGTTTATTTACAGTATTATTGTTGTGTTTCAAAAAAAAATCAAACCCAAAAAACGAACTAACGTGTAATCTAAATTTATCCGTATTTTTATTGGTTCTTTTATTCCAGTAATTATAAATTACATTTCATAATAAAATACTGATTTTATAAACGACACGATTACATGAGACGAAATTTACTTTTACAAAACTAAATTTCAATGGAATTTTTTTGAAACTAAACGACACGAATATATAGCAGTCAATGATTTCTATGTTCCACTAAATAATGTTATAATGAAATAAGTAAGAGAAAATAGTCTAAAAATTCAAGTATTCTTATGTACGTGTACGTAAACAGAAGTAAATTGTATACAAATTAATTGCTCAGTTATTTCTTATTTACTTCTAAGAAAAACATATAATTATACTTTTAAAATATCTAACTTCGTATTCTATCGATATACGATACTGTAAGTAATCTTTTCAAATACCTTTTAGGTGATCCTTAAAAGTACACTGCGACGAATTCGAAAGTAGACGATTGTGCACGTGGGTCATATTATCTATCTATATATAAAAGGAAAATAATAGGGTTGCTTTGACGTACCATCACCTCAAAACTACTGAACGTGTCGGAATGGGACTGCTAGCATTCGACGTGGAATTTTTCGTAGATGGTTATAGGCTATTTTTTTTGGTGGATTCCATCGACTCATTGTTTTTTTTTTCGATTCAATCTTATGTTCATTTTTCCTTCGATTTACTCTTATGTACATTTTTTTACTAATAAAAACAAAATGCTCTCATTTTTCTACATTCATTTGTTTTTTTTAGGTTAGATATAAATGAAATGTTATATGCGCTTTCTCACTCACATCTAAAGAACATACGAAACGCGGGCGGAGCCGCTGGCACTAGCTATAATAGTTTACTATAAAATAAACCTTTCCTCAATCAATTTACGAAAAAATAAAGCTTTCGACAATGTAGAAGCAACACGAATACTATGCAACATGTCTCAAAGGAATACATCATAATTTTTTTTTTTTTTCTCTTTATTATTTATGGGACTTTTGTCTTAAAAGACAAGCCAGTCCCATCGTAACTAATCTTAATATTAATCTTAATACTTATGATACTTATATAATACTTTAAAATACAACTAGAAAAAAAAATATATTTTAATACATTATTAACTAAATTTAAAAGAATTACACAGCATTCTGGCAGGCTATCATAATTATTATATATGGGAATTTCGGAAATGGTAGACTTAAAACAGCATTATGTATCGAGAAAACATTAGTATTTCACAGGTATCAACGGAAGACAGACTTTTTTTCTGAATAGCCTAAATCATTGGTCAACACATTTTTCTTGTCAAGATCTATTCGAGGTACCACTGCGCACCACATTTTTATGGATCGGGTTAAGTTACTACTATGACCTGTCAAACGAGAATTAGTCATAGAAGTTGTATGCCAATAACAATCTATGGACTGCTTAATGATTCTACTTATTTTCATGTTCCCGGGATGCGTACATCAAGTAAAATAATTAATGTAAACTCAAATTTGAGTCATTGTCTACCTAATTTGTTTGCTACATTGCGGGCCGCACAAATACCGGCCAAGGGCCACATGCGTCACTTAAAAACAAGAAACAAAATTAAACAAGCAAAACTTACTCATCTCCTGTCTACATTCCCTTAATATGTCCACTATAAATCTGTGTATTATTCTCCCAGTCAACATCAAAACACCGCCACTGTCGCTAGACATTTTCCGAAATAAATTTTCAATAAAAAAAAAATCACCCGCGTAATTCCGTCAAACAGACTACGTCTCAATAAACTAGATTACGTCGTTGAGATCACCGTGTGATAAATTCAGATCAATCTTATCACTGATAGCGCGTAACTGGCCGCGATTAATCTACCAAGGTCCTCAGTTTTAAATAAATAATGCTTTTTAATACCTTATAGCTTAACGAATAAAGCTGAAAATTAATTTTCGTCACATAAGAACAACAAAAGAATCGATCGTAATTCTGGTGATATTTTTCTAATACACGCGTTGAATTATTAATAGACAACAAGGAACAAGAAAAACGTTGCGATGCCATGGAATAGATTATGGCGCGGGCACGCATCTACCCTTTCTTTTCCGTGCACGCGTTGAGATGCCTTGGAATACATTATGGCGTGTGCACGCAACCACCTCTTGTACGTGCACGCAATTTATACCTCCTGTGCGTGCCATTTATATATCCTGTGCGTGTACACAATTACGATATTTCTAACTGTTGAAGTACACTTAGCGAGAAAGGGATAGAGCATTCCCATCTCTGTTCCCACCGAAATCTTTAAAGGTTTTATATTTCAGAATTTAAGTAACCGAATATAATATATTTTTTTAGTATAAGTATAATTGTAGTATCACGCCTTTCTACCGTGGGGGTAGGCAGAGATTACGTCCTTCCACTTGCTACGATCATGACACCTCTCTTTCGCTTCCTCTACTTTCATGAGCCCTCTCAATACATACATGCACGTCGGTTATGGGTACTTTTCACCTGGCATTTATTTAAGACGTGCTCGATTTGGTCGAGATACGTTTTAAGTCGACCCTTACCGACGTGCCCAGTCACCCTCGTCTTGTAAATTCGTTCTATCGTCTGACCTTTCCACATCCCCGAACCAACTAAGCAATCCTTTTTTTTCTTAGTCACTACACCTTCTACTACATCACAGCGTTCTTTTGTCATACTATTCTTATTTTAGTTTTTTTACACGATATAAGCTGGCTACTTAGATTTTTCGAAAATAATTACAGTTCCGTATAAAAATAAAATGCAGTGAAAAATACACGAGATGCGGGCGCAGCCGCGGGCACATAGCTAGTAGCGCCATAAAATTAGTAGTCCCTTATTGGTCGCTATATAGAGTTTACATACGCTTTTTTACATTACAATAACAACAATATACGTAACAAATTATTAGGACAATAGTGAATTTAATAAAAAAAAACGATGTTGAAAATTAAGACATATAATACAATGAATAATTACGAAGAAATTAATAAATGCGAGCGAAGCCGCAGAACATAGCTAGTTATGTATTTAGCAAAATTTAATCGCTTTAAAGAAAAAACAACAATGTTCGTAATTACATGAAATGGATAAAAATATGCAGGGGGGGGGGAGGTGGCAATGGTCGAAAACATAAATACGATTTAAAAAAAAAAAAAACAATCTTACGATCTAAAGCGGAGGCCAGAAATGTCGAAAGAAACACTGGAACGTAAATAACAAGTAACTGTTAGATATAAATGTATAAGCAATTAATAATAACGATCCACGTAATTATAATACTGATTTTATTAAAAATATTACTTTTAATATTTTTAGCATCATGAATGGAGAAAGTGCTAAGTTAAGTTTTAGTTTTTTTTTTAATTGAATACGTTCATGTTGTTCGTTCCATTAATTCATCTATTTTATTTTTCGCTGTATATAAAATTTTAGAAAATACGAGAATTTTTTTTGCGATACTTTAATATATTATACGTAAACATGAAATGTTGCATTAGCCTTTTCCACAGCTTTGAAACATGCTTTTTTTAGAGCAGCACTAAGAAAGAGATAGCATGATGTTATTGCTCTCAGCATCGTGCTGTGTGTGAAAAGGACAGGTCGCTAAAGTCATTTTGTTCTATTACCAACCATGCCAAGGCTTTCACTTACCGATCTCAAAGAATCCTAGTAAAGAGATAAGTATATTAAATATATCTTTTTCTATATTAAAAATATGTATTTCAGATTTATAATTTATTGTAATATTAAATAGTTAAAAAAAAACTTATTATAAAGGACTTGATAACAGTTTCATAGTGTTTAAGGACATTCTGGAACTTGGAGAAGTTGGAGGGTACCTATAAATAATGATATAAAACAATATATAATCCAAAGAAATATAAAAAAAACAACAATATTTTTCTAAGTTTTTTTTTTTTCGTTTAGAGTTTATATATTTTTGCTTTACGAATTCCGTAACAGCAATACTAATAGTTTATATATGTCTGTTATGGAAAACCCTTCGATAAAATATTTTCAAAATTATATCGATAATCCACTAAATTATCATACGTTAAGGTTACTTGCAATAAAAATATATCTGTAGCATTAAACTCAAAATATATTCATTGTGTATCAACTACAGTCATCCAAAAAATACAATGATCCGTTTTGACATGCACCATCGTGACGTCACTAGGTATGTATTTACATACATCGACAAAAGCAAAAATAAACCGATTGATATAAGATATCGATTTAATTGTCTTTTTCTGGCAGATAGCAGACTCATCTGAATAATTTAAGCATGTGAATTGGGACAAGTCAAAACAGTCTTATTATTTTGTAACAATCGTCAATAAAGCGTACGAAGACTACACACACACACGGCTAACACACAATAATTTGATTACTAAATGTCATTTATCACATATTTACCTATAGGAAGTGAAGCTGCAGAATTAGGTGCTGAGGATGCGCCTCCGCCTGGCGAAGGTGGTGCTGTGAGTGCTGATAGAGCCTGAGGAAATTTTTTTTTTTGACATTCCACTTTTGATTTTCTCCTAGTATTATTACTAGTGAACACGTCATTATCATCGTGTAGGTCGAATTGCGTCCACCGCTGGGCATATGTCTTCCCCAAGGATCCTCATAATAACTGGTTTTGTCTTCACCAGGTCAGCAGTTCACCTTGTTGAGAGTCTGCACACTCTAAGTTGACCTTAATAAGCATCGGTTGTACGATCAATGTGCCCATTACCACTTAAGTTTGCATTTTTGAGATTCGCAACAGTATGTTGGTAGCGAGTTGTAATTTCCATAGTCGCCACGCTTGGCTGGAGCCCATCCCCTGGTTCCCTTAGTTGCCCACGACACCGACGCGAAGATATGGGTTTTATGAGATATGAATAACGGACTATTGAATGGTTACCACGCACCGGAAGACGTAACGTGGGAAGGCTCCCCACAAGGGGACCGACGATCTGGTGAAGATCCGAAGGCCAATCGTTATAGAGATGTTTAGGAGAGACCTATGACGTCATTACGGTTGAACGGATGGACACGCTTTATATTAGTTTTTGCATATAGGTCGATAAAATGACAGCATTTCGTCATTCAATTAAGTACAGTCTAAGAACGATGACGGCATAATCAAACCGGATTACATCTAACACTGGTAAAGCTTGCTGATCCCGGATAATAAAAAAAAATATTGGTAAATTTTCAAACAATATTAAAATACAAACCATATGCGAGCTGGAAGGGTCGACGTGAGGGGGGGCCAGCTCCACTGAGGAGCACTTGCTGTTAGACTTTTTTTTACGCAGTCCGAACTTACGTCGATCCTTCTTCACATTCGGGGAAGCGCCCTCTATCGACACCTATTGTAATATAATTAAATTACATACACACGTTTTACTAAATGTCATTTTAAATATAAGTTATTTTTCAAGTAATTATAGTAATGAATACAAGTACTTCAGGGAAGGACTCGGTATTATTTTAACCATCTTTAGTGATCCAACAAAATCGAGGGCATTTGTTAAATCTTCCAATGAGGTTTTTGTTATTTACGGCCATTGTCATTATTTTAAAACTATATACAAATACACAAAATGTCACCAAAATTACACAATTTATAGTGACATATACTGCTAGTTATTACAAACAAGGACTAGTCTACGTGACAAATTACAATAAATGAAAAAGTCTCTATTCATCAGTTAAATTAAAGTAAGGAGAGTAATAATGTTATTTGATACATAGACATAATTTGTGATCTAAATAATACTCATTATAATTTACGTGAGAAAATAACTACCAAACGATGTTATTTTTTCAAATTATTTTTATTTGAAATGTTGACTAAATAATGTTAATAAATATTTTATCATAAACTTTTCCAATATATATCATATTGTGACAATTTATACGTCTCGCATAATTATATTACTTAATTATATTACCTAAAAATTTATTTATTACATTTATTCGTATTTACACCTTAATTATTATTTCGTAATTAAAACTTCAATTATTAAAATGCATAAGATTTTTAATAGTAATTACTTGTATACTTGTAACAACAATTTATCTGTCACCTGGTACTTTTATTATTTATACAGCGTCAACTTTCACTTTCGTTAATAAATCAAACTGAAATTCAAAACCTATTATTAGAAAAAAAATTAAAGGACGATTTAAAAAAACAGTATAAACAGTGCATAGCACAATTGTTATGATTTAAGCACTAAAGGCGTCACTGACGTGTTCTGGATTTCCAAGTTCAAGTCTTAATGTTATTCCTTCACTTCGAAATAATCCAAGATAATTTACTGCTAATGGAATTCCTCTTATACACCACTGAATTAATATCAAATATCTTTTTTTAATTAAGATAAAAAAGGTATAGTTTGCTTATAAGGAATAAACATTGTATTAAAGTAAATTAACTGAAAATAGTTAAAATAAACTGGCATTAATAGATAGTGAAGAGGTAATGAAAGAATAATGAATTTTAACATCGAATTTTACAAGGATGCCCTTTTTACTGCTAATGCAAAAAGATATCTTATTTGGCTTTATCATATAATAGCTGTGTGGCTGCGTTTCATAGATTTTTCCCTCCGTAATATAGTTGTTAATTTCTAATTGGTCTATTGATTAAGTCAGATCATAGTTTATTGCCAATTTCAATATCTGCAAAAGAATAAGAGATTACGTAAAATAAATAGTTTCAATAAATAGCAGCTGAGATGCCAATGTTGAGATGGATGTGTGGGGGGTAACAAGAATGGACAGGATTAGAAATGAGTATATTAGAGGAAGTTTGAAAGTGGCGCCAATAACAGATAAGTTAAGAGGCGGTCGTTTGTCCTGGTATGGACATGTGATGCGCAGGGAGGAACGAGGATGCTGTAAAAATGGTATTGGATATGAATGTGGACGGTTACATGGGAAGGGGAAGACCAAAGAAAAGATGGATGGACTGTGTGAAAGATGATATGCTTAGGAAAGGAGTGAATGCGGAGATGACACAACAAATAGAGAGGAATGGAAGAGGAAGACATGTTGCGCCGACCTCAAATAAAAATGGGAAAAGGGTAGGGAGATGTTGTTCATGATGAAATATTTTCTTTCGAAAGTTAATTCACTCACATCGGTATCATGATGCACTTGTTGCTGGAATTCTAAAGCGTCCAATAACCTCTGCATTTGTTGAATTGAGAGCTGAGCTTGACCCAACTCCCTTGAAGCATTCTCCAAAGGACCTCCCGATTCTGAAATTTATAATGGTTCTTTCTACAAATCATCCTAATTTGATTTGAAATCACCATTAAGGGAGTGAAAAACCGGAGATAGTGACACGTTAAGGCGCGCTGGCTACCGGAATCAGTTAGTGTCTCCAAACCTACATAAAAGCTTTACACATGGTAGAGATGTAGCCGATGATGATGCCGAAATCAGATCAAGTGCAGTTATTTTGCTCATCTACAAAATATTACAACCTCAAAACTGCTGGAAATGAAAATGACAAAGGTGAAGCGCAAAAGTATAAATTAAAATGTTAAAAGTTTCAAATCGTATTACAAATAGCCTTATTTAACAGTGCAAAAAACATAGTGTTGAAACCATATCACGATGCTCTAGCAACCAATGGTTTATGGTCATCTTCTAGTATAACAATGTCATTTATCGATTCCCATTAGATATAGTTTTTTTTTTTTCCAGGTTTAGTGTGTAAAAATATCTCTAAAGCGTTATTATCTTCGACCAAATCATCACTGCACATTAAGTGAAATTATCAGCGATCAAACGATAAACATATGCATTAAAATATTAATATAAAGTTGTGATAATAAATTACAATGTTACTTTGTAAATATGTAATAAAAAGTACATTGTATAAGTAAATATTAAAAAAAAACTCACATGCGAAATTACGCACACAAAGTTGTCACATGCAAATAGATCACAAATATTAAATTATTTCAAATAATAATAACATTTAAAACGTGTTGTTTTCTCAAATCATTTTCTATGGGATAAATAACCTCCCCGAATGCTAGTTAATCGATTAATAATTAATAGATTATAGAATCCAATTTTCTAAGATTATTATTTTAATATTAATTGAAATAAATCTTTAAGTATTTCACGTACTTAAATAAGTCATCTAAGGACCATAATATCTATACTGATTAAGAAAAAATCAATAGATATAACAAATTTCTAGGACGTCATTTAATAGATCATCTCCTTACCCTTATCCTATTTTCATTCATGATCGGCGCAACATGTCTTCCTTTTCCTAATTGAAAAAATCAACGCATTCACTCCCACTCTGAACATATCATCTTTCACTCAGTCCATCCGTCTTTGGTCTTCTCATATAACCGTCCACATTCATATTCAATACCTTTCTCACAACATCTTCCTCCCTGCGCATCACATGCCCATACCAGGACAGACGCCTGCTCCTTAACTTCTCCGTCACTGGCACCACTTTCAAACTTCCTCTAATGTACTCATTCCTAATCCTGACATAATAGAATAAGCAATTATGTTTTAACTGTGCTATAGTGACATACCTATGATCCAACTGGCAAGCCGTCCGCCTGGCGTACCGGATACAAACTGCGGACCGCGTATCGGCGGCGATGTCGGGCTTATAAGCCCTACGGATAACACACACAAGTGGAAGGGGGTTCTAACATACAATTAAAACGATTTAGATACGATTTCTTTACATACATTTATTTTCTCAAATGCATTTACTTTAAAACAACGCTTAAATAAAAGACTTTCGAAAGTAGATCCACAAAATTTATTAGATACCTAAAGCAAGACAAAGGTTTAATATCAACAAAAAACTTCAGGACAAACAAAAAATGTAAAATAACAAGGCACAGAGGGCAAATTAAAGATGTAGCTTTAAAACAGAGTATTCGATAGAAACCTATACGATGTAAAAATGTTTTTACTAATACTGACAATTTTGTGGGCAATCCAAAAAAGATTGACACAAACTTAATAATATCTGACGAATCGAAGAAAAACCGTGATCCAGTCTATACCATAAAAAAAGGGATTATATAGAACTTTTAAATAAAATATTCCACAATGGAGTATATCGGGGAAATAGTATGATCCTGCAAAAATTAATCATATTTTTAACAACAAAAAATCCACCAAATCGTTGCAATTGTATTTTGTATATTTTACAGAGTGTAAAGTACTTTGTAGGCCTTGAGTAATAAATAAAATTAACGTACAACGGTCTTAGATACTATTCGTTTTTAGTTTTTATTTAGAACTTCAATAATCAAGGTTCCACTGTATTTATACATTGTTTTATTACTAAAGTCTTTTTAACTAGAGGGAACTAATTTTAACCAAAAACATGCAAAACAAACCTTGACAATACAGTGCCTGTTATATATATAATCTAACTAACTAATAATTCTATTGACATAATGTCATAGAAACATATTAAGAAAACGCTTATACAATCCTTGGACTAAAGTGAACTACTGAGTACCATTATCAAGTTGATTAATTAAAAGTAAACAGATTTATCTCTAGAATCTACATAGAGAGAGATAGACAGCGAAGAACATAAATAACTTAAATAAATAGTTTCCTATGACAAGGGTGACTAAAATACATTATTAACAAATCTATATGTACCAATATAAATAAGGTATAATACTAATTTACGAAAATTATTTAGAAATCAAACCAGAACAATAAGGTTCACTGGAACATCTGTATATTGTCTTTAAATCATCATCATCATCACTTATAGCTTCATTAGTGTTCAATACCGTCAATGAACTTGGCTTTGTAACTGGATATTGGTTGTCCAAAAACATACGGTAAACTTTAAAATCTTCATCAGTATCTTTTCCTAAATTATTTGATTTCCAAAAAGTTTGAAATTGTTTTAGATCTTTGAGCGAAATCTCTTTTATCAAATCATGTTTTATTTTTGACGAATGTTTTTTATATTTTCTCAAAACGTCTCGCTCCATTTGTTCAGGTCTAACCGTACGTGCTATTCGATATTTTTCCAAATTATTGCCTTTTGAGATGTATCTTAAAGCTGTATTTATAACGTATCCTTTGTTGCGTTTAACCAGCTCGGAATTTAATGCAGCTCGTTCTGTTAACTCTACATCGTTATTAGTTGTATCTTTTGATGATATTTTATTTGTTGCGGTAATTTTTGAAGTGTTTGTAAATGTGTGATTGCTGTCATCGTAGTTGAATTTGTTTAATCTTAATGTCTTATCGGTCTGAACCTCAATATTTGATTTACTTTTTTCAGTACACAATACATTTATAGATTTATTTTTGAAATCATTGTTTGTATTTCTTATTACACTTGCAAATTCTGTTGTCTCTATAAGTGAATCAATGTTAATTTCAGTTTGTGTTTCATTTTCGACAACTGTTTTTGAAGATTTTCCAATGTAAATCTTATCTAGTAAGCTAAATCCGTCGACATTATAATCTTTTCGAACGAACTTACCATATTTTTTTCTTCAATTTAAAGTATATATTATTAATATCTTTATTTAAACCACGGGCATTTTTTGACCATAAAGTCAAATTTTCAAGCAGTAAAAGTATGAATTCTTCATTAATAATTTTTGGTTTATTATCAAAAATACCCACTTCCTCATACGTTTGTTCAGTGAATGATAATTTTGGAGAATTTGTTCTCGAATTCAAAATAAGGCCATCAAATTCTTTCAACCTCACTTTCTTTTTAGTTTGAATTTTGGTTTTGAACCCATCTTTTCTCAATATTGGCATAACGACGCATGATTGTGTACCTTTGTTTTCGACTGGTTTCATACTGCCTAGTATTCCCCTGTGGAATGATCGACTGCTTCTGAATGATAAATCTAAGGAATGGTCACTTCCATGCAGGCTACGATATGCTTTCGATGTAGCTTCACTGCTACTTAAATATGGTTTTAAATCAATGACATCATTAGTAGGGCAATAAATGTATGGGGCTTTGTTTAAATCAACAGGAATTTGATTAAACATATTGGATGAATCGCTTACGTTTATAGAAGACAACAAATCATTGTTCTTGTTAAATTCAGATGCCTTTGAATTATTTGAAAATTTTAGGCTTAAGTGTTTTCGTTTAAAAGTATTAATATTTATTGGTTTTTCTTTGAGTTTGATTGTAACTGACATCATACCTTTTATAGTTGGATCGTTCAACACAGAAATATGTTCTAAGTCATACTTAGAAAGATTAATTACAACTGACTTGTCATCATGATTATGATTTATTATATTTTTCTCAGGATAGTCTGTGATACATCTTACTATTTTGTCTTTCACACCAATCTTACTTTCAATTGTTTTCGTTGGATCTGTTGTTATGTTAAGCCACCTGTCATTACTATTTTTTATTTTAGAAAATATTGTTGGGATTTTATCCAGCATATTTTTAAGATAATGCTGCCCATCATCAAAAGACTGAGCTTCCTTTGGTGTGGTATTCAATTTATAATTCGTATTAAGAATATTTGTTTCAGAAGTTATTACACTTTTAGACATACTTTTAGTGACTGTTTCAGCTTGTACGTCACAGGCTAGTTCGTTTGTATCGTCAGTATTATCACTTGAATGAGTACTAGTGTTCGTAGCAATCTTACTACTATTATGATGAAGTACTCCTAAATATGCGTTAAAAAATGCTTTGGCCATATCAGGTGAGAGTGACGTTTCACTAATTAGACGATTTATAGTGTCTTGTATTTTAGGCAATTCAGTAGACGAGTCTGATGTATCGTTTTCATTGTTTTTATTCAATGTATTTACCATCGTCATTCTTGATATTTTTTCTAAATTGTCAATTAAAGTTTTAGTCATTTTAATATCATTCTCACGATTCTCGCTGTTTTTAGTTTCGCATACATAAACAGTATTCTTAAGTAATCTCTCTAGTTCTTGTATGCGTCTATCCTTTTCATAACTTTCTTTGTCGTACTTAGGACTTTGGCCTATATTAGTTTCTTTACAAAATCTGTCTGTAAAAACACTAGGTAGACACTCATCCTTAGTAAAGAATCGATTGGATTGTCTGTTGATGGATTTGTTTCTGGTAATAGCCTCTTTGAATTGACTTACATTTGTGTGCTTTATCCAATATTCTAATAAAGTTCTGAATAATGTTTTGATTGGATGAACGTCTTTAAATAGTTTCAATTCATACAAATCTTTTATGACCTGGTTGATGTAATCTTTTACTTCATCCCCTTTACCAGTGCTATGACGATTTTCAAAAAGTGATGTCATAAGTTCCTCTGTAATTCTTTCACATTCAGAAATAGTAATTACGTTTTGTGTTGCTTTATGTTTTTTATTTTCAATCTCTACTTGTACTTCGTTATTTTTCTTTGCGACTCGTCCGCAGACGTTCGCCTTATCCCGGTATTTTTGGACATCAATTTGTTTGGGTACCTTTAGTTTATATTTAGCCAATAGCATACAATTACTCAAAGGTCTTTTTAAAGTTGGTTCGTTTAATAAATTTCTGTATTTGACCAAATTAGTCGATTTATTACTTCTCTTCATTGGCGAATTGAGACCATCCAATCGACTTTTATTACTATCAAATAATGAGAACGAAGCATCCTCTTGCAGTTTATTTGTTATATGTTTAGATTTACAATTTACATTATCTTTATCTGCATTTGAATGTGAACATGATTCAAAACCCTTGTTATGAAATACTTTGATAGTTTTCATTGATTTATTAACGACATTGTTTGAATTTAAAGAAACCTTACACATTGCTGATGATTCTATATAAGGATTGAAGACACCTTTATGAGGATTTAAATCTGTGGCGTGCATTTGCTTTTCATGGTCAGTACTTCCTTGTGAAGCGTCAGGAGATTTTTTTATTTTTAAACCCTTTATAAGCATCTTTGCACAGTTCATTGAATAAAACGTTTTATGGTTAGCCAAATCATTACATACACGTATATCTTTTCTAACAGGAAAGTGCCGATTACTATAAATCTCTTTGTTACCTGAATTTGGGGGTTTGTATGCATTTTGGGAATTGTCTTGATAAGGGATATCGGTATCATAATTATCTTCAAGGGTATTTATCGTCGAATTATTTGTGTTTGAGCTTGAGGTACCTTCAGGAACAAAAGTATTATGAATTGATAAGGACTTAGATAAGCTAAAGAGAAGAATTATATTGTTCTCTAGCTCAAACATCGTATACGGTGACATAGGAATTCATTACTTATCTATCAAAGTCTTGCAATACAAAAAATACTTAAATATAATAGTGATAAATTACTTCTGCCTAGTTAATAACAATAAAAAGTATTTCAAACTACTAATTTATCAAAACCATTCAAGAATACTTTGGGTTGATAATCATGCAAGGCTGGTGAAAAGAGTCCTATGATATTTGGCAAGCCTAAATATTTCGTATCCTGAGGGACATATTTGGGTAAAATAAAAAACTTTGCAATTTAATATCCAATTTACTTACGTGATGATGTGTCTGTCGGTGGCATATCATCGAGAGGCGCGTGTATCTTTGGCACAGACTCTCTAGCGCCAAACGTGAGGAGATGCTGTCGGTACAGTCTATACCAAAAAACAATTCTTATTACATTATTGTTTAAATAATGTGTTTGTTTGGGCAATAAGCTTTACCAGTAGTGGGTCATTTGCAAGGAGTTGAATCAGCCACAATTATGAGACAAACGGTATTTTAAGTCTGACAGATTCAGAGAACCTATCATTACGATAACTAATTTTTTGAAAGATGATCTATTCAGTTTAGAAACGTCTGTGTGATACGTCTATAAACTATTACCAATAAAATGAAAAAAACCAATACAAATATAAAATTAAGCAAAAATAATAAACTATGATATTTTCCAATTGTAACTTAAGACTTGGTTCTACCATATTACGATCGAATCGATTAAGAGAATTTAAGTTTTTTATTATTGTCGTTGGCAAAGTAAAACCGAAGCAAATACCGGTGTTTTGTTTTAAACCAAGTCACAATTTTGTGGTGAAGGGCCACTATAGGTCAATGTGAGGTGCCACTGCAGGCCACAATTTCTTGGGTAGTTGATACCGTTTATTAATTGACAACCTAATTCGTATATAAACTCAGCTTTGAGTCGATGTCTACCAAAATTGGATGCACATATACCGTCTAAAGGCCGCTGTTTTAAACTTAAGTTTAATGTTAGTGCTAATTATGGTGTCATAAATTTAACATAAAATAGAGATAACTATCGATAGTTTTTAAAGTATCGATATCTTTGACTGTTTAGATAAGCTCATTAAACTATTTCCGTTTGTCGAACATAAAGAGCAGGATTTATCGATAAGTGACATCGCTTACCGATGCGCTTTGAGAACGTTCAGCCACGTTCGGAACACTTCGGGCGTTTTAGCTCTGAGGTGGTAGATGAACTCATCGGCGTCGATATCGATGCGACGCCGACGCGCTTTGGCCGATATGACCGAAAGGCCGACGTCGACGGAGCCATGCAGTCGACCGCGAGCGACGTCCGTCGGCGAACGAGCATACACCAATATACCGCCGTCGATCACGAAGAATCGCTAGAAACATGCCATTTCTTCTTTTGTCTTTTTGAAGAATATCTTCTTTGCGACAGTAAAATTTCAA
This sequence comes from Samia ricini, assembly GCA_014132275.2. Classification (NCBI taxonomy): domain Eukaryota; kingdom Metazoa; phylum Arthropoda; class Insecta; order Lepidoptera; family Saturniidae; genus Samia; species Samia ricini. The sequence continues at coordinate 17,814,531 of AP028158.1, forward strand.
GCTCGCATCACGAGATGAGTTTCAGATTATTAGGGACATGATTTTCAATATCAAAGAACGGACAGAACCACATAGTCAGAGAGAAAGTGAAAAAAATAAAAAGCACACTATAACTTTGTAACTGTGGAATTATTATCTTTTTGTTAAATTTCTTGGTTAAATGAAATGGCGACAGGTCTCTGGTGTGATTTGTGACTCCAGGATACCCCTAAAATTAAAGGGTAGGATATATAAGTTACATCACATTGTATAGATCAGAATGATGGGTTAGTCAGAAGATGGATAAGAAAAGTTTGCATGTAGTTGAGATGTGCGAGTGTTGAGATCGATGTGTGGTGTAACAAGAATGGATATATGAGAACGGTTTTTTTTTTAAATGGCGTCAGTTATAGAAAAGTGGAAGCGAAATCGTTTGTCGTGGTATGTGTTAGATTCGTTATTGAGGAAACGTTCGTATAGCCCTACCCTAACACCCCACCCTTCTGTCTTAGTTAATATGTTAAAAATAAAATAAAAAATTCTTGCAGTATCACGATAGTATAATATTTCTCCAATATTATATCAACATTCATTAATTTGTCTTCAGATTATTAATCACGATCTAAGTCTTCATAATACACATATACGTCAACTACCATACATATAGTCAAATTACACTAATGTTTATGACTAAACATTTAATGTTTATGATTAAAACAACGCGTTTTGAGATCAGCTAGCTATCTACTTTTTGGGTATTGGTATCTAGTAACGACAATCGCTATTGACGATCGTAGCTGATGGTGTATTCTAAGCACCATCATACATAGCCAGCCAATTATAGCTAATTAAAAAGTTATAAAAACAATTATATGTCCATAATAGATTACCTTGTGCCAACCCTTTAGAGGCCATTTCCTCTTCTTGTGCAAGTAACCGTTGAACACGTCCGGCCGCTTCTCGAACCTCTGTCCGTCTTTTAGACCTTCTAGAACCTCCCATTCGCTACCGCGTCGCCGGCTGCGGACAAACATACGATGTGCGTACAATACTTCGCAAGTAGGACAGAATACTCAGGCGACTAAGGATGCTTGGGTGATTGAGAATGCTCAGGCAACTGAGCATGCTCAGTGAAGCAATTTGCATATGTGCAGAGGCACGGTAACGCAACAGTTCGTTCTAGAATTATTTAAGTATATGCTAACATATCACTCACTCAGCGAACTCTTCTGTTTACTGTTCCTGTGTTTACCATCTTCATTAACCTATCTATATAATTAAAATCAGTGTAAGTATGTTTGTCTTCTAAGCATTCCTAAAATATTCATTCGATTATGATGAAGCTATGGTGAGTCGTTCTGCAAACGTCTGCGAAGGTTCCTGATATTGTATCGCATGCCAAGCATACCTAACACAACATATCTTTTGTCAGCATACCTAATAGAAACACAAGGTGAATATAGGAATCCTATTATACGGTAAAGGTAGCATAGTGATATTTTCAAAGTTTTACTACAGGGTTTTGGGTAACTTTAAAGTGTTGTTATTACCTTCTCGATTTACCGCTTCTGGGAGGCGGCGGTTGCGGCCTGACCACTCGGTCTCCACTATCAGCCGACAGTGATGCAGTCTCACCGGAGCAATCCGAATCAGATGGAGCCCTGCGTAAGACTGCGGCACGTCCAGCTGCACCGCGTCGTCTCTCACCTGGATTTTTTTATTATAGAGGTTATATGGATAGATCAAACTGCAAAAACTTCATAGTGGAGCCAAGTCTTTTTATGGCGGGATCTCAATCTGTCATCTTGTCGTCCTTATTTTTAATTCATTAATTTGCAGTACCTATTTGACTATATATTGTCATTTTGGTGGCATTTTACGTGATATAGAGTAGTTATAATTCACAAGTGTAGAGAAGTGAAAATAATAACACGGAAGGTGAATTCTGAAATATCCTAATCATTGCCGTTGTGGTCGGCCACCGTTTTGTTACTACCATTTATTTATTGATAGTGTTCCTAACATCTGACTTGGCTGCATGGTCTACTAGTATCTATGCCTTTTCCTTAAGAAGGAATAAATGGAACCAAAAAAAATCTGTCATGTTGTAGCAGTATTCGTCAATTTCATATTTTATCCTAAATAATTTTGGTATAGTTCAATGCGTTCAATGTGCATAGGTGAAGTGTCTTGAAAATAATGACGCGAAACGTTTATTCTGAGATGACACGAAAACTCTATGGAAAGTTTAGCAAAATGACTCAACGTTTATCTGGAGATTAGAAGCATTGATCCAACATTGAAAATATAACATTACCCACATGACAATGGCATAATTGTGTATGCAAATCACAGATTGCCAATAACTTAGAAAAATAACAACCCTTTGGGGTCACTTCGATCACATCAAAGGTCTCATTGCTACTACATTCGCAAAAGACTATTTGCATGAACCGAATTTGTAAACGCATTCAAACATAAGGTGTTCACTGTTGGTTTTTATTTATCAACTCTTTTTAGTTTATACGACTCATGTATAATTACTCTCTTCATCAATACATAAAAAAGAAATAACTGAAGATAAATAACCTGAATAGAAGGAGCTAGGGATAATCAAAATATTGCGTTATTTTTTTGTCGTGAAAAGTAATTGTCTGTGTTCTTTGGCACAAACATTTGTGACGTGTAACTTGGGTGTGAATGATGTTTTTAAACTAGCTACAACATATAAATGATTTAATTACATTCGGTGTATTCCAAAATGAACACACTCTGCGAGATAATTAATCATATCAAGCCCACATGCCGTTCCCCTGGAATAATTTTAATTACAATCTCGTCTCGTGTTACCAGAACATCATTTATTTTAATAACATCGTGCAGCATAGCTCAATTATGTTTTGAAGAACCGAAACCGAATTTTCGGCTTCGTTAATGTAATGTTTATAAAATTTTAATACGTATATTTTTTTTATAAAACGATAAATTAATAAAGTAATTACTGTATAATATAATGATAATAATTTTACTGACAAACAATCATAAATGTAAGTATTAAATTTTTAATATTAGCAACTTTCTCTTGGCTCATGTTGACGTTTCTTGTGAAATCTGAGTTAAGTTCAAGATTCTATCTTTAATCACGTGCAAAACAACCAACGTAGAGATTAAGGATTTGTTCTTCGAGCTGTATTTGAACCAGTGACCTATGATTGAATCTCGAATAGCTTACTATAAAGTTTAATATCAAACTGTTCATTATCATTCTTATGCCCTGTTCCTAACTCACTTGGGGTCGGTGCAGTGTGTTATCTTCTTCCATACGTCCGTATCAGCCGTTATCTCTTCATTTACTCCTTTTTCTTAGATATTATTTCTTACACACTCCATCCACATTTTCTTTGGCCTTACTCTACTTTTCCATCCTTACCATATTCACATTCAGTACTATTTTACCCACATGCGCTTCTTTCTCATAACTATTATTGAGTAATAGCTTAAATGAAAAATCTAAATAAACCCTTACATTATATACTAGTCACCTGTAAGTATGTCTTTCCGTTAGTTAGCTTATAACTCTAGAACCACTGAATCCATTTACATGATCTTTTTTCAATACTAAATATATTATCTGGTCAGATTTTAGTAGGTATATATTTAGTTCCCTTTAAATTTATGAGTACATAGTAAATGTAATCAGAAAAATACGTCACAAAAATGACCATTACAGTGTTCCTTATATTATATAAAAGTCAACGTCTGTTTGTCTGTCCATACGCGAGCGGTGCGGCGGCTAGTAAGATATAATTCTAATAACGTAACATTGTCAGAATTGCGTATACTTACAACAGCCATTAAGATTAAGAAAAAGATCAAATCGAAATTATCGACAACAATGCCGAACGTTATGTACTAGCACTAACAACAATCACATAATATAGCTCGGTAAAACGGCATTCATTCTGTAGGCACTATCCGTGCGTGACATGCTTACGTTATGTATTATTATGTCATAAATCGTCGAACGAACACTTACAAAAGATTAAATTTCGCAAAAAAACTGAAGATTCGGCGTAGATAAAACATAACGTTATTGACTAAAAAGACATGCTCACATTACCTAATACCAGTAGATAAAGTTGTTTTTTTAATAATTAAAATATTCATTTTATTAGTTAATATATTGGAAATAACACAATACTTTTTGTGTCTACTACATTTTCTGTTGTCTTCAGAACTTTTAATATATGAGGGAATTCAAAAAAGCAAAATCACCATTGTCCATGATGTCGGGGTGCGCGAATATGATGATATTTAGTTGCTCTTTATTTTTCCTGTTAAAAATGATATATCCTAAAAATCTAAATCTAAGCTAATAACACGTCTATCCAAATAAAAGATAAAACAAAATTTTGGCACAATCATCCTAAATACAAATATAATCCTAAATATCACAAAACAGGCGAAGCCACAGACCATAAGTTAGTTAATTAACCGTTCGCACGTACTTGTGTAAAAGAGTATGAAACTAACTTAGAGCACGCAAAGAACTGCATTGCATTTGTAAAACGAGGTCAATTTTGCAGAAACATTTACATATTAAAAGTTTATTTGGGAGTCGCGTCGGCGCCAAAGACTTCTTTGTGACATTAGAACCGCTATTTTTCATTAGAGAAAAAAGAAAAAAAAAATAATGATCAATATGAACGACAACAGGAATGTTTACTGTTTTTCTCATTAAAATATACCTGAATATATGGCTGATAACTAAAAACAAAATTAAATTCTGATCAAATAAAACGAACTTATAAGCATTTAAATTTCATTCTAGAGAGTATTTCACTATGTTATTAACATGACGGTTATACGCACGTGCTCCATACAAATTTTATACTAATATTCGTTTTGGGGGAAAGGGATAGAACATCCCCTCAATCCCCTCCGAAAACTTTAAAAGCTTGCACCTAAGAATTTCGGTACAAGTGTTATTTTCATTTATTTTATTTTTTCCAATAAATTAAACACTAATGAAATACCCTATTAGCTAAAAATTCTACCAAATTCGTTTTGAACTGGTTTCGTTCCTCAACAAAATAATACTCATCATAAATAAAATATAGATAGATATCTCAGTATATATATTTCGCTTACACGCTGCTTCGTCACATATTTGGTTGTATTACGCTAAGGATACACTTGCGGGGGAAAATATTCGTATCGCATTGTCACAGCTTACACCGAATCATAACATATGGGGAATGTTGCGGTCGCATGCTCATACAAAATTTGAAACTTCAGCGTTTACATTGTTACATTGTGACATTTGCAACAAATCATGCGAAGGTCGTGACAAATTAGCGAAATGGAATAGACGCGCAGTTTGGTTATATTAAATGGCAACAGATTAATACTTATTTATTATATTATATATTAATGTGTTGAGTACCCATAAAAATAAGACAATAGGAAAACAATGAAAAGCTGGCGTAAACGCCAGCTTATAAAAAATATGAATATATTATAAAATGTGTTGCTTGATGTCAGTAATTCATAATTATAGAATAGTAAGAGAAACAAATCATACTTAAGTAAATTTTATACAAATTCTAGCATTTGATATTTGCTTCAGTCGGTTGTTTTTCACTAGCCTCTATTCGCATTTACCTTAATTGGGTTCAGAGAGAAACGGTATTATTGTGAGTTAATCATAGGAGATATAGATGTGCTATCGGAAAGTTTTATCTAGGATTTTTTGAAGAACCACAATTATCTATTACATTTTACAACATACTATTTATTTTTTGTTGACTTAGTTACCAAAACATTGTCTGTTTTTCTACTAACACACAAGCTTGAGACATATTTTATATGCTAACTTGTGCCAGCGGCTGCGCCCACGTTTCATATATTCTTCACTGCATTTTAATTTGTTTATACGAAACCCTAGTATTTTTTTAGTACTAAGATAAAGTAAAAACATTCCTCATAAATTCAAGCACTTGCCACTTCGTCCAGCTCTTCCGGAGATTACTCGAACAAACAGACAGAGAAAAAATAAAAAAAAAAAAGTATTTTTGGAATAACTTTTGAAGCGATGATGTCGCAGCTGGCAGTGTAACCGAATTCTGCGTCAATCAATGCGAGTTTGATACCCTCCTATCCGACTTTAAAATCGGCCTGAGCTTTCGGTGAAGGAAAACATCGCGAGGAAACCATAGCATGGTGGTAAGGGCATTTTTTAGTGAAGCTCGCCTTGGTAACAACCACCCCTGAAGTTTCAAAACTTTTCGCCAAATACCAATAGGTGTGTTCCGGCAGCATCACTTGAGAAGCAGTACCTCTAGGCTTAGGGTGTTTACCATCCAGGACCATATCGTCATTTAACATCAGGTCAGATTTAGGTCAAAGCAGAGCCTATAACGTGTAAAAAAATTAAGGTATCGTATATGCATTCATATCTATTTAGTATAAAAAATATTTTGACATTACAACTTAAATCTTATTTATTAGTATAAATAAACGTTCCTTGAAAAAATCCGGTGTGTGGTCTAGGAGGAGATAGCAGACAGACAGAAGCAGAAAGTGAATTTGTTTCATACTACACACAGAATATAATAACACGTGTGTAGTGTAAGCATGTTGGCGCTTGAAGTGATTTACGAAATTTAACGCGCATACACGAATTTTATCGCGATAAAACCGTTTGAAATTGATAATATCATTGATATTATTTTCCTAAGAAAATGAACCATATTGTTTACGATAGATAACAATTATTATTAGTTGTACTACTGCCACCCAGTATATTTGGCAATAATGTTCGCAAGAAATCGTATAAAAACTCCGTGTAAATTACAAACTTTGTCCGAACACGCAAGTGTGACTCTAACATTACGTGCAACCTGATCATTACGTCTCCGAATTTTTATTCCAAATTCTTATTCTAGTGGAATACATGGTAGTCGTTGGTCGGCACTTTGTAATTATCATTTATACCTATGTCCGTGTGACCTGGTGGCCTAGAAGTCAATTTAACTATGGCGTGCAGTCCGCTAATAATTTATGCGATGGTATTAAATCTGAAGTCGAAAATTCTTATAGATTTCAAGGTTGAGTTGGAGACATGAAGTGAATCGCGAGACCCTTTTTTAATAATGTATTATAGCTTTGAATACAAGTTCTTAGGCTCAATTTCGTATTATTTTACTAGTCTTCATTGCTTCAATAAAATTGCGGTCATTTGTTGAAGCGTTACAACGGGGTTGTTGTGAGATTTCAGAATTCATTACTTGTGCATAATGACCGAAATGGATCACACAAAACACCATAAAAAATACTGCAAGGTTATGAATTGAAAACATATACTTCTAAATGACAGACTAAAATCGGGCAAAAAAAACTCGCGGGACCCATCAGACTAGAGCAGCGATTCCCAGCCTGTGTTACGCGTATCCCTGTGTATGTGAGCGGGGTTTTTATGGGGGGTACTTAAAAATAGTACATAAATATATATTTAATTAATCCATTTGACACACTTACGAGAAAATCCACAGAGTAATCAATATACATGTATTTTTGTTTTTAATTTCTAAAAGTAATAAATTTTTTTGTATTTTGTATTATGTCTTTAATATGTAGTTTAATAAAATGAACCTTATAACTGGTAACTTACTAAGGTGCTAGAGTACAGACACATTTTTAATACGTATGGAGTTATCAGGGGATAGTGTGTACTCGTAAATGAAAAGATTTATTAAAGGGTACGAGAACAAATTCCTGAATTCCTTTTCGATTAATTGTTCTAATGTACGTAATTTGTATATGATCAACTGTTCAAATCTGGACAGGCCCTAGAGGAAAAATGATAGAGAAGGGCCTAAAGGAAATAATTGGAGAAGGCCTATACTCGTAAGGGGCCTTAACTTAAGGATTTTTTTATTTTATTTACGGCAATGAAAAAAGGTGGAGGAAGAACTGGACTTGTGTAATGTTACTATGAAGTATAAATATGTGATGCGTGGAGATAGTTCTAAAATTAGGATATAGGTATATTATAAAAACGCGGGAATAAATACTAACGTTTGTTGTCGACTCTCGTCTGGTCAGCGGAGCCATGTTTGACCCCGCCCTGATTCATTTCTTTGCCGCTACAAGCGTCCACGAGAAGCCATCTTAAATCACCTGAAAAATATGCAAATACATTATGGTTTTATTTCATTCTATTAAATATACTTTATTCATTAACTAGCAGTGACCCGCGGTTGCGCCCCGCGTTTCGTTTTTTCTTCTTCACTGCGTTTTAATTTTTTATACGGAAGCCTAATTATTTTGTCGAGACTTAGATAAAGAACTATTCCACACAAATTTAACACTTACCAGTAAAACTTTGCGTCGAATCGAATTTTATTAGAAATTTCAAGAGTTTTAATTTTTTTACGTGGAAACCTAATTATTTTCGAAGAATAAAAGTACCCTAAGTTGCGCAAAGTAACTTCAGCTATATAAAAAATGAGTCCCGTCAAAATCGATTCAGCCGCTTCGGAGATTACCCGGAACAAACGAACAGGCAGAAAAAAATAATTAAATTGTATTTTTGGTATAGGTATCGTATGTATTTAGTAAAAAAATGTTCTTTTGACATTACAAACAGACATTTCAATTTTATTTATTAGTGTAGATATACATATGGCCCTGAATTAACGTCAGAAATATCACCACCGGTTTGGAACAACAACACAATCTGATTATCCTAATTCGTTCTGGTATATCCTTTTCCTTTTTTTTTTTAATTTTTTAGTTACGTTTTAGTTACGTATATATTATTTATATAACAAAGTCGGTTAGATACAACATTTATAATAAAGAACGCCTGAAATGATTTTTTTGGTTGAATAGACAAATTCCGAATAAAATATTCTAAAAAGTTAATTTTCTCATATATTTTGTATGGTATGTATTTATTGATTCCAATGCGGTACGATGTACACCGGGTCAAGGTTGTTTTATTGAAATTATACAAATTCATTATTAGCATATGAAAAGGGGGGGGGGGGGGAGGTGTCACTTCCAGATATCGCACCATCGTTCGCATAATGATCCACCCTATCACACATTAAAATTTTCTTGACCGAACTTATTGAACCTAAATGAAATTCAATGCTGGTTTAGTGGAATTCCATGTCTATCGACCTAGTATCGAATTCACCCCTATTCTATATTCAGCTTTCAACTCAGCTCAGGTAGAGCATTTTCTAAATGGGAGCCGTCGTTTACTAGGCGGCGGTTTTGGTAGGTCCGCGCAGGCGGCTGGGTGGTGAAGTGGCAGATGGAGTACAATTTCAGGACCCTCTCCTAACTACGCCTTGTTACTACTACAAGATGAGTAAGAGGAGAGGGTACCCCTTTAATCTGCGGGTGGAGTTCTGCAATAGGAACATGAGGGGAAGGAGGGGTGGTTATACACTTTAGGCTGTAACCACCCCTCTTCCCCGGACGAAGCTCTCATTCAAGAGAATTTGGGCGAAAAGGTGGGTGGGGAGATAGCCTGTGGGTCAGGCAGCGACATTCTCCCTCCTATCCCCAACCGGGCTAAAGAGTGGACGAGGCCCAGTTGGGCCTGCCGCAGGGGGCGACGCGGAGCATGCTAACGCTATCCCGTATCGTCCCCATCCTAAATTTTGCGGGCGGCTCTGGGGGGTTTAGTGGGTATTTCCGGCACTTCTGTGTGTCCCACACTGGTGTGCAGACGTCCCTCCACACTCCCTTACCATTTGCATGCAAAAAAAGGCATTTTCTAAATACCGCTTGGCTAACTTGATTGAAAACCTTTCGTCATGTTACTTGAGAGCAAGTACATCTAAGTTTAATGGATCAACCATCTTAGATTACATCGTCACTTTACACCGGGTGAGATTGTGGCCAAATAGTTGAACCTATACAGTGTAAAAGAATAAATCCTATAATGTCAAAGTAAAGAACGAGTAATTTAAACAGGTTTTGTATACATTTACAAATGATATTTACAACACCGCAATAAAGAAAATATTATTCTCTATATAATTCAATTTAAAATGGGCACAGTATGCGATCACACCATCAAATAAACCGGTATAACGATTAAAATAAAACAAATAAAATACACATTTACAAACTACATTTCGAAATAATACGTACCTAAGCCTATTAAACTTAACGGGTTTTTTAATTTCATTTTTATGAAATCAGCTAAACATATTCCAAATTATTATATCACACGTCACGTTCACTGTTGTACGAAATAATCTCAACACATGACACAATAAACACGAAAACTGTATTAAATAATTTAAAATCAATTAATAATTTAATCATAATAATAAGGTCAATGATTCCGATTCGGTGGCGGCCATGTTTAAATAATTCCACGCGCTCTATTTGAATTCTAACTAGAAAATCAATAATACGAAATTCAAATTAAAGTGGAGTTAAAACCATAAATGTTAATCGCGATATATTTTTTTTTTTGTAATAATTATTTCCCGATACATTCGTGTGGTTTATAAGTAAGTAGAATAAATACTGATACTGTTTATCAATTTATATAAAAAAGATAAAATTAACTATCTAAAGCAATATCTGTTAACATTGAGGATATCAATATGAACAATCGTTTGATATCTATAATTTAACAATGCTAACTAAATTGTAGTAATAGTAGACACATATAAAACGTATTTATATTAAACATAATTGATTTTTATATAGATAATACTAGATTATATTTATAGAATATATTTATATAATACTAGATACGACCGTGGCTCCTCTTGTATATAACGATTTTTTATAAATTAGTCCATTATAACTCTTAAATGTTTAATGGTGTTTTCAATAAAAAACACAAAATGTCTCCTAATGTCTAAGGAACCGTGCTATAATATAATGGAAAGAAGTCATGAACATGATCCAGTGCATGCGAACTTTGTGTTAACATGAAATTAAAAAAGCATATCAGCAATAAAATGAAAACGTACACGTGATTGATTACTTATTATTAGATATCTTATGGACCGGTATCTTTTTGATAAATTTTGTGTAAACCCTATGACTCAATGATAATTAAGATATGTAATGCCACATTGAAAGTAAATCAATTGACTCTCGCCGGTTATTACGTCACGCGGTGGTCCACATGTCACCGCTCATAATACGTCCGGAATAAATAAACTTTTAAATTCGCCGAAAGCACGCTTGCACGATCTTTTTCTTTCGGTCGATGTGATTTCCCAACCATTTTTTTAAGTGTTTATATTGGGCCTTAATCTTTTTGGTTATATTTTGGTCGTTGATCTGAACGCATAGGTATGGTAATGATTGAATGGGTATTCAATCACGATGAATATTATTATATATTACGCATGGTAGAATAATAACGAAAACTTAATATACATCATAGACGTCATTATTACGTGACATCATCGATTATAATCTACTATCACTTTAAGGATTTCCCCCGTAACTAAACATGGGTTTTTACCCATTATAAATAAGACATTCTGTTTTCCACGTGCAAATAAGTCCAATTTTACATGGTTTATATTTTGTTGCTGTTAAGTTGGTTTCAGCACGTTGAGAGTATGGATGAAAGATTGAAGTAACAAATGAAAAGTGGAAGAGGGGGTAACTGGGCAAAGGTTTACCTGGGTAAATGTATATCCATTCATTGCTGAACCTTGAGGGGAAGGGATGGAAGCCCTGACCTTCTATTGCCGTCGTCGGGGAGACAGTCTGCGCTGGCCGAGAATGGTTTCTTACGCGGTTAGGGGCTCGGCCTTCTTTGCTGGGCCATCTGCTCGGGAGTGTTCACGGGTAGTGAAATCGCTGTGCAGTGGCACTCCCACTTGGTGGTAGACGATGGTCAATCATAGGGTTTTAGTGGGTAGTTGCGGTCTCTCGTGTTAGTCATCCTGCCATCCCATCAAATGGGTAAACATAAATCTATTTTGTTCGAATAATGATATTATCCTGAAATAGTTTCGTTTGAACGGGCATCGTTGTAAATCTACTGGACTGGACTGAAATCTAATTTCCAGATGATTGCAGAAGCAAACTTGAAGGATCTAGCCATTCTAGGCTGTATATCACCGCTACATGAAGATAAACTCGTCATAGTGATTTACTAGCTTTTTCGTATTCAGGGATCATACAGTCAGTTACATTCAGATGGCGGAATGTATTGTGGATGGGCATGATGTTGCAGTGGTCACTATAAGATCTTGGGCAGATTCCGGCAGCAACCCAGCGTGATACAGTAGTGACACTTTCATGCAGTAGCATAAAACGCATTGCACAGCACCACACATTCCTGCATATTACACGCAGGTATAAGGGGTCTGTAAGGGATCTTCATATCAGCAGTTTCTTTTAAATTAGGTTTAGCGCGGGGCAAATTGCACAGAATTTACGTCTCGGGTAGCAGACCCAAACGTACCACTTTGGTGCCCTTGCGCAATTTACCACTCTCTGGTTGAGCGCCTTAAGCAGTCGCCTCAAAATTCCCTCCTGTCAACAGGATTTAGTCATATAACTGCTGTTTTGATAGTATTCTCCTCACCATCAGACAAAGTATGATCGCTTTGCAGTGAATCAATACAATGAAAATCCAATTTTATTCATAAAAAACCTACTGTAAGCTATAAACCGCAGACAGAACGTTGATGAACGAATTGACTCACACTTTTAAGGAAATTTGGTATTAATTAATTAGCACATAGCATTACATCATTCAAAGCTTTGTTAATAACCGTCTATGTTTAAGAAAATTACTATAAGTTATAAACCTCAGACAGAACCTTGTTGAATGAAATGACTCGTACTTGTAAGGAAATTTGGTATTAATTAATTAATGTTGTGTACATTACATCATCCAACACTTTGTTAATCATTTTACTAATAACCGTCTATGTTTGAGAACATTCATTAGAATAAATAAAATGGTTTATCTGCTGTTGCCTGATAATGCGTTGTACTTGTAAGAGACTTATTCTAATCCTTATTATAACGGCATCTAACCTACGATTCTGAACAGTATGTGAGAATCTTGTGAGAAAAAACTGTAAGATTTTGTTGAAACGCTGTTTATAAAAGACGGTTTTAATCTTAGATACACGAACTAAGAAGGCTAATGTTAAAGAAATTTAATTTAATTCTAACTTCGAAATCGCCCGCATTCACTATAAAATTTGGTCCGGTGAGAAACTGTGTTATTGCGATTCAATCATACTCGTAGATGAGATAAAGATAATATACCATCGTACAGTTTCTCGAGGGTTTTTGAAAAACCACAATCGTTTTGACGTATTGTTTGAATATTTACGTATGGTATAAAAATTGAATTTTCGACTTGGATACAAAATTTGCTAGTAAAGCTTCTAGGAGGATCTGGATATAAACATGCTGATTTCGGAACACGACGTGCTGTAACGTATGGTTTTTTACAATGTGCATTTTGATCGCGAGTCAGGTTGGCACGAAAGTGCACTCCGCAGTTGCAATTAATTAACATTTCACGGTTTCAATCTTGTCCTACAATGAGCTAGAGTTTTCGGAAATCTGTCGGCTATGTCTTAGGTGTAGATGTGTGTTTAGGTGTATTCCTGCGATCTCACTTAAGAACCAGTATCTCTAAGCTAGTGTGGGTTTGGCCCATCTTCACTTCCAATCAAGCGAAATTGTTATCAAACACTATGAACTATAGATAAGAAATGCGATTGACCGCCTTACAGATTGTAGTCTAGTGTTAGCATTAGTTTATACCACACGCTGGACTGCTTCCAATACATTCTTTCATCTATCCATAGTATAAATCAAAGTCGATTTCTGTTTATTCGCTAAGAGGGACTAAACCACACAACGGTTATTTTTCAATGAAGGAATAATATACTCAGTATGGTGATGGCAACTGTCTATAGATTCACATCTATCTGGTGACGTCATCGTTCTCGGAGTCTACTTTATTCACCAAATATCTTAATTTAAATGACAACAACAAACAGTTGTGACGTCGAATTTTTGTGTCAGTGTAAAAAAAATCGACTATACCATAGGCATACCAGAAGTCAAATAACGTCCACTCGGTTCCCACACGCCCTCTATACTATGACTTTTTGTTGCGAATATTGAACTCAGGATTCTGTTCTAAGAGGGGCACTGAGCAAGTACTCAATAAGTAATTCTGTGTAAAGTTAAAAACATGTATCAATTACTGGACCTAAAACTGTTTTCATTTGTTCAAATCAGCAACACTAGCTGCCAGTAGTTGATTTAGTAGGTCATAATAATACATTAAGTAGTGAATTACAACCAAATTACTGGAAGGCCAAGAGAATCGAATCGCAATTATATCACAATGACATCATCTATCTAGATCTACTTGCTTACTACACACAGACTATATGGAAGCGAGCTGATTCAATGAATATGTACTTATTTATTTGCTAACAGCAACTTCGCTCGTATTGAACACTAAACATATTTCTATGAAACAACAGATAGTGTATTGCCCTCCAAAGACTGGGTCATATAGTAGTGTCTTTTTTGCTATCTTATAGTCCTGGTGATTGAATGATCAAGATTAATCTTCGTGGGTTTGAAGCTTTGAACAATGGTTTGTGCATTTCAATTTATTTAGCAATAATACCGACAGGAAAACACCGCAAAAAACTTTTACTTGTTCAACAATATAAAGGAAAAATAATGACGAAATTTCGACCATCAAAATCATTAACACTTTTTGATTTCATGTGTTTATGCCAGAAGAGGTTTTTTCCCCAGCTGTCTCCCTACAGCTGGTAATATGGGAATTTCTAATATACTCTTATAATAGCGGAAGAGTTGTAAAATTATTTATGAACTATTAAAAGCAAAAGTAAGTTTGAATGTTTGTGAAAATTTCATTTATTATCCACATTAAAGAAATTATGAAATTTGTTTGCCTTTTTATATTCCACTCAATAATAAGGTTGGTGTAATTATAAATACAGCTTTTTTTTTTTTCAAAATGACTATCTATATTTTATTTAAATTATCGCTTTACCAATAAATAATCACCCACAGACATAATCGCCGGCATAGATAATACATTACAAATAAGTAGATATATTTATTTACTTACTATAAAAATATAAAAGTATTTATATTATTCATATTATAAATTAAAATAAAATAAAAAAAACATATGAATTTTATTGTATGTAAAGCACCTATTCAGTTATTCACTTTAGTATTTAGGTGATTATAATTTAGGTCCATCATTAAAAAAGAGTGTTTCGAATGTATTACCTATTATATATTAATTAATTATTATATATTATTAATTAATTATTAATTATTATTAATATATATTAATTTAACAATTAACCTACTTTGTTGTACATAAAGTTTATTTTACTAACGCCCCTGTTAAGAATAAGTGCAGGAGCTGAGTCAATGACGTCATATATAGTTCTCACTTGTCTGTACTAAATTGTGGTACTAGAAGAAAATTCTTTAAAGTATTCAACTTAGTTAACCACAAAAAATTCTTTAATACATACTAAATAATGTGGACATCAAAAAATATTCCACGGGTAATTTCATTTGGCTGTAATAATTAACTTTTATGGTGATTTAATATACACTAAAAAAATATTTAAGCTGTTAGGATGTAATATTATTTTGAGGATGGATATCCCTTAACAATTGATTTAGTCTATAATTAAACTCTAATTAGTTCACGCCACAACATGCTACATAAAATTATAATAAAAGTGGGCGATAGATATGACTTTGGATTGTTAGATATAGTTGTTGCACTAAAAACATAAAATAGCTCATTTGAAAATCAACTTCAAAGAATATACAATTTTGCATTGAAATTGAGAGTTCATTTTTCAAAAGTTAAGAGAGTGAATACCATTATTATTTTTATTGTAATTTTATTTTAAGTAAATAGGAGTTTCAAATTAGCAAAGTTATTGAAAACAAAATGATAATATATAAATAACCGATTACCAATTACCATTTGTAAATTCTAAATACATTTCATATCAGACACTTAAATTACAATATTGCACAACAAGAATTACATGGAATAAGTTCTGGAGTTAGAGAGAAGTAATGAAAAGTAACATGCCAACAGAAGTGAAAAAAAAAATGATGATGGACACTTGCATTTTACCATGTCTTACATATGCTTGGCAGACGTGAAAATTTACAAATAACATCAAGAATAAAATAATAATGTGCCATAGAGGAATGGAATGTAGCATACTCAGTATAAGAAAAACACACAGAATCCGTCATACAAAGATAAGAAGCATAACCGAAATTGTAGATGCCTTCAAATATGCTCAAAGATTGAAATTCAAGTGGGCTAACCACATAGCAAGACTTGACAATAAGAAATGAACATCTAAAGTAACAAGAGATGGTCCACAGGGCAAGTGGTGCGTCGGTAGACCATACACGCGCTGGAAGGATAACATTAGAAAAGTCACTGGACCGCACTGTATTTATGTCGCTAGAGACATAAACAAATGTAAATCTTTGGAGGAGGCCTTCACCATGCATATAAAAAAAATATTGTAAAATTATTTTGTAAATGCATGGAATGAAAGGCTTTTTTTTATTTATTAAATTGCAATATAACACTTCAGTAAAATAAAACATGACTATATAGCTTTATTTGCCATCCACTAAACCTTATTATCTGTACATCCTTGTGATACATAATGTTTAAGAGGTTTTAAGCATGACATTGTTTTACAACACTAACATAAGTACTGCTTGTAAAATGTTGTTATGTTATGATGATTTTTTTAATTTAGGCATTTCTAACATTGTCGATTATTTTCTAGAACCAGTGAATAAATAAAAAAGCAAAAAATATTTTGAATTTTGATAAATTTAAATATAATATATATATTTTAAACATAATATTTCACACAATTAGTAAAATTTTGAGAGATTCAAGCATTTAAAGTTTCCACTCCCTTTTCCCAAATATAGAAATTGTATGAAATACATAAAGTGTGATGATATATTTTTGTGAAGTAGTAGATTAAAACACTTATGCCTTCCTTTTTTTTTATCCTACTTTAAATTTGTTTTCAATGATCAACCTTATTGATGGTCTGTTTTTATATGAGAAAATAAAGATGATCAGTCAACATTTCTATTCTAATAAGAGGCATATCTATCTCTATTTATTAAGAAGATATTTAAGAAAAAATACTAAGTGAGGCTTCAGAATGGACTGCAGAACACATTTCGATAGTTTTAAAAAATGTTGTTTATTTGTCTGTTTATTAGTTTGTTCACCAATCATGCAAAAATTACTGAACCGAATTCAATGAATTATGGTAATTACATATATTGCATCTAAGGGGAGAACATAGGCTGCAAATTGTCTGAATTCCAAGTAGGTGAAGCGGCAAGAAAAGCTAGTTTAGTTATGCAAATTTAGCATATACATTACATGTTTTATTTACACAAATGATATAATAATAAGCTTGTATAAACAGCAGTACTGTTTAGGTACTATAAGGTTACATACACACAATCAAGTAGATAATTTATGATGGCCATACTGATAATGATTAAAGTTTATATAGTGACAGAAACCTGAATACCTTGAATGTACTCATGCTTCCAAATATAGCAGGCAAAAAATATAGAAAAATACATATATTTGAAATCATTTATATATTTAATTGACTTATAAACAAATTAAACTTTCATTAGAAATAGGGGTTTACTTAGTAGTGGGAAATAATGGCATATCTATTAGATAAAAATAGTAATAAACTATTAGATAATGACTCATTGGCTCTAGGTAATAATATAATAATATTTGGGATGAGCCATGTATTTTATTTTATAGTTCAACTAAAGCATGATTGATGCTTTGCCTACCAGCAATACTATACACTTGAACAAATCAAGACATAATATCTAACATTTTGTAATTTATTATTACTATGACACAAGGTCAGCAAATAATTAAATCTGAAATGAATGATATAATTGTTATAATTACAAATGAATGTATGTATTAAAGTTATAAATTATATTAAAAGATTATAAGTACTAAACATAATGTAATTTATTTATCACTATAAATTTCTCTTGGAAATAACAGAGAATTTAATACGGCTTCGTGATACGCGTTAAGTACAAACAACCTTCAGAAAAACTCGTTCTTTATTAGATATACAAAGTAATACCATACAGAGTAATTGAATTTTTTGTTTCATAGAGAATACATAATATAATATATATAAACAATTGAAAAAGAAAAATAATAAAGTCGTAAACACTGTTAGGTGGTCCGAAATTAGAATTTTGCATTAGATTTTTAAAAGATATCTTCTTTATCGATTTGGCAGCCAAACGTGTTTAACAACAAAAAATAGCAGTATACTTACGTAAGCACCTCTAAATAACAATCAGAACATAAACATCACAGAGATATATGATTTTAAATCACTATTAAATTTTTTGTCACCAAATATTCGCACACGGTAATTTTATGTCAAACTTTAGCTACCGTCAGGTAATGATGTTAGTTTATTACATACGTAATTTAAAGTTCATTTTTCTTTTAATTAATTATATTTTAAAAAGAAACCCGCGAGAATGAAACACCATTATGAAAGATTGAAGAAAAGACCGTCAAGGATTTTTCCCCTTCTTGTCAGCTTGCGTCATTGCGGTAATTTGACATTTACGCAATTTTTGTTGTTAATAATTTATTACGCCCATGAATATAAAGCTTTTGGCGTCAATTTTCTCTACACTTTTGTGTACTGTACAAACTTCATAATGTAAACTTATATAATATTACATCAAAAACTTCGAGATATATGCTGAGTGAAATAGTTTATAAAAAAATAGTCCCCGACTTCCCATAAATAATTTTCTTAAGACTGCGGGAATATAATATTGCGTGGGGAAATTTAAGGAAGAAACCTGAGCTCATTCTTTACTATAAATGGAATACTTACAAATTTATTTTCACAGATAAAAGATGACATCTTTTAAGGTACATCTCATTGTCAAATAATATTAAAATATTACCAGCTTCATAATTTGTGCATGCAAATCGCAAAATAAACAAGACAACTGATAATACTACCTACATATTATAGACATAGAGTACTATACATTAGAAGATAAATAAAAATGAAGTAATTCATTAATATTATTTATTGAATACCAGAATATTATCAGAAATATAGTTGCTTCGTGATATTAAATCATGTTATACTTTTCTTAGAATATAAGTGCATAATATTAAAATAAAAGTTTATTTGATTAACTATGTACAAATGGATGTATATATAATACTTATTACGTATTATGTATTGGGGTACGAAATAAAATATAATGTTAATACTAAAAATAATTAAGTATAAATTATAATTAAGTATAAATTATAATTAAGTATAAATTGTAATTAAACTGAACTAAAATTATAGTAAACTTGTAATCGGCCTTTTGTTTTTGTTGTGCATTATGTTATTCTTTATATTAGCCATAAATTTTCCTAAAAGTATAAAATAAATGAATAAATAAAATAATAAAATAGGGTCCAATTTTATGTCTTACCTAGCAGTTAGTTCGTCAACGTATCATATATTCTTCCCTGTGCCATATTGTTTTAAATAATTATTAGAAAGTAATGTTTTGATATTGCTGCCCATTGAATCGTATTTTGCTCACAATTTTGTTAGTTTTTTTTTTACATGGAACCCTAGTTATTTTCCTACAATTTTTGGTACTAAGGGAAGCAAAAATATTTATAACAAATTCAAGCACTTGCCAGTAAATCATTTTATTTTTAAATTTTTTGCGTTTAAATTTTGTTTACATGGAACCCTAATTTTTTCTTCTTTTTTTTTAGGTACAAACAGAAAGAAAAAAATTTACTCAAAAAATTCAAATACCTACCCGTAAAACTGTGCATTGAATCCGATTATATTCAATTTTTAAAAAACTGTTAATATTGGAACTTTGAAATTTATGAATTTTGGTGCGTTGCATTAAGGGTTTTTTTAAGCTGTGTAGTGCTATCCCATATGTTCCCGTGGGTGTGGTAAAAGGCGACTAAAGGTATAAACCAGAGGGTAGGCAGCAGCGACTATTGAGCACCACAACCACCTACTGCGATCGTCAACCCGCTTGCAACAGTAATGGATGTCTTTTGGTTCTAAAGATTAAGGGTTTTTAATAGCACCTTTATACAATAAAACTGATACCTACTTATATTTATGGAAGTATAGAAAAATGTTTTGCTTCTTGGAAGCAGTTAATATCTTTAAGTTAGCGGAAAATCTTCGGAAGTCGCATTCGTTTCGAAAGGAAACGACATTATTTATTTGTTTAGTCTAATATGAACACTAAATAGTGAACGTTTTAAAACGAGTATTTTCTATAGTCTATACTAATAAATAAAATTGGAGTGTCTGTTTGTAATGTCTATACGATACCAATACCAAAAATAATTTTTTAAACATTTTTGTCTGTTTGTTCTGGGTAATCTTCAGAACGGCGGGACGGATTTTTACGGGACTTTTTTTGGTAGATAAGTTACTTAAGGTACTTTTAATTTTCTAAAATAATTAAGGTTCCGCGTAAATAAATTAAAACTCATAAAAAATTAATAATATCCGATTCAATGCACAGTTTTACGGGCAAGTGCTTGAATTTATGAGAAATATGTTTACTTTATCTTAATACTAAAGAATTTAAGGGAAAATGATTAGGGTTTCGTA
The DNA here is from genome assembly GCA_014132275.2 of Samia ricini. Taxonomy (NCBI): domain Eukaryota; kingdom Metazoa; phylum Arthropoda; class Insecta; order Lepidoptera; family Saturniidae; genus Samia; species Samia ricini. The sequence continues at coordinate 17,835,302 of AP028158.1, forward strand.
TATAAAAAAAATTAAAACGCAGTGAAGAACAAAAGAAACGAGGACTCGCGGCTAGTAATAAATAAAATTAAAGTGCCTTTTTGTAATGTCAACATATTTTTTTTTTTACTAAATAGATATGCTTGTATATACGATACGATTGTATACATTACACAGCGTAACTTAGACTACTTTAATTTCTCGAAAATAATTAGGGTTCAGCGTAAACAAATTAAAACTCATGAAATTGTGAATAAAATCCAATTAAATACACAGTTTTACTGATAGGTATTTGGATTTGTGAGAAATATCTTTGTATAATGTTAGTAGCAAAAAAGATTCGGAAAATAATTAGGGTTGAGTATAAAAAAATTTAAATGCGTTGAAGAATATATGAAACGAGGGCGCAGTCGCGGGTACACAGCTGGTCCTTCAATAAGGGTTTCATATATGGGACTGATCAAATATTACGAAAGGATTATGCTTAGCTTATTTTTAATGACATGAAGCGATGATGGCCCAGTGGGTAGTGCGGCCGGATTCCGCGTCAATCGACGCTGGTTCGATCCCCCCTATTCGACTCTAAAATCGGCCTGAGCTTTCGGTGAAGGAAAACATCGTGAGGAAACCATAGCATGGTGGTAGGGCATTTTCTAATGATGCTCGGCTGGGTAGCTACCTCCCTCAAGTTTAAAAACTCGTCGCCAAATACCAATATGTGTGTTCCGGCGGCGTCACTTGAGAACCAGTACCTTTAGGCTTAGTGTGTTTACCATCCTGGACCACGTTGTCACTTAACATCAAGTGAGATTGTGGTCAGAGCATTGAGCCTATATCGTGTAAAAAAAATGAAGGACGAGAGATCTGTACGGTGATTACTTAAGTAATAATCATTTATTGATTTTGGATTTGTGAACCCCCCAATCCCCTCCATGATTAAGAACTTGCTCACTATTGCTGACAAAATTACCAAAATGCGCAATACTTGAATGGGTCCTATTTAATGACCTAACTATAGGGTGCAGAGCTGGCAGAATGCCACGGGCCCCGATCCGTTGGGGTGCCGGCCCGTGAAGCTGCGATCTCCGAAGAATCCTCACATTTTAAACAAAATTCAGTAAAAATATATAAATACATAGTAGTAGAAACGACTAAGTATTTTAACGCTTTAGTGACCACTTTAAGTGATTTATAAAAAAAAATTATACGGTGACGATTTTTACTGGGGCCCAATACAATGGATTTTGTAACCGTTTTGACCTAATTATTAGTTTTAAGTAAATTAGTTGACTGTTGAAATAGTAATTGGTTGGTGCAATAAACTGACCAAATGGTATAAAATGTAATAAGTAGGTGAAGTCATAATTGTAAGCCAAGTAACAATAACTAGCAAAAGAATGAGTTAAAATACAAAACACCAAAAAAGCTCACATACTGAAAAAAATATTTAGAATTAACAAGGTTTCTGGTTACGTCAGGGGAGATGCGGGACAAAAAAAAATACAATGGATTTGTCACGGGTCTCAGATGGAGTATAGTTACGCCCATTGCTGCTATTCGATTTATGAGTATGGCGGCGCCTTGGTCGTCTTATTAGCAACTTTATGTTAACGTATTCTAGGTATTGATTTTTTAGCCGATGTTTATTAATTCATTCTTTTTATTAATTACACATTACTTTTTACTACTTAATTCTATACGATTAATATTTTTATCGATGTTCATTAGCTAAATGAACCTTGTTTAGTTTAAAGTCCATGGCTTATTTTTTATATTTATTTTTTAAAGTACGTTAAACATTAAATTCTTCTGAATCTTCGACAGAGTGAGTGACCATGGCTCACTTGAGATATTTATCGTTTATTATTTATGCGTGTATTGCTTCGCGTAACTTAGGCTACTTTAATTTCTCGAAAATAATTAGGGTTCCGCGTAAAAAAATTAAAACTCATGTAATTTGGATAAGAAATCAATATTTTAAAATTAAAATAAAATTAGCATTTTCTACAGGAAAAGTAAAACGAAAAAAAGAGATTAAGTGTTTATGTACCATTAATATCCATAATTTTTTTTTTTACACAGAATAGGCTCAGTGATCTTACCACACTCTCACCTGATGTTAAGTGAACGATGTAGTCCAGAATGGTAAACACACTAGGCGTAGAGGTACTGGTTCACAAGTGATGCTGCCGGAATACACCTATTGGTATTTGGCGACAGGTTTTCAAACTTGAAGTTGGTAACTACCCAGGCGGGCATCATTAGAAAATGTCCTATCACCATGCTATGGTTTTCTCACGATGTTTTCCTTCGCCGAAAGCTCAGGCGGTTTGAAAGGTGACTGCCTCATCGAAATAGATCTTTTTCTTGTCAAATTCATATCCAAATTCTGAAAAACGTGGTAATTCAATAGAGCAAGGTCCGGGGAGTATGGTGGGTGTCGGGGACATTCTAACCACAGGTCTTCTAGTTTAGCGACCGTCTGAGGGAAAGGATGGGTACGATTCACCAGTCTCAATTGTTTAACGGCTAGCTTTTCCATCATGGTTTCTAATAGTTGACAATACAGATCTGCCATAACCGTATGGCATGATTTTAGGAATTTATAGTAGGTATATGACACCAACACAGGTCCACCTAACACTTTCTTTTCGGACAGGATTTGACGTTTCCGTTGGACGTTTGACAGGACGTTTCCGATTGTGGTAAATGATCCATTTTTCATCAAAAGTAACGATACGGTTTATAATTCCCTTGTTATCGTGAAGGTTGAATGATGTAACGTAGCATTCAATGCGTCTTTGTACTTTAGTCAATGCTTGCGGTACCCATTACTACATCTTTTTCACTTTTACAATTTGTTTGAAGTGAATTAAAATTGATTCATCACTTACAACGAAACCTAACGCTAATTCTGACGTGTTCTACGACGGATCCGCTTCCACGATCACCTTTAATTCTTCATTATCAACTAGGGCAGCTATACTCTAAATGTGTTCCGCGGAACCCTAGGGTTCCGCGATACGCCTGTAGGGGTTCCGTAAGGATTTAAAAAATATCAAAACACCTCACTCTAGTCGAACGTTTTGACTTCTTTTGAGCGCCCAGTCCCTTTGATAAAAGCCGCTTCGGAATTAGACGCTGTAGTTGTGGAACAAGCGACTTTCGGCTCTAACTTTAAGACATAAAGTCGAGACTGTTTACAACATGTTTTTGTATTTTTATTACCCCTTTTTGTTTATCAAAGGCGCCGACTCGAGTATTTTTGAGAATGTTCGACATCGAGTCTAGGACTAAGTACCTACTTATAAAAGCGGCGATCGCGAGTCGCGCCTCGTCAATCAGTTGACGATTAGCGTTCGGAGCGGACGGAGCTTTAAGTTCCTACCTACCTACTTACAAGCTGGCTAGCGAATTGCGTAGTTTAAACGTGATTGGTGTTAAACTAGTGTTCATTGTTCTACTGTCTGGTGCATTCTGATTGTAAAAGTTTTGTACATTTCTTCTTTAATTCAAATTAGTCTCTTATATATTAGTAACGATTGTGCATTATTTTGATCCCACCATCCTGACGTGTAACATTATTAATAAAGAAGAATGGAACGTTGGCTTTCTTAAAGGCGTTAAACGTGTTGCAAGAACATCTTCTAATGACTTTGAATGTTCAAAATTAGTACGCGCGGAGAATACAGCAATTACCGAGCCAGACGATGATGCCACGACGTTAAGCTCCATGGTTTCAAAGACGAAAAAAAGGAAGTATGATGAATCATATATCAGTTTCGGATTTTTGAATCCAACGGCTCTCCGCTCTGCATTTTATGTAATAAACTGCTTCCTAATAGCTCCATGGCACCTGCCAAATTGCGCCGACATTTAGAAACTGTACATCCCGAGTCTAAAGACAAGAATAAATAATTTTTTTTTTGTTCGTAAAAAAGAACAGTTATTGGAAAGTCAAAAAAATATGTTTCGTGTGACACAAACTATCAATTAAAAGACCACAGAGGCATCGTATTTAGTTAGCTATCGCATTGCACAGGCAGGTGAAGCGCACACTATCGCTGAGAATTTAATAAAACCATGTGTGTTAGACGTAACAAAATGTATGCTCGATGAAAAATCTACAAAGTATTTTCTACTGTGCCGCTATCAAACGATACTGTTTCACGGCGAATCCATGATCTGGCAAGCTGCGTCAAACAAGAGCTAGTTACACGTCTACAAAAAGCACGATTCGCCTTGCAAATGGATGACTCAACTGATGTCGCTGGTCTGGCTATGTTGCTGGTTATCGTCAGATATCCGTTTGAAAGTTATTTTGAAGAAGACATGCTTATGTGTTCACCGCTGCCCACAAACACTTCTGGGGAAGAAATTTTTAATAAAATAAACATATTTTTTGAAGAGTATGATCTCAGTTGGAACAATTGCATTGACATTTGTACAGATTGGCCAAGGCGATAACAGGTAAAACAGCAGGAGCAGTGTCACGAATAAGAAAATAAAGCTCCTAATTGTAGTTCCAGCCATTGTATTCTGCATAGACAAGCACTTGCGATGAAGCAAATGCCCTCAAATCTGAAATTAGTTATGGATGAAGCGGTAAAAATAATTAATTTCATCAAATCACGACCACTACAATCCCGATTGTTCTCATTATTGTGTGAAGATTATGGCAGCAAACATAAAACACTGCTGCCCCATACAGAAGTGCGATAGCTGTCTCAGGGTAAAACTTTAACTTGGCTGTTCCGATTGTCTTTTATGGCAGATATCTTTGGAAAACTGAACGAATTAAATTTATCATTGCAAGGTAAACAGACAATAGTGTTCCAGGCCTGTAACAAAATAACTGCTTTCAAAAGAAAATTAGATTTTTGGATTATTTGCATTGGTAAGAGAGAAATAGAAAGTTTTACGTCACTCAGTGAGTTTGTTATTGTCAGCGATAACGACTCAGAAATGTTTCAAGATGATGTGTTTGAAGAATTAGTCCAATATCTCACTTCGATGCGCGCATCTTTTAAAAAGTATTTTCCTGAAGAACTGAATACAGAAATGAAACTGAATTCATGGATTTATAATCCTTTTTTACCCAACTTGCAAAAGCCCGAATATGTTAAACGAGATATATGAATCTCTTTTAGAAATGTCATCAGACACAAGTATGGAGTCACTGTTCAAAACGACGCTTCTCAACGATTTTTGGTGCAGCATGCGTGATGAATATCCAATGCTAGGCAAAATAGCTCTGAATATTCTTCTCCCTTTTCCCAACAACATATTTGTGCGAAACAGGATTCTCAACCTATGTAGCCACGAAAACAAAATACCGCAATAGACTGGACGCCGAACCTGATATGAGACTTCAACTGTCCTCTATCAAACCTGATATCAACCAATTGATGAAAAATAAAAAACAGTTTCATACCTCCCATTAGTTAGTTTTTTCCTTTTTTTAATATCTTTTGTTGTACTTTTATTATTCTTATTAATAAATAATACACTTTTAAAAACTATTGTTTTATTGTAGGGTTCCGTCAAGTATTCTGCTTTAATCCTTCGAGCTGTTTCTGCAGCGCTGGTGCTACGTTGGAACTAGTATTCCTAAATAACGCAATATTTTAAATGTTCTGTTTTGTGAACAGAACGATGTCAAGGAAAAACCAAATTGTTGCGTAAACAAATGGATCACTAAATTCGAAACACTAACCACCTAAGCCTAAATTTGAATTTAGAATTCGTAACCAAAGGCCAGATTTTTAGACAAAAGTGGCCCGTTCGACAAAATGCCAATTTCATGTGTAAGGACTTATTATTTCCAACAACAGTATTTCATCAAGTGTATTTCCAAGCTTAGAGATTTCGAAGATGATTGATGCACTGAATCGTATTTTAATCACCATCTCGATGTCCTTATCCCATTTTTAATTGGGGTCAATGCAAAATGTCTTCCTTTTCCATTAATCTCTATTTGTGATCATACCTACATTTAATACTTTCTAAACATATCTTTCACACAGTCCATTCATCTTTTCTTTGTCCTTCTTCTTTCCATGTACCCGCCCAAATTCATATCCAATACCTTTCTTACAACATCCTCTTCCTCCCTGCGCATTACATGCTCATACCAAGATAGACGCCTGCTCTTTACCTTCTCTATCACTGGTGCCACTTTAAAAACTTCCTAAAACACTTTAATATGAACATATGATATGTTCTAATGACATTTCTTTTTCCATGACTAGATATTTAGTAAAATACTATAGATAACTATATTAAAACTTGTTACATTTAATTATTGTTCATATTGAATTAATTTACTGTGACTCACCTGATTTTAATATATTTTTTCGTGCCATTTTGAAATTAATCACTACTAATTCATGCGCGATTCTCCATATTTTCGTAAATCTTTCAACAAATTCCAAGTTATACTACACAGGATTTAAAATGTAAACATTAATGTAAAAACTCATTAGATATTTAATAATCTTGTACAAACATATACACATTTTACAATAAAAAATGGCCTTGGTGTTTATTACATATGACAACGTGAAATCAAATGAAACTCTATACATAGTAAACGTGGGTCACAATTTAACCTTTCCATAGTTGTTAATTTTAAAATAATAATAAAGTGCAATAAAATAATATTAATAAAAAAAAACTTTTATTTATGACTAACAATAAGAGCAATTATTTAAAATATCACTAATTTAGTGGTCGTATTACGTACACAGAATATTAGACATATTTGAACTCCCCGCTCTTCTTTGTCAGCAGTAGCACCCCAGTAAGCCCCCTGTACCTGTACCTGTACCTCAGTAAGAACAAAAAAATTGGAGTATAATTTATAAAAATGCTTCAGTAAATAGGTAAATGTTGCTTACATAACCACCATTTTGAACCGCTCCCGTCTTCCATGTAATCAAAAATAAGCAAATCATAGATTCCAGAACCTCCTACTGGTGCATACGAAAAACGTGAAACGCCCCTTAATTTTGTTTTCACGAGTTAAATCTCAGTCTTCAAGCGTTGATTTCTATAATATTCCCATCATTGATATTAGTTATTCTTTTCCAATAAACGTATTCTTCCCTCAAGCCCTCGTTCCTAAATAATAGGGAAAAGATTTACTTGTCGACAGATAAAAAAACGCCTTGTTTATTTTTATCTATGGTCAAACCCATAACGTTTGTCTCTAAAGGAACGTTGCTGTAACACTCCGCGTCTCTGGCCTGTTGTATGGATTCACATTTGATTCCTATGAATTTCCCGGGATTTTTTAACGCGGTTACCCAGAGCGACAGGACGCGGAAATGGCTGCACGTCGACGTGCACGGGTAAAGGTTTAAATCGGACGGTTGGTACTCGCCGCCGTTGACGTAAAAGTCGACGTGGCCCATTCTGTTGGCCATTCCGTATCCATCGATATTCGTATGAACGACTACAACGAAGTCTGCGTTTGAAGCGTCTAATCTAACATTACGTTCTAAAGATCTGAAACAAGGACCTGATGGTTCTAAAGCTACGATTTTAGATATATTCTTTCCGGTCATCTGTTGGTAGTTCTTAGCTATATAGCTGACAGTTTGACCACCTAGGCTGAAACCGAGAAGTTCAAGGTCGCCGGGGTCTAGACCTTCCTGTGTGAGTTGGGCAAGAACATCAGCAACGCGCTTGCCCACGGGACGCATGAGGCGTGTTGCTCTGTGGAGGAAAGTGGTCGGAATTAGTCATGCGTACATTTTAGTACTAAATCGAGTTACTAATTCTCTCGGATGTCGGTCAACAGCCGCATTAGAGTGAGTTATGTATGTATTTAAAGCATAATGTGTCATTTATTAGTAAGTAGTGCGGTCGAATTCTACGGCAATGGATGGATCTTGGAGCTTACCCATCTAACTCAAAAAGGTGTCTGAGCTTTCGATTAAGGAAAAACATCGCGAGGAAACCATAGCATGGTGGTAAGACATTTTCTAATAATGCCCGTCTGGGTAGATACCACCCTCAAGTTTGAAAACCTGTCGCCAAATACTAATAAGTGTGTTCCGCCAGCAATACTTGAGAACCAGTGTCTGGACTTAGTGTGTTTACTATCATCACTTAACATCAGTTGAGATTGTGGTCAAAGCACTGAGCCTATACCATGAGAAAAAAAAAAACGAATTTATATAATTTTGTAACTAGTTTTTTTTAAATTGATCACTATATTATCGAATTTTGACCACTAGACGATTTATAGTACCTATAAGCATGTCCAAAATGACTCACAAATGGTAATGGACGGTTGAAAATCTCTGATTGTCGACTATAATTATGTTGTATCCAAGATCTTCATACTCATTGGCAAACATCGCCGCGATGGGGAAGACCGGACTGTCGAGATATCCGATAGCGAATAAGAGTGTTTTCCTGGAATTCACAGAATTTAAAACCGGTGAAGCAGCAGAGCACATTTTTCCAAATGCATAACAAGAAAAGGGATCAGGGCTCCTAATATACTCGAATATTTTGTCTTTGAATAAAAAAATGTATTCATAGCATCGTAAAACAGTTTTTCTTCTTCTTGGTTAATGGCAATCTACGATTTACATACACAATTCTGTCAGTGTCATTTGATAGGTTATATATTCAAATTGTGTCAATGATTCTAAGCTCCAGGAATACTTCTTCTTACAAGATCTTTCCATGTGTTCTTAGCTTTTTTAAAATTCATACGCTAATTCGAAATAAATATTAGCCTTTGCATTTTTATTGCTGATTATAAATAATTTCTTGATTGTATCAGATAAAATAATCAATAATTTTAACCTATCATAAAATATGATTATTTTAAATTGTATAAGTTTTGATTTTTATTAATTCATTTTATTAATTTAAATCTTTAAGTAGCTCAAGTTCGATTTCCGTCAATGTGAGAATATTATGTTTCGGAGCATAATTGTCAGTCAGTTATGATTGAGTTTCAATGGAAGTTGGTTTGGTTGTAGTAAAAAGTAAAGTGTATCAGAATAGAGAACGCTTTCTGGAATTTCAATATAAAAAGGAGTTTACACATGGATTTGATTGGAACTATAGAATAAGCGTTTGCGATATGTCCAATATACTTCACCTGTGAACAATACCCAAACTATATCATATAAAACAGCACTAAAATTACAGTTTAGGGTCAAATACGCAAGATAATGGATAAAAGACAATAACTGTTAAGATCCCGCCCAACAACTCCCGTAAGACAGTTTCTAATGTATATTATTAACCTTTTAAAGTTTATCCTCGGATCCTTGGCAATATTTCTAGCATTCCAGTATGTATATTTCTGTCTCGTTCTCCCGTTCCCTTGTACAACGAATGCGAGGTATTTGAGTTGGTTTCTCGGTATCACTGCAGACTTGTTTGACCCTGGACCTGGAGGTAAAACGTATTATACATAGTCTAGGTTTTTCTTTATTTATATTTTATTACTTAGGTATAATTTATTATTAACATTATGAAATATTCAGATAATACAAATACAATAAGATTGTAATTAAATCCCTTTTTTATTTCAACAAGTTGAAGTCATTATAAGTTATAAGAGAGTCTTCTCAATTGTTTTCTAGAAAAAACGACTATAGTGGTAATTAGTTAATTATAGTTAATTCTCACAATCGTTGTGTCTACACACGAAAGGTTTGTCTATTGTTTTTTTTGCTTGATTTTTTTACTATCGCTTTCATAATAGCTATACAATTTCTTTTTAACTTTTTTTCTTTATGATCGTCGATAAATATAAAATAAAAGAGTTTTATAAATTATTTGCGTAGTGCAATTGTGAATTCATCATTCTCATGTTCTCTTTTCAACTTATTTGGAGTTGCTGCAGTATGTTTTCGTCCACATCACTATCAGCCGTCATCTCTACATTTACTCCTTTTTTCATATCGTTTCTTACACACTTTCTTTCGCCTTACTCTACTTTTCCATTCATATTCATTATTATTTTACCCACAAGCGCTTCCTCTCTTCTCATAACATGTCCGTACCACGAAATTATATCTTCTTTTTTTAATAGCACTACCTTTTTAAATGTATTATTTCTGCATGATCGCTAGTTAGCTGGTAGAAAATGCCTTGTGGCATTAAGTTCGCCAGTGTAAAGATTATTGGTACAATAAAGAACTCATTTATTCAATTAAGTCGTCTAAAATCAAACACCGTCACATCCAATTCAGATGTGGCATAGAATTATATTATTGATTAGTTTAACATTAATTAGCGGATTTTGAAACGAAAGTTCCGTTTGTATGGTGCGGATAAACGGAAAGTTTATCGAGTTTCTTTCTCTTCTTTGTTAAGGGCAATTTGCGATTTACATACATAATTCTGCAAGCTCATTTGAGGTGGGAAGGTTCGAATGGTGATTGTGTAACCAATTTTCAATTATTAATTTTCGTTTTTTTTTCTCTTCAAAATGACGCCATTACTTACCTAATCTGTAGTTATGGGTTGCGGGGGCGAGGGAGGGGGGAATCAAAATGTTCGGAATTTTGGTTACGTAATACTTGAGCGGCCTTTTAGTATGCCAATCTTATTAGTTTCTTATTAAAAAACAAAAGATCCTTGATTTTGATAAATTTACTAATATTAGATAAAAAAAAGTAACAATTTTTTTCTAAACAGTGGGATTTTTTACTATTTCGGACTTGGGATAAGCCTCAAGGCACTGGCTTTCAAGTGTTGCTATTGGAACACATGTTCAGGCAAAGCTTGGCGACTGATTTTCAATAGATTGCTAGTTAGATGATCTAGCTAAATGCCGGTGCTAATCAAAATACAAACTTTAAATAAATCTGTTCGCATTATTATTTCAGTATTGTGGTTTTTTGTTCTTATCTATTGCTTTTTTTTTGTGATATATTTAAAGGGTTTTTTTTTTTGCACCTAATTATTTCTTTAAAATGTGAAAAAAAAAAATTATACAACATACAATCATAACTACTGAAGCTATTTATTTTTTATAAGATGTATAATTAAAATATAAAAAAATGGAGATGAAAAAAAATATATTACGTATGATATGTTTATTAATTTTTTTTATTCAGTTTTATACTTAGTATCAAGCAAGGTCCGCGATTGTTTGTCTGCGTATCCGCTAACCCCTAAACTATTCAATAGGGCCGTAGGTAAATTTTAAATTTAAGGTGGCCGGCTGTGATAGCAGGCGGAAGTAAAAATGTTACCCGATCTGGCCTTGTCTATTGTTTTTTCTTATATGACTTGTCTTGTGAATTTATGTATAATTAACTGAAGTTTATATTACTTTTCCAATCATATTAAAAAAACACTAACGGCTGCGTAATGGTTCATTACATGGGTGGTAAACACCCAAAGAATAAAAATTCTTACAATCATTTAATATTTTTTAAATTATGTAACAGATATCTATTTTAGTAGTTACTAACTGTGCCCGCGACTTCGCTCGCTTGGAATTCAGACATTTATATTCTAATAGATACCCTTTTTTTAAGAGGCTCCTTTTAGATGCAATCTATCTCTACCAATATGTCCTTATCTCTATCATGCCCCGTCCCGACCCCGCGGAGGAGGTCACCTTGTCCTGACCAGACCGTCTACCATACAGTCAAGTCATAAGTGCAATATAAGGTCCGGGCCCCTGCCCCTTTCCGTCTTGGCTTGGTAAACGGAAGATGTGGAACGGATGACGGGTGAACTTACCCATTGCATCCGCAGCGCTCGAGAAAAAGCTACTCGCACCATTCCGGCGGGATCGAGGTTCCAACCTCTTCACCGACGGATTCAGGATCTCATAAAAGAGAAACGAGCGCTGCGGAGGGAGTGGCAGAATACCCGTTGCCCCTTCACGAAGACTAGACTTAACTCGATGTGACACGAGTTGAAATTGCCCTAGATGACCATGTAGCCGAAGCGTGGGACAACCATATAGACGAGGTTATCATGGACAGCTCGGTCCCCTCTGTACACCGTCTCTGTAAGCAACTTTCGAGCACACCGGAGCCGGTCCGCCCCTTATTGGGCGAAGATGGCCGCTCACAGCGAATGATCGGGCGGAGATCTTTGCTACGTGTTTGGAGAAACAGTTCTCCCCGAACGACGAAGTGGACCTTCAACACGTCTTCAGAGTAAACCGACACCTAGACAGCTACTGGGCAGAGCCTGTAGTCGGCGGCAGCCCGGCAGACGCCCTGTTCTTTGACCCGGCCGCAGTAAATCGCGTGATTGGGAAACTGAAGCCCAAGAAGACCCCCGGCGCGGATAAAATTACCGGTGCAATGCTGCGTCACCTGCCGCTGAGAACACTCGCGGCGGTGACGCGGTTATTCAACGGTATTATCCGCTCGGGGCACTTCCCGAATGATTGGAAGCTCGGACTGGTCCGCATGTTACCGAAGCCCAAAAAGAACCTACAAAGACCAGAAAACTACAGGCCAATTACTTTGCTCAGCACGCTGTCTAAGGTGTTCGACAGACTCGTGCTGGCCAAGATGCTGCCGAACATGAACCTGAGAGCCGAACAGTGCCGGTTTAGAGAACATCACTCTACTGTTCTCCAACTCACGAGGGTCATTGATATAATAGATACCGCAAGAAAAAATAAAGAATACGTCGCAGTTGTACTACTGGACATGGAGAAGGCGTTCGACAAAGTATGGTACCAGGGGATGCTATACAAATTGTTAAGGACCACCACGATCCCTAGGAAAATTCTCCATGTCCTAAAGTCTTTCCTGGAAGACCGCCGCGTCCAAGTAGTGGTCGAAGGCCTAGTGTCTAGGGAGTTCCCTATGAGAGCCGGAGTCCCGTAGGGTAGCTGCCTCTCTCCTAGCCTCTACGCCATTTATACCAATGATTTACCTGTGCTCGGTTGGACAGAACTAGCACTATTTGCTGATGACGCTGCATACTTTCATGTTGATAATACGCCACAAGATGCGCAAATTGAAGTTCAGAAATTACTTGACACTTTTCCTGAATAGCTACGGAGATGGAGGCTGAAGGCCAACGTAGGGAAGACACAGGCACTCATGACTAGAGCGATGATGAGTAGATTACCACCTTGCTTGACGCTCCAGGGAAAGACTATACTGTGGAAGGAAAAAGTCAAATACCAGGGAGTCACTATAGATCGAAACCTGACTTTTTCAAGTCATGTAGGAGATGTGATTGCGCGGACAAGAGCGGCAAGGAGAATGCTGCGCCCAGTGTTCACCTCAAGGGTACCCTTGAGAACGAGGCTTGGTTTATACAAAACCTATTTGAGGTCACGATTTACCTATGCCGCCCCTGCATGGTTCAGTTGCTTATCGGATACGAACAAGAAACGGCTTACAGCCCAACGGAGCATCTCGCTTCGCATGATCGCGGGGGCACCGCGATACGTCAGCAACCACGTAATTGTGCGTGACTTACGTGTAGAGAGCCTGGATGCATTCATAAGCAGCCTTGCAACCAACATGTTCCGCAGAGCGGACACGTCGGCGCTCGTTCACCTCCAGAACATCGCGCCGTTGCACGCTAGACCTCCCGACAGACGAAGAGGAAGAGGTGAATAATTGTCGTTAATACACAGGCTTCAGGCGCGCGATCTCATACGCCGGTCCTCGCCTAGCTGAGTAGGTAGTTAAAGAAGGACCGTGTCTATGACCTGTAGTAGGTAAATTTAATTATATATTAATAACGCGACCGTCTCGTTATAGCGTTCCGATGCGTCTGCCGCGAGGGGCTGAACCAATCCCGTTATGCGCGCGAAGTTACAACGTTACATAGCCTTTTATCATAAAAGTGTAAATTAATCTCAAATATAACATTAAAAAATGTTTTCTGTCTGTTTGTATGTGCGCATTGTAAATGATGCATACATTAGAGAGTCGATAAAACTGTTTCAGCTGCATAAGTACGTTTTAAAAGTGTCATTTGTACGATCTACCAGTTTTGTTATTTCAAGTTTAGGTTCAAGACTATTATAAGACCTATCGTATTGTATGGATCTGAATGTAGGGTAACTAAAGAGACGGATGAACGAAGAGTGCAAATAACGGAGATGCGAATGTTAAGATGGATGTCTGGCATAACTAGATTAGATAAAATCAGAAGTGAGTATATGCCAGAGGAAGATTGAAAGTAAAGGAGTAATAGGTAAGCGTAGTATGGGAATGTTTACGAGGAGAGATGGAGGTTCCGTAACTAGCAGCGTGTTAAGTATGACGATGGGGTAGATATAGACGAAGACAGAAGAATGTGTAGATAGCTTATGTGAGATGATAGTTGACAGAAAACAATGGAAGGAAACTGTGCCGGTTCTTTTTAATGTAGGAAAAGGTAGAAATAAGTTTTCAAACCGTTTGTATTATGAGTAGTGGCCCTGAAGGCCTGATTAACCTAATCTTTCTATCAGTTTCATAACAAACCCATTTGCGCTGGGCTTCGAAGTCACAGTAACGTGAAGAGATAACTTTGAGCTTAGCACGCCCCTGATATTAATTGACTATGTACCTGAAGATGGTAAATATGATAAGCTTACTCGCTCTTGAGTGATGCTGCCGAAACATACAAGTTACAAACTTCTGGATTGGAGAGGTAGTTAGGTGGGAACGATAAATTCCCAACCCAAAATGTCGGTTGAAAAATTATTCTACGGGCCTCGTAAAATAAACCCTGATGGTGTTATTAATCTAATAAATACTGTAGTTTTTTTCCTTATTTTTGACGTTACGTATCTGTTTGAAGGAAAATATTTAAATTTAAATTCGCTGTAACTTCGACCTTTGATCTTGATTTTTGACTCACATTCAATGAAGGTTATATTAACAAACGTTTGCCACTTGATTGAAATTCGAGCACAATCATTATTGAAAATTCGGAGAAAAAATACTGTTTCCAATTTTTTTTATTGACAATATTAAAAAAAAGAAGTTCGTTTGATAAACAGAGAAGGAAAATGTCTTTTATCTTTGCCTAGTTATTAATTAACTAACTAAAGACTTGGTAGCCAAGGTGGACCGACGACCTGGTGAAGGTCCCGACCGTTGGATGCAGGTGGCTTAAGACCGGTCGTTGTGGAGTTCTTTGGGGGAGACCTATGCCCAGTAGAGGACGTCTTTCGGTTGAATGGATGGAATAATGCCCGCCTGGCAGGTTTCTTAAAGTTTAAAAACCTGTTACCAAATACCAAAAGGTGTGTTCCGGCAGCATCATTTGAGAACCAGTACCTCTAGGCTTAGTGTGTTTACCATTCTGGACCACATCGTCACTTAACATCAGGTAATATTGTAGTCAAAGCACTGAGCCTAAACTGAAACTAAAGACTAGCCAGTGTTGAGCGAATTATTTTGACCTATAAAAATAATTTTATTTGCAATAGAAAAAAAATACATATTTCATTAATGGAAATAAAACCTATCCTGTATTTCAATCTGGAACAATTCACATTACACATCTGTTGAATGGTTTCGAAGTTTATAACGGATAAACACCGTGGCAGGGAATTTTGATAAAATTTTGGTTAAAGTTCTTTGTTCTTTTTTTTAAATTTCATATATATTGAAAACGTTATAATTAAAATAATTTATCACACGAGAAGTTTTTGATAGAAACTAGTTTAAGTATAAATTACCTTCGTGACTTTTAACAGGTAATGCGATCAACAGGATGGCAATGGTTAATTCATCAGGGCCGACCATGTGTAGGTTGGCATTGTTACATTTTGGATAAATCAATTTAATCTGTGCCCAATAAAATATAAACCATTTATAAATAAATAAAACTGAAGCGTATCTTTGTAATGTCAAAATAAGTACTTTTTGGTAAATACATATGGATAGATATACAGTACACATAAAAAAAAAACAATTTTTTTTTTTTTTTTTTTTTTTTGTAGATAGCTAAAGTAACTTTTTTTTTTCGAAAATAATTAGGGACTCGCGTTAAAATATTAAAAACTCATACAATAGTCAATACAATATAAAACAATGGACAGCTTTACTATCAAGTAATTGAATTTGTGAGAAATCCATTTACTTTTTGTTAGTAACAAAGCAATTTAAAGCAAAAAAAAAAAATAGTAACCCACAAAACATTATTTTCCAATAATGTTTTTTTTACTATATCTCGCGATTAGGGATTGTGCGGAATGGACTATACGATACGCGGGCGGAGCCGCGAGCAAACTAAAGCTAGCTTCAAAATAATATTGTATAAACAAACATACAAATTGACATCATTCCCTGTGGGTATCCATTCTCACTTCTCGGGTCCGAACCGGTAGCGAAGACAGTAAAAACATAAAAATAAAAACACAAAAACATTTTCAACATTGTGAAAGTAACAAAACACATTTTCGTCTGTTTGAAAACTTCTGTATAATAGTTATAATTTTTGAAATAAAAAATATAACAGCAAATATTAATCGTCAAAAAACTTTTTGATTTGCATAATCATGGATTGTTTTTTATTTATCTCTTATCTTATTATTTTAAAATGAACATAATATGTTTAGTTGTGATAATGATTTACATATGCTAGGTTTTACCGCGATAATTTTACGTCATTAATGTTTTTTTTTAATATATACAAGGCAACGACTACACGTTCATACGGCTTTTTAATGACTGGTCATAAGGCAAAGAAAATTGTACTTGCGTTCTAACTCTTGCACGGTTACTTATGTGTTGTGAATACAAAATAATTTGATGAATTTTAAAGACATCATAACTATTTATTAGATGCAGATAAGATTAGAGGAAATGATATAATGATAAATGCTTAATATTGTACAGTAAATGAATATAAAAAAGATTTAAATTTGGTATCATTAAAATTAAAAAAAAAAAAAACGAACCATGAACGAAGTCTTTTTGTATAATATTTTATTAAATAAAAAAAAAAACAACGAAGTAAGTCTTACTGTATGTTTAAATTCTTACATTGCTTAAAAAATAACGTCTCCTTGTCTGCTCGTTAGCTATAACTATAATAAATGAACCGATGTACGTGATTCTTTAAAAAAAATATTATATGCCTAAATAAATGCAATATTTTAACTAAACGATTGAATAATTCAAAAAATGTTTGTTGCAGTGATTTTTTTTTCAATAAAAGTATTATACACGAGCGATACCGCGGGTAGATATATTAATAAAAGTCATAAAAAAAAATAATTCGTTTATTCACTAAAAACGATGAGCTTGCTGACAATCTTTGCAATCATTCCATTTAGCCTTGCAGATACCCTCTTTACAGGGGTATTCCCCTTTGTTAGGAAACTGGTGAGGTCTCTCCGGAGTAAGCCATGGTTTGTGGAGTCTATTCAGCATCGCCAGCTCGAAGGTTTGGAGCGAGACTCCTGCTGGCGCTGACGACGTGAGGTGTAGAATTGTAATGACGGCGAAGTATACCTGACAAATAAAAAACATTATTTGTGAAATTCAATTGACTTCTCTCATTCAAATGACTGCACTTCATTTTTTTATAGGTACTAATAAAATATAAAATTCATGTGTCTGTTTGTAATATCAATATAGGTAATAGCTTTTTACAAATTATGCTTTTGTTATAGGTGTTATATCTGTCTGTTTGTTTGTTACGGTTAATCTCCAGAACGGCTGCACCGATTATTACTTTTTCTGGAATATAGCTGAAGTTACTTTACGTATGTAGGCTACTTTCATTTTTATAAAATAATTAGTTTAATAATAATAATTTAGTTTCACGTAAAAAAAAAAATTATAACTCATGAAATTTTGAATACAATCGTATTCTTTGCACAGTTTCATTGGCTGGAGTTTGAATTTGTGAGAAATATGTTTGCTTCCACAAAACAAACATACATATCATCACACCTTTCTCCCATGGGGGTAGGCAGAGACTACGTTCTTCCACTTGCTACGATCTTGACACACTTCTTACCCATCCTCTACTTTCATGAACGATTTCATACATGCTCGTCGGATATGAGCACTTTCCACATGGCCTTTATTTAATAAGAGGTAATCGATTTGGTCTAGATACGTTCGCCTAGGTCGACCCTTACCGACGTGGCCAGGCACCGTCGCCTTGTAAATTTGTTTCGTCAATCTTCTGTCGTCTATACTCTCTACATGCCCAAACCCAACTAAGGGTTCCTTTTACGGTAGGTATACTAGGGTCGATTTTATATGATAAACTAACTGTGTGCACGCGGCTGCGTCCGCGTTTCATATATTCTTCACTGCGTTTTATTTTTTTTACGGAACACTAATATTTTTTTTAGTACTAAGATATAATAGAAATATTTCTCATAAATTCAAGCACTTGCTCGTAAAACTGTACATTAAATTGGGTTTTATTCAACTTTTTATGAGTTTTATTGTTTTTTATACGGAACCCTAATTATTTTCCGAAATTAAAAGTTTACCCGGAGTAACTTCAGCTATCTACTAAAAAGTGTCCCGTCATAATCAGTCAAGCCGTTCTGGAGATTACTCTGAACAAACAGACAGACAGACAAAAATTTTAAAAATTGAATTTTTAGTATAGGTATCGTATATACATTAATATCTATTTAGTAAAAATTCATTTAGACATTACAAACAGACACTCCAATTTTATTTATTAGTATAGACTATAGAAAATACTACTCGTTGTGAACGTTTACTATTTAGTGTTCATATTAGACTAAACAAATAAATAACATATCACAATAGACGCTTTACTTTACAAGCTGGAATGTCGTTGTACAAAATGTAATTTTGACATTACAAACAGACACTTCAATTTTATTAATTAGTATAGATCGAGATGGGTGCGACCTAATAATAGGCCACGATAGTCTTCTTAAATGTCATTTCGGTTTAACCTATTTCACTGCGTTTAAAATCAATAATCTCTGTACGCTTCTATCACGCGGGGTTCAATATAGAATCATAAAAGTTAAGATTGAGATCAAACCAAAAATATAATATCGGTTTTTCATACACTCTGATCTGATAGTTTAGAGACGAAAAGGATTTAAATTTCGAAATTCAGTAGGTAAATTAGATTGAGATCGCCGTATGTCGATTCCAAGGGCACTTTGAGTAAAATATACTTATGTATATGATTATATTGACAAGCCAAACTTTGTGGGAGATTTCTCACGGTTAGGCTGATGTTGTTTATGTATTTTTAAATGCAAATTTTTTATTGAATTGAATTGAGTGCTTGGGTAATAATAACTTGTCCACTATTGTGTTCTGTTTGCATTCTAGTTACCTTTTTTGTAAATTATTAAATTTATCGCATTTTGAATAACAAAGACAAGGGCGTTTTTAATGATGACAGACAGGCAGAGACGGATTTACAAATGTGCGGCCTATAGGCTGAATCAAATCATCAATTCAATTTAGATACTTTTTACGCTTAATTTTAGAAAATTTTAGATACTCTCTCATACGTATGTATTAGAAGGTTTAGTCTTGAAACTAATTAATACACAAATGTAAAAAAAAAAACGTTTTTAAGGTAACCTCAGAGCGCTGTATAGAATTTCTTCATCATCGTCATCAACACTTACTTTAAAATGTCGCAACTCCTTTCTGGTGTTTTGGTTTTATCGACTGTTTAATTGCACTTACTAAAAATCGAGGTGTTTTTTTTTCAAGCGTGAATAATCTACAGATTAGAGAACGCTGCACGACTTTTTGGCATCGTGTACACTCCGGGGGCAAAGGGGGGCGTGAGAAAGTTATTTTTTTAAAGTTCGCACCGCGGACTTGATACCTCTGGCGTTCATAGGCTACGGTGACCGCTTATCATCAGGCGGTTCGTATGCTTGTTTGACACTTTAGTGGTATAAAATCCGAGTCAACAATGTCAAAAATTTCAAACTGGCTGGCGGATATTAACGAAAATCCTACCCATCATGCTATGGTCACGTGATATCTACCTTAGACGAAAAGATCTTATAAAATTCGAACTAACGTCAATGGATCCATTACCCAGTCGTATTATAATTGAGTCATCGTCGCTTCACTATATATTTCCAAACATATATTTCAGAACAGAACTACTTTTATTACCGACGTAAGCAACGTAAGCATTTTGGTAATTTTTGACCTCTCTCTTTTTTGTCAGCAACAGTAAGCAATGTAATTAACAATAAGCATACGCATTAGTCTTTTTTTTGTAACATTGTATAGGCTTAAGGCTTTGATCACAATCTCACTTGATGTTACGTGAAGATGTGGTTTATGAGGGTAAACTCACCAACCTAGAGTTACTAGTTTTCAAGTGATGCTGCCGGAACACAACTATTAACAACACAACTAGCAAAAATATGTAGGTTAATAAGCAAGTATTGCTTCCTTAATCATCATTACAGACCTCTCATATTCCCAGTCATCAAAAATAAACAAAGCATAAACTTACCACCTAATTGATGCGTACGTAATTTTGTGAGACATGCAGATTTTGGTTTTAGAGTCTTTACGATACTATACGTTACTGTCTAATGGTTTCGATATACACTGGGCGTGCCAGGACATCAGCTCGCTTTCATTATAGAAGAGATCGCGTACGGCTCGCGCTCGGCTCGCTTCGACGCGATGTCTTCTACATAAAGTTTGACTTCTGAACTTTTGTGTTTTGACGTTCATAAGCACCTTAATTGAAGAAAGTATTTTTGAATTTGAATTTCAAACATTGCGCTGGCGTCCCAACCCGCCCACTGTGTGGCGATACCACAAGTATTCAAAATTAGATGCAAAAATATCCTGTGACCCTTTACCGCCTCATCGTATTGCCATTCAAGTTAAGGTTGTCGCTTTTCGTTGCCTTTTTTTAACGTACAACAAAACAACGTATTGTTATCCAAAAGCCGCAATGTAGTATACGTGATAACTATATTGATGAGATAATCAACAATGATTATAATCAGCCAGCGACTTGGTAAGAGTTTACGAATTAATTTAAACACTTCATTAGAATAGGTATCCTGGAACGCGACGCATCTTAGCGTCTTATTATGAAGGCTTTTTCACAAGTACACGGTGGTCGCGTTCCATTCGGACTCAATTACAATACCATCATGCATCAAGAGTATTGCTATAAATAATTATATATATATATATACTAGCTGTTCCCGCGGATACGCTCACTTATCATATTTGCTGTTGCGCACAACTATTCACTGCGTAATATATTTTTTTAAATGATAATTGAAAAAAAAATAGAAAGCAAAGACATTTCCCGGAAATTCAAACACTTACCAGTAAAATTGATCATTGAAGCGGTTTTTTTCTTTTAAGATTTCAGTAGTTTTAATTATTTTTTTTCGAGGAACACTAATTATTTTCCTTTAGTTATTTTTGATGCTAACATAAAAGTAAATATTCCTTACAAAATCTAGGACTTAGAACCAGTAAAATTGAGGTTAATTTTTGTGGGTGTATTCCTATTTACTTTCCAAAAATAAAATTAGCCTTAGTTACACTTTATAACTTCAGTTGTATACCAGAGTCCTGTCAAAATCGGCCGTGTTGTTCCGGAGATTATTAGCCGGAACAAACAGATAGATGACATTGAAAAATAGTTTTTTTTTTTTGTACACATACCATATCATTCATATGTATGTATATTGAAGCAAAAATCTGTTATTTTGATATTGTAAATAGGCACATCAATTTATTTGTTTATATAGATATTTCAAATTCATGCCAAAAATTCTCAAGTTCTCAACCTTGATATTACTGTCTTTCGCGTAGTTGGAATCTAGCCAAGGGGAAATTCGAAATGAATATTAGACTAATAATAAATTTTCTATACGTAGTAAAACCCATATTTTCCTATAAAATGTATGTATTAGGTAGATGATCGTATACGTGTTTCTTAAATAAATATTTCATGAATATAATTTCTCAGAAATTATCCGGTTAATTTTCAGCCAATTAAGAGGGTGAATCAGTTCGAATAAATAAAAAATCTATTTTTCTATAATTGAATATGTACCGCCTGCCTTTAGTAGGTATATTTAGTAAGAAAACGTGCATGGGGTCATATTTTTTCGTCAATTTAATTCACTAATTATCCTTATAACTTGTTACATATAATATTCCTAGCTATTCTGAAAAACCTGTAATGAGTGATCCATTAATGCACAACGTAGGACAGGACAGGAAAGAAGTTATACGGAGGCCTCTGGAATAAAATGCCTTCTACCTCTTCTGCGACCGATATTCCCCCAGGCTTCCTCTCTCTCACGCATACAGTCCTCTCCTTCTGCAAGAGCACGCTCTCACGAAGGAGAGGACTACGATCTATGCCCTCTCTACACCGACCTTCGAGCGACCCACACCCAGTAACTATATAACAACCTAATTCAAATAACTTCGACGTTTTATTTATTTTGTTTTTAAATCATTGTGGTGTTACTGATATTGAGTTTACATTGTATTTAAATAGACGTATTTTTTTACAATTTTTATTAGATAAACGTACGTAATACAATTTGATTCTTGATAGACTTAATTTCGTGTATGATTGATATCACATGAATTTTTCATGCTTCGTCCGTTGGAACTCTGCCCGATTTATTTGTCATATACGAGTACAATGGAATTTGATTAATTATTTATTTCCTCTGAACTCATTTAAGCATGCAATATTGTACAGAAATTATCGAAGACTTTGTTTGTGCATAAAGTGTGCTTTTTTTCAGACATTGAATAAAATAATTTGTTTACACATGTTGTTTGTAACAAAGTCCACAAATATAAATTAAATTTGAATAATTCATATAATTTGGACACTTAATCTGTATATTTACATATATACACGAAATAGTTGTCCCGATTGACTGATTCATCAACTCAGAGCCTAAGCTGCTGAGTCTACAAACTTGAAATTTTGGCAATAGATCCCTTTTTTATTGTAAGAATCCCCACTAAGAAAGGATTATAGGAAATTAATAGGGTAAAATAAGTGATGAAGTGAGGTATGAAAGTGCGTTATTTTCAGATTAAGAGGCACAAAATTTAATATAGATAAATCTGTTTAATAAACACGTATATCGGGGTTTTCCCAAATTGGACCCCGAAGCGGATGAATTAGAGATTACAGGGTTTATATGGGAACTTCGTCATTTTATAAGTAAGTAATAAATTAAATTGTATATATCTGCTTATGGTTAGAAATATATGTACACGCATATGGGGGTGTTATAAAAAAACGAGATCGCGTTTATTGTCTGCGCTCTTCTCGACTGCGTTCTTTTCCGAACCCGTGGTAGTGTTTTGACGTTTATAAGTGTCTTATCAAGGCCTAAACTTAATAAAGTATTTTTTTTATATTGATTTTAATTTATTGAACGTACGTTCGTCGACGTGGAATCCGACGTCATTACCAGTAAACCATTATCGGATCCACTGTGACGTTTTTGAAAGTTGTAACAATAAATGAACACTTGACTAAACAAATGCCATTGATTCATATACAATAATAGTATTTTGTTATACCATTTATTATAAAATAGAAGTTAATAATAATAGACGGATATTAATAAATAAATAGTTATACATTTTGCAAGAGTGCAAGAAATCATGTTTATTTATATTTATCCTCCTTATGGTTCATCCATTAATCACGTGTTGTTTGTAGTTACTTTTTTATTTATTATATGAAAAAAAAAATTACATAATATAAGCATAAGGATCCAAAATAGGAAAATGTTTTGTAAAGTTTTTTTAATATTATTCAGATTATTTTTCAATGCGGAGATGGTAACAAATAGAGAGGAATGGAAGAGGAAGACATGTTGCGCCGACCCCAAATGAAAATGGGATAAGTTAGGGAGATGATGATGATTATTTTTCATATAATATACTGGTGAATCTTAATCAGAGTACGATTTAAAAAAAAGTATGTAAATCATTCTAGTGTTTTAGCTAATAAGGCAACTAACGGTCAGACAGACGGGCAGAGAGATATACGTTGGTTCAGAGGCAGATTATGGTTTTCTGGGGCCATATTCTAACTGCATATCAGGGGCACAACCGCCATGAACTGTCTTAAAATATTATAAATTCAT
This sequence comes from Samia ricini, assembly GCA_014132275.2. NCBI lineage: Eukaryota > Metazoa > Arthropoda > Insecta > Lepidoptera > Saturniidae > Samia > Samia ricini. The sequence goes on from AP028158.1 coordinate 17,859,351, forward strand.
TCGTAAATAATATCCAACATATAAAACATATTAATATGTACATAGTATATAGAGAAGGCAGTATTATTTTTGCGAGTAATAAAAAGTAAGGAAGTGGAACAGGCAATAAGTATGGAAGAAAAACTAGCCTTTATCTATTACGTTTTTATTTGTAAATAATACAATTCAATATTCATTGAATGTAATATGTAGGCGTTAGTTAGTAAACGGATTTCACTCTAATTTTCTTGGTAAAAAACGCGTGTTCCTGTAGACTATAAAACCCAACGCAACATGCAGGAAAAATTTGGAAAACTCACCCCATAGTGAGTGAAATAAGGAATGAAAATTCAGTTAGATTGAATCTTTGTATGTAAGATCTTAATTATAAAAGAAGTAATCTATATCTCGCTATATAATATGTAGCATTAAAGAAAATTGAAAACATCAGCTGAATTTGCCGAAAAAAGGGAAGCAAATTTTTACCTATGATAATAAGTTATTTGTATATTTTAGTTTATCTATGTGCATACAATGTTTTAAATACACGGGATATAGTTAGGTATTATATTAAAATCAATACTTACCCAAAGATGCATGGTTTATAACACTGAGCTTGTCACTTTGTCAGAAAACAACCGATGCAAGGTTTAAATACTATTGGGTTTTGTTTACAATTCGTAAACCGTAAACTGACTGAATGAATAATGTGCGAGTGTGTTTCTCACGTCAGATCCCGTTATAATATGACTTATATAAGTATCGACTGGAGTACGATCTGTGCCTGAGTCACTATGTTGCCGCTATGTAAACATAAAACATCGACTCTGTCTACGTATCTACGTGTTTGTAATTAATATTTAATATCTACATAATATAAAAAGTCAACCCATGTCTCTGGTCGTCATTCGTTGGCTTATAAGTTCTCGAACCACTCAATCGATTTAAATGATCGTTTTAAATCCTATGTATGTTTTGTGATAAGGTTTTAGGATATTTATTATTACGTTAGGAACTATATATAAAAATTTATGAGGATAATACCGAATGAAATTGACATAAAATTGTCCAAAATTGTTGTCTTTGCAATATTTTATTCACAGCAACTAACATATACTTTTTATGGAACTATATGGTGTTTTTTTTTCAGAACTTCTTCCATTGTGGGGAGACAAATTTGTATGGAAATAATTCATGTTTATTTTTAATTCAATATTCAATTTACAAACATGGAATCTCACACTACCGGAGTAGCGGTCCGGTCACAATACCTTATGGAAAAGTCGACGCCTCTTTATCCGTTAGTTGACATGTAACTTGAGGCCCGTTGAACTAATCATTAGATGTTTTTTTTTATTCGTACCTGGTTTTAGTATGTGTCTAGGTATATTTTGTTTTATTGAATAGTATCTAAAAGAATATAAGAAAAGTGCAAATAACAGGAAAATTTTATAAAAATGATAATTATTTACATCCTTATCTTTAAGTTATAATTCACGAGAGCATAGTCGCGGGGCGTAACTAGACTCAATTATGGAGAGTTGGAGGAAGGGACAAACAGAGAGACCTTGATTTTTACATAATGTAAGGGTTAAAAGGAATTATTGCTTCACCTCGCAATCGAAATTACATGTTTCCGTTTTATTCAAATGATCAGTTATCACACGAAATCAAATAATTAGGACTCTCGATTCGTCATAATATAAGTGACATAAATAAAGCCATAACGATAGATATGAGATAATGCGATGTTTTTTTTTGTTTTACCGGTCAGAAGGCGATGAACTTTGCTAAAATGTAGTTCGTAATCTATTTTGAGAGCGTTAACACCGACGGGTTTTGGATGTCAATACACAAGTTTTTTTGGCGCGAATTCTGTATTGTTAATTTATATGTAAATATTTATGATCAAAGTCGTATCAATCATACTCTATTTTGGGCGTATACATCAGTGTTAACGACTTTTATGTTGTTCGTGTAAACATTGCGAACATTTTTGGCTCTTTCTCTTAGGGATCGTTCAAGTTTTACGTACGCATGATTAGGGAGTGGAGGGGGGTCTATGTTTTGCTAATTTTTGATGACATGGGAGACGGGGTGGAGTCTGTATGAGGATTGCGTAAGCAATATTTACTTACTAATTAACGTTGTTTATTTAAAAATTATACCAATGCTTACGTAATCATGGCGAAGAGCTTAATAGTCTACTTAAAAGTGAAAAAAAAATTGTTTACGTATTATAATATGACCCTTATACGGTAATAACCTATACTATAAATGCTCTAGTTGTAAATAACCCACTGCGCTCTCTGAATGCCCTCTAATTTTCTCTGGATCTTCTACTGCCTTCCTAGAAAGTCATAAACGCCCAGACATACACAATACAACTTCTGTACGTTTTCACCATAGAATTTTTAAAGTGAAAACATCTTTAGCGGCTTTGAGCGACTCTCAGTAGAGAAAAAACGTTATCGCGTTATCAATGCTATGACGGCAGCCGTCAAGATGCTACAGTATGTAGCTCAAGTATTAGATATCCCAGATAAACAATAAAATTTATATTTGCTTAGCCTATCGTATATTTTGATTATGAATTAACTATATGGAAACATAAATAACTAGCTGATGCCAGCGGCTCCGCATGCGTTTCATATGTCATTTAGGTGTGAGTAACCTAACCTAACCTAATGAAACCAATGAATTATGAAAGGAGAGTCTTTTTGTTTTTATTAGCGGAAAAAATGAGAAAGGGTCGATGGTAAAAAAAAAAAAAATAGCATTTAACCATCTACGAAAAACTCTGCGTCGAATAGTAGTAGTCCCATCCCAATATGTTTAGTAATTTTGAGGTGATGGTGCGTCAAACAACCCCATTTTCCTTTTATATGTATATAGAATATGTTTTCCTACATATTATATGTTCTAACAAAAACTTCATACACTTATTCAAATTTGAAATGAAACTTCTAGATTACTGAGATACTAACTATTGCGGATGAGAGAAGGTGTGTTGACTAAAGCAAATAGTGACTATTTCGCTTATATTATACTATATACATTATTCGCTTTGAGAATATTGTTATCGTCCAAGAAACAACTAATAAAAAACTATTTTCTGTTAAATATACATCTGCGTTTCGTATCAATATATGAAGCTTCGTGACGATAGACGCAGGTGTGGCTGCATTATTAGAATTATAACATTCAAAATGATCGTCAAATACAATCTATACGTGATATAAAGTGACCTACATCACGTCGCCTCTATCACAAACAGGTTTCATCATATCAGTAAATTATGATGTGAGTTCTACACTATAGAGCAGCGATAACTACCCTTTACGTTAAAACGCCTCCATAAAAAATATTTGATACTGCCCCTGTCTATATCAATACGATACTTATACCAAAAATGCAGTTTTAATTTTTTTTGTCTTTCTGTTTGTTGGGAATAATCTCCGGAACGGCGGACCGATTTTGACGGGACTTTAATATAGCAGTATTAGTCTAATACAATTATTATTTCAAATGGTTATATCATTGTATATATCAAAAAACCCGTTGTGTGCCCGCGGTTGCGCTCGCGTTTCATATAGGCATCACTGCGTTTTAATTTTTTTTTACGGAACCCTAATAAATTTTTTCGCAGTAAGATAAAGTAAATAAATTTAAGCACTTGCCCTTAAAAATATGAATTGAATTGGATTTTATTGAAATTTTTATAAGTTTTAATTTTTTTTAAGCAGTACCCTAATTATTTACGAAAAAATAACAGTACCCTAAGTTACCCAGAGTAACTTCAGCTATATACCAAAAAAGTTCTATCAAAATTCGTCCAGCCGTTCCGAAGATTACCCGGAACAAATAGACAGACAGGCAAAAATTTTAAAAATTGTATGTTTGGTATTGACATCGTATATACGTTCATTTATATTAAAAAATAATTTTAACATTACAACAGACACTCCAATTTTATTTATTAGTATAGATTAAGTGCCCTAAAAAGTAATTTCACTAATAAATTAACGCGCTAGCCACCATGTTGCTTTATTCTGTGATTGCACTGATCAATCAACATCCTAGAGATGTCGTCGATTCTCTTTGAAAAAGATCGATTTTGAATTCAACTCCGATTCAGAATTCAATATAACAATTGAAATGAAAACTATGATATGTAATCGATACCTACTTTGTGGCTGGGTGCCTTTAGCAATCGCCCCGAAAGTTCGGTGAAGCTGTAAACGCCCGCCCGGTCAACAGCGTTAGCTAGGTTAATTAAAAAACAAATTTCCGATACCTATAATCTGTTTCTTGTAATATATACTTGTAATATTTATATAACTAAGTAATCTAAGTAGCTTTTTTCATAAACATATTATGTTAGTGACCGCGTACGCAAGACTCTCAACTTGGTGTAAAATATACTTTGCTCGCGCGGGCCATTTAAAAATCGTAAGCGGGCCACATTATGGCCCGCGGGCATAGGATTGAGCAACCTTGGTATATTCGAAACATACCAAAAATACAATTTTGAAAATTTTTGTCTGTCTGTCTGTTTGTTTGTTTGTTTCAGGTAATCACCGGAACGGCTGTACTCATAAAAATATTTCATTCGGCTAATACTGACATAGAAGCGTTTAAAGTTTTTTTGTTGAGATCGAAAGGGAATTATTTATCCAGTTAGTTCCCTTAAAACAAAAATACGAAATACCTAAAGTCTGACGTCATATCTTTGTGAAGTGCGCACTCTCTCTCTATGAAAAAATGAAAATGTTTACAACGGTAATTGATTTTCATTCGCATCTTTTCATCTAATCTTGATGACGAATTTTTTTTCTACTGGAACTGACTGCGGACTTTTATAGTGGAAATATAATGATGTATGACGTAACGTAAATTTTTGTTTAATTCAATTTCCTCGAACCATTCTAAATACTCATTTGTTGTTTACTTCTCTAAGAACTTGAGACTATATATTTAGATAGGTTTCCTTTTAGTTCAGATAATATCGTATGTAATATGTTCAATTTTTTTTGTTGTACTGCAACAGGTTAGTTCGTGTAAAGTTGTCATCTTTGCTAATCTTGAAGTAAAATTGTTTTGGGCTCTGGCGTCATTTACTTGCCACACCACACATTCTTTAAAGGCCAAGCCAAGGTTCGTACCATTTTGGTAACCCTTGTGCTAGTTACCTTTTTGTGGCTGAGTGCCTTCAGCACTCGCCCCCAAAGTCACGGTGAAGGTGTAAAGGCCCTTCCGGTCAACAGCGTTAGCTAGGTAAAAAAAAAAAACATTCTTATTTGAATCTTACTTGCATTGTCCACTATAATTTGTAGTCCAGCCGAACTCAATATTACTTTGAAGAGAAATTTCGACGTTGTCCATTGTTCCGGATCAAGTAGTTTCGATTCATTTTTAATTTCCATCTTTTTATAAATTGCGCTTTGACCCATCCTCTTGCACAGAATGGGTACAGCTTTTGTTATTTTGCTTCACTGCGATTTTAAAATGCTTGACCGCATCAAATTTTACAATACAATCAGTTATGGACGTCGATTGAATCCATAACCAGTTTAAATATGAAGAAACAGTTTATTACTTGTGCACTGTGTTAGCTATCTTATGGTAAACGAGGTAGGAAATAGACAAAAAAAAAACTATGATACACTAGAGTTAAATAAAAATACCAATTCAAAAGCACGTGGGATTTATTAGAATATAATATTATTATTAGTTAGAAGTCCTTTAACAAAGCGATTTTTATACATGAATAATGACACAAATTGATCATTGTCCCGTTGTTTTGAAATAAATATTGTGTTTAAACTATGGGGTAGTACGCTGTATCAAGTAGCAAGCAGTTATTGTTCACGGCCGAGATGAGAATGTACCCGTCTTCGCCCCAGGATTCACCCCACGAGTTCTTCACAATCCAATAAGTGTCTCCGTCTCTCACCCCATAGCCAACCACGGTTACTGCATGATTCATATTTTCACCATCGCTGGAAACAAACATTGACAATACGTGGAAACAACTGATTTATTTTTGTACTTTTCTAAATAGATGACAGTATTTCGGATGGAAGTATTATGAAAAGGGAAGAATACATAGTAAATTAAAAGAAAGAATAGATAGTTTATTTGAAAAGGAAAATATGTAAGCTCAGTCACCGTCTATTGATAAAAATGAAAGATGTGACGAAAGTGATATCGAGATGAGAGAAATCTTGGAAGCGTTAACCAGTATAAAATTAGATACGGCTGCAGGGTATGACATGACTACGGCTGAAATGATGAAGTCTGAACAGGGTGTAATAGTACCAAAGTTACAGAAGACAGAAGGAAGTCATCATACAGCTTTATAAAGGAAAAGGGTTGGAGCAAGACTTCAGTTTATTCAGCATTGTCGGCAAACGAAAAGGTTTTCGTTAAAAGATAGAGGAGTGAGATGTGTAGGAGGGAGCCGATGGCGGCCTGCCACCACTGTGGCGCTCTAGAATAAACCGCGCAGCACACTCTACTGAGAGTGCTGCGTGGGTTGAGGAGCGTCGCAGTTTGGTGGCAGAGACGGGACCAGACCTATCATTGCCGAGCGTGGTGAGATCCATGCACGGCAGTGAGAGAATCTAGAGCGTGGTGGTCTCCTTCTACGAGCAAGTTTTACTGCAGAAGGAGGCCACAGAGAGGGAGCGGGAAGAGGATCCTTTAACGGTTAACCCGTGCTCTCCCACCTATTTGAGCCAGCTACCTGATCCACATGTCCCTCTCTTCTACAGTTCTTGTACTTATAAGAAGGCAAAGAAGAGAAGGGCGGGACCTACGTGGTTGGTTGTTGAGAATGGGGAAAGTGCCCTTCCTCAGATGGAAGATAAAGGTAATGGAAACCCGCGTGATTCTCTCCCGGATTAAAGACGCCAAGGGGATGCGCAAAAGCATTTTTCACTAAAAAAAAAAAAGGGAAGATATAGAATGTACAATCGAGATTCATGAGAGGAACGGGGTGCACGGATCAAATATTTTCCTTAAGAACTATAGCTTTTTGGCTTGTAGTCAAAAGGTCTATTCTGCTTTCATAAACTTGGAAAAGCCTTATGAGTTAAGACAGAGTGTTAAGGAATTAATTGTAAGCAGCGTTGTCTGTATATGTTTGGTGTTGTGAGCGGTAACTTGATACGAGTATTGATATCCGTTAATTCATTTATTAACGATTTATCTCAAAATATATTGAAATACAATGTCAAACAGGTTTTAATGTCCAAAGGTTATAGAATGAATCATTACTTGAATTATAGTGATGTCTAGAAATGACATTCTTCTCTGTGCTTCCGCTAAAACCGTCTGTAACTCTATGAATTGTATATTTCATACATAAAATAATTTACAAAAAAAAAACAGGTGAAGTTTCTTGCTGGCTCTTTTCGACTGTTCTGTTTTCCGAACCGGTGGTAGTTTATTGACGTTCATAAGCGCTTTCAGGGCCCGAGAGTTGCAGTACTTGTGTCAGGTTAAACGGGGCATAAACAGACTGGTTTAACATCAACATAGGAGTTAGAGAGGGATGTGTTGTGTCACTAGGACTGTTTAACTTATTTATAAACATTTGCTTAAAAGATTTGAAAGAGAGTATTGAAAGAGTAATTGAAAATGAAAGGTCTGACTGCCAAATTTGTCTTCTGTACGATGATGCCAAGTTTAAACTGGCATCATCGGCCAAGAAATTCCAGGTGAGGGTCAGTATTTTGCAAAGAGTTGAAAAAAGAAAAGGAATAAAAGTGAATGTTAGTAAAATGAAGGTAGCAGTTTTTGAAAATGAAGAAAGTATAACAGTTTTAATTGAAGGAGAAAGAGCGGAAGAAGTGAAAGAGTTTGTATACTGTGAGAGTCAAAGGCTGCAAGAAATGAGAAGTTTAATTGTGATATTGGACGAAGAGAATGCTAGAGAATCGAGTGAACGGAGCCCTGCGTAGCTTCATGAGGAGCCATAATTTATCCGAGAAGGCACGTTTGGCTATGCATCAGGGTGTACTAGTTCCTACACTTATGTATGGTAGTGAGTCCTGAGTGTGGCAGAAAAAGCAATAAAGTAATATTAATTCATCAATAATAAAAAGTCTAAAAAGTATGCCCGAGAATTATAAATAAAATAAAGAATAATGTGATAACGAATCGGTGTGGTGTCGTGTCAAAGATAGAGAAAATTATGCTTAATTGCTTTGGCCACGAGATAAATAAAAGAAAAGATAAATAAAAGAAGTTTGACGAAACAGATTTTAAAGGCGAGAGTGACTGGGTAACTCTGTAAAGGTTGACATAGGTGAACATGTCTCGACCAGATCGAAGACGTTCTGATGAAAGGTCGCAGTCAAAAGTACTCGTACCCGAAGGACGTGTATGAAAGTAGTAGACGCAAAAGATGTGTGTCAGGATTTAGCTGGTGAAAGGGTGAAGTTTCTGTCTACTCTTATGGGAGAGATGCGTGATGTTATGTGATATGATATATAGGTATTTTGTAAAACTTTACATAAATTGGTTAATTTATACAATTTTTTACAGAAATGCGGACTTGATTAGGTAGATGGTATGGCATACATCTATTTTAGATCACTCAGCTGGTCGACGTCTGATCAGTCAAGACTGATACTAATGAAGTCATAAAATAAAGTAGGAAAAAATGCCATCTGACAAGCTTTTAATGTCGCCCGAACTTCCAATGAAATACTAACAATATCTTAATAACTCTAGCTTAATAAGCTAACTATGTACTGCTATATACATATAATATATAAAGACAAAAAAAACAGTTGAGGCAATAGATCCATGTGGTTCTAATTTGATATTTTGCATGCTTGACATTTCACAGTCGACTTATCACAATTGAGTTTTGGGTAATATAGAATGGATGTCACTAATAAAAACTGATATCGGTGTGTTCCGGCTTATTGTGTTTACCATCCTACACCACATCGTCACTTAACATCAGGTGAGATTTTGGTCAAAGCACTGAGCTTTTAAAGTGTAAAGAAAACATGAATTCTGGTGTGTCTTGAATAGGTTTGATAAAATAACCGGTATTCTGTAAGAGTGTTCTGTAGAAACTAGAAAGATACTTAATTAATAAATATATGGGTATGAAATTGCAAGGATTGTTTTTACACACGGTGTTTTAATAAAGAAGTTTACCAGTCGATGTCATAGAAGATTCCGCTCGAGTACAACACCATTTTATTACTGGCGTGGACCCCGACAACGACCGGCCCGTACTTGTACAGAGCCGCTTTCATGGCGTTGACGTTGCGCGGAGTCACCTGACCGAAGCCGGAGATGCCGTACACGCGGGACATATTGCGGATGCCGCACATACCGTTCTAGAATATCAAGATTCAATTCCAAGATCGTCGAAATTATATTGATTTTGTTTTCTTTTTACATTTTTTTTTGTTACATTTTTTTAAGTTGAACTTCGTTGTGCGTACTGAAGGCAATATTTCAAGTTGGCAACACACGGGATGCGAGGTTGAAGTGGAAATGGGCAGGCCATGTCACCAGAAAGAAAGGCTCGTGGTGTAATGCAGTGATAGAACGGTGACCATCGGGCGAGAAACGCCCACAAGGAAGACCACAGATGCGTTGTGGTACGACGATATCAAGAGAATGACCGAAACAAAATGGATCGCAGAAAATGGCACAATATGAAGTAGGCCTACACCCCAGCGGTCGAGAAAGGCTAAAGAAGCGATGATGGTGCAGTGGGTAGTACGGCCGGATTCCGCGTCAATCGACGCGGGTTCAATCCCACCTATCCAATACTCTAAAATCGACCTGAGCTTTCGGTGAAGGAAAACATCGTGAGGAATGGTTCCTATGCTATGGTTAGCATGGTGGTAGCGCCTGAGCTTGGGTAGCTACCACCCTCAAGTTTGAAAACCTGTCGCCAAATACCAATAGGTGTGTTCCGGCAGCATCACTTGAGAAACCAGTACCTAGGCTTAGTGTGTTGACCATCCTGAACCACATTGTCACTTAACATCAGGTGAGATTGTGGTCAAAACACTGAGCCTATGTCGGGTAAAAAAAAGAAGAATAACTTTCATTTATCTTTATTTAGTCATTTATATTCAGTTGGATTTATATAATTTAGAATATATTATGTCAATTCTATCCTACCTCCATTTGATAAAGTCCGTATTCACTATCAGTTGGTATGCCGTGCTCCAGGACATATTTCATGGCGCCGTCGACCATGCCACCGTCGCAGCCGGTGTTACCAAATCTATATTATCAAATGATTAAATATTACCACATAATATACAATAATAATAATTAATTAAATTTAAAATTACTGAAAGATTCTAAATATAGTTACACAATTAATATATTCGATATATAGTCAGTGTATTGACCACCCCCGCACTAGAGCATTCGCCCTGTGTCGTAGGGATGTCGTTAACAATATATTCAGTTAATTAAATTAATTATGGATAGAGAAAAAAACCACTACCATGTGTAATCATTTATTGTGTGAGAAAAGGCTACAACACCCCCGCAGCCACAGTGTGGCATCGCGTCGCTTCAAATCGTTTCTCCATTCATAACTATGTTACATGTCTACTAACTGTTATATTAATTTATCTGTTTCAATGTAATCTAAGCCTTGTAGCTAACTTTTCAACTTTTTCTTTCACTTAATGTCTATTTAGGTTGACAATACATTTTTTTATATGATGCACAGCACAGTGACTGCACTGGACCTGATGGTAAGTACAGTACAATCCAAAACAGCGGCGACTGACACCGAACAGTATTCACTGCCAGTCACCGCTGTCATGTCATATTTTGTTGTATGGAAGAGAACTGGAAATGTTAAACGTGATACGATATCTATCTACATGGCGTAATTCTTTGCTACTGCTACAGTTAACTGATATTGCTACAGCTAGGTTATTCTACTTTGGTTACTCTCATAGCGTGATGTTTTATGGAATTTTGCCGCGAGGAACAGCAGCTGAAGAAGATACTTTATTTATTTTACAAAAAAACGAGCTGTTCGAACAATTCATAATTTGGGACCTCGCGAATCACTCAAAAACAAGTTTCCGAAATGTAGTATCTTGCATTCCCAATAATTTTTTTTAACTTACTGTATGTCCGCAAAAATATAGATGAACTTGTAAATGATCAGCATAATTTTAATACAAGGAATGAACATAAATTAACATTTACATGTTTCAGGCTAAGCAAACTAATAAGAGTTTTCTAGGTAATTAGTGTTAGGTTTTACAATAAAATTGCAAAGCACACTACCCATTTACCGGAGAACAATCAGACAGACAATTTTTTTGAAACTATCACAACGCTGTCCCAGACTCCCTGTTGCAGACTCTGAAGTCATATATTGTTTTTTTCTCAAATATCTTCAATGTACAGATTTCGTTCCGTTAATCCTTATATTATAAGAATAGATTATCTATGTCCTTGTAATGTTCCAAATTATTAAAAAAATAAGTATAATAATAATAATAATCGTCAGAAATACATTTATAATTTGCTAACGTAATCACATTCATAACACTTCGTCCCCCATGTCATCAAAAATAAACAAATCATCAACCGTCCAATTAATTACAATGAAATAATATTATATATTCTGCGCCATATTTATTACCTATTGATGTTATAATTGACATACAGTTCACTGCTTCCAAAAAATGACTCTTTAATACAACGCCTAAAATGCCTAGATTGTGTGAAAATTGAATTTCAAAATATTGTTTTCTTATTTATTACCTATGTCTTAGATATTTATTATCTGTGTGCTATACATATATATTTTATATCATGTCATTTTGTTCAATTTCAACCAATCCATCAATTTTTTATTGTTATCGAATAAGACTAAAACTCTTACTTAAAAACTCTTGTATCATACTAAAGGCGCCGCGTGTCAATCAAATTAGTATAACTTTTCATTGAAATGACCGATGCTAATGAATAAAGTTTTGATGTTACTCCGATGTTAACAAACATTGACGTGAAGACCCGATACATATGCAGAGGCGTCTTTACCTATTGTGTAGGGTGTGCGTTGCACACGGCCGCACCGTTGATAGAGGGGTCCGGCCTCAGCAATTTTAATGAACCTACCTCCGTGTTTAGACGCCGGGCGTTATAACTATGCCTCACGCAAAAAAAGCTCCAGTTGCAAACATAAGGTATTTGGTAAACACCTAACAGGCCGAAGCGTTCACATGTTAACATGTCTATATAAATGTTGACATAAGATGTTAAAAAATGGCAATTGTTAAAAAAATTGACTCTCTATACAAAACGATAGGCTGATCGAGTTAGTATGCAAGTCGATTTTATTTACAATCTCCATTTTCTAACATTTATATAAACATGTTAACATTTGTACTTATTCCATTTTGACCGCGCGTTTACTAGAGTAATGATTGCGCACGGGCGCTACATGGGCTAGAGACGCCTTTGTGCATATGCATGCTTTGTAGATAGTTGTAGTAACGGATATTGTGCTGTTAGAGTTATCTTTGAGCAGTCATATACAAAACCTTGTAATATAGATTTAGTATTGGGATTGGGTACAGTTATCTATTTATAAAAATTAGTGATAATCAGTATTGTGTGTGTAATTGTGTTTTCAGATGTATTAGGTTGGCTCTTTGTGTTTGGGTGTAATGATATACCATACAAAAAACTATAATATGCAGCGTGTACTGTAGTACTTAATAACATAATAATTACAGAAATGGAGACACACTAAACTATGTTTTGTAATCCGTAAATTAGTCATGGCTTTTTTTAAGTCGACTAAATGCATTTCATTATTTTATTCTAATTTGTTTTGCACCATTCTCTTTCCTAATAGAAATCTAAATATATCACATGTACATCACACATCTATCTACTTGCTCATTATAAAAAAAAACACTGTAATAATCTATATTCATAAAAAAGTCGGGCTATTTAACTCATTTATAACTCAAGATCGGCTGAATAGATAGAATAGATATGAAGAAAGTTCATTTTCTCATTCATTTTGTACAGAAAGGTTTTATTGATCCAAAAGCGGTAGGAAGTTTGCCGGCCCGGGTAGTCAGGTAATAAATTAATAAAAGTTTTAGGGTAACTATTACCAATAAATAGAAAGTAGACACATAATTAAAACTGCCGCGTGAAATTTGCTCGGCCACGTTAGCTTATGTTTAAGATGTTTTGACGGTATTATTTGTAATGTAAGGTAACTCACCCCCAAGCGCAATCGATAAGTGACTGTTCACTCAGTTCCAGGAGTCGGCCACCGTTCTTCCTGGCGAGGGCGCCTTCGACGGCGGCCGTCGTAGAAAATGCCCAGCAAGAACCGCATTGGGCTTGATCTGGAAAATTTATATTCTAATCATCTTAATTATTCTCTAGCGAAGCTATGCATCATCGCGACATGAGTTTACGACGTATTGGCGTTTTCAAGCGCTGGGTTATTAATAGTTTGAAGGGGCTCAGTTGTAACATGGATACTTTATCGATTGACGCTGATTCGAATTATATAATCATATACAATTACTACTTCATCCATACATTCAATCGAAAGACGTCCACTGCTAGACATAGGCCCCCCCAGAGATCTCCACAACGACTGGTCTTGCACCACCCGCATCTAGCGGACTCTCGCGACCAGGTCGTCGGTTCACCTTATGGAAGGGCTACCCACGCTACGTCTTTACAACAACTGTTACTAATTAATAAATTGATTCAGTAGTTGCAAGTAAAATTTCGAACGAATTAATAGAGAGCTACCGCCTTGAAGAATGTCGATAGCAATATAATTACACTGGTCGGCAACTAAATCCTCCTTTAAACAAAATTAATATAAGTATGAAGAGTGTAACTCGCTATATATAAATATTTATTTTTTATTTTATCGCTATTACGTGTATATTTTTGTTGTAGATAAGTTTAAATTGCCCAAATATTCAATACTTTTTGTCGCGTTCTCACACTAATGTAACTTTATTCCATTTGGATTTTATTTATACTAAAATAAAAACGATTCGAAGTGATAGAAAAAGATAGAACGACATTGATTGAAGTTGTTTTAACATTGTCTGTTATCAGAATCATAGAAAAAGTCAGTCAAAGGATAGTGGTGGTATCGGCAATCGCAGAACCTATGAAAGAATGTAACAGCAATAACAACTTTTTATGGATTTATCTAAAATCTTGTTTGAAAGCCGTTTCATAATGACAATAAATATTTTTTTTTAATTTTTTTTCTTAGTAATATCCAATAATATTAAAAAATAAATTAGGAATATGGAATTGATACTAGAAAAAGTTCCAAAAAAATTACATGAAATTTTTATGATTATTTGAATGTTGTAACTACATTAATGGAACTGTAAGAAGGATAGTCCAAATAATGATTCCTTTTTATGGAAATAGCTCAGTTTTGCACTACTTAGTAAATTATTAATACTAAAACCCTGACGCCGCAAACTGGAAAGAAATAATATTTTAGGTCCGAAAATAAGATAATTTTGAGGGCAAAGAATTAAAATTAATTTAAATAGCGAGCACAGATTTTTTGCGGGTGTAGAATAATTGTTTTAGAAAAAAAAAATATGAAAGCTATCATGGCCAGAAGTAACATTCGCAGATTTTTGTTAGTCAATTTGCCTTGGAGTCCATTACAATAGGTGAAAAGGAAAAGAACTTCAAAATAAAACAGTCTTAATGTATTGGAACAAAATATTACAACTATTTTAGCCGTTATTAAATTCGCATTTATTCAGTTATTAAATTATTTGAATTTAAATTCGTTATAATTAAAATATTCATTACATCAAATATATACGTGATACGAAGGTGTCAGACAAAAATTAATCTCATTCGACAATGCTTTTGATTTATTAATTAGTAGCCATTGTAATCTAATAATAATTATATTCTTTGGCATTATAATGAATGCGTATGTTGATTGGGGTGATGACCCCTTCGAATGTGAGGTCCAGTCCCTCGGGCAGCTCGTCCACCAGCTGCGCCAACATCGAGCTATCGAAATCAAAGTTGGAGTTCGCATACCATACACGAGTTTTAAAAAAGCTAACAATTCGTCTAAAAAATAGGTAGGAATTCAAAGTTATTTTGAAATGTACGAGAAATATGGAGCCTCCAATATGACTCCCCCTCCATAGTCTTTGACTACGACTGCGCCTGTGGGAGAAAGGACTTAAACATGTCCCTAATACAAAATACTTGAATGATCGCATACCAACACGTGCTTGGTATTTTAAATTTGTACTGGTTTTGTATAGAAACAATGAGGTTGCCTACATTTTATTGAAATGTATAGCGAACTGATGGTTTGGAGGTTCGAGGCGTCTAATACTAGTTAGTCTTGGCATTATACGTATTACGTACGTTTAATGGGGGTGATGACCCCTTCAAATCTGAGGTCCAGTTCCTCGGGCAGCTCGTCCACCAGCTGCGCCAGCTTCGAGCTATCGAACTCAAGGTTGGGGTTCGCATACCGCAGCGAAGGTCTCGTCCCGGTCAAGAACTTCAGTTCATCTTTCGTTTTATCAGTGAATTCGTTCACTTCCAATTTATATCCGAGATTCTTTCTGTTATGTTCTGTGATTAATCTGGGAATAATAGAGTCATATATGTAACTTCTATATAAGTTACATGTTTATTCTTCAGGCTTCTTAAGAGGACATGCGAGCGGCATTTATTCCATACAATCGTAGTCCCCCATTTTCCCCCTGTAATCTATATCTATATCCTAATAAATAAAATTGAAGCGCAGACTGTTTCGAAACATTTATGTATAATGAGAAATATCTTTGCTTAACGTTAGTAGCAAAAAAAATCGGAAAATAATTAGGGTCCCGTATACGAGTTAATAATCATTATTGGTTAATAATCATTGGAATGTAACGTTTTGAGGGGGTTGTTCATTGAATCGTATTTTTTTTCACAATTTCATGAGTTTTAAATGTTGTATATGGAACTCAAACTGAAAGATCCAAAATTTTAGGGCCATAATGACGAATCAATTGACACCTTATTCTTAAAAATGAATAGTTATATTATGATATATGATTGGTAATCGTGGTAATGAATAGTTTAGGCGCTACGGTGCCATATACGTAATTATAAAATATATATTTATATACATATTTAATTAAATTGGGGTTTCTTTGACGCACCATCACCTCAAAAGTACTGAACATATCGGGAAAGGATTATCCATTCGGAATTTTTCGTAGATGGTTATAGGTTATTTTTTTTTTGGTTCCATTAATTTATTTTTTTAGGTTAGGTATTAAGTTTATTAAGAGCTGCGGGCACAAAGTTAGTATAAATAAATACATAGATCACTAAAATCATAACTCTTATTTTTGACTTCGCCGTAGTCTGGTCTGGCGATGATGGCGCAGTGGATAGTGAGGCCGGATTCTGCATCAATAGACGCGGGTTTAAATCCTCGCATCCAACTCAAAAATCAGTCTGAGCTTTCGGTGAAAGAAAACATCGTGAGGAAACCATAGCATGGTGGTAGAGTATTTTCTAATAAAGCCTGATTAGCTACCACCCTCAAATTTGGAAACTTGTCGCCAATTACCAATAAGTGTGTTCCGGCAGCATCACTTGAGAACCAAGGCTCAGAGTGTTTGCCATACAGGACCACTTCGTCACTTAACATCAGGTGAGATTGTGGTCAAAGCACTTAGTCTATATCGTGTAAAAAAAAAATTTACAACTCCCATTACATAGAATGTAAATCCATTTTATCAATTGTATTAATCTGCTATGAACTTACTTCCAGTTCCTGTGGAATATTTGTTTCCTGGTCTCATGTTCTTCACCATCATATTCCTTTTTATAGTCCTCCTTGAACCTGGAAAAGATTCATTCAAATATTCATTCAAAAATATTTATTTACGGAATTTATCTAAAATTATCAAAGAAAGAAATGAAGAGTTACTCCAAATCTTCTTTAACATAACATAAGCTCATTCCTGTTATCCCCGAAGGGTTAGGCAGAGGTGAAATAGCGAACTACACCACCTACATTCCGCCGAGCTTAGTTCCTTCCCAGATCTGACAGGGGGCGAGCCTGTCGCAATATCGGGCGCAAATTCCAGACTCCGGGATGATACTAAGTAGACAAAACCCAATTTCATTTGACCCAACCCGGGGATCGAACCCGAGACCTCAGAACGACAGTCGTACCGTAATACAACTGCGCAACGGAGGCAGGCATTACGTGTAAATAAAGGAGATTCAAACTTGCCTTCAGCACTCTCCCCCAAAGTTACGGTGAAGCTGTAAAGGCCCTTCAGGTCAACAGCATTAGCTAGGTTATAGTTAAAAAAAAAAACTTAGATATTTTAACTTTAAAAAAATACTCTAACAGCAAATAATCTACATTATACCTAATTTATTACATTAATTGCAAACTGACCTTTGAAAAGCGAAACCCGAATCCTCAGAAATACCAGAGTGTAGACGATTGATGTCGTTTTTGAAAATTTTACTAAAACTTTGCGGCTCTTCACAATTATCGTGCTCTGCAAAATTAATTTACTATGATAAATATTTTTGTTTTTCTACTGTCCAAGAAGAAGAGTTGCCAGACTAATATACCAGTCCGTCGTGATAGCGCTCAAGCGACGCTACAAGTAACATAGATTTGTTGTATATAATTTATTACGGCCTTGGATACTAATCCTTTAGGTCCGATTTTGATTAATTTATCTAATCTTCCATCATTATTCTTATAAAATAGAGACTCCTCGTTAGGTCTTTCTAGGAAATTTTTGTGATAGCTCAAAACTTACACTATATGATATATATTTTTAAAATAAAGACTTTACTTGAGCATAACAACAAAACTGTTTCACGTAAAATTGGTTATTATAGGGTTGTTAGTTAATTTATACTATTACCAATAATATTATAAAGAGAAAAAATTTGTATTTTTGTATGTAACGAATAAACTTAAAAACAACTGGACTGATTTGGATGAACTTTGTTATGGAGGTAGTTTGCAATCCAGGGAGGAACATAAATAACAGGGTAGTTTTTATTCCGAAAATCCCACGGGAACGGGCACTATGCGGGTAAAACCGCGAAGAGCAGCTAGTTAATCACAAAGAACGTGGCTAATAGCCAAAAACTACCAACATACATAAATACAATAGGGTTACCAATTTCCAATTTGTGTTTTAAAAAATTTGCTTGCTACGAAAGGTATAAATAAACGATATTATGTTTTTTCTGTTTGTTCATCATTTGTGTATCATGTTTGTTTTATACTTTAATATAGTTTCAGTATTTATGAATAAAGTTATATATTTTTTGTAATAAAGAAAGAAGTATTCTCTTAATTTTAAAAGAAAGAACAAGATCTATTGATCATGTTGAATATGAGATTACCTGGCAACACTAAGTGATAAGTAAGTGTATTTTCATTTTCATCAAATAAAACAAGAAATCCAAATAAAATGTTAGGATGTTCAAACATTTTATTTACCCTAGAGAGACAGAGACAATGTTACGACGTTATATTATGGTGCTTAGTACAAGATCCTATCTATACTAACATTCAATTTGCGGGAAAGAGATAGAACATCCTCTACTCGATCCACACCGAAATCTTTAAACTTTTGTATTTTGAAATATTCTAAATATGTTTTACAGTCGTCAACATTTCAGTCACCTAAAACCAATCGCCGAAACATTCACGTTTGGAAAAAAATAAGGTTTTGATATCTATGCCTTCGTTTTATGCCTATTTCGTATGCCTAAAGTCCAAAAATTATCTAAAGTCAGTATCTAGGCTTAGTGTGTTCACCCATCCTCGACTACATCAGATGTGATTGTGGTCAAAGCACTGAGCCTATACCGTATGAAATAAAAAAAAAACTCTCCGTTGACTAACAGCTACCTGAGTAATCTAACTAATATAGTTTCAGCTTAAACACGAACCAATCAATAATATCATTCTACGCGACATTTGCATTGAACGTGACGTGACGGCTTTTGAATTTAGACGGCTCATTTTGAGATTTTTGCTACAGCATTGTTTAATTGCCGTGTGGTGTCGGCTTAGTACCACCCCATATCTCTTCCCGTGGGTTTCGTAAAAGGCGACTAAGGGACAAATAATCCAGGGGATGGGCAGCAGCATCTTCTGAGTATCACAAACACCTACAGCGACTACCAACCCGCCTGCCAAGCGTGGGGATTATAACAATTCCCCTTTTGTCCAGCAGTGGACATCTTTCGGTTGAATCGACGTCTGCTAAAATAACCATTTCAGCATTAACGGTAAACCATTAATATATTCAAGGAACAAAAATGTTCTCAAAATCGAACCCTGTGGGACGCTGACTCGAGGTATTAATTCCGTGGATTAATGATCAGAAAGATAAGACAAGTTTCATTATAATTGTACAGTGATAAACACATTCAAATGCATTTGAGAGGTCACAGAAAAAACCGATAGCATTGTGGGCATCCTCCAAGGCTCTTCCCAGTATATGATTCGTTAACGTTACACCAGTGTCAATGGTAGATTGCGATTACTTGAAACAAAACTGTCAACTATCCAAAATCTCTTCTGCTTTCAAATATCAAACTAGAGATATCTTTTAAATGAAGTAACCATCAGCCAAATAACTTATTGCTCTAATGTATGATCACAATATAGATGATGTCTGCAAAGATCTAAGTGACGCTGCTGGAACACATTTGTAAGTGCTTGGCGATAGATGTATTCGACAATACCGTACTGTAGTTTCATCATGATGCTTGCTAACTAACACTGTTACATAATCGAACGCACTCGAACCACCATCCAACGATGCGTGCTGGGCCCGGTGATACAAGTTATATGTTATAGTCGGATGGCGGAACGATGCGCCCGTGCAACAGAGTACCCGGCATGCGTTACCACAGCGCTAAATTAATTATACTCACTCTGTACCGGTCGACACCGATGCTCTGGAGACAGGTGGAAGTAAGGTGTGTAGGTTTTGTGTAGGAGATGTGAGTAATGTGTAAGCGTGATACCACCTGACATCCAAAGGCGGCGGCTCGGCACTATCACTCTCAAACACTCAGTCATCAACGTTTATATGTTCAATACAACAACAACAGTTACACAAAACACTATTATAATCTTTTCATAGTTAGATTCACTATCAAACCAGTAATAAACAATTAAATATATGCTCCGACGATATACAACAATACACGTCGACTCACGCACGCACTCAGCTCGACTGCAAGTCCAGTCGCGGTACTTTACAATAAAACTACGTACCCTATTACACTATTAACCCTACGTAAGTATTCATTATTTAACAATTTTAACAAATTAACAATTTATCAACAAAAAATATATTAAAAATTATCAACTACCTACCTATATTAAACAAACACATTTTCGCAGGAGAAGACACATATTCTACAGTGGCACACAGTTATTTGTTTATTTATTAAATAAGTTTACACAACATACCGGAGTTGACGTCTAGAATGTTCTCGTCGAACGTGCTTTCAAATCCATAATAGTCTGTGACAGTATGATCTTGAACATTTCCTTTACCTAGATTGTAATTTTTATGTACAATTCTGAAAAGAAAATTTAAAATAAATCATTTGTTAAACCTCATTAAGAGGACATGAGGGCGGCGAGAGATTTGAAAATTAGGTATTTCAGAAATCTATTGCTATCGAGTTGCGCCCCATAGAAACAGTTATAAAACACGAAAGGGACAACTGCAAGCAACAAATTCAGCTCGCGCTGATTTTTGATTTTACCTTATGGAAAATAAACAAAAACGTCACTTCCCTACGTCACAGTACCTTGGTTCCTCCTCCAAATCTAAACCGATTTTTAATTTTCTTTCAGTTATAGAATAAGAAAGACTTTGGCTATTATGCCTCGAAGTTTTATTATTATTTTTTTTTAATTTTATACATCAAATTTTTTAAAGAATCATTTTAAAATGACTAAAAATCTAGCATTTTTTTTCTCTTTGAAAGACTCCTATTATAGTTTCTGCAATAACTAAATTTATGAGAAAAAAAACGTACGGATATAGCGGTGGTGGATATTCATTATTTGGTATAAAAATATTTACCAAAATGATATTATCTAGGGAGGAAACAGAGGACTTAATCTGTTGTTATTTTTAAACGTAGAATTAAACGTACGTTAAATATTAATGTATTATACGCACGTATAGACGCAGGGTACGGGTAGTATAAAAATATCGATATAAAAGCACACACAAAGCTGGGAATAAAAAAAAAGAGTATTGAAACTTACTGCACTGGAATATGTACATCATTATGTACATAAGCGTATACTGTTATATCCGTCTTTATCGTAGACTGAAATATCGCACTTCTCTCCCATATTTGTAATGTCCTATTCGAGACGACCTTTGTACCTGATAGAACACTGGACTTTGAATAACTTATAATAATATAGTTAATAGGTGCTTTTAAAATTGTTGAGCAGCGACGTACAGAAATACAGTAAACGAGATAGTCGTTGTTTTGTATAACATAGATGGCGGGTATTAGGTGTGATCTCAGTCTATCATTCTATCTATTAACTTTTATATTTGACCTAATCATAAAGAACATTAATATTTATGTACAAAATAAGTAAATAATTTTTTAATACATATTTCATTAGATGAAAATATTTACATAATCTGTGGTTTCGATAAATATTCGATGATAAATATCGGATCTAAAAAGTATGTCGGTTCACTATATGAAAAAAAAAAACTGGCGTCCATGAGCTGTTGCATGTTTTTGTCTATGGTCGCCTCTTAATAATTAGAGAACTTATGTCAAAAATAAAATATTTGGTTGGAATAAACAATATATAGCTTTTCAAAGAACAGTTAACAATAGGAACCTCCATCCGACTACCTCAACACTATGCGGTCCCAAGTAATACGCAGGCAAAACTTTGGACTTTTTGACCCCCCTCTCTTGCCCTTATTAATAATACAGCAAAACTTATTTACTCCTTCCTCCCACGATTACGTAACTACTGGACCTAAGTTTGAAAAAATAAAACAAAATAATATAAGTGAACATTGCTTGCTTGATTAAAATTCAGACGCCTGGTCCTTCATGTTATCAAAATAAGCAAAGTTTAAACCCCCCGCTGCCCTCTGGTCCTTGCGTATTTTATAAACGAGCCTTTACCATACAAAATCGAGCCAAACCATCACCAGTCACTATTTCAACAGTCCATTCAACTGAAAGAAGTCTACTGCTGGACAAAGATCTCCACAGCGACCGGTCTTGCCCCACCCGGATCCAGCAGATTCCAGATTGTGGGGGCCTACCCACGCTGTGTCTTCCGGTACCCGGCAGCCCCTCAAGAACCCGTTAGCCCCATCGGGTGTCGGTTCTACGAGCGATGTGCATAGCCCATTACCGCTTAAGTTCAAAAACTCTTCGGGCAATGTCGGTTACTTTGATTCTTTTTCAGATCTCCTCATTTCTGTTTCGATCACGCAATGAAACTCCGAGCATAGTCCGTTGTCCTTTAACTAAATTTCTAATTAGAACCATTGTAAGCGACCATGTCTCAGTCCCGTAACTCATCACTTGCAACACAGACTTTTGTCTTGAGATACTACGGTATTTCGTTCAACAGTAACCATAGGTAATCATAATTACCTGTAACCGTGAAATTTGTCACCGAAGGTAAAAAGTTTTTAGCTTTATCTTTATTATCTTCATCATCGCCAGACAGTTCAAGGCATACAACTTTGTTGGTTTCTTCTTCCGTGGTCATTGGATAAATCTGTGCAACAAATTGATACATGTGATTTTATTTTTGGTAATGTGACCCAGAATGGTAAACACGTTAAGCCTAGAAGCTAGCGAATCTCAAGAGATGCCGTCGAAGTATTTTTTTTACACGATATAGGCTCAGTTTTTTGACCACAAACTCACCAGATGTTAAATGACGATGGTAAACACACTAAGCCTAGGTAAAGGTTCTCAAGTGATGCTGCCGGAACATACCTATTGGTATTTAGTGACAGGTTTTGAAACATGAGGGTAGTAGCTACTCAAGCGGGCATCATTAGAAAATGCCCTACCACTATGCTATGATTTCCTCACGATGTTTTCCTTCAGAGAAACCTCAAGCCGATTTTAGAGTTGGATAGGTGGGATCGAATCCGGCCGCACTACCCACTGCACCATCAACGCTTTAATGTAATGTAAATAATATATGTAATTCCCCGACGACAGATTTTACCAACTTAAGAGACCATCCCTCTATCTATCTCTAGCTTCCAAGTTCAAGTCCAAGACTTCATCAAATTTCATATGCTTTATTTTAGATTAAATCGGCCATTGCCCAAATATTTTTATTACTGACTAGCTGTGCCCGCGGGTTTATCCGCTTGGAATTCAGACAATTTGCAACCTATGTTCTTCCCCTGAATGCAATATATGTCATTACAAAATTTCATCGAAATCGGTTCAGTAGCTTTTGCGCGATTGACGAACAAATTAATAAAAAGACAGACACCAATTTTTATAACTGTTGAAATGTGTTCTGTACTCAATTCTGAAGCACCGCATAGTATTTTTTAAATTTCTTCAATGTATATATTTCGTCTCGTTAGTCTTTTATAATATAAGTATAGATTATAAATAATTTGTCAATAGCACAATATAACTTGTTTATATTATGCCTTCAAAAACAAAACTTGTAAAAAAAAACTAAGTCTCGGAACTCAGTTTTTCTACCGTAAAAAGTTGTGAGATCCATAATAATAATAATAAATTAAACAAAAAAAAAACATAATCTTATACAGAATCAAAACAAGCATAGAAGTATTGCCAGCATAACTTAATAATTACACATCTTCATTAGGCATTAGGTTCATAGGGTTTAGATCGATAGCGTTCTGTGGAGTCGCGTTAATGGTTATAAACGGACTCTCTTAAAAATACGTTTTTCAATAAATTTTAATAGTGTACAATGTGCACTAATAATGATTTTTAAGTAAACGGGTCGTTCGTTTTTGCAACTCCAAACACTAGGAATAGTTGTCATCGTCGACATCGGCCTACGAGCACCAGCGCCATGATAGTCTATATCAGGTATAACAAACTTCATAGTCTTTGGTGGGTCAAATTTAAAAAACAACTTAGAATTTTTACATTTAACATTTACAACAGTACAATTATAGTGGGTCGTTCCCAGTCAGATTCCGAGTTCTTTGGGTTTGTACCCAGTACCTACCGCATACATAAGTTGAGTATAGTTTTCCGTTTCCCCATAATAGTACTTCTTGCTTACTCCTCCGTAGTAGTCTATGCGAGATCGATCTATCTCAGCGCTATACCTGCGGGTAGATCGATAATATTCATTTAGAAATAGGTTAATGACGGAGAATGGACTCTAGTACAACGACGTAAGAAGTAAACTTTCTTTGTCGGTAAAAAAGGAGTCGCTGATGTTGATCCTACTTCTAAATTTAAAGCAGCTGACGTAAAAATTCCTTTTCGACTGTATAATGTAGCTAAAGATGTATGTCCCGCAGACATAGTTAGCTATATAAAGGATAACACTAACGTCGTCGTTGTGGAAGCCGAGAAAATTGAAATGAAAAGTGTTAAGAAATACGATTCATATGAAATATGTATATCGAAATATAAACTAAATTTGTTTAATAACGATACACTATGGCCAGATGGATTTTTTATCAGGAGGTATATTGTTTTTGAAAACAAAAACAATAAAAGACTCAGATATTTGAAAAGCACAAAAATGAATACTGGAAAAAAATTAGATTCTAATATTAATAAAAAATGTAAGTTAATAAGCTTCAACTGTAAATCCATCAGACCATGTAAAATAAATTATGTATATCGGCGGACATTATAGATTTGCAGGAAACCTGGTTTGCTACCCCATGAGTTAACATTTCTTAAAAACATAGTTGCTACAGTTCAGTGCTACAGGAGTTTCAGCTGTAGATCCATCTGAGTTATTGTGCGGTCGCCCTGTACGGTGGAGTTGCGTTGCTATGGAGATCAAATGCTTTTGATAACGTTTCGTTGATAAAATATAGTAATGTAAGATTAGCTGGAATTAAGGTTGTGATAGAAGCTCGAGAGATTTTGTTTTACTCTGTGTATATGCCAGTAAACAATTTCAACAATTTAGTCGAATATACGCATTGCTTAGTTGAAATTAATGCTATTGTTGAATGTAGTACCGTGGAAAGGATTGATTTTCCTAGTTAGTTTAGGGAGTGTTGTAGTAACATCTGTAAGAATATTAACCATAGAATAATAATAGATGGCATGTACAAAAGGATTATATCTCTTTTACATGAGGCAGCTATTTCTAATAATAAATGTACTTTTAACAGAAAGAACCGTTACGTAACATGTTGGAATAAATATGTAAAAGTTTATCAGGATGCAGCAAGGCATGCTTTTAAAACATGGAGTTTTGGTGCTAAACCTAAATGAGAGAATTAAACTCACTAGGCAACAATTTAAGAATAGTGGTGCCTGAACTGTGCATGTCAAATTAAAGTGGACATAATTTCTTTGGAACATTTATCTTTAGAAAAGCAATTGAATTCGTTTTGGAAACACACAAACTCTTTGAATCTAAGGCCAAGTCGGCCTGCGAGCTTGGACCTATCATACAATGATGATATTGACAATATATTTTAAGACACATTTAAGGTCGAACCTTTGAGAATTTCTGGAGAATTCTTCAAGATCAAGTCACGGTCTTTGTCCATGTTACTCTATCGACAAAGGATATACAAAATGTTATAAAAACAATGAAGCATGGCAAATCCCCGGGATACGAAAGTCTGAGTGTTGAGCACCTAAGATTAAATTAAGACCTAAATAATTTTTTTATGCAAGACTGTGTGTGCGGTATGATACGGGGCACCGTATCGCAATAATAGCGGGTGTAAGAGCTTCCCCAGTTGTGTCCAGAGAGATCCGGGCAGTTGTGACCGGCATGTCTCGGGTCGCTCCCGGAGTGGGGCCTGGAGGGTGTTCGAGAGTGAAGTTACCTGCCCGTCTCCGGTGGTAGGAACAGAGCTTAGACAAATATATTAAGGGAATGTTGTACTTCAATTGTGATAACTTACCATATCTCAAAAGTTTGCTTCGTTCCGTAATTAAGAAATAATTCCTCTCCTCTCAGATGATACTCTGTAGGCCAGGTCAGCTCCTTCGGTGAAATAACATCGTCAGCTCCTAAAATTAATACAACGATATTATATTACATTACTAACTGTCCTCGCGACTCTCTCTTCGTGGAGATCCAAGAAACAACGGCTTCAATAAAATATATATACTTAGTTACAGCTTCGATAAGATTAGACTAAATACACGTATTATGAATTAAATTTCATACAAATAATAGCAAATATCAATTATTCTTACCCAATAAACTAAACGATTCGGAATCTTTAAAACACACCAACAGAAACAAAACATAGGTGAGCTCACGCATTTTTTAAAATAAACCACAGCAGTTAGCCCTTTCCTAAATATATGAACAGGAAGAGATTAATCAGGGTTATATATAACATTTTATTTCGATTTTAAAGCGAAGTGCACACTGATCAAATGTTTATAACGACAACAAAATAACCATTATACTACATAACTATAACCGTATGGACCTTATTTATTATATCTATATTTAATTTAATTTAAGTTTCATCTACGTAATTTTTTATCGTCTATGATTCCCAATAACGATAAGATATTTCACTAGAGTGTGGTTGTTTTGGCCGTTGGAGTTGATGGTGGAGTTGGCCGTGTAGTGCCGGCCAAGAATAGTACCCCCCCCCCCCCCCCCCCCCCCCATATCTTGCCGCGGGTGTCGTAAAAGCCGACTAAGGAATAAAAACCAGAGAATGGGCCGCAGCATTCTCTGAGTGTCACTTACACTTACTGAGTTGAGTGGATGGATGGATTTCAAAGTTGAATTAGGTTGAATTAAATCGTTACAAATACATGACCTGGTCTATCTACATAACCGTTCGAGGCATTAATAAAATATCAAAACCAAATAAAAAAAATCTTTATTCAGTTTAGGCCCTAAGAATGCGCTTATGATCGTCAAAACACTACCACCGGTTTGGAAAATAACCCAGTCGACAAGAGCTGGCAACAAACTCGAATTGGTTCCTTTTTTTATACTATACAAATAATAGTTACAACCATTGTTAGCGAAAACACAGAGAGAGGTGTAAATTCCAGACATCACTATCGTTCACGCAATAATCCACTCTGTAATAAGGTTTTGAAATCAAGACATGCTTGACATAGTGCTTGAACTTCTTGTCAGATAAATCGGTAATGTTCTTATTGTAAACCGAATAACCTATAAAACTTTTCTTAACCTAAAGCATGAGATAGACAACTTATCTTTATTTCTCTAATATTACAATTTGAATTTGAATTTAATAGATTTGAACTAGTTTTAATTACTATTATTATTGTTAGACATAATGAAACAATGAGTAAATAAAGAAAAGCAATACAAAAGAAAAAATAATAATGCAAAAGAACACGCAACAAAAAAAACAAAAAAAAAGATCATAATAAACAAACGCAATAAAAAGGTCCCTGCTCATGCCAGGGGGAAACAGGCGTGGGACTAAAAAAAAAAAATATTACAATTATGACGATCATTTAGTAGGTCAAGTTTGTCGAAATTTTTATCGACATGCATTAAGTTATTGAAGATGTATTAGGAGGACAAAGATAAGATATCATATTCTTGAAACTTGTTCTTTAGAGATTCGCGAGGTCCCATATTTAATATTGCTTGAACAGCTCTCTATTGTAATGTACAAATGGTGTCTACCTCTGCTACTGTACCCCACAGCAAAATACCGAAAGTAGTCTAACAAAGTAATATCTGTTAACTGGCGAATATTTGACTTTGTGCGAAGGTGCATTATCGTGGTGCAAATCTAATAATTTTCTTTCCTCAAATCTGGCCTTTGTCGTTGAATGTGCTCTCTTAAAGACTACGTAACGATCTACTTCATTTACCGTTTGACCTTCCGATTAGAATTCCCAGTGCGCAACATCGCGCGATGGTCAAAGAAACAGTCATCGTGACTAAGACTTTTGATCGACTTTGGCGTGGTTTTTTTTTTTCGGTTTCGGTTCAGTTAGAAGGCGTCATTCCGAAGCTTGTTGACTAATTTGCATGTCAAACTGATAAACTACGTTTCGTCATCAGTAACATTGCGTTTCATGAATATTGAGTCAGAATTGATTAATTCTAGCATGTCCTCAGCGACCCTTATTCGATTGAGTTTTTGGAGCAGATTCCGATTTTTGGGACTAGCCGTGTCGCAACATGTTTCATACATAAGTGAATGTTTAAAAGGATATGAATCGACCGGTGAGACACAGAAAGTACAGAGGCAGATCTTCCAGCATATCTTTGCACCACTCATAAGCTCGTGTTTTTGATAATGTCGATTCACCGTAAGCCTTTTGTACACGAAATTCCATTGGCGATGCAAAAATAAAGTTAAACTCTTTGTTAGATACTATTGTCCTATGAAATTTGCAATATACACTATAAATACATATGATCTAACTAAAACATTACTATGTTTAATCTGAACGACAGGTGCCGCTCAAACTCCAAGGCAAAATGAAAAACAATGGTGCTAATCCAACAAGAATCAAAAAATTGAATTTAGAACCATAACCAAATCATCCATCCCCGATATTTTTTTGACTGAATGTATGGTTCCTCAATGCACTTTTCGTTGTCCGCTTCAAGTTTTATTACATTATATCGACTTGTTAATGAAAGACACGGACATGTGCAGTAAATTAATGAAAAAAACAAACAAGTTTTTTTTTTTTGACCTAGCTAATGTTGTTGACCGGAAGGGCCTTAACAGCTTCACCGAACTAAAACAAACAAGAGATTACACTTTAAGTAAAATATAAATAAAAATACAATAGTTACGTACATGCACAAACAAATTATTCGTTAAAAAATTAACAAATCAAATTTAACCATGTTTTTGATGAAGATATTAAATTATACATTATCGTCATCCCAATTTGTTATTTAGTCTCTCGCCGTACTATGTCTTCTTCTTCCATACATCTCTAACAGCCACCATGTCTTCATTCAACACTTTTGCTTTAATATCTTCCCTCCCACACACTTCATCCATTTTTTCTTTATGCCTAAAGGATGCCTCTTCTCCCCCTTCCAACCCTCAACTTTCATAACCATAAATTTTTTCAATAAATGCGTTCCATCTCTTCAAAAAAAATTTTGTACCAAGATCAACGATTCCTTTTCTATCACTCATTCCTCACCCAATCTATCTTTGTGACGCCACGCATCTATCTTCACATTCTCATCTCTGCTGCATGCTATCGTTTCTCATCCATCTTCGTAATAGCTCAACATTCCGATCCATACAGCATGACTGGTCTTATGACCGACTTGTGACAATCGCAAGTTGTGCGTAAAACCAGGCACCACTTCATTCAACCTGAGTTGATTCTACGTATTATCACTTGGGTCAATTTCACGGCCACTTTGTATAAGTGAACCGAGGTAAAGTCACAACAGACCGGTAAAGGCATTCCTGTAGTGTTATAGTCAGAGAAACGGAGATTCGAAACTGTTTGTGATACCAACTGCGGACCGAACTTGAGTAATGCATTGAATGACCAAAAACAGTTCTGCTTAATGTTTTAGATGGATGATGTGGATGCAGTTATATTTAAAATTATTTTTAATCACCTGTCCTCAAGTATATGTATATACCAATTGTATGTTTTAAGAACATCACTTCAGAGTCCTTCCAGTATGTTAACCATCTTGAACCATATCACCACATCACTGCTTAACAACAGTTGAGATTGCGATTAAAGTATTGAGTCTCTACAGTATAAACAACAAGTAAAACTATATATTATTATTCTATCACGTTTTCCACAATTTACCAAACGTATGATTGCGGGGACCATTAATTTATTGAAAGAAACCCGGAAATCA
Source organism: Samia ricini (assembly GCA_014132275.2). Classification (NCBI taxonomy): domain Eukaryota; kingdom Metazoa; phylum Arthropoda; class Insecta; order Lepidoptera; family Saturniidae; genus Samia; species Samia ricini. The sequence continues at coordinate 17,889,448 of AP028158.1, forward strand.
TTGACCAACTACAGCCACTCACGTGCATTCTAACTCTTTTCAACTGTTTGTGATCGCCACAACGACCGGTTTTACTCCACCTGCATCTATCGGATTTCTACGACCTTCACCAGGTCGTCTGTCCACCTTGTTGAGGACCTACCTAACCTGCATCTTCCAGTACGTCGTAGTCATTCAAGAACTCGTTTGTCACATCGGATCTACGATCAATGTGCCCAGCCAACTGCCAGCTTAGTTTGGGTAATCTCGAAATACAAGAGTGTTTCTACTGCATCCACAAGAATGGTGTTGTTAGACGAAGAGATACGCATTTATTCTCATTTCCTGATTGAATTTACTCTTGTAATAAAACTGAGGCACTAACATAGAAGTGCCCATATGTGGGGATGCCTCTATAATCATTAATGAAGAAACTTTTTATTTTTCCATAAATGTATACAAGTCCTTATTAGGTATGTATGTAATTTGATAAATATAAATGATTAAATCGGTCATTCATTATAAATGCTCATTATTTAACATATTTCAAGTTATTATCACTTTATGAAAATGTTAAAAATGTATATGTAATCAGTGAAAATAGTTTTTAATTAACATCTACCTAATTATAACTAAATCACACACTCAACACTAAACTAAACACACACTATTATAATAAAACGTTTTGAGATTAGGAATAATACGAAATTATCAAAAGGTTTAATTGTTAATTCCTTGTTCAATATCATTAGAATATCGTAGGAAGAAATTCGATATATAACTAAACAAATAGAGTGAACATTACCAAAATAAAATGCATGCATTGGCGCTTTATTCGATCTTAATCTTGTAAAGATGTAGTGCAGCAATGAACGGCAAGTCGCTTAATATTAGTCGATAATGATTACAAGGTATCGACACGTCAAATAGGGCTTTTCATACTTTTGGGCAAAAAAAAACATTTATAATTAAAAACAAAACCGACTTCTAAAGACTAACTATAAAAATGCATTAAAAAATTAATAAATAATTACTTTTATTAATATGTTTCTTATTTGAGTCTTACTTGAATCGCCCACTATATTTTGTAGTAATTTTTCCCCCATCACCTTACCAGCTCTAATCCAAGAGCAGTGTCTCCTGGACTCGAGCTAGTGGGGAATATGTGGGACATACACGGCGTGAAGCGCCAGGAATACCCCACTAAACCAATAAAACCCCACGGTGCCGTCTGCTGCCATTCACATTTTGCAGTCCATTCGAACTCAATACAACTTTGATGAGAAATTTCTACGTTATTCATTGTTCCGGACCAAGTAGTTTCAACTCGTTGTCAACTTCCATCTTTTTATTGATTATGCTTTGACCACGCCTTTTGCACAAAATGGCTACAGCTATTGTTATTTTGCTTCATTACGATTTTAAAATGCTTGACCGCATTAAATTTTACAATACAATCGGTTATAGACGTTGCCTGAATCCATAACCAGTTTATTACTTGTGCTCTGTGTTAGCTATAAGGTAACAAAGGAGATAGATATAACATTATAATACACTAGAGTTTAATAAAATACCAATTCAAAAAAGCACGTGGAATTTATTAGAATATAATATTATTATTAATGAAAAGTCCTTTAACAAAGCTATTTTTTACATGAATAATTACACAAATACGTCATTGTGCCATTGTTTTGAAAGAAACATTGTGTTAAACTATTGGATAGTACGCTATATCAAGCATCAAGCAATTATTGTTCACGGTTGAGAAGAGAATGTACCCGTCTTCGCCCCAGGATTCACCCCTCGAGTTCTTTACAATCCAATAAGTGTCTCCGTCTCGTACCCCATAGCCGACCACGGTCACTACATGATTTATCTGGAACTTTGCTGGAAATAAACATTGACAATAAGTGCAAACAACGGTTTTAGTTCCTGAAGTTCTAAATAGGTGGCAGTATTTCGGATGGATGTATTAATAATTTTCAAGATTATTTCATCAATGTACCTCTAGAAGTTACACAAAATTATAACTTCATCTTCTCATAGTGCCGCATTACTTTTAAGTAGTCTGAGTGCCCCAATAAATTTAAAATTTAATTGTATCTATTAGTGCAAGTAAAAATAATAAAAGCATTAAAACAATTACATTTTAAGCATACTACACATATGGGGAATGTCAGTAAAGGTTGTTCAAACCATAATTGTCAATATTTCACATTATTTGGCTATTATATTTAATCTATGTATAGAATCTGGCACTTTCCCCAATTTAATGAAATTAAAGTGGTACCTTTGTTTAAATCAGGTTGTAAAAGTAGTCTTGGAAACTACAGACAAATTTCTGTACTTCCGTGTACAAGTTAGATTTTTGAAAGAATTATGCTTAATCAGCTTGTTAATTATTTTCTCTTGGCTGGTCGACAATTTGGTTTCACGAAATCAAACTGACGCTGGTGCAACACTTATAAGTCATATTTTGGGGCCTAAGAAGATTCATAGGATGTAATCGGTGTATTTTGTGGTCTCTCAAAAGCATCTGACTGCATTGATCACAGTACACTTGTACTGAAATTAAAACATTACGGCGTTTTTGAAACCTCTCTTGCCTTTCTAGGGTCTTATTGAACAGAGCGCTGTCGAAAAGTAAGTGTAAATGGAGCCGAGCCACCTTCACGGGATCATTAGCTCAAAGAGAAGTCCCGCAGGGATCGATTCTGAGACCGTTTTTATTCCGGATATACGTTAATGATCTACCGCGATTGGCTAGTAACTGTGCTGACATAGTTCTATTTGAAAATGACACTTGACTTATATTCAAGGTGAAAAGAAAAGAATACGAGGTTAAGCAAGTAAAAATAATAACTTCGAAAACATTTCAAAATGGTTTTCCTTAAATAATTTATTGCTAAATGCCAAAATTAAATGTCTAAGATTTATCTTGCCCAATGTGAAGTATGTTGATTGCAGAATCGTAATAGAAGAGAATCTTGTAGGCGTTATGTATAATGCTGTGTTCATAGGTATTACACTTGGTAATAAATTAAATACAAACGAAGCTAGGAAATCGAGTGAACTATGCCCTACGTAACTTCATGAGCAGCCAGAATGTGTTCGAAAAGGCATGCATGGCTGTTCTTTGGGACACCCCTACACTTATATATGGTAGTGAGTGTACGGTTTGGCAGAAAAAGCATGAGATTAATTTTGCAGAAATAAGAAGTCCAAAAAATATGCACGAGAATTATAAATAAAATAAGGAATAGTGTGATAAGGGAACGTTGTGGTGTGGTAGAAGGAGTAGTGATAAAGAAATAGAAAAGGATGCTTAATTGGTTTGGCCACGAGGAGAGGATGGATGAAATAAGATTGACGAAACAAGTTTTCAAGGCGTGATTGACCGAGTAACTCTGTAAAGGTTGGCCGAAATGAACATATCTCGACCAGACTAAAGACCTTCTGAAGAAGGCCGCGGTCAAAACTACACGTACCCTAAAAGCGTGTATGAAAGTATTCATGAAAGTAGAAGAAGCGAAAGACTTGTGTTAGGATTTAGCAGATGGAAGGATGAAGTTTGTATCTACCCTTATAGAAGAGAGACGTGATGTTTACGTAGTATGTGTGTATGTAGGCGTTTTGTAAAACTTTATATAAATTGCTTAAGTTATTAAAAGTGCTAAAAGGAACCTAGACCGGATTGAGCGAATGGTATGGCGTAGGTCTATTTTAGGTTACTCAACTGGTCGACGTCTGATCAGTCAAGACTGATACCGCTGAAGTCATAGAATACATAAGGAAAAAAAAACTTTTTAATTAAAAAACAAAACCGACTTCAAAAGAATAAACTATACAAATGCGCTAAAAAGTAAATAAAAAATTACTTGATTAATCTGCCTTTTTATGCTTTATTTTAATAACATTAATAAATATTTTAAAATCGGTGCCAGCTGAAGGATAACAATGTGGTCTAAATGTACGTCGCTAATTATATTCACTTTTGAATAATTGTTTTTTTTTATTTTTTTATACGATATAGGCTCAGTGCTTTGACCACAATCTCACCTGATGTTAAGTGACGATGTGGTCCAGGGTGGTAAATACACTAAACCTAGGTACTGGTTCTCAAGTGATGCTGCCGGAACACACCTATTGGTATTTGGTGACATGTTTTCAAACTTGAGGGTGGTAGCTACCCAGGTGGGCATCATTAGAAAATGCCCTACCGCCATGCTATGGTTTCCTCGCGATGTTTTCCTTCACCGAAAGCTCAGGCTAATTTTAGATTCGGATAGGTGGGATCGAACCCGCGTCGGAGCTATACGGACGGGGTGAAAGAAATTATAGAGGACAAAGGCTTCGCTCTTGAAAATAAAATTGCAATTTTAAATACTTATTTTAAAAAGGAAAAAAAAAACCGCTGGTAAACTTTACCAAATGGTAAACACAAAAATGAGTTAGAAATTTTTACGAATTTGTCCACTATTAACGGAAAGGTCGCGTAACAAACATACAAAAAAAAATACAGACGAATTGATAAGCTCCTCCTTTTTTAAGTCGGTTAAGAAGTAGACTAACCTTTTTTTTTTTTTTTTTTTTTTTAACGGGGGGAAATGCATTTACGCACTACCCTTACCTATTGTACTAGTGAGACCGTAGTCCCCCAATACAATAGGTAAGGGGGCACGGAGGGACGAGCTCCGTGCCAGTGTGGGACTCGCCCGGGCGTGGAGCGCCCGGGAATACCCACTAAAACCCCCCGGGGCCGTCCACTGCATTTGGGATGGGGGCGACACGGGGTGGCTTTCGCAAGCACCGCGTCGCCCCCTGCAGCGAACCCACCAGGCCTCGTCCGTGCAATGGCCCGGTAGGGATGAAGGAGAATAGTTCCCCTCCACCAGAAGTAGACTAACCTAACAGAGACTATGTCAGTTAAATAACGAATCTTACGCACTGCAACTGAATCTTTCTTTACCTGTTTATATATAACTAATGCAATGATTAAATTGTTAAGAATATAAATTATTATTTGGGTATGGAGTCACTTATAGGGCTCGGTAGTTGAACTTAAAATATTTTACTGATTTTATCATTATTTTTTATTATGACATTAAAAGATTTAACGACCCTAAATAATGATCGTTATAATTAAAGACCGTTTTAATTAAATATACTTATCAAATTTAAAACAGATAATACAAATGTATTAAAATGTTTTGTATACAACAATGAAAAAATAAAATAGATACATTTTTCGTAGATGGTTCTCAAAAGGCTATCACGTACTAGAAGAAGCAGTATGGGCAGACTCAGAACAAGTTATTCCGACGACCTGGAATATTATAATTAATTATTCATTTTTTGGTATTAATAGGACGTCATTGAAGTCGAAAGTGAGAGAAATAATCAACTCAGGTTGGACGAAATGGCGACACATCTCTGTGATAGTTACACAACTCCAGGATGTCCCTTTAACTCCTTGAGCACTAACCTCGTGTTTAACGCCAGCTTTCCATTGTTTTCCTATTGTCTTCCTATTATCTCATTTCTATGTGTAAATCGACATATTAATTAAAAGGCTGGATATATAAGTTATGTAATATTGTTATGCAATTTCATATATGTATTTTATTAATTGTGTGTTTTCCAAATAAATAAATTTTAAGACCTGTCATATTGTTGGGCTAGGAAGAAGATGCGATATTGAGATGGATTTGTGATGTGACAGGAATAGATACATCTAAGACTGAATGTATTAGAAGTAGTTTGAAGGTGGCACGAGTGGTAGAAAATTTGAAAAGGAATCTTTAGTCACGACATGTTATAGAAAGAGAGGAAGCGCATGTGGATAGTAATGAATATGAATTTGGAAGGATGGAAAAGTAGAGGAAGGCCAAGTGTGTAAGGAATTTGATAGAAAAAGGAGTAAATGAAGAGATGACGGGTGATAGGGACGTATGGAAGAAGACAACCAACTGCGCCGACCCCAACTGATTTAGGAACAGGCGATGAGAATAATGATGATTCACTTAGTCTGTTGTCTTCAATAAATGACCAATGAAACATTTTTTTTTTCTAATACGATATGTAAACGTTCTAGAATTTTTTTTTTGTAACGTAAATGAAATCATATTCGAGTGAGGATAGTTAATAAATAAGACCCATACTGTTATGAGTAAAATGTTTTTTTTTTAAATTGTTGTTATCAATAAACATTTGCTCAATGTGTACACTGCTTTAAACTCGAAGTCAAATGGCATATATAACCCTGATTATTCTCTTCCCATTCATATAAACAGGGAAGAGCTAACTGTTTATTTAAAAAAAATGTGGGAGCTCACCTATGTTTTGTTTCTTTTGGTGTGTTTTAAAGATTCTGAATCGTTTAGTTTATTGGGTAAGAATAATTTATATAATTGTAATCAAACGCATTTAATAAAACGAAGGTTCTCATTTCTTTCTAGTGTATGTTTAAGTGTCCAATTGTACTTTTTTTTTTTACTACGCGACCTATTTTCTTGATCATTTTATTGGTATAATATAGAAACCTATATATTTGGTAGGGTGCTTTTTCAAGTTTCGTCACTCCGTGCCCTTCGTCACTCCGTGCCCCTCGTCACTCCGTGCCCCCTTATCTATTGTACTGGGGGACTCTGATCCCTCAAATACAATAGATAAGGGTAGGGCGTAAATGCATTTCACCCCGTCAAAAAAAAAAAAAAAAGGGTGCTTTTTCAAACGATAATTATGTTCGGTCTCTTCGCAATATGTTGTTGAATATATGTATGGGATAATCTAGAAACTCATATACTTATTAGGGTACTTTTTCAAACGACATTTTTTTTCGGTTTGTTCGCAATATGTTGTTGGATATATGTTTACAAAGTTGCCTGATTATTTTAATATTTAATATTAACTCTAAGAACTCTCCCAAATTCAGATGAAAAAAGAATCCGTATTTGTATGAATTTGATTCATATATGTGTATTTAGTCTAATATTATCGAAACTGTAATTATATTTTATTGAAACAGTCGTTTCTCGAATCTCCACACGGACAGAGTCGCGGGCACAGTTAGTAGTGATAACATATTGGTGAATTTATTTTAGGAGCCGAAGATGATATTTCACCGAAGCAACTGACCTGGCCCACGAAGTATCATCTAAGAGGAGAGGAATTATCTCTTCGTTACGGAATGAAGAAAACTTTTGAGATGTGGTGAGTTGTCACAATTGCACTACAACGTTCCCTTAATCTTCTGTATAAGCTCTGTTCCTGCCGCCGGGGACGGCCGGGTAACTTCACTCTCGGATACACTCCAGGCCTTCCTCCGAGAATGTCCCGACATACCTATCGGTCTCCACTGTTCGGTTCTCTAACTGGGAAAGTTCTTACACCCACTATCATCGCGATACAGTAACCTGTATCAAACCGCGCACACACTCTTGCACGCTACACGCAAGGCACACACGCACGGTTTCTGTTGCTATCTTAACCCTTAAGAACAAATCAGCCGGAACATTTGACACACAGTAAGGAGTATAAGCCGAGGTTCGTACCAATGTGGGGAAGGTGTGCTGGCTACAATTTTTCAGATGAGCGCCACATCAGGTAAGATTGCGGTCAATAGTGGAAAAGGTATATCAATAATAATATAATAATAATGTATTAATTACATTATAAGTGATAACAGTGTTTACAGTTAAGGCCCTTCCAGCAAACTAGGCACGCACTTGTATATCGTAGGCCAGAGTACTTCCGTATACAAAAAAAATATCGACCAACAAACGTACTATATCTAAATACAACAATGGAAAAATTATATAGACAGATAGATATAAAATAATGAATTGAAATAAATGGAAAACATGCAATGAATAAAAGAGAAAGAATAAATATAGGAAGCAAATGCCGTAACAAACATAATAACTTATAAATTATGCGTCTTTAAACAGCAATTCTTCTGTTTCTTCGTAACTTAATCCACGTTAGTAGTTTCTGTTTGACCAAATATGTATTCAAATTATAAATCATGAGAAGTGTATTTATTTGATTATACCGTCGGGTACGCGTAGCGTTAAACAGGCGAAAAGTAAATGCGGTTCGGCAAGGAATAGCAGAAAAGATGGGTGCGTTTCTTCGCCGTAGAGATCTATTTATTTCATAGGGTTTATAGTATGGCGTCGATTAACCGCTTGGAGAATATTTAACTGTCTCACAGTTAACATCTGGCACTCAGCATATAGCATTTCGGTAGGATATCTGTGCGGTTTACCCATAATTAGTTTGAGAACTAAACGCTGAGCTCTCTCAAACCCAAGGAAGGTGGTCTTATGGGTTTCTTCCCAAGTAATTATGAATGAGATTAGATTGACACAAATCATAGTACACCAAATAAAGAGTTTCTAAGTCTGCCGAGTGTCGTAGTGCTGTAAATATATATGTCAACTTTCTTATTACTTTTAAGAGTATTAATGTGGAAGTGTCAGTCTAGTTTCAATAAGGTAATAAGGCATTTCAGTAATTTTTAAATAGACTAAAAACATATTTTTATGCACGTTTGTAATTTTGTCAATCATGTGATGTTGCCGGAACACTCGTGTAGGTGTTTGGGAAGTAATTTTTGGCGATATGTTGGTACCTAGCCAGTAAAAAAATCCCCTGCAATCATGCTGTGGTTAATTAAGTTTCGTTCATTAAAAAACTTGTTAAAGGTAATTAGAAGATGTTTTCGAATACTTGTTTTTTATGTCCCACGTGTACAAAGTGTCTTACTTTTATTTTTGTAATTTTAACAAATCTGCTTAACCCGTGTAAAAAATGTTTAGTAATATTATAGTCTAACTAGCTATGTGCCTGCGGCTCCGTCCGCGTTTCATATATTCTTCTCTAAGTTAAATAATCTTTGGAGAATAGTGTTTTGATTATCCTGTCCACTAAATCGTCTTTTGTTTATGAGTTTTAATTTTTTTACACGGAACCCTAATTTTTTTTTGGTACAAAAATATTTCTTTTACATTCAGGCACTCGCCAGTTAAACAGATCAATATTTTTTTTTCACAATTTCATGTGATTTTTTTTTTAACGCGTAACTCTATTTATTTTCGAAAAAAATAAAATCACCCTAAATTACGCGGAGTAACTTCAGGTGTCTACCAAAAAAAGTTCTGTCGAAAACGATCCAGCCGTTTCGGAAATTAGCTGAAATAAATAGTCAATTTTAAAAATTATATTTTCATTTTTCTATTGGCTACATTGTTCTCATAACTTCATCTATAAACAATCTAATATAGACTAAGATATACCTGCTATAAAAGATATATCTGTAAATTTAAATCTTAATTTAAATCTTTTATATAAGTCAATGGTACTCAAGTTATAAGTCAAGCTAACGGACAGACAGACATATTGATATTTCTAATTGAATATTATCGATCTACCCACAGGTACAACGCTGACATATACCGATCTCGCATAGACTACTATGGAGTAAACAAGAAGTACTATTATGGGGCAACGAAACAAAATACTCGAAAAACTTATGAGGTAGGTATTGGGGGCACCAAACCCAAAGAACTGGTGAAACACTCGACTCAGATTGGGTAGCGACCCACCATAATGTACTGTTAAATTTTCTTACTGCAGACAACCGACTTGGTTCATAAGTCGACTGGTGTTTAAAGCGTTCTAAAATGAGATTTTATAACAAGTCATAATCGAACTACTTTATTATTATAAAAAAGGCAGCACCAACAGTACACATATTATACATTAGCCACTTAATCATATGAATCTAATTATGATATGTATACCCATTACAGGCGCTCACAGCTTTGACAGACATCTTATAACTAATTTCTAATTAAATACAATTATAATTTGCATGAAAATAATTTTTACGCTGGGTTTTATATAAGTTGTGAAATTTTCCGCAAATACCAAGTTATCAACCGTGGTATTGAGCTCATTATATGTTCTACAAATTCTCACTACAGGGGAGCTAAGTCCAAGATTAGTTTTACAAAGAGGTTGGAAAAAAGTGTTGTTTGAACTTAGCCAAAGAATAAATTAAAACACTAAAAATAAACTTGTTAATTGTAATGGAAATTCGTATCCTATAAAATAATAAATATTTTGTAACCTATTACTATATATGTTTTGATTTTTCGTAATACATTTCACTAATTTAGTTTTGTAACAGTTCACATATACATTTATGGCAATTAGTGATAAAAATCATGTTTCGGAATATAAGAAGTGAGGTGGTGTGTTTGTAGCGAAAACTATTTGATATTGAATAGAGAAAGATTTGTAAACTTTTTATATAGAAGGAGTTTACAGAATTATTGGTGTTCCACAGGTATTTCCAGTGACAACGGAAGAAAAAACCAACATTATGACGTGCTATCAAATAAAAAACGATTATGATAAAACTATAGACTTATTGCCTACAGTGAAAAATTTAAAGTTTACAGGTAGTTTTTTTAAACATTTTATTTATAATGAGCAATACCTTTACGCATACCCCCTGCCATCTCTAATCCGGAAGCCTCACTCCTGGATTAGAGATCCCAGGAAAGTATGTGGGACTCGCCCGACGTGAAGCGCAACTCTCACTAAACCCATTTTACCTACTGTCGCCTTCTTTCGCCGGCAGAAGTTGTTAGGCACCCAACACGTCGCCTCGGCCGTAGGCCCAAATGGGACCACTCCCATTGTCTTCCCTCCGGCAAGAGAAGGGTTCAACCAGCTGTCCTCCCCTCATCTTCTCAGTCGCTAGTTAGGTCCGGCCCCTCTCCTCCTTTGGATCTTGTATGCCAATAAGAAGGAGTTGACGGACATGTAGGAACGGTGGCTGGCTTAGGAAGGTGGGGGAGTACGGACGAACCGAAAGACTGTGCTGCGCGGTGTCTTCCGCAACGCGCAACGCTGCAGTGATGGCATACCGTTGTCGGCTCCCTTCTGGCGATCTTATGTAGGTACCACCCGAAACTCCATGTCTAGATAGTACCTGTGTAAGACGGAACGTCCGGGAGCCGAACTCTGTTGTGCGCCACTTCTTGAGGAATTGCTTTCATGGGTGTTTTCATAAAAAAATATCGTCAAAAAAATATCGTCGATTATGGTTACTTTTTACCATACTTCATATTTTCGTTGTTTTTTTTTAACAAATACATGATGCGTTTGACATTTTTTTTAACAATGTACAGGCTTAATGCTTTGTCCACAATCTCACCTGTTAAGAGATGATGTGGTACAGGATGTTAAACTACCTAAGCCTTTAGGTACTGATTTTCAAGTGATGCAGTCAGAACATACCTATTGTTAATTGATGCCAAGTTTTTCAGACTTGCGGGTAGGCGGGCATTATTAGGAAATACCCTTGCTATGGTTTCCTCACGATGTTTTCCTTCACTGAAAGCTCAGGCTGATTTTAGAGTTGAATAAGTTTATTGACGCGGAATCCGACCACACTACCAACTACGCCATCATCGTGTGAGTTTTATAAAATCAACATAATTATACATTATATGGAAACTTTACTGGATTATGATAATTTATCTAGTTTCAAAGCTGTGAGTGAGTGATTCAGTTAATATTCAACGATCAGTGTTCTTACAGCTACAAAGGTTGTCTCAAATAGGACATTACAAATATGGGAGGGGAGTGGACTATCGGAATCTTTGAAGAAGGTGGAAATTACAGTATTCGCTTATGTACAGAATGATGTACATATTCCAGTGCAGTAAGTTTTTTTCATCTCAACCTATTCAGTGTCTGTTTATCTACCTAGATAAACTAGATATCTTCTTGTAGATATTCTTGTACTGAGACTAGCAGCTGTGCCCCCGTATCCGTCCGCGTGGTTTCGTAAAACACCAATTTCAATTAACAAATGATGAATTTAATTTAATGAATTTAAACATTAGAAAAAAAACAACTTCTCCAAAGTTTCTAGTTTTCACCAAAGTTTCTAGTTTTCACATCTGTCGGCAAGTCCCATGGCTGCCTAGCATTAATTGTTTCAAAAACGTAGTAAAATGGATTAAAGACAATAATTGTTAAATGAGAGAATGAGATCCGACCATCGTATGCCATTTCTCTTTGTACACAATGTAGTGGGTCATTATTTACAGGCCACGTTATATTAATTTAGATAACAAATGGAAATAAGCTAAAATACTCTCGCTATATTATTAAAACACTATCACGGTGTATTATTCTCACGTCACTACTTTATTATATCGCAATATCAGGAACGTTCATTTTAACAGATAAAACTCAAGTTTTTTCTAGTTTAGCAATATAGTCATTGCATGCGATCTGACATGTGGCAGGTGAGAGACGGTCCCACCGGATGTAGGCGGATAATATCTAAGGCGCCGCCGGATGTGTGGCGAAAATATTGTTAACAGAAGAGATACTTTGGCTAATAATTTACTTTGATTAGCTAGCTATTATGTATATTTAAATGAGGCTTAAGAATTATTTATTTTAAAATTTTTATTTCCAGTTTTGTTAAAAAAGTTTCTAATATGGATAAAGGAAATGTCGAAGAGCATACTATCACAGACTACTATGGATATGAAAGCACGTTCGACGAGAAGATTCTAGACGTCGAATCTGGTATGATGTGCAAACTTATTTGAAAGAAAAAATGTATGAATGTATTTGTGCCACACAATACAGAAAGATATACAAAAAGATAATATTACTACGCTAATATTTTAAAAAGTAAATAAAAAAATGGAATGTTGTGCGGTAACAAATAGGCCCAGCCTAAACATTATTGCTGCACTGAAACTATGTGTTTACGGTGCAGCTCTGATATTCTGGCTGTGCATCCTTTTTTTTTTTTTTGTCGAGGGAAAATGCATTAACGCACTACCCTTACCTATTGCATTAGTGAGACCGAAGTCCCCCTGTGCAATAGGTAAGGGGGCACGGAGGGACGAGCTCCGTGGCAGTGTGGGACTCGCCCGGGCGTGAAGCGCCCGGAAATACCCACTAAAACCCCCCGGGGCCGTCCGCCGCATTTGGGATGGGGGTGACACGGGGTGACTTCGCAAGCACCGCGCCGAAAAAAAAAAATAAATCTGGCTGTGCATCCTATCCAAACATCACGGCCAAAAATAAAATACATCATATTTTATTTTATTATTATATATAAATATTTATTTAATCTATACTTATAATAAAAGATTAGAGGACGAAATCTGTACATTGAATATATTTCAGAAAATCAGACAACAGAACACATTTCGATGGTTTTTAAAAATTGTGTCTGTCCGTCGCTCTGTTTATCTGTCTGACTATTTATTAATTTGTTCGCCAATCACGCAAAAAACTACTAAATCGAATTGGATGAAATTTGGTATGATCATAATATATACTCTGTAGTAACATTTAGAATGCATATTTACACATTTATATAATTCGTAAATCGCGTTTATCTATATTTATATTAAAACATCATATTAAATACGTGTCTGCTTAATTGTAAGCTCGGCGAAATGTGGGGGTGGTGTAGTTCGCTATTTCACCTCTGCCTAACCCTTCGGGGATAACAGGCGTTAGCTTATGTTAATTGTATGAAATGCTTAATAAGTGAATAGTAAAATTAGGAGAAATAAAATAAAATTAAAGCAACATAATTTATTGACATATAAGTTTTTTGAATTATACATGTATTATTTCTAATTCTTTCATAGATGACGCTGTACTTTTTAAAAAAACAAGTAGGACTGTTTTGTAACGTTACAAGAACATAGATAATCTGTACTAAAAATACCATAATAATATAATGCTAAAAAAATGGATGTCTGTCTGTTTATTAATTTGTTCAAAAACTACTGAACCGATTTCGATGAAATTTAGTAAGATAGTAGTTTGTAGTCTATGTATTTTTATAATGTACGAATAGCGTTTATCTTGACTCAGTAAAAAATCATAATAATGAATTGTATGCATATTAACATATATATTAATATTATGAATACGTAAAGTTTGTGACTTTGGATGTTCGGGGTAATCACCGGTACTACTGATCCGAGTATCAAAATTACTGTTATAAAGCTACATTATATCTCGGATACTTTTTATTTTGGTAAATACGTATTTTCAATAATTAATCACAATAGTAATTGAAGCCGGCAAAATTATATAATGAACTACATTTCCAACCATTATTTTATTTATTCTGTTCTTACATACGAGAGCATCAATTATTAATCAATTATTAATACACCATTTGCATTTAATTATCCATCTTTATCGTATACACTCGTACATTCATATCTATTTAGTAAAAAAATATTTTGACATTACAAACACACATTTCAATTTTATTCGTTTTTGTATTTTACTAGATGTGTGCCCGCGGCTGCGCCCGCGTTTAATATGTTCTTCATTGCGTTTTAATTTTTTTATACGGAACCCTATTTTTTTTTTTAGTACAACGATAAAGTAAAAATATTTCTCATAAATTCAAGCACTTGCCCGTAAAACTATGCATTGAATAAGATTTTTTTAGGAGTTTTAATTTTTTACGTGGATCCCTAATAATTTTCAAAAATTAAATGTACCATAAGTTCCCGGAGGAACTTCAGCTATCTACCAAAAAAAAAGTCCCCGTCAAAATCCGTCCAGCCTTTCCGGTGATTACCCGGAAAAAACAGACAGACAGACAAACAAAAATTTTAAAAATTGTATTTTTGGTATAGGTATCGTATATCTATTTAGTAAAAAAAATTAATGTTGACATTACAATCAGAAACTTCTATTTTATTTATTAGTATAGACAATATTATTAGTTTAGTATAGGATAGAAAGCACAGATTTGCTTCTATAAAATAAGGACAGTTTATTTATACTGATGTCATAAAGCGTGGATTTTTATACGCCGCAATATTTCTTTCGAAATTTTGATCAAAGACGACCATTTTATTGGAAGATTAAAAATTAGGAAAAAAAACAAAGTCTGTCCAATAGAACTTATGTCCATGGCCGTAATAAATTATATGCAACAAGTATATATATCTTGATTATTAATAGCAACGAGCTGTGCTCCCAGTGACCGGTATTTCAGTGAAGTATTTCTTAATCAGTAATAGATCTAGAACATTTTTCATAACGAACTATTTTTCCAGAGCACAAATGCAATGTTTATACTGTTGAAAATGACTTCCAACGTCTATATCATGGTATTTTTAAGGATTCGGATTTCGCTTTTCAAAGGTCAGTTGACATTTTATTCAATTATAATATTTAATGTGTCGAGTACCCATAAAAATAAGACAGTAGGAAAACAATGGAAAACTGGCGTAAACGCCAGGTAAGTGCTTAAGAGGTTAAGTAAAAAAGTAGATGCCATTTTTATTGAATTTTTCTGGGAAAATATGTAAAAACAAATTGATTTCCATGTTAACTAAATAGTATATAGCTCTTACTTTTCCGCTTACATTAATTGGGCCAGCGCTGGGCCTCTTCTCGTTTTTACTGTATGTGAAGTAATTGCAACTTTTCACTCTGAAGTAAGAGGTTTCTCACATCAGCATCACGTGAATATTTCAAGCGCGGCTTAGTGCCGGTGTTTTTTTCCAAGTCCAGTTTTACCACGGCGATCGGTCAGTGCATAGACTGCCATTATTAGTGTCGCTGTTGCTATATCCTTAATCCTCGTTTGTAACAAAACTGCTATACGTACGTATCCTGATTTAATAACTTCAGCATGAGCTATTAGTGTCAATACGTCGATTCCAAACATTCTACCAGAAAATCGGATACTGGTTGAAATTTGCAGAGTGCATTTCAGTTGTTTCGGCTTTTCGAGCTGCAATCTCGTGCTTCAACATCTAATGCAAACAAGTGCTCAATTGCGCTGATCCGAGCTGTGCCGAAATTGCTGGGACCTATGGCATGGGTGGAACCAGATTTACCTCATCTTGCTTCTATCTTGATCCCCCCGCTTACACAGTAGGTTAATAAATGTGAATCTATCAGGGTCAGGTCTTGTGTTCGCTGCAGGACGACGTGAAATATGCAACCCAGATGTCTTCCTTACGCCAAAAACTCGAGCTGGTAGGCTCTCTCATGCAAGGCGGCGGTAATGTCAGTAGAGTCTGTATCAGCAGGTACCTTGAGGCTACATTTGGCAGGCAAGGAGTGCGAGAGCCATGCAATGCCATCCCCCTTTTCGACCCTCATGTGATAGTGCTGTACGGGATAGTATTACTCCACATTTTCAGAATTTAACCGGACGCCTGTCCCAAAGAATCACATGTTTGAGGGCCAACCTAGTCCTTCTTTCAATACTATTAAGTATCACTTCCATTCAGGGTGGCGCTCCCTATCAGTCGCGGATATCTCTCGTTAAAGTTTTGTGTTTGCTTTGCGTTGGGAGCTGAAGGCTACTCCTGTTGTGGTCGCCGCTGCTGAGATAGTGATGTAGATGTGGTTTCCAATGTGTACTGCATTATGAGAATGGCTGCAAAACCAGCGCTTCAGGGTGCCCCTATTTCACTACACGAAGCAATCAGTGGTATTTATTGGTGCTGCACTCATTTACATTTCTATTAAATTGTAATCAAAGAACTTGTGATTAAATTTAAAAATAATTACTTATTGGAGAATAGTCTTTTTTAGATTCAAAGAGCACCATGGAAAGGAATATGATGGTGAAGAACATGAGAATAGGAAAGAAATATTCCACAGGAACTGGAAGTAAGTTCATAGGAGATTAACACAACTATTATTACAGATTTACATTAAATACAATAGAAAATTTTAAATGTGTATATTTAATTTAAATGTATTATTTAATGGAAAAATAATGTGATTGTCACTTACCGACGTAATCTTATAATTAACTAGATAAATTATAAAAAATAACATAACTGCCTGTCTAAATTTAGCTGGCTTGTAAGTTATGAAATTCTGAAGTAATAAAGTCCGATTCAAACTTTATGACGGCTCGGTACATCGTATGAACGATGCGCAGAATCATGTATCTGCGGGAAAAAAAATAAGATGCGGCGGCGGCGGAAGGCGGGACACACTTCCGTGCGCACTCTCTCTTGCTCGCACACCTGTCTACGTACACTCAACTCTTAATATTTTATTATTGTTTTTTTATTGCTTATTCACTATGTATATGCTCATAATCTACATAATGTTTGTTATTTGTTCTTTGTTATTTGAATTTTCAATGAAAGTATTACCTAACCTTTTGACAAGCAAAATAAATACTAGTTAAATATATCTAAAAATAAAATACATTTTTCTTCAATTCTCCAGTCAAACTACAATACTTCCGGGTTAATCGTTAAACGAATTTAAAGTAATATCTATGCAATAACAAAGAAAGTTTGTAATATGATTACATTATTCCAGGAATACTTTCGAAAGTATAAAAAAAGTAAAACAAAGTAAAATGATTTTCAACTTGACTGTACCTGCGTGTTCCTGTGCTTGCGAGTAACTTCTGAGCTGCCATAAATTTGCTTAGAATCATAAAATGTTTACACTTTATAAAAGTCGTACGATACATTGTCGCCTAGCGAGATATGTAATTAGTAAGTTAGATGAGCACTTTAAGAGGCAAGAAGAATAAAGAAGGAACATTTATAGAAGTTTGATAAATGACTCTATTATTCTCAGATTAATCACAGAACATAACAGCAAGAATCTCGGATATAAATTGGAAGCGAACGAATTCGTTGATAGGACACAAGATGAACTGAAGTTCTTGACAGGGACGAGACCTTTGATGCAGTATGCGAACCCCAACCTTGAGTCCGAAAGCTCGAAGCTAGTGCAGCTGGTGGACGAGCTGCCCGAGGAACTGGACCTCAGATTCGAAGGGGTCGTCACCTCCATAAAAAGTACACGCTGTTTATAATGCCAAATAATTTATTAGACACCTCGAATGTCGAATCCATCTGTTCGCAGTCGGTATAGTTTCAAAATTCGTACCACCTCGGAATCAATAAATGTTGTTTATTATTAGCTGAACTGAATTACGATTTTAGTCCAATGCACGAGGAGTTTTTTCGCGTGAAAGTGACAATAAAAAAGAACATCAGTTCCATACAAACTGTATGAGAGAAATTATCTTCTTCGTAAAAATAGTTTGTATGTGAATTTTTCTATTGCTTTAACCATCCAGCCGTTCTTGAGTCATAATGTATGTAACCTACTTTGTTCTTTGTAATTATATAGATAGAAGAAAGGGTTCTTACACCACAATCACACTTGATGTTAAGTGATGTCGTCGTAAGATCGTAAATGCTTTAAGCCTAGACGTATTGGCATTCAAGTGATGTTGCCGAAACTACAGTCTACACTGAAACTGTAGGATTCAAATCGACGTCAGTCGATGCAGTATCCGATCATGCTATTGTTACTGAACTACCAAACTTTTCGTGAGTGGTCGTGAGCTGGTGTCGAGGTAAAGATCAGAAATTATTCCGTTTAGAATATTGACTTTCCAGACCAAGGTACTTGTGGTGCTTGCTGGGCGTTCGCCACGACGGCCGCCGTTGAAATCGCTCTCGCCAGGAAGAACGGCGGCAGACTCCTCGAATTGAGTGAACAATCACTCATCGATTGCGGTTGGGGGTAAGCCACCTTATGTTACAAATAATACCGTCAAAACATGCTGAACATAAACTGGCATGCCGAGGTAAAGTACCCTACCAATCACATGATCGACACTAGAGCTCCCCGCATAACAGCGACCAATCAAACGTCTCTATGCGGTCAAGGTAAAACGTCTAGTTGTTTACAAGATGCATTGTACCACGCGATAATAATAGTTATAATATATTAAAATGTATTCAGTGAATATAGCTTTGTTTAAAAAAAAATTTATATGATTAAGTAGTTTTAAATAATAAATTAGTGTTTACATTTTATGCGATAATATATGATTGTTTGATAATATACATAGATTTAAAACCCACGGCTGCTACGGTGGCACGATCGACAGGGCCATGAAATATGTCCTGGAGCACGGCATACCAACTGATAGTGAATACGGACCTTATCTGATGGAGGTAGGATAGAGTCGACGTAATATATTCTAAATCCACAACCCAAATGAACTTTCTGTATAAGGCCCCTTCAAGTTTTAATAATAATATAAGCCATAATTGCAAAAAAGATAGAAATCTTTTACAGTATTTAATTAGTCGTCAGCCGTACTATATACGCGTTCCGGTCCCGTGTCTGTTTCGACTCACGTCTGTAAGGTTTATGATTTTCAAAGTTTTAACAGGTCTGTAATGATATATTAGCAAGGTATGTGCGGCATCCGCAATATGTCCCGGGTGTACGGCATCTCCGGCTTCGGTCAGGTGACTCCGCGCAACGTCAACGCCATGAAAGCGGCTCTGTACAAGTACGGGCCCGTCGTTGTCGGGGTCCACGCCAGTAAAAACATGGATTTTTACTCGAGCGGAATCTTCTATGACATCGACTGGTAAACTTCTTTATTAATAAAATTGTGTCCGCGAATTCGCTCGCGTGGAATTCAGATAATTGTATTCTCCCGTCCCGATTTTTTTTATCTGTCGAAATGTGTCCTGTGGTAGACTCTGAAGTCATAGATAGAATGAAATAATATTATATATAATATCTATTAATATTAGAATTGAAATTCAGCTCGCTACTTCCATAAAATGACTCTTTAATACAACGCCTAAAATACCTACTTGATTGTGTGAAATTGGATATCAAAATATTGTTTTCTCATTTACTATGTCTAAGATATTTATTATTTGTTTACTATATATATATATAAATATATATATATATATATATATATATATATATATATATATATATATATATATATATATATATATATATTATATTATGTAATTTTGTTCTATTTCCATCATTCCATATATTTTTTGTTTTCGAATAAGACAAACGCATTTGCTTACAAACTCTTCTTTCAAACTAAAGTCGCCGCGTGTCATTCAAATGACTATAAGTTTTGGACCGATTTTAATGAAATAAAGTTTTAATGCTACTCCGGAATATTCTTCATAATTATCTTTGAAATCTACTTACTACTTTCTAATTGATACCTGCACAATCAAACAGACGGACAGAGATTTCTAAATGGTAGAATGTATTTAATTACCCTTTTTAGTCCCTTGCAATAATTCTTGTCACAAAAATCTAAAATGCACAGACACGTGAAATTTACAATTTTATTATTAGTTTAGACAACGTGCGTATGTTCAGAATCCTGTCAGTTTCAAACATTCGATAAAATTGTCACCTTCATCATCATCATCATCATCTTTGAATTACTCTACATACGTCTCTTCTTACGTTTTGCTCTGTAAGCGGTCACTATCCACTGCGTCATCGTCGCTTTCGTACAATTTACATTCAAATTAACAAAATCATCAAAATCATCAAAAAAAAAACATCTTTATTCAGTTAAGGCCCTAAGAAGGCGCTTATGAACGTCTAAAACACTACCACCGGTTCGGAAAAAACAACCCAGCCGAGAAGAGCCGGCAAGAAACTCGATCTGGTTTATTTAAATATATATAAAACATATCATTTTTTTTCATATAAAAAACTATACAAATCATAGTCTTAACTAATGTTAGCGGAAGCACAGAGATGTGGGTTAATTCCAGACATCACTATCGTTCCGTTACGTGAACCTATCCACCCTGTAATAACCTTTTGAAAATTTAACATCTAATTTAATTGTAGAAAATTTAAAACAGCGATAAATAGGATCCAGAAAAACATTAAGATTCCTGGTCGATTCCGACTGGTATAAGTATAATGAATTTACGTGATATCTCACTGCACTAGTGATATTTCGTGATTTTTTCGAACCCACATCCCCTGTTCGAGCCACCAGCTAATTAATGATCGATCCCTAATTTCATCTTTATTATTTTACCTATAATATGTTGTTTACAACGTATTAATTCTGTTAACAACTATTTTCGAAAAATAATGCCATCTATTGAAAAAGCATGGAACTAGAAACAGTTTTTTTGTTTGGTATTTAGTTGGTACTAACTGTCACGTAATTTCATTGTTTGGTTCCAGCGAAGGCAAAAGTCTAAATCATGCAGTGACCGTGGTCGGTTATGGGGTACGAGACGGGGACACTTATTGGATTGTGAAGAACTCGTGGGGTGAATCCTGGGGCCAAGACGGGTACATTCTTGTCTCGGCCGTGAACAATAACTGCTTGATGCTCGATGTTGCGTACTATCCCATAGTTTAAACATAATGTTTTTTTTTTATAACAATGACACGTAAGTTTGTGCCGTTATTCATGTATAAAATCGCTTTGTTCGTATAAAGGAATTTTGATTTATGTATTAATAATAATCTAATAAATCCCACGTGCTTTAATATTGGTTCTTTCCTTTTGCCTAATGAAATGAAATGTTTATATCAAGTAAACCGCCTCACGGAGCATATTTTCAAATAAAGTCCAAAATCTCACTCCCGTACACTCTCCGGGTCCCCCTCCGTTGGTGGCCCAAGATGTGCCTCGTTCCTCAACTGGGAAGGCTTGTGACTTCACCACCAGCTTGATACAGACACACTGACCATGCACGAAGCATAACACCCCCAACTCTGCACATACACTCCTGCACACAACATGTATTTACATAGATCCAGTAAGGAATCTTTTTTTTTAAATACTATTATTAATAAATATAATAATGTAGGGATTGCTAGGGTTAAAAATTCCGTGAATTTTTTACACATAAGTAACGGCCTAGCTGAAGTT
This sequence comes from Samia ricini, assembly GCA_014132275.2. Classification (NCBI taxonomy): domain Eukaryota; kingdom Metazoa; phylum Arthropoda; class Insecta; order Lepidoptera; family Saturniidae; genus Samia; species Samia ricini. Next base: position 17,911,205 of record AP028158.1, read on the forward strand.
CGTACCAGTTTGGTGCACTTGTACTAGTTACCTTTTTGCGGCTGAGTGCCTTCAGCACTCTCCCACAAAGTTCGAGGAAGCTGTAAAGGCCCTTCCGTTCAACACACAGATAAGTGAACAAGGTAGATATGCCTTGAAATAATAAATGTTCGTGTTCTAATGTCTCAACAGTACATCTACCTATTCAATTACACAAACACAAAAACTATAAGTATGGCACACTCGTTCATATTTTTCACGCACACTAAGAATTTTACAAAAACCCTAATTACTTTGTAGTGAATATCAGTTATATTTTATTATTTGCTGCTTAGATTTTCATTAAATTTAAATAAAATATTTACTATAAAAATATTATTTTACAAATACGGTTCAATGAATAATAATTTTATGTGTATGCATAGGGTCCGATATTCCAAGGTTTTCTAAATATATCATTATATAGCACTAATACAGTATTTTTATTAAGATTTTTTAAGGTTTTTTTTAAATCAGTTATTCTTTTCAATACCTGCAAGATTTCTTTTGCTGTTTTTTAATGTGTAATTTTTTTAACTTTTAATTACATTTTCTTGTACAGAAATCAATTGGCGTAGTTTCCGTTTTCAAGGTGTTTCGAAGTATTTCCTTGTTTTCTTGGTTATCTGGATGTTTCGATATGTTACTTTCTCGTATTATTTGTCACTCTTCTCTATATTTATTAATTATTTATTGACATAAACCTGAAGTGACTGTATTTTAATATATTTTTGCATGCTTATAAGCAATTTAAGTAGCGAAAAAATAATTAAAAAAATTGTATAGAACAGATAAATGAATGTAATGAATCCATGTATGGTCGTAAAAAATATCGATAGCTTTTCACATCTCTAATCTACGGATGTCGGAACCGATCGCACCACGAACTTATCGCATTACTGAGAGTAGTGTATAATCAATTTTCCACTGCGCAGTTAGACCAGATGATTTACAAATCGTTTTGTACTAAGCCAGCGACCGTTTTTATGCCGTCGAAAATAAGTTCTCAGTATTTTTACGATGTTTGAACTTCACGAAATAATGTTTTATTTATTATTAAACGAATTATTATATTTTTTAAATACTTACGTGTGAAATGAGATGCCATCTTTTACCTAATTTAAACTAAAATCAGTATCTTTGCTAACAAACACAGAACAACGTGGCAATTATTAATATTCGTCCAATAGTAAATGCGACCTTGAAATTATAAGCAAAAAGAACAAACTTTTCAATTTTTTTTCATAAATGTCGTCAATATCTACCTAAACAAAAAAAGTCGTTCTACGGACGAGGACAAAAATGTATTGAACTGTTTTATCTTTGCCTATATTTAATTTAAAATATATATAAGTAATTCGTTAAAACGAATATTACACAATACATTTTGTTTTAGGAAAATAACACTAAAAAAGGTAAAATGTGACACTGCCATCTAGCGGTTGTTTTAACTTAACTTGTTTAGTTCTTGCTGCTATTTAAATTGTAACATAAAAATTGAACTTATGGACCCCGCAAGATGACATTTTATTCAATTTGTTGTTAATATTACATGTATATTGTAGAGAATCCCTTGAAGTTATATAATTTTTTTACTTTTCTCATCAAAACATTAATAAAGAAAGAAAGAAAGAAAAAGAAAGAAATTTATTGTTGGATAGCAAATATATACATTACAAATACAAAAACACACATTTTAAATAGTCACGAGTGAATCCAAACAATAGCCCCCTATTCAGCTACTTGTTGTAGCATCACCTTGCGGTAGACACTGCAACGCTGGTTTTCAATAGGGGGCTTTGACATGCACAGACGTTCCGTCGATAGATAGATAGACAAGAAAGAAAAAAAAAAAAATAATAAAAAAAACAAACATTTTTAATTATGTAATCATCCAATCAAGTGTGAGTGTAAAATTCAAGGTTGTAAGAATATCGTGTTATTTAAGTGATAAGCATAGGAAAAAAAATAATGATGTACGATCAGACGTAGCGACTGTAGGTAGAATAAATAATATAATATTATTCGAAAATGTTAACCGTCAATAAATTTGGTAATTCAGGTGCCTGTAAAGTTTAATTTCCATGTTGTGTCAGGTCTGTAGCTCTACGGTACGAGTTCATATTGAATTTTTTTGAATATTTAATAAATACTGCTTATATTGATATTTAAAACTAAATTTACATTTTTTAGCTCGTAATGGCGGGGGAATATTATTCCAGCAATGAGTGGCGGCATATTTGAAAGATCCCCTAAAAGCCGTAGTCCTATGTCTAGGTATAGATAATGGAATAGTTATGGAACGGGTGGAATGCATAAGAAGATCTTGCCTCCAAATTAACTTTTCATGGAGATACTGAGGACACTTGGTTTTGATCACACCAAAGAGCAAGGTAGCCAAGTGTAATTCCCTTCGCCCAGCCATTTTAAGTATATTGCCCTCATTTAAAAACGGCGTGACATGACTACGACTGGGTATCTCAAAACAGAATCTAGCACAAGCATTTTGCACCCGCTGAATTAATCGGTAGGTACGCGACAATAAGCGAGGTCCATATACCACGTCACAATAGTTAAATCTTGAAAGAACCAAACTGTCAGCAAGTCTTTTTCTTAAAATAATACTGAAGTAATTTCTAAAACGATAGAGTATTTTTAATCTGTAGAAGCAATTCCGAACGACATTATTAATGTGTTCTTCAAAACGGAGATCTGGGTCGAGGATCAGTCCCAAGTTGCGCACTGACTCTACCCTATCAATATTTTTTCAATTATCTTAATTTCCGGACTTGCCGACATAATCCGACCATAATCATAAACGGAAGTCAAAAAGTAAAATAATAAGAAACTATATAAGAGGACTTGCGATTGGAAAAGTAGAAATCTATTCCTATCGCGTTGCCCCTCAAAGAAAGAATTATGAAACACAAATGGGAGAACTGCAGCGAGGGCTTATTTTACCGTACACAAAATAGGTGAAAACATTTTCGTGGTACCCTCTTTCAGTCTCCAAAACTTACCCGATTGTTAATTTTCTTTCAGTTTTGGAATAATAAAGACCTTGGTTATGTCTTTTTTAAAGTTGTATCCTTCAAATTTATTGGACAAACGTCTAAAAATGACGTGAAAAATACAGCATTTTTTTCATTTTTAAAGGCTCCTAGTTTCTATAATAACGAATTTATGGTATAAAATCAAAGCGTACGAACATGGCGGTGGTTGTGGATATATATTATCTATGCTAATAAAAAAAAAAATTTAAGTGTCTGTTTGTAATCTCAAAATTATTTTTTTTTACTACATAGATATGAAACTGTATACGATACCTATACCAAAAAAACAAATTTTAAATTTTTTTCTGTCTGTCTGTTTGTTACGGATAATCTCCGGAAAGGCTGGACGGATTTTGACGGGACTTTTTTTGGTAGATAGCTCAAGTTACTCCGGGTAAGATAGGGTACTCTTAACTTTTGAAAATAATTAGGGTTCCGAGTAAAAAAATTAAAACCTATAAAAATTAAATAAAAACCGATTCAATGCACAGTTTTCGGGAAAGTGATTGAAGTTATTACAAAAAAAATTATTTTATCTTATTACAAAAAAAAAATTAATAGGGTTCCGTATAAAAAAAATAATCACAGTGAAATAGTGAAATCATATGAAACTCGGGCGCAGCCGCGGGTACACAGTTAGTTCGGTATAAAAATATTTACCATAATGCTATCATCCAGGGAGGAAACAGGGTACTACGTACGTTTGCATGGAATAATTGCCGCTAGGATATCCTCTTAAGTTTTGTGATGCTAGAGAGTACTGCATACATACTGCATATTATGTTACTAACGTACAAATTTTATATTAACATTCGTTCTGAGGGAAAGGGATCCCCTGTTGCTCCCCACCCAAATACTGTAAACGCGTCCTTATCCCAGTATTTTTAATAAGCCGAATTAAGTATTTTTTCGGTATAAGTACAGATTATATTATTTACCTTATTGCATGAACTGCAAAAAGACAAATAGTCTATTTTGTGGACACGAAATATACTCTCTTGTAGTCGAAAGCTATTATTGCGCAGTTAGTAGTGCGGCCGGATTCCGAGTCAAAATATTTCTGATAAACTCAAGCACTTGCCCGTAAAACATTGACCACTGAATTGGATTTTATTCAAAATTACATGAGTTTTTTTTTTTACACGGAACCCTAATTTTTTTCGAAAAACAAAAGTACCCTAAGTTACGCGGAGTCAAAATTGTCAAAATCAGTTTAGCCATTCTGAAGGTTACCCGGATCAAGCAGACAAACAGACAAGACTTTTAGAAATTTTATTTTAGGTATAAGTATCGTATACACACATTCATACGTATTTAAAAAATTGTTATTTTGACATTACCAAAAGACGCTTCTTTAATTTTATTTATTAGTATAGATTACCTAATAACTTTTTCATTTGTGTGACAGTAAATAAGTACTGATAAGTACATTTGAAGGTTCAATTTTTCTACCTCATTTCACTTGGTGATGACTTTTTTATTATTGATCGTCACTCTTCCTTGATCAAAACAACATCGATTTCACACGATTCCGTCAGTATTTGTTGTACTTTTTTAATACAACTGTTCATCGATGCTCGCTATCTTTGTTAACCGTGTGTATCGTATGACGAACTACGGGCTCTTCCCGGGGTTGAAACCGGGAGGGGATTCAGAGATTCAGACCAGACCGCGTCGAGAGCGCACGGTAGCTGCTCGCGTGATCCGCTTCGCGATAAAATGTTTGTACATTTTTAAATTTTTGCATTGTGTTTTATCGGGGATAAATAATAATGAAATACAACGGTTTCTTGGCGATTCTATTCGCCGTATCATTAGCTGCTGGTAAGTATGGTTTTTTTTTATGTATATACTCCATTAGCATTAAGGACTGTTAATTTCGTTTCATTGATGATCTATATAAGGTTGAATTTCGCATATATTATAATGAAAGTAATTTACATATTTGGTTCTATGAGTAATTAGAACAATTTACATAATAAACTCATGTATTATATTTTATCTTTTGAAATTAATCGATACTTTTTTAAAGTAAAACCAGTATTGAATGTATGGAACCATAATATATTATTAACTAACTAAACATATTTTAGAATAAATAAGCGTATTATTAATAAAAATTAAAAATATTTTTTTATTATAACAGAAAATGTTTAAATCTTATTATTAAAATTATATTCTGAAATGTTTTTTTAATAAGAAAATTGCATGGGCGGGGTAATTATTAGAATCTGGAAATTTCTAACTGTACCTAACAGTGACTTTACCTTCTATTAGTATGTCTGATGTGTTTTGTAAAAAATGCTGGTATTTTTTGACTGGCTATTATTTCCCAGCGATGGCAGTTTTTCCACTGAGATCTAATTAGGCTCGAAATATCATCAGTTTTGAAGCCCACATATAATTCACAAAGATTTAGATTAAAGTTTCTCCGTTGAAATTTTGTTGGTATCTTATTGAGACAATGGAGTCTATAGACCTAGACATTGGTAAAGGTACGTACATAAGTCGATATTAAAAAAAAAAAAACATTGCAAAGTTTATTATAAACTCAATAGGCGGAAAAATTAAAATAATATGCTTTATGCATTGTGGTACGTCTTATGAAATTTAAATCTTATTATATTTCAAAGTATTTTTGCCCAACAGTGGTTTGAGATAAGTTGATAACGTTGGTTAAAATACCGATCGTACACTCTATACAAAGGCTGTTCAACTTTTTTATCAGTCGGGCCAAACGGACGATTTAGAAATTTTTGGCGGGCCACTAAATGTTACTGCTGTTAACCAAAATTAGGGTATTGTCTCTAATTTAATCCTTCGGTGATAATAGAGTTTTAGATGTTTTCATTATTTTTTTAGATATCGTTAAGTGCTCTACAAAGTAATTTAAATTATAAATTCCCACACGAAATGTCTAGCTGTTATACGTTGCTTTTGTATGATGTCACTGATCAATCTTTATCCTAAGGATATTGATTCTTTCCAGAACGATTTTTAATTCACCTTCTGGCAAAAAAAAACAATCTAAATGAAAACGATGATATGTAACCGATACAATGCAATTTCATACATAGCTTTTGTTGTAATATACTGGATGTGTGCCCGCGGCTGCACTCACGTTTCATATGTTATTCACTGCATTTTTATTTTTTATAGGGAAAACTAATTATTTTTCTAAAAATATTTAGTACTAAGATAAAGTAAAACTGTTTCTCATATAATCTGGACCAACGACCTGGTGAAACTAGCGCGAATCCGCTGGATGCGGGTGGCGCAAGACCGTTCGTTGTGGAGACCTATGTCCAGCAGTGGACGTCTTTCAGTTGAATGGATGGATGGATAGATGGATTTCTCATAAATTATAGCACTTGTCCGTAAACTGTGCATTGAATTGTAATTTATTCAATTGTTATGAGTTTTTTTTTTTTTTTTTTTTACGTGGAACCATAATTATTTTCAAAAAAAAAAAAAAGCTACCCAAAAAGTCCCATCAAAATCCATCCCTCCATTCCGGAGTTTACCCGGAAGAAACAGACAGACAGACAAAAATGTTAAAAATTATATTCTTGGTATAGGTATCGTATACATTCATATCCAATTAGTAAAAAAAATAAATTTTGAAGTTCATAAATTTGAAACAATAGGTCACAAATATATTGTTCAGTTGCTATGTGCTATATATTTTTTACACAACTTAGATCGAAGAAGAGTTTTTTTTATAAAAATTTAAGTTAATTATTACGTTAAATAATTATTAATTAATAAGTTAAATAAGTATTAAATGCGGACCCATTCAAAAATCATTCAAGCGGGCCACATTATGGCAACCTTGCTCTATATCATAGTAATCTTTAAGTAACTGTGACTTGATTTTTATCACAGTTACTGTGACCGGATTTTTATCACATTCACTATCCTGTTACATACTAATTTTTATTCGAAATACTGTATGCCATACACCATAATATGTACATACGCCATGTGACCGTATTTGGTATTATTTAGTCGACAAACCTCACCACATTCAAGAGCCAGTTTTCACTTTTCACGCGTGTTTTTCTAATGAAAACTCGTATTAGTGACCAGTCAAGCACCAAGCCAACCTTGTGTTGGTTAAGTTAATAATTGTTTTCATAACTGGAATGCATAATAATTTTTTTAAACAATGTTAAAGTTTGTGTTTTATTAACTAGCTGTGTGACCGCGTCTCATATATTCTTCAATGCGTAATATAGTTTTTAAATAAAATACGTTTTTATGAGTTCGTAAATAACTTTGCTTACTCAATTATACAAGTAAATACTGGAACATACTATATAGTATACTCATATATGTTAGATAAAATATCTATACTAATAAATAAAATTAAAGTGTCCGTTTGTAATGGCAAAATAACAATTTTCTACTATACCAAAAAAAAAATGTAAAATTTTTGTTTGTCTGCTGTTTGCTCCGGGTAATCTCCGGTCCGGCTGAACTGATTTTGACGGGACTTTTTTTGTTAGATAGTTACTTTTGTTTATCGAAAATAATTAGGGATCCGCGTAAAAAAAATATTAAAACTCATGAAATCTCGAATTCAATCCGATTCATCGCAGTTTCACTGACAAATGTTTGAATTTGTTTGAGTTTTATTCTATCTTAGTACCGAGAATAATAAAGGAAAATAATTAGGGTTCCGTATAAAAAAATTAAAACGCAGTGAAAAATATATACCTAGTTCACACCTAGTTAATGTATAAAATGAGATTTTTTGTAATTGTTTCCAAAATAGCCAATTTTTCAAGTTTTGCTTAGAACAGCATAGTACAGTATACACATTTTTCTATTGATGTCAACTATTTTCATATAGTATTTGGTGTAACAAAACACACGTTGAAACTTGGCTAGATAATAGAACTATGGTTTAATAAAAGAATCATTTTTTTAACATTCTATAAGCATAATAATAGGTAATAAGAATTGACAGGATTAGGAATGAGTACATTAGAGGAAGTTTGAAAGTGCCGCCAGTAACAGAGAACTTAATGAGCAGGCTTATGTCCTGGTGTGGGCATGTGATACGCAGGGAGGACGAAGGATGTTGTGAGAAAGGTATTGAATATGAATCTCGACGGTTATATGGGAAGGGGAAGACCAAAGAAAAGATAGATGGATTGTGTATAAGATGATATATTTAGGAAGGGAGTGAAGGCGGAGATGACTGCGAATAGAAAGGAATGGAACATAATGCACCGACCCCAAAATAAAATGGGATAAGGGTAGGGGGATGATGATGATGGTACAAGCTTAGTGAGAGACCACGATCTCATCTGATATTATGTGACGCTGTAATCCGGGATGGTAAACACACTAAGCCAAGATGTACTGGTTTTCAAGTGAAGCTGACGGAACACACCTACTGGTGTTCGGCGGCAGGTTTTCTAACTTGATGCTTATAGTTACCCATTCAGATATTATTATAAAATGCCCTTTTTTTTTTTTTTTTTTTTTTTTTGACGGGGGGAAATGCATTTACGCACTACCCTTATCTATTGTACTTAGGGGATCTCAGCCCCCCAGTACACTAGATAAGGGGCACGGAGTGACGAGCTCCGTGCAGTGTGGGACTCACCCGGGCGTGAAGCGCCCGGAAATACCCACTAAAACCCCCCGGGGCCGTCCGCTGCATTTGGGATGGGGGCGACACGGGGTGGCTTTCGCAAGCACCGCGTCGCATTATAAAATGCCCTGCCAGCATCCTATCATGTCATTTTTTTATTGTATTGCAATATCAGGAACGTTCACTTTAATAGATAGAACTCAAGTGTGTCTGTGTCGGCGCTATAGAGCCTTCCGTAGTCTCTATAGTCCTTCCGTGCGATCTGACATTTGGCAGCTGAGAGAGGGCGAAAATATTGGTAACATATGCTTTCTTCATGATGTTTTCCTTCACCGAAAGCTCAGGGTATTGACGCTAATTCCGGTCGCAATACCAACTGCCCAATCATCGTTTCATCTAAATCGGTTCAGTGGTTCTCGAATTATACTTACGGAAAGTTAAACAAACAGACAGGTGACGCACAAATTAAATAACAGGGACAGTAAGTAAGCGGGTATGTTTATCAATTTTCCTTAAAAGCTTTTATATAATATTCAATATACTTTTACAGTAATGAAGTCCTTTTAATCCCATTTTAGTAGTAGGTATAAGCCTATATTGGTAGCGCACCCCACTACCTCTCCTTTTGCGTTGACGGAAACCTGTTAGGGCTGAGACACACAAAAAACCCCATTAAACTAATTTTACCGTGTTCATATTAATCTAGCTCGAAGGACCAAACATGATAGTGTTTTGTCTCGAAGGGATTTAATTTTTGATATATGGATTCCCTATATTTTCTTTGTATGTATATATGAGGGAATAATATGAACGGTAAATTTGTTTTTTTTTTTTAATTTCTATTTATTCAATAAATCATAGAGTATAATAATAATATAATGGATATTTGGATTATTATTATATTCATTAGAAGGCGGCGTTTGTCTGTCTGTGTGGTCACGGAATTCATTGATTCTTTTGTTAAATCATTTATGCACTCTGAGGGCACAGTATATTTGTATTTTGTTAAACTACACTAGTTATAATGAGATTTATAGTGAATGAATTCAACAAAAACATTAGGTACTTTTCTGTTACCTGGAGCAGGGTGAGAGCCGTTCATTTGATGTATTCTAGTTTATATATGCTAATATGTATATTAACTTCGAGAAAGAGGTTAATCGTCGAATCCAACTCGGCTGGGCCGAGTTCAAGAAGCTACGCAGAATCTTCTCGTCCAAAATATCGCAGTCTCTTAAGACGAGAGTCTTTGACCAGTTTGTGTTGCCAGTAATGACACGTGCCAGTTTGGCGCTTAACGTGCTCGCTCACAATGGACCTAATAAAAAGCTAAAAATAGCTCATAGGGTTATGGAGTTCATTGCGTGATCGAATCTGATATAAGGAGATCCGCAGAAGAACCAAAGTAATCAACATTACCCGAAGAATTGCTAAACTTAAGTGGCAGTGAGCTGGGCACATTGCTCGCAGAACCGATGCGCAATGGGGACAACAGGTTCTCGAAAAACCATAGCATTGGTAAGGCCCTCGCAAGGTGGACCGACGACCTTGTGATGGTCGCGGGAATCCGCTGATGCGGGTGGCGCAAGACCGATCTTCGTGGAGATCTTTCAGGACCTATGTCCAGCAGTGGAAGCCTTTCGGTTGAATGGATGGAATGGCTTATTTTGAAAACTACGTCTACGTATTTTATTTTAATTAACCATGCGATGTCAATTTTTATCTCGTTTTTTTTCATAGCCTATATTTATTACCGAATTATTTTTGTATAATTTGTAAAAATGATTTTGATATTTTATAACCTACCAATCTTTAATTAACATATACTTTATGCATATAGAATATTATAAAAATCGGTCAACCCATTTTTAAGTTAAATATAGACATACAGATCAACAGGCAGACAAAATTTTTATTAACCTATTCGAGATTATTAACAACTACAATAATACTTAATAAATTAAATTAGATTAATATGTCGATTACCTATAAAAATTAGACAATAGAAAAACAATGTTGTTTTCCTATGAAAACAATGGAAAGCTGGCGTAAACGCCAGGTTAGTGTTCAAGAGATTAAATAAATGGGCTTCCGTTGTTGTCGTTTGATAGCCGTAAGCGATACGTGACGTGATAGCTGAAAATCATTTGAAACGGAGTTACCATTGTAAAAAATCAACCATATTAAATATATCTCTGTCAACTGTAAATAAATAAGTTCTTGGTGTGCCCACTACGTTATATTCCACGCTGAATAAACCTGAGAACTGATACAAGTAGCTCATTGTTTGTCGTGGTATTTCTTTGTAAGGCGCACGGTTCCGTGGGCTTTTTATACCTATTATGTGATAAATGATACGTAACTTTGTTGTTCATTCGTTTGCTCGGTGTGAAGGAACGATAAAAAAAAAACATTTCGTATTGCGAAATAAAACGTTTTGCGTTAATCACATGTCCTGCGTAATGACAAACGATTCTCTCACCTTTTTTTATATATACTGTTTCGGTTCAGAGTTTTAACTACAATCTTACATGGTGATAAACGACGCTGAGGTCCAGGACGGTAAACATACCTAGTCTAGAGATTGTATTATTGTTCTATTCTATAGTATTCCAACAGTTCTATTTTAGCGACACATTGTTAGAGATTGTTATGCATTATTTGTATCAAGTCAGAATTCACGCCCCGTTTCATTATTTGCAATACACTTCACTTGTACACAATATAACCAAGCTGTACCACATGTAATACCACAAAGATTACATAATATAAGGTCAATTATCGCAAGTTATTGAAGCACAAAGAAATATATTTATATGCTATATAAACTCAACGCTTGGACCACAATTGATGATGCCGGAACTTTACGGTGGTAGCTACCCAAGCGGACATTGTTTAAACTCAATCTGCTTATAAAGTTGGATAGGTCGATTCGAATCTGCCTCCGTCGACGCGAAATCCGACAGCGCTACCAACTGCGTCATCATCGCTTTACCCAGTACTTGGGGTATCGATAATTGATCTGTGTTTTATAAGACTTTTTTCACCGGCAGAAATATATCATGAGTCCCTCCTACAAATGGAGGAAAAAGGTATACAGAAGCCAACAGCAAACTCACTAGTTCGTCGCTAGCCTTTACTGCGTCCTTCACACTAGAGAGCTGTTGAATTCCTTCAGATATCCGTTTCTTTGAGACCTGCAGTTCCTTCCATTATATGAGCTGGCGTTCGTCAAGTATCGGGACAAAAGACACAATACAGCCAGTCGGCTGAAGCAAGCCGTGTGATTTTAAGAGAACACCGTTATTAAGTTAAGCTTCATAATTACTGTCAAGATGATGGCAGTCTCAACTGCATCAGATTAAAATAAAGATATTAATATTTAACGATAGAAAATTAATTGATTTATCTTGATAATATAACTAGCTTTTCACGCAGCTACCGTCGTAGTAACATTTTTTTTACGCGGAACCTTAATTATCTAAGTAAAAATTATAACTTATGGAATAAATATGTGTTCAGCTTTACCGGAGCTTAACCGAACCAATCAAACAGACAGACAGAGAGAGAACAGAACTGTTTTGTATTTACGTTTTAAACTTAAGTTAAGCTTAATTTAACTATTTTTTACTTCTTATTTCTTTCTAACCACAAATGAAATTCAGTCAATTTGCGTAACTCCGATAAAGAAATAAAATTCTTTCGAGACCACTAATTTTATTAATAATATAAAAAAGGATAAAAAGGCCAAATGCGTACGTGTTCATCGAACCGGTTTGAACTGGCTTTACCCGTGATATATATCATTCGAACCGGACATAAACCGAGAGTGCTACGCGCGCGCCCGGATAACCGGGTGGATTGACCAATCAAGTGCCGTCGTTTCTGATATAAGTTTTATTATTCAGCAATAAATATACACATCGTCGAGAGATTTCGTTTACATTTTGATGTTTAAAATTTATATTTTAGAAGTGACAGCTCGTTCGTGTTGAACACTCCGAAAGTTTACTCAATATTTACTCGTTTTCGCCTTTTCTAAGAATCGCTTTGTGTGTATACTTTTTTTCATAAGCGTTGGATTTTCAATTATATTTACAAACTTGTTTGTTTGTTTATTGTGCCCGGCTCTGCCCGCGGAATAATTGGAAAATAATGCTGTGATGTTACTGACAATTAAATCGTATTTTGTTCACAATTTCATGAGTTTTGTTATTTTTTTACTCGAAACCATAATTATTTTCCAAAAACAAAAGTATGTAAACGTACATACTTACTTACACACCGCGTAACTATGCAGATTAACTTCTGCTATGTACCAAAAAAAGTCCCGTCAAAACCGGAGATTGTCCGAAATAAACAAACGGAGAGACAGACAGAGAAGAATTGTATTTTTCTTATTATAAGTAACGTATATACTATTATTATTAGTATAGATATTAGAATACATAGAAGAGTGAAGTTTAATTAGGTTACATTAGCGGGTTTTGGGGAAGAAGGTTGAGTACCACTGGTTCGGACCGACAGATCATAACCGCCAAATAGAAATTATTTTCAACCCTCAGACCGAATTCCGCGATCTCTCAAATACTTCCCTCTAGATTATTTCATTAAATGGAAACGACTGGAGAGGAAAGATTTTATAAATTACCTAGGATTATGTTGAAATAGGTCGCCGAGATTTATGATTATGTGTGAAAATGTTTAACCCTCATTTATAACTGAGTTCTTAAATTTCATGAATCTTTATTTAAAAATTACTTAATCCACATAAAAAATAGCATCCCTTTTTGAGGTATGTTTTCAAACTATCTCCATACTAAATTTCATTCAAATTGGTCCAGTAGTTTTTTAAGTTTATTCGTTTCGATATTTTTCTCTCTCTGTCTGTCTGTTTGTTTGGTTCGGATAATCTCCGGAAAAGCTGAACCCATTTTTATGCGATAAAGTAATAACTTTTACTTAAATAAATTTAAAAAAAATAATTAAAAATATTACTATGACGGGAACTTCGTGAAAAGCAAGTAATATAATGGAGGTAACTAAATTATTTTTCTTTCTTTAAATATTAATAACCTAGTATGAAGGCGCTATAAGAAATATTTTTAATCACACTTCGCTGCCGAAAGGGTTTAATTTATGATGTCATAAAAATATCGATACGTCTACAAGGCTCTCTATAAAACTTATACTCCGCTGTTAATATACGTCAATTTGTTGGAACACATAATAAATAACGTAAACGACGAGCTTCCACGACCAGGGTTGTCAATCGTACGATATTTATCAATCCTAACATTAGATAAAAGAGAAAGTCTGCCTAACTGCCAGTCCATTAGTTACTGTATAGCTCGAGAACAACTAAACCGATTTATATGGTTGTTTTTTTAAATTGTAGGTATATTATCCAACCTCTGGTTTTAGTAAATATTTTGTTACATTATGTAGTATATAGAAAATGTTATGAGGAAAATAAAGAATGAAGCAGAATAAATTTCCACGCGAACAGAGACGCAAACACACCTAGTTTATAACAAAATTAACGGTTTACATTTAAAAGTATTTATACTTAAACTAAATTAATACGTCATAGTTTTTTAAAATAACATAACATAAGCTCACGCCTGTTTCCCCGAAGGGTTAGGCGGAGGTGAAATAGCGAACTACACCCACCACACACATTTCGCCGAGCTTAGTTCCATCCCAGATGTGACAGGGGGCGATCCTGTTGCCATATCGGGCACAAATTCCAGACTCAGGGATGATACTGAGTAGAAAAACCCAATATCACTTGACCCGACCCAGGGATCGAACCCAAGACCTCAGAACGACAGTAGTACCGTAATACAACTGCGCCACCGAGGCACTCAGTCAGTTTTTAAATATATTGTTTAAACTGTGTTTTATTTTTTAACCGACTTCAAAAAAGAGGTATTATTAATTATATTAAAATAAAGGATTTTTCGAAGTAAACAGAAATTGAGTAATTTAGTTTTTTTTTTACTTTTTAGAGCATTTTTATAGTTTATTCTTTTGAAGTCGATTTTGTTTTTAATTTAAAAAGTTTATTTTTTACATTATTGACTCTTATTTCGTTACTGTAATTGTTACTAAATAATAATTAATCTTTTATCTTTTTTTAGTCTAAATTTCTTCGGTCACAAAAAAATATTGTTTGCTTTTTTGTCCGGGCCCACGTTACGGAGCGCTCAATTAAGCAAATTTTTGGTTATTTTGTATTGTATTAATTTTGAACTATAAGTAAGTTATATGGCTGTTCAGTTATTCAGAATAATACCGTAGTATAACACGTATTTATAATATATCTTTTATTGACACAATACATCGGACTTATATATATCCAAATATATAAGTTGACATGAAATAGATTATTACACGGTGCACCTCTATTATAATAATAATATGCAAACTCCAATATAAGTGCGTATTGTATACGTAAACACTTCCGCCTCATTGATGCTTACATAATATTTTAATGGGCCTTCACTCAAATACACTGGAAGGTGTAAGGAAACATCGTTAAAATCGGAAAATTCCGCAGTAATAAACTTTATGGGGAGCGTATCTTCATAAATATCGGCTTTGGAGTCGATAATAAACATACCATTACAGGGCTTAGTATTGATGAGGGTCATTTCGCATTGGCTTTTTAAGTCCAAATCCCTTAGCAATATAGATTCGGAAATGTACTTAATTTATGTTATCGACTTCGATTTCATTTATTCCAATCAAATACATAATTCTTAAATAAATAATGAGCACGCAGTTTCGTATGTGTTTAAAATTTATAATTATTAATAATAACTATTTTTTTAATTTTGGATAAATGATTGCAAAAAAAATGCTGCGTCTTTTATCGGCTTAATAAACTATCATCATTATTTACTATTATGTATATTATTTAATGTAATAATATATGTACTAAAACCTGGCTAAGCAACATACATATCTATAACATAAAAGAAGAAAGAAAGGAGGTCGCAAAGAGGGACCGGGAACCCCCTACCAGCTCTAATCCGGAAGAGGATTCTCTCGAATTAGAGCTAGTAGGAGAATACGTAAATGCATCTCCCCATGTTAAAAATAAAATAAAAAGGTGAGTTCAAACCTACGTCCAACGACGCGGAATCCGAACACACTACCAACTGCAGCACCAGCATAAATATGTAATATCTCCAGCAAGAGCCATCATATCAGACAAGTGCATCCAGATAAACTATAGACATATGCAAGTATACTTGTAGGCTATATGTGTTTACGTGACTTGTATATACATTTTTTTAAACGTTATAGGCTCAGTTCTTTGACCACAATCTCACCTGATTTTAAGCGACGATGTGGTCCAGGATGCCAAACACTAAGCCTAGTGTTTCTAGTTAATGATTTGCCATCCAGGTACCAAGTTTGTTAAATTTTCTCCATTCAAAAGTATTTAAATCCCCGGAGAAAATATTTTTCCCTTTTTCCATGTTATATTTTACGTTTGATTGATTTATGTTGGACGGGTGGAATCTTTTTTAATTAGCGTTTTTTCCTCTGGGTTGGCAACCGCTTTACATATGTATATTAGATGGGTATACACACAAACAGACAATTTTTGAAGTAAAAACGGTATTAATTCTCGGTAATTATAGATTCACGTTATCAATGCTATGACGCCAGCTGTCAACATGCTACAGTATGTCAAGTATAAGATGGCGTTTAAGTGCTGGCGCTCAGAGATAAATAATAAAATTTATAATTACGCAGCCTATCGTATGTTCTGATTATGAATAAAACATATAAAAATGTACATATTTATTCATTGGAGCACCAATATATGTAAATCCTGTCAAATTTTAGATTAGTTTATTAATTTCAATTAACATATTGTGTAATTTCAGCATTAATAATTTCGAGTTTTCATTTCTTTCGACAGTTCCCGTGGTTGCCTGTTTTTTTTCTCTTTTCAATACTATGTTCTAGCTTAGTAATGGTTAAAATAGATATCTGTCACAAAATGTACACAAACAAAAAATGAAATGGCCAAACAGAGCCTAGAGCATATTCATTATTAGTAGGTATAGGTATTAAGCAGATATGTACATTGCATTTCGAAATCGTAATATTCAGACGTTCGTCGAAAAAAATTGATGGACAAAATGAAAAAAATCAAAACGTACAGGCCTAGCCAATGTCTTTATTATTCTAAAACCGAAACAAAATTAAAAATCATTTCAATTTTGGAGGAGGAGGAAAACAGGGTACTACGAAGTGATGTTTTCGTCTATTTTGCATACGGCAAAATCAACCCGAGCTGCAGTTGTCCCTTTCGTGTTTTTTTTTTTTTTTTTGTCCCGGCCAATTTTCCCCTGGCATAACCAGGAACCTTATTATTACTTTGATTTTTGTGTGATCTTTTTATGTTTTTTTTTTCCTTTTAAGCATGTTCTTTTGTTTATAAATTTTCTTTTGTCACTTTTATTCCTTAATAACTTAGTCTATATCTAAACCTACGTTGATTATAACATGTCAAAAACTTATTTATAATTACAGATACAACAATAATATACATATACAGCAGACATATACTTAAATCTAATAATAGGATTAAAATTAAATTAAATTAATTTGGATATAAATTACAAATAGAATTAAAATGAATGAAATTAAATTTCATCTCAATTAAAGTTAAAAAAAAAAAATTTGAAAATTTTAAAACATCAATTCCATTTAAAAACATTAAAACATTAAAATCATTACAGCCTTTGCCTCTGTTCGTTTAGTTCTTATTCTTTTCTTTCAATTCACAATTATCATCTTCAATTCCAAAACAAACATACGAGTTTTATTCGAGGCAAACGGCGGCCACTACTACCCTGATGGGAACCAGGAGCAGCCCCACCCTACGGACGACCACCGTTATTTGTTTCTTTTCCCAGCTCTTCTTGCTACATCTTCGATGTATCGCAAGAAGGCTGGGCGGTGGTCGTCATCCAGCAGCAGGGCCGCCAAATTGTCCGCCGTCACCCCGACCCCTGTGCAGCACTCAAGGTCGAATCTGGACGAGCCGAATCTAGGACAGTCCACTAGCAGATGATGGACTGTCTCGGCGGTATCCGGATCACAGGCACACGCAGGACTGTCTTTAATTTTGAATCTATGCAGGTACGCTGCGAAGCCCCCGTGCCCCGCAAGGGTTTGCACGTGGGCTGGTGACAGACGGGTCTTCTTCAACACTCTATGGCTAGGGGGCCCCCTCTACCTTTGGTAAGAAGACCCGCGTCACCGCCCCCGTGTCGGAGGCCTCGTAGCGTGCCTGCCAAAGCCTAATAGTGTCCCGACGTATTACCTGTTTTGCATATGATCTCGGATACTGATCGTAGTCGGCCGCCGTTTTGCCAGTTCGTCGGCGCGCTCGTTACCAGCGGTGCCGACGTGAGCTCTCACGCAGTGTAGGCGAACCAAGCGTCCCTCTGCACGCATCTCCCGGAGCATCTGCTGCGCTCCCAGGGCCAGGCGGTGTGGGGGTGCCGGGTTTGCCAGCATCTCCAGCGACGACTTAGAGTCGCTGAAGATGCCGACTTCCCGGTCCCGTGATTTTTGAACCGCCTGTACCGCCCTATAGAGCGCAAACAGTTCAGCCTGGAATACCGTGCAGAAACGCTCTAGGCGAAGCGTAGAGTACCTGAATTCCTTGCCCCCCTTCCACCATGTAAAAGCTGCTCCCACTCCACCGTCGATCTTTGAACCGTCGGTGAAGATTTGGGAGCCGCCCTGTTCCAGGGGGGCTTCTAGGCTCTCATACGTTTCGACCTCGCATATCGCTGGGTGAGGATACTGGCCAAACGAAACGGGCCGCTCCAACCCACGATCTCGTCCAGTTGCCCTTCCCGTTTTGCACGGTACAGTCTCTCCACCTCCCGTGCCCGGAGGTCCAGCGGGAGCAAGTCTGCCAGCACCCCTTTGTGTTTTATAATTCTTAATTTGGGGCGCAACGCGATAGCAATAGATTACTGAAATATCTACATGTCCTCTTAATCAACAAGACATAGATTAAGTCGTAGACACCCGCTAGTCCCTTATAAGATTGTTTGAACTCTCAACGCTACAAGTAATAATTACAATGAAAAATCCTACCCTGACTAAATAAGTACAAACATTCGCCAATAGCTTGTTAAAATATTTTATTGCATTCAACCGAATTCAAGCATATTGCAGGTGTAGCGGCTCGTAGCTGCTTTTATTGATTTTAACACACTCGCCCGGTTCTGGGATTCGATTTATTTCCATATATACGTCCGTCCTTAATAGGGCTGGGCAACTCGGACTATTTATAGAGTCTTACGATATTTTATTTAAATTATCTATAAGGTAATTAATGTATGGATATGTGTTTTTAAAATAATTGGCTTATAAACTAGGTAGTCATGGGAACTGCCGACAGTAGTGGAATCTCAAAACTTTTGAAAGATCTTTTTTTAATGTTTGAATTTCATAATCTGTTAACTGAAATTATGAACAAATCATATGCCTGGTTTTTACATCTATTGGCGCTCCTAATCAATACGTACGATAGGCATTGTTAGTATACATTTTATTATTTATCTCTAAGCGCTAGCACTTAAACTCCGTTTTATACTTGACATACTGTAGCATGTTGACGGCTGACGTAACAGCATTCTTAACGCAAATCTATAAGTTTTTACCGTACCGAGAATCGCTCAACGCCGCTAAAGAAGTTTTCATTTCAATTATGATACGTGAACTAATCAGAGTAAAAATCGTCGTAAACCAATAAATAAGTTAACACTAGAAATAAATGCGATCCGATGAAGTCTTGTAGGTGTAAATTCGAATTATGAATTGATGAAGTTTTTGATAGTCCATATCTAAATTAAAATATTTTTTTTGTTTGTGGCAAATCTTTAAACCCACTAGATCAAATTATCGTTTTTTTTTTTATGATTTATTTTATATTTGTTTATATATTTATTTACCCTCCTTCTATATATATATATACATTTCATCTTCCTAATGTAAAATGATATGGACCTAAACGTCATGGTTCTTTACAATTTCACTCTCAATCTCTCTCAGTCATCGAATTAAATATTAAAACTTTTTATCGAAAAGACACGTCATTACGACGTAGCACATCCCTAAACATTTGGAGGCGAGCCAGCGAATCGCATTCGCTACAGTCCGCTCCTAATCCGATGCAGTTTCGAGCTTATTATCCGGGTCAGTGAGCCCGGCTGTCCGGGATATAGTGATGGAAGAAGAACCGGATGAAATAACTGACTATCATAATTTCTTAAAATAGAATTTTTGCTTTTAAAAATATTTTATGTTTTAAATTACATTTTCTTTCTAGACCATTTATTTTTGACATTTTTGCTACATAAATTATAAAACGAACATCCGTAGTATATACGGTTATAGTCCGGATAATATTCATGAAAAATCAGGATAGTAAAAGTGCCGGTTAGCAGATGCCCACCGTACCTGCAAATTTTTCTTTGAAAGATTTTTTTAATTTTCGCTTTCCATAACTAAATAAATTTAAAACGGGTATTACCAATATTACTTATCAAATCAATTATTCACAATTTTTAGTAGGTATTTTTAAATGATTTCATTTTTTTCTAAACTTTGTTTTATTAGCATGCCTTAAGCGTTAGCTTTAGGCGATTTAAAAACATATAAAAAATAAGACAATAAAATACTAGCTGTCTCCGCGGATTTACCCGTTTGGAATTCAAACAACTTGCAGCTTATCTTCTCCATTTGGATGCAATATATATATTTAGCAACTTTCATTGAATTCGGTTCAGTAGCTTACGCGTAATTGGTGAACAAATCAATAAACAGCCAGACAAACCAACAATATTTTTTTTTTAATTATCGAAATATGTCTGTAGCTGTTTCTGAAGCCCGCATAGTATTTTTTCTTAAATATCTTCTATGTAGACACTTCATCTCCTTAGCCTTTTTTTAAGTATAGATGATAACTAGTTCCTATTAATCGCGCATATAAAATAAAGTTAAAGCAAACTTTTCTATATCTTGTAGTAGGTTCAAAATAAGCGAGTGAATTTACGAAACGAAGCATAAGCCAGTATGAGGCACGTCTATCGATAATAAATGTCAGAGGTCGGAGGGTCGTTACCATAAGAATGGCTTTCGAGAAAGCGTAATTTCGTTTTACAAAGGAGACCTTACATTATAAGCGTCGTTTCTACATAGCTAGGTAGATACATATAAATTGTCGGTGAAGTCCATTATTCAATTACAGGCGATTCTGATAAATGTGTTTATTTCTAATCCGATAATATAACATTAATTTACATGAAGGGATTTTTGATAAAACAATTTTCTAAAAGCAGCCCTTAAGTTTGAAAATCTGTCCATTTAACCGAAAGACGTCCGTCCAATGCTGGATATAGGTCCCTCCGCCAAAGTTCTCCACAACGACCTGTCTTGCGCCACCCGCATCCAGCGAAATCCTTTCACCATATCGTCGGTTCACCTCGTGGGGGCCTAACCACGCTTCATCTTCCGATACGCGGCATCCATTCGAGAATCCATTGGCGCCGTCGGACATCGGCTCTCCGAACAATATACCCAGCATTATCACTTAAGTTTGGTAATTCTCCAGGTAATGGCGGTTACTTTAGTTAGTCTGCGGATTTCTTTATTTCTGATTTGATCATCAGTGAAACTCCGAGCATAGCCTCTCCATTGCCCTTTGGGTAATTTGAAGTTTTATAATTAGGCCACTGAAAGCGACCACGTCTCAGTGCCGTAAGTCATTACTGGCAACACAAACTAGTTGAAAGCTTTTCTTTTTTGTCAAAATGGCATAATTTATAATCAAGTACCGCAAGTACCTCCTACTACATGGCTGATCAAGATACCATCGAAAATACATACCGATTTACTATTACATTCGAGTTAGGAAACACAATTTTCGCAGTAAACTAAATAAAATATCGGGGAAAACAAAGAAATTATACGCAGGTATGAAAACAATAAACATTGACAATGTGAAATGGAACGTTCCGTTTGACAGTCTACCGGGGTGCATGCGCTTGCGCGCGTCGTCGCATGTCGTTTCCGGTAAAAGTGTTATTTGTTACGAGTGTACCTACCTAGTTCAACGTAAGAATTGGATGTGCACTTATTAATGAAGCGTAGCGGATACGTTTCTTTTATTATTCAGTATAATCATTAAAAAAATAACTTTGCTTCGTCGCTTAAAAATAACAGTTGACACTTGACATTGGCTTTCAAATTAGACGCTATCATAAAAGTTATTTCATTCTTTGATATTATAACAACTAATGACATTTACTACGTAACCGACTCTTTGACATTTCTTTTTATAATATCAGGTATTATTAGAGCAAAAAGAATTGACATTCGGCAGTATAATGTGCACAGGAAAATACATATCCATCCATTCAGCCGAAACACGTCCACTGTTGGACATAGGTCTCCCACAAAGATCTCCACGACGACCGGCCTTGAGCCACCCCTATCAAGCGGAAACCTGGTGGTGTTTTCGTACAAATCCTTCAACACTTTGATATACCGATAGTCTACTTGGCACCGCTGGAAAGACTGCAGTACAGCCCAGGTCTCAACTGAATTGAAGGCTTTTTCGTAGTCCACAAACGCTAAACAAAGGGGTAGGTTATACTCCTCGGTCTTCTGTAGAACCTGCCGCGCTGTATGAATGTGGTCTACGGTGCTAAAGTCTTTTCGGAAGCCGGCTTGCTAAGGAGGTTGGAAGTCGTCAAGCCTGTTCGCTACTCGGTTCGTGAAGACTCTCGAAAACAGCTTATAGACATGACTCAGAAGTGAGAATGGTCTATAATTTAAGAAATACACAATATATTATTAAATAAAAATAGTTAAAAAACGAAACGTTCCGCCAGACTGAAGTAGTAAACTCACATGTCTTGTCAGCTGAAAATATATGTAGAGGGCATACGCACTGAATCGAGACTGATTTATTATTACACGCAATTCCTGTTCGTATTTAATTTGTTATCACCTTATCATTAGCTATTAGTCTAGTGTGTAACATAAGTGTAAGTGTAACATAAGATTCATGCGCTTTTGCATATTGGTGATGATAATCAAATTAAACTTACCTAATATTATGTGACGATGTAGCCCAAAATAATAAATATCACAGGCTAAGCTTTCTAAGTTTAAATACGCTAAAGTTAGAGATTTTGGATCTTAGTAGTAACTAAAGGTAGGCAGGCGCTACGACCATACCGTGATTTCATTGCGAAGTTTTCCTTCAATGAAATCACGGGTTATTATATAATAGAACTAGCTGTATACTCCCGGCTGCGCCCGCGTTTCCTATGTTTTTCATTGCGTTTTAATTTTTTTCCTTGGAGCCCTAATTATTTTCAAATAATAAAAGTACCCTAAGTTACGCGGAATAACTTCAGCTATGTAACAAAAAAACTCCAAAATCGGTTCATAAGTTCCGGAGATTACCCGAACAGACAACATTTTTTTAAATTGTATAAAATTCATATGTATTGTTTGACAGACAGAAAACATCAAACGCCATGTCGATTTCCATTACAAAATGCAAGAAGGTTTTAGTGCTAAGATAATTTAGCAAATGTTTTCCATTAAAAAACTTAATCTATTGACTATATCTATAGTATATAACATTTTTTTAACAATTAGGTATTGTTGTTAAATCGCTTCCCGCTATGCTCTCAGTCCGCTACCTTACAAGCCTATGTCGTTATGTGAACAAACGACAACTCCGCTGAATCGTAACGAACGCGAGTGAATACATTACGTGATTTATAGATTTTTTTTATCCGTTTATAATATAAAGGAAATGTGTGAAAATATTTATTTAACATAGGAAAATGTATTCCAAGTTTTTCCTTGTAAGTTTTAAAGAATTAGTTGTAAATAGTTTTATTAAAGGATATTTAGAATGTCTTTGCTAAATTTTGATATTAAATTGTACACCATTAAAGCTAGCAATAAAGCACAGGCTTTTTGAAGGAACTTATCATGAATAAACAATAGCCTATTAATTATTCCACTAGTTGAAAATCTGTTGTTAAACGGTGCTATAGTTCGTTACCAGTATTTAAAAGTAAATTCCATCTAGTACCGTCTTCAAGTATTTTCTTGCTTAATAAAACAAGTCGAATGATTGTGTTCCAATGATAGGCTATTAACATAAAAAGATTATTTTTAGTCCGAAAAATACTGTACGCAATTTCGTAAAAAGTTGTATTTCCCAACAATATAGTATTTTTATTGAATAATTAATATGTCTCATGAGAAACTACCACTGCGCTGGATCTAAGCTTCTGCAAGGGAGCCTTCACCAGATCGTGGTCTTTCGGTACGTGGTCGCCATTCGAGAACCCGTTGGCTCCATGGGGGATCGGTTCTATGGGCAAAGTGCTCAGCCCACTGCTAAATAAATGTAGTATTTGTCGTTGTTATTGTTCAATAGACTTCCTTAATTCAAGATCAATTGTAAGCAGAAAGTCAAAACACGCACTGGTCGAAGACTTGAGATGTTCTGGTATTTATAAATCAAAAAAAGGCAAAAACACTTTATTCAATTTTGGTAAAATGTATATTAAATTACTACAAAGACTTACAAAGACTAAATTACTTCTACACTTGTTAACGTCTATGCTTGAGAGTTCGGCAACTCTATACATTTTATATATCTACGTTAATCGTATATTTAACGAACGATAACTCATGTACGATGGACTAAACAGTTTATGCCAAACATTGACACTGTGTAGTGCCGGGATACTGTCCCCCCGAGATCCGGGATTCATCCGACTTCAATAATAATTAATGATCACCCATCTCGGGTAACTCGATGCCAGTCTTGTGGCAACGGGAACGCCGAGATCCGGGAAACCTGGTAGATCAACTTCGTTATTTATTGACAATGTTTTGTCATTTGAAGCGGCGGTAGTTTAACCAGATACCAACTCGATTCCCGTAGGTTTGAATTATGTGATTAGAAGTTGAGTTTTTGGAAAAAAAGCATTGTTTTGAAATCATAGTATGTTGGTAGGATATTTTTTTTACACGGTATAAGCACAATGATTTGACCATAATCTCACCTGGTGTTAAGTGACGATGTGGTCCAGGATGTTAAACACACTAAGCTTAGAGGTACTGGTTCTCAAGTGATGCTGCCGGAACGGACCTATTGGTATTTGGCGACAAGTTTTCAAAACTTGAGGGTGATACTAACCCAGGTGGGCATTTATTAGAAAACGCCCTACCACCATGCTATAGTTTCCTTGCGATGTTTTCCTTCACCGCAAAGCTCAGGCAGATTTTAGGGTTGGATAGGTGGGCTCAAACCCGTGTCCATTGACGCGGAATCCGGTCGTACTATTCAATGCGCCATCATCGCATCTAAATTGCAATAATAATTGTTATAATACCTGCTTCGCTTTGTCCCATTCACAAGGTTGAAAATATGTTGGCAAGAGCTAATATATGTAGGTGCTCAGGTAGCATCACCTAAAACCCATTTTTTGTTCTGCCTAGAGTCTACAGAAAATGTCTTTGCTCTACTAATAGAGTCAGTTTAGTATTTCATTCATCCATCCATTCAACCACTGCTGGACATAGGTCTCTCCCAATAGGGGTGGGCGATTGCCATAATCGCCACGCTTGGCAGGCGGATTGGTGATCGCAGTAACGTGTTATTTGCCTTTTACGACACCCACGGGAACGATATGTAGTGGTACTATTCTTAACGAGCACCACATGGCACAGTTTAGTATTGAATTTTCTTATTAAATGCCTTACAAACTATGGGGGTAGAGGGTGATCTATCGTATGTTTATTTTAGATAAGATGAGCTTCTGATATGACATGATATACGTAAGGAATGTTTACTGATTTAGTTTTTATGTTCAAAAGTAAAAAAAAAATCCAAAATTTTGCAAACGTAATGTTCAAATAGCGTCTTATAATAAGGACAATAATTCACAAGTTTTGTCGGCAGCCTGGGCTTTGCCAAGTCCGACTGCGGTCGAAGACGATGATGACGATGACGACACCACACAGCAGAATCGACCGGAAGCCGATGACGACGGACGGGTCTACAAAAACCCGAGAAACTCACCATCAGCGCAGTGTCCACGTGATGAAGAACAAGCAACATTACTCGTTAATATGTTTTCTTCTGATTTTCCTCTATTTGTAAAAACGAACGAGACTTCTTCGTTTGACGGCAGACTTACCAAATTCTATATGAAATCGATGTTCAATCAAGAAATTTGTTTTAGAAGAATTTAAAAAACATTTAATGTATTATTAGTTTTTTTTTTAATTTATTTACTAAGTGAGCCCGTACTCTACGTATTAAGTGACAATTAAGAAGAAAAAATTGGATCCCATTTTATTTACTAAAGACTCTAAATTATTTTTGGTACTAAAAGAAAACAAATATATTTCTTACAAACACAAAAATTGTTGGTAAAACTTAACATTGAATCGATTTAATTTTATTTACTCGGGACCCTTATTATTTTCCTAAAATAATAAGGACTGTTCTCTAAGTTACTCCTTATAACTTCAGCTATTTTCCAGAAAAAGTATCGTTAAAGTCAGTTCAGCCGTTCCGGATAAACTATTAGCCTGAATAAACAGACAGACAGATGGACACAAAAACAAGAAATTTAAATATATATTTAGTGAAAAGTTGTTATTTTGATAATCCAATCAGACACTTCAATTTTATTTATTAGTATAGAAGTGTACGATGATCAGAAATTCTCAACTGCCCTACTCATAATTGTAAATGCTGGATCTAAACTGGTTGATCTCAGAACGCGTAGTGTTGCCAACACCTATAAATTGGAGTTGCCAGGCTCAATATCAAAAGACGCTGAAAATAATATTACCAAGAGCTGACTGAAGGCACTAGTGTCAGTAATTTAATTATAACTTAAATTATATAAAATACTAATTTGTCATCATTTTTGTGTCAAGTTGATTAAAGATGTATCTATTACTGGCCCTAAAACTGCGATCATTTGTTTTTCAAAAGTCGTCATACAAGCCACTAAATCTATTTTTGTGCCGCTAAGACGACAAAAGTCGTCACTAATAACGGAGAAGTTATTAAATTGGCAACATTGACGCGCCGAAACGTTTAGTACTATGTGTGTGGTATTCGCGACCCAATCGGACACTATAACCCTACCACACAGCACGCTTAATACTATCATTTTTAACCAACACCATCTTCCAATACCTCGCATGAATGTGGTGAAAGGCTAAACTTGAAAGCAATTAAAAACGAATCCGTTGCAGGGCCAGAAATGTCTCCGTAAATGCTCATCAGACGAAGACTGTAAGAGTAAAAAGAAGAAATGCCTCTGCGACGGCACCTGCGGTATGTCCTGCATAAAGCCAGGTAAGAATATTAATAAATTATATTTTAAAACAATAACATTTTCTCCTTATTTTCCGAATTTAAATAATTTTAGGTCAATAAATATCTTAACAAAATTTCTATCACAAGCAAAAAAGTAGGACATTAAAATAAATGTAAGTAGGTAACAAATTTCTTTCTGTATTTCTCTAATATATATTTTAAAGGGAAAATATGTAAATTGACAAATAGGGAAGATTGACTCCTGATATACAAACGAAGAAGCTTAATTCAGTATACAGTGTTCATTTTTATCTTCTGTAAAAAGATTTTGGACAATAAATTATTATTAAATAAATTATGCATTAGACACCTCAGAAATCATGTTCCGTGTTATGACATACTAGCTATATACCTGTGGCTCCGTCCGTGTATAGTATTTTTTTCTATTCTACACAAATCTTAACCGCGTAATATATTTATTAAAAATTAATTAGAAAATAATGTTTTGATGGTACTTTCGGTACTAACAGAAAGCAACATGACAAAATATATTAAAAAAACCCCGGAGAGATAATATATTTACGATTTAAAAGGACGCTCTTGTAAAACGATTAAACGGTTTACGATGTATAAGAACTAACGAAGGGATTATAACGCATAATATATACCGATGCCATTTGTGTTACATAAGAATACCGATTTTATTCGATTCCATTATTACTAACTTCATGTCGTGTGCCATAATGTCTTGAGAACTATATAGAGATTGTATTATGTAAGTTATTGAAGTATGATCTTAAAAAAAAGTTTCCATTACATATTCGATAATTTACATGAACAACAACAATAGTCTGTGTATGTGACTCTTGAATTTATTCTTCCTGTTATATTTATCCTGTTTATAACGACGGTGCTTTTAGAGACATTTTTTAAGATATAATATAATAAATATGCATGTAGCCCACTTAATTTCGTCGAACATACGCATAGATATACCTACATAGAACTGGCTTATATTAAGGGATTTTTGACAAGGCCCACATCAACCCCAACATAATGCTACTAAAGTTAAAACATACATCATCTTTCAATCAATGCACACGACATTACAGCAATTAGTGGGTTTTACTAAAATGGTATGGAACATTGTCGTTGTCGAACAATTTAAGTTCAATCGAAATCAATAAGATTTATCCTAATGTTATTGTTTTTAAAGTCAAGTCATCAAGAACAGCGCATCAATGCAGTCGTAACTAAGATTTAATAATAGCTTGACAAATTTGTGCAAATTTACTACCATTGTACTAAATTTAAATTTTACTAAAAGTAGCTACGTATACGGTCGTGAAGTAAGTAGGCCTTATATTCTGTAAAGACTCGCCGGATGTGGGTCAAGGCCGGGAAGCCATTGAGGGAAAAAAATGCACTCGCGCCCCCACAGATACGAGTACCACTCGACCTTTTTGCTGCTAAAAAGCCATACGTATGAAAGGGACGCCTTAGAGTTGCCAGATAATACTTTTAAAATGCTATCTCGTACCTTTTTAAAATTTGTTGCTTTAATTAAATATTTTCGCTTTTTAAATTTACTTTTTTGAACGTAGTATTTAAATGTTTTAAAGAAATCTGTTAAATCGATTGATTGTGATTTTTAGCCTGGTTTGTCATTAAATGTTGTTTCACCGCCATTTCCATGTATCTCAAACGTGTTTATTACTCCCGCAATCTATACATTAGTTTTGTAACTTATATATGTGTGTGTATGTGGATGTAAATATATGTGTTTGTATAAGTATGTAGACATATGGTTACGTATATATAATAGGAATGTATATTATAAATATATATTATTTTTTGTTTGGTCCGTGACGTCGGGTTAGGAGGTACAGCCAGGTAAACCCATGGTTTAAGTGCAGCAATAATGCTGAGGCTGAGCCTGTTTGTTTCCCGCACAACATTTTGTATTTTGTGTCTATATCTTTTAAAAGATTATGTAATGATATTAGATAATTTTTCTTTATTGTGTTGTGTTGACTGTGTTGTGTGGTGCAAATAAATACTTTCTTTCTAACTAAACGCGTAAATTTTTATGCTTGTGAAAAGAATTCCATTAATATTCATATACATATTTGACAGGTTTGATATTAAAAATATCTGTTGGTGAGTTATTGTTGTTTTTTTTTGTTAATGTTGTTTACAAATTTAGGAGCATTTTTTAAACCACTAAAATATAGTTTCTTCATTTATAACTTGGACCTTACATGGAAAGTTTCAAAGTCTCTAAATATAAAAACGACAAATGTCCAAAGAATATAAATATTTATTCATTGATCTATAAGAATCGTGTGAAATATAATTTTCAAATTTCAAATAAGAAGTAAGTCACATTACATTTTTAAAACCATACACATTACATGTGTGACGGTATATATGTACGTGCGTGTGTGTATCAGTTATTAGATTTATATCTCATGTATTGCGTCTGTAGCCAACTTTCTGTAGCTCGCACACTCTCCGGGTCCCCCTCAGGCGGCGACCCAAGACATGTCTCGTTCCCCAACTGGGGAGGCTCTTGACGTCGCCGCCAGCGCGATACAGTGACACTGCCCATGCATTAAGCATTACACGCACAACACCGCACACACAGTCCTGCACGCAAAGGTACATAGACCCTGTAAGGAACCTTTTTTCCATGTTAATTAAAAAATTTAGGGTTTAGCTAGGATAAAATTCCACAGGAGTTTTTACACTCAGGTAACGGCCATGCCGAGGTTCGTACCACTTTGGTAAACAAGGGTTGCCTTCAGCACCCGTCCCCAAAGTTCGGTGAAGCTGTAAAGGTCCTTCTGGTCAACAGCGTCAGCTATGTTAAAAAAAAACTTTGACTAGACACTTCAGAAACCGCTTACGATCAATATGAAATATCAATGTCATTGAAAATATTATCATATATTGTTTTGTAGATTTGAATTTCATCCACGTCTGAAAATAATAGAATTCTGGTATCAACTAGTTTTTGCGTGATGGTATAATTATACAGGACATACAAATTATAGAAATGCGCTCCGTCATTTATTTCCTAAACGTTCCCGATTTTTTTTCAAAAAATATTTATATTACATATTATTATATTTACGAAATACATGATTTTCTTCCTTCACCGTTTTGTTATAAATACAACCAGAGACAACTTATATCCACTATTTATGGATTGGGATTCAACTTTTCACATACGACCTATAAAAGTTAGGGAGGGAAAATCGTGTATGTACTTACCTAGAGGTAAAAATTTTTCCATTCATCGAGGAGTCCCCCTCCATATACATTTCCACGTGAAAGCCTTCGTATCTAGGTTATATTTTTTATTTGAATACACGTTGCCGTGGGAACCTTTGAAAAGACTTATTTTTCTGTAAGCTTCGATCCAAACGGATATCCGGTTCATGTTTCATTACTGATCTGATACTTTTATTCAAAACAATATTCTTTACTTATATAATTTTATTTACTTATAATTTGAACTAGGCTTTACTAGTAGAAATTGTATTATATTCTATTCACAACTAGCTGTGTGCCCGCGACTGCGTCCGTTGTTCACTGCGTTTGAATTTTTTTACACGAAACCCTAATTATTTGCCTAAGTTTTTTTTTGTACTAAGGTAAAGTAAAAATATTTCTCTTAAATTCAATGATTTGCGCATAAAACTGTTTATTGAATCGAATTTTATTCACAATTTCATAAGTTTATTTAATTTTTAAAATTATTTTTTTATGCGGAACGGAATTATTTTCGAAAAAGAAAAGTACCCTAAGTCACGCGGAGTAACTTCAGCTGTCTATCTAAAAGTCCCTTCAAAATCAATCTAGTCATTCCGGAGATAACCGGAATAAACAGACATACATAAAAATTTAAAAAATTGTATTTTCGGTATAGGTATTTAGAAAAAAAATGTACATTTACAAACAGACACTTTAATTTTATTTATTATTATAGATTATTGCAAATAAGTCTTTTATGAATATTTTCCTAGCGATGCCATTCACCATTGTTCAAATCATCAGTGAGTAAACATAAATTATTTTTTTTATTAAAGATTTTTATTATTCATTGTGTAGTAGGGGTTGGTCGCTAGTACAATATAAAGGAAAAAAAAAATAATTCACCACCGCTATATTCGACAGAGAGACAGATACACATCTCTCAAAGCTCGCTATTCAAGTTTAGTTATTGAGTGCGGATTAAATTAATTTAACTAACTTAGGGCTTCCGAGTAAAATATACCGATGATTTTGTTCGAGCCCCTAATAACTCCTGGAGCTGAAGCATTTGCAAAGGGAATGGAGACGATGCGCCGCGTCACTCGGATGAGATTTAACGAACGCTTTGAATAATACATGACGTGGATTAGTCGGATGAATAGCTAACACCGCGCCGCCGGCGTCTGTCTAACCCTCAGTAGAATAAGCAGAAGTTACAATATAAATCCTTGTATAATTTATTATACTTCATATTCATATAATTTTGTTAAAAATGAAATATATATTGAATATAATATAAATAAAGCCTTTATTCAAACAGTTTCCCATGTACATAACTAAACTAAATATTTTCGCTTATCTACTTGCCTTGACATCCGTTTGCGTGCCTCTTTTGATAAAGACTTCATCCAACTGTAACCACTTTTCTATATTATTAGCCAGTCTATTCCATGTAGCTCCAGCTACAGTTTTCATTTCTTCTACCCATCTTATGGATGGTCTGCCTCGCTTCCTTGTCCTATTTGATGTGAACCAATACATTATACTTTTTGACCCTTTTTTTTCCTTTCCTTTTATGTATGTCCCGTTCATTCCCATTACAGTTTAGCTTTATAGTTGTTAACTAACTCTGTCTGTTTGTTCTCCATCATACTTATTTCCATGGCATTTGGACATATTACAAGTTCAATTATTGTGGACCAGACCGGAGTTATACGTATGTTATAATACAGGTATTATGCAAGTATCAAATAGTTTCCCTCTAAGGGGCATGCTCATTTCTTTATTTTTCATAATCTCTTTCAAGCTCCAGTATTGTTTCGACGTATTTGCTATATGTCTATCGATTTCTTTTAAAGTTGAGTCTGTTGGTGAGATTACTTGACCCAAATAAACATACATTGATTTTAAATATTAAAAGACTGGTAGAAGTAAGTACATACGTAATGGAATAGAAAGATTTTAATTATAAACAAAGCCGACTTCAAAAGAATAAACTATTAAAATGCACTAAAAAGTCAATCAATAATTACTTTATTAATCTGCTTCGTTATTTTTGAAATCGGTGTCAGCTTATAAATAACAAAATGATGTAAATGGTCTTTGGTAATTATTTTCGATTTTGATTAATTGTTCTTTAAAATCACCCAAATCCTTTATTTAACTTATGTGTAATTGTGATAAAGTTTAGGCAGTTATTTTCATTTGTAAATGAGGGCGTTAGTTAACTCCAGCTAACACCGACTCCAAAATTATTAATGATATTAAAACAAAAGATATATTGAAGTAAACAGAAGAAGATTAATACAGAAATTATATATTTACTTTTAGTGCATTTATATAGTTTATTCTTTTGAATTCGGTTTTGTTTTGAATTAAAAATGTTTTTTTTATTTCTACTTTTTAGTTTAAGTTTGTACTTCTAGGTATAGCTGTGAAGCCTACTTAAGAGAACATGCGGGCGGAAAAGTAGGTATTTCAGAAATGTATTGCTATCACGTAACGCTCCAAAGAAAGAATAGGGACAACTGCAGCTCGGCCTGATTTGACCGTACGCAAAATAGACGAAAACATCACTTCGTAGTACCCTGTTTCCTCCTCCAAAACTAAACCGATTTTTAATTTAGAATAATATAGACTTTGGCTATACCTGTAACTTTTGGTTTTATTAATTTTATGTATTAAATTTGTTTGACGAACATCTGAAAATGACGGTAAAAATCGTGCATTTATTTTTTCATTTTCAAAGACTTCCTAGTTTCTATATAACTAACATACGGAAAAAAAAAAAAACGTACGGGCATTGCAGTGGTGGATATATATTATTTGGTATAAAAATATTTACCATAAAACTATTATCCATGGAGGAAACAGGTGACTATGTTTGTATGAAATAAATGCCGCTAGGATATTCTTTTAATAGCTTTGGAAACGAATATGTAAAACACGTGTAAGTGTCTATAATATTCGAGGGTTTTTCACGATTTCCCCGAGTTTCCTTGATCATATCCTGATTAGGTGGAAATGAGTGTACTCAGGAGTGTACTCTTTCGATTAAAACATTTTGCAAATCGGTACACAATTGACGGAGAAATCGAGTGACAAACAAACAAAAATATCTCTCCTGTTTATCTCGATATATACATATGTTTTTATTTATTTCTCGCTCTATGATATCTATCCCATACTAGATAAATTGTCTTCATGATTTAAACTACAGATCGTTATAAAAATTGCACTTCTTTCACGTGTACTCTGTATACACTTTTCTTACAACGAGGTTCACAAAAATAAATTTCGTATTTCACATATATTTCATGTTAATATTATCACATTATTACCACTTTTTCATGTCATATAAAACACAAAAGTCTTCGTATAATATGTCACCGTCGGATTCCGGCAGCGTAATGAAATCTACCCGCATGCAGGTTCACGTGACAGCGGCACGGACGGCGAAACAAACTGCCGCCGTTTATTGCACGATAAATCACACGTTTACAATGCATTAACTATACTGGGTTTGGATTAACGCGATCTATACCGGCAAACATGTATATGCCAACATTGTTTGTATGTTTATCGACATCCCTATATAATGTGCTATGTTTTGCAGCGATGATGGCTCAGTTGGTTAGTTATAGTGTTCGACCTTATAAGTGAAACGACCGATTAGTTTTAATGCTTTACGCAGCGTACGCAGTATGTATACGTATGTAACAGTTCATACATATCATTATCCTCCACCCTTAATTATGAAACCTGGTAACACAAAACATAGAAATAATATAAATACTTAAGTCCTATGCCTAGGACGCAGGCGGCTAGACCATGGCGATATATTAGACTCTGAATACGCCTCATTACTCTCATCGATCGGACACCGCATCGATGGACGTAGGTTGGAACCGACCTATCCAATTCTATGATAAAGACTAAGCAATTAAAAGAATAATTAAATTAAAAGAATTTTCATTTTTCATAATAAACAGGAAAACTGATGTAGTTATTGTGGAAAATAAATAAAAAACGCAATATTTTATTTTTTCAGGTATTATTTATTTTTATTTAAATAATCCTAATTAGTAATACCGACCGAAATATTTTTTTTTTATATATATAAACTAGCTGTGTGCCCGCGGCTCTGCCCACGTTTCATATGTTCTTCACTGCGTTTTATTTTTTTATACGAAACCCTAATTATTTTCGAATATCAAAAGTTACGCGAAGTAACTCTACCAAAAAAAAGTCCCGTCAAAATCGACCCAGCCGTTCCGGAGATTACCTGAAACAAACAGATAGACGGACGGACAGACAGACAAACAGAAAAAAATGTTAAAAGCTGTATTTTTATATAGGTATACGTTTTAGTAAAGTTTACATTATTTAGTAAAAAAAATATTTTCACATTCCGAATAGACACTTCAATTTTATTTATTTCTAGAGAGATTTTATGAGTTCATTTTGAAGCGATGATGGCGCAGTGGATAGTGCGGCCGGAGTCCGCGTCAATAGACACGGGTTCAAATCTAACTATCCAGGTCTAAAACCAGACTGAGCTTTCGGTGAAGGGAAAAACATCGCGAGAAAACTGCTATGCATGGTGGTAGGGCATTTTAAAATAATTCCCGCCTGTGTAGCTACCACCCTCAAGTTCGCAAACCATACGCCAAATACCAATAGGTGTAATCCGCCAGCATCACTTGAGCACCACTGTCTTGGCTTAGAGCGTTTATCATCCTGGACCACATCCTCACTTAAATCATTGAGCCTATATCATGTAAAAACAAAAAAATTAAAAAAATCAGATAGCGCGCCAATAAACAAAGCTATCATATAGAAAAGGCTGTCAAGAATTCTAATTGCTTTTGAAAATAAATTTCATAAGTTTATAAATACAACAACTCTGCAAATGCACATAAAAAGGCTTTGCATGAGTATTGCCAATCTACAGCACTGTTCATTTTCACATACTTCCTGGCTGCTCATGAAGTTACGCAAAGAGCTCCGTTCATTCAATTCCCTAACGCGACTCTTAACTCAATTTAACGGTCATACTTTCTATCTCTCACAGTCTTTGATCCAAAATCCATAAGCACTTATTCCGATCTGTGCTATCTGTAATATATTATTCGCTTTTAAAAACCATTTATTTTTAGGGTATTTTGCAAAGTCTAGACCATCGCTTGTAACTTGTTAGCCGATGATCCAAATTGTTTTTAATTAATAAATTTATCGTACCGCCATCAATGTCGTTTAATATCTTTGGAATAAGAGCCTAGATGAATTATTAAAATCTCTCAACGGTAAAGACAGTAGCTCATTATATAAAGTGCCCTTTGTGGTCTCACCCGAGGGACGACCACCCTTGAGGTTGGGGGTGAGGCAAATCAAATAAAACAGGTCATTGCCTCGCAGGTGGCTTGGGGTGACAACGATTTCTATCATTTCAGGACACTTTTCTTATGTAAAAGATCGTGTTATCGGTTGCTTCTTTAAAGACGTATTAATGGTTGACTACCACTCCTAAGTTGAAAGTCTATTGCCAAGTACCTAAACGTATTTTATCATCAGCCAAAAACCAATTTTGCTCTATAATTCCTACGAATACACCATACATATACAAAACAGTGCTTTTTGTACAGCGCAGTACATTCCCAGGTGTACTGCTCCGCGGAGTTTTTTTACACTCAGGTAACAGGTAATGCCGGGAGGAGTTGAATTTGGGGGGGGGGTGGAGTGGTAGCTCCTGTGTGTTAGGACAAGCCTCTCCCCTCCCTGGACGAATATTCTCATTTGAGAATCGGGGCGAACAGGTGGGGGTGGGGAGAGAGCCTGTGGGTCAGGCAGCGACATTCTCCCCCCCCCCCCTCCTATACCCAATGGGCTAATGAGTGGACGAGTCCTATTGGGCCTGCCGCATGGGAGCGACGCGGTGCATGTGACCGCAATCCCGTTTCGCCACCATTCCAAATGCGGCGGACGGCTCCAGAGGGTTTAGTGGGTATTTCTTACGCTTCTCATTGGGTGAGTCCCACACTGGTGTGGAGACGTCCTTCCAAACCACCTTACCTATTGCACTGGGGGGCCTTGATCCTCCTAATGCAATTGGTAAGGGTAGTGCGTAAAGGCATTCCCCTCGTCAAAAAAAAAAAAAAAAGGTAACAGGCAAGCCGAGGTTTGTACCACTTTGTTAACCCTTGGGGTAGCTACCATTCTTCGGCTTTCGCCCCTAAAAACACGGTGAAGCTACAAAGGCCCTTCCGGTCAACAGCGTTAGCCAGTTAGAAAAAAAAGTTTTTTTGGAACGAAGTTCTTTAACGCGGCTTACAGCTAGTGCGATTTAGTAGAAATCGTCACGTAACGAATTGTCATGTGGGCCAATGTAGGTTAGTGCTTCAAATAAGAGATGGCGCTTTAGTTTAATATTAAACCGGATTCTCAATGAAGTATGGTAATTTGTTAAACGTTCAAAGTTTGAACACTAGATGGCGTCGCACGATGTTTAATTTTTAGTTAAGAAGGTATAATAATAATTTAAGATATTTTCTTCCCAAAGATTCATTTTCTAATTATTACATGTAGCCCTTATATAGTTTTATTTTTCTTTTTCTATTTCTGTTTAAACTAAGAACTTCGTTGCTGACGGGGATCCCCCGACCGCATTGTTTTTTTTTACATGGTATAGGCTCAGTGCTTTGACCACAAACTCACCCGATCTTAAGTGATGATTTAGTCCAGGATGGTAAACGCACTAAACCTAGGTACTAGCTCTCAAGTGATGATGCCGGAACTCCTATCGGTATTTAGCGACAGGTCGACTGCGCCGTATCTTCCGCGGCAC
Organism: Samia ricini; assembly: GCA_014132275.2. Lineage (NCBI taxonomy): Eukaryota > Metazoa > Arthropoda > Insecta > Lepidoptera > Saturniidae > Samia > Samia ricini. Next base: position 17,948,410 of record AP028158.1, read on the forward strand.
TATGGTATTAACTCTGGCTTCGTCATATGTTTCCTACTTTTTCCTGATTCAAAAACTAATCTATATTAGTTTATGTTATTCAAGAGGTGATAAAAATAATGTCTTTAGTAAAATAATTGAAGATGTGGTTACCATACACAGGTATGTTAGCGACGAGGAGAAATTACATTGTATCTCGTCGAAATAAACATCTCGCAATTTGAGATCGGCTCGCAAGGTGGATAAGAATGAAGGAGACATTAAATGGATTCTATTCTGAATTGATACATAAATATATTTAGAAATTAAAATACTTTTATCTTTTGTTATTCTCCCGTAATGGATTTTCCTATAGCGAAACTTTTGCACGGTGGTAGTGCATTTTGTAATGATGCCCGCTTGCTTTCCTACCACCCTCCAGTTTGAAAACCTGTCGCCAAATACCAATAGGTGTGTTCCGGCAGCATCACTTGAGAACCAGTACCTCTAGGCTTAGTGTGCTTACCATCCTGGACCACATCATCACTTAACATCAGAAAAGATTGTGGAGAAAGCATTGAACCTATACCCTGTAAAAAAGAAAAAATATATGTAGTTCAGTATTATTGAATAAAAACTGACCATAATTTTAAAATTTGCCCGAGCAGAGCCGCGAGCATAGCTAGTACAAAGATAATTTAAATTTCGCAAATATGCCTTAAGCAATCGCCGACCCATATCATTCCGGAGCAGGCGAAGACAATTGCCTGTCATCAATGTTTTGTCTATTTACATGTCATGTGATTAACATGTGATAGTTTTTGGATCTATACCATTAATCAAAAAAATATTATGATCAAATTCTAGAATTCGAAGTAGAAATTATATGGATATGCAAATGTGGGAGTTTTTCGGTAATTGAACTTGGAAGTCAGTTCCATGTTAAGCGTAACATTAATAATTCACCCTATTTATATCATAACTAGTTGGGTGCCCGCAGCTCCGCCCGCATATAATTATTTTCTTCTTTGTATTTGGTATAATTCTTCAGTACGTAATATAGTTTTGTTTAATAATCATTGGACAATAATGTACTAGCAGAAAGCGGATATTACTTACAAATGTTAACACTTAAAGTAGTAAAAACGCTAGTAAAACTGTCAATTGAATCGTATTTTGTTCACCATTTGAAGAATTTTACATTATTTTTTTACGCCGTGTAACTTTGTCTATTTGCCAGAAAAAGTCCCGTCGAAATCGGTCAAGCCGGTTATTAGCCGGATCAGAAGAACAAACAGATAAACAAAAAATTTTAAAAATTGTTTTTTTTTTGTTGTTATATGTACCGTATACACATTTATATGTGTTTAGTAAAAAGTTGTTAATTTGATATTACAATCAGACACTTCAATATTATTTATTTATATAGATTAAAAAAAAAACATTACCCTTATTTGCTCGCTGCAAAGCTTAGGTGAAACTATCAATCTACTGCTAACTATATTTAACTATCGACAAACAAAACCAGTTCAGTAAGAGCCGTATCAGACCTTGTCGTTTCTTTAACAAATAAAAGTGTAAATGAAAGAAAGGGAAGCAATTTTTTTTTGTTATCTCCGAGCGTAAACACTAATCGGTTCAATTAAAAAATTATTTCGTCAATTAATCACGGTCGTAACTTTGTTCTTAATTGTTATCCTCTGAGCGAAGTTGTTTTTCAAAGATGCAAATGCTTATAAATAAAGAGCCTTTGTTTCGGGAAAGTTTGTTCATTAATTAACCCCGAGGGTTGTTAATTGATAATTACTTTTATTTTGTCATGATTTACATAAAACATATATAGATTAATAGACTTATACCTTTATGTAATTTGTACGAAGTAATTCGAAAATAACTAGTAAACTGAATAAAAAATAGTAATGATTTAACGTAAATATGGCTTTCATTTGTCGGAACAAGCGTGCAGCAAATGAAAAATAACTAAATTAAAATTACACGTGTTTTACTCAGAGGTCTATAAAAATTATGATTAAACATACATTTTCTTATTTTTTGTTGATTTTATTTTAGTGTTTCGTGTAGTATCTGAGAACATGGACGTCATTATTCTTATTTAAACTTTCACGTGCATACGTATCGACGCGGAGAGTGCCATTCTCAGACTGGAGCGTCGCTATTTCATATGACATACCCAGGGTGTAACAAAATTTTTCTTCGAGTTGTCGAATCTAGTTCCTTAATGTTAACCGCTTTTAAAAATTCTATCATCTGTAAAAATGTGTTGAGAATTTTAGCTTATATTATCAGTAAGTTACATATATTATACGTTTTGTAAATTAGATCGAAGCTGGGACGTCTTACTAGTATTATTTATATTTTTCTCCACATACCTATTCTAATGAACTGTAATTTATTATATAATAAAAATTGATATTATATTTACTGCAGAAAGGGCATATATACAAACAATTATTAGAGAAACAAAGAATCTTGCGTTATTTGAACTTAAGTAAAAGACACAAGCTAATATTTGTAGTAGATTTAAATATTAAGTTACATAAATATACTTAACGAAGTAGTTTCATCTAGACGAAGTTAGACGATCTCGGGAGGGCATTAATAAAATACCACACTTGAGCAACTTAAAACAAACTTTGCACATTAATAAACTTACCCCGAACAACGCAAATAAAAAGCAAAGTTAAGAATTGAAAAAAAATAGTTCGCTTTTTAAATATTATACAGACTATATTAAGTAACTAGCTGCGTGGCCGCGGTATTACCCTCATGGAATTCAGACAATTTGTTCTATATTCTAACCCTGGATGCAATATATCTCATTACCAACTTTCAGGGTATTCGGTGTAGTAATTTTTGCTTGATTGGCGAAAAATTAATAAACCGACAGACAGACAAAAAAATTTAAAACTATCGAGATGTGTTTGTTCTGTAGGCGATTATGAAGTCCCGGATAGTATTTTTTCCTACATATCTTCAATGTGCAGATTTCGTCTCGTTAGCCTTTTATTATAAGTATAGATGATGTAGAGTTAACAACAGTAACAGCTAGTGACCCGCAATAAATTTCTGAACCGTTCGTTTGGCCCGACTGATAGAAAAGTTGAAGAGCCTTGATATAGATGAATGACTCAGTTGATGGTTTGGGTCGTATCCTGGTCAATAGATGTAGGTTCGAACTCATCTATTCATTATATAATAAGCTTTCACCCAGAGGGTGAACGAAAACATAGCGAGGAAACAAGTACCACCAATAGGTTTGTTGCGGCATAATCACTTGAGAACCTTAAGGTATCTCTAGGCCTACTGCGTTTACTGTCCTGGATCACATCATCACTTAACATTAGGTGAGATTGTAGTCCAGACACTGAGCTCACATAATAAAAAATACTCTTAGCCTTAGGCTTTCAAGTAATGCTGCTAGAGCACACGTATAGAGATGATGATGATATGATTTTTACACTTTATCTGTAGTTCGGAACTGAAGTCCATAGTCGTAGAATAGGAGCGTACGTAAGCATTACGTAAGCATCCATGTAGGGAGAGTTCATAACTTGCTTATTTTTGTTATGTTTTAAAAGCGACCGAAACTTTTCTTACGAGTTATTTGAACTGTCACATGCAATCAGACATCATCATTTCATTTTCTTTGACTGTAAATTATTTTTACAAAAAGAACATATTAATATGCATTTTGACTCTTGATATTTGTTTTTTGTCCTTTTTAAAAGCATAACAGTATTAGAACCAAGACTGGATTCTCTAATCAGAATAAGGAGTACTGATTTAGAAATACCATTTTGTCACGTTCGTTGCAGATCGCGAATGTCCGGAATTAGAGCAACCGGACATAGGAAAAGTGACGTTGACTGGGAAACTTTTCGGTGATAAGTAAGTGTTATAATTTGTTAATTAGTTAAAATGCCAATTAGTTTTCAAGAAAACCGGACTTCAATTTTATCTAGCGTCCGTTTTATCTTAATTGACAGACGCATATTATGATATTTTTGATTAAAGATGGTGCTAAAAGTAACCCTAATGTAGCTCCGTGATAAGGACGATATTGCGTTACAGTAGACTCTACCGAATGACTGTGGAGAATGGTTCCCAACGAGGTATCCACGGACCACCAATCGTGGGCAAGACCCAGAAAGTGGTCCGCGAAAGATTTCAAATATTGCGGTGCTCGGTTGAACAGCTTTTAGCAAACATCTAAAACCCACCACCCACCAAGGGGAAAGGGTCGTCACATAATTACTGGAAAACATCACGTGTTTAATGAGGTGACCATTTTAACCATAATCGTAACATTTATAATTGTTTGTGTACAGGGCCGTTTATTCATGTCCACACGGTTACCACGTTGTCGGGCTGCAAAGTAGAAGTTGCCAAGCTGATGGCATGTGGGCAGGCCAACCACCGGCGTGCAAAGAAAATAGTAAGTACTTTCTGTTTTAAAGGAGTAATAGTTAACAACTCTATTTAGCGTTCCTTGTCATTTGCTTAAATTAACCCCTTGAGCACTAACCTGGCGTTTACGCCAGCTTTCCATTGTTTTTCTATTGTCTTCCTATTGTCTCATTTTTATGGGTAATCGACATATTAAAGCTTTCTCGAAAGTAAATATTCTTTCCAAGCGGTAAATAAATGTCTGACGATGCAACACGTGATTGATAATGCATTGGTAATCATAAAGTATGACGTGATAATTATTGATATGTATGTGTGTGTCAAAAGCATGGTAGTGTGTGTAATGTTCTTTTAAATTAATTTCTAATGCCCATTATATAAAGAAATGTTAATTATTTTCTGCATTCTTTCTCCATATTCACTTCTCCATGAGTGCAGTGTTCTTAAAAAGGAATCTATGTATTTTCATTTCATTTAGTAGGTAACTTGTTTATTCTTCACAATTTAATAACTTTGAAACAATGGTGGCACCGTTGGATTGTATGTCGATTGACGTAGGTTCAATTTTTAATCCCACCTATTTAACTCTATATTAAGCGTAAACTTTCTGTGAAGGAACATTACGAGGAAACCATACCACGGTGATAAGATATGTTGTAATAGTGCATATTTGTCTGAGTACCACACACACTTATCTTTTAAAATCTGCCACCAAGCACCAAAAGATGTGTTCGGGCAGTATCACTTGAGAGTTACCATAAAGTAAGATTGTTGTCAAAGCACTAAGGCTATATACAGTAACAATAATTGAAAAAGTTAATAAACAAACGTAAGCAAATGTTGTAAATAATATAATTCACACCTTCTTTTTATTAACCAAAGACTAAGACTAAAAGTGTTTGCAAGTATTTCTGTACGAATGCCATCTTTTAACGGAAAATAACTAAGCTAAATTAATTTTAAACAACAATTACTGGCATAGCTTTAAATGATAGTAATACGAATTGAATTATGAATTCCACCCTCGTTGTTCGTCGATCGAAGAAGACGATAAGAGGGTACCTGTATTGTGTACGTGGTTTCCACGTATTCGCACAAAGAGATTGCTTCCGCGTTCATTAAGCAGATTGCGGAGTAATGTAGATTGTTAACAGTGTTTGTTTTGCAAATTTAAATTAATCGCTCAAATACCAAGAAAAATTTATAATAGGAAAACAATTATAAGCTGGCGTAAACGCCAGGTTCGTACTTTAACAGTTAAAATTTACCCTAAAAATTTACTACAAATAAAAAGCTGAAGGGAAAAGGGCCCAGAGGAGGATGCGGAAAATGGGTAATAGATCAATGCGTCTTCATCAGATCCAAGGTCTAAATCGATGGAGGTTAATCATTAAATGCGATGTTAAATGTTACTGAAGAAAAAAAGATAGAAAAGCAAATTATAACGTTATTATAAAAATAGTTATTGTGTAATTTACAATTTTGAAAATCGCAATAGCATTGTTCTTCGTATCTGTATTATTTTTAACGTATAACCTATATTTGAATCTTAGTTTATTGTCTCCAACCGCCAACAATCGAGCACGCCCGTCACTCCGCTCTTCCTGAGCAGGCTACTTTCGATCTGGATGCAACTGTGCAGTACAACTGCCACACCGGCTACGTTACCAACGGATTCCCGCGAGCTAAGTGCTTGGCTATTGATGGACAGGCTTCCTGGTATGGTCCTGATATTAGTTGTGAACGTAAGTACCGTTTTTAATACTTGCTACTTATTTTATCACTTTTCAAGAATGAAAGGAGTGCCTAATAAAACCTAATCACAAACTGTCGCTTATGTTCAAAAAACCACAGTGTCTTCAGACGAAAGTCACAGACCAGTTTGTGTTGCCAGTTGCCAGCTCCAGGATACTCAAAAGAACTCAAATGGAAAAAGCTATACTCTGAGTATCACCGCGTATCGATTAGGAAATGTTCCGCAATGGAACCAAAATACCCGATATTTGCCAAGTTTGGCAGTAGCAGGAACATATGATCTGCAGAATTGACACTTGATGGGCTGAGTTTCTCGAATGGCGACCATGTATCGAAAAACGCAGCATGTGCAACCCCCTAACAAGTTGTATCGATCATATGGTGCATGTCACTAGAATCCGCTGGATGCAGAGATTCTTAAGTAGGCCTATATCTAGCAGTGGACGTTTATTGACGTGAAAAGATGATGATAATGATGTTTAAGGTAATGATGTAATCAACATTTAAGGTAAGACTTTCTATATTTTGTTGAAAAGAACTGAACATAAAATGGTACACATTTTATACCTAAAATAACATGAACAATGACAAAGACGTATTTCCATTTAGTTACGAGTTGAATATTTATGAGGCTGAGTTATTACAGTGTTTTCCATACCGAAGTTTTAATTGCAGCTTTATATAAATAATTCTATCTTAATTTTACTTTAAAATTAGTTAAGATGTATTGCTTGAAATTATTATTTTAAATCTACAGCTACCTACCAATTTACAAGAGGAATTTAAAGTTTTCCAAAGAGTATTAGCTGTTGCTATATACTATTATACGATTATGTTCTGATCTTGACTTGAAACCTTAGTTAAGTTCAACATTAGATAAGGAAATTCTAGAGAAGGATTTAACTATAATGGCATATGTTGTTCAGTTCCAATGCGACTAATGATATTAACATGCCCTAGAACTGCCTCTTAGAACTGCCTTTAAGAGTGGCCGCTAATAAAATCGAAAGTTAAGCTATACACCTTGTGTTGCGATAATTTTAGCTCGTTCCTGCGGTGAACCAGGCGACGTGCCTCACGGATGGGTGACGGCAGATTGTCATACGTTTGGATGCCGAGCCGTGGTGCAGTGTGGCCAAGGATTCGAGCTTGTCGGTAAAGCGGAAAGATACTGCCAGGCCGACGGATCATGGGCTCCTAAGGAACTACCAACTTGTGTCCGTAAGTAACTTTAAAATTTTTTGGGTGTATGTTCTGGTGATGAGTTTGGTTGAAGAAATGTTAACAGAATGCAAAAAGAAAACGTGATAACTTCATTTGCTAATAAACTTACAAGATTGTCAAAGGTCACGTAAAGAAAAATCTTAAAAGATTACAGAATTACTTATAAAATTAGCTCCTGTTGAGCTTTTTTTATTTTACATTTATAGTTTACTTTTCAATGTCATTTGTCAGGTATTCAATTAAGAGATCGTTCAGCATTTCAAATGCTTCTACGACTAACTCATTACCAAAACCAGTGAGACATTTTTTCTATATAAATTTTTTATCGCGTTCTCCTGGCATTGCTTCGTGACAATGTAGTTGCCAATTTTACGTGTCCGCCCTCCTTCAGTGTTTTGGAATGTTGCATGGTTTTCGGGTTCATATATACACACTTATTATTGTAAACATTATTAATGTGTTTCTCTCAATGTATAAAATGTTTAATCGGTTAGTTCGCATGGAGCTTACGGTTTAAATGATTGATTATCATGGCTAATTATTAAAACATGCAATATATCATTGTCATGATGCAATTCGTTTTAAGGATCTCCCATTTAAATAAAAAAAAACTATCAGTATTTACAAAGTATGGTGCTTTAAAAATACTAATAATAAATGTATCATTGAGTTTTATATTCCAAAGCTGATCTTCATTTAAATACAATGTTGCATTGTTTATTCGAACACCAAATATATTTTTTTCAAAATTGACCTTTGTCTTTATTAGCAGATTAGTTAAAGTCTCCCATATTGTATTTTAAACATCAAATACACAGTTTGATGATGAAACAAAGTGGGACTTCCTTTAAAATTTTATTATTCCTAATACATTGTTCTTTAAAGATATCTTTTTTTTCTCTCTTTTCCGCTGCTATAGAAGGAGAAAAGGGGAGAGTTTGAAACAATCATTACCATACATATTGTAGAGTATTAACCATGTTATTAACAATTATAATAGTAAAGTTATATAGTTCAAATTCTACTTAATTATTGTATTATTTGTTTGTATTAAAAAAAAACAATGTCATGGCCATGATAAAAAAAAAATAAACTGCCTATTAGCTACATGAATAGCTACATGTATGTTGTTATATATGAGATCAGTAGAAGCTTTGATCAATGTTGGATCGCTCAAGAAATTATTGTGAATTTATTTCCAATCTCTTATTATATCGTGCTGTAGAAAAATAAAGGTAACAATTTGAAATTATCGTTTTTCATTTCTGCATGCATTACAGCTTTATTTGGACAGTGCCGCATGAATTATCTATACTAAATCGTCAATGAGTAACTACATGTTGTTATCAAAAAGTTGTAATTAAATTGGCGCTTAAAATTCCGTGTAAGCGAGTTTGTCTGAATCGCGCTATATTATAACAGTTTTTTTAATAGTGTTCATCGGGTCTGTTGTTTTAAAGCGACGCTCGTCGCCACCCAGTGGTTACGCAGGTACAGTGCCCACCGCCAGAAGCGCCGAGACACGGCAAGGCTGTGTACACGTCCTGCGCTTACAACTCAGTAGTGTCCTACGAATGCAAGTATGGGTATCGTCTCGTCGGAGATGCGACGCGTAGATGCGGCGCTGATAAGAAATGGTCTGGAATGCAGCCCATGTGTAAAGGTTAGTAGAGAATTCGTAGACGCAGAGCTGTCTATTGATCACAACGTAGAACTTTAAAACCTTAAAAAAACATAAAATACCACGAAAGACTTAAAAAAAATGTAGGCATAGCTAGGTTCAAACTCCTGAATGAGTTTTAAATTCAGGTGACGGCCAAGCCGAGGTTCGTACCACTTTGGTAGCCCTTGTGCTAGTCACCTTATTGCGGCTGAGTGCCTTCAGCACTCGCCCCCAAAGTTCGGTGAAGCTGTAAAGGCCCTTCCGGTCAACAGCATTAGCTAGGTCAAAAAAAAAAAGAAAAAAGAGAAGGTTTTAAGACTTTATTTGTCATTAATTAGTGTAACAAAGCTTTAGAACTGAAAAAAAAAAAAATTTCTTCTGTTATTCTACTTATGTACAATGTTGCATTCAATGTTTAATATTTATTTTGCACTTAACATCGTTACGATAGAATAGGATTTTTACGTCACCCAGTGTGGATTTCGAAGGTCATAATAATACAAAAAGTTCCAAACCGTACATAACAAACATTATTGGCTACTTGCTATGTAAGTATAGTTTACAAGTAATTACATATGCACAGAGCACTATATAGCCAAATAGTTTATCATTAATGTAGATATGTGTACCCAGGTATACCTGGATATATATATATATATATCCAGTCCATTCACTGATAACTTCATATCTTCCACCAAAAACCATAATTTTTATTCAAATCCACAGGTTTTATGTTTTTCTGCAATTAATTGTGATTTTTTCACCTCATCGCTAAATTAGAAAAAAAAAACTAGACATAATAAAAAAAAAATCCTCCAGAAATTAATTGCGGACACCCCGGACAACTTTGGAATGGATGGTTGGAGAACATCTCGTCTGGCACCGGCCTTGGAGCGTCCATCATCTTTAGATGTCAAGACGGCATGAAGATGGAAGGGAATGGATCAGCGATATGTCAAAGTGATGGCTCTTGGAGTCATCCACTACCTCAATGTTTGGGTATGCTTTTGAACTTTGTCAATAACTATAGATTAATATAGTACGCATGTAAATTAAGGCTTAGAAGTTAGTATTGGAAAAACGATGAAAATCTACTACTAATATAACGAATATTTACTAATATGTAATGTGTATGAACAAGTAAAAGGTGGCAGTTAAGTTACATCAGTAACTCACAACGAAGATGTAAGTTAAGTTTTGATTCATATTGAAATTCCAGCTCCGTGCGTAGTGCCTCACGTGTCCCAAGGCAAAGTCGTGTGCTGGTGGAAAACAAAACTGGAGATAACAGCACTCATGAGCCCAACACCCAAATAGTCGGCAGCTCTTCGATGGTTCAACATGGTGAGTTATATATTATGCTAGCATTAACATCCATCCACAGTTCGCAGAGCTTAGTTCCGTCCCAGATGTGACTCCGAGATGATACGCATTGACGATTCCTGAAAATGGTTTGAATCTAGCAATCGAACTGAGTCTCTAGTACATCAGCCAGATTACATCAATAGCCATAGACTTTAAAATAAATTGTGGTACCTTTTACAAATTTAGGATCTACATGTTTACTTCTATCTAAAAGAGAGTGTCGTTAACATAATTTTTGAATATATTATGTATCAATTTTGATATTTCGAATATATCAATTATGAAAAAATTACAAATCATGACCGATAAAGGATAAATCAGGAAAAAATATCAACCATACTGAATGTAAAAAGTACTTAGAACCAGCATGAATACTAAAAGGACTGCGAGAATATGAAGAAGTAAAAACATCACTTCCTTATATTCTCGCAATCCTCTCAGGATTCCGCCATGTATCTATTTAACCATAACACGCCCACAACTGGGCATAAGTCTACCCCAAAAAGTGAGGGTAGGAGTTGCCATAAGAGTTTTTGGTACTCAAAGAATGCTGCTGCCCACCCCCTGGTTTATATCCCTTAGTCGGGTGGTACTATTCTTAGCCGGCAACACACGGCACTTAAAATCTGTAAACTTCGCTATTTATAATACTTTATTATGGAGGAGGATGGGAGAGATAAATACAATTTTAGGAAAACCAATGTCACAGGTTGCCAGAATTCTGTATAAATTTGTTTCTTTGGTGCACATAATGTAAACAAGAACTAGATATGTCATATACTTCGTCGACTTCTCCTATTAGGCTGGCATAGTCGTTCAGGACGCACTAAAACCTTGTTAATTGTATATATTTAAAAAATCTCCTATATAAAAAATATTTAGCCTAGAAAGTGCATGCTTGTAATGTTGAAGACATCACGTTCACGATATTTTCCTAGCTAAGAATAAGGTTCATCACACTACTTGATTAGCTTTCTCAATGCTAATGTTAACAGTTGATTTACTTCAGGTGACATAATAATGGTAGACTGTGAAAGGAATTACGAGTTTCCATCAACGAACGCTGCCGTGACTTGTAACAACGGAACGTGGACACAGATACCCAGATGTCAACCGGCTAGGTACAATCTTATAAGTTTTGCTTTTTAATAGAGATATCTTCTGCATTAAAACTCATAAGTGGTCTGGTATAGTTCTAGTTAATTGGAAAATTTGTTTTAATAAATGCTTACATCGTCAGACAACAAGTTAGCTTCATTTGTGTATATTTTATGATGCTAAGTTACAAAGGGTAAAAATTAAGACATGGATGGTTTTGCGCGCAAATTGAAGTATGCTCATGAATCTAAGATTTAATAAAAAAATTAAATAGGTATTAAAAACTATTAAATAGGTAAAACTGATTTAATTGAAAATTATAGGTGCAAGAAAATGCCTAAATTTCCCCGGAACGGTATGGTCATAGCGCCAAAAACTGAGCACGGGATGAAAGCTCGCTTTCGATGTAAAGACGGGTATGAGTTAAAAGGTAACCCTATTGTCGTGTGTTCGTTTGGCAACTGGAGCGGAGAGACCCCGAAATGCGAAGAAGGTAAGGCTTTCTTATTTACTATTATTGTTAATTTAGTAAGTCATCTTGTATAGCGGTATATAATCCGCTTAAAACAAGAAAACCTCAATAACAAATATGTACAAATACATGCCAAACAAGACCTTTGTGTTACTTTATAATGTTTAGGTTTATAACTGGACGCCACCAGATGTCGTATATCTTTTCATACCCCCTATAATCAATAAGCGTAAATTATACAATAATGTCGCCAAAAGATGGCGCCACACGCATTTTAAAACTAACTATTGTTTGATAATGTACATCAATGACTAGGCGTAAGACTTTTATAATCTTTCTGTGTCCGATGATGATATCACGTCCGAAAATAGGATCTTTCCCTTGCAACTGATTCAGTATGCGTCCCAGCGGCCACTCCCGCGTAACCGTCGTTCCCGCCGCCGGGGACAGGCGGCTAATTTTGGTCCCGCACACTCTCCGGGTCCCCTTCAGGCGGCGACCCAAGACGTGTCTCGTTCCCCAACTCGGGGGAAGGCTCTTGACGCCGCCGCCAGCGCGATACAGTGGCACTGCCCTTGCATTGAGCATCACACGCACAATACTGCATACACACACACTCCTGCACACAACACGCAGGTACATAGGTCCTGTAAAATGTTGGGTTTAGATAGGATTCAATTCGCGAGAGAGTTTGAATATTCAGGCGTCTCCTGAGGTTCGTACCATTTTGGTAATCCTTGTGCTAGTCACCTTTTGCGGCTGAGTGCCTTCAGCACTCGCCCCCAAAGTCACGGTGAAGCGGTAAAGTCTCGGTCAACAGGGTTAGCTAGGTTCGAAAAAAAAAAATCTTCCTGTCTTGTTTTCCGTATAAAAGCGAATAAAGTAGTATCTGTTATTTGATTGAACATTAGCTATGTTTAATGCTTCAAGAAAACGCTAACGCTGTTGAGATTTGTGACATTCAGAATTCACACTCTATGCACTCACTTGTGCACGATGATCAAATTATATCCACTAAAATTACATAATATAGAATTTACTACTCCCAAATAATTAATAACAAACTACTATACTACCGTGTGGTGCCGGCTTAGAACAGGACCACCCCCATATATCTTCCCGTGGGTGTCAAAAAAGACGACTAAGGGAATGGGCAACAGCATCCACCGAATATCACAAACACCTACTGTGATCGCCAACCGGCCTCCCAAACGTGGCGATTATGGCAATCCTTCCCTTATTGGAGGTGATTACTCATGTATAGAGGTGTAAAAATTACGAAAACTAGCGTATTCGTATGTATTCGTTACTAAAACAATCAGTACCGGTTACTTTCGTATCGGTGTGTTACTCGTTACTTTTGCCTGTACCTAACAGAGCACCGCATCAAGTCGTATTGCGTACTGTAGGTATTACGTTAACACAGCATTGTTGGTGCTTTATAGAAAACTTACTTGTACCTTACATACCTACCTACCTTACGTCCTACGTCTTATGGTTGAATAGAGATAGATAGAAACTATACCATATATAACTATATACCAAAAGTGCACCAAAATCTCTTACCAAAACTTAACGTACTGCTGACGTATGTTGCGAATCACACGTTTAATTTGCAAACAAGTTGCACGAGCTCACCAGGTTGCCAGTATTTACATCTTGCAAAGATTCTATTGCATTCTTCCCTCACATGGTGTCATCATTAACAACGTCTATCAGTTTACTGCTAGATATAGCCTTTGGCTTTTTACATCACCTATATCTTTATCTCCACTTAAGAACTCTTAAATTTAATACAATTATTTGGGAACGTGTCAATGATCGTTTTGAATACTTGCGGATATTTTCATGAAGGGTTTTTAACTGGCATATATGTTTTATATTAATTTTTGCAACCGCTTCTATATTTCAGTATACTGTCCATTCCCTGGATATATTGAAAATGGAAAAGTTTTGCTTGTTGGAAATATGGGACTGTATGATTACCGGCCTTATGTGAAAAAGGTAACAATGGGTCCATTGTAAAATTACAAAATATTGAATGAAATGAAAGGAATATAACATAAATTATCCATACATTGAGTAATGTAATCCGGTGTTTAGATGCCCAGAAAAACTTACAAAGTACCACAATATTTTGCTTTTTATTACAATTTTTAGGTTGTCAACAACAAACAGATAATGTATGAATGCGAGAAAGGTTACGTCCTTTCTGAAGGACCACCAGGAGCTACCTGCGTTGGAGGTCACTGGAGTCCGAGAGAACTGCCTAAGTAAGTTTTATTATTCAATAAATTATGAACAAATGAAGTTTATTTTACAAGATTTTATTGTTAATTTTACTTTAAAATATCTGATTTAACTATAAACCAGATTATATACGGATTGAAACCATTTTTAAAATTAGCCAATATTTCCTGTATGTATAATGCTTGTTATATTCTGCATGGACTGGGGAAACCTATTAACGTTCATCTCTCGTACTTTTTATAATAATTTAACATAATATAATAAAAAAAACATATAAATTGGTAATAATTCAAGAACTTATCGTAAGCATTATTTAGGAGTGATGTAGGGATGTATATTTTTCTTTATGTAATATTTTCAGGTGCACTCTCTACCAACACCCAAGAATACGATGGAGCCGCAGACGTCGTTCAATTACTGACCCTGAAATCCGGCACAGAAGGTCCACTTACCTTCGCCAATACTACAACAATCTACGAAGACAAATAAACCCGACTCAACACTACGTTGACAATCTATACGAGAAATATAACCATCAAACTCAAAAACCGACATTAAGGCATGCAAATTTTAAAATAATGAAGAAATTCGACACGGATTTTGATGATGCTGCTGTGCCCGGTACGGAACATTTTGACGGAGAAAACTTGCCTACGGCTGTTTATACAGTTTACAATATTCACGGCGAGCCGATAGGTCACAGGCTGTATTCTTATCAACCTGTTTACGAACCAGAAGACGATGATACCCTCAAACATGAAGATACAACAGAGTACCATGACTCTGACGAAATCGTCGATATCCCAAATCTAACTATTTTAAAAGGTGGTCTGTTTGATGAGCACGAAAGTGAAAATAACATAGACAAATTAAAGCATCAGTATTTCGAAAAATACGTTGATAAACGTAGGAAGAGATTTCTTAATAAGAATAACGAAAAGAAAAAGGAACTAGACGAAGAATTACAAAGTGTCGAAAGTACTGCAGAAACTGTTACAAAAACCGTTACGAAGTTAAGAAGAAGACGTGGTGTTAACATCGAAGAGTTTGACAGAGATATCTTTGTAAAACCAACGGATTATTTTACATATGAAATAGGCAGTGATTTATTAAAAGTAATACCTTTGACGACTAAAAGCAACGGGAAAGAATTTAGCGGCGAAGTTGCAGTGATCCCATTGCAATATAACAAGACCAATTCTACTGAAAGAGAGAAAAGAACGAGCAGAAAGACCGACCGGTTAAATCAAACAACGGCTTCGGTTCCAAAAACGTAAATAATAGGATTTAACTTCAGACAACTTTGTCGCTCTATAATGATGTTTACTGATTTAATATTTAGAGTTTATTTTGCTTGATGATGGTATTATTATGTTTTTTTTTTTTTTGTTTTGGTTCCATTTATTCCCTTTAAAGGAAAAGACGAAATAACTTGACCATGCAGCCAAACTGACTTTACGAACAATTTTCTTATATCGCTCTAACAAAATAGAGGCATTTTGTCAAAGCTTTCCTTATGATACACTTCACTTATGATCAATAACCAAATTATATCACGTAAAATTCCGCCAAATTCTATAAATATAGAATTAACTGCTGCAAGTGAATAAATTGAAATTTTGCATGGCGGTAGGGCATTTCCTAATAATGCCGGCCTGGGTAGCTACCACCCTCAAGTTTGAAAACCTGCCGCCAAATATCAATAAGTGTGTTCCGGCAGCATCACTTGAGAACCAGTACCTCTAGGCTTAGTGTGCTTACCATCCTGGACCACATCATCACTTAACATCAGGAGAGATTGTGGTGAAAGCATTGAACCTAAACAATGTAAAAAAGAAAAAATATATGTAGTTCAGTATTATTGAATAAAAACTGACCATAATTTTAAAATTTGCCCGAGCAGAGCCGCGAGCATAGCTAGTACAAAGATAATTTAAATTTCGCAAATATGCCTTAAGCAATCGCCGACCCATATCATTCCAGAGCAGGCGAAGACAATTGCCTGTCATCAATGTTTTGTCTATTTACATGTCATTTGATTAACTAGGCTTAGTGTGTTTACCATCCTAGACCACATCTTCACCTAACATCAGGTGAGATAAA
The DNA here is from genome assembly GCA_014132275.2 of Samia ricini. Lineage (NCBI taxonomy): Eukaryota > Metazoa > Arthropoda > Insecta > Lepidoptera > Saturniidae > Samia > Samia ricini. Next base: position 17,964,726 of record AP028158.1, read on the forward strand.
GACATATAAAATAAAATAAAAAACAGACACCACTGACATATAATAGACCAAAACCGCACCAAAAACCCTAATTTAATGTATTTTGAGTCCTGTATGCGTGTTTTTTTTTATCAGAGATAGAGAAGGCAAAGGCGATAGATCACGCCATCGACCGCCAAACGAGCCAGCATCGAGCGAAGAGTTGGGACAGAGCACAGAGATCCGTGAAGTGATCGAGAGCGCGAACAAGACTGGAAACAACACGGAGAGGGGGAAAAAGGGCAGGCCCAAGAGCCCCTGCGAGCCTATCCCGAGCGAGCCTTACATCAATATCGAAATTGTTAAATTCGGGAGAGATCCTAACAACACATTTAGCTCTGGTAGGTTTAAATCACTTCTTACTTAGTTCATATACTCTTGTAATGTGTTTTAATTACCTAACCCTATTTCTAATCATAGACAAATCGTTCTTGTCCTAAAAAACGAACCTTCAGTACAACTCACAGTCTTTGGTTAATATTGCGAGCATGTAAAAATAAATGTTATAGGTCAATTCTTGAAAAAATGATTTGGTATATAATTAACCATATATATCCATAACAAGGACCAAGAATGTAAATTATTTGTCATATTTTTTTTCACCATATTATAGGTTCAGTGCTTTGACCGCAATCTCACCTGATGTTAAGTGACGATGTGGTCTAGGATGGTAAACATAATAAAAACTTAGGTACTAGTTCTCATGTGATAAACTGCCGGAACACACCTATTGGTATTTGGCGACAGGTTTTGAAATATGTGGGTGGTAGTTACCCCAGGCGAGTATTATAAGAAAATGCCTTACCACCATGATATGGTTTCCTCACGATGTTTTCCTTCACCGAAAGCTCAGGCTGATTTTAGAGTTGGATAAGTGGGATTGAACCCGCGTGATCGACGCGGAGTCCGGCCGCACTACCCACTGCGCCATCATCGCTTTAAATCATATCTAGTTATATTAAAGTATATCTGTATATCTCGTAAAGGTACAAAATACAAGCGTGAGTTAATTTAAAGGTGGCGCCATCTCTTGGTGACCTACACACATTATAATTCTGAATGATTGTCGCCTCTAATAGCCAGGACTGATTTTTATACATGTTGATGTGATATCAACGCTTTAGCCGTAAACTTAGCTGATATTTAGGGGAGCCATGTGATCAAGGATCGTAAACATTAAGCATAGAGGTATTGGTTATCAAGTGATTCTCTCGGTACACGCCAATAGTTACTTGATGTCAGATTATCAAACTTTACGGTGGTAACTATAAATTGCTCTACCGTTACGCTATGGTCTTCTCAAGATGTTTCGCCGAAAGCTGAGACTTTTTATTGAATAGGATAAATGGATGTGGAATCAATCATCGCTTCAATTTATTGTAGAATGTATACTAATAAATAAAACGAAAGTGTCTGTTTGTTATGTCAAAATATTTTTTTTTAAATAGACATGAATGTACATACAACACCTACGCGAAAAATACCTATTTTTAAAATTTTTGTCTGTTTGTACCGGTTAATTTTGTTTTTTTCGCAAATATTTAGGGTTCCACGTAAAAAAACTAATACACATGAAATTTCGAATAAATTCTGATTTAACGCACAGTTTTCACTGGCAAGTTTAACTTATCTTAATACCGAAAAATTTAAAGAAAATAATTAGGGTTCTATATAAAAAAAAACCCAGCGAAGAACATATGAAACGCGGGAACAGCCGTGGACACACGACTAGTATTAATGATATAATCCCCGTAAATTGCTAATATTTATGCATATATATTATATGTCTGGAATTAAAGAATCTGGATAACATTTTATACTTCTTTATTTCACACTTTAATAAAGAAAATTAAAAAAAAACACAATTAATTTATTAAATGACGATAGATTCCTATCCGTCAGTTGATTTATGGTCAGTAGTAAATAAATTCCTACACACAGGTACAATAGTACGTGTCGCCTGCGGTAAAGGGTACGGCCTAAACCTGGAACAGAACGCTACGGCTAAGTGCGTGCGGGGCAGGTGGAAACCCGAGAAACCTAAGTGTCAAATCCGTAAGTACATCTTAAATGGTGGATACCACAACTATTGGTGTGTCCGGATACAAAATTACATCTTTCTGTGTATCTTTAGAAATAATTAATGTAATCAAATTTAGTCTTTTTGTAATCAAATTCGGGGTTGTATTTCATTTGTAAATAATATTTGAACGTTTTTTTTTATTTATATTTTCATTTATTTTCTTTCCTAAGCATGGTTTGCTTCTTGTCAAAGTAATTATAGTACTTACGTGAAAAAAGCTTCTAGAAAATAAGTAATATTTACATCTAAAACCTATATATAAATTATGACGGGATTTGAGTAATTTTAAATGATTTATTTATATTTTAATTAATTCGTTATTTCAATGAAAAATCTTATTTCGTATTTAGAGTTCCGTACTAAAACATTTATAATGTAATAATAAATTATTTTAAATACGAGTGAATTGAAACTTAAAATGTTGGCAATTTTTTTTTAATATACGCTATTATCCCCAATCTATATGTTTTCTTTTACGGGATTTACTATACTCTATGTATCCCAATGTAGACTAACAAAACATTTTGTATTATTTAATAATGTATTAGATCTAGAAAGTTGCCAACGCAGAAACGCAATAGATGTACTTCAGCTATCATTTTATTCAGCCCTTATTCTCGAGATAGACCATTATCCAGCTGTGGGCAATAATAAAGTCTTAATTAAAATTAAATTATGTAATGAAAATAATTAATTCAATCGAAAGACTTCCACTGCTAGACATAGATCTCCCCCGATTAAAGGGGCTTATTGCCATAATCGCTACGCTTGGCAGTTGGGTTGGCGATTGCAGTAGGGGTTTGTGGAACTCAGAGGATACTACTTCCCATCCCCTGGTTTTATACCTTAGTCACCTTCTTAGCCAATTCTTAGCCGGCACTACACATAAAATAATATACAATTCTAATCACATCGAATACAACAGAACCCTGCCACGTCCCGGCGACTGAGTATGGTATATACACAATGTCTGAGACGGGTCACCAGCTCATGCCCAGCGTTGGCTCTGGGATGGGTCAGGACGAGAAGGAACTGAACGAGACCGACCCCGTGCCGAACGGGCAAGTCGTGCATTTCTCCTGCGAATATGGGTATCCTTTATTTTTTATTCTTATATCTTTTGTTTTGTTATGTAAATAAAGTACAGTCCAAGAACAATGAACAGAGTCAGGAATTAGTATTTTAGGGGGAGTTTGAAAGTGGCGTTAGTGATAGAAAATCGTTTGTCTCGGTGTGAAACGAATGTGACAGACAATGTGTTGACTTTGAAGGTTGATGGATGGAATATGAGAGGGAAGGTATCATAGCGTAAACGGTGATTAAGACATAGTGCCTGATAGCGATGTATGGAAGAATAAGAGACGTTTTGCGCTGACTTCAAATGACTAAAAATTAGGAGCAGAGATGAAATCTGTAAGCTGTCATCACCATCACTCTGGTCTCAATCTACCACAAGTAAAGCCTTTGGGTAGTTCTAGATATAGACTTGCTGATCGACGCGACACGCTTTATGTTTTTCGATGATGTGTTTTTCACAAGTGTACTCTGGTTGTAATTCAAATAGGGCTCAATTTCCTCAGCACCCTACTAACTACTCGATTTATACTTGTTGATTTGGGAAACGTTCACTAACGTGTCACTATCAGGGGTTCTTCAAAAGTGTAAGGTGGTCGTAATCCAGACGGATACGACAACCCCACCATCCCACAAATATTGATGTAATTGTAATTAAGAAATAAAAGTTTAGGCATGACTAACTTATAAAACACATTTTTAGATTTCTAGATATAACAAACTTAAAAACAATAGTTTTTGCAAATGTGATTGCCAGCGATTGCAAATCTAAGGTCCAGTTAACTAATCAGTAAACTATCTCTATCAAGTTGTAAATTTGCAGCCAAACGTCCATGTGTTACCTGTATCATTGTATTACTTGAAACCCAGTTCCTCCAGGCTTAGAGTTATCTTATTCATAATCTTTCAGGTGAGATTGTGGTCACAAGCAAAACAACCACTTCTTAAACAGTTAAAATCATTTTCATTTCAGTTACAATGTTCAGGGGCCAACCAATCTGCGATGCTGGTTAGGGGAATGGGCGGTCACCAGCATGCCTGAATGTGTTGCTGGTATGCATAATAACTTAATTGTCAAAACTGAGTATTCAATTGTCCAAGATTTCAGATTAAAGTGTGACAAAAAAGAAATGTTACGCTTTCAACTTAAAATACTTCGACATATAATTAGGTTTTTGTAAATACTTATTTATTATAGTAAATGTAAACATACTGGAGATGAAAATAAGCTCTTTGGATAGCCCATAGACTGAAAATCCATTGTCAAAATCTCAACAGTATGTTCAGGCTTTCTACGTTTATCGTTTTTAACATCAACACACGAAACATGACTTAGAACATGATTACGGACCTACCTTTAAATTTTCCCCAGCACCCTGTGAACTACCACTGCTTCATGGGGCAACCTATGAATCGGGTTATCGAGCAGGATTAACAGTTGCTCACGCGTCTTCAGTAAGCATTGCTTGCGAGCCCGGGAGATCACCTCCGGCTACGTTGAACTGCCATTTGGGGAGACTTCAGCCAACTGTCAATGATTTCTGCAGGCCTTTGGGTGAGCTCTTTATTTTTATTTATAAACCAATGCCGCTAAATGAATCGCTCTTATTTTAAATTTAATTAATGATAAATTTACCTGAGAACAATAATATCCTCTGAAATGTTGAAACAGTACTAGACTAGTGTCTCAACTGGTATCACAAACATAAACTTCTTTAAAAATCACATAGTGGTCTCTTTTATTGTTGCATTCTCGTAAGTCTAATAGGGCGTAGCTAAGTATTTATTAAGTTATAAATGTTTCCTTGATAGCAAACTTGACACGTCCGAGGCCTACGTCGGAATTTCAAAGCGGTTCCGATATCGTCAGGGAAGACATATCTGAATTAGAACCAGATATAGATGGAAAAACTATAACAGATTGCGGACCTCCAGCGAGGTAACAAGACTATATAACATAGATAATGATATAATAGGTAATACTAAATCAAATATGTAAACAGAATACATATGAATACTCAAATATCAAATATAAGTTTACCAGTTCAAAAATTTTAGAACTGTTGGCAAAAAGAATTCTAGATCTTCACAACAGACGGTTACTAACCCAATGTTAACTCATTAAACGATAAACATAATCCCTAATTAAATAAATAGACTTTGCTATTAATATCTGAACTAATTGAGGCAGACGCTATTAAGACTCTTCGTAAGATGGAAAGTGGCATGGTCTTAGAAATTTGGTCATTCGAAAAAAACAATTGTATCGAAATCTAGACTAATAAATAAAAGTGAAGTGTCCGTTAAATTTAAGTAAATTTTTTTTGCTAATTAGATATATATATATACAGACAATTTTTTTTTTTTTAAATTACATATACATATATATATATATATATATGTATATATATATATCAAAAGTATAATTATTTAAAATTTTGTCTGTCTGCCTGTCTATTTGTTCCGGGTAATCTCCGGAACGGCTGGACGGATTTTGAAGGAACTTTTTTTGCTAGATAGCTGAAGTTACTCCAAGTAACTTAGGGTACTTTTAATTTTCTAAACTAATTAGGGTTTCGTATAATAAGAATAAAACGCAGTGAAGAATATATAAAATGCGGGCGCCGCCGCGAGCACACAGCTAGTTGTATATAAAAATTTTGCATTTATGTGGTTATAAGACATCGCTTTCATTGTAGCTTATGTGTGTTATTTTCTTTGGTTTATTTCATCATTAATTTTATTTCATTGGGTTATATATTCTATTATTAAAATTTAAACTAGGTTTTGAATAAATTGATAACAGATACAGAGAATATTTCATTAAAATATATTGCAAATCCACCTATAGTTTTATGCTAAGTCCCTATTGACTGAACAAAAATAATTTCAATTTCTCCTCCTCACACTCGTTAAAAAATTATTCATTCCTTTCGATTCATTACACTCATCAATACAAGTTTATATCCTTCTTAGCTTTCTCCGGGTCTCGACTTTTTAGTTTGACATTGTTTCTTTCTCCAGAAAGAAGCATACCATTGATCTTTCAAAATTAATAGCTCAGAGTATCTATTGGATTACTAATTTCATCTGATTACTATTTTGATGTATGTATATAATTTCTCATGTATGAAATAATGAAAGATTAAATCTAATACATAATTGATGTTGATAGTAATTCCTTACATGTTTTCATAAGTCAAATTTAATTTATTTTCATAAGTCATGGCGACAATTTTAACATAAAATTTGGAGCAAATGCAGGAGCAAAAGCATAAAAATGAAACAATAGAGAGACAATAGGGAAATAGTGGGGAAAGCTGGCGAAAACGCCAGGAAGGTGCTCAAGGGGTTAAAAATTGAAAATTAACATCAAAGACGATTCACTAAACATTTGTGAAGCAATTTCTTGCTTTTGCCTTTTTATTCCTTAATGTCATTTTTTTTTTCTTTTGCTATCGTCTTTTATTGTTTAGCAATTACAGCGGTGTGTATTAAAACACTTTGTTTATTAAAAATCGAGTATAAAACGAAATATAAATTCCATGTTTCCAAACAAAAGTGTTGTAAAATACATGTTGCGAATCGATTTAAATCCTTATCGTTTATTTGAATAATGATTTTAAGCAACAAAAAAGTAATATTTTTGCAAAAAGTGCGTTTCTTGTTTGCTGGCTGGATTAGACTGAAGGGTACCCAGGCGTACAGGGATGCGAAGCCCTGGTGAGACCTATATAGGTTCGGAATTTTGCTTCTTTAACTTCTTCGTATTTTTAATCATCACCACCGATAAACATCATTAACGGTTAATTCAATTTCATCTTCATTAATACTAAATATTTTAATATTTCAAGATATTACAACTGTTTCAAATTTGAATTCTTCGTTTTAAATAAAGGAATAAATCCTTAGACGGCAGGACTTAGTGTTTATTTTAATCATAAATAAATTTACACATAACATTGATAGCTATTTTAATGGCAGTCTTGTTGGCTTTTTATACTGGCTGAGCTTGTATTATTTGCATTTTCTCCTCGAAATAACTCATATTAGATAGTGCATGTTAGGTCATAGATTAAATATATTACAAAGAATATTCATTAATTAGGTTTAATCTATTATTTAGTAACAACTTATGAGTATTTAGATTTACAAAATAATAATAATTAAGAACATGATTTTCAATTAAACATAATGATATATTGTGCACGTGTAAAAATTGAACTACTGTATATTGAAAAATAATTACGTAATAAATCAAAATTTTCGCGAACTGAATGTTCGCGATAGACCGACATAGCTTCCTGAGGGAGTAGTAGTAGCATGAGTGACTTTATGAAAATTATTAATTTTAAAGGGTGCAAGGTACTCTTGTTTACCGGGATGGAGCGGAGGTTAATGGCAGTGTCATCTTGGATGGATATCCGCACGGTACTGAGATAACATTTAGGTGCATAGCTTCGATTATGGGAGAGAAAACGACTTGGAAGCTTATATGCGAACAAGGTAGCTGGGTCGGGAGAAGTTTTTAACTGTGGTAAGTTGGTATAAATCATGGTGTTATTTCACTTAAAATGATATAGGCATAATACAAAATTATCTATCTATCTATTCAACCGAAAGACGTCCACTGCTGGACATAGCTCTCCCCCAACCAAAATTATATCTACAAAAGATACAATACACTAGAAATGAAAGAGCAAAACAAGTTGTTCTAATTTGGAATATAAAAAATTGTTATGTCAATGAAAATTTAGACTCACCGCTAATGTAGATAAATGTTACATTTTTAGAAGAGTTAGAAGCTCAGAGTGAAGACTTGATGAACAATAACAGTTGCACGTTCCGCAACGAGGAGATCAACGTTGTCACTTTCTACAACGATCTAGAAATTACTGAGACAGTGGATTTTCCTTACGGTGCCATTATTATATCCAGGTAAGCCTTATTTTTTTAAAGCTGGCTTATTGTCAATGATATGAAATAATATGACCATTTTTTTTTTCGAGGGGAATGCATTTACTCACTAGCTGTCCAGCCTAACCTAAAGGGGACGAACTCCCGGGAAAGGCTGAATGGAAGCCTTTCACACGCAAGTGTGAGAGGCTGTCACACCAAAAAATTAGTGTGGGACTCGAAGCGAGAAGCGCCATCACTACCCACTAAACCCCTCGGTTACTCCCGCCACCTTGTGTGGAGCAATACGAATGATATATGACCAAACAATACAGAATATAAACAATGAACATTATTTATCTCTCTATCACTGGAATATCCAAAGAAAGAAAATGGTTGAAAACAATTTAGATTTATGACAAATATGATTATGTAAATAATAAAAGTTTCATTGCAGATGCAGTGATATTGGTAAATATGCAATGATAGGATCGCAAAGCCGCAAGTGTGTCGGAGGCTTCTGGGACGGTGTGAAGCCAACTTGCTTTGGCTTGAATCAGGAGAATGATTACGCAAGTAAGATTTTACAGAACTAACTCAAATCTATTGTGTATTCTCCAAGGAGAAAAATATTTTCTTATTAAGATAGCAGTGGTCGTATGGAGCAAAAATATTTTATTAATAATATCAGCGTCAAGTCGAAACATTTGTAAAAATTGACCAAACGAAAGTCAATAATTAATTGTTTGAATACTAAGATATGGATTTTGAAATGTGAAGCCATGAAATGACTCCTCTCACTTGTTGTCTCTTTGTTTTGAATACACCCTTCCCTCCTTTAACATCATTTATGGATGGTCCTCTATTCAATACATTAAGTTATGCGTTTGTTATTTTACGATTTGTTGCACGTGCAGTTGTGCCGAATGTCCCCAATGCTTTTAGAGACATTTTGTTTATTTACTTTCTAGTGGACAAACGCCCTACGATCCTCTTTCGTCACTCCCAAGGACCGATAGCGCAAACTAATGATGGCAAACTATTAATCTATCCCGGGACTGTACTGCACATGGAGTGTTTGTGGATGAGGAGGTTCGGAAATCCAAAGTGGAACATCACCCTCTATCATCCGGAGTAAGTGATTTTGCGTCTTATGACAAATCTTTTCAAATGTGACATGTATTTACTGGTAATTTTATGATAAAACTTGCCCAGTGTGTGTAGTTATATTTTTACATACTTAATAGATAAAGTATTGGTAGTATTTTTTTACTTAATATAATTTATCCTCCTAATTTGTTCTATGTAAAATTATTACTCGTGAATGTAATAAAATGTGTACTTATACTTGGCCAGGTAATATCCCTATGATTTAACAAAGAATCGTGTAAATAGGTACTCAAAGGTTTGGAGCTGAAAACAGACAGATAGATGTTGCGTATTGTATAACGTAAGGATGTACCAAAGGATCATGCAATCCACCTTACGTAAAATGACCACTTGTAGTACCTTATAAATTCTTGATAACCAACAAAAGTAGTCTTATATGATTATCTAACAAAGAACAATAAATATGTTGTTAATGTGACTAAGTTTGAACCTCTGGTATTCCATTACATGTTACAAACCACAAGGTTCAGGCTGGAACATAGTAGTGATAATTTGCAGTCAAGAAAAGTGTAGTTTATATTAAAAAAAAAAAAAACAAAAACGAACAGTTCGAGTTTTTCATAATATGGGACTTGAAACATCACTTGAAAAACAGTTTCCGAAATATTGTATCTTAACTTTGCCATCCCAATACATTCTTGAAAACATACTCTATATCTGCAAATAATTAGACATACTCGTACTAGATCTTGTAAACGACCGGCATAAATTAACAGTTTCATGTTTCAGACATAGTAAAACTGATAAGAGTTTTCTAGGTTTTTTGGAATTTTACTTTACGATAAAGTTCTAAAGTACATTACCGATTTACAGGACAATAAGTTGAGGCACCATGTGACGCAAGTTTTAATTTGCAAAGGATCATTATGTGAACGATGATGATATCTGGAAGTGACGGCCTTCTCTATGCATCTACTAATAAACTATTCCTTGTATAATTCCATAAAAGATACATATGTAAAAATCAATCGAGTTTCTTGCCAATTCTTCTCGATAACTGGATTGTTGTTCCGAACCGGTGGCAGTATTTTAACGTTCATAAGCGCCTTGTCAGGGCCCAAATTGAATAAAGAATTTAAGAATTTGAATTACTTATCTAGAGTGGTTCATCGAATTAATGTTAGTTCTAAGTTTTTAAATGGTTTTTTTGTAGCCCTGATCGAAAATATCAAGAGGGCTGGACGACTGACCCCGGACGGGACAGCCAGTTGGAATATCGGCTAAGCATCATCAACGCGGTCAAAGAGGATTCTGGTATTTACCGCTGTGAGACGCCGGCAAGGCAGAATCATCAAGTGGAGATCATAGTCGAAGGTAAATTTACATAAATTCCGTAGAATTCTTTCGTTTTTAAGTTATACGTTGAAGATTGGCCACATCCTCGCAAGATATTAAATAACGCAGTAAGTGATTGATACCTTACTATTTAATTTATCATAACTATAGGACATATATCATAACATATAAAGATTTGTGAACCGTGTTCTTCTTCCACCCACTCTCCGGTGTCGAAGAGGATCCGCCAAGGGATCTCCTACCGCGCCCTCTCTGCGGCTTCTTTCTGTAGCAAGACTTGCTCACAGAAGGAGGCCATAGTGTTCTAGATCCTTTCGCTGCCGAGCACGGCTCTCACCACGCTCGGCAACGAAAAGTCCAGTACTATCACTGTGCCTGCTGGGAAGTAAATAACTATACTAAATATATTTTATCCTTTTATTTATTTATAACTCTAACTCGGGATATTGTATTAAATGCAAATTACAGCTTAAGAACAATGGTGACAGTCGAAAAATGACGATATATTTTCTTTCCTGGGCCTAACCCCAAGGGGAAAACCTTGACAAGTTTTAAAGATTTTGTACAGTTCCGTATCGCTTTTGCCAAGTACTCACCATTTAGGGAGGTGGATGATAGCATAATTGCGACCATCATTGATATGGTAAATAATCGATGTAATTCGTGTAACATGTTTCAAGTTGAACATTTATTTTACTACCAAACTATTTGCTGGACTGCGCTGTTGATAGCTTAAGGAATTCAAATAAAATACTTTTTAGACGTTAGAGTAGGTAATCAATTTAATTAGTCTATACACAAATCTTGAAACCGTGATTCAGCAAAATGGCGTCAAGGTACAGCTCCATCTATAATGTTTTTAAGAACTAAACAGCGGATTACACTATGCAATACATTTATTTTCGCATCTATTATTCATCTACATTTGACATTGACTTCGCCATGTTACGTCTTTGAGTTAGACTAAATTTAGTTTCCTATGTACTCACAATGAGATATAAAGTGTAGTCAAATGTTACCAGATGTCCATTGTCCTCCGTTGCCGATCCGGCGAGGACTCGTCGCCAGCTCAGTTGGTACTCGTCTGGGAACAGAGATCAGTTTTTCTCATGCGCTAATGGCAACGCCCTCATTGGTGCCCACGTCCTGACTTGCAGGGCCTCAGGAAACTGGAGTGCTCCACTTCCAGTCTGCGAAAGTGAGTGTGTTAAGGACTACCTTATAAAAAATCAAGAACAACGTGTCCATAATCTTGTGTTTTCCATTGTTTTGACGTTTTCAACTCGACAATGTTACAAGCCAAAATGATCACTGATACTGGTCAGACACTTTTGAAAAAAAAACAGATTGAGAGCTAATGGTGAAACTGACCGAAATCGAATACGTAAAGATTGGAAGGTGTGAGTATCGTTGATATGTGGCAGGTGTGGAGTGCGGGGAGGTGGTGCAGGATGGACCGTTACGTGACGGGGAGAGGAGGGCTCGTGTGGCTATAGTATCGCGAGGGGTGGGAGGACGTGCCGCCTTCTCCTGTGCACCGGGGTGGACCCTCAGCGGGGCGCCTGAGACCGTCTGCCTGCCAGCCGCAGACTGGGCACGACCGTTCCCTGTCTGCAGAGGTACTGTTTGTGTTCGCTACTATCTGAAAATAAACATAGTATCTACTAGCTGAAATGTAATAATAATAAAGCCCATTTATTTCCAATCTAAAGTTAAGTATGTTTTTAATTTTTATTATATGTATATGCTGACTTATAACTATATTGCTTTTCGTCACCATTGATCGGAATCCCTTCTCGGGTAAAGGCCTCCTCCAGCTTATTCCAGACCTCTCTATCTTTTGCTTTGTTTATCTATTCATTTCCTGCTATCGCTTTTATACCGTCTATCCACCTTTTTCTGGGGCGCCCTATTCTTCTTTTTCCTGTTGGTCCTTCCCATATAGTTGTCTTTAATGTCCATCTTTAGTCTATGTTCGCCACCCGTCTCTATTTCTATTTTAGGTTATACTATAATGCATCTATAACTTTTGTTTTTCCTTTTATCTGTACGCTTTTCACTTTTTGTATTATTCTTATTTTTAGTATACTCCTTTCCACTGCTTTCTGGCATGTTATTAGTTTATCTTTTATTTTGGTGTTGTATGTCCACGTTTGGCATCCACATGTAAGAGTAGGTAAGACACAGGTATCTAAGACGGTTTTCTTAAGGTGAAGGGGGAAATTCCCTTTTAGAATTTCCTTGAACTGAAATGTATCAATTAAAAATTCCTAAATGATATGGCGATCGTAAGAAGCTAGAAGGGAATGGCTACGGGATGTTAAGAATCAAGGAATATGGCTTAGATTGTGAGAGGCGTATGTTAAGTGGTATACAGTATATATTTGTAATATCTATAGACAATATCGCCCTATTAAAAATTTATTTTTCACATTTTTTTTTAGTACGAGTTTTTTATACTGTATAGGCTTCGAGCTTTGACCACGACTTACTTAATTTTAAGTGATGTCCAGGATAGTAAGCACACAAAGCATGGAGGTACTGAGCTCGTAAGTTGGGGTGCCGGAACACACTTATTGGTGCTTGACGACAAGGTTAACTTGAGAGTGGTAGTTACCCATGTGGGTGTTAATAGAAAATGCCCTACCACTATGCTATGGGTTCCTCACGATGTTTTCCTTCACCGAAAACTCAGGCTGATTTTAGAGTCGGATAGGTGGGTTCGAGTATATGTCCATTGATGCGGAATCCGAACTCGCCACCAACTGCGCCATCATCGATTCAATTACGTCTTTCGTCACGTGCCGGTGATTACGTAATTCCGTGTCGCTTATTACATGTTTTTGGCTTCAATCATAAGCGAGCTTTTGTATCAAACTATCACTTTTAACATTAATACTTTTTGGTTAAAACACTTTTTGAAGAAATAAACGTAGCAATTAATAATTCAAAGGTCTTAGGAAAAAAATCAAAATCAAATAACTTTATGATTAGTATTAATGAATTCACGGAGCTATAAATATGTATAAATTTCAAAGAAAACTTATACTTTAAAAATAATTCAATAAAAATGATCTGAAACAATGATATTTCCTTTTGAAATTACCGTTAATTATTCCTTGACCTACTACTACCTATAATTAAATATTAATTCTCGACATCGATTAATCTATTTATATTTTTTTAAGTCTATAAAAATAAATAAAATTGAAGTGGGTCTTTGAAATATTAAAATAACATCTTCTTACTAAATACGTAGGTAGCTATGTGTATACGGTAAAAACATTTTTTTTTAAATTTTTGTCTGTCTGTCTTTATGTTTGTTTTGGCTAATTGCTGGAACGGATGGGCCGATATTGATTAGAGTTTTTTTGACATATAGCTCAAGTTACTCCGAGTGACGAAAAGGATACTTTAATTTTCGAAAATAATTTGGGTTCCACGTAAAAAAATTAAAATTATTTGTGAATAAAAAAAATCGATTTAATAGTCAGTTGTGCTAGAAAGTATTTGAATTTATGAGAAGTATCTTTTCTTTCTATCAAAGATAATTTAAGACTTGTACAGAAAATGGGGTTCATTCTTTTCCAATGATTATTTTAAACCTAAAATAAAGCAGTGAATAATTATGCGGAATAGAAAATATGATATACGAGCGGAGCCGCGGGTACACAGTTACTTTAACAATAAATTAAAAATTGCACTAATTTTCACAATTTTATTTTTAATTTCTTATAAAAACACAAATTTCGCATTCTATTTAACAGATGGTGATGGATTCCCCATAGTATATTCATAGTATATTGTATAATTCCTTAATAGATTTATAAATAGGTAAAATTGTTCAGTACATTTTTTCTCCTGTGCGTCAACCGATTTTCTTTATAATTTTTTATAATACTTGTTTTTGATCAATTTCTCTGTTTATCCATTACTAATAATTTGTCTTACAGGTTTAAACTGAAGATTGGCAATTTCGCTCGTTTTTAGTATTTTTTTTTGTTTAACAATACATCCGCGAAAGTTCTCAAACACGACAGTACAATGATTGCGCGTAACATTGTCCAGAGGTATCCTGCCCGGCTTTACCGCCCCCGGGTTCAGGTTACGTGCTCGGGCGCGCTCCGTACCGCGCCGGGGACGTGCTGCAGTTCCATTGCAACCCTGAGCACACCCTCCACGGCAGACCGATCCTCGTCTGCCAAGACAGCGGCCGGTGGAGCGACAAGCCGCCTACCTGTAAATCCATCTTCAATTATCATACACTTAGACACGTTGGCTTTACTGGTAAGACTTTAGAAATTCTACGCACCGGGACGATTCGGCCTGTCTTTTGAAGAGTCATTTTAAAGGATTTTTCATTTAATCGCCATTGACATAAATAGTATTAAAAAGATGAGCTCTGTTTATCTGCTAACTCATTTTAACGCAACGGATTTTACTATAGTTTTTACCCTCAGTTTTTCCAATGAAGGTTTTTTTATGTGTACTTTTTATATCCTATTGTGATAAATGTATAAATATGTGACAGATATAGAATGATAGATAAAGTAACGAATAGTGTGATAAGGAAATTTTGTGGTGTGGTAGAGGATGTAGTGACAAAGGTAGAGAAAGAAATGCTTAACTGGTTTGGACATGTAGAGAGGATGGACAAAATAAGATTGATAAAACAAATTTACAAGGAGAGTGTAAGTGGGCAAGCTGGTAAGGGTCGGCCTAGGCGAACGTATCTCGACCAGATCGAGGACGTTCTGAAGAAAGGCCAGGTCAATACTACCCGTAACCAAAGAGTACGTATAAAGGTGCCCATGAAAGTAGAAGAAGCGAAAGACGTGTGTCAGGATCGTAGCTAGTGGATGGATGTGGTCTCTGCCTACCCTTATGGGAGAGAGCCGTGACGTTATGCATGTATGTAATATATCGTAATTCAGTCTCTGTGTAAGTAGGAAAAACATCAACATTTTCTAACGAAATCACCAGAATATTTCAAACTTCTTTCATGGCTTACGTAGGCTAAATCTTAAGAGATTCGTCAAAAACATTTGAATCTTCAAAACTCAGTGATACAGACGGTTTAAGCGGAATCATAGAAAGGGGGGTGTCATTTCCAGGCATCACTATCGTTCACGTAATGACAATAAACAATAACATTTGAACATTACAATTTATTTGGTATAGTAAATAAAAGCCCTACCCGAGGTTATCCATACTAGGGAAGATCATTGCCATTTGTCGTTACCTCAGTCGATTTACGTCTTTCTTACTACACAATTTTTTTTTACATTGGTTACAGGTGCTCAAGCGTGCACTTATCCAGGCACAACGATATCCGGTCGAATGTCTTCGGTGAAATTCTATTATAAGATCGGTGAGACTGTCACCTTTACCTGTGAGCCCGGTTACAAGCTGAAGGGAGCACCCATGCTGAGATGCTTAAAGTGAGTTACACCTATTCTTTTTAACACAGTTCGAATCAATTTTGTACTTGAATACTCAAGAATAGGGACGTTTATTTGTTATTTTTATTGTCCACCGAAAAATAGACCATTCATTTAGCGAACTCATTTATATGTATACTAACAAGTGCCTGCGGCTCCGCCCGCGTTTCATATATTCTTTAGGTGTGAGTGAAAAAACATATAACATTTCATTTATACCTAACCTAAAAAAACGAATGAATGAATAAAAATGAGTCTTTTGTTTTTTTTAGCGGTAAAAATATATGTAAGAGTAAAATGGAAAAAAAGAGAAAGGGTCGATGGAATCCAAAAAATTATATATATAAATGTAAGCTTATATAAATACTTTTTAAGCCTATAACTATCTACGGAAAATTCCGCGACGAATGGTAGTAGTCCCATCCCGATATGTTCAGTAGTTTTGATAATGTATAATATTTGTCTGGTTTTGACGCTCCAAGCAACAATTGTGTACAATTTCATATGGTTTGTTCATAGTTAAAACATACGTTAGGCTACGTGAGTATAAATTTTGTTATTTATCTCTGAGCGCCAGCGTTTAAAACGCCATCTAATACTTGACTTACTGAAGCATGTTGACAGCAAACGCCATAGCATCGCCAATGTATAAGTTTTCTCCCAACCGAGAATCGCTTAATCGCCGCTAAAAAAGTTTAAATTTTAAAAACTTTAATACAGGAATAGAAAATGGTCGAACGCGATACCGCTATGCACGCCGATGGTGAACTACACTTCGTTGGATTCAGTCGCCATGTTGAACTCTGACGTGGACGCCATGTTGTCTGACGCGCCAGCAGATCAAGCGTCCGATATACTGCGCGCGCGGGAAACGCCTGCCATCTTGTCCCCCGAGAGCTACAAAGCCGCAGTGACGCGCATGGCGGTGTCGCGTATGCTCACGCGGGGACCCATCGAGAACTACAGAAACAGAATTTACAGAGTCAATCGACTATTACGGAGAGACGCTGACAGATAATAAACTTTTGATCGTGTGTGTCTTCATTTTTTTTTTTGTAATTTAAAAAACTATTTCGTTTATCGGACGTCGTCATCATTCGGTTATTTTTGGTATTAATTCGTTTCGTATTTATAGAATAACGTTCTAAATGCCTCAGACCATTTATAACGGGACGTAATTTATATAATCAGCGTGTGAATGGTCCCATATAGAAAAGCACATTGCGGACGACTGTAATTAATGAAAGAAATGGGAATTCGTGTACTGACCTTATATTCCTTCATTAGCAGGTGCCAACTCCGCTTTTCAAATTCTCTCAAAACCCTCCTAGATAGCTATTTTTTACACGGTATAGACTCAGTGCTTTGAACACATTCTTACCTGATGTTAAGTGACGATATGGTTCAGAATGGTAAACAAACTAAGCCTAGGTACTGGTTCTCAAGTGATGCTGCCGAACACACATTGGGTGACAGGTTTTCAAACTTGAGGGTGGTAGCTACCCAGGCGGGCATTATTAGATAATGCCGTACCACCATGCTATGGAGACTGACTTTAGGAACACTTTTCATATAATGCTCTTATAAAAATTTGGCCTTCTGTTAAGGCTTTCCTTCCAAGAGAGAAATGTCATCAAAATTGACATAATATAGAATTAAATACTGCAAATAATGAATTAATAACGAGGACTACTGTGACAGAACAAAATCACCGTTGGATAGTGTACTAAGAATAATATTGTTATTAAAAAAAACACAAAAGCATAATACGAAAGACTGTACTTTGAGCGGTCTTATTTGATTATATAATTACTACTAATTCACAACAACAGGTGCCCGATAATTTCCAGTAATTTACGTCTAGTTATGAATGATATTTGAAACAACAGAAGTCAAAGGTTTTGTGACCCTTCGGGAATACTTTAGCATAAGGAAAACTACGTGCATTTTAATTATTCATTTAATGATCTATAACAAAAAAATGTATTTAAAATTTATTTAAGAATAAATTATTTGGCTCAAATTGAATAGATATTTTATAATAATAAATGTAAGTGACTAATATTCGTAAAGTGCTTAATTATATTATAATGTTAATTTTTATATTATTTTCTTTGTTTATATAATAAATAAAAAATCTCACGGATTTGAATGAACTAAATTAAGAAAAAAATCTTCGTTAATTTAGCTATATAGATTTTATTTAGTTCTGTTAAATTATTTTAAAATTAATACTTTTTGTTATTCAAGACTGTTTAGTTTTAGATGTACTTAACTGTTATTTTTTTATAAAAGATTATATAATTGTATTTATGAATGTCTATGATAATGTCGTTGTAAATAAATTAATTCTTCGCCAAAGAATATTTAGAATTATAATATAAATATTATTATATGTAGTAATAGTTAATTCTATAATAAAAATAAAACATAATTGATATTAACAAAGCAAACTTTTTAACGTCGGTTCGTTAGCAAAGGAAAAGGCCGTATAGAGCCAAATAGATTAGTTTATTTAAAACATATACAATACGAACATTAATTATGATATAAAAAAAAACTATAAATACCACGCACAAATGTTAATAAAAATAACTTGTAGGTTTATAACAATTTAAAGAGGGATTGATTCAAGTGCAAAGAATGTCACGTGAAAAAAAAAGAATTAACGTTATTAGTGACACACTTGTATCAAATTCTTTACAAATAAAAAAATACTTGCATATCAAAAAATTAAAGATTCTCATATCCTATTGGTATAATGTATTAAGTAAGTATATTAAATGAATTAAAAATATATATTGGTCTCTTTTCAATATCATGTATATATACGTTATCTGTGTCCCGTTTTAAGTCGAAATTAATTAATTAATAAAGTGTTTATATGTAAGAAAATGTTTTATAGTTTTATTTCAAGTCACTGTTTATTTGTCTGTTATAGTGAATAATATTAATAAACTAGCTGAGTCCCCGCCGCTACGCCCGCGTTTCATATATTCTTCACTGCATTTAATTTTTTTTAGTACTAAGATAAAGAAAAAATATTTCTCATAAATTTAAGCACTTGCCCGTAAAACTGTGCAATGAATCGGATTTTATTCAAATTTGTATGAGTTTTTTTTTTACGCGGAACCCTAATTATTAAAAGAAGTACTCTAAGTTACCCGGAGTAACTTCAGCTATCTATCAAAAAAAGACTCGTCGAAATCAGTCCAGCCGTTCCGGAGATTACCCGGAACAGACAGACAACATTTTTATAATTTGTATTTTTGGTACAGGTAGGTATCGTATATACATTCATATCTATTTAGTAAAAAAAAATATTTTGACATTACAAACAGACATTTCAATTTTATTTATTAGTATGGATATAATAATATACTTGAAAAAAAATCCTTCTGCTAATAAAATTTTGTGATATAAGCGTTTTAAGTACTTCTGTAGGGATCTAGAGGAGATACTACTCTATATCTTCCCAGCAGAAAGAATATTAGTATAGAACAGAGCCGTCTTTACCTATAGTGCAGTGTACGCAGCGCACACAGGCGCAGGGCTTTAGGGGATGTCGAACGACGTCCGTGACACCTACAAAGATTCGCCGTTCGGCGCGACAACGCGCTCAAACACCCTGCGCCCTTGTTTTATGATCTTCCTAAAAATACTTTATACTCGTGTATTAATTGGTTCTAGATATCGTTTATTGCATCCGAACTGCCGTTTGAGAATATAATTGGAAGTATTCCATTTTGA
Source organism: Samia ricini (assembly GCA_014132275.2). Classification (NCBI taxonomy): domain Eukaryota; kingdom Metazoa; phylum Arthropoda; class Insecta; order Lepidoptera; family Saturniidae; genus Samia; species Samia ricini. The sequence goes on from AP028158.1 coordinate 17,984,454, forward strand.
CCGCGCGCCTACTAGAGGGCGTCTGGATATTGGCTGCACACGGGCGCTACAAGGGCTAGAGCCGCCGCTGGTATAAAATGTATACGTCGCATGTTAATGATATGCGGCTGCGTTTATGTCATACTATCCACCAAAGAAATAATTAACCAAAGTAAGTAAGGTATTTGGACATGAATGTGGAAGGTTATATGGAAAGAAGAAGACCAAAGAAAAGATGGATGGATTGTGCGAAAGTGATATGCTTAGGAAGCGAGTGAATGCGGAAATGACAACAAATAGAGAGGAATGGAAGAGGAGGACATGTTGCGCCGACCCCAAATGAAAGAGTAGGAAGATGATGATGCTGGTGATAATATATATCCACCGCCGCCATGACCGTACATTTTCCATGAATTAATAATTAGTTTAGAAACTATAGAGCCTTCGAAAAGAAAAATGCACGAATTCTATCGTCGTCTTCAGACGTCCGTCAAACAAATTTGACGGTTAAAATCAACCAAACCAGTGTTTCATATTGATTGTATAACTAGCTGTGTGCCCGCGTTTTATATGTTCTTCACTGCGTTTTAATTGTTTTATACGGAAAAATAATTATGTTTCTTAATTTTTTTTGGTAGTAGATAAAGTAAAACTATTTCTCAAAAATTCAATCACCTGCCAGTACAACTGTGCATTGAATAAGATTTTATTTACAATGTTTTGAGTGAACAATGAGTTTTAATTTTTTTTATGCGGAATCCTAATTATTTTTGAAAAGTTACACCAAGTAACTTCAAGTACCTACCAAAAAAAGTTCATTCATTCCGGAGATTACCCGGGACAAACAGACAGACAATTATTTTTTTTTACTTTGTATTTTTTGGTATAGTTATCATCGTACATACATTCATATCTATTTAATAATAAAAAATGTGTTTGACATTACAAACAGACACTTTAATTTTATTTATTAATATAGATTGAAGAAAAACTAAAATTGACCTAGTTTTGGAAGAGGAATACGAAGTGACGATTTCGTCTATTTTGCACAGGTATAATCATTTCCGGGTGCAGTTGTCCCTTTCTCGCTTTATAGCTCTTCCTTTGATGCGCAACGCGATAACAATATATTTCTGCAATACCTATTCTTCAAATTTATTATCGGCCGCGTATCCTCTTAAAGTGACTTCATAAGTATGAATTAAAATATTTATAAGTTTCTTATTTGTAATGAAAGTTTAATTTTGTTTTCAGTTTTCTATTTATAGTATGGTTTTCGATAAGCCAATAAAAAGCGATCAATCAGCATACGTATTAACAATATTAATGATAAGGGTTAAGAAAGACATTTTTTAGTCTCATATTGAATATGTTATGCCTTTTTAAATTAATTGGGTTAGTGGATGACATTTAAGGCAATGCAATGTAAGTTGTACTTAGGGCAAAAGTACAGTTCCACCCTGGAATGGATCGCGAGTATCATACACACGGCTAGTGTATACTCAGAGCTACCGTAGTAGATATTGTTAGCTTAAATTTATAAACGCTTAATATGGTGAACGTATCCGAATATAATTTCCTTTCCAAGAAACGGTTGCCATGACAATGGTTATCATTATTAAAAACAATGATAATATTACTACCTAATAAACTTTAATACATTTTGGATTGTAATTGCGAATCTGATCGTTTTAAATATAGTCAGGTATTATGACGCCTTGCCACCCCGTGTCGCCCCCATCCCAAATGCAGCGGACGGCCCCGGGGGGTTTTAGTGGGTATTTCCGGGCGACTCTCGCCCGGGTGAGTCCCACACTGGCACGGAGCTCGTCACTCCGTGCCCCCTTATCTATTGTATTGGGGGACTCTGATCCCTCAAATACAATAGATAAGGGTAGTGCGTAAATGCATTTCCCCCCCGTCAAAAAAAAAAAAAAAGGTATTATGACGCCTTGGGCCATTGCACAGACGAGGCCCGGTGGGTTCGCCGCAGAGGGCGACGCGGTGCTTGCGAAAACCACCCCGTGTCGCTCCCATCCCAAATGCGGCGGACGACCCCGGGGGGTTTTAGTGGGTATTTCCGGGCGCTTCACGCCCGGGTGTGTCTCACACTGGCACGGAGTTCGTCCCTCCGTGCCCCCTTACCTATTGCATTGGGGGACTTCGGTCTCACTAATGCAATAGGTAAGGGTAGTGCGTAAATGCATTTCCCCCCGACAAAAAAAAGGTATTAACACGCCTACTCTAGATATATCCATGACTTTCCGAAGGTCTTTTATATTCGCAGCATCACATACCTTTTTTTCCGATGGGAATGCATTTACGCACTACCCCCTTTTTTTCTTTTTTCAAGTTCATTAGGATAATCAAAGTCCCCCCAATAAGGTTGATAGGGGGGTGTGGAGGAACGTTTCCACACCAGTGTGGGACTCACCCGGCGAGAAGCGCCGGAAATACCCACAAAACCCCCCGGTGCCACCCGCCACATTTAGGGGACGATACGGGATCGGTGTCACATGCACCGTGTCGTCCCCTGCGGCAGACCCAACATGGCCACGTCCATTCATTAGCTCGTTTGGGATGTGGGGGAAGACGCTGCCTGACCCACAAGCTCTCTCCCCCACACCTCGTCGCCCGATTCTCCTGAGAGAATTTTCGTCAGGGGGAAGGGGTGGTTACCAACTGACACACAGTCTCTCCACCCCTCCCCCTCATAGAAGAAAAAGAACAAGAAAAGAAATCATCCGCCAGATGAAGAGGAAGGTCTCTTGTCAGCCGACAAGACTTAGTGAGGAGAGAGATACCTTGAAGATAAACTTGCTGTCCAACCTAACCCAGGGCAAACCCCCAGGAAGGTTGAAGCCGAAGATGTGTGACAGTCTCTAGTAGTCAACTAGTGTGGGACTCAAAGCGAGAAGTGCCATCACTACCCACTAAACCCCCCGGTTCCTCCCGTCACCTTGAGTGGAGCAATACGGGATGGCTTACGCATTCTACCTTGTTGCCCCGACCTACCTGCGGTAAAAAGGTGCAAACTTTTAAAGCCTCGTTTAAATTCAGTAGAGTCAAAGCTCGATTCTTCATATCTCTTCAGTTAGTTTGTTACTTATCTGTACACAAGACGCACCCAAAACATATTGTTGAGTTATTTGTGAAACTTTTAATTTGTCGCAAAGAAAAAGGAAATAAATTAATATCGAAAAAAAATCACGTATTATATCAAAGCTAGAGAGCGGAATTCCAAACAAAGACTTAGCGAAGGAATATAGTATATTACATATGTAAAAATGGAATGGTGTAGAAATGTGTAAAAATAATTTATTGTTCTTGCATATTATACGACTTATGTAAAATCAAAGATTAGAAAATATAATAGTTTATCTATGGTGAAATAAACAAAATGTTTATACATGAATATATTTTTTCCAATAATTACCTATGGATTTATATGTATGTACTTACAAAATACACATTCAATAATAACACTTCATAAAATATGGGACTTCGTGTCTCGTAAACATCACCGGTTGTTAAGACTAAATGTGAGTAGTTCTTTCGATGTCGTTTTAACAGATTTTGACTGTATTTTTTTTTGTCTATATTGTGTTGTGTAGCAGAAATCAATACATTTTCTTTCTTTCTTATCTATTGGCGGTTGTTATCGTACTTTGACTTTTTTGAAGTGGAGTCATTTTCCTAAGTCCGTAGATAATAAATGTAAGAACGAAGAACGCAAAAGTTTACACAAGCTTGATTTAGTGAACATTATGATAGTATAGATCGACATCATTTTTAATAACAGAAATAAAAATAAATTGGCCTTCCAAAGCCCATTACCGATTTACCTGACAATAACGCCAACCAAGTCTTATTTATTTACATTAAAATTCACAGCCCGTATAAAACAGACATATAAACTAAACCGATACATAAAATAAAGAGCCAAAATCGAATTTATAACTATTTTAAAAATTAATTACAAGACTATGTTTACATGTGTGTATGTATTTGTGTGTGCGTGTGTATGTAATATGTGTATGTTTGTCGATATGTTTATGTAAGGATATATGGCTGTGGATACATTTTGTATTATTTGTTTACTAAAGAGATTTTCATTTGGTTTTTAAAACTGTTTTAGATATATTTTTGTTATGAAGTTTCAAGATAAATAGATGTTAATTAAAAAGGTTATTACAGGGCGGATCATTATGAGAACGATAGTGATGTCTGATGATTACACCCCTCTCTGTGCTTCCACTAATTACGGTTATAACTATAATTTGTACAGTGTTCTGTATAAAAAATTACATGTTTGATATAAAAGTTGGATTTATATAAAAAAGAAACCAGATCGAGTTTATTGCCGGTCGATTTGATTTGTTACCCGAACCTGTGGACGTTCGTAAGCGCCTTCTCAGGGCCTAAATTGAATAAAGTTTTTTTATTTTATTTTGATGGTTATCTGATATCTGGTTGGCTACCTTTTAGATGGAAATCTGTAATTACTTGAGAGCCAGTTCTTCTAACTTTAGCATGCTTTATTATTTCAGCTATAATAGAAGTAATACATTACAGGAAGTTTGAAAGTGGCTTTAGTCAAAATAAAAATAAAATCTTTATTCAATTTAGGACCTAAGAAGGGGCTTATGAACGTCTAAAACACTACCACCGGTTCGGAAAACAACACAATCAAGAAGAGCCGGCAAGAAACTCGATCTGGTTCTTTTTTTTATAAATATAATATACAATATCATTTTTGATTCTTATAAAAAACTATACAAATCATAGTCTTAGCTAATGTTAGCGGAAGCACAGAGATGTGGGTTAATTCCAGACATCACTATCGTTCACGTAATGATCCACCCTGTAATAACCTTTTGAGATTAAAACTTGCTTGACATAATACTTAATACATAATACTAGTCACAGAAAAGGTAAGGAGCAGGCGACTGTCTTGGTTTAGGCATGTAGTGCGCAGGGAGAAAGAGGATGTTGTAAGAAAGGTACATTTTACAGTTTACATACGTACGTACATACGCACGTTGTTTTACATATTTGAATATGAATGTAGACGGGAAGAGGATTACCAAAGAAACGATGGATGGACTGTGTGAAAGATGATATGCTTAATAGTATAGTGAACCTAGGTATGATTTCAAATAGAGATGAATCGAAGAGGAAGACATATTGCGCCGACCCCAAATAACAATGGGATAAGGGGAGGGAAATGGTGATAATAGTTACTAATTATGATGCGGTAAGAATTTCGCCGGTATAACTAGTTTATCTATAAACATTGCTTGAAAAAATATCTAATTGATAGTGAATACCGGACTAAAATCCGTCGGATAGTTTAGGAAGAGTAATAAGTAAGTATTAACGGATAAACAGACAGATAAACGAGAAAAGCAAATTTACGTTATACTAAATTGCATATACTATGTATATTAATTATTAAATTATCTGTATAAAATTGTATCTAAAAACCTCTTCAGCATCTATCACTATGAATAAACATTTCGTCAATAAAATTGACAATTCCTTCGATTGGTCACTTCATTATAAAAAATCATAAATATTCATAAGGAAAAACTAAAGAAAGATTATAAACGACGTTAATAAAAACAAATCAGGGTAATAATCACTCAGCATTCTAAATAACCATCGTACCAATATTATCTAAGTTCGAGTAAATATTTAAATTTCATTAATCCATTACCTATTTGAAGCATTAAGTACGAAAGAAGTAGTATTTAAACGAGCAATGTATAAGAGACTAATAATAAAATACTGTTATAAATGAACACAAGTTGAATTCAGAACTCTTTGACATCAGTCGAGCGCTCGACGTGCCGTGCGTGTAACGTTTGTAGTAATGTCTGTTTCCGCGCCAAAACAATTGTCATTCTCGTAGCTGTCAAATTATAAACTTATTTGTTTTCGTCCGCAATCCACCAATTATCCTTGTTTATGGTACATAAATTAAGCTGTAAGTGAAGTTTACTGATTAAATATTTGTGTGTGTATACCATCAAGCATCGATCAGCGATAAATTATATAAAGGTAGGTTAATCGTCGAGTTAGATGACTATTTATTGTATTTGTCATTTAGATATTGTAAGTACGTTGTTTCTGCATTCCATATAGATACCCCCGTTTACTAATGTTTGAATAATCTAGTGACGCATTACTTTTACATATACTATACTTGTTTTGATGAAAAAAAAACACTTTTTATTTTTTTTTTTGTGCAAAGTAAATAGATACCTATTTATCGTTATTTTTTTATTGGCCGTGACCAACCGTGCTGTGAATTTTTTTTATTATATTTCATTATACCTGTTTTAATTGTAAAACTTCGCGGGTTATTGTGAATTGAAATTTAGATAAACTTCGTGGCAAAGTGGTAGAATTATCAGCTCAATAATAATAATAACTTTATTGAATGAATATGAATAATATGTATCCTTTAAATTTAATTTATGTACTACATTAAGGTTTCCTAGCGCCTGAAATAGTATAGTCTCTTCCCGTAACGTTTATCCCGTTATTAAAATACCGTATACCCACTTATTAATGTAATCTAATCTATTTAATATCTGTATACAACTTGGTATCGATAATATATTTTTGAAATTAAATATCCACGCGTCTGTATTAGCTACTTAGTGCACATGAAAATAGTTTTCATATTGACTTGTCTTGATCCTTTTCATCTTCATAATGTCAACCGAAAGGCGTACACTTCTGGACATAAGCTTTTCCCACCTGTCTCCACAACGATCGGTGTTGCAGCACCGGCATCCAGCGGATTCCTGCTACCTTCACTAGTTCCTCGGTTCACCTTGTCTGGAGGTGTGGAATATATTTTATTTATTCTTCTACTGTGATTTTATAACTACTGTTTAATCCAGATCAAAAAGCATGTATACTAAATGTCTCCACGGCTCCACTGTAGTACGGCATTAATAATCTGAAAACTATTATCGAATCGTTACAGTAACTTCCTGTAATAGGTATCTACATGTTCCAACGCAGAAATTTTACTGATATATTATATTTTAATAAAAAATACCTTCTATATAAATAAATATAGTTGTTGTATCCCCTTTGTATTGTCAAAACAATAGATTTTACTAAATATATACGAATACGGTACTTATACCAAAACACAATTTTTTGAAATGTTCATCTGCCTGTCTGTCTGTTTCATTTGTCATTTTTGACGGGACTTTTTCTGACAATTATCTGAAGTTATAAGGGTAATTTTGTCTACTTTTATTTTAGGAAAATAAATACGGTTTACGTTAGAAAAGAAGTTATACATGATTTATAATTATGCATTATAGATGTTATAAAATTATAGACGCTAACTGCGCGGGATGGGAGTGAGGGTTGAGGTTATAGTATCTTAAAAAATCTAAGTATTTAATTTTTATTAAATATAACCCGGGTAACTTCGGGTATGCCGTGTGGTGCCGGTCAAGAATGGTATCACCTCATATCTTCTCGTGAGTGTCGTAAAAGGCGACTAAGGGTGGTCAGCAGCATCCTCTGAGTACCACAAATAACTACTGAGATCGCCAAACCGCCTGCCAAGCGTGGTGATTATGGCAATCCCTCCCTTATTGGGGGAGACCTATGTCCAAGAGAGGACGCCTTTAGGTTGAATGGATGGATGAAACGCCTGGCAGAACAGCTGGTTACCTATATACATTAAGTAATAAATTACGGTACCTAGAAAAAATCATACACAATTCCTTTGTATTGTCCTATTCAATTTTTTTCCAATGTACACATTAATTTTTAAGTGACTTTTAATCTATATTTATTGTTTACTAATTGTGTGTCCGCGGCTGCGCCCACGTTTTTTATATCTTTCCTTTTTTTACGCGGAACCATAATTATTTTCGAAAATTAAAAGTACCCTAAGGTACTCGGAGTAACTTCAGCTATCTTCTCTATCTATCTACTTTTTTTATATTGTCCATGCGCAGAAATTTATTCATTCGTTTGAAAAACGCTTGAAGTTTATGCTTATTCTTAGATTCGCTCAATATTATGTGGAAGCAAAAAATAAATATTGCTTACGTAATCATCAATCAAGGAGGGTAGCGGGGGCCACCAGATTCATCAAAAATAAGCAAAGCGTTATACCAAATTGATGCTTGTGAAATATTTGGACGGTTCCATAGAACAAATAAATAAGTAGTTTTTTTATATAAAATTCTAGCAAAATGTCGGTTATTTCGCTGGAATTAACCAACAAGTTTTCGTCGCATCTTATAATTTATGTTGTCGTCCGTGTTAATATTACACCACGGTAATAATCCACACTTGTTAACATTAACCGAACTTACAGCACGTAAAATGATGCCAAAATAACATAATAAACTCGATTAACGCAAATTAATTAATTAATTAATAAAAATCGACTACACTACATACGACAGACTAAAGATCCCTCCAGAAAAACACCAATCCGTCTTCTTCTTCTTAGTTAATGACAATCCGTGTACACACAATTTGTACCAATGTCATGTAGGTAAGATGTATTTTCAATCTTGTATCAGCGTTTCCCATCTCCAGTAAAACAGTGGCCCATCATGCTCGAACTGTCCATGGAGCCCTGTCGGCACTTCAGAACACATGCTACGTGTTATCTGCTATAATAAACTTAACTTGAACACAATAACTAAACTATATCACACAAAACGCCACCAACATTACATAATCTAGAGTCAAATACACAAGCATATTAATGAATTAAAGAAAACAACTGCTACTTGTCAGACTGAGATCTCGCGAAAAACTTTACAAATCCATCATAAAAATTACTTTTTTTTTTTTTTTTTTTTTTTTTTTTTTTTTTTTTTTTTTTTTTTTTTTTTTTTTTTTTTTTTTTTTTTTTTTCGAGGGGAATGCTTTTACGCACTAGCCGTCCAGCCAGATCTGATAGGGACCCCCCCTTCCAGATCTGGTTGAAACGAAACGAAGATGTGTGACAGTCTCTCGCACGAAAGCGCGAGAGGCTGTCACACAGGATTAGTGTGGGACTCGCAGCGATAAGCGCCGTTGGTCACTACCCACTAAACCCCCCGGTACCTCCCGCCACCTAGTTGGAGCAAACACGGGATCGAACTAAGCATTCACCGCGAGTGCTCCAGTGGCCGCCAAGAAGTCACAACCCTACGCTCCTGGGAGCGGGTAGGGAGTACACCCTCCCACCCCTACTCCCCAAGTTCCCTCAACCCCCGGCAACTGTGGCGCGGGCCCCCCCCTCAACTCCACCTGTTATGTACAACAGGAAGTAGCGAGAACGGGGACCCAAGCCACAGCTGCCTAAATCATAAAAAAAAAAAAAAAAAAAAATTACCTACCATTTTCGAATTACGAACAAAAAGTTCACATACCTACAGATAATTAATCGTTCGGATACGCGTCCATTAGAAGAAACATTGCGTACTTAATTTACAACATGGATTCTTTTGTAAATGGTATTTCAACATAACGAGATCGGTTTAATTTAATTAAATATAATAAATACACTAAGAGAGAAGAAGGCACTCGAAACCCGCAAGGACGCCGAGTGCTATTTCAAATAAACAATTAATGTAAATCGTTTTTATGATTCATGACTTTATAAGCAGTAATGAGCGTGGATAAAAAAGTAGCTTTTTATGAACGATTATTATATCTTTATTTATAATTTTGCCACTGATAATCACTTGTAATAAACATATCTTATCAAACTTTTAAAATACTAATTCATACTTAAAAATGTAGACACACACGTTGGATGGCGCAAGAGCGGTCGTTGTGCAGATCTTTGGGGAGAGACCTGTGTTCAGCAGTGGACGTCTTTTGGTTGAATGGATGGAAGCTACAAAAGTGACACCATGCAGTTGGTAAAGCGGTCGGATTCCGCATAGATGGACGTAGATTCGAACCCACCGATCCAACTCCATAATTAGCTTTTGGTGAAGGAAAATATCGTGAGGAAACCATCGCATTTTATAATAATGCCCGTTTGGGTAGCAGCTACCGTCCTCAGGTTTGAAAATCTATAGCCAAACATCAATCGGTATATTCTGCCAACATTACTTGTGACCCAGCAGTACCTTAAGGCTTTAAATTAAACATGTTTGATATAGCAAACGACCGGCATGATTTTAATACCAGAAGTAATCACAATTTAGCCGTCCCTTGCTCTTAGGCTTAGTAAGTTCAAAAGCTTTTTAGGTAATAGTGTCAGGTTTACAACATGACGCCAAAGCACATTACCGATATACCTAACAATAAGTTTAAGCACTATGTCAAACAGGTTTTAATCTACAAAGGTTATAGGGCGGATCATTACGTGAATAGTTGTGATGTCTGATGGTGACACCCCCCCCCCCCCTCTGTGCTTCCGTTAAAACCGTTTATTGTTATTATGAATTGTATAATTTATATTATACTTAATAAAAAAACAAGATATAGAGTTTTTGCAGCTCTTCTCGACTGGATTGTTTTCCAAACCGTTGGCAATATTTCGACTTTCATAAGCGCCTTCACAGGGCCCAAATTTAATAAAAAAAATTTGTTGTTTTAATGTGCTTCTCAATCAATCAATTTTTTGACTCACCTAAATAACTCACCTCTTTGTGATTTTCTTGGCCGCCATTGGGACGCAAATATCATTCAATAGTAGACTTTAGGTCGACTCACTATTTCAACGTTCCTAAACCAACATTTTGCTAAAGTTGCCAATGGTATATTTACAAATATCTGGAAAACGACATTATTTGTAGAGTAACAGCAATTAAAGGCAAAAATCTCTGAGGCACTGTTAATTGCTAATATTAAACAAAAGGATAGTGCATTAACTGGACACTGTTGTTTAAGCAAACGTATGCACAACATTGGTGTCCAGAACACAAGAGAGTGGAAGTTCTCTCAAATTATTGACGAAACCCCAAAACACATCTTGTGTGAATGTAATCAGCTTATACCCATACGCAACTGAGTTCTGGGTAAGCATGTGTTGCTCCCGGAGGAGGTACAGATGCTCTCTGACAAAAAGATCCTACAGTATATGCAGACTGTAGATCTAAACCAACGGTCCGCCTGTGACCGGACCGCAAAAAGTTGAAACTCGAACCGCGAAAGTTCGAACCTCGGACTGTCAAATATTGTAATGTATTGTATACCAAGTATTAATTAATACGTCGATAAGGTTTACTATACATTTATTTTAAAAGTACTTACAACTGATATGGTTTGATTGGTTTCCTATCTAGCTTTGTGTGTGTGTTTGTTTGAATAAGTTATAACTATAACTGATGTGATTTAAATATTCATAGTTGGTTTTTTTTCTAGACCTCGTTAAAATTTTCCGACAGTATCCAGACCCCACCGAAAACTACTTGGTCTAGACAGTGAGCTTTAATGTGGGACGGTCACAATAAATATTCTTAGGTCGCAGTGATACAGGTCTGTCCTAGCCTGCCCCCTTCCAGGATAATAATAATAAAATCAAAGGATAATATTAAAGTTACTTGTAGAAGAAACCCCATGGAAGGGAGCAATTATGGCATGTATCAATAAATTTCTTAAGATTCGCGTAAGTAATCTGATTTAAATTGGTCATGGTATTTAGACACGAGGAAGGAAAACGTTATAAATAAATCTGATCGTTTATTAAAATAGCTCTTCATTTGTATCGTCTAGTGGAAAACCAAAGGACGATGTATATCACTACATCGATAATGTTTTCCTTCCCTGAGAACTGAGAGGAAAATGGCATGAAAATCTATCAATGAGTGGTGCCGGCGACGGCCGACTGCGCTATTATATCGATAAGGCATGTTAAAAGGATATTTAGTTAGGTAGTCTATTTCATTCAAACTCGGTTTAGTTAAGAGCAATTTTTTTAAACTAAATTGAATGTTGATCGATTCATTAGATAGGGGTGTACACACATTGGTTTAATGTTAAAAGCCTCTTTATACCTATGGTAATGAAAATCTCTTACGTTTATAATCAGTTGATGGTGAAGGTGACAGAGGCTTTCATAAAATAAAGAACTCCTTGCGATGAGGACCATAGTATTCAAGTCCTGTCTGCAGTGAGCCTAAATTTTCATAAAGAAAAACATGAAAGCATAGTATATTGGTATTGTATTTTCTCATAACTGTCCTACTTAGCACTTTTTTAACGGCATCACTTGAATTGCGGGAAATAAACCTATTATGGCATTTTGATTTTATTTACAAGTTGCAACATTTTTATCTACAAGCTAATATAACCTGTCAGACCACAATGGAGAAGAACATACATGCTTAATAAAAATAAAAAACTGCTAGAATATAAAAACAAAATACGGAAAACATACGAAAATAAATTACGTAACAATAAGAATTAGTGTCTTATTTTAGAATCCTGGGGGATTCCAAATCACAAACGGAGAATAGAGCCTGAAATATGGGCGATTATAATGGAAAGAATCAGAGGAGAAATTATAAAAAATTGAGTAAACAGTCAAAATTATGTGTCAAAAATAGACTCAATAATATATAGTACTAATGTTTATTGTAAACTTATGCCTTAATATAGAATATTTATTATTATTATTATCTTCTCGACGTTTCAGTGTGTTCTTTTTAACTCGGGTCATGACTTTAGCAATCAATTATAAGTTTTAAAAGAGCCGGACGTCAGCCGACAACGTCAAAAAAACGCGTTGTTAAGCGAAAACACTATTTACATGGAAAACACATTCAATTGTTTTTATGCTAGTTACCAAAGATGTACCCACGCAGGAAGTGCTAATTTTTTTGCGTCCTCCGCCACATTAATCTATCTATTATTAAGTTATCTGTACAGTTAGTTATTTATTAACTACCTCAAAAAGACTGCAGTCTCAACGAAAGCGCGTTAATAAGAATTAGTCGTTGAAGTATATTGTATTTGTAAAGTTTTAATAATTTTACTACAGATCCTTAAGTATGTTAGTGTGCGAAGGACAGAATAAAAAGTATTTTATTTGAAAAGTTACTTAAACGAACATAATTCGATTTGAAGTAATATTACTTCTAAGCTGTTGTTGGTGTTTTATTACTAGTTATAAGGTTTGGTTGTGCGTAATTTTGGCGACACCGGATTTGATACCGTGAACATGAAAAACACCAATTCCATTTACCTCTGTTTTCGTGCTGAGGAGTGTACAAGCTGCTCTCGCCCATCCGTGACTTAATGTACATTTACTTTATAGTGTTTTATTATCATAAATATAATAATAATTAAATCAGATACCAACTTTAAAAATAATATGATAATGGCGTCCCAGTACAAAAGAATAGATGTAAATTTCGTCTTTATTTTTGGCAGTCATAAGGTCGCTTTTTAACGTTTATTAGCTAATACATACGCTAGTTTTGAACTTTCGGCACAAGATTTCCGAATTTTAAATGGAAGGAAATATTTTGTCATTCTTTTTAAATTATAAATTTAAAAAGGAACAATGATTTTAATTATCATTATAAAATGATTAGTACTTATTAAATAACGTTTTATATTACCTTGGAAACAAAGACTTTATAAACTAAAAAGAAAACCGCTTGCATAGATTAAACTTACTTCCATTTAATGCGACTAAGAATCAAGTTTAAGTAGACAATTCAAATAGGTATCTAGTTTTTTTCTAGTTCTAATATTTACGGATTTTCTGCGTTATAGAGTCTTATAGAAACTAAACTTTATGAATTTAAAATGCGGTCTAAAAAATTAAATGAGATGTTACATAAGTCGGGGCCCGGGGCCCCATAACGATGATACAACAGTAGCTTTTTGCAACACACTAAAAATATAAATATGTCTATATGGGTTATATAATGGGATTTCAGTCTGATATGTTGCAGTTATGGTCTTTAATCCATTAACTTGCGTATTTAACCCTATATGTGTAATTTTTGTGGCGTTTTGTATGATAAAATTTGATTATTGTGCACAGGTGAAGTGTATTGAAAATAATGACGCGAAACTTTTATTCCGAGGTGCCACGAAAACTCCATGTTCCAGTAAAATGGGACCATTTTGCTGAAGCTTAGAAACACTGACAAAAGATTGAATACATAACTTATCTCGTGACGCTGGCAGAATTGTGTATGTAAATCGGAGAAATTTATTTTAACTAGCTATGTGCCCGCGGCCGCGCCCGCGTTTATACCATAATTATTTTCCAAAAATTTTTTGCTACTAACATAAGGCAAACATATTTCTCACAAATTCAAATACCTGTCAGTAATATTGTGCATTCAATCGGATTTTGTCCACAATTTCATAACTTTTAATTTTTTTACGCGGAACCCTAATTATTTTCCTAAACCCTAAGTTACCCGGAGTAACTTCAGCTATGTGCCAAAAACAAACAGACAAACATAAATTTTAAAAATTGTATTTTTGATATAAGTATCGTATATATATATATTCATATGTATTATGTATTTAGTAAAAAATGATATTTACAAACAGACACTTCAATTTTATTTACCTATTAGTATAGATTTTTTTTTTTTCAGTTTACGTATATCCCGGTTATACACCATTAGTAAGTTGTTTTTTAATTAATGGAATACGAGGCACTAGTCTATTTTATCTTTTAGAATATAATTACGTAACTTGTAGCGTTTGACTGCTGGCAACACCTGATTCTAAGGAACGCAATTATACTCATTCCGCATCAGGATGTTAGGTATTAACAAATAGTTGCTAAACGACACGTGGACTTTGTAAATAAGTACTTAGGTATTATTTCTCTGTACCTATGTACTTTACAAATACCTACATCATATTTATTATTAATGTTTATGTGCAACGTTAGTAATAACCATTTAATACTCTGGTTAATAATTAAAAAATAATTAACAAGTAACAGATTACTTGAAGTGACCTATGTGAGTACCTAATATGTGTTGCCAAAAACCTTCATTACAAGAGAATAATATCAAAGCAACATTGAAAAAATACGTCATGTGTTTAAATTTGTATTCTGTACTAGCTGTTACCGCGGCTCTGCCCGCGTATGATTGTTCCTATTCCGCACAATTACTCACTGCGTAATATCGTATTTAAATAATCGTTGGAAAAGCATGGACCCTATTTTTGTACCAGCAAAATGCTATTATGGTATTAACAGAACGCAAAGATATTTTTCGCAAAATAAAACTGACCATTGAATCGGATTTTGTACACGATTTTATGAAATTTAATTATTTACGTGGACCCCATTATTTTCCAAATATAAGTAGTCGGTCCAGTGGTCGTTCCAAAGATTAGCGTGAACAGACAAGAAAACAGACAGACAGACAAGTTATATTTTTGGTATAATTACCGTATTTATATTTATTCAGTAAAAAATTGTATATTGTAGATTATGTTTCGAAAGTAAGTCTTAGTGTGTCTATCTCATTCACTCTTTTTTTTTAATAATTAGACTTGTGAGAACAGTGCCGCTAATAGACTTACGTTATAACATCGACTTACCAGAAGACCCTGATTTTACAAAATTATGGCAGAGTTTTTGTTTTATTTTTCCAAAGATAGATTGTTTGACTTATTTTGACAGGTTGTTTGACAGGTTATCTTAAATATAAAAATTAACTGAGTGTTCGCTTATAATCATCATTCAGAACACATGAGTTAAATGGTGGAAATCGAATACCATAACCTTGAGATTATTATGTGAACTTATGGATATCCTCATCACGTTCGCTGGACTTTACAGTGAGTAGAGGTCGAAA
Source organism: Samia ricini (assembly GCA_014132275.2). NCBI lineage: Eukaryota > Metazoa > Arthropoda > Insecta > Lepidoptera > Saturniidae > Samia > Samia ricini. The sequence continues at coordinate 18,000,215 of AP028158.1, forward strand.
CAACCTCCTGGTTACCGATTACTATTAAGAAATATCCGTAATATATTCATTACTCCCTTACAATGTCCCGATAACTTGTCCCATATATTAACTAAATGTATCCAAATATGTACTAAAACCTGACTAGGAAATATATGTATGATTTAACATACTTAAGAACATATACATATAAAGATAATATATATCTTAAATTTTATTTTGTGAAGAGTTTAGCTTCTTTGGTTAAGGGGGTCATGCTGGCCGTTATGATATTTTTTAAATGTCATATACGTTCAGAATTGTAATTGTGTTCTCCAATTCTTGACATGTAAAAAATAAACTTTAATGTCTCGTTTGTTTATTAAAAAGTAACAGATCTTTTATTTTAAATGTCCTTCGTTAATCTTATAAAATGACATTTTAAGATAATCTTATATACATATCTGATAGATGGTTTACATCAACGATCCGCAACAGGCAGACCGCGGTCCGTTTGCGAACCGCGAATGGTCGAACCTCGAACCGCCAAATATTGTAATGTATTGTATACCAAGTATTAATTAATACGTCGATAAGGTATACTATACCATTATTTTACAAGTGCCAACAACTGATATGGTTTGATTAGTTTCCTATCTAGCCATTGTGTGTTTGTCCGAATCAGTTATAACTATAACTTATGTGATTTTTTTTGATTTAGTCCCCTTACATCTCAGATATAATCCGAGTTTTGTTTACTTTTTTTGTGGCTTTCCCCTACTTTTTTGTGCCTTTATTGTTTTCATCTTATTTCTATTGTACATTCTTATTCTATTTCTTATCTATGTGTTCCTATTGCGTTGTGGTTATGTCGAATCTTAATTTTTACTTAAATCCTATTTCTAATTTACAATCCTTATTTTATTTCTTACCTCTTGTTCTATTACATTTTGTTTTGTCGGATCTTTAGTTATTGGTATTTCTTGTCATAGTTTTGTATACTTTTAATATCTAATTTTACATTTTAACCCCTTGAGCACTTACCTGGCGTTTACGTCAGCTTTCTACTGTTTTCCTATTGTCTTTCTATTGTCTTATTTTTATGGGTACTCGATACATTAATCTAATTTTTAATTATATCTTTAATTATTATTATTTTAATCTAACTAATGTGTTTTTTTTCTGAACCTTGCTAAAATTTTCCCACAGTATCCGTACCTCACCTACTTGCCAACCCCTGGTTTAAACATAACATGTTAAAACATACTGACAGAGAATAGACACATCTTCCATAACAACTGGATATACACCTACTCTTCTCGACTGTGTTATTTTCCGAACCGGTGGTAGTGTTTTCCCCTTAGAGCCTAAATTGAACAAAGATTTTTTTTTTATTTTGATTTGTTTTTAATAATTAAAATAAATGTCTTTTAGATTCCTACAGATGCGTATGGAAGAGCCGAGAACCTTCTATTTCTGCCCGATTAACCAATCAAACGTGAAATTTATTTCACCTATTCCTATATATATATATATATATATATATATATAAAATATATTTCCTATTTTATACCAAACAAATGCCAAAAATCGATTCTTTTATAAAAATGAGTTGCAAAATACTCTTTTCGTCGTGATTCATGAACCATAAAGCGTAGCATTACAGAAACACAGTATCGTCTTCAGTGTTCCAATGCTTGATTACAAATCTCAGTTAATGATAAATGACGATGTGATCTGATGTGGTGTGCTACAGAGGATCACAAATTCAAATTGAATCATGTAATTTTCATTTTTAATTAGTGCCTATTATTTACAGTAATTATTTACATAAGACGGTGCCACCGGTGCCCAGGCACAGGGCGTAGACTCTGGGGGCTCATGAATGGCCAGACAAGGCAGGATTATTATTGTTTCGGTTTGCTCCTGATATGTCCCCGCTGCACCCCTAGTGCTCGATTTCAACACATACGTACCTATATGCCAATATTATCAAAAACGTATATTCAAGTACACAAAAGATCGCACTCAATTTGTTGGCAGCGCACGAGCGTATTTGTGTTAAGGGTATTCGATTACAATATATATATATATATATATATATATATATATATATATATATTATTAGAAAAGATTTTTTTTTTTTTTTCCAAAATATTAGATAATTGGTCCACCAACGCCAAGTTTCTTTCGCTTTATTTTATCACCCTGAATGAAATAAAGTAGGCCAATGCATAGCATTGCTCTAGGGTACCTAAATATCTAAAAATAACAAGGGTGCAGTTATAGAAGCTCGCATAGGGCGCAGAAAAGGCTATTTACGGCACTGTTTTCATTATTTCTCAATAATCCATTACTTCAAAAAAAAATAAGAGATTAGTGACAGAGAGGTTAAGGAGGAATAGGTTGGCGTGGTATTGACATGTTATGAGGAGAGATGAAAGTCACTTAACTAGAAGAGTGTTAAGTGTGAAGGTGGATGGATATATAAAGGTGAAGGAAGACCGAAGAAGGAATGGATGGATTTATTAAGAATGATATGTTTATAAAAGGTGTGAATGTTGAGATGAAAAACGACAGAAGATGTTTAGAAGAAAACATCTTGTGCCAACCTTACTTAACTTATGTTAATGTAAAGATGATGATTAAGTTAAATCACTTAATAAGTCTCATCTTAAATTTTCTTTTTTAACTTTAAATTAGCGAAGCGAATACAACTACAATGACGTCATCAAGCGAATAGATTACTATGTAAATAACCGGATAATTACAAACGGCCAATGTAGGAGACAATTAACTAAGCCATTGTTTCAATGCGACGTACGGCTTGCAACCTTGAACCGTCTTACTATAGACGGCCTGATAGAAAAACAGTGTTCTATGTACACCACGGCTTTACTACTGATCTCTACGAACTGTTACGAAGGTCTATCTAATCAATAAGAACACTGAAATTTATTTCTTGTGTGAAACTAAAACTATAACTATATTAAAAACAATAGCCACAGTGAAAAATATATGAAATGCGGGCGCAGCACAAAGCTAATAAGCATAGATAATAATTTTACAATCTTACATTAGAGGACTTTCACTTAAACGCTAGCTAGTCTCTTTCTCTGTCCAAGTTGACCGGCAGGCCTGAGGTCGGGTCCGAAGTCAGGTCGCTAAAAAGCGATTAAGGATGAAGAAAGAACAGAACTAAAAATTACGTACGAACAAAAATGTACGGCTTATATGTATATAGTTTATATTGCTGACTCAAATAGTATGGAAGTTGGGGGTTCGAACATAGATCAGCAATATGACATAGTGTAACAGACCAATTGGACAAATTAAACATTGGATATTTAATGCACTTAGACACCCCGAGGCTCTGTCCAGGACGTTTTTGCGATAACCCAACTAGAGAGGCTTCTGTACCCGCCGACAGCGTGATACAGTGTCACTTGCATGAGCGTAACACGCATTACATTTCATGCAGGAGGCACACTACACGCAGGTACGCAGGTTCTGTAAAGTACTTTGAGATCCGTAGTTTCCCATAATTATCGTAGGCTTAGCATGTGGTAATTTCGCTTAAGCTGGTCAGTACCAATTTGGTGCCTGCGCCAACTATAAACCATTAGTTTTGCGACACAGCGAGTGGTTTGGAACACCAACGTGCTTTTACTACAGAAGAGAGACGCGATGTCTTCTTATCGCGCTGGCGTCCCTGCTCGCACCCTGTGTGGTGACACCATTCGCCCTTCTGGTCAACAATATCAAGTCAGTTTTAAATTTAAAGGGTTATAAAGTATTGTAAATTATTATCGCTGGTGATCCTAATGCATTATATTTCCTCATATACATTTTGGCATATCTTTTCTAACATAATAAAATAATTTATATACCAATTTAAAAAAAACATGGATTTTTTTATGGTTCTTGAGTTATAAGTCAAATAAAGGACAGACAGAAAGAGAGGGAGAGATGTTATCATTATTATAGTATTTAATTCCATAAAGCAAATTGTAAAAAAAGCACCTATTGACATCGCGTCATTAAAAAACATGCGAGGAAAATCTACATGCGAAAATAAATATGGCGCTCGTTAAAAAATACATTATGTAGATACTTAATGACTTTAAAACACTTGCCCGAGCGTAACAAAAAAGAATATAAAAAGATAGTAAAGAATTAAAGGCTAGAAAGCCACTAATATTATAAATGCTCTACGACATGCATTAAAGTTAAGAAGTGGAGATGGGCTGGTCACGTGGCCAGAATGATAGACGAGAGATGGACAAAATGAACTGAACAGGCCCGAGTGGAAAAAGAAAACAGCCTAAAGATCATTGGAATGATGAAATCAAAAGAATAGCTGGGAAAGGATAAAGCACAAAATAAGTGAAAATGGAAATAATTGGAAGAGGCCTATACCCATAAGGGGCCTTAACCTAGAGATTTTTTTTGTATTGATATTATAGATTTAAGTGTGTGGTTTATAAGAATGAAGGTAAGGAAATAAAAGTTTTTTATTTTATTTTAAACAGTTGCGGTAAAAACATACACACTTCTACTTAGATGGGTTTTTTGTAAATACTTTAGTATTTGTTTGTTTGTTACTAGAATAATATATATACGAATTTATGAGAACAACAATGAATTAGTTGAAGAAAAAAACTTTTTAATACTTAAACTAAATCGAAAGATTTATGATTACAAGGAGAGACGCGTGAATTAGCTAGTGGTACAGTAAAGCGATAATTGGCCACGGTGAGGGATTTAAGCAAACAGCTTAAAAGAGACCGTGTCGCGCCGGTCACGGCTGGGTGACGACCTCGCGGTGACCTTCGGCTTTGAGACGAGACGATACGAACCGAGCCTCGCTTCCGGACAGCGCCTCGCTTTCCCGCATCGATTGCGTATATACACAGAGTACCACCACACAATAACTATTGCCTAATCAACAGATCGAAACGAAATAATGTCAAATATTGCACTTAAAATAAATTAATAATCATCCATTCATAGTTTAACTATGTCCAATTTTTATAATTTCGGGACCATAAGAGGTTTTATGAACAATATTTTGAATAAACGTGACGTAAAAAAGCAAAGCGTACATCTACGTTCGTTCTTTTATTTCTTCTTTAGTAGCAGAGATTACGATGAACGAAAATACTAACCGAAAGTATCAAAAATGAAATTTTTCTAAAATTAATTAAAATAGTAAAATTAATTAAAAATACAATTTTCGCATCTTCTTCACAACTTTGATATCGTTCGCAGACCATATTTTTGTGTCTAGTTGGAAATCAATGGATGATTTTCAAATGTCCCTTACAAATAGGCTGAATTAAATCACAGACTTCCTATATTTCACATATTTTTAACGATTCACTCTTTATTTCTCTAAATTTAAAGTGAACGTAGACAATTTTGGATATGAAGGTTCCGTACTGAAATTTGCCGATATTTTTATAAATCTATAATAAAGATGTTTCTGCTTATTGGCAAATGGAGTACATGCTATATTTTCAACGCCGCCTTCGAAATTTTCCATCCGCATACCTAGCCTAACTGAAAATCTGCCACTCTTGGGAACCATTGGTTTGGGTAATATATAATACATAATATTCCTGCGGATTCCCAGACGGATTATGTTTACAAATTCATTTACCGGTTTAGTCTCTAGCTCCAATTGTTCACGGTTCAAGTTTGTTTTCTTAATTTGTGACAACGTTGTTTGGTAAACTTCATTTCGTATTCACTAGTTTGGTTCTTTGAAGTCGTAAGGCATCGTTTTACTGAATGAATACGGTTCAATTATTATGGCAAATAAACTGTCATGGTGACTCTGCATGCGCTTCGCGTTTCGGTTATATCAGTTAAGTGTGAGTGACTGAGAATCGCAACTTGATTTTGATCTGTGTGTGGCATTCTTTACAGATTCTCACGTGAAATCTGTGATAGTAAGCAAAATATTTTTGTCATTTAACGATTATGATTCCTAAAGAATAGACCGTGGTTGTATGAAATCGTCCTATCCTATTCGGAAATACTAATAGATGTTAGTGAAAAAATACATAATGATAATACCATAGGATGGTAACTATCACCACGCTTTGATTAGAGGTCGTTTAAATATACCTCCCACTCCCTGTTCAGCAATATTAATTAAAGTACTTACACCATCCCCCCATGCTGACGTATCATTGAAATAATTCTGAATAAAAAAACTTACGTAATCACCATTCAGACCACCATCATGTCATCAAAAATAAACAAGGCCTTAAGCTCTGAATACACGTACAGACCGGACGACCGACATAGTATGGTGAGTAGCCGAGGTCATCCAGTCGCCTAAATAGGGATATGGTTATAAGATTTTTCAAATAGATTGATTTTTTGATTCGATTCTCAAAATATCGAGCTCTAAGAGATTATTCTTTTTTAGACTTGTTTTTATTCGTAAACATTTTTATTTCACTGATTGAAATTAGACAATAATCATCATTTATTGGAAAAATTGTTTCCATTTTTTTATTAACAGGACTAAAGGTCATCAATAGCAACTAATAAAAAAAAAACTCCTATCCTACTACGGGAAAAATACCGTTTTATTTTTGCCTATTTACAGATAATCAAAATATCACAGGTAACAAAAAGGATACTCTAATAATCGATACTTTATTAGTTTGAAAGATCGATCTTTTGATCCTTTATGTTTTAAGAATTGATTCATCAAGCTTAGATTCGAATCGATTCAAAAATCGATCTTTTTCGGAAAGGATTTCATCCCTACTCACAGAAGTAATAACCTCGGCTGCCCGTCGTACTATCCGCGGTCCGGTTCGTACGTGTGTTACCAGCATAATATTTGTACGGCCGCTAACAATGGTGTTCGTTATTAGTTAGCTCCCTCAATTTGAAAAATCTTGTTAGCTAGTACCTTTAGGTTTAGCCCGTTTTATCACCCTGGACTCCGTTGTCTACAAAATTAGATCGATAACAAAATTTATAAGGATTCCAATCGATATTTCTAGCCCTTCAACGATTGAATATGGAAGCATTGTAAGTTTATCCTCTAGGTCGACGCGTTGTTATAATATCCATCCGTTTAACCGAAAGAACCCGTTTATATATATATATATCAATTTACGGTGAATAGGCAGACGGCCCATCTTATGATAAATGTTTACCGTTGCCTATGGACAACTACAACACCAGGAGTATTATCGATGTGTTGCCGACCTTGGAGAGTGTTTTAACACTCTTTTTGAAGAGTCGCATGTAGTAGCCTTGGGGGAAGACTGTGCTGGGTCACCCATTCCACAGCGCTAGCATACGCGATAAAAAGCTCCTGGAGTACCTTAGGGTAGTGGGATTACGGCTAGTGTACAGGTTTGGAATGGCAACGAGAGTACCATGTCGAAAAATTGGCCCCATCAGGCATCGGTTCTACGAGCAATGTGGCCAGTATCACTTAAGTTTAGCAATTCTTGCGGCAATCTCGATTACTTTGGTTCTTCTGCAGATCCCCTCATTTCTGATTCGATCACGCAGTGAACTTCGAGGATAGCCCTTTTTATTAGCCTTTGGGTAACTTTGGGCTTTCTAATTATACCCATTTTTACCGTGACTAAAATAAATAGCGATCTAGGCACCACAATATATGAGTTCAATGAAACTAAATTACTATTGTATAATTGGTATTATTTTGAATTATTAAATGCACCTATATGGGTAAAGTATAAAATAATGTCCGCACGGCCGCAATACAGGAAGCGGTTGATCGTGCACGTTTCAAAGCCCGTGTGTTGGTTTCTGAGTTGACTGAATGAGTGGGCGTGCTTATAATGCGTCATACACTATCGGAATAGGGTTGTCATTTAGTGATTCGTGATGTCCTGTATTGTAAATTGTTCGAACTGCCTGTTTTTTTACTTAAATATGATATCTACATCAGCTGCATGTCTCCTAAAGCAAAAATGATTGTAAAACTTAAGCAACGAATGTAAGCCAAGCAGACTAACCTTGCAGTTCTAATACCTGTTAATTGGTTAGTATAAAAAGGCCACTTTACTTGGACACCAGAGTAATCGAGATGTATAAGCGAAACCACTACTGAGCCCAGTTTTATAATAACTGTCTGATTATTTGGAATTACTTTTATAGATAACAGTGCATTATTTGGCTCTATAAATGCCTTTGTAAGGAAAAGGCAAAGGTACTACACCATGCAGCCAAGTCTGACGTTAAGAACACTTCTCATACGCTCTAACAATATGGCGACCAATCGTTATAATTTTTCTTTCAAGGGAGTTGTTGGGAGTTTTCAAAATTCTTGCTCCATGTAATTATTTTCAATACACATGACAACACAATAACAAAATTAAATCGCATAAAATGCCACTAAAATTACATAATTATAGATTCAAATACTGCAAGTTAATACATTAAAAACTACTATGACAGACCAAATTCGTTCCAAAACACATATAACATCAATTACTATCGGTCCCAATATAGAAGAATAAATCTAGCTTTTTAATTTTTTTCTTGCATGTTTATAGTAGAAAAAAACCAACAAAGATATAAAAGTTATAACTTAATCTAATCCAAGATAAGCAACCCTAGACATTCTTCACACTCCACTTGCTTATGCACAAATTGATCGTTTGCCGATCGGCCGTCTCTTTCACACACACATCTCCATATACCGCCATCCCGTTCGCACCTAACTGTGGACGTACAGTTAGCCGACAGAATATAGTTTTGATCGAAGCCTTACTAGTCATTTTAGATTCCAGTTTTTTATTTTTGGTTTGATTACAACCAGTAGTTTTTTTAATGATATACATATATACATATATATTAGTATTACTATAGAACGAAATAAAACATAAACAATATAAACGAATAATTTATTCGCAAAATAGAAAAAAAAACATAAACACCTGCACTAATATTGCAAAATGTAAAAGTCTGTGTTTATGTTCGTTTGTTAGTTTACGGCCAAACCACTGAGCCGATCGCAATGAAATTAGCATAAAGATAGCCTGGGTTCTCAAAAATAATATAGACTACTTTAAATCCTCAATATTTATGATGAAAGACAACAGAAACAGACTGAATAATTGGAAACAGAAAAATATTATTTACGCAATATGATTTTTAAAAAAAAAGAGTTTAATGTTTAAATAATAGTAAATGAAAATAAATATATATATATTACGCGACACTCAGTGCTATGACCACAATCTCCCCTAATGTTAAGTGACGATGTGGTTCAGGATGGTAAACACACTAAGGCCTAGAGGTACTGGTTCTCAAGTGATGCTGCCGGAACACACCTATTGGTATTTGGCGTCAAGTTTTCAAACTTGAGGGTGGTAGCTACACAGGCGGGCATCATTAGAAAATCCCCTACCACCATGCTATGGTTACCTCACGTTGTTTTCCTTCACCGAAGGCTCAGGTCGATTTTAGAGTCGGAAAGGTGGGGATCGAACCCGCGTCGATTGACGCGGAATCTGGCCGCATTACCCGCTGTGCCATCATCTCTTCAAATGTATCGCTTCAAATAAATAAATGTATAAATAAATATGATAAAAATAACGGCTAAATTTTAGGTCAATTTCATCCATTCAACCGAAAGATGTCCACTGCTGGACATAGATCTCCCCCATAGATCTCAAATACCACAATCTACAAATACTTCACAAATATTATAAGGAAATAAAAATTTAAAAAAAATGATTACGTGGCACTTATAATATTGTCGTAATTGCGAATAATCCTTATCCTTATATTATATAAAAATCTACGTCACTCTGTCCGTTAGTATGCATATAATTCTAGAAACACTTTAAAAAAAATGTTGAACATTGTATAATTTACACGAGCGGAGCCGCGGGCACAATATATGTGTAACAAAATGGTCACAATTCCATGTTCGGATGTTTATCAATAGAAAATTACTTTCTGAACAAATCTGAATGTGGCCTTCAGAATCATACACTATATATAATCATTGAAACGATTGTTTTCAATATCGTTAGTTGAAGCGGTAGAAATATCTCGTGGAAACCTTATAAATCTCTTTATCCTATTGGCCAATACATTATGTAATTGAGTTAGAAAATTTAAAAAAAATCTTTTAATCGTTTTAAAATTAGTAAAAAGTTCGAACGTCGAAACTAATTACCGTAAATAACAATTTGAATAAATAAATATATAAAAATTTAATAAGTATTTATTGTTGAAAGAGATTCCATATACGGCCGTGGGGTGCCGGCTGTGAATAGTACCGCCCCATATCGTTCCCGTGGGTGTCGTAAAAGGCGACTAAGGGAGAAACCAGGGTATGGGCAGCAGAATTTCTTAAGAACCACAAAAACCTTCCGCCAACCCCCCTGCCAAGCGTGGCGGTTATGGCAATCCCTCCCTTACTGGGTGAGACCTATGTCCAGTAGTGGAGGTCTAATGGTTGAAGAGAGAGAGATATACGTTAAAGTGGACGGACGACCTCGTGAAGGTCGCGGTACTCCGCTAGACGCAGGTGACGCAAGACTGGTCGCTAAGGAGGCCTTTGGGGGGCACCTATGTTCAGCAGCGGAATTCTTTCGGCTGCATGGATGGAGGGATAGATGAGCATATATTATAATTCAAAAGAAAATGATTAGGTATTCAAAAATAAGCTTAAGCATTAAGCTTGTACAAGTTTCACGATATTTTTGCCACCTATTTCTTTACTAACAACTAATTTTATGGCCTGCTGCATCAATTCGCACAAATTCTGTTCCAAGCTAGTACTAGACTTTATGTTGTGTTTCTTGCGTAACTTTCCTTTTTTTTACATTGTAGAGACTCAGTTCTTCTCAGATTTATACTACGTACTTTAGTTTCAACAAAATTTATGACACGAGTAACTTACCTTTCAAGCTAAATATTTCTAATGATTTCTTATAACGCGCCAAAAGAAGTGTACAACTTCAAGAATGTCATACGACATGGAATCTAGAACGTTCCTTTCGAATCTATCTATTGCGGCATGTAATTAACGCTTACATTTCGGTATATTCAACTGAGATTTAGAATATGTTTATAGGCAATTATGTGTTGTTTTAATATTCCAACGGACTAACCAACTAAACTGAACTTTCAACACGGAGCAATCAATAAATACAACTGTCAATGTACAGTTGATAATTGGGAACTAATTTTATCATATATGTTACTATGTCCAATCCTAACTTAATACAGAATGATTGCTTAAGTGGATCATACGTCTTTTATTTGCACAAACCTTTGCTTAATATTTGTATGTGATTAATTATATTTTCTGTAAAAATATATAGTTTTTATTTTCTAAGGAATAAACCAATAAATTTCCATAAATTACGTATTACAAATTTCGTAATGTTTTAACCCTTCTCGTCCTTCTTACACTTAGTCACATTTGTCATACTCTCTTCCCTAGTGTGACATCACGTATTTTGCAATTTTACACCTAGAAACGATTATGGCGGACTAATTTTTTTAAAGTAATTGAAAATTTCACGATGTCACGAAACTTATGACCCACCTCACGTGTGACGTAAATTATAATGGTGTAATGGAACAAAATAAGTAGGTAATAGATATTGCCCTAAACTTAAGAATTAAACATTTTTAATTTTAAGATATAGCTAGCTGTGTGGCCGAGGCTAGTCTCGCATATAATATATACTATTTGGCATAATTCTTCACTTCGTAATATAGTTTCTAAATAATCATTGGTAAGTAATGTTTTGATGGTACTAAGAGAAAGCAAATACATTTCTCACTAATTCAAACGCTTCCCATTAAAACTGTCCATTGAATCGTATTTAGTTTACAATGTCATGAGTTTTCCTTTCTTTCACGCTGAACCCTAATTATTTTCGAAGAATAAAATTAACCTGAGTAACGGTGTATGACTTCAGCTATTTTCTACAAAAAAATCTTTCAAAATCGGTCCAGCCGTTCCGCAGTGTTTCACAAACAGAAAGTTTTTTTTTAATTGTATTTTTGGTATGCGTTTAGTCAAAAAAGTATCGAGAAAGGATTATTTCTTTATGGTTCCTAATGGTATGAAACATGCTGCCGCTCGGCCAGTCCCTCCAGAATAATGCGCCTCCACACAAGGTGAACAAATTTTACACAAAAAACTTAACAAATACCATCGAGCAACCACATTATTCACCAGATATGGCTCCAGCCGACTTCTTTATTTTTCCTAAACTCAAATTACCATTTTGTGGCAGACGTTTGCATTCAATAGAAGACATAAAGGAGAATTCGCGACGAGGACTAAACTCAATTTCAGAAAAAGCGTTGAAAATGCCACTTAAACTACTAAATAATAAAAACAGTACTTTTTTCATAGAGTAGTATGTAGCTTATATACCATTCATATGTATTTAGTAAAAAGTTATTACTTTGATATTACAAACAGATATATCAATTTTTTATTAGTATCGACTATACAAACAGTTGCAATGTTTCTCAAATTATATCGCCCACAAACACACGAATAAATTGACAAGTCTCTAAATAAAAGTCGCATTTCAGTATGTACGTATTTTAACGCAGAAAATTCTTTATTAATGTGTCGAGACCCATAAAAATGAAACAATAGAAAGACAATAGGAAACAATGGAAAGCTGGCGTAAACGCCGGGAAGGTGCTCAAGGTGCATTGAACTCAAATTTAAATTCAAATTTCTTTATTCAATTTAAGCCCTAATAAGTCACTTATGAACGTCAAAACACTACCATACTAACCGAATACATTATCAGTCTGTCATTGAATTAATGTTAAACAGTTTATGATAACAAACAGTGGTACGTCTTACGAAATTTCAACCTATTAATGGTATGGATTAGTAACAGGCCGAATATTCATTATATCTGTAGCTATGTTGGTAAATTTACAATATTCGGTACATTCTTAATCGACTAATTAATTAAAAATTCATTGAAGTACCAATCAAAGTTTACACTGTATTAAGCTGTATATATTTGAGCATGATTAAGAAATTCAATATTTGGGAAAGTGTAAAGTGTGTTGTTTTTATAAGGTATTTAATTAAACTAACACAGAAGAAATCACATAATGTAAAATAGACTTTGCAAATAAAGGGTAACCACAAATATTAGTACACACGTGGCTAAGTCTTGATCTGTACTATTTGATAATGCATCAAATTTGCAATTATTGCAAATTAATTATGCAATTAATTTGAGCTGTATCAGGTAAAATTCAATGACATTCTATGCGCTATCAGTAAATTATAACTAACTTACCTATCCGTAAATTCGTACGATGACAGATTAAAACATTTTGAACTTGCACGTTGTCGCCTAGGCGTAAGATTAACAGTTATAAATATACGAAATATTAAACGCTAAACGGAATACTTGCGAATTGTCGAGGCAATTTTCTCTAAAAACAGGCAGCAATAGAACGCAAATACTATTTCACGTTGCTGTAATAACATATCTTATTATAACTCGATTGTACGCATTTGTGCGCACAATGACATCAGTAAAGACCTAGATATATTTCAGGATAATTGAAATACTTATCTAAGAATGTTTGTGAGTAAACTTTAACACAATTTTATTTATATTAATAGTCGTGTGTTACTTTACCATGAGTTCATTTAATTTATTTCTTTTTTTTTTGTTATATGTAATTTCGGTTGATGTTTTTCACTTTATCATCTGAAGTTATTGTTATAAAGTAATTTACTATGTAAATATTGTGCATTGCTTTAATGGAGCGCAAACTTAATTGTAATTAAGTGTACATTTAAATTCCTATATTATTAATATAAGTTTTACATATTCCCTATAGCACCGCTTAAATAAATAAATAAGATAGAGATTTAATATAGAAATCAAGTAACGTATATCTCATAGCCAGGAATATTTTCCTACATTTTTCGTAGGCTCCTAATTTTTATATTAATTAACTTATGGCAAAAAATGTGGAGGCATGGCCGTGGTATATATATTTTATACCAGCTGCTCTTCGCGGTTTTACCCGCGTAGCTCCTGTTTCCATGGGATTTTCGGAATAAACACTATGTCACTCCTTGGATTTCAAACTATCTCCATACCAAATTTCATCCAAATCGGTCCAGTAGTTTTTTTTGTTTATTCCTTACATACAAAAATACAAATCTTTCCTATTTATAATATCAGTGTAAATATAGATGAAATAAAATATTTTGACTATAATCTCTCTAGACTATAATCATTATCTAGAGAGGAAACAGTGGAATACGTTTGTATGGAGTAAACGTCGGCCGCATTTCCTCTTAACGCTTGACGCGACGCCGTGTCGTGCAACACGTTGCTTCAGGAGGCATGCCGTGTTAAAATAGTTACAAGTGTGTTTCCGCTTTAATCGTGAATTATGTTTGCCACCTTCCTTCGATATGGGGTCCTTGAAGGGACATTACGGTGACGACTGCCTGTGGAATTTAACACCGACGGTCACCGTTATTAATGGATTATTGTATACAACCAGGTGTAGTAGGTATTAACTTAAAGTTGGAAAAAACGGCGACATGTCTCTGGTGTGATTTGTGACTCCAGGATGCACCTTCTATTAAAGGGCAGGATATATAAGTCAATTATAAAACCTGTCATATTGTATGGATAAGAATGTTAGGTTAGTAAGAATATGGAGTTAGGAATGAATATTTTACAGGGAGTTTGAAAGTGGTGTCAGTGATAGAAATGTTGCAAGATAATCCGTTGTCGTGGTATGGACATGTTATGAGAAGAGAGGAAGCGCATGTGAATAAAATAGTAATGAATATAAATGCAGAAGGATGAAAAGCCAAAGAAAATGTAGATGGAGTGTGTGAGGAATAATATGATAGCGTAAAGAATAAATATAAATAGGGAATAAAGATAGAGACGTATGGAAAAAGAAAACATACTGCACAGACCCCAAGTGAGATCATGTACCACACAGTCATTTTACCGAACTGACATAAAAATACCGTCAAAAAAGCATGAAACGGTTAGTGGTAATTGGATTACTGATAACTGTTCAGTATATCATAGCCTTGAACCAGTAGCGCTATGAGCGACCTCGCGTAGAAATGGAAGGGAAACAGACCGTGGCTCGCATGGTTACTTGGAATATTTGAATAGACATTCTGTATAACGATTTAATATTGACTTATGTTTTAATATTAAGTGCATAAAATACAGTCCGATCACCAAGAACTGAGCTGAAAAGGCCTGGATGTAAGAAAGCCTCACCAGTATAATATGCTTCACTTACGTGCATACCTATGTAGTAGTCACATAGCTTCTGTGATCACTCACAATGGCCCTAATAAGAATGCTAAGAGTTGCTCTAAGAGCAACGGAGAGGGCTACGATTGGAGTTCCACTGCGTGATCGAATCAGGAATGCGGAGAGAGTAAAAGTAACAGACATTGCCCAAAAGAATTATCCTAAACTAAAGTGGTAGTGGACTGTGCACATTAAAATCGATGGTCCATGGTGCTAACAGGTTCTCGAAAGGTTATTACGTAGTGTAAGACGCAGCGTAGGTAGACCCCAAACAAGGTGGACCGACGAGCTACTGAGGGTGGTGGGAATCTACTATATAAGACTGGCGAGATCGATCGTTGTGGAGATTTTTGCGGGAGACCAGTTGTCCACCAGTAGACATATTTCGACTGAAATGACGATGATAATAAATAATCTTAAAGTGCAGTTGTTTACAACTTTCAGTTGTCACAAACTGCCAGAGATAAACCTGAAAATAAATTAAATCAGACACAATGGAAAATGTCTGTTGTTATGTTTCACTGTAACATAATGACTGTCTTTCTCTGGCAAGTTAAACCGTCTGCCAACGTAGCGTGACTAAACATGTATTCGTTATGTTATCCTATTATAGAATTTATACGTTTCGCGTAACTCCATTAAGTTAAGCCGATTTTAAAATATTACATGTGAGGGATAGTCCTAGTATTACGTATGCGAAATTTTAATTAAACTCCTCCCACTCCCCTTGACGACATAAGTAATCAATGCTCCTTCCATGATCACGTAATTATTGCTACAATTTAACAAAAACTTACGTAATCACCATTTAGACCTTCCCCTATGTGATCAAAAATAAGCATAGACCCTCGCCCGCCACCATCTTTGACGTTCACGTAACGACGACCTATAGATTTAAAATTTTAGACTCTGTCAGTCTCATCTAATGACCAAATAAATCGGGTCGACAGTATTTTCGATAGTATGGATAGTGAACCACCACCACCAGTGAGTGAGCATAAATAAATAATGACATAGGTCATATTATGCGAGCGGTCACTTAGTAGTTTATTATATTTTTATTGATAGCCTAAAAATGTTACGAAACATTCCTATTCAAATACCACAGATAAACCTTAGACCTTTTTGCTACTAACATTGTTCGCAAGAATTTAGGCAGTCATCAATTTCGCGCATAATACAATATATTAAAGTCCGGACATTTTCTCTATTTCTACGACCTCTTTCAAATCTGCTATTTATAAATCTTTCTTAAAATGAAGTAAATTTGTTTTTTTTTTACTAATTATAACATATAATTATGTTTAATTAGCCGTGTGGTGCCGGCCAAGAATAGTACCACCCCATATCTTCCCGCGAATGACGTAAAACGCAAATAAGGGATAAAAACCAGACAATAGGCAGCAGCATCCTCTGAGTACCACAAACACCTACTGCGATCGCCAAACCGCCTGCCAAGCGTGGCGATTATGGCAATTCCCCCCTCCCTCATTGAGGGAAACCTGTATCCAACAGTGGACGTCTTATGGTTGAATGGGTGGGATTGATGGTTTAATTAACCCACAAAAATGTTATGCACATTTTCCTTTGTATTTTCATTTGTCTGTATTCTCTTGGTGTGCTATATAAATAAATAAAAAGATGCATCTAACAGTTGTGTTTTCGGCGAAGGGAAACATCATTTAAGTTTGAGTCATTGATGAGTGACTGAGTAATTTTAATTAGGCGCGGATTCCCACGTCACGTTCGCGGAATGCCGGCGTTTCAGGAAGGGGACTTGTAGTGAGTAGTCCGAGGCCAGCAAACCGAGGTCTCGTGTTCGACTTACTATTGTTTGTTTATTGTCTATTTTTAGTCTCTGTGATTTTTGCTTTTTACCTCCAGTCGGATGAATGCATCTAACATCTAAAAAAATGTATAAAGTTTACGATGCCACGATGTACAAAAATATAAAACAATAAATACTAATATTTTTTTTACACAGTATACTGTACCTCCGTAACACAGTGCTTTGACCACAATCTCATCTGATTTTTAGTGTTACCACGATAAGGTGGTACGGGTTGTCAGAAGAATGCATGTATATGCGCCTCCTGAAGCCCTGACGTCGTTACATCGTTTAGGTATTTTCGTGGACTTCTTAGTCAGTCGGTGGATGCTTCAAGCTGAAACTAACCTGGCACAAGACCCATCGCCACGAGAGATGGCTTAGTCTGTCGTGCGGTGCAACGGACGCATAAACAAATATGTATTCGTCCGTTAGTTCAATGAGTAGATTTTTACTACGTAAAAAAATTGGTGGTACGGGCTCTGATGAAGTGATGAAAGAAAGAAAACCTTTATTCACTAATGAGATACAAAAAAAACATATACTCAAAAAATTAGAAAAATAAAAATAAGACCAATAACAATGAAAAAATTGATACCAAAAAAAAAACCCCTTATCAGGGTAACTATGTGTCACACACCAGCGCATCTCATTAGATGTAAGGGTCTCCAGCTCAGCATATGCTGAAGTACCAAGAGATACTCAGCGCTGATTTTCAGCTGGAGCCCAGAGCGAGTCACGATACGTCAGCATGTTAAAACTTTTCAAAAATTACAAATTACTATAAACTAAATTTTAAAATTTAACTCCTACTTGATCTACATATATCATACATACATTGTTATAAATGCTGTCCGAACATAAGTGTAGGCGCTTTGACCACAGATTTTAAAATTAGAGGTAACGAGACGGGAATTAGAAAATACTCTACCGCCACACTGTTTGCGTAAAGATTACCTTCACCGAAAGCTGAGGCTTATCATGAATAGGATAGATCGATTTGAACCTACGTCCATCGACGTGAGCCATCATCGCTGCTCCCTTCCATATACATATATATCTATCTATCTAATAGCGATCGGTAAGACTGTTTGAAAGGGTTCTCGAACTAATTTAGTTGTACTAAAATTAAAACATGAAAGAAGATTGACTAAATAAATTTACAAGGCGAGTATGTCTAGGCAAGCTGGTAAGGGTCGGCCTAGGCGAACGTATCGCGACCAGATCGAGAACGTTCTTGAGAAAGGTCAGGTCAAAAGTACCCGTAACCGAAGAGCATGTATGAACGTGCTTATAAAAGTAGAAGAAGCTAAAAGAGAATGCCAGGATCGTAGCAAGTGGAAAGATGTGGTCTCTGTCTACCCTTATGGAAGAGAGGCGTTTTGTTATGTATGTAAAACTTTTAAATTTCCTTAATCCATGATTTCGTAATACACTTATTAATTTACGATATTAATAAAACGTTACATTACTCGAACGATTAGCACTTATTTTTTATTGAAGAGTCCGTTATCTGTTAAGTTATCACAGAACAAACAGTATTTATCTCGGTCTCCAAGGTACGGACTTAGGTTTAACTGCAGTTCTGACCATACGCCGCGGAAAAAGGTCCTAGAATCGATCACATCGCCTTAAGGTGGCACTAGGTCTTAAAAGTCCAATATGCATCATATAGCATCTCACTGTATCTACCGCGGGGAAGATATTTACTAAATTAATGAAATTAAAATAAAATAAAAAAAGCCTTTTTAATCTATAGCTTACAAATCTTAAATTACACATTACAAATACAACATTTTTAAACTTAACCAATATATTATATAGTCCGCCCCTCGGCGTAGGCGTAGGGAGACCATTACCGATCATATTTTCCTGTACCTTGCAATAGTGGCCCCAGCCTGGGCCAGCGCTCTCTCTAAAGATATCTCTTTTTTACACGATATATGTTTTAACCACAATCTCTCCTGATGTTAAGTGACGATGTGGTTCAGAATGGTAAACACACTAAGCCTAGAGTTACTGGTTCTCATGTAATACTGCCAAAACACATCTATTAGTATTTGGCTAGAGATTTTTGAACTTGAGGGTGGTAGCTACCCAGACGAACATTATTAGAAAATGCTTTACCACCATGCTATGGTTTCCTCACGATGTATTCTTTCACTGAAAGCTCAGACTGATTTTAGAATTGTATAGGTAGATTTGAACCTGCGTCCTTTGACGCGGAATCCGGCCGCACTATCCACTACGCCATCATCACTTCTTCTTCTCATCTTCTAAACGGTCTGCTTGTTTTTCTTTGGCTACTTCTAGTGCACCGATTAGCTGCCTAGAAGTAGGCAAACTAATTTACTCATACAATATTCATAACAATTATATGTAAAAATAAATTCTATATAGTTTGTTAAATCGAAGAAATATCTTTCTCCTCTGTCTATGAATTCTGCTATAATAAAAATAAAAACTTTAAATCTAAATTCATTATGTATTACAAAATTTAGAATTAATATTTAATAAGGAAGCGTAATTTTATTTTTTACCAAAAAAAAAAGATTAAAAACCTTGAAATTACTTTTTTGTGTTTTAAGTATAAACTATTTTTTATCGTATTTTAATTGTTTTTTTTTTAGTTATTAAATTTTAATTTCAGATTATTAAAAGTTATATAAATTCTTCTTGTATAATGTATCTATGTATACCATATTTATATGAAGCACTTAATAAATTACATAGTTTCTTTGAATTTTCTCAATTGTAATTAGATAAATGGCTAACACTGAATATGACCCTGGACAAGTGACATCAACATTTAACTTTATTACTCAGCGACTGTTATATCTAGTTAAGAATGTAATCTCGTATTTCTCTCTTATTTCAGATTCTCCAACCGACAACGCCTTGACGTATTCTGGAAAAAAAAAACCGCAGATAAGAAACTCAAAACGGTGCTCAAAAAAAAATCTAAAACATAACAAAACGTAAATCAAAATCGCTAATCGAATGAAAACGTTACGCTATAAAATATTCGAAATTTAAATTTAAACGAATGAGTGTTGTATAATTCGAAATTGGAATAATTTTATCAATTAATTTAAACATACAGTATGTTGTGTTGTTTTTATTCAGTAATAATTGTGTGCTTACTTAAATAATATATAATAGTGCATTCATAATAGTGACCGCGTGTGTGTAATAATATGAGTGGGAAATATGGATGAGACTCAAGCTGTACATAAAACCTGTGTGCGGGTAAACTCCGGCGACGATGACGAATCAAGGGATGAGGTTGATTATGATTTACCAAAGAAGAATCCATTTGTTAGAGTGAGTCATTTTATATCTAAACTGTCTATAAGCGCGGCTCCGCTCGCGTATCATAATTTCTACTCCGCAAAATAATTGACTGCTGTAATAATAGTTTTTTAAATAATCACTGGAAAAGGGTAATAGAATATTATTTTTATAAAATATTTATAAAAATTCAAACATTAGCCAATAAACTAACTGTCCATTGAATCGGATTTTATTTCACAATTTTATAACTTTTATTTCTTTTACGTGGAATGCTATATTTCTTAAATAAAAGTGACTCTATTCACTTCTTATAACTTCAGCTATCTGCCAGAAAAAGTCCCGTCAAAATCGGTACAGCCGCTCCGGAGATTAGTCGTAACAAACATGGCTCTTTGACAGACAGACAAACATTTTAAAAATGTTTTTTTTTTTCGGTTTTTGTATCGTAAATATATTTATACGTAATTAGTAAAAAAACTGTTATTGTTATAATACAAACAGACACTACAATTTTATTCAATAAAACATAACATGACATAAGCTCACTCCTGTTATCCTCGAAGGGTTAGGCAGAGGTGAAGTAGCGAATTACACCACCCTCATTTCGTCGAGCTTAGTTCCGTCCCAGATGTGACGGGGGGCGAGCCTGTCTCCATTTCGGGCACAAATTCAAGACTCCGGTATGATACTGAGTAGAAAACCCCAATATCACTTTACTCGACCCGGGGATCGAACCCGAGACCTCAGAACGACAGTCGTACCGTAATACAACTGCGCCGCCGGGGCAGTTTATTCAATAGTAAAGAGAATTATGTGTGTTTGTCTATTGATATTTTAATGCAAAGAAAAAATTTATAACCTTTAAGATGAATTCAATCAACATATTATTAATTCATTAAATAGAAGAATTTTTTTTTCGCAAACCGAGTTTTCGCAGAGTTCATAGCTCTTATATTATAATACTAGCTATTTTCCTGCGGCTGCGCCCGCATTTCATATATTCTTTACTATGTTTTGATTTTTTTGTACAGAGCCCTAATTATTTTCGTTAATTTTTTCTCGGTACTAAGATAAAGTAAAAATCGTCAAAATCCGTTTAGCCGTTCCGGAGATTACCCGGGACAAAGAGACAGGCAGACAAAATTTCTAAAAATTGTTATTATGTCATTACAAACAGACACACTTCAATTTTATTTATTAATACACCAACTGCTTTTGGTGTTTTTTTTTTTTTAAATATATTATTGAATGTTGAATTTATTAAGAAAGCGACATAGTATCCCTCCCATCGAACCCCCCCCTCCCTCCCTCGTTCAATCGTTGGTGAATTCGAAATACAACGCAATCGCCCACATCAAAAATGTAGGTAAGTGGAACGAGTCGATTGTTGTGTGTGCTTACACGTAACTAGTATTTACTGTAACCGACATAAGTTCATTGAACTTTATCTCCTTAACTTACTTTCTTTATGCCGAAATTTATTATATATACGTGTTAAAATATACGCAGACTCTATCAATAAAAAAAACCAGTTTATATGTATTGTGTATTTAGAAACGAAACCTGTTATTAATTTAAAATTCTGTTAAATTCTCTAAAATCTTATTAACTCGGATTTTTTTTTAATTTTATAAGGCTTAGATTGCACGGTTTTAAGTTTTTAGTTTAAATCGACAGACTTTAGATTTTTTAAGTGACGAAACTACAACTAAAGATGCCGGAACTCGCATGCAATTGCTTCGTTTATCGATTCAACCGAAAAACGTCCACTGCTGTACATAGATATCCCCCAAAAGATCTCCACAACGACCGGTCTTGTGGCTCCCGCATCCAGCGGATTTCCGCAACCATGACTAGGTCGTCGTGGAGAGCCTACCCACGGTTCGTCTACCATTCGAGCACCTGTTGAACCCATGGGCTTTATACTTGATTCGATCACACAGTGCAACTAGGAACCCTTTGGTCTTTGCCCTTTGACCAACTTTGAACTATCTTATTAGGCCCATTTTGAGCGAACATAGATGATTTTCTATACCTTATAGGCTCAGCACTTTGCCCACGATCGTATCTGATGGTAAGTGCCGATATGGCCAAAGATCATAATTATGCTAAATTTATAGGTACTGCCTCTCGAATGATGCTGGTGGAACTCGCATATAACTTCTTAATGAATTTAGTTGCCATAATGGGCATTATAAAATGCCCTACCACCATGCTATGGTTTCCTCGCGATGTTTGCCTTCACCGAAAGCTCAGGCTGATTAAAGGTTAGGTAGATTCGAACTTACGTCCATCAAAACCATTACCACTGAGCCCTACCCAGTTGTTGTTAACACATACATTAAAGGCATAATTCTATATCTATACTTTATACTAATAAATACAATTGAAATGTCTGTTTGTAATATACATATGAATGTGTATAAGGTGTACCTTATTAAAAATGTATATAAAAACACAGTTTTAAAACATTTTGTGTTATTAACAATATTTGTTCCGGCTATAATCTCCGGAACGGCTGGACCGATTTTGACGGAAAATCAATTGCAATCGTCAGTTTTACTGGCAAGCGCTTTAATTTATGGAGAAAATCTTTCCTTTTCTCAGTACCAAAAAAAAATTTAGGAAACTAATTAGTATTCCTTATAAAAAAAATTAAAACTCATGAAACTGCGACCAAATTTGATTCAATAGACAGAGCGTTAGTCAATACATTATTTTCCAATGGGGTTTTAAAAAACGCAGTGGAGAGTATAAGAAACGCGGGCGAAGCCGCGGACACTAGCTAGTTTAATAAATAAACTTCATTAGAATTATTGTAAGAGTACGAACGTACATACATAGGCTTCAATCGATGTAGTGGGTAATGAGCTCAGATTGGTTGCGATAAGTTTTGAGAGGGGTCGATGATTGTGATGGCACACTTAGTACGGGTTTTTGTTGACACTCACGCACACACACACGGCTTGCATGCACCCATTGTTCATACTGGCTACATTGGTATCATGGCTCAGTGGTATTGTGATCAAATACCGCATCTATCAGGTTTGAATCTTACCCTAAAATGAGCTTTAGAGAAAATTGCGAAACCGCAACTTGAATGGGGCTAAAAAAATGTAATACTCGCCTGGCTATTTTGAGATACAACTGCTCTTGACTTGGGATATTATCATAAAATAAATATATATTGTAGGAGAATAAATATAACTAGAAAAACAAACATTAAATCAAGCCAGTTTTTCAAACAACAGCAGATGCAACGAGCTGGTTTTAAATAAATAATTAGCAATTTATTTCATTTAGCGCCATATAAGTAATGTTACATGTTAACAATAGCATGCAAACTAGCAAGCATAGCTTCTATCTTGGAAGCCGTAGAGGGTACGATTTCACAAAAAAATATTATAAAATGCCAAAGGCACTTCAGGGCACAGAAGAACACATTTAGTTAAGAGTAAACATTATTACATGTTAACATATTATATATTTTTAAAACGATATAGGTTCAGTGCTTTGACAACAATCTCACCTGATGTTAAGTTTTTTTTAATTTTTATTTATACAACAAACAACCAACAACAAGGTATACAATGTGTTTAGCTTATTAAAAATTAAATTAGTATTACAATATATCTTAAATGTAACCTTAATTGTAGGTCAGTGCGGCATTATTTATATGAGCAAACTTCAGTTTTTTTAGTAGATCTAATCTGGTGTAATCTAATCTAATCAAATCTAATATGTTACAAAAAATATAAAATACAAAAAAAAAAAAACAAACCAAAATTAAACTAAAACTAAAATATAAAAAGAAATACTACGCTTACTTATTTTAAAAATAAATGTTAGGTGTCAATGTCAGGATGGTAAGCGCACTAAGACTAGGTACTGGTCATACTACCCGCTGCGCCATCATCGCTTCTAATCTAACTGATCTTTGTAATGTACAGATGAAGTTATTACTTTTACCATCATAGACAATTTATAATTGTGGTTGAAAGCTAAAGCTAAATAGTTTATTTCTTAAAATAATTATAATCAACGGGAAGACGTCCACTGTTAGACATAGGCCTCCTCAAAGGTTCTCCACGACGACCGGTTTAGAGGCACCTGTATCCAGCGGACCCACCTGGTTGTTGCCCATGTTGTGCCTTCCAATACGGAGTAACCATTCGAGAATCCGTCGGCCACGTCAGGCGTCGTTTTTATGAGCAACTTACCCATCCAACTACCACTTTTAGTTTGCCAAATCTTCGGGTAACGTCGTTTACCTGCGTTTTTCTGAAGATCTCTCTACATTCCAGATTTGATCGCGCAGTGAGACTCCGAAAATAATCCTCTCCACTACTCTTAAAAAAAAAACTAGGTAGCCATGGGGACTGCCGACAAGAGTGAAAACTCAAAAGTAAAAAAAAATATGTTTATGTTAAGTAAACATTTTATTATTTATCTGTGAGCGCCAGCTTTTAAACGCCATCTTGTACTTGACATACTGTATTATGTAATAGCATTTGTGAAAAGAATCTATAAGGTCTTCCGCTGCCGAGAATCGCTTAACGCCTCTAAAGAGGATTTCTACTTCAATAAAATCCAGAATATCCTTAATTACACATGAGATTACAGGGTACAAGGTACAGTTTTATATCAACAAAAGCTCAAGTTCATTATCTATATTAATAAATAACATTGAAGTGTCTGTTTGTAACGCCAATTTTTTTTTTTACTAAATAGATATGAATGTACATATTTACGTCACACCTATACCAAAAATACAATTGTTAAAATTTTTGTCTGTCTGCTTGTTCTGGATAATCTCCGAAACGGCTGAAGGGATTTTAACGGGACTTTTTTGGTAGATAGCTGAAGTGACTCCTGGTAATTTAGAGTACTTTTAATTTTCAAAGATAGAGTTCCACGTAAAAAAATTAACACCCATAAAAAATTAATAAAATTCAATGCACAGTTTTACAGGCAAAGGCTTGAATTTATGAGAAATATGTTTACTCTATCTTAATACTTAACAAATATTAGGGTTCCCTATAAAAAAAAATTGCAAAGAAGAACATAAAAAAACGCGGGCGCAGCCGCGGGCACACAATTAGTATCACACATATTTAAACGAAACGAAATTTTCATGAGTCGCTGTCGAGCGAACAAATAACGGGCAGTGGGTTTATTGCGAACTTGAAAACCAATTTTTTTTTTAATTCCACCGCCTTTATTAAACCATTAACGACAATAAAGATCAAAATCTACACCGCAGTGGACTAGTTTGTAGCGAGTGGATCCTGAATGAATGAATGGATTCTTTTTATACAAATAATCTGTACACTGGCGAACGCTGGTCCACAATAAGTGCATAAATTATCAGTAAAACATTAATATATAAATAACATGGAACAAGAGGACATATTTATTTTAGTAATACATTTAAAATTCAAAATACTTTGCTGAATTTAGGCGCTTACGCTCAAAATACTACCCCCGGTTCGGAACAGCAACCCAGTAATCAAGAAGAACTGACAAGAAACTCGATCTGTTCTTTTGTATATGTTTTTATAGAACTGTATAAGTCACATTTACATAGTTTTTATTAGATGCATAGAGAAGGGTGTTAGTTTTTTTTTAATAATCATTGGAAAGTAATCTTTTGATGGTGCTGTGCTGTGCTGTAAATAGTATTATATTAACAATTTTTCATGAGTTTTAATTTTTTTTACGTGGATCCGTAATTTTTTTTAAATTAATGTAGCTTAAGTTACGTGGAGTAACATCAACTATATAACCAAAAAATCTCCCATCAGAATCGGTCCAGCCGTTCCGGAAATTAGTAAGGAGTAGGTAAAAACTTGGTATTTTCATATTACAGACACTTTAATTTTGATTATTGGTATAGATTAAGATTAAAAATATGGTTGTATTATGTAAGGAAAAACTTTATTATCTATTCATGTACTAAAAATAGTACATTCATTTAGGTATATCGGATACCGTACGAGATTTCCCAATACGTTCAACCCGTAAGATTTCCTGGTATAGTTGCGCATGCGCAGCCGTGCTAGTAAAAGTCAACACGCATTCTTTTGATACATTAATTTCCTTGATATAATGAACTAGTTTATCCGTCTAACTTTCATCACGGTATTTACTTACATGAGTGTACAGAAAGTGTTAACATTGCTTTAACTAGTGGCCTGTTCTGGAATAGTATTCTCCTTTTGACTCTGTACAAAGCCGTGCTATTTGCATTATTATCTGTGATACTGTGGCAGCCTTCAAAGGTCAATGCATTTATATTTGTTTATTTATTCAATATATTATGTGCATGTCCATTGTACTGGCCACTGGTCGCTCTTTAAATAAATTATTAGTGGTCCCGAATTATCATGCTAACTAAACTCTTTGGAGTTCTGCAGTGTCATCGTATCTCTGTCTGGTGTACAATAGGGAGTGCTCGAAGGATTTTTTCCATACTACGTTGCCCTAGTTGCCATTCTGTCGTTAGCTAGTTGCTCATCTGAATACGCTTAAACCTAGAAAAAACAACAAGAAGCGTGAATTCTGACATGTCGCAAAAACTCCCTGGAAAATTTCACTAACGAGCCACCATTTTGTTGCAACACTGTTCGAAGAATAACCAATAAATACACCAATAAAACAAAGTCAGACCTAAAAAAAATACTTGTGCGTAATTATTAACAATAAAACAATTTTATTAACACAAACGAGACTAAGTATAAAGTATTTATAGTGACAGTTTCCGTGGAAAGCTGAGGAATTTTATTTATGAGAAAAATCCACTTTCACCGGACTGCCATCTACGTTCTGGGCAAGTTTTCGTTCGTTCTAACTTGATCGATTAAGTTAAGTTAAGTTACTATTTATGTACAATAGATTTTGCATTTAGATTATTTAACCTACGTTACAGATTGTTGGATTACTTTCAAATCATATTACACTATTGTATTAACTTATAGTTGACTTAAGTAATTTATCTTCTATAACAACATCTCAACAAAAAACGGCGACTTTAAACTAGTCGCGGGTATCTGATAGTGATAGATAATATTCTCTGGGAAGATAAGATTGGGTAGTGTATGGGAAAAGTTATTAAGAGG
The DNA here is from genome assembly GCA_014132275.2 of Samia ricini. Lineage (NCBI taxonomy): Eukaryota > Metazoa > Arthropoda > Insecta > Lepidoptera > Saturniidae > Samia > Samia ricini. The sequence continues at coordinate 18,027,739 of AP028158.1, forward strand.
AAATGTGGGCGGTGTGTTTATATCAGACAAACGCATTCCCCTGTTTCCTCTCTGAATAAGCGTAATTTCCATATTTTTTATTTTCTGAAATCCATTCTCATTCAGGACCCATTTTCCAAAAAATGAGAAAAAATGCCCGATTTTTACTGTCGTCTTTCTGGCGTGCGTCTAACAAATTTGACGAATAAAACATAGCCGGACTCTCTTATTTATATTTTAAAGAAATGTTCAAATGGGCCCAGTTTTGGAGGAGGACATTAGAGGTAGTTTGAAAATGGCACTAGTGGTAGAAAAGTTGAAAGGGAATAGTTTGCCGTGATATGAACTTGTTATGGTTACAGGAAGTGCACATGCAGGTAGAATGGTAATAAATATGAAGTGAATGGATGGAAAAGTAGAGGAAGACAAAGAATGTGTGGATAGAGAGTTTAAGGAATAATATTAAAAACATAGGGACGTATAGAAGAAGACAGCTTACTGTGTCGACTCCAAGTGACTTGAGGGCAGGGACAGGCCATGAAAATGATGAATTATCGCTTCAAAATAAAAAAAACTAAATCTAGATACTACACATCACTATGAAGGTAAGTAGGTTAATAAACGTCACCGGTCGAATAAACACGTGCGTTCTCGAAGGACCTGTTTCGAGATACTGTTAGATATACCGCAAAAACGACATATTTTCGGTGACAAAAATAAGTCGAGAATACAACTTTTACTGTTATAACAGAACGAAACTTTGCTCATCAAATAATGATAAAGGGTCAAGTTCAAATCAAAAATTGTATCCATTTTTTTACACGATAGTCTTTATGCTGTGACCACAATCTCACCTGATGTTAAGTGACTATGTGGTCCAGGATGGTAAACAAACTAAGCCTAGAGATACTTGTTCTCGAGTCATGACGCCGGAACACACCTATTGGTATTTGGCGACAGGTTTTCAAACTTGAGGGAGCTACCCAGGCGGGCATCAATAGAAAATGACCTATCACCATGCTATGGTTTCCTCACGATATTTTCCTTCAGCAAAAGCTCAGGCTGATTTTAGTTTAGCCGCTGCGCTATCATCGCCTTCGATGATAATAAGCTACTAGATTTTTTATTATGGTTTTTTTTATTGAAGTTATGTGCTCTAAAAATTCTATTCAATTTTAAACAATAAAATCCCGCTCGAAGTCGCCGGCTGCCACGCTGCTTCAGTTCATGACGTCATTGATCCTACAACAATCTAGAGACGGCGATTCCATTCTGAAAAAGATCGATTTTTGAATCTATCGAATCGAACCTAGATGAATCGAATCGATTGAAATAAAATTCGATATCAAAAAAACATAAAAAAAAATTAAGATATTTATCAAAAAAGTTATATCATACAATAGAACAGTAGATAAAATACTATTATAAATATAATTCTTATTGTGGTTAATTTCAAGTTTCAATTATACATTTCATATTATGAACCTATTTATCACTTACTAACCCAAAACTGGACCGATTTTGATTTGTCTTTTAATCATAACTTTAAGTAATACTTTTGCCATGCATCTACGTTTTCATTTTTTTTTATTCGTCAGATTTGTTTGACTGACGTCTGAAAACGACAGTAAAACCAGGCAATTTTCTCATTTTTAAAGACATGATTTTTATAATAATTAATAGAAATAGAAAAAAAATTAGAATGGCAGTATACATACCATAGTATAAATATACAGAACAGTATAGAAACTACCTACAAACACTCCAAACGGCACACTATATCATATATAGTATATTTATACTGTGTCATAACCCTGGTGTATAAACATACATGGCATAAAAATATTTATTATAAAGAAATTATCCAGAGAGGAAATAGGGGAATACATTTGTATGAAATAAACGTCGTCCGTCCATATTTCCTCAAATGACGCTCTTGTCATCGGACAATGATGTACCGTAGTTGCGATCCAATTCTAGGATCTAAATCTATTTTGAAACTGTTATAAGATTGAAATTGGCGGTGTGATGACCGAATCGAAGGACCATGAAATATTTTCGATAGCTTTATCGCCAATCCTAGGGACTTCTTTTGATAAGGAGTATCAACTGTTCAGGACCATCAAATAACCGCACCAAGTAGTAACAGTGTCGATTTACCTGGTGTGCCGATGCAAATACTTCGCCTTGCTGCGATGTATAGCTCTGTCTGTTGCGTCTTCTTGATGTTGAGCGGCCGCTCTTTTCCGTATTATATTTCACTATCGCTAGGTTGAATATACAAGCACACAGAAACGTTTAACAAGTTTTAGGCATAAAATAAACCGAATTAGTAGCCGAAGTGGAGAAACTATTAAATATTCCGCGGAGACTGTGTCCCTTATTCGAACCGAGCACAGATCAAATGGTGTTGCCTGAACAGAAATAAACGTGTTTTTTTTGTTGTGTAGATCGATCGAGTAATACACGCGACTAGTTTGAATTGATCAATTGTATGCAAAATAGACCACCCACAGAGTCGCATCGCGGACGGCGCCCACTGGTGCGCATACCTTACAAGATAACTCCTCATTCATTGTCACGTGTGGGTTCGTTTCAACCATAATAACCAGTGTAACGAAATACGACCGAAACCATTATTTAAAATTTTTATGAGAGAAAAAACCACAATCAAATGTTTCTAAAGTTTTCTTACCTGGTAACACTAATAGTAATAGTGCTCATCGAAAACTACTACAGGTACTAAACAGAAAAAAAAAACAAAATAAATATTATATTTTTGTCTGTGTTTCTGTATTGTATTGTAATTCACAAATACAAATAAATGCATTTATTCTTTTCTTTCAAAAGAAAATAAATAAAGAGAGATATATCTTTGCTTAATTAACTCAAAACTGAATCTTATTACATTACATACATACATACATAAAACAGTTAGAAGTTCCAAAAAATACAATAGCATAGGCTGAAAACGTCTATCATCCATTACTGTCTGAAAAAAAAAACAACAATTAAAACAAATATATTTTCCAGAGTGTTTGACGGGATCTCAGACTGTCATATGGCAGTTATAGTATTTAATCCATTAACTTGCGTATGTATTTGACACTATACTGTGTTATTTCAATGGCGTTTTATCTATATTAATGTAACAAAGAGTATAGATTCGCATTTATGTTATGTCGTTACATTATAAACTAAAAATGAACTTAAAAACTACTGGACCGATTTGGATAAAATTTGGTATGGAGATAGTTTGAAATCTAGGAAGTGACATAGGATAGTTTTTATTTCGAAAATCGCGCGGGAAAGGAAACTACGCGGGTAAAACCGCGAAGGGCAGCTAGTATGATAGAGTTCGGTTATTGTGCACAGATGAAGCGTATTGGAAATAATGACGCGAAACTGTTATCCTGGGGTACCACGAAAACTCAATGTTCTTCTAAAATGAGCCAACCGTTTTACTGGATCTTAGAAACGATCACACAAGACTGAATACATAACCCATCATATGACGCTGGCAGAATTGTATATATGGAAATCGCTGATTCCCATTAATCAAGATGAAGTATATTTTTATTATACTAAAATACGTGTATTACTAAACGATATATAAGTTTTGATGTATCTATCTATAAATATAAAAGGAAAACGGGGTCACTTTGGCGCACCATCACCTCAAAACTACTGAAGATATCGAGAGGACACTACAACCGTTCGATGAGAATTCTTTTGTAGATAGTTATAGGCAATTACTTTTTGAATTCCATCGACCCTTTGTCAATTTTTTACGATTTACTGATATGTACATTTTTTCTGCTAATGAAAAACAAAAGACGACATTTTTCTTCATTCATTTGTTTTTTTTGGTTAAGTATAAATTAAATTTTATATGCACTTTTTCACTCGCACCTAAAGAATAAATAAAACGCGGACGGAGCCGCGGGCATTAACTAGAAATATTATAGGATCAAAAATAAAAAAATTATTTACAGTATATTGAATATAAGATAATAATTATAACAATTCTAAATTAGACTTGGTATATACGATTTAAGATAGGTACCGTTAAATATGGAAATGGTATTTCGGTCAGATGAAAGAAACACTTTGATTGAAACGCAACTAACCAATCCAGTCAAGGCGGACAGGATGGGTTGGGCTTCAGTTATTTCTCTTATAAAGTACATACTTTAGTCGCTATAACACCATAATTATGTATAAGCGAACAGCTTTGCAATCCTACGCGAGGTCAGTCCCTCATACGTTGCTACTTCCAAAGACTGAGGTCATAAGCCGATTCTAGTGATCAGATTATTGAATTCGAAGCAACAATATTACTCACACTCAAGTAAACATTCTCAATCACCTCAAAAATTCGATTGACAATGTTTGACTATATACCAAAAACGGTATTCATTCCGGTCACCTATGTTTTATGCTATTTATTCTATTACCTCTCGTTGACTCGCACATATCAATAAAAGATCGATATAAAGAATTAATAGAAATCAAAAATTATAACAAGGTTTTCTTAAATTTCGTTATGGGCTAACCATCTCAAAGTAGAAGCTTATGTGACGTTAATATAGGTACGTAACTTGCGTATGTAGTATATTATATACGCCTGATAAAATACAATAGCAAAGATCTTCACCGTTTTGTTTGCGTATTTTTTTTCTCAAGACCATTATCAACGACCATTTCTTGTAGTAAATATAGCAGTTGAAGCGAATAAATAGTAGGAGATTCACACGTCTATTATTGTTATTGTTTACGATTACAAAATACTAAATGTATGAAACCTGTTTCTGTCAATAGAGGTGTACCCACCTCTTGGGTTCAGCACAGAAGTGGATCCACACTAAGGTACTCGTGTCTAGTGGCCAAGGCAGCAAATTTTCGTGATGAGGTGCGAGATTGATATTGAAGAATATTCCAATTCACATTTAGAGACCTCTGAAGGGTTAACTAGAATTTGACCAGAAAATATAGGTGCGATTATAATTATGTGCCAACTGTAATTATAAGCCAGCTTCCATTCAGAGATTAGTAAGCACTATTCACGATGTGATAAAGTATATTTATTGGTTGTAAAATGTTAACTGGTATCGTAATATTTTATAAAACTGTCCAAGCCGGAAGACGTTCCTTTCGATTAACGGCCCGTTTCAATAAGCAATCTCAATCTGTTTTCCGAAATTTCAGTGCTCTTTTTCAGTGTTCAGTATTACTTATCAGACAAAAATTGATTTAGTCTCAATCTTAATTTTTAACATTGTACATCGAAACCCGTCGTATGCGGCACGTGGCATCTGTCAAGTATACATTTTGTCCTTTTCTTGCTAATACCAAATTAATACATTGTTATTATGATCATTTGTATCTATTAATATAGAATTTAATAGTAAACACTGCAGCGTCATTTATTTTACCGTACCGAATCTATGGACTATCGTCTCGCCAAAACAAATGTGTGAAAATAACCAAAGATATAATGTAGATCGATCAAGTCGTTCAGAAACAAGAGATACTGTTTTTTTTACCTGACCAAACGCTGTTTGACCAGAAGGGTCTTGACAACTTCGGGCGCTTAAGGCACTCGGCCCGTGCAAGGGTATCAAAACTGTATGAAACTCGGCTTGAGCTGCTACCCTTGTTACAAATTACGTGGGATTTGCCCAGCGGTAGCTTATCGGTTAAACCTCCGAGAAAAAGATCCTTTACAGAACCTATGTACCTACCTTGCTTGTGATGTGCAAGTATGTGTGTGCAGTATGATGCGTGTGATTGCTAGTGCATGCAGTGTATATGCAGTGTCAATTTACTGAACTGAAATAAGAGATACCTCGATGTAAGTTTCTGTCATTACTATACCAATATCGATAATGTGTCTGCGATATACATATGTAGATGTACGGCGAGTTTCAATAAAAAATCTTAAAAGTTACCATTGAGATCAAACTAAAAATATCTCGGTTTTTCTGACTGATTAGACGACAGCTGGAAGCGACGATGACTTAGATGGTAGTGCGGTCGGATTTCGCATCAATAGACGCGGCTCAAATCTACCTGTGAAACTCTAAAATCAGCCTGAGTTTTCGGTGAAGGAAACATCGTGAGGAAACCATAGCATGGTGGTAGGACATTTATAATAACGCCCGCATGGGTAGCTACCACCCTCAAGTTAGAAAATCTGTCGCCAAATACCAATCTGTTCCAGCAGCATCACTTGAGAAGCAGCACCTCTAGGCTTAGTGTGTTTACCACCCCTGGACCACATCGTCGCTTTACATCAGGAGAGATTGTGTTCAAATCACTGAGCCTATAGAATATAAAAAAAGGTCTTGGTCTGTCTTTTCTCTAAAAAAATGATCGAAATTTCTGATTTCAGGGGTTAAAACAGTTTGAGATAGCATAATGAAAACCGGCCTACAGAAAGTTTAATTATAAGCAATACGTAAAATAAGAAACCTACACCGGAGTGAAAATATTCGTATAATGTATTATATTAAACAAAAATAATTTTATTTAACACCTTATTAATCTATACTAATAAATAAAATTGAGGTGTCTGTTTGTATTGTAATTTTTTTTTTACTTAATAGATATGAATGTTTACACGATACCTACACCAAAAAATGCAATTTTTAAAATTTTTGTCTTTGTCCGTCTGTCTATCTGTTTGTTTCGGATAATCTCCGGAACGGCTTGACGGATTTTGACGGGACTTTTTTTCGGTAGATAGCTGAAGTTTCTCCGGGTAAATTCGGGTACTTTTAATTTTCGAAAATAATTAGGGATCCGCGTAAAAAAATTAAAACTCATAAAAAATTGAATAAAAGCCTTATTCAATGCACAATTTTATGGGCAAGTGCTTGAATTGATGGTAAATATTTTTAATTTAACTTATTACTAAACAAAATTAGGATTCCGTGTAAAAAAAATAAGTGCTGTGAAGAATATATGAAACGCGGTTGCAGCCGCGGGGACACAGCTAGTTAATAATATTTTATTTGAAAAGCTCAAACACGTCAGGTATCACTAGGTGAGGAAAGGCGATTTCGCTAGTGTTTATGTGTGGTTGAAATTAATTGTTTAAAGTAATTTTTCGGGTACTACATACAACTAAGTCATTTGGAAACTAAATAGCTGTAGTTGTTTTTTTTTATTATTTATAATATTACAATACAAGCTGTGCCCGCACCTTTTCCTGCTTGGAATTCAAACAATTTGCAACCTATGTTCTCCTCCTGGATGTAATATATGCCATTAGCAAATTTCATCAATTCGGTTCAGTAGTTCTTGCGTGATTGGCGAACAAATTAATAAGAGACAGACAATTTATTTGTAAAAGTATTGTGTGTTCTGCTGTCGATTCTGAAGCCCCGCATAGTATTTTTTCATAAATACCTACAATATACAGATTTCATTTCGTTAGCCGTTTATTATAAGTATAGATCAATGTACTTTCTGGAAGTTAAATTAGTCCTGTGCCTTATACAGTACTTATTTCAATACTCCAATCCGTGCTGCAAGTTGGGAAGCTTTTGCAAAAATGGCGGGTTTAGCAGGTTGATTCCGAGAAACTAAATGCAAGTGAAGACAACCGTGTTGTGCACTTCTTACCATATTTACCTGACTGCCTTAGCAACTTACCATAGTTTGTTTAAATAATATAAAACGATTAATTTATTATCGTCCGCGGGTTTAAAAGTGTAATTTTACAGTACCTACGAAATTTGAAAGGTGTGTGTTATGCGACTGGACCAATATACACTACCGATTCAAGTCTTCCATATCAATAAAAACAGAATATCGCCCACATACATATTATATGTATCGCTGTCACTGGCGGACCACTCTGTATTACTGATACATTACGTATCATCGTGTACTTAAGAGAGAAAGGCCCTTTCTCGAACTAAATCAACATCCTGAGCGCTATTGCAAAAACATACATATCTCAACCGGTTCTGAATGCACTTAATTAGGGTTCCATATAAAAAAGTTAAAACGCAGTGAAGAACATACGAAACGCGGGCACAGACGCTGGCACACAGCTAGTTTTAAATAAAATAAAAAATAAATTAAATTCAAATAGCAATGAATTAAGAATTCACTTCCCAGACACGCTCACTATTCTAACTTAAAATTTTATTATAACACCAAGTTAAAACACTAGAGTCGACGCCGGACGATTCCCGTTATATTAGTTAATAATTATGGTATTTGTGCGGCGGCTCCGGCATGCCGACGCGAAGTCGCACAGCGCGGCTCGTTGGTCAGTCCGCAGTAAGTACTTATCTCTTCCGCATTGGAAGAATCAAGCGCATCCTTTTAAGGGGAAGTATTTAACTTTTTATTTCAATTTTTTTTAAGAAATTAGTTAGCCATTGCGGATCAATCGATAAGTAGTCGTTCAGCTCCCGTTTTCATGACACCCCCTCCACTCCCACTTGTCAGCAATGGTATTCAAAGCTCTTACCCTCCTCCCTCCATGATTAATCACCTAAAGCTGTTAATACACGTACGGTTCGGATCGCAGACATGGTATGTCGAGCGGCCGAGATCATCAGTCGCCTAAGTGGGGATGGGGAATAAGATTTTTCAAACACGAACGATAAAACATCGAAGTCCAAGAGGTCAACCTTTTTTCGACTTGTTTTATTTGAATTTTTATTCATAAATAGTATTCTTCCAGCTGCCGATATTAGATTATAATCTTCATTTATTGCAAAAACTGTTTCCAATTTTTTTTTGTTAACAGCACTAAAGCTCATCAATAGCAACTAAATAAAAAAAAGAAGGATGCTTAACCTACTAAGGAAAAATGACACTGAACTGTTTTATTTTTGCCTATTTACAGATGATCATCATATCAAAGAAAACAAAAAGGATACTCTAATAATAAATAAAAATTAGCATGTTTATGTGATATATATGACAGACTGTATAATTTGTCTCTGCAAGGATTGCCTGGCACATATTGAAAGTATTGGAGAAAATTGCGAGGTTTAGGAAAAACTACAGTTGCGAATAAAAAAAATTGAATGAAGACGGGGGTCAAGATTGTTTTCCGCAATTGCATAAATATGCGGCTAACGAACTCGTAGTTTCACAAAACATGATGTCCATTTTGACTGAACATCTTTCTGCTGTTTCTGAGTTGTGTTCGAAATACTTTACCGTCATCAATATCGAAAAATTTGCACGGATCAAAGATCCTTTCCTTGCACAAGCTCCACCATAGTTCACTACGCAATAAGAAGAGAATCTCATTGAACTCTCTTGTGACAGCAAACTTAAAACAAGATTCAAGTTTTCCGATTTGGTGAAGTTTTGGATATTGGTCCAAAATGTATATTCAACTTTAAGTTCAAAACAAAACACTAAACCTGTAAATGCGCTGTTCACTGAAAATTTCTGAGAACCCGTGGATTAAAGTAAATGAAAGACCATAAAAAAATACGCAAAGAATGATTGACAACAAAACCATATAGAACAAATGCCTATTCTTAAAATAATGAAAGCAATGTCAGGATAAACTGGTAACATAAATCACAAAAACCATTTGAATGTGTTCTAAAATTGTATTGTTATCATTCGTATTTGATTTTACACATATATGTATACCTACTGTAATAAATCTAGCTATACCTACCTATAGGTCGAATATTATGTGCAATAATATTCTTGGGCATAATCATTTTACTGGGCTCATATAAAACGATACATGTCAGTATAAAAAAGAGATCTCCACAGCGACGAATCTTGCGTCAGCCGCATCCAAACCTTCACCAGGTCGTCGGTCTACCTTATAGGGGCTATCTACGCTGCGTCTTCCGGTACAGGGCAGCCATTGAACCCGTTGGCCCCTTCCCGCATTAGTTGTGCGAGCAATGTGCCCAGCTCACTGCCACTTTGGCAATTCTTCGGTTAATGTCGGTTACTTTAGATCTTCAGCAAGGTATAATCAAATATATCTATCAATCAAAATAGTATCGACCTTAACAGAGTAGCCGTTTGTTGTGCGGACGCAAACGCAACCCGCGGCAAAGTGCGCGCGACTCGCATTCCCTCGCGAACTCCGCGTCGTTAGCACGTGTGTTCCATTGTTGAATTCAAAAATCGAATGTTCAGTAAAGTGAGTGAGTTAGACATATTATAACCATATAGTGTCAGTGAGAAAAATATGTGACAAATAGAAAATTGTTATTGTTTTTTTTTACTGGGGAATATAAAAAAGTGACATAAATGAAGACCATCGATTTTAAAGAGGTGATTATTTTTTTACTTCATGTACCGTTCAATTTATATAATTGAATAAACTTTTTTTATAGATTTAAACCATTGCATTAGGATGACTTCAGCTTAATTTTTGTAAAATAAAATTAAAAATATAGCTTGCTATTAATATGTTCGTTCATTACTTAAGGAACATTGTCGCATGCAGGCTTACAATTTCTGCTGTCAAATTGACTAAACATGACTGTAAGTAGTATTTCTATGAAATAACCAAAACGATTTTACCCGTTCGAATCATTGAAATATAAATACTTAAATAATGACCAAATTATTGTCTACTTTTGAGTATTTATTTAAAAATTTGTAAATTGTAAATGAAATGTACAAAATTTGTCTTGATAATTTAATATCAGCATTCATTGGAAAATAAATATTAATAGATTTCATGGTGTCGAGAAACCGTATCAAAAAATTCAACAGTGAAATTATTTTATTATACTTGATTAGAGCCGGCTTTACCTATAGTGCAGGGTGTGCACAGCACACGGGCTCAGCGTTGTAAGGGGGTGCCTAGCGACGCTTGCGACACTTACAAAGATGCGTCGCTCGGGTCGCCAACGCTCTCAAAGGGCGCCAGGACATTGGTGGCACACGGGTGCTACAAAGGCTCGAGCCGCTGCTGTACTTAAAAGTCAAGTACTATTTAAAAAACAACTTTATAAAAGGCAGCGTCTCTCAGTCTCCTTCGTTTTGGTTAATGGCAATAGCATACACAATTCTGCCAGTGTCACGTAATTAGTTATATTTTTATTCTTGTGTCAATGTTGCTAAGGCCCAGCAAAAGGAGTGGCTATAACATAGAGTTTTTCTAGTCATTATTAGCAATACACTTCACCTGTGCACAATAACGTAAACTATATCATACATAACTCCACCAAAATCATACAATAAATGGGTCAAATACACAAATTCATTAATATAGACAATAACTGCTACATGACGGACTTAGGTCCCGCCAATAACTCTCGTCCTCTCACTCTGGGTATTTTACCGACAAAAGGCTTTTTTTTGTTCCATTTACTCCTTTTCAAGGCAAAGATGCTGTCAATGCTGTCTAGTCGGACGTTAGGAACACTTTTTTTATACAACGCTCTAACTGAACATAATGGCGGCCCTATGTTATAGCCGTTATTCCAAGGGAGTTATGGGTGATCTCAGAATTTACACTCGGTGTCATCATTTTCATTTCACCTGGTCACAATAACCGGGCAATATCAAATTTTACCAAAATTACATCGAATAGAATAAATTATCCCAAGACTAAAACCCAAGACTTAAAAACAAAGACTACTTTATGTCAAATTATAATAATCGCGTCAAGATTCTTTTTCTTTTTGGCTAATAACAACTGTAAATATAAATATACAATTCTGCCAGTGTCGTGTGTTTAATCATATCTTTTCAACCTTAATTTTCTATATTAATGCTTAGTGGTTTAACGCTTTATCGAAACGGTGGCTATCTGTCTAGAACTTTTCAGGGAACTTTTGCGACGTGGCCTCCTTTTGTGAGCAAGTCTTGTTACAGAAGGAGGTCGCAGAGACGAAGCGGGAGGAGGACCCTTTGGCGGATCCTCTTGGCCTTTGGCCTTCTGCCACCTTAAGCCAGACACCCATCCGAAATCTCTCTCCTCCGGAGTTCTTGTCTCTCACTTAAAGAACTCCCAGACCCAGAACTCAAAGAAAAGAGGGTTGGAACCTTTTGGGTGGTGGCGAGAAAGAAGGGGGTATCTTTGTACCGAGCTCCCCCCTGGACGGAAGATAGAGAGGGCATGGCAGATTATGCCTGCCATGTAATATGGTCGGACCTGCCGCTGGTGAGACGCGGAGCATGTTGCTCAATCCCGTATCGCCCGTCCTAAGCGGCGGATGGTACCGTGGGTATTCCCGGCGTTTCACTTCGGCCGAGTCCTACATACCCCCCTTGGCATCTCTAATCCGGTGGGACTCTCGGATTGAAATATTAATATTAAATTGAAATACGTACATGTATTTCCCACTTTAAAAAAAAATAAAGGGAACTTTTGCGACCCTTTAGTATAAACGTTCCGCGTTATTATTTCTAATACACTTACAATATAGGACACAATAATGCAAACTATAATCACGCAAAATGGTATAATTTATGGTTTTAAATACGCAAGTTAATGAATTAACGACAATAATCATGACAGACTGAATTCCCGCCAAAAACTCGTTTTTAACTCGATAATAACTAAACTGCATCGTATGATTCTTAATTTAAAATGGTTAGCAAATTATTATTTTATAGGGATCGATTAGCTTAGCTGAAGGAGAAAAGAAAAACAAAATGGGTGTACGTGGATCGAATCACATAAAATAAGTGCTAGAAGGAACTAATCATAAAACAAATATCAAAAAGGTGTTGCCAGGTTATATATACAAAATACACTGCGTTCATATTCCAACAAAATTATAAACATATTATTGATTCAGTCTTTAGAATATAATTTGTTACATTAAAACATTAATAGTTAATTAAGTCAATCCAAAAATTAACCCCTGCAAATTCTATTTCAATACGCTACCTAAACTTAAAGTAAATAATATTGACCAATATAATTTCTTATCAACAAACGGAGACGCGTGCACAGCTTAGTATTTCGTACAAAATAATATATATGTATCAAACTTCGCGTGATTCTACCGAATCAGAATGGGGGTTTAATTATTATAATGTGCAACAATTTTATTATATCTTTGGATATTAAAACATTCCGCTCACGATTTCACTGACGTATTGAATCGTTTCGTTACGCTTTGAAACTCTGTTCCAAGGACAAGTATATCTTAACGCCTACGACTTGTTTTAGGGTAAGCAGAACTTCAGTTAGTTAAACGTATAGATAAAAACCGTTCAATTATAAGTTCTATTGAACTTAATAGTTTTAACTCCATGAGTGTTGACGCGTTATCATAATTTAAAAAAAAAACAAACGATAAGAAAATAAGTAAACATTATTTACATATTCGACAATCAGACTCCGTCGCAAGTTTTGTCATCAAAAATGAGCATAAAGCAGATTGTCGTGATTATTTCTCAAAACATTGATTTATCCATCCGGTCAGATAGGGACAAAGCTAGTAAAAAGGATGCTTAATTGGTATGGACACGTGGAGAGGATTGATGAATATAGATTAACGAAACAAATTAAAGACGAGGGTGACTGAACAAGTCGGTAAGGATCGACCTAGAGGCGAACGTATCTCGACCAGATCCAAGACATTTTGAAGAAAGGCCGAAAAAGTATCCGTACAGTAAAAGTACATAAGTGGAAGAAGCAAAAGACATGAGTCAGAATCATAGCAGGTGGAAGGATGTAGTCTCTGCCTACCCTTATGGGGGAGAGTCGTGTTACAGTAGATATTAATTGTAAAAAGTTCGTTGATAATATTGACAAAAGCAGATCCAGTAGGACAAAATAGCCCTACTACTAGCCTCCGGAAATACTAAATAGAGATTTTCAATTGTTACGAACGGAACCACCGACACAGTTTTGTTATATAAAAAGAAAACAATTCAATTTAGTTTTATTATTCATTGATGCAATAGTTACTTTCATTAGGGAAACCTTAATTAGATTATTAATACGTAAGATTAACCTACTATGTTATTATTACTTTAGATAAGTAATTTCGTTTTGACCGCTTATTTATTAACTTCGTACATAATCATTCATTTCCGTGAACTTATTTCGATTACGAAAAAGGTTTTAACCAATACTATTAACAAATAGGCACAGATTATTAAATACTCACCTACTACGTACATGCGTAGTTAATAACTCTTTGGTAATCATAGATTAACATTTTGGCTCGACCTCGTTATTTTATCAAAATGTAGCATTAATTTACGTCCTTTTTTTTTTTACTAACATGACAATTAGGTTATTGTGCCACAATTTTGCAGTTTTGTAAGGATTCTATACTTGACTAAATGGGACCGCCGTTGTAATAATTCGTTTCGATTTGATCGGTAGTACAGATTTTTTTTAATTAGGTACCACTGATGTCAACCTTTTTTTTTTTTTGATGGGGGGAAATGCATTTACGCACTACCCTTATCTATTGCATTAGTGAGACCACAGTCTCCCAATGCAATAGGTAAGGGGGCACGGAGGGACGAACTCCGTGCCAGTGTGGGACTCACCCGGGCATGAAGCGCCCGGAAATACCCACTAAAACCCCCCAGGGCCGTCCGCCGCATTTGGGATGGGGACGACACGGGGTGGCTTTTGCAAGCACCGCGTCATCGCAAGCACCGCGTCCACTGATTTCAACCTAACATACGGTCTGCCTAATACTACGGATAAATTATTGTTATCTCATACCTTGATTACATATTTCATAAAATAATAATAATACATCAGCATCGGCAAATATTTCTGCTAAGATAAATAAATAAAAAACTAGGCAGCCATGAATATTAGCGATAGAAGTGAAAACTTTGGAAAAACTATTTTTTTTTTAAGTGAAATTAATATTACACTGACTACAGTTCTGAGTCTTATTGATTATTCGTGATTATTTATATAACCAACGGAATAATTTAGTAGTAATCGTTTCGACTCGAATATTTTATTCAGGCATTTAGGGGATAATATTTAGTTGTGACAACACAAAAGCGTCCACATAAATTTCATCTTATATTTAACAGACTGTAGCATGTTGCTAAAGGTTTTCAGTTCAAAAAGTATCCTCTCACAACAAGAGACAAGATAGAGTGAACAAAGGCAACAAACGTATCCTGCCAATGAATAACTAAATGACGTCACGAATCGTCTAGAGACTCGTGGATCACGATAGTTAGTTTTGTTTTTATAAATGAAGAATGTAATAAACGTATTTATGATATAAAATAATAGTAAGTACTTCCACGTTAATTATCAGTAATAATAACAATAATTTGATATTAAGAAATAAAACGCACGAATTCAACGACAATTATATTCCTTTTTTAACCGACTTAAAAAAGAAGGAGGTTTTCAATTCGTCTGTTTTTTTGTATGTTTGTTACGCGAGTTCTCCGTCATTTATGAACCGATTTGCAATTTTTTTTTAAATCGAAGGAGTACACTTCCGAGGTGTTCCCATTTCCACTTAATCAGGATCTCAATAATGGTACTCAGTGAAATTGAGAAAAACCCTCGAATATTATAAACACTTACACATGTTTCATATATTCGTTTCCAAAACTATGAAGTAGACTTCACAGCTATACCTGTAAAAGTACATACATAAAAGAAAAAAGAAAAGTACAACTAAAAGTAGAAAAAAAAAAACTTTTTAATTAAAAATAAAACCGAATTCAAAAGAGTAAAGTATAAAAATGCACTAAAAAGTCAATAAATAATTACTTTATTATTCTGTTTCGTTAATTTTGGAGCCGGTGCCAGCTAGAGTTAACCAATGTACTCATTTAGATATGGTAATAACTGCCTAAACTTCATCTCATTTATATATAAGCTAAATAAAGGACTAGGGTGATTTTAAAAAATAATTAATCAAAATCGAATATATTTTGAAAGTTGCGCCAGTGGTAGAAAAGTTGAAAGGTTCCCGTTTGTCGTGGTATGGACATGTTATGAGAACAGAGGAAGCGCATGTGTGTAAAATAGTAATGAATACGAATGTGGAGGGATGGAAAAGTAGAGGAAGGCCAAAGAAAGTGTGAATGGAGTCTGTAAGAAATGATATGAAAGAAAAAGGAGTGAATGAAGAGATGACGGCTGATAGGGACGTATGGAAGAAGAAAACATACTGCGCCGACTCCAAGTGAGTTGGGAAAAGGCAGGCGAATGATGATAATCAAAATCGAATATAATTAGCGACGTACATTTTCATTTTGTCATTCGTAATCTGACCCCAATTTCAAAAATAACGAAGCAGATTAATAAAGTAATTATTTACTTTTTAGTCCATTTTTATAGTTCATTCTTTTGAAATCGGGTTTGATTTTAATTAAAAAAGTTTTTGTTTTCCTATCATAGTTATACTGTAGGTGGAATCGCGGTATTTCACCCATTGCCATACTGAAGGAGGGAGGGTCGTAGGGGTTATGACTATTATTTATATGATTTTTAAAACGATCGGGGTGACCACAAATTCATAAACAGTCTGTGTGAATATGTAACTATTATTGCATAATGGAACGACGAGACTACTATTAAATATAACTTATTCTGCATAATATATGGTTTTATAATTTAATGTAGCGTGTTTTAGATATTTCTTTAACACTCTCTAATGATGTCGTCTCTTGAATTGTTTTATTTACATGTTGATCTCATTATCCGTTGAAATAGGACGCAATGTAATTTATTATTTTAATTAAATTAGACGAACCATGCAAATAAAACGTAAAAAAAATCGTAAATTTACATTTCGCTCAATAACTTAAACAAAGCTATAATTAAACCAAACTTTAACATTGAAGGCGACGCTACAAGAAAATTTGTCAAATGATTATTAACGTCGGAATGATGCATTGACACCGGCGGATGAGTGTCCACGCCTTGGTAATAAAATGTATACATATATTTTGGGTTCATTTGTCAAGGCGTTGTTATCACATTTGCCAATGTCATCTGTGAAAGTATTTATGTAGATTTTTTATTAGAATTTTAGAAGCGATAGTTTATCGATTAATAGCAAATGTATAAGATGTAATAAATGCATTCTTCATACATTTCCTAGTAGCATGGCGGTGGCGCGAGCGCGGTCGGGTCGTCGTCCGCCATTACATAATGGTGTCCCAGTAGAAATATTGATTATGCCTTCGGACCAACGTAACCGGTCTGGCTACTTACTAGTATGCATGCGACGTTCGTATAATGCATAATCGATTCTAATATTTTCCACAGTATATGTACAAGTATAGAGATTTATTTAAATTTTATTTTATTTCTATATTTTATACTTTTTATTTTAAACTAGCTGTATGCCAGCGGCTGCGCCCGCGTTTCATATATTCTTTACTGCGTTTTAATGTTTTTATACGGATCTGTAATAATTGCTTCAGTACTAAGATAAAGTAAAAATATTTCTTGCGCGTAAAACTGTGCTTTTATTCACTTTTTTTAGGAATTTTAATTCTTTTACACGGCATCTTAATTATTTACTACAATTAAAAGTACTCTAAGTTACCCGGAATAACTTCAGCTATCTACCAAAAACAAGTCCCGTCAAAATCCGTTCAGTCGTTCCGGAGATTACCCGGAACAAACATACAGACAGACAACAATTTAAAAAATTGTATTTTTGGTATAGGTTTCGTATATACATTCATATCTATATTGAAAAAAAAATTTAACATTACAAACAAACACTTCAATTTTATTTATTAGTATAGATTATTGATTTAAAGCGAGGCACTCTCCATCACATATATCTTCGTTTCAATGTTTCAGTTTTCGTACTGCGGTGTTCCCTTGTCTGGGTTTAATAGATAAAATCATGGTACACAAGCCGTTTTAAGTTCTCTAAAATAGGGACAACTTAATATCAAGTGTACTGCATTTCTGTTTACCTGTTTATTTTTTATTAGTTTTTAGTCCGCTACGCACGAGGCACAATCTGACACTTTGTTGTCCCTCTTTATTTCATAGTATTGTCTTTGTTAACGTTTAGTCTTTAGTCATGTTTAATCCAGATAAACAGGCTCTTCAAGTGACGCTGCCGGAAAACATCTATAACGTTGTTTGGCGACAAATTGTCTTCTTGAAATGGGCTTTAAAAATAGCATTCTGAAATGGTGATAACCCTCCAGAAATTTTTATAAAGCTCTGAATATTTTAAATTTTGCTCTTTTTTTATAATTCATTCGTTTCACAATTAAATGCAATCGTAATAATAATAATTAAAACAATTTATTATTTAAAGATATAAAATTTTCTTTTTTTTCTTATTCCGTGAAGCGAAAACAATAAAAAATACAAAACAAAAGAAAAGAATATTCATACCCACGTGACTTTAATTTCAATTTAAAATTTTTAATCTAAACAATACGTAAGATTTATTCACCGTCGTAAAATACGAATGAAAGGGAAGTTTGAATGTATATTGAATAATAAATATTTTATTTGTCATTTGTATGGGAGTCGACATACATGGCGCCTAGGTATATATATATATATTACGTATATTGGTAATGTGATGCCGGCAAAGAATAGTACAACCCTATATCTTACGCGGGTGTCGTAAAAGGCGACTAAGGGATAAAAACCAGAGGACCTAAGTATCACAAGCATCTACTGCGAACGCCAACCCGCCTGCCAAGCTTGGCGATTATGGCTATCGCCCCCCCCTCCCCCCCTTATTGGGGGAGACCTATGTTCAACAGTGGACGTCTTATGTTTGAATACGTTATATATATATATATATATACGCTTTCCTTCATTGTTTATTGTGAAAAATTTCCATTCTACTTTTTATTTTATTTATAACATTCTGTTATAACTAAATGTTCATTGAAACTCGTTCTACCTTTAGCGTTTTTTTTTCATATCCCTCTAAATTTTCGTGTTAACGTTCTGTTAATTTAGTGGTATTCCAAGAAAAATATCTGACGTTCAATAATGCTTAAGCCTTAATTCACTATTATTTCCATATTTTTTTCCTAATGTATCAAAATGTATGCTGAAACTTAACCAAAGTATACATGTGTATGGTTTAAAAAATATTAATGTAAATCGCTCGAAGGTTTTTTTAGTTATACTACTGGATAGATTTATTTCGATATTTTTAATATTACTTTACCTTAATTGATACTTGGTTGTTATGTAAAATCTTCAGTTGATATAAAGGTTAAAAACTCAGAAGAAGTAGTGGGTACTAACTAGTATCAATATAGATAAAACTATTTAGAGCCTTTTTTCTTCTCTGTCTTCTCAATCTACTGTCTAGCATAAGTGTTATCAGATTTTAAAGAAATTGAAATAATTGTTTTATAATACATTACATTATATAAACATTAGTAGATATTTAGCAAAAAACCTTTGATTAATTTCATTAATTTTTGATTAATTAATTCTATCAAAAACACTTCTATTTTAATAAATCTCAAATGGGTTCGTTCGTTATCGACGACGTTATAATTATTTGAAAGAAACATTTCGTTACGATTTCTCGTCGTTGTGGATTGTGACTGACCCAGTTTTCAGTTTTGTTAACGGTGCACCCCGGCGCCGGACCACGGTAAAATTGTGATCGAAATTCTATGCTTATTATTATATCTATAGCCTTCGTTTATACGCGTAAACGTCACGTTATATAGATTGGGTATACTACACCATAACCTGGAGATTAATTGAATATATATTAGAGATTTCAAATGCCAAATGCAAAAAATGCGTTCTTCTTCTTCTTCTTAGGTAAAGACAATCTGTAGACACACGATTGGTGCTAGTATCATGTGGGTAAGATGTATTTTCAATCTTGTATAAGCGTTACCAAGCTCTAGCAAAACGGTGGCCCATACTGCTCGAACTTTCCATAAAGCTTTGTCGGCACCTCAGAATAAATGTTACGCGTTATCTTCTATAATAAATCGACTTGAAACACAATAACTAAAACTATATTACACAAAAAGCCACCAAGATTACATGATATAGAATCAATTACACAAGTTTAATAAATTAAATAAAATAACTGCTACATGACAGACCTAGATACGGCAAAAACTCCAAAAAAATAATTTATTTGCAAAGGAAAGCCAAAAAGACGCATAATTCTAGTCGTCTATTACTATGTAGCTGCCTCACGACTTTTTCTTTTACCGAAACCTCAGGCTCATTATAAAGTTTGATAGGTAGATTTCAACCTGCGTCCTTCGACACAGAATCTGACCGCGCTACCAAATGCGCAAGCATCGCTTCGCAACGCCTCTCAAATAGCGCACTCCAAACCAAACCAATAACAACTAAACTATAGTAATTTTAATATTTACGCAAGTGATGCTGCCAGATATAGTTAGTCCGATATAAACGGATATGGACAGGTAAATAAACCACCTCCAGAGACGACATCATTAGATAGTGGTAAACAAATATCTAAAATGCGGTTCATTAAATTATAAAACCATAATATATTAAACAGAAAAAGTTATATATATATATATATATATAATATATATATATATATTAGTCTCGTCGTCCAATTATGCAATAATAGTTACATGTTCACACAAACTGTAAATTTATTTGTGGTCACCCCGGTCGTTTTAAAAGTCACGTCGATGGCGGTTGGTCGCGATTACCTCAGATTTAAAATTAAACCCGTCATTATTCTGTAATGAGTGAATGGATATAAATTATAATATTATATATATTCAATCGTTAATTTATAAATAGGTAATTTTATTCTAGTAGTTAATGTTGTTATTTATTTTGTTTTATATTGACGACTTTGATTCTATTAGATGAGGATATTATTATTACAATAACAAATTCTTCTATAGTAAAATTGCGTTGACGTTGCGACCTGTCCGCTGTATGTTGAAACCATTTGTTAAGACGTTCCAAGGGAGTTTTAAAATTTCAGAATTCATGTTTTATTACATCCATGCATTCCACCGAAAGACGTCCACTGCTGGACATAGGTCATCCCCAAAGATCTCCACCATAACCGGTATTGCGCCACCCGCATCCAACTGTAGGGACAGGTCAGGGTGCAGTAATTACACGTATATCGATCTATTTGAAACGTATATTTAGCCATATATCATAAAACTCTATATGCTAACCGTGCCACGTCTCGATAATGACTGCCTTAAATACCCGATGGGCGACTAATTTATATTGTAACGCATGCAATACCTGTTAATAATATTCTTAACAAACAAAATATGTACAAAATATGTAGATATTCTAAAATACGTCTTTAAAAATATAGATAATTCTTACATTGATTATTAATTAATTCTTACATTGCTTATCGATTAAATCCAGAATTAACTCCACTTCCGTTTATCTATTTTCCGGTTCCGGTTCAGAAATGTATACGTAAATTCTATTACAGTTTCATACTACTTATTATGTATATAAACAAAGTATACGAATAATTATCCTAACAGCTCGGCCATCCTGTTTTAAAGCGAGTCCCTTCGCTTTTGAAAGAAAAGTATGTACATTTTGTGAATTCACATAATTTAACAATAATAAACATGAGCTGTTAAAAAAAAGAGATTAATTAAATAAAACATCTGTTTAGTACAACAACTTTAAGAGTTTTCACTAGAATGATCGTTTTCGGATGAATCAGACTCTAGGTCTCTGAAAGTCAACCAAGGCTGAATTTTGTCTAAAGCAAAAGGAGTGTCTCTGATGAGGAATCGATCATGTGGCAGAATTTATTTATGCGATGACCTTGAGATTTCACATTTCATTTCGTTCTACTCTTATTAAATCACCCACCTCATAATGCGTCGTAAATCACCCACCTCATAATGAGTCCTAGATTTCCTATTGTAGAATAGTGCAGTCTCTTACCTGTTGCTGTCTTATCTTTTCTCCTGCATCTCTACGTACCTCATCTAATACTTCTATCGATGCCCTATTAAGGGTCTTGTTAATAATGTCGCTCAACTTACCTTTTGCTCTACTGATTATATTAAAACCGAATATAGCTCTGGTTGTTTTGTATATTGTAGTATTCATGCCAACCTGTATGTGTCTGTGATGCAATTATCCCAAAATCTATCGTTTTTACCATGGTTAGAGGTAGATAAGGCATCTAATATAGTTTGAACCTTTCCACTTGACCATTAGCTCTTGGTGTAGAAACGGCGGTCTGAATGTGCTTTATGCCATAGAATTTGATAAACTCTGTTGGTACTCCAAAGTAACTTATTTTATGGAGACGTATTTAGTAAAACCGTCTACTATTATTAATATGTAACAATTCCCTTTCTTACTTTACAAAGGGCCCCACATGGTTAGTATGAATAGTACGGAAAAGGTATAGAGCCACCTTCTGAATTTGATGTAGTTCACCTTGTTTAAGGCAGGCGCTTTATGGTGAGCACACTCCAAGCAAGAGGAAACATATTTTCGTATGAACCAGCTCATTTTTGTAAACCAGAAGTGCTTTTTAATTCGATGTAAAGTCTTTTCATCCCCCAATGACCAATTTCATAACAGAATTTAATAATATTTATTTTATTTTTGATTTCATCATCGCCGGACTGTATAGTGGAAATCCAGTTCTGATCTGTCAGCTATGAAATATACTCTGAAATGATTCAAGGAATTAATAACGGCTAGAGTTTCGAGTTCGTACGAGTTCATCTTCCTTTCGTTTATGTTCGTTTTGCAACTGAAATAAGATACTGGTCGCAATTTCCCACTCATTTCGTTGTAGTAATATACCTGCTAAGCCTTCTTTGCACGCGTCTGTATGTAATTCAGTTTCTGCTTTAGGATCATAAAGAAGGGCAAGTATCGGTCGACTCATCAGTAATAACTTGTTCCAGGCCCATCCCTTATTTTCTTAAGTAAGTCTGATAATGGAGCAGTTAGTATTGCATATCCTACAACAAATAGTCGAAAGAATCCCAGAAAGGCCTAAGAACTGTCTAATTTCATGTTAATTGGAAGGTCGCGGGCACATTGAGACAGCTTCAATTTTTCTATTTCCGGGCTTATTACCATCCGCGCTCACGTCAAATGTGGCATTTACTTAATTTTAAAGTCAATCCACCCTTCCTAAGTAATTGTAGTACTTCAAAAGTTTCATTCCATAGTTGAAATTTTTGGATGGAATGAGTACATAATAGAGTATTTTATTAATTGTACACTGAAAAACGGACGGGGCATTTACTAATCCAAAAGGCATGTGATTGTATTCATATTGCCGATCTGGTGTCACAAAAGTTCGCCCGAGATTCTTCAGTAATGGGGATTTGGTAATAACCAGACGCTAGGCCGAGGAATGTAAACAAAGTTTCCTGCAAGTAAATCTAGTTTATCTTCCACTCGTGGTATCGGGTAGTGATCTTTCTTTGTTTTTCGGTTGAGAGCTTAATAGGTAAAGACTCTTTGGAGACATTTAATATTATGATTGCGCCGCGTCCATGTTTGATCTCGTACTGTCCAGGAAGGAGGTAATATTCTTTAACTTCAGGACCTCTTAATAATCCGTGTCTTCAGAGCTTACTAGACACTTTTTTTGGCGGTATCCTTTTAAACTTTATTTCATCAGGAGTTTTGATAATCAAAATATCAGGTTTTCCTGTGAACGAATGGCCTAACAACACAGAATATACCAGGACATCAATAGTTTCTATTAGCCCTTTGACTTAGAGCCCTTTGACTTCAACTGATGCCGAAACAACACTTATAGGATATATTGTGTATGCCGGTATTTTTAGCAGTTACCCGAGATACTTGTCTTTGTTACGAACCAATGTCTGAACTTTTGTTCCTATCAGCTTCGTTTAAGTTTTTATTTTTGAAACAATTAGCTGCTTGATGACCTAGTCGTTCGCAAGTAGAACACCTTAAAAGAGGCTTATCGCATTTAAAACTTGGGTGACCAATCTCATTACAATTAAAGCATCTAATACCAGATTTACTCATATTAACACCGGATCTCGAAGGACCAGGGCTAATTGAAAATTCACTAACCCTCCTGTCATAGGGCTGCCTCATCATGAACTGGTGTTCTTTGCTGTGAGTAGGTTTAACAGTCCTGAAATACTTTAATACCTGTTCTGGTTCACTGAATTGGGCTGCCTGAGCACCGACCTTTACTGCGCGATCCTCTACTCCATGTAGAAGGCAATCTACCGACTGCCGGCCAACAATCTTACATCTATTTAGTAAATTCACCTTCGCATAATAGTAATGCTCCAGAGAATCTCCATATCTTACTTTTATTCCTAACATTTCAGTTAACAGCTCAGCATAATCTTCTCGGCACGGAAAGGATTCAATAAGTTTCCTTTTCCATTCCGGCCAAGTATGTAATATCGAAGTTAGACCCTGATACCATGTTTTAGCTACACCAGTCAATTTAGGTAGTGAGTAATGTATAATTTGTTTTTCTTCCCAGCCGTAAATTTCTGCGCATTCTTCAACTTTATTTATCCACGTTAATATAGTCTGATCTTTAAGTAAAGGGTCGAACTCTGGTATTACATTGGTATTAAAAGTCATTGTAGATTTTTCCGACCCCTTAACTTTTTCTAAAATTGTGAGAAATTTTTCCATTAATTCACTGCTAGATTCTAGTTTCCTTGATCGTATCTTTTTCCCTGCAGGTGAACCATCCGAGGATTCTGATGTACTACTATAGTAGCGACGCCTCCTTACACGTGATGGTTGTTTAGTTCGAACCTCGTTATTTTCTTTTCTTGTATCCAAGTCCTTATCATTAAGATTCGGGATATTCGCATTTGAGTGCAGGTGATCTTGCACAAACTGTTGGCTCGAGTGTTGTCCATTTTCATCCGATCCAGAATATCTCGTTTCATTTCTTCTGGTCCCTGTTCCAGAAGATCCTCCCTCCAATAGATGTGCCAGTCCTTCCCCTCGACTGGTCACATCAGAGTACTTACACCCTTGTCCTCGGGCTACGGTCCTATTAAATCCTTTTGTCAATGCGTGTGCCAGCCCTTCACCTCGACTGGTCACAACGCCATCACTCATTTCCATTCCATTATCAGACGTATGTGCCAGCCCTTCACATCGACTGGTCACAACGCCATCACTCATTTTCATTCCATTAGTTCCATCAGACGTATGTGCCAGCCCTTCACATCGACTGGTCACAACGCCATTACTCCTTTCCATTCCATTAGTTCTATCCGATATATGTGCCAGCCCTTCACCTCGACTGGACACATCATCGGTGAACCTCAACCCTTTTTCCCGGGTTCTCACTCTATCCATTCCATTCTTTGGAGAGTGTGCCAGCCCTTCCCCTCGACTGGTCACACTACCAGCATTTTGCAACCTTTGATATCGGCCACTATCATCATCGTCCATCATAATTTATCCTGAAACTTCCAATCACTAGCTTATTATCTGTGGATTATTTAAATGTAACTAAAGATGTCATTTGCCAAGTAACACCTTTTTTTAATAAAAAAAAAAAAAAAAAGTATAATTTTCTTCATGAATTCCATGATTGGTTATAGTCTCATAACCCCTTGAGCACAAACCTGGTGCTTAGGCCAGGTTTCCATTGTCCATTTCCATTGTTACATTTCCTATTGTCTCATTTTTATGTGTACGCGATATAAAAAGTATCAAAATCAATTTAGATGGCGTAAATTTAAAATTCACATCATATTTGATACGGTACTTACGTTACGTTTTCCGAGCTATGAGCGTGTTAAGAAACCGTAAAGTTTCCTTCTTTATCCCACTTCTGAACTGTAGGGACAGGTCAGGGTGCAGTAATTACACGTATATCGATCTATTTGAAACGTATATTTAGCCATATATCATAAAACTCTATATGCTAACCGTGCCACGTCTCGATAATGACTGCCTTAAATACCCGATGGGCGACTAATTTATATTGTAACGCATGCAATACCTGTTAATAATATTCTTAACAAACAAAATATGTACAAAATATGTAGATATTCTAAAATACGTCTTTAAAAATATAGATAATTCTTACATTGATTATTAATTAATTCTTACATTGCTTATCGATTAAATCCAGAATTAACTCCACTTCCGTTTTTATCTATTTTCCGGTTCCGGTTCAGAAATGTATACGTAAATTCTATTACAGTTTCATACTACTTATTATGTATATAAACAAAGTATACGAATAATTATCCTAACACAACGGACTTCCGCGACCATCATCAGGTCGTCAGTCCACCTTGTGGAGGGTATACCCATGCTGCATCTTTCGGTAAGGGACAGCCATTCGAGAACCCGTTGGCTCCATCAGGCATCATTTTTACAAGCAATGTGCCCAGCCCATTGCCACTTCAGATTGAATTCTTCGGGTAATGTCGGTTGCTTTGGTTCTTCTATCTCCTAATTTCTGATTCAATAACATACAATAACAAAATTGCATTACGTAAAACTACCAAAATAACCTAATATAGAGTCATATAATTCAGGTTAGCGAATTAAATACACACTACGTACCTGACAAATCAAAATCACATTGAGAACTCATAATATTGCGAATTAGCTGTGTGTCCGAGGCTGCGCACGTGTTATATGTATATTCTTCACTGCTTTTATTTTTTTATACGGGACCCTAATATTTTTTAGTACTAAGATAAAGTAAAAATATTTCTCATAAATTCAACCACTTGCCGTGTAAAACTATGCACTGAATAGGAATTTGTTAAATTTTTACGCGGAACCCTAATCATTTTCGTAAACTAAAAGTACCCTTTTTTTTTTTTTTTTTTGACGAGTGGAATGCATTTACGCACTACCCTTACAAATTGCATTAGTGAGACCGAAGTCCCCCAATTGGTAAGGGGGTGCGGAGGGACATCTCCGCACCAGTGTGGGACTACGCTAAAAGTACCCTAAGCTACCCGGAGTATCTTCAGCTACCTACAAAAGTCTCATCAAAATCGGTCTAGCCGTTCTAGAGATTACCCGTTACAAACAAACAGACAGATGAAAACTTTAAAAATTGTATTTTTGGTATAGATGTCGTGTATACATTTATATCTTTTTAGTAAAAAAAAATAATTTTGACATAAACAGACACTCCCATTTTATTTATTAGTATAGGTTGTTATTAGTGTTGCCCACGATGAATAAAATAAATCAAATCAGGTACTCTACTTTCCTTTTGTCATCGACATCGATGGAATTCGGACATCGCGGCACGCGGCATGGCGGCGATGCGACGCGGCGAACATATTGCCTTTCTCTTTCTAATCGAATATTTCGTTGATTGACGTTCGTCGCATTTCGCATAACTTTTTAATTTAGCACGATAATACCGAAACACATTTTATGTATTGTAATCATTGGTTTTAAAATAATTTATTTTTGTAATATGTATTATATTATTATTATTTATATATCATCATAATATTTATTTATTTTAATTCAATAAGAAAACCCGAAGGTTTTCTTTTAGTTTATTCATGTCAACTGTCAGTATATCTTACGCGTGCTCTCTGCTAATGTAACATGAGTTTTAATGGATTCATTGAGGAGGCCGTCTAAGATAGAACATATTTAAAATTGGAACGTCTAGAAACAATAGGATTAAAAAAAGGAAAGGATTTTGTCATCATCAAGATTTCAAATGAAAATATTACAAAATATAATAAATAGATATAACACGATGCAGTGGGAGAGGAGGACCTGAGATAATGAATAATGGAGCGATCCTTTGGACAAAAAAGATCCGGCAACACTATTACACTATACCGTACAGACTTTTGGATGAGACAAGCGAAAATCTTAGTCGATCAGGAAATTACTATGACCTATACAGGCGTACTATTCAACAAATTCTGGTATAAGTATTGCAGTGCTATATGGGACGAGTTTATTTACTGACAAGGTTTATTATTTTTTATACATATTCTGTGTAAAGAAAACCTTTGGTTTTTAATATTATTATTTTTATAATACTATTTTCATGTTTTCAATTCCTTTTGTTTAATGGTTTCCTTTGTCTAAATTTAATTTACTTGTCCTCGCGACAGTACACTTAATCCAAACGGTTTTCTGTTATATCGCCTTTTGTTTCAAAGTATAAATTCATACCTACATTTCATAGATCGTATTTTTGAACAGTATTTAAATTATTATTACGTACTAAATTATTTGCTATGTTTGCAAGAGGTCTTGCTACATATTATTTCATCTTTGTTGCACTTATTATGACTTGATTGCAACTCACTTGGATTCGGCGAAGTGTGTTTTCTTCTTCCATACATCCCTATTAGTTGCCATCTCTTCGTCTTTTCTTTCATATTATTCATATTATCCACTCCGTTCACATTTTTTTCGGCCTTCCTCCACTTTACCACACTTCCACATATGTCATATTCGTTGCTATTTTATCGTTTCTCATCCATACATATTTTATTTGGCCAAATAAAATAATATGTTCTTTAACTTAATTAAATACCTAGGTAAGTCGGTTTGGTTGAGGGAACTTGGGGAGTAGGGGTGGGAGGGTGTACTCCCTACCCGCTCCCAGGAGCGTAGGGTTGTGACTTCTTGGCGGCCACTGGAGCACTCGCGGTGAATGCTTAGTTCGATCCCGTGTTTGCTCCAACTAGGTGGCGGGAGGTACCGGGGGGTTTAGTGGGTAGTGACCAACGGCGCTTATCGCTGCGAGTCCCACACTAATCCTGTGTGACAGCCTCTCTCGTGCTTTTCGTGCGAGAGACTGTCACACATCTTCGTTTCGTTTCAACCAGATCTGGAAGGGGGGGTCCCTATCAGATCTGGCTGGACGGCTAGTGCGTAAATGCATTCCCGTCGAAAAAAAAAAAAAAAAAAAAAAGGTAAGTCGGTTTATTTATCTTGACTTTTTTTGTTAACTAGCTGTGCCCGCGACTTCGCTCGCGCGGAATACAGACGCCTCTTCCAACATTTTTTAAACAATTTTTTATTAATAAATTAAATAGCGCCATCTATAAATAACCATCAGAAGTACATATATAATTTGCTTACTTAATCACATTCATAAGACTTCGTCTCCCATGTTATCAAAAATGAACAAATCATGAACTGTCCAATTAACTACAATGAAATAATAGTATGTTCCGCGCCATATTTATACCTATTGACATTCAGTGCAATACCAAAAAATGACTCTTTAATTGAACGCCAAAAATGCCAAGATGATTGTCTTAAAATTGAACATCAAAATATTGTTTAATTATTAATAAATTAAATATTACTGTCTTAGATATTTATTATATATTTTTAGATACGTAGAGAAGGTTAAATTAAAAAAGAACATAAATCTCACTTCCGATGTAAGATACGAAGCTTAAATAAATTGGATCCTACCTCAGCAAACCGTACGGAGTATCTCGCACCCGTACGCTGTACGAAGGTTAGCCGTGATGCTCCACCACGCCGCACAGCGCACACCGGATAAAGCACGCAACACTGGGCATTCAGCACAGGGCGCACCGCACAGGGCACGCCGCGCAAAACGCGGTGGTTTCCCCTCGGTCCTTGGCCTTCGGTACTTGGCCCTCGGTGCTCGGTGGTCAGCACGAGCGACTTGAGAACCCAGGCCCGCAAGCGCCTACGTTTGAGACTACACTCCTTTTCGATGCTTTTTTGTTGCAGTCCAATTTTACATGGATTGCGTTAGTGCGTTTTTAATTTTGTTAGGAGGGATTTTTCTCCTACCAGTATATACTATACATATATTTTATATTATGTCATTCTGTTTAATTTCAATCAATCCATAAATTATTTGTTCTCGAATAAGAATAAAACGTATTTATTTACAAACTATAACTATAACTTTTGGTAGAGTAGACATGTTTTAATGAAATAAAGTTTTGATGTTACCCCCCGGAATATGCTTTAAAATATCTTTTTGAATTTTTAAATATACATAGTAGTTTCTAATTGATACCTGCACAGACAAACAGACAGACTGACAGAAAGATATTTCTAAAAATGATAGAAATGTGTTTAATTACCTATTTTTAGCCCCTTGCAATAATTCTTATAAGTTTAGATATTAATATTTTTTTATAGTCTGTACTGAATTATTTAAGGTGTAAATAACACAGTATTCGTCGTCTTTGATCACCTGCAAAGCGATAACCATACATATAGTTAAAAACATCTACGTCTGATTTTAGTCTGTCGAGTTTTCTAATGCAAACAAACATTTTCATCATCAATGAATATGAAAAACAAAAGAAATTATGAAAAAAAATTAATAGAAGCTTAAATTAAACTGCAGTTGAAATGTGCTAAGGAAAAATCAATTCATTTGAAATGAGAAAACTATATATAATTGAAATAAATACAGAGGAATGTTGTCAAATCACGCAAGAATCAAACTAAGGTACTTTCACAACTAAATCGATTGTACGGAGAGAGTCGTTTTACGATGTCATCTTAACATTATAAAGCTTGTCGTAAGCGATCTACACTCTTCATAACTATTACAACACCATTGCATTTACTTCAATTGGAAAAATAACATTCTTTTAAATTTCCTATAAAAAAAATCCTTAAAGTAATAGCGATGATTGCTCGGTTCATAATGCGATCAGATTCCAAGTCGACGCACACAGGTTCGAAACAAAATTATAATAATCCTGTGCTTTGAGTGAAGTAAATTTTCGTGAAGAAACCACAGCATTAGTGTGTTTACCCTCCTTCTTTTTTTTTTTTGACTTGGGGAAATGCATTTACGCACTACCCTTACCTATTGTATTAGTGAGACCGAAGTCCCCCAATACAATAGGTAAGGGGGCACGGAGGGACGAACTCCGTGCCAGTGTGGGACTCGCCCGGGCGTGATGCGCCCGGAAATACCCACTAAAACCCCCCGGGGCCGTCCGCTGCATTTGGGATGGGGGCGACACGGGGTGGCTTTCGCAAGCACTGCGTCGCCCCCTGCAGCGAACCCACCAGGCCTCGTCCGTGCAATGGCCCGGTAGGGATGGAGGAGAATACTTCCTCTCCACCTCTTAGCCCGCCTCAGAAGGAGGCACGACCGTCCTGGTCGACAGTCCGGGGGGCAGGATATACTTCCTGCCCCCCATAAATAGAAAAGGGTGTCCTAGACAATATAATCACTTACTAAGTCTATACAGCATAAAGAGAATTATAAATTAAACTTAATTCTTAATTTACAAGAAAATATTAACAACTTGTACACTTCTTTATAAAAGTTTATACAGAACGACCTAATTCCATCACCTGTAATTTATATACTATTATCGGCTAGATTTTCATGCAAAGTTCTTAACAAATTTTCGGGTCTTAGTTAGAGCTATCCTTTCAAGGGATCGGTTGGAAAATCTTAGAATTCACGCAAATTGCACGATATCCAAATTATATCACGTACAAATGCCATTTTTTTCAAAATTGTCATAATCTTGAACACGTAACATCAAAACTACGTACAATTTGTTAATTCAACGCAATAACAACATGAATTTCATTTAACACAATAAAATTGCATGTTTTATACGATCCGATTTTATAAAACAATGTCAAAATACCGTTTGTTTAAAGTTCATACGTTTACATAATAATAACAACATTATTTTAAAATTGAACACATTTTTTTTTTGTCTTTGTTGATTGCTGAAAGTGGTCTTAACGGTCGGCAAACTATTACAAAAATATTATTGTAATAATTATTTGTATTAAAGAATTATTTATTATATTTTAAAACTAAGTGGATCTGGTTGCGTTTAATTTGTAGGACATTAAGTTTAGATTATCGCTAATCAAAGATGGCCATAGATTAATTTTAACTTTTTAAGTCGGCCTTATAAAAGTCAGTTATTCTTAATGTTACCGTGGGTTTCAGTATTCGCGACTCTGCACACCGGGCAAGTCCAACATATCACCCTATCATCTCTATCCCGGGAGATTCGACTTCCGGATTAGAGATGGCAGGGGGGATGCGTAAATGTATTTCCCATGTAAAAAAATAAGGTATTCTTAATGTTGTTGTATAAACAGATTAGATTTAAAATAACTTTTCCGATAAATTTATAAATTTTTTATCAGCGATCATGTCCCAACTAAGGTAAGTAGACTATAGAATAATTCGAGCGTTGAATTTTCGTTTTAAATAAAAAGGCCGAGGCGTCTGCAAACTAAATCTACCTACTGAGGAGATGTTTAAAAATATTACGTAAGCAACATTTTCCCCCTTTGTCAGAAATTGTAAGCAGAGATCTTCGACGTAAGCATTGTTATAATTTTTGAAAAATTAAATGAAATAATAATAATATTGCTTACGTAATTATTATTCAGACTTCCCCTCCCCACCTCCAATTGATGCTCACGTAATACCTGAAAGACCCCTAATAATAACGCCTTATTCGTCATATATATACATATTTTACTGCTTGAGTAAACGTAAACTAAAGAAATTAATGAAGCAATACGTACTGAATGAGTTTAAAAAAACACGGTTAAGTGCAGTATGTGTAATATTTTAAAATGATTTAAACACCAGTGCGAGATAGTTGCGCAACCGCTCGCATTCAAAATTAACTAACCTATAACTCTATTTAAAGAAACAACGTGGTAATTAAAATTACTAGCGTTTGACTAATAGTCGAAATTCAATCCCAATGTTTATTGACAATTTAAAACAACAAAGAACGTACAGACAAAGCACTCGTGTCAAAAATGAAAATTCTTTGACAACCTTTTGTTTAAATCTGTATGAGAAATTATTAATAAGGAGAAACCGAAAAAGAGGTAAAAATATGCACTCTAAAATTCCAATCCCTAATATACAGTCACGCGCACACTTCCTCAAGAATTTAGCAGACGAAATAATAATTATACAGTCAAAAGTCAATCAACAGTAACCGTAACAGTAACAGTAACAGTAGTAGAATACACAAAGTAACTCAAAGGCCAATCAAAGGGACTATGCTCGGAGTTCCACTGCAGGATAAAATCAAAAATTAAGAGATCCGCAGAAGAAACATAGTATCCGACATTGTCCGAAGAATTGCCAAACTTCAGTGGCAATGGGCTGGGCAGAAAGCTCGTAGAACCAATGGCCAATGGGGCCAAGGAATTCTCCAATTGCTGCCGCGTACCGGAAGACGCATCGTAGATAGACCTCCAACAAAGTGGACCGAATACCTAGTGAAGCTTGCGGGAATCCTCTGGATGCGGGTGTCGCAAGACCGTCGTTGTTAAGATCTTTGGGGGACATCTATGGCCAGCAATGGACGTCTTTCGGTTGAATGAGTGGATGGAACACATACCAAAGCCTACACCTAAATGCACTAGGTCACCGTCAACCTTCAATATTAAAAATAAAATACTATATTATGACAAGCCGTGATAAAAATAGAACTAATTAAGAGTACAAAATACAAATACCCTTTATTTATATTCTGTGTCTACCGATCTTTCCTCTCAACTCTCTATAAAGATAAAGCGGCAAGCGAAAATAGATAAACGCGTTTTCTATCCCTTATTAAGGTAAGATAAATATTAGTCGTTAGAAATCTGACAAGTCTAAAGATAGTGTTGGGAAACGACACGTTTGTAGAGTTGTGAATACACACGCAATTATTTACCATAAATTACTTTATAAATAGCTGAAAGAATAAAACAGTGCAAGACATTTCCCTCCTCCGTTTATAAGCCGAGTTTCTTATTTTTCTGTTTAATAGCAATGTATGAGATCAATTTTGTTCCAAAAAAAATTTGGAAACACTTTGTTTTTTTTTTCTTTGAATGTTGAATAATTACTTTTGTCCCATTTCAAATACTAATGTGGCAAAAGATTGCGCTAAGCCTTGGAGAAAATGTATATTTTAAAATTTTATGTATAAGTCATTATGTTATATGACACACGATGAAAAAATTGGTAAGATGGAAGATGTAATTTTGAATAAAAGTTGTGATTGATAAGCAAAAAAGTAGTTTTTTGCATTGCAAAAAACGATTTACGAGTACATCGTTCTTTATTATCCGAACTGGTAAGGAGTGAAATTCTCTCCAGGCGTCTGTCTTCCCACCCACCTATAATATGATAAACTTCAAAAAAAGGTGAATAGGCATCTTTTGGGTAAGCGTTGTCCAACTCTGGCCTCATCTGCACTTTTCATCAGGTGAAATGGAGGCTAAGCGTGTGCCTAAATAGGCCTTTTATATAAATATATATAAAAAAATCATTTCTGAGGAGGACAACGACCCAAAACAGCCCTACGTCTATAGATACTTTAAATTGTTTTATATTAATCTATTTTTTTATTTAACAAACGCGTAAAAATAGATACAGGTACGTAAACATGGCCGACATAATTAACCGCTGATAAGATTAGTAATTATTAAACAAAAAAGAAAACATTGTATCGTAATTGATTTTGTTGTTTAAAATATGAATAAATTAAATTAGACCTAATAAAGTGTGAAGAATTTTAGATTTGCTTTCGAATTTAATTAGTGAGTGAGAGATGGATATTTTTATAATAAATGACACCTGAGAAGTTTAATTTCACAGCTATTTTACAATCAATAAATTAAGATAAATATAAATAACTTTCGCTCAATAATTTGATTTAGATCTAATTTCAAGTTTCAGCCATCTTTGTTTTTGATTATTTCAGGTTATTCGTTAATCATTAGCAATAGTCTACGCCTTTTTAAGTGTATCCGTGAATTGGGATTCTTTTTTACGAACTGAATAACACTATTATTAACCTAAAAAGCCTTAACAGCTTCACTTAGGCTTTCTGGCGGTACTTAAATCTCTAAGGCGAAAATCGATAACTAGTTCCGATACCAGTACCATATTAGTACGAACTTTCTACTTTAACGACCAAGGCGTACTAATAGATGTTTACACATCGAATATTGTGTCATATTATTTTGTTGTTTTACGGAAACTTTAGACCAATTACGTGAAATTCGATGCAATTTCGCGTCGTTTCGAAAACCTATCTGTACTGTACTTAAAGCAAAACTATGTAACTCAGCAGGCAGATGGGATGGCTCATTGTTCATCGATTGTGCAAACAATTGCGCAACACAATTGTTGTTGGTAAAATTGCATCGGTTCGTAATCGTGGATGATTTAAATTGGAAGCGAACTGCGAATCTATTACTAGGTTAGGAAGTACAGTCCGGTCGATGTATCTTACATGTCTTATCTTATATGTCACTTATGGAATAAAGAAGTAAATGAATTATCTAGATGATGCGAGCCCACGTACCCTACAGGACACGGGAAACATGACATTCCGGCATTTACGGAACAATTGGCAACTAGTTAACCATTGGCAAAGTTAACAGAAGTTAACATAACAACGAAGTGTTATTTTGCTTTGACATATTGTAGTCCTTGTTTTTAAATCATTGCAATATCAACTTGGAGTATTTGACCTTACCTTACCTTACCTTATATAGGAGGTTGCAGAGGTGAAATGTATTAAAAAAATTGACGAGGAACGTGAACTCTTAGATGGCACAAATATTCTCTGAAAAGTTCTAACCATTTTGTAAAAATCAAACTAAAACAAAATCGGGTCTAAATAACTTGTATTCATAGACGTAATAATTAACAAAACAACAGTAATTGTTGAAATTTCACAAACGCGACCTTTATATTAGAGAACGCTTAGCTGTAAATAGACCATTAAATGAATACCTAATATAGACGTACAGACGTACACGTTAAATTATTGTACATAAATAATGAGATCTTAAGTAGTGATATTATAGTAATCGAGTTAGGAAGTTGCAACAACGTCGAGGCAATGCCAAACGCAGCCTACGTTGAGTACAAAGTTTAGGCCCCCCACACACACTCACTTTGTTTTTACATTTTAAAAACGAGATACAAAGACGACGTATTTTAATGAATGCACCTTAATTGTTTTGCGTTATTATTAGAGAGAGATATACCTGTAGTAGTTCTCCTATCTCGATTGTTTCTTGCTTAATATGTCGATTTCCCATAAAAATGAGACAATAGGAAGAATTAGGAAAACAATGGAAAGCTGGCGTAAACGCCAGGTTAGTGCTCAAGGGGTTATATGAAACATTGCACTAGAGCGAGTACTCAATAATCAATTATTTCGGAAAATACACATTAAGTATATTTCGTAGTATTGTCGTGTTATGTTTAAATCAGTATTTAAACTTTCAAATGAACATAAATATACATTGCTGACGTCATCAGTATTCGTATCACCTGTCCCACAAGCCACAAGACAACTCATAACTTAGGTCATTTCGGTTGTCCACCGTACCATGCACGCTGTGCGATCCTCGCGTCTGATATGACTATTATATTAAGATACAGTCGCACCGAAAACCGATAACAACAACGGATATTAACTTATAAATGCATTGACCTCTATGTATTTCCGGCCTTATTTTTTTATTGTTATTACATACTTGAGTTTGTTTATGACTTGCTTAATATTAAAAATGCCGGTGTAATTGACGGGGCTAATACTGTAAAGTAGAGAAAATGCTGGTATAAATAACTAATACGTGGCTTAGAATTCTAGTCTTTGAAATAACTATGTCGGGTAATATCGGCCATGATCGTTAATGAAAATTTGGGAAAAAAAGAGCGTAAGAACTTAGTACACGTGTCAGAAGTGAAATTTCTTTTTTATGATGCAGTAATTAAAAAACTAATAATAATTATAACTATGTAATGTATTAATGAGATTTGTTATTATATTATTATTATAGTCGAAATTTTTAATTATAAAAAAATATCCACAGGCAAAATGTATAGTTTTTTATTATTTTTAAGTAAATAACAAAACAAGAAAAATTTGATAAAACTGTATGAACATGCCATTGGCGGAAATGTACATATTCATTATTTAAAAAATCGGTATAAGCTTAAGGATAACAAAGTGGTGTAAATATACGGCGCTAATAATATTCGACTTTGATTAATTATGGTTCTTTAAATTCAACCTAGTCCTTTATTTAGCTTATATGTTATTGTGATAAAGTTTAGACAGTTATTTCCATTGTATCCAAGAGTACATTGGTTAACTCTAGCTAGCACAAACTACAAAATTATGAATAGTACTAAAACAAAGAATATATTGAAGTAAACAGAAGCAGATGAATAAAGTAATCATTTTAATTCTAGTGCATTTTTATAGTTTATTCTTTTGAAGTCGGTTTTGTATTTAATTAAAAAACAATTAAAAATGTATGTTCTGTTAGGTGGTGAAGCTGTGAAGCTTACTTAATAGCTTTGGCAACGAATATATGAAACACGTGTAAGTGTCTATAATATTCGAAAATTTTTCGCGATTTTCCTGAGTTCCACTGATCAGATCCCGATTTTGATGCAAATGGAACCACATCGGGAGCGTACTCCTTCGATTATAAATAATATTTGCAAATCGGTCCACAGTCGACGGAGAAATCACGTAACAAACATAACAAAACACATACCGACGAAATGAGAACCTCCTCCTTTTTGAAATCGGTTAAAAAATA
Organism: Samia ricini; assembly: GCA_014132275.2. Lineage (NCBI taxonomy): Eukaryota > Metazoa > Arthropoda > Insecta > Lepidoptera > Saturniidae > Samia > Samia ricini. The sequence goes on from AP028158.1 coordinate 18,065,171, forward strand.
AATAACTTAATTATTGTCTATAATATTGATTAAATATATAATAATTTTCCAGTCTACTTACTGCATATCAATAAAAGTTTCACGTTATTGTGATTATTCAAATCGGTAACGAAAACAGTAATTAAACAAACCGTTAGTACCGAGAATACAATAAATCATAAAGTATAATAATATAACAAGGAAATTGTGCTTCGTAATCTGTTAACCATTAATTGCTTCGCGATACATGTGTGTGTCTTAGTGATGGGATACACAATAATCGATATTTTTCAGCCGTTGTAAAGCCGTAGTCATCCTCGGGACTACAGTAATACAGTATAACGTAAGCATTAATTGCGAGGGAGGAGGAGGGGGAGAGGGTTCTATTATGCTTTGCTAATTTTTTACGACATGAGAAACGTAAGAAAAATTTAAATAAATATATGCTTAAGTTTAAGTAGGCGATCGTTTAAGTTTATTTCACTACATTTTAAGTTTTTTTAATTAGTGTGTAGTCTCAGTGCTTTGAGCACGATCTCACTTGATGTTAATTGATGATGTGTTCCAGTATGGTAAACACACTAAGCTTAAAGGTTCTCAAGTGATGGTGGCGGAACACACCTATTGATGTTTGGCGACATGTTTTTAGACTTGTGATCGATAGCTACCCAGGCGGGTTTTATTAGAAAATGCCCTACCACCATACTATGGTTTCATCACGATGTTTTCTTTCGCCGAAAGCATAGGCTAATTTTATATTAGGCGGGCGTCTATTAACGCGGATTCCGGCCGTATTACCAACTGCGCCATCAACGCTTCTCTCCTAATCGTTTAATAGTTGCTTTTATTTCATTCATATAAATGTTAAAACAAATATTCATAAACCACGCCCACTTAGAATCAATCCAATTCTACTTGGCCACATAATCGTTAACATGTATAAAACTTGTAAGTGGTTATTTACACGCATTACTTTATTTAATATTTATTTCATCCACTTAGTTACTAAATAGGTGAAAACATAATTTAATATTTGCACTTTACCAAATCCAACGCTCACTATAAATAAGTGTAGAATTTTCTGGTATTAACAGTAAGAAAAATTAAATATCACAAGAATTGCATAATCTGTCATTAATTAATTAATTTCTTCTTTGTGGAATACCAAGTATTGTGATACTGGATTAATAATGAAATTGACAAAAAAGAATAACTTGACCAATTGTCGATACTAATTATTTAGGATCGGTACATCACTACGTATGGTAGATATGAATATATACACGAGTGCATCGGATATCGAACCGGCCGCGCGGTCGGACCTCGCCCGCTAGAGAGGGCAACATAACGGCATTTCCCATCCTAAGTAATTGAAACAGCGTTTACATCATTTATGTAATAAATCAATACAAATAAATTAAATTGAAGTGTCTATTTTTAATATCAAAATAACTTTTCACTAAATACATATGAATGTATGTAACTCTCAATCGAACTAATCGACAGACAGTTACATACGGCCGGTTTAAATATCCGGTCTCAATTACCTATTTAAATTCAAAATTTAAACCCTTTTTTTTCTCTAAATAGCCAAGCCAAGTCAGTCAACAGTCAGAAAAATTGATATATTTTTGGTTTTATCTCAATCTATTAAATTCCGTCCATAGAAAGACGTTGCATTTTATGTCAGGATCAATGACACCCATCTAGAGCTGAATGCGAATTCAATATCCTAGTGGTTTTGACGTGATTTTCATAAGCGAGCGTTTACTATGCAAATAAATATCAAATTAGTATAATAATATCATAATCAGATCTAAATCTAGATTCTTAATTTAGATGTAGGTTATCTCTATTATAAATTACTTTCACTGTTATGCGAATCGCGGAACCCGTTGTATTATCGAATAATCAAATAATTTATGCTCTCTGTGGTGTGGGGTGTAACTTTTATAAGAAACTACCAACCCGCTCCGGCTTCGCACGAATGTATGTAAACCTCTAATTAATATTTACTTATACAGTTACTGACTGGTAATGTAACTTTCTCCATGTGAAATAATATTTAAAATCGGTTACCTAAACAGTTTTTTTTATTTTATCTAGACTCCTTTCATTTTCCATCCAACTAAAGGAAGACTAATCTCTCCCCGTTTAAAGTACGAGTACGTTGGACTTAAAATACCCACTTATGGTTTCCCCACACAGCGGGCGGGTCGGAACCCCAGCACGATGTTTCGATAGTAGACATCGCGTCAACGCGAGCAGAGTGCAAAATTTTCTACAGTAAAAGCACGCTATGTCCTGACCCGCTCGCTTTATGGCGATACCAAAGTGCCGCATTTTCGGGGCGACATGAAATCATTCAAGCATGCTCCGCGTCGCCCAGGTGACAGACCCGGTCTAATATTTAATTTGAGCCTCTCTCTCTTTATCTTTCATCACGTGGGGGAGGGCAGCCAGTCACAGGCACCCCCCCTTTCTCTCCGACCGCCAACCAAGATAGATCCGGTTCATCTCCCGTTCTTATACAGGTGACAAGACAGAGAAACTGAGGGGAGGGAGAAATTGGAAGAAGAAATTATATCAAGAGCTACTTAGTGGTAAAGTCGTGGTAGATGTAGCCCGACATGATGATATCGACTGTCGGTAGATTTTCTACTTTTATTGAACATGTAAGGGAGAACAATTATTTTAATAAGCTTGTAAACACATGAGGATATGTTCGTTTAATAAACAGTTATTAAAATTTTACCGATGATGGTGTAGTGAATTTGCGGCCGGATTCCGCGTTAATGGACGCCCACCTACTTTAAAATTAGCCTATGCTTTCGGTGAAAGAAAACATCGTGAGGAAACCATAGTATGATGGTAGGGCAAACCCAACTATTCAACTCTAAAATCAGCCTGAGCTTTCGGTGAAGGAAAACATGATGAGGAAACCATTGCATGGTGGTACGGCATTTTCTAACAATACCCGCCTAGGTAGCCACCACTCTCAAGTTCGAAAACCTGTCCCCAAATACCAATAGATAAGTTCCGGCAGCATCACATGAGAACCAGTATCTAGGCTTAGTGCGTTTACTATCCTGGACCATATCGTCACTTAACATCAGATGAGATTGTGGTCAAAGCACTGAGTCTATACCATGTAAAAGAAACAATGCATATGAAGTCGCGTGTGTCGGTTAGCTTAAAATAAACGTGTTTAATAGAAACTCCTACAATACAAGGTTAGTTTATCCAACAATTAAGTTTCCGCACGTCGCGCCGCGCGTCAAGTAAATATTCATTATAACACTTAGTAATCGGCCATTCGTAAACAGCATTTCTAAGTGAAATGGGTGAAAATGACCGTGGACACGCTCCACGGAATACGAACCACACATTACGTATGCCACCGGCCCTTTGGTAAAACGTTTTCGGACCTCTAATGATGTTGTTACTTCATACGTGTCAGCCATTTTGAATTTTAATCATGTAATTAATCTTAGATATTAATAATACTTTGAAAAATAATACGTATAGAGTAAGTATAGAGCGACAAACTTATCTGATTCGGTGGTCAAAAGGTAACTAACGACGCCGTGTTTAAATGTCAATAGATTTTGTTGACATTTCTCCTCCTCGACCATAGCTGCGTATGTTTATTGCTGTTTTTTTTTTTTTTAATTAAACATATTTATAAATTAAAAATGGTAAACCTTATAATATTACCTACTTCTTTGTAAATAGTATTTACTGGCAATACTAAAAGCTATCACAGTGACGCTATCACCAGGTCAGATAAATTTGTGGGGCTATATTTTAATTGATTTTCTACACATAGTATAGAACAAATTCGCTTCCCACGTTTTTGCGCTTACTCGTCCTAAACCCTCAGCAGATATCTGTGCAGTCCGCGTAGAATTGTGTTTGTAAAACAACGATTTCAATAAAATATTTAGAAATAAATGGATATATTTTTACCATTTCGATATTAAACTAAACATTTTGTTTTTTAGTTCAAAATCAAAATCAAAATTTATTTATTCAATTTACGCCCTAAGAAGGCGCTTATGAACGTCTAAAACACTACCACCGGTTCGGAAAACAACCCAGTCGAGAATAGCCGGCAATAAACTCGATCTGGTTCTTTTTTTTTTTTCATAAATATAATATATATCATTTTTTTTGTCATATAAAATAAAAAACTATACAAATCGTAGTTTTTAGTGGAAGCACAGAGATGTGAGTTATTTCCAGACATCACTATCGTTCACGTAATGATCCACCCTGTAATAACCTTTTGAGATTAAAACTTGCTTGACATAATACTTGAACTTATTGTCAGGTAAATCGGTAATGTTACTTGGGATCTTATTGTAAAACCGAATACTATTACCTATAAAGCTTTTATTACACTTACTTAACCTAAAGCGTGGGACAGCCAACTTGTCTTTACTTCTAGTATTAAAATTATGAAAAATAAAATTAGTTACTTATATTCATACAAATTTGCATCCCCTTTTCGCACACAATGGTACCGAAATAAATATTCTTTGGTTCTAAGATCTAAATTTGTTTACATTTTCACCAGACTGGATCGACTCAAGTAACACATAAACCTTATTTGTTACGCCTTAATAAGGAGAAAAAAATATATAACATAAAAAAAAACAATTAACAAATCTGTGAGATATCTTATTAATATAACAAGTACACCGGGTACCGGACCGTGCGAGAGGCAAACAATGACTGAACGTTTAATGTTCCATATTTAAATTGCATCTTTTTTTTTAAAATAATAATTGACCAATAGTGATTGCGGTCCCGTTATTACACTGCGCTTGAAACTTGTGCTCAGTGATTTTGAAGATTTAAGTATGTTAACAATTTACGTTTTTTTTTTTTCAAAGTTTTATCTTTGCTTTATCTTGTGTTTTGTAGCTCTTTTCTTTATATCATTTTGTGTAGGTTCAGAACATTTATCAGTCATTTATCAGTGGTATTTAAATATGTTTTTAAGTAATAATCTAAAATTAATTAATGAATAATATGACAAATCAAAAACATCGCCGTCTAAAACCACTCGGCTGGCATTCGGAGACCACTGCTAAGGCCCTCCGGTTATGATCGAGTGACCTTATTTCTTGCACTACCAACTGCGCCATCTTCGCTCTAAACTCGATAATCACTAAACCGATTTATATAATTGTATTTTGAAACTTAGGTAACTAAATTATGAAAATAAATCTGAAGTAATTAAATAAAAATAACCACCAGAACATTCTCTGGGAAAATTGTTAACTTTTGCGGCACACCTGTAAAGCCGGTCATTCTGCAACTTATTAGAATAATATCGAATTAAATTTAAATATAATTCCAAAATCATTATTCCAAGGTGAACGGCATTCTCTCATTATAATGTCTTTATTGATGTAATCGCGAACCATGACATATACATATGTAAACATTACATTCTCATAAAAGGCAAAGTCTCTCCATCCGTCCATATAATAATGTTACAGAAAACAATGCGTTTATAAAAAAAAAACAAGCGAGACTTACAGTAATCGCATAGGATGCGTAATTTGGAAACAACAAATTTATACATATCAATTGAGCAGCAGAAATTAACCCTCAAAATGTAATAAAGTAAAATACTGAAATATTTATTATTCATTATGACTTACTGGAATCAACTTTTATCAATAACTAGCTGTATGCGCACGGCTGTGCCCGCGTTTTATAGAAATTATCACTGCATAATATAGTTTTTAATTTTTGATACGGAATCCTAATTACTTTCCAAAAAATTATTTGCCACTAACATCAAGTAAAGGTATTTGTCACAAATTCAAATACCGTAGTAAAACTGCATATTGAATAGGATTTTATTCAATTTTTTATGAGTTTTATGTTTTTTACGCGGAACCCTACTTAGTTTTGAAAATTAAAAGTAACATAAGTTACGCAGAGTTAGTTCAGCTAACTACCAAAAAAACTACCGTCAAAATCTGTCCAGCCGTTCCCGAGATTACCCGTTAATAAAAATTTTGACTTTTGTCCGGTATTCTGGAGAATCCCTTGCGTTTTATGGGACAAAAAGTATCCTAGATGTAACTTTATAATATTAGTTATCACCGTATCAACTTTCGTGAAAATTGGTTTAGTACTTACAAAGTGATACGCGTACATGGGGAAAGACAGACAAAAATTCTTAATAAAATATTATTGGCATCTATATCGATAACAAAGTCCATCCCAATTATAATTTACAAAAAATAATTAATGTACAGATTTGGCCTAGTTACAGTTTTATTTTAGTATAGATTGGCACTTTTTCAGACACTACTTCTCATCAACAGTAAATCCAATAGAGCGCGCTACTACGTTGCTTCCTGTTACACACTTCCGTCTCTCTTCACGAACTCACTCCCACAGATTAATAAACACAGTGGAAAGATGTTACAATATTTAAGTATAGGAGCACCTTTGATCCTTGATTTTAATAAAATATTAAACGTTTTTGAATACTACAAATAATTAAATTAAAAATAAATAATAAATGCAGTAATAACGGAAAGCATGCTAATCACAATATGCAAACAAGAATAAACGAACGAATACAATATTAGCATAAAAGATTGCGTGCTCATACAAAACCGCGAATGTCATTACTGTCCGTTACAATTGCATACGTTATATCGTACTACCGGTTTACGGTCTAATGATTAGAGTAATAACATCGGGATTAGTCCATTGAAATGTTACATGAGCTTTGCATTTTTTAGAGGACGCAATTTTATTTTTGGGACATGTTTGGGGGGTCAATAGAAGCTTAACCTCAAGTTTGTGGGGTCGCCACCCTTGTCCTCCGGTCTTCCATCTTGGAAAAAGGGATGAAAACACTTTTTTCGTGATATCTCGGAAACTATACGTCTTACAAAAAATTTGTAGCAAATTATTTCGCCTACAAATATGTTTAGGTAATTTTTTGCCCTAAATTAAAAATTTTCTTTTTGTCTATAACTTTTTTTTAATACATTTTACAAAAAAATTACCTCAGACCAATCTTGTAGGTAATCTTTTGAGGATTTTTTTTCCCTATATATTTTTTTTAATTTCATTTAAAATGAAGTTACAGCGCTCCAAAGTTGACCGGGTTCATCAATGCTCATGAGAATCCGGTCGAAATGAAATGTTTAACTTATTTTTAATTTTTATTGTAAATATATTTTTACAAAATTTTTGTTATATTCGTACAATTTTACTTATTCATTTCTAACTCTTTTCTTCTCCACCTATGAGGTAGAGTCTGTAGGAGCGTTTTTTTTTTACGTGGTATCCCCAGTAGGCCTACTCCACGGACATCTTGCTTATAAGGTAATCCTCGGTATCATAATATTTTTAATCACTTATTAGCTAGCTACTCTAATCGACTTTTCTTCGATGGTCCAGGCTGTGGCTCAGAATCAATCAATGTCAAATGTGAAAGTTTGAGGAATGACAGAAGTTATAATTGGAGTCATAGTTGAAAATTCATCTTCAAATTCATTTTCTTCCATTAACTTTGATATTTCCTTAATGTTGCTGCATGTTTCGCCAGAACAATGGAGGCATACTGTAGAGCATTTCAGGCATGCTTTTCTGCAGCCACACATGCTTCCACAGTTTCCTTTGCACCTGCAAAAAAAAAATTCATGGGATCGGGGGGTGCTGGAGGCTTGGAAACTTGTATTGGCATCCAAATGTTTGCATGTTTTTTCCAGCCCCAATCTTCAGTATTTTGATATCTTCGGAGCCACGACTGGACCTGGTGATATACTCGGAGACTGAAAACGAGCAGCATCTTGTGTTGAAGGCAGCGATAATAAATTAAACGAATTTTTAGTCACTGTCTTGGCAAATCGTTTGTATCGCAATCCGTCTAGTGAGTCGTCTTTATTACCGCCGTATAAAGCTATGAAAAAACGTTCGCCAACAAGAGTGAGCAAAGATGGATCGACTTTCTCACTTAGGAATAGCGCGGTACCACCAGCTAATTCAGGATGTTTCTCCATAATTTTTATAAATTTTAATTTCCCCATATTAAAGGCTGCTGATGTTGTATCACATCCTGAAAAAGCATGAAGAAACAGCAAATTCTGTGTTATGAGATCTTCATACATAAAACTTGATGGGCTATATAACTGAGCAGATGTGCACCTTTTTGAAGGTTTTGAAAAATAAATGTTAGGCTGTCTTGTTCCTAATGCCGTGAGCAATACAAGAATACAAGAATGTCAATGTTTTCTGCCACAATAATAATAGAACCATGAGATCGGGATGCAGTAAGCGCAGCAGAGACGATAATTGAATCTGCATCTGATTCAGCTTGGTCGACAGAAAATCCAACCTCTGAAAGTGCAGTTTTGAGAATATCTATTAAGTTTGATTTGTTTTTTTCATTACTAAGAAATTTTTCTTGAGAAATTGTTACTACGGTACTCTTATCAAACTTAATTTCAGTACATTGATGTTTTTTCGTGCGACGCATACGTGACTTTATTCCTGCTATATCAGGATTTTCGGAGTAACTATCAAATATTATTGTTGCAGATAGTCCATAATGTTCACGCACATACCGGACATACTTCTCAAGGATGTTGTTTAATGACGAATTCCGATCGCAAATCACTTTATGCAATAAAAAACTACCATCGATAACAAAATGACTTCTGTGAAATTTTTCGAAGGATTCGTCCAGTGGTGTAAAAACATTAAACAAAGACGACTTAGTACCTTTCCTCTTGCCATCCTCAGCGAATAATGTCAATGAAAAAGGTGCTAATTCGTACGCCAGATATTGTTTAATATCGCCAACTGTTTCCCTCGAAATACACATCCGTTGAAATAAAAGTAAGGGATTGATGACGACAGGAGATTTTTCTACTTCAATAGGGCTTGTCAAAGCACTAAAGGGAAGAACCTTTGATTTGCGACTAAATGACAGTCCTTGAAAATTCTAGTATATGTTACACAGAATTTGATAAAAGATATCGAAAAAAAAACCTAAATTTTTTTAACCTCAACCTAGTTCTTTTACTAAGATATGACGTCACACTTCACGTATTTGGAGGTTTGTACGGGAGGAAGTTCACTCCAATAAATAAACTCGGCAGCCCTATTCTACTTGTTTACAATTTTAGTCAACTTACGACTTTGAAGTGATTTGTTTGCCTGCATCGGTTTAATTAAAATCAATCACTGGCAATCGTTTATTGGATAGTTATAAGATATTATACAATGAATCATCTGAAAAAAAAAATTGATATGTAAAAAGTACCGTAACATAGAAATAATTTTCAGTCATAAACATCACATCGATATTCAACTGATGTCTGCATTTGACCCTAATTATATAACGTTTTTAATAATTAAATGCTTAACAATTATTATATTGCAGTCCAACGGACAACCTTGATTTACCATCGGGGCCAAAGTAAGATAGTGTGCAATACGACACGGTTACACGATCACAACTTTTTTATATATGGTAATGTGTCGGCTCTGTTGCATCTTTATATCATGGTAATCGGCACCTACCATATACGTTTTACATAGTAGCGTTGCAAAATAACGAACATTACTGCACGAAGCGATTAAATAACGATAGCATTGGCATCAACGAGTTATCCAAATAGAGTCGATGCTTAGTTTGTTGCAAATAATTTATTTCTACTTAATTTGTTTTGCAAAAAATTTGGGCTAATTCAAAAGTTACGTTGAAACGATGATGATGGTGCAGTGGTAGTCCGATCGGATTCCGTGTAGATGGACGCAGGTGTCTGTGTAACCGCCGTACCCGCCGCCGGGGACACGCGGCTAACTTTGCTCCTGCACACATTCCGGATCCATCTTCAGCGGCGGCCCAAGACGTACTTCGTTCCCCAACTGTGAAGGCTTTTAACACCGCTGTCAGCGCGATACAGTGACACTAAACATGCATTAAGCAATACATGCACAACACTGCACACACACTCCTGCACATAACACGCAGGTACATAGGTCCTGCAAGAGACCTTTTTTATTATTACTAACTAAAAAATGTAGGGCTTAGCTAGGTTCAAAATTCTGTGGATTTTTTTTTACCCTCAGGTATATATAGATGATAATTTGATTTTTTTTTAATACATATAAATAGTTTATTGATTGAGTGATTGATTGAAATTTGAATTGATCTATGTAACTTTTCAAATAGCTATGTTTTTCGTATATTATTTCGAAAATATCTAATTAAGTAGCGCACCAACAAAGTTCAACGTTAGTTTTTTAAATCAAAGACATTTCGTATCAACATGTTACAATACCTTGAAAATTTTTATTTTATTCTTACTATCAATGTTTTAAATAAAACGATACATCAACCACTGCCATAAAACAATCAAAACCAATTAAATATGTATTTATAACTTTTTGTATTTTTTTTAGAAAGATCTTTCAAATAATTAACTCCCCTATACTCAAAAAGAAGATCGCGTAGGTTCACACTGTATTGCCAATTCAAATTTAGGGGTCAATTTTGATTTTTCATTATTACTGAGTTTGTGCATGTGGAAAGAATGGATGAAAGACGATTGACTGAACAGTTTTACAAGGTCAGAGAGACTGGGCAAATCGGTAAAGGTCGACCAGAGGCAAATGTATCACGACCAGATCGAAGACGTTCTGAAGAAAGGTCGCGGTCCAAAGTACCCGTAACCGAAAAGCATGGATGAATGGGCTCATGAAAGTAGAAGAAGCTAAAGACGTGTGTCAGGATCGTAACAGGTGGAAGCATGTAGTCTCTGCCTACCCTAATGGAAGAGAGGCGAAATGTTTGTATGTATGTTATGTTTTACATTATTCGACGTACGCTATTGTCCTTTTAGCGCCAGTTTCCCGAACTGATTTAAAATACACAGGTACTGATAATGATCAATGATCGGGAATAAATATGGATGACGTTCAGGTCACGTTTCCGATAGTTTACTGCCCTTCGGAACAACAAAGGGTCTGTCACTCTACATTCGCTTCACTGCCCTTAACCATAATTTATATTCAATGTAGGCGCTGTTCGCGTGTGAACGATTATTTATCTGTCCTTAGCTATTTAGTTCACAGATTACCTGGTAACGTAGATACTAGCATTAGCCCATGAATACAATCATTGTTGTTGTATTTGAAAATTTTGCTGGGGATTTCACAAGTCGTAGTCCCGTTAGGTCTTTATTTGCCCCTATCCAGATAATCTATCTCTTTATTCCGCGTGTCGAATAGGAAACATGGGAGATATCCTATCCATCTATTTAAGCAAAAAACGTTCCCTGCTGTACATAGGTTTCCCCCAGTAAGGAAGGGATTGCCATAATCGCCACGCTTGGCAGGCGGGTTGGCGATCGCAGCAGATGTTTTTGGTGCTCAGAGGATGCTGCTGTCCATCCCTTAGTTTATATCCTTTAGTCGACTTTTACGACACTCACGGAAAGATATGTGGTGGTACTATTCTTCGCCTTATAGAAATACTCGAATATCCTTATTAATTAGAAACTATTACTTATCTTAGGGTTCAGACCCTCGCGTGGCGACGTGCCGCGGCCGGCTGCAGACCAAGCGCTGTCAGCTCAACCAGGAGATCAACAAGGAGTTGCGCCTTCGAGCTGGAGCTGAAAACCTGTTCAAGGTAACATAGAATTTATCTTTACATGTTAGAGGTTATTACGTAAACTTCAATTAAGATCTATGATTTGCTTATTGACACTGGGCATAGTGGATCTATCTATCTGGTGATTACGTAAACAATTTACTAATTTTCGTTTTCAATTTTTTAATCATGTCAATGCTTACGTAATCATGGAGGAGTAAGAGCTTAACTTACTACAGGACTCCAAAATCGCCAAAAATATTGCTTACGTAAGCAGCCTGACACTGGCTGCTCCCCTTCGTCTGTTAGCGACAAATCACTTTCCTCCCTAACATAGATCCTATTCTCGTACAACTGTACAAGCTCATACACCCTCCAAAAAGATAACGTAAGCTTTAGCATGATTTTTTAAAAAGACATAAATTTTATATGATAACATAATGTACATTTAGCCCCGGCACCAAAGATAAAGAAAAGAACGCTTGTCTGATGTTACGTTAGGTGATGAAAAAATATTGACCAAACAGATTTGTAAGATTAGGTTAGGGTCGACCAAAATGAACGTATCATGAGAGGAATCAAAATGTGTGCAATCATGGTACATATATTTGCTTCTGCTTCTTATGAATCTTATTAATAATTGTATGTATTATATAGCATGAGATATATCTTCAATTCGGAATCATATAGAATTATGTGAGGCTTCAATCCTTAGAAAAAATAATACATGAGAAGTTGGAAAGTCCTCAACGATAAAGTACAATGACCTCGACATAGAACTATTCTGAAGACTTCTAACTTAAAGTCACGTACGTAGACATTCGTGTGGCTGTCTGATCGGCCATCCGTGGCACCCTCCTCGGTCTGTGACCTTTGACCTTGTGAGAATTGTTGTTGTCTTAAAAAAAAAAAAGAACGAACATGCGTGACGTAATAAACGTAATTGCATATCAGAACAAAAACTACTGTGCACGCACATAAGAATCCTCGATAGACGCTTAAAGCAACGACTGGTTCTAAAACGTATTATTACTAACTAGCAGACGCCCGTGATTTCGTCTACATATTTTATCTTAATTAAATGTGAGTTGTCTCCTAATTTTGTTTGGTTTTTTATAACCTATCCATTACCACACGATGTAGGTGTACCATACCTACGCGAAATTTCATTAAAATATTTTATATTAAATAATTTCCGAAAATGATATAGTTAATTTTTATAGCCTAACATATAGGTACGTTATGCACCCAAATTTTATCAAAATCGGTCATCCGTATTTGAGTTGGTTTTTTTTTAACAAATTTTTTTTACGAACTTTAAAAATGATTTTAAAAAATCTTTATAGCCTGTCAAATGCTCACTGACATATAGTTCCTGGGCATAAAATTTCTCGAAAATCGTTTTTAAGCCGTTTCCGAGTTAAATACCTAAGTCCGTATTACCATATACACGGACAGACATAAGAAATTAATCTTACATTTGTGATTAGTAACGGCAGAAACATAGATCTCTTACAAAATTACCCAAAAACAAATAAATAATTGTATCTAAAGGAGAAATTTGAGTTTTGTTATTAGTAGGTATAGATCAGTATCTTATATTATCTATGTATAGTTAAAATTTCAGGGTTACTGAAATATCGGTTTGCAAAGAACAGAAACCCGAAAATATTTCGGGCTTATCACAATGTGTATGGTGGTCGCTACTCGCGACTCTGTCAGGCACTACCCTACCATATTAACATTCATCATATTTCAGGCGACAACGAACAGGAAACTACGCGATACGGTCGCCCTTGAACTCAGCTTTGTCAACTCCAACCTCCAACTGCTGAAGGAGCAGCTCGCCGAGCTGAACTCCTCGGTGGAACTTTACCAGAACGACAGGTGAGTTCATGTAAGACTAGTTGTTACCAGTGATTCTGTCAGCATAATATAACTGTGGGGGGCACATCTATTTACTACTAAATCTCCACATACATGCGCTGGTTAGTCTGTACCCGCGATATATTTTAAAATTAGTAGGTAAGGTAAATACCTGATATTCACGCAGTCGTGCACCATCCATTGCCGCGGTTATATGTTGTCAAAATAATTTATAGACTCCATTATTGTATATATTGATAATGTACAAATTAGAATACTGTTGCATGGGACAAGAAAAAACGTTTTTTTTTTCTCATGCGTAAGCACTGTATACAAAGGAAATGTCATTTTGTTTTATAATCACTATGAAACCCATGAGCTAAAGGCATAGTTTATATTTGTATATACAGTTTAATGCCGTAATTTTTTAGTGAAATGTCTTGTATGATGTATGACGCAATTTTTTGTCGATTTAAACCAATATTATATAATTTATTACCTATATACCTATATTTATTCAAATAAAAATGTACATTAAGTGTATAATTAAATAATATAAAAATAAATAATAGTACGTAATTATTACTATTACATAAAAAATAATAATGAATACCGTGCAGCCCGCCGCGAAACGGAAAGGTTCCCAGAAGGTTAGCCGCATTGCCACGTTGGATGGCAATGTTTAAACGCTTGCCAAATAATGGCCCGCCCTCTGATCGCGAGATGTAGTGACTAGACGACTCACGAGCTCCTTGAACAAGCTATAAGCACTCGGACGCCACAGCCCCAGAGTCTCAACCCCAAACGAGACAAATATGTAACCCTCACCAAGGGCAGAAAATTTGCGCCACTTGAGATCCTCCGCTGAAGTAGCTGCTGCGCCGGACTTCAAAGAGAACTACCTATCTATTATCTAATCTAACTTATTCTAGGAAAAATAAAATTCATATTAGGTCTACAACTTTACTCCCGCCGTCTTCCATGAAATGGAGGTAGTAGACGGTAGTAGTTGAAAAATATTAATCACAGATGTCGAACACTTGTTTTGACATTTGTAAATATAACCCTACTTTTAAATGAAAAAGCAATACTTCCCGACTACTACCGACTTCTACCGCCATCTTTTGGAAAACGGCGGAAGCAATGTTGTAGACCTAATGTATTATTTCATAGTTAATTATAGAACTGACAGACAGACAGCCGTTACTATTTATATTATGTAAGAACGTTATTATTTAGTAAATAATATATAAAGATGTAATAGCATGTTTATTTGAAAAAAAAAAACCCACGAATGCCAACAAGTCGCATTTAGCAGATATTTTCATCGACCAATACGACAATAATTATTTATATTATCATGGTACTTTGATATTTTACAAAACAAATTAGATGGTACCCATCTACCTACACTAGGATCGGTAATCAAGTATTAAATAGACATGATTTGTATTCGTTTAATTTCTGCTTGGTTTTTAAAATCCCTTTCTCAGGAAGACAGCCCTTTTTTTTTTTTTTTTTTTTTTTTTTTTTTTTTTGACGAGGGGAAATGCATTTACGCACTACCCTTATCTATTGTATTTGCGGGATCAGAGTCCCCCAAATACAATAGATAAGAGGGCACGGAGTGACGAGCTCCGTGCCAGTGTGGGACTCACCCGGGCGTGAGGCGCTCCGGAAATACCCACTAAAACCCCCCGGAGCCGTCCGCTGCATTTGGGATGGAGGCGACACGGGGTAACTTTCGCAAGCACCGCGTCGCCCCCTGCAGCGAACCCACCAGGCCCGTCGGTGCAATGGCCCAATGGGGATGGAGGAGAAAAGTTCCCCTCCACCACTTAGCCCGCCTCTTGAGGAGAGGCATGACCAAAGGTCAGACATCCAGGGGGCGGTATAAATACCCACCCCCATAGAAAAAAAAAAAAAAAAAAAAAAAAAAAAAAAAAAAAAAAAAAAAAAAAAAAAAAAACCCCGGCCGCGCTATGTACGGAGAAAACTCCGCGCATAGCGCGCCCGTCTCCCTCTGGGCCTCTTACGCCTCCGAGGATCCGCCCCCGGATCCTCTTCACGGGCCCTCTCGGCCGCCTCCTTCTGCGACATTATCTGTTCGCAAAAGGAGGCAACCACCTCCCAGACCTCCTCGCTGCCGACCATGGCCTTAACGACCGTCGGCAGCGAGAGGTCTGACCCAACCGCCGCCACCACTGCCCGGCGCGGCTCCTCCCATACGGCGCACTCCGCAAAAGTGTGGTGCGCCGTATCTTCCGCCGCACCCACAGTGGTGGCACACCGCCGACGGCTCCCTTCTAGCTATCTTGTGCAGATACCACCCGAAGCAGCCATGCCCGGATAGTATCTGCACAAGCCTGAAGCTGAGGGAGCCGTGACGCCTCTCCATCCACTCCCGGAGGACCGGGCGGATGGCGTCTATGGTTGGTCGCCCATAGCGCGCATCCGCCAGGTCCTCCTCCCACCTGCCTAACTCTATCTCCCTCCTCTCCTTTCTAATCTCTGCCGGGTGCAAGCGGAGCCCACCACCATCCCTCCCCGCTGCCGAGTACCGGTACACGGCAGCGAGCACCTCCGCTTCTCGCTCCCACGGCAGGGAGCCGGCGAGCACACAGGCCGCCGCCGCGGACACCGTGCGGTAACCGCGCACCGCCCTCAACGCCACCGTGCGCTGCACTGATCGCAGCACACGGATATTACTGGCGTTGAGGGCGTCCGCCCACACAGGTGCCCCGTAGACGGCCATGCTTCGCACGACCCCTGCCTGCGTGGAGCCGGCGGCACCTCTGGCCAGGCCCCCCCACATTCGGGAGGAGCCGCCCCAGTGCCGCCGCGGCACCGGCGATGCGCGGTCCGAGTCCCTTAAAATGGGACTCGAACCGCCATCTCCCGTCCAGGGTGAGGCCCAGATACTTCATCTGGGCCTTCACCCGGATCCGGTGCCCCCCCACCGAGATGCTCGCCCCAGGGGGCGGCCCATGCCGAGGCCCATGAAACAACAAGGCCTCGGTCTTTTCGGCCGCTACCCTGAGCCCGAGCATCTCGATGCGCTTGACCACCAGGGCTACTCCCATCGTGGCCAAGCGCTCCACCTCCCCCCCCCCCCCCCCCCCCCCCCCCCCGGGCTACGACAAGGGTGTCGTCCGCGTAACAAATCAGGCGCACCCCACTCGGAAGTGCGCCCCGGACGACCCAGTCGTAGCCCACGTTCCACAGGAGCGGTCCGAGCACCGACCCCTGTGGAACCCCGCAGCCCGCCGGACGCTGGACGACGACGCCTTGGCTGTCCACACAGGACACCTCCCTCCCTCGGAGATAGTCCTCCACCAGCCCCCGCAGATAGTGGGGCACTCCGAATGATCGGAGCGCCGCCACTATCACAGAGTGCGGAAGGCTGTTGAAGGCGTTGGCGATGTCGAGCGACACCGCCAACAACCTATCCCCCTGAGAGGTGGCCTCCATCGACCACCTCTTCAGCCTCACCAAGGCGTCTACCGTCGAGCGTCCCCCACCCGGAACCCGAACTGCACGTCCGCCAAATCCGGCCCCACGTCCCTCATATGCTGGATGATGCGGGAAGATATTATCCTCTCGAACATCTTCCCGACATCATCCAGCATGACGAGGGGCCGATACGCGGACGGGCAGTCCGGGGGGCGGCCCTCCTTTCCTATGAGGCAGAGACGGCCCTGTTTCCAGGGCCTAGGGAACTGTCCGACCGTCATACACCGGTCGAACAGCTCCCGTACTCTGCCCCCTAGGTACCTGAGGGCCAAACCCAAGACGCAGCCCGGGACCCCGTCAGGCCCTGGCGCCTTTCGTCTCCCGCGCAGGCGACGTACCGCCACCTCCATCTCCCCATCACTAGTGTGGGGAGGGAGAAGGTGGTCGCTCGCCTCGGCCGGAACGAGAGGCGCCATCCTGGGTGGGGAGAACCCTGGAGGGTCGTGGGGAAACAGCGCCTCCACAACCCTCTCCAGTACTTCCGGCTGGAGAGTCTCCGTTATCGGGGACGCCTGGCCCCGGAATTTCTTCCGGGCGGCCTTGAACGGGCGTCCCCACGGATTCCTCTCCAGCGACTGGAGGAGTTCTCCCCACGCCAGATCCTTGGCCCGACCAATTGCTGCCTTCAGGGACTCCCTCAGGTCCCTGTAGGCAGCATCCAGTCGGGCCACCTCCACGGGGTCCCGTCCGCGCCTTCTCCGGGCGCGGGCTACCTCCCTCCTTGCCGCGGCGCAGGTCTCCCGGAGCTGAGCTAGCTCCGGGGACCACCAATACACCGCCCGCTTATCCGGGCGGCGTGTGCACCGCGGCATTGACGCGTCGCAGATCTCCGTCAGCGCATGTCGCAGACGGAGAGCGGACGCGTCAACTCCCTCCCCCCGTGGCCACCGTCCCATCCCCCAACTCTGGACGATGGCCACCTCCTCAGCCAACTCCCGGTCAAGCCGGCTGAGGACCCAACGGGGGAACGGCGCTCCCCTGGGGCGGCGTACCCTACCTTCTGAGTCGGAGGCGGAGACCTCGAACCATATATATTTATGGTCCGAGAGCGTCTCCACCTCCTCCCTCACACGCCACCCCCAGACGTGCCGTGCGACGGCCGGCGATGCAAACGAAAGGTCCACTATGGACCCCCCGTTCCATCGCACGCACGTCTGCGCCGTCCCACGGTTGAGGAGGACCAGCCCGGCCTCGGCTGCCCACTCCTCAACCGCCCGCCCCCTTGGGTTCGTGTTCACCCCGCCCCAGGTCCTAGACTTGGCGTTGAAATCACCAAGCAAGACCACAGGGCGAGGTGCCAACCGCCTGACCGCCACCATCAGGGAATCGAGGAAGACCTCGAATTCCCTGAAGGCACGGTTGGGGGAGAAGTACACGCCCACAAGCGCGTACTTCCCCCAGGCGGCCGCCACGAACCCATCGCCCCTCTCCATCGCCGAGAGGGGCACCCGCGGACTGTGGATCGCCACCAAGCCCTCCCTGTCCCCTACCCAGCTGGGCACGTTGGGGACATGGTAGGGCTCCGCGACAATAGCCACATCCGCCCCCCACTCCGCCACTGTTTGGACCAACAGGTCCTGTGCAGCAGCGGAGTGGTTCAGGTTACCCTGGAGGCAGTTAATATGGGCCCTATCCATCAATGGTCCATATTAACTGCCTCCCCCTCGCGGGCAACCGGCCTTACCCCAGGTGCGGGGGTCCTCCCTTTCCCTTTTGTTGGGGGACGGCAGCTCGCCCCCCCCATGTGATGATCCGACGGGACCCCTTGGCCAGGCATACAGCGCAACTCATCTTTTGAGCCGTACACTGGCCCGCCGTATGCCCTGCCACCCCGCACCTATAGCATAGGGAGGCCCTATCGACGTTCTCCGGGCAGAGTGGCCTGGTGTGCCCAAGCCCCATACACTTATAACAGCGCAGGGGCTTGTCGGGAAGCGGCACCACCCGCGCCACACTCCACCCTACCCGGAGCCTCCCTTCAGCTTTAATTCTCATTGCCGCCCCTATTGGAAGGGAGACGAAAGCCGTGCCCCCCCTCCACCCCTCCTTGATATCCTTTACCACCACCTGGTCAGGGGGACACTCCCCGGCACGGGCAATGGCCGCCACCAACTTGGCCTGGTCGACAGAGTCATCCAAGTCCAGGACCCTCATATCAACCTTTTTTGACCGCCCTGGTGACGACCACTGCCTCCCCAAGCACCTCCTTCAGTCTGCTAGCCAGACTGTCTGCTTTCGCCCCCCCCTCTGCACCATGTATTTCTATTAACCGAGCCCCCGTTTGAGTGGGGCGGGTCCTCAACCCCTCAATTCCCAGTTCTGCTGGGTCAATGGCCTCGGCTGCCTTCGAGAGGACGGCCCTATAATCCACCCCCCTGGCTTGCGCCTCTGATTGCAACTTGATAATCACCGCTGCCGTCTTTGGGGCAGCTGGCAACTTCATAGGCACCTTCACCCCCCCCTTGGGTACTGTGCGCGGGGCCGCAACCGGCGGAGCCGCAGCCGGCAGAGCCGCAACCGACGGAACCACCGCTGGCCCCACCACCGGCGGGGCCATAGCACCCTTCCCCCCCTTCCCCTTCTTTCCTCCAACCTGGATCCACTCCGTTCCATCCTTTAACACCACTGTCTCCTCTCGCCTATCCCGTCCCCCCAACTCAGGCCACTTTTCCCCAAGCGGGGGCTCCGGCGGCCCTACCTGCAGCGCCGCCTGCAGTAACTCCTGCCTGCTGTGTCCCGGCTGCGCCCTTGTCCCATCCTGTCCCTCCTCCTTTCCAGATACTGTCGATTCCTTTTCCAACCTTTTCCTATCTGCCATCAACGGCGGCCGCATCGGCTTCTCTGCAGGCAGTCGACTCCTAATCTCGTCCAACTGAATTTTCATTATACCCATGACAAGATTTCTGGTCTCCTCCATTGCTTGTGCCACCACCTCCTGCCACTGAGGACCAGGGGCCACCGCCACCTCCGGCCTTACTGGTGGTAACTTCGGCCTTTCGCTCTCCGCCCGCCTATACGCCTCCCTTTCCGCCAACAAATTTCCTATCTCATTCCTCATTCTCTCGACATCCTTCTTCACTGCTTCCATTTCCTTTTTCTCGTGCCTCCGTTTTGTCAGCCAGGACCCCCACAACCGACACCAACTTCGTCATTTCCCTCTTGAGACTCTTGCCTCCATCACCCATCAGCCCCTCGTTCTTGTCTACAATTCCCTTAGACAGTCTTGCCACTTCCGCCAGCAGCACCTTCGTACTCATATCCTCACATTCACTCTCACATTCATTCTCACCGCTCGCATCACTCCTCCACTCTTTCCCTCTCTTTCTTTTACACTCTACCACCCTTCCCCCCGCATCCGAAGAGCCACTTGATCCCCCATCCTCGTTATCTGCATCCTTCATTCCTTCAATGTTATCACCGCTGAGGTACACACCCCCCTTGTTAAAATCACCCTCCGGATCACCCTGTCTCCTTTTTTTCCTCGACTTGGAACGCTTCTGCGCCCCATTAGCCGAGTTCGTCGCCTCCCCCCCCCCCCCCTTTTTTCATAAATTTCTCTTTCCCCCCCATATCCTCACTAATCTCCACCACAATCCTTGTCTCCGGATCAACCACCCTATTCAAAACCGAAAGGAGCCGGTCCTCCAGATCTACATCCCCGCCCAAATTACCTAGACCGTCTCCCTGCCACTTCTCATACGTCGACATATGTAGGGAGAAAAAATTTCTCCCTACACAAGACAAACTTTAAGCCAACTTATTAAAAAAAAAAAAAAAAAAAAAAAAAAAAAAAAAAAAAAAAAAAAAAAAAAAAAAAAAAAAAAAAAAAAAACCCCCGTGACCCGTGGCCCTTCAGCGAGTACCTCCCGCACGCAACACACTTAAAAGTAACAATCCTTAAATACCTACACCCACTAAATCAATCAAACAATCCTTAAATACCTAAACTTAACTTTATACAATAAAATATTTACAGAATATTTTATTCGACGATGACCTCTGCCCGCCGCAGAGGTCACGAACAAAATATTCTGTAAATAATTATTCTAAATCGTCTTAAAAGCGAACACTACACGCGTGCCCAGTCTATTCATAGATTGCCCCGCGTCACCGAGCGCCCACCTGCCGTCGGCCGGCGACAATCTATACCTACACTCACACGCCACCCGCCACAAAAAGGCAAATATCTTAAAAAACTACTTACCCTAGAAATCTCCTACACCCACCAAAATTTTCGTCAGATCCTGACGCATGCACTGATGCACCAGGATATTGCCGCACCAGTTCTTTTTCCAGGGATACAGGGCTCCGAAGTGCGCCGATCCTCAGAACTTCGGCACTGCTGGTCAGAGAAATCTGACCGAGGTGTCGAAATGACCGTCTCGGTCCCCTCCACAAAGTTATTACAAAAAATCCCTACCTCCTCGATCTTTCTACTCCAGCGCACGCGCCTGAAGTTTAAAACAATCCGTTTTCCGTCGATATCTTTGGCAATCGAGCTGGTATCGAGACGTATGATACCCCTCGAGAGAGCGCAAAGCACGACGCTTCCACCAATACCCCTTTCACCACAATAAAAAACACAAAAACCACACTTTGAGATTTTTCGCCCGGGAGCACCTAGAATCGCATCCGTTCGCTAGCGCGCATCGACCGAGACTCTCCAGGAAGACAGCCCTATCTAAATTTAAACTGCCTGTATAAAACCGATTTTTGTTTTATCGATACTAATACATAAAATTGAAGTGTAGACTGTTTCGAAAAACTTGAGAAATAATTAGGGTTAAAAATGTATGAAACGCAGCCGCGGACACACAGCTAGTATATAGTAAAAACATATTTTGTGACAGAACTGAATCCTCTGAATCTGACTCAAGCTTTGCCTAATTTTAATTTATGGTTCGGACGCAAAAACAATAATATAAATATCTATACTAATAAATAAAATTGAAGTGTTTGTTTGTAATGTCAAATTTTTTTTTTATTGAATAGATATGAATGTATATACGATGCCTATACCAAAAATACAATTTTTTAAATTTTTGTCTGTCTGTCTGTTTGTAACGTGTAATCTCCGGAACGGCTGGTCCGATTTGGACAGTACTTTTTTTGGTAGATTGCTGAAGTTACTCCGGGTAATTAAGGGTACTTTTAGTTTTCGAAAATAATTAGGGTTCCGCGTAAAAAAAATAAATCTCATAAAAATTTGAATGAAATCCCATTCAATGCACAGTTTTACGGGCAAGTGCTATCATTTATGAGAAATAATTTTACTTTCTTTTAGTACTATTTTTTTTTTCAGGAAAGTAATAGGGTTCCGTATAAAAAAATTAAAACGTGATTAATATATGAAAAACGGGTGCAGCCGCGTGCACTCAGCTAGTTTTTAATATTTTGCATGTCTGTTTGTTCCGGGTAATCTCCGGAACGGCTGAACCAATTTTGACTGGACTTTTTTAGCTACAGCATTACTTACGCGGAGTAACTTCAGCCATGTAGCAAAAAAAGACCTGTCAGAATCGGTTCAGCCGTTCCGGAGATTACCCGCAACAAACAGACATGCAAAAATATTAAACTTTTATTTTTCGAAAATATAATATTAAAAAGGTTTCCATGTAAAAATATTATAATACTTAATCGTGAATCAAATCCGATTCAATGGACAACACCATCAAAACGTTATTACTCAATGATTATTTAAAAGTTATATTGAAGGATATATGAATCGCGGGAAGAGCCGCGGGCACACATCTAGTAATATATTATAATGTATATTAGACATGTAGGTAGTTAAAAAAACAATACCTATCTAAATACTTTGTACGGTTCAATCCGTTTAAACTTAATTTATCTGTCATTCATAATCATACTGTTTGTTAAAGAAATAGTGCTTACGGCGTCTGGGCAATGGCGTGATGATATTGTTTTAAACTTTTACATTCATCCGTCGCCAACTATTAGGAACAAATAACAACAACGACAAAATTGTTATTTAAATTTATTCAAAACATTTTAAATTCAATACATTTTATCTGAAGGACATCAAACAGATGTCTGAATGGATTCAAATTAGTTTCTTTATTGATTTTCTTCACTATTACATTCACTTCAGAATTTGATCTGTGTGCTACAGTAAGAAGACATGCGATCAGAAAAGTAGGTATTTCAGAAATCTATTGCTATCGCGTTGCACCACAAAGAAAGAATCATAAAGCACGACTGCATCTCGGGCTGATTTTACCTATGCAAAATAGATGATCACATCACTTCGTAGTACTCTCTGTTTCCTCCTCCAAAACAATAAGGCGCATGACAGGAATGCGGTTACGACGGCCGAACCCCGCCTCTGTCTCCGCGCTTCCCCTAGTGACGCACTCACACACCATCTAGTATTCGCTCTCGGCAATGATAATATGTATTTGAAGTTTTCGTTGCCAGTTAGTTAGTTATTATATGTTTTTCATTTTTTTGTTGTGGTTTATTTTATATTTTTTTGTTTTAAAGAAAGAAATTAAACAGGTTTAACGTTTACAGCCAAGTGATTAGGAAAAATAAGGCTTGGAAGACGACAGAGAATTTATTATAAATGTCTATGACGACGAAAACAGTAGTACGGATATTTTCGATGAATCTGATTTTGAAGTAATGTCAATACTAAACAGTGATATTATTATTTCTAGTAGGACCCTAAAGTCTTCTTCATAAACCAACAGAACTATACGTAAAAATCACTAGTATGTTCTAAGTATGTAGTACGAATATTGTATCAATTACCGTTCTTGTAATTAGGTGTTCCCCTCCCTAGTTCCGTTGACGTCTTAGCTGTCATGCGCCTAACTGTTTTGGTTCGAGTAGTACGTTGTTTTTGTTATTGTATCCATCAAATTTGTTTGAAGAACGTCTAAAAAGACGATAAAAATCGAGCATTCTTTTTATTTTCAAAGGCTCCTAGTCTCTGTAGAGACTTATTGTATATGTTATTGTAATAACTAATTTATAGAAAAAATCAAAACATACAGGCATGATGGTGGTGGATATATATTATTTGGTATAAAAATATTTACCATACTGCTATAATCCAGGGAGGTAACAGGGGACTACGTTTGTGTGGAATAAATGCCGCTAGCATATCCTCATAATGTTTCCTGAATTAGGCCGAGCCAGTATATCAGCCGCTAGTCTCTGTAATGTTTATCCCGTTATTACAATACCTTATACTCACTTATAACTGTATCTAATCTCATAATAATTTACAATTCTCATAATCATTCTAGCCTTTTTCTATATTCCGTTTACATATACGGACAAACAGTTTATTTGCTTACACTTTGTCCACTGAACTATCACCTGATGTTAAGAACATTTATTTATTTTTATTATTATTACGTAGGTAAAGTCCATCCATCCATCCATTCAACCATAAGGCGTCAACTGTTAGGCCTAGGTGTCATAATCGCCACGCTTGGCAGGCGGGTTGGCGATCGCAGTTAGGTTTTTTGTAGTACTCAAAGGATGCTGCTGCCCATCCTCTGGTTTTTACTCTTAGTCGCCTTTTACGACACCCACGGAAACGATATGGAGTGGTACTATTGTTGGCCGACACCACACGGCCTCATAGGTAAAGTAACGGTGGTTATTTTGTTTATTTTTTGACAACTACATTCACTTCTGTCCTTAAAACTTGTTACATTCCCTTCTAATGTAACAAAATATGCATATAAAAAAACCTGACCACAGAAATATATCTGTGATTTAAAATAAAAAATCACCATTAAACACTTCAATAATTGTTAAAAAGCCAACTAATCGACAGAAAAACGTTGCATTTAATCTACACTAATAAATAAAATTGAAGTGTCTGTTTGTAATGTCAAAATAACAATTTTTGACTAAATACATATGAATGAATGTATATACGATACCTATACCAAAAATACAATTCCGGGTAATCTCCGGAACGAAAAGTTACCAAGCGTAACTTAGAGCACTATTGATTTTCGAAAATAATTAGGGTTCCGCGTGAAAAAATTAAAAATCATAAAAAAATTAACTGAAATTCAATTAAATGCACAGTGTTTATGGGGAGTGTTTGAATTTATGAGAAAAAAATACTACATCTCATTACAAAAAAATTAAGAAAATAATTCGGGTACCGTATAACAATATTAAAACGCAGTGAAGTGGGCGCAGCCGCGGGTACACAGCTAGTTGAATATAAGTAGAAAAAAAAAACAAACGAAGCCGCGGCGCGAAGCTTATTTATAAGCATGCATGCACACGATCAAGTCGTCATCACTCTTAATTTTGTTTCACGGAAAGCATCTCAACGGGTTACTTTCAAAAAAAAAAAACCTATACATAAATTATAATAAATCATAGAAATTAATTGACTCTAAATATCTAATGATTATATTTTCATTATGAATATTAATTTTCAATCATTATTAATGTTTATTACGAATTATATATTGCAGATTAGTACATTCTCAAGTCAGCGCTCGCTCTTCATAGTATAGACAGACAAAGATGTTACGTGACTTGTTAATGTTACAAGACAGTGTGTTTTATACATGTAACGTTTGACCAGATTCTCTCCTTATATTTTATCGAAAGGAGAATTCTTGAACAAGACTGCTAAACCGTCCGTTTGTAAACAGACGCAATCATTTTGGTTTGATTTAAAAACAATCCGACTGTCTAATACGCCCTAGCCTATTCGTCAAACGCTTTATTATAAGGTCTGAAGATGCTCTGAAATTCTTCTGATATGAATAAAATCCTAATCTAAATACCAAGCCCAGAGAAACTGCTATTCAAGGTATGTATGATATGCTTTGTGGACGACAACTAGCCGGGCATGCACAAATGCTATCGTCGCTCGTAGGATTCAAATCCACGTCGGTAAAAGCGATATCCGACCGCACTACCGCTTAGTATCGCAAAATTCTTTACAATGCATCTTTAAATTATCACCACACGTTCGGCCTGTAGGAGCGTATAGTGGACATGGTACGACATACGACTGAATTTATCAGTCGCCTCGTGGCTCAGTTAATTAAGTACGTCATACCTGCAATGTTATCCAAGCCGAATATAATAGAAATGTATATAGCCGAATATATTAGTCCGAAAATGCACCTGAGTACCACAAATAACTAATTCGATCGCCAACCTTTTAGGGGAGACCTATGTCCAGCAGTGGACGCCACTCGCTTGAATGTATGGGTGTAGTATTAGTGAAAGATTAAATTAATGTTCGTGAAATAAATAAAATAACAAATAAAATCTTAATGTATTTAAGGGTAATTTTACATAACCACTTGATACTGACGACGAATGAAAATGTAATGAAAAACTAGAAATGGCACGGACGGACAGAAACTACATTGTAAATTGTAACAGATTCCAATAAAAAGTCAGTCTGTCGCGTCGTGTCGGGACAATTAATACAATGTAAACTAGTGGACATGTATGATAATTACAGTATTATTAAGTTTACAATGTTGCTAGCTCTGGAACTGGAGTAATATAAATCAAGAAATTACGTAGTTACCACTAACCAACACATCATTATCTTTAAAACTATTTTATAAGTGCTTGGATGTCAATAAACCAATAGGTTTTTTTTTTAATTTATGTGCGCGATATTTTTAGGAGCTGCACGACCGATCATTATGATTTTTTTACTAGGCCATACCCATATATTCATAGGAATGTCTATGTCTTAATAGGTGTATTTTTTTCCTTGTTTTTTTTTTTTTTTAATTCCTTTGAAAGAAATACAGGATACTAAAATGATACGAAATAAAACAAGACAAAAAGATAAACATACTTCAATTAAATAAATGAAAATAATTCACTATGAAGCCATTTTAAAACAAGTATTTTATTTATGTTAGTACTTATTGAATTGTATTTTTAAACGACTTCCTTATGAATAATTTTTTTCAAGTTTTTAGTTATTTATTTTTAACTAATTTTTTGAAAAAAAAAAAACAACAAATAAACGCAATTATTAAATACCAAAATCTTCTTGTAATTATATAAATTACTCCAGCAAAAGAAACGTATTAATCGATGTTATTTCTACGAGAAAGGCGTATATACAGACATACTATATTAGGGAAATAGAGAAACTTAGCTTATAGAAAATACCTATTGCTCAAACTAACTAAACTATGTTAGCGCTGTTTGTCATTTAAACTTACGTTTTTCTTTGATTTAGTTGTATTTTACGCTTATAAAGTTTTAACTCTTTGCATACCCATTAAAAAAAAAAGTTAATTTCATAATAAAATTAAGTATTCTATTTTTTACGAACGTGTGCTACGTAATTAAAGTCAATTGAAATATATAATTAATCTGTTACAGTTCAATTAACCCGTTCACATGGACAATTAAAATTAAGAAAGAGCACGCAAAAACCCATTTCCGCCATTGTTGTTATATTCCCGCGTAACGGCGCGACGCCATCTTACTGCGATAGACCATAGAATTCAAACTAAACTCCATTCACTAAAATCATGTGATAAGTCGAATCAATACGCGAATTTATTTTTACATGTAAACTCTAAAGTTGTTACATGTAAATGAAAATGCCTATATAATCGTTGTTTTAATAAGTTGCACTGAAATGATAAGCTGACGATATATATGAGTATGAAATCCATTGCAAGGTAACTTTTTTGGTTTTTCTTGTGGGATTGTTTTCTTTGTATCATTATTTTAATTTATAACTTTTCATATTTTTTTATAACTGAAGTATATTTATATAATTTTCGTGACGTTTGGCATCAGTCTTCAGCAACATGCTGTCATACTGTCTGTCAAATATAACATGGCGTTTAAGTAAACGCTTTTATGGTGCTACGTTTAAAATATTTTCCCATAAATACCTGAATACAATGTCCTAATCAAAACGATTATTACTAAATTTTTCTATTGGTTGTCTAAATAAGGTCAGGAGTAATCAATTAGACTAACCACTGTAGTCAAAATATTATTATTTCTTTTTTTTAAATAAGTTTTTTTTCCGGCACTATTTTTAACGTAATTTTAGTTGAAAACTTTGTGCCATTGGGTATTACCAACCTCTATATGAAATCAGGACACAGTAACAGCAGTAAAGTTTACTGTAATTTATCACAGTGAAGCTTCAGCACAATCGTTTTTACCATAGCGTTTGAGCGCAATTTTCGTAATTTAAATTAATAATGTAGCCACGTTATTTCTTTCAACGGGAATTTCAAGTGAAACTGCTGAAATACCTATTATAAGTGCGTAGCGACAGATTTTTCCAAGTGAACAGTAAACTATACATATGTTATAGTTTCATCGCGATGTTTTCTTTCACAGAAAGCCTAGGCTCGTTACAAAATATGAAAATGATCTTAGTGTTCCAGGCCGTGCATTTATAACAACCTTTTTTACGTTAATGGTATTTTAATACTCAACTAAATCGACACATTAACTATGAATGTAGTAATAAATCAAGAACGCTAACTAGGTACTATAAAAGAAACAAAAAAATAGTGCACCCATATTCGTTAAATAGACTATAACCATAAAGCTTCGAAGGAATTGTAGAGTAATTTAGAGCGGCGCTTTGTAGTTTGCCAGTTAATTGGAAAAAAGTACAATTTCAGTTATTTCTTGGATCTAAAATATTTTTATCGTTTTTTTTGTATATACATAAATTTAGATTCTACAGTACAAGGAGTACTTAGTTTAATAAAAAGAGATGATTATTATTATAAAAGTATATAGTGTGTAAATATTCTTTTTGTTTCTTTCTCTTCCTCTACGTAATTTTAAGCATCAGTCCTTTAACATTTAAAATATCATGATCCTTAGCATCAGAATATATGAGTAATTTTAACACTTATTGCCTCCAAAGTGGCCATTCGAGTATTTAGTAGTCACAATTCATTTGGGCTTTGAATGATGATTATGTAAGCAATGTTTACTCATTTAATTACTTAAGCAGATTTTGTATACAATTATGCTTATGCTACCATTAGGGGAGGAAGTTTATAAGAGCCTTGCTGACTAATGCTGACAAGGAGGAAACAGAAGTCAAAAACATTTAAAATTCTACTTACACAGTACTTTTACGGCTTTGAAGTTTAACTTCAAAATATTAGTTTCACTTCAAAATATGTCTAAACTTTCGGATTGGGGCCCGTGGCATTTTGTCAAATCTATTACCCTATAGTTATACTACTGCTTTTTGGTATATAAATGTGAAATTACGGGCAAAACTACGGCCTCTTCCTATCCCCACCTGAGGAGGCTTCTGTACCCGCCGCCAGAGTCTTACTTGCATGCATTAGCATACAGTTTTACAACCTTATTTTTCTTTCCGTCCGCTTTGAGAATATATTTTTCTCTAGAGCCCCATCTTCATTTTTTTGCCTTATTTAGACTTTTTAAGCCACCTAATTTTCTCTGGGTTCTTCTATTGCCCCCCGAAAGTCTCAAATGCCCACAAGGGGGCGTTATCGCCCAGGTTTAGAACTTAGCCACTAGCATAACACGCATGACACTGCACACGACACGTCAGCACATGGGTTCTGTAAAGGACTTTGAGATCCGTAGTTTCCCTTGATCACCTTAGTGCGAACTAAATTCCGCGGAATTTAAATCTAAGGTAACAGCCTAAGCAAAAAAAGCTGCTATTAAATAATGGCATATTGCTTGTTACAGCAAAGAATGCGTGATGCCGACGATTCCATTAGGCTTGAAGGAGACCAAAGAAGTGGACTTCCGGGAACCTTTCAAGGACTTCATCCTGAGCAGCACTACAGCGAAGACGCCGCCATGTACGAGGACGCTATCTCTGACTTCATGGATATGAGGCAGGTACGTGGATACTGCGTGAGGGTAAGGATCTACAGCTTCACTTGGGTCTAGACCCTAGGTACTCAAAGTGTGCGATAACTCCCCTTTGTGGAAGAAGAAGACCCAGAGAAACTTAGGGGTTATTGAAATAATGCAGAGGGGGCGTGGGCAACCGATGAACGTTTCTTAATTTCAATACTGGCAACACGTTAATGTTGTCAATTTAGAATCAAAAAATTACCGGAATTTTTGTGTGTTATGTTGTGATTTTTATTTTTAATTCGTAATTTTACAGTATTAGATTATATGTAGCTTTGGTGGTATTTTATGTTAACTTAGTAAACTTAGTACTGTTTTAAAAAACGACTGTAACCACTGATGACAGGTTCAACCGGTAGTCGCGGCCGTCATGCTGGCCTGATAAGATCACTCGGATGGCCCAATGTCTTGGGAAACAGGAAACCCTCTGACAGGGCGGCTATCACAGTTAACGTGTTGGTTATTGTGCACTAGAAATAATGTTACATGTAGCCTGAATTCTTACATGTCACAAAGAAAACTATCTAGCAAGTGCTATCCACCATTATGACAGATAGCTGTGTGATGAATAGAAAAATAATACAAAGTTAGGGTTAAAGAGCTTTTGTTCAGTAAACGAAATAAGGGATCTCTCAAGTATTACGTAGGCATTAATGGGTTTGGGGGAGGGGTATATGATTATTTTTTAAAGTTAAATCAATTAAAATAAAAAGTACATGTCATGCTCTCATCTTCATGTTACCATCAAGTGTGATAAAAGTTATATATATTTGTTTATGCAGGCGATACGAACCCCGGTTCGTTCTACAGCGGGCGTGGCTCTCCTATTCAAATACTACAATCAACTGTACTATATAGAGCGTCGGTTCTTCCCGCCAGACCGATCGCTCGGCGTCTACTTCGAATGGTTCGACTCGTTAACAGGTATCTCATGTTATGTCTTACTCTTCGCTCTTTATCTCTGTCTTCTTAAATTTTTGTCTGTCTGTCTGTTTGTAATGAGTAATCTCCGGAACGGCTGGACCGATTTTGACGGGACTTTTTTTGAACATTTAATTTTCGTAAATAATTATGGTTCCGCGTAAAAAAATAAAACTCATAAAAATTGGAATAATATCCGATTCAATGCCCAGTTTAAAGGGCAATTGCTATAATTTATGTGAAATATTTTTACTTTATCTTAGTACTACAAATGTTTTAGGGAAATAATTAGGGTTCCTTATAAAAAAATTAAAACGCAGTGAAGAATATACGAAACGCGGACGCAGCCGCGGGCACACAGCTAGTGACTCATAAAATTACGGTTGTCTGGTCACATATACATATAAAGATGTCAATGGGGTTGATATGTGATTTTTGTGTAGGAGTCCCGTCGTGCCAGCGAACAGTGGCTTTCGAGAAAGCTTGTGTCTTGTTCAACATTGCTGGCATCTATACGCAGATCGGAGCCAAACAGGTAAACTATAACAACTATGTCCATCTATTTTGCGTAATACGAAACAATACGCAACTCGCACTACGAATTGTACTAATCGTTGTTTCATATTATCAATAGATGGCGCTTTCTTCGTATTATTAATTTTATTATCAGGAGTTATTCTGCAATTTTGGGTTATTTTTTGCATTTTGTAATTATAACATTATGCATTCAATAATAGTTTCATTCAATAATTTAGTTTTAAAAAAAATAAGTTACAAATCTTCACAAAGTTCATATTCAGTCAAAATTCATCGCATCGGTTTTTATCTTTTAGGTGTTTATTCGATTCATTCTGTATTAAACTTTATAAACTAATATAAGCGTAGTCACCGCAAAGTCACCAAAGTGGTACAAATCACGGTTTGATCTGCTACTTGTGTGAAATATTTACCCTAACTTAAGCTTACGGTTTGTAAAAATATAGAAACGGATTCCCTATAAAGCCCAGTGTGTAGTGTGAAAGAGTGAGTATGCGGTATGATGTATATATTTTTCATTGCATACGGTGAAACTGTATCGTACTAGCTGCGGTCGCAAGAGTCTCCTCAGTTGGGGATCAAAGCACGTATTATACCGCTGCCGGAGGAAGCTTCGGCACCAGAGTTAGCCCCCCATACCCAGTGTCGAGTAAGCTTAATGTACACCCTGGCAGCAGCCCACGTGCTTTGTTCCCTAACTGGAGAGTCTCTTGCAACGCAATACAGTAACACTCCATGCACTCTAACATTACACGCATCGCACTGCACCCTTCACTCCTGAACATCACACGCACGTACATGGGTCCTCTAAGTAACCTTTTTCCCCTTTATTATAAATCGTATGGTAGTGACTAGGGGATATTCCGCGAATTTATTACACGGGTAACGACGAAGCCGACGTTCCTATCATTTTGGTGTCCTTTTGCTAACTATCTCTTTCCTTTGAGCGCTCTCAAAGTCCAGCGAAGTTGTCAAGATCATACCAGTAAACAGCGTTAGAAAGATTAAAAAAAAAAATGTGTTATTGTTTGTTTGCAGGAAAGAAACACGAGCGCCGGTTTGGACGGGGCCGTGGACGCGTTGCTCCGTGCGGCCGGCGCTCTCCGCTACATACATGAGAACTTCACAAACGCGCCCTCAGTCGATCTCGCCGCAGATACCCTCCTCGTACTCGGCACTCTCATGACGGTATGTATATATACTTTAAATGTATGTTTCATTGTTCATCAAGTCATTTTTTACCTATTTAGTATAATCACGTAATAATTGAATGGCCCCTAGTGTAGTGTTCTTGAAGGGTTAACCGCAAATAGCTCGTAACGTAATCAAAATCAAAAATTCTTTATTCAATTTGGGCCTTGAGAAGGCTCTTTTGAATGTTAACTACCCAGTCGAGAAAAAAGCGGTCAAGGTTTTTTTTAAAGTATAATCCATCATCCATCCATTCACTACTGGGCATAGGTCTCCCATAAAGATCTCAACGACGACCGGTCTTGCGCCACCCGCATCCAACGTATTCCCGCGACCTTCACTAGGTTGTCGGCTCCCCATGTACCCATTCGAGAACCCGTTGGCCGCATCGGGCATCGGTTCTGCGAGCAATGTGCCCGGCCCACTGCCACTTAATTTTAGCAATTCTTCGAGCAATGTCGGTTAGTTTGGTTCTTCTGCGGATCTCCTCATTCCTGATTCGATGACACAGTGAAACTCCATGCATAGCCCTCTCCATTGCCCTTTGAACAACTTATAAAAGTATAATATAAACCTACAATTCATAACAATAAACAGTTTTAGCGTAACTAGTGAGAGGGATGCCATTTCCAGACATTACTATCGTTCACATAATCCACCATGTAATCAATAGCATTAAAACCTGCTTGACATAATGCTTATACTTATTATCAGGTAAATAGTAATGTGCTTCGGAACCATGTTCTAGAACCTGAAACTTAGTAAAGCCTTTTATTGGATTTACCAAGCCAACACGTCAAATCATTGTTCCAGGCACAGGCTCGCGAGTGCCTGTTCGAAAAACTACAGATACAGGCGCGTGAAGCCAGCCCCGACCTCAGTCTAGACCTGCACATGTGTCTAGACTTGGCGCAGGAGAGCGCACATCTCGCACACACATACAAACAACTTTACGATAAGGTAACCCTGACACCACAGAAAGTGTAACGTACATAATCATATACATAATCTATCTAGAATGAATTAAAAAACGTAAAATAAGACCTAACTAATCAACGATTAATTCAATGTGAAACGAACTTTAATAGTTTTTTGATATATAATTTAATAAAAGGGGAACTCGATAATCCTAAATTTTTTTTTGCCTTTAAGTGTAAAAAGCATTTCCAGATTAAAAGTGTCATTAGGTTCGCAGGTCTACTATTTTTAAGTAGTTAATATTAATTAATTATTTCTAGATGCAAACGGAAGGTGTATTCAGCTACGTGCCATATATTCCTGGGTGTCCCTAGTACACGTTAAAACTGAATTTTATAAAGGTAAGCGGCCCTAGTAGCTTCATAGTTGTAGGTAATAATATACAAATTCTATGCCCGATGTATTTATATTCTGCCCATAATTCCCATTCGATTCGGCGACAAAGGAAACATCAAAACCCCATGTATTGGGAATGGAAATTACTCGGAATGTTTCCATCACAACCAGAAAAATAAAAAACGAAATTGTTTTTCCGTAAAAAAATCAGTTCGGCTCCTGTAACTAAATCGATATTATGACGTAATAAAGCCTTGGCATTCCTGTAGGACCTACTCGTTAAATTCTGACCATGCTTGAGTTGTCAAAATTTTCTAAAAAAAAAAAGGTATTATAGGCATATGTATGTTAATTTCGATATTATATTAGTTTGTGTGTCAAGATATTTTTAGAATTTTTTTTTATTCGAGCTTTGTAAAATTACTGAACTTCATGTGATGTTGAAAAAAAGCACAGTCGCTATGATGGGTTTTTCGCAATGTGCATGGTGGTCAAAGCACCACAGAGACACGAACGCCCATCGTACCATCGTATTACCATGATTGTTGTGTTAATTTGCACAGCGTTGGCCCATCAGTACTGTGCTGTTGGATTGCTCCACACATCGGAATCCGTTCACACGAGGGAGCGTCTATTAGCTCTTTACTCCGACAACGAAAGGATTGATAACGGTATGATACTGGCCTTTTTACTAAGTCCCTAAAGTTAATCTAGCCTTGGCTAGTTCGTTAAAGACTGATACAAGATATTTTTCTCCCATTAGCCTGTGTTAAAGTGTTGTTTCTCTTATTCTGTCCTTCTCATCTATATTTATCCTGTTGCCAAACTTGGTTGCCTTATTCAAATTTTTCGTAAAGACTTAGCCATTGTAGTGATTAAAGATTTAGTTCTTTTTCAATTAGGAGCCGTTTATATTGCGTAAACACCAATAGTTAGGGTTTGCTTATGTTTAATAACATTTGGAGTCAAAATGGTGTTTACGTAATATTTAGTTAGTAATCTTCGGTTTTTGTTCGAATAATGCTAACGCGTACGTAATCATGGGGGGGGGGGGGGGGAACTGAAAAATTTGATAACTGCTGCTGATTGCTGTCAAGAGAGGAGAGTGACGAGGTGTTTTGGTCTAAAATGGCCAAAATGTTGCTTACGTAATATCTAAACGACTCTTTTTTTATATGGCATAGGCTCAGTGCTTTGACCACAATCTCACCTGATGTTAAATGGCGATGTGGCCCAGGGTGGTAAGCACAGAGGAGGCCTGGAGATACTGGTTCTCAAGTGGTGCAGCCGGAACACAATAATTGATATTTGGCGACAGTTTTCCTAACTTGAGTGTGGTAGTTATCCAGGTGGGCATTATTTAAAATGCTCTACCACCAAACTCGTTATAACTTTTGGATGTTGAGCCCTTCCCACTGCTTTAGACCCGGTATTTTCTATCTGAAGATCTAGTATAAACTAAGGGTATCAATTACAGCAACCCTTAAGGAGCAACATTTGGATCACATGGCGCTCGGCAGAGCTCACCTCGCCGAAGCACTTGCGCTGTATGAGGAAGCACTGAGGCTGCAGAGGATGTGCCGGTAACTACTCACATTTGGTATTAATATAAACGATTAACTATAGAAAAAGGTATTAAACTATAATGAAGGTCATTAAGTCAAGAGTTCCATTTGAAGATTTATCAATTTACAATATACTATTATTTACTAGTTAAGAATAAAAACATTAATAATATATTAATAATTAATGACCTTATTTAACCATAATAAAGCTTAATTAACCAAGCTTTTTATATCTTTAGTATTGTGTTATTTATGTTTTATGGTTTATCTGCGTCATTTTTGTCATTCATACAATTGCCTTTTATAAACAGCCACGTGAAAGAGAGTGTTCATCATTATAAAAGTTTTACGCATATATCAAAAATAATCTCGAATTAGAAAGATCGATATTATTAATATCATTCATTAAATATAATTTAGCTAAAATGCACCTATAGCTTATTAAATGTACTCCGAACCAGAAAGATTATATCAAAATTAGTCCGTACGCGAAAATTAAATTCTTTCTAAATTGTATTTCACTATTGCAAATATTCTATGGCATTGTCTAACGTAAAAATAAAATTTAGGTACAATGTAGGCTATCCAAAGATTTGGCAAATTCTCAGTTTGTTATGTATTAGATCTTATTTACAATGATAATAATTTGACCTCAAATTGTATTATTCTATCGCAAATGATATTGTGTGCACGGAACATGAGATGCCATAAAAACTGCCTAGAAAATTCCACCAAAAAGGCCACCGTTTAGCTAAAGCGTTGAATTATTGATACAAGATTGTAACATCGGTAGAATGGTGTTTGTAACTCCAGAGATTGTCATTATGAGAAAGTGAAAATACGAAAATTGTTTTAATTATATGTATAGTTGCATATTTATTCCCTTGACATCCGCAGAGAGCTCCGCAGTAAGGAGGCGCTGTCTCTGTTAGTCCGAGCGCAGTTGGAGCGCGCAGCTCAGGAACGCGGCTCTAAGAATGAACAACCAGACTTTACAGACCTATTAGACGCACCGGCCATATTACGTTAGTATCATACAAAACCACATTTACACTCAGAATAAAGACTTGTGTTGCTTTTTGTGTATTTGCAGCATTTATCAACTCCCGTTTATATGTATTCTGCCATGAAAGTGTCACCGCAGAGTGTCTGACAAAAATGTCTTTAAAGGGAAATTAATTGAGAGTAACTTAATTGCATTACGAATACTTTTTATATTGGATATGTGTCAAAATTGGACTGAAATCTTTTCTTCAAATCATACTATCGCAACACAATTAACAACAATAAATTTTCAACTTAAGGGAAATTTAAATAACACTTTACTCCCTTACTTACATGACAATGTCAACGTCACCTAAAAATTAGATTTCTTGTTGAATACCTGGTCACGTTGAGACGTTCACTACAATTCGCAAAGTTAGTAAAACCCTTTTGCGTTTACAGCCTCATCGAAATTCCAGTTAGCATTGACGCCGCCAGACTTCTCCCAATATAGGGTGGAAGATCTATTCAAGTCACTCGGACCGATCGCAGTGTTCTCAGCAAAACGGCACTGGAGCGCTCCCAGACTAGTCCAGCTCCAAAAACACAGAGAAGGTTCTAGAAGACAAAGAAACCATAGAACCGATGACTACGACGAAACTAGAAACGGCGTCAAACGGCTAAACGAAAAGCGAGATAGATCCGAAGACAACAGCACATACTACAACCAGATCATAAGAAGCGACGACAAATACACAGAAGATTATGAAAAAAAGAAGCTACATAGAGTTACGAAGCAGAACGGTGTTTATATAAACAGTTATAACAATAACAACTTCGATTATCACCCGAAAATTCTAGATTACGACACGAGATACGATTATAGGGGTAAGAATGAGAACGATAGAGAAATGAATGGGAAGAAGGGAGGGAGGGAGAGGAGGAAAGATCCTCTGAGGAGGGTGGCCAGTGAATATAATATCTCTGGAAAGGATGAGGAGGGATTTGGTTTCTCTGTACGTGGTGATGCTCCTGTAACTATAGCCGCCGTTGAACCTAACTCCTTGGCTGATGTGAGTATACTTTTATCCTACAGTTCCTTTCAAGTAACGAAAATTCCTCTTTTATACTAAATGACCACATAACTTATCTATAAGCGGATCTAAATTATAGATCATTCCAAAATTAGCCCTAAATAAGTAAATTTCAGGCTAAATTAACACAGCTAGTATACCACACCCCTCAGACTAGAACTGCGGATTACGAAATTGCTCCTTGATAAATATATTCCTTTCCAATTTTGTTTATTTTTTATTTATATCGGTCCTTAAAGCAGTGGTTACTAACCGAGGTATAGTTTCCCCTACTGTGCGAAAATTGTTATTTATGTGTAGTATATTCATATGAAAGCTATTTAGATCTTTTTTATTGAATAAAAAAAACAAACTAAGTAGACACAATTAGAAAATTACATAGGGTTATCGTAGTAAATAACTAGAAATCAAATAAAATTTAAACACTTTCCAAACGAGGGGGAAACGCTTAGCTTGACTATTGTGATGGCAACACTTAGTTAAGAGCTGTGTTATTAACTATAGATCGGTGGTATGAGGGAAGGGGACTTCATCATATCAATCGGTGATAAGGATGTCAAGTGGAGTTCTCATGAAGAAGTCGTCAGGCTGATCCAGCAGTCGTCTGATACCTTGACCTTGCGGCTGGCGACTCCGATGGACAAAAGCTGTTCCAAGGTGAGATTAATCTCTTCATGCCCAAACTTGGCAATTAGCTCCACTATACGCTGACAGTAGCACATTTAGGAACATAATTTTTGGTAACTTAACTCGTTTAAAGAAATGTAGATCTGATAATAGCAGTCACATGTATATTAGTATTTTAACCATATATGCGGGTTCACCGGGTTATCACCGGTTCGTTCGTGTATAGTTTTAAAATTTTCTCTACTCCCCCCGAAATGCAATACATTCCCAAAAACCCCTTCATAGTAACGTAGGACATTACGCATTAGTTTAGAATATATGTCTTATACGTTGATTAATAACCCTTTAAGTAATAAAAACTTATCTGTATTTTGTATGAAAATTAAGACGTACGTCCTATTGCTAAAGTCAATGATTTTTTTTTTTAATGGAGCATTTAAAGACATTATTTTTCTCCTCTGTTTATTGACCGATTACTTTTAGTAGCTTCAATGTTATAAAAAAAATTATGACAATCGAGAAAATAGATTTGTTTTTCTTAAATCTTCAATAATCTAATCAAATTACGCTCACTACTCGTATTCACTACACGTTAAATAATTAAAAGTTGACTTCGACCGATTTATACTGTAATTGGTTCGGGGGGAGTTAAAATGTTCGATTTATCCTCGTCCAGTCGTCGCCGGAGACGGGTCGCGCGCGCGGCAAACCAACTCGAACCAGGGTTCCGTGTCAGCCGCTTCCACCACCTCGAGTGGTTCGACCGCGGTGACGGCGAGGTCCGCCGCGCGCCGCGCCCCCTCCTGGAATCCGTTTTTCGCCGGCAGACGACGCGGGACATACGGGACACAGCCTCACATCGCGGCTCACACGCCAACGTCATCTTCAGATAGATTACCCACCCTATAGCGAACATGCAATCACGTAATAAAGCTCTTAGTTATAAAAGCGCCATCTTATTTACATCCAATTAAACTCCGCTTTGTTTTATTTAGCGCCATCTATCGATGATTTTTTTTTAAAATGGTAAATATATATGAAATTCGATCAAATCTCAATAGATGGCGCTAGCTTATAAATGCAGTGAAAGACGACCTACTTTGAAATAGACTAATTTGTGAGGAATATGACATGACGAAAAACCAGGAAATCAAGAGTCAAAAGTCTAATCTGAATCTATCGAGATCTGGTAAAAATTTAATTTTTAATAGCGGTATCTATTGAAATTCAGCGAAATCTGATTTGAAATGACGTCGTCTAGCGAAACCAGATAAAACTATAATTTAATATAACGTCATTTATCCGAAAAATTATGGAATATTTGACCAAGATTGGTAGGGAGGGAGGGTCAGGGTAGATACCCTGACGAGGAAGTTGATTTGGTGTTACGCAATGTTGCCAGATTCTTATGTATTTTATTTGGAGAATATTGGATCAATTTCTCTATTAAAGAACTAAGTATCTCTTAAAAAACAAAAAAAAATTAAATAACAATTGAAACACATTCCCATAGTACGATAATGTTACGTTCATCAATGGTCCTGTCAAATTGATTTTAAGGACTTTTCGAGATTTTTAATAATCTATTCAGGTATGTAAACGTTTCAAAAATCGGAGGAAAAAAACGATAAATATCACTTATCATTTGAATGATTCTATAAATGTAAAATGTTTATACTAAACAGTAAGTGTAATCGCCGCCATCTTATTTGGATTTACGTTTACAAAAGTTTCCCAAACATAATCCCTTAATTTATAAATTTTACTTACCTCTCTATTTAAATAAAATATGGTATCGTTGTTTAATATATTTTTAAAATATACAAACTTATAATACGATCAATAGTGATAAACATTTCGTTAATTTTTTATTTCGCAATTCGGATTGTGTGTTTTTTTTCTTTATTATTAAATATTTAATTATAGACCCACATATAATTTTTAAAGGTTATGATATCTTAACTATAAAATCATCCATATTTTCCAGATTCTCTTGATTTTCTTTATTTGTTTTTTTTTTTTTTCATTTAATGTTATAAATGTGTATGAATTATCTATTTATGTATGTCTATTAAGATAAATAATATTTTTTCTATTTTAAATCTAAAATGCTAGTCGCTATCACTCAATTCGTGTATTCAGCTGAAAGACGTTCATTACTATCCAGTAACTTATACTCGTAAGTTTCCACCACAGTTCGCCGCAGATTTTCCGTTACTTGCATCCACTACAACTACAGTCTACTAATCTAGAGAACTGTCCATGAATCTTGAATCAAATTTTCAATCTAGAAATTACTCGAACGACAGTTTTCTAGATAGTAAACTGTAACTTAGTCGTACCGAACAATTTTATCTACGTTTAAAGTATGCATAATATATCAGTGTCGGTCACCATTACCCAGAGATTGAATGGTAAGAAGAAACCTTTGTCGATCGAATTACTCAATCTTGTATGTTAAAATTATAAACATTTATGTATGACATAAATGAGAGAAAAACTATGCAATTTTGAAATACTACATTGAAAATTTTAAATGATAGCAGATAGTTTTAAAACTTAAATGAATTAGGCAAAATTTTACTCTAAAATTAGGGTAAAATGTTACAGCTGGTATCACACATTAACGGTTTACGGCTCGTTTCAATAAGTGATCTCAATATGTTTTTAACTCACTGAAATCCGAAATTTTAATCCTATTTTTCTCTAGAGACACTCTAGAGCGAAATATCAGTGTCAGTAATCAGTAAGAAAAACCGATTTATTTTTGGTTTGATCCCAATCTAAATGTAAAAATTCTATATTGAAACCGGCTATTAATCAAATTATGGATTGAATCTAGTTTACTTCAGGGTACTTATCAGATTTTAGAGGACTATGCTAACATTTGGGCTTTAATAGTAAGCACTTGCCTAAAATTTTCGACCGATATAATCTAAATACATTAGCTGGCTCATCTTTATTACTAAAAGACGTGTGCAGTGTTGAATTTCTTAAAAGAACAATACGAAATTACACTTATATTATGGCAACTACAAAAATTCATAATATCATAGGATTCACTCGGGAGAATGTTTTATCTTTCATTCATTCCACGTTGAAACGATAT
Source organism: Samia ricini (assembly GCA_014132275.2). Classification (NCBI taxonomy): domain Eukaryota; kingdom Metazoa; phylum Arthropoda; class Insecta; order Lepidoptera; family Saturniidae; genus Samia; species Samia ricini. Next base: position 18,106,397 of record AP028158.1, read on the forward strand.
TAACAAAATGACATTTGAAATTATCATACATTCACTACTTCAAATTTATTTCGTAACGTACTTCACCACCTTTGTTTCAAATTTCAAGTGACAGAGAATTAGAGATTGAATGAAAGAATGAAATGAACAAGTAAACCGATCGATATTAACGTTGATGTTATTTTTTCTTATTGTTGTATTTTACTTAACTAATTTGTACTATTATAATCTATTATTTCGCACCTTGACATATTAATAACAGGTATTGGAAATACATATGTAAAAAGAATTATTATCTGCGATCGATCGCATTCCAGAAGTTTCTATTATTGATGTTCTTCTTAGAAACTTTTCTACCGATTTTAGCATGATAACGTAAAGAATAAACTGGATAAAAAAACATCATAAACGATTAAGCATATAATGTATATTTATTATATTGAAACATGCATATTATTGAATATTCTGTAGAGAACAATGTTGTAAATTCAATAACTAATGTCACAGAGAATACGATTTTTTTGGATCGTTTTTTTTTCACCTTTTTTGCTATTTCTACTGACTTAACGTACATATAAATAATATGTTAAAATCTAAATATTCTATACATTTATATTTTAACGATCACGCATATAGCTCTTATGTGTTATGTAGGAAACTTAAAATGAAATTTTGAAATAAAATGTAAATTGCGTCATCCCACTTTCTCTAATCCCTAATTTAAGTAGGAATTTAGACTGAATGAAATATATAAACATATATAACTTTGTATAAAGTAAATTAGGTTTATTAAAATACGATGTATGTATATCAATGTATAAAAAAAAACATATAAATAATTATGAACACTAATAATATCACGAACTGTATAAATTATAATTATTATTTACCTGTAATATATACAAATAAATTATTAAAATACATACTGACTTTGTTTGTCACTAGCAAATAATTAATAGGGCTGTTGGGAAGTCTGGTCGGATTCTGCGTCAATGAACGCGGGTTCGAACCCAACCATCTAATTCTAAAATCAACCTGAGCTTTCGATGAAGGAAAACATCGTGGTAGAAGATTTTCTAATAATGCCCACTTGAGTAGCTACCACCCTCAAGTTTGAAAACCTGTCACCAAATACCAATAGGTGTGTTCCGGCAACATCTTTTGAAAACCATTGCCTCTAAGCTTAGTGCGTTAACCATCGTAACTTAACATCAGTTGAGATTGTAGTCAAAGAACTGAGTCCATAAAAAAACTCAAGGTTCCAAAAGCCCATAAAAAAGACTCAAAAACCAGTCATAATATGTAAAAATATGATTTATAAATAATATTCATGAAATGTTATATCCCGCGAATCGAATCACTTAACTTTCAAGTCACAATAATCAATACGCCGAAAAAGAAATATTGCAATTTTTTTTCCCAAAAGATTCCCTTGCTCCACGTTATTAGGGGCAATTAAACTTATTATGATAATAAAATAAAACAAAATCATAACGATAACATTTTATAATCTATTATTTTATTTTAAAAAACAATAAAAACAACGTATTTATTTATAACTTAACAGTAATAATGAAATCCGTGTTGCAGCCTTAGTTGCACAGTTCACTGCATTCAGATAGTGTGTACAACTAGTTGTATAGTTGTGTAGATGTTTGTAAACGAAACAATGAGGATAAGGGGTATTTCAAGTGTTACGTTTGCATCAATGGAAGCGGAAGGTTCTACGAGTAATATAACAATACATTAAATGTCAATTTCATTCATGTCAATGTCATTCAAATTCAATAATCATTTAGGAAATTATTGTAACTCCAACAATTGTTTTTTTTTACAATTATTTCATAGATCGCTCCCAAGTATTACGTAAGAAAAACTGATTATTTTTGGTACCCCTCTCTTGTCAATAATCTAAACTAATAATAAAAAATTGAAGTGTCTTTCTAATGTCAAAACATTTTTTTTACTAAATATATATGAATGTGTATACGGCACCTATGCCAAAAAACAATTTAATTTTTTTATTGTCTGTTTGTTCCGGCTAATCTCCGGAACGGCTGGACGGATTTTGACGGAACTTTTTTTCTAATCATTTTTTTAAATAATTAAAGCCCCGCGTAGAGAATTAAAACTCACAAAAATTTGAATAAAATTCGATTCAAAGCACAGTTTTACGGGCAAAGTGCTTGAATTTATGAGAAATATTTTTACTTTATCATTGTACAAAAATATGGTAAAATGCAGTGCAGTATATATAAAACGCGGACGCAGCCGCGTGCACACAGCTACTTGGAAATAATGCTCTAACCACCCTGTGATTGCGTTATCATTGGCAAAATAAAAACAAACAAAAAACACAAAGAAAACAAAGATACATAAGCAATTATTGCTTACGCAATCACCATTTTCGGAATCCCTCTCCCCTTATCCATGACATCAAAATAAACCAAACATAACCCCCCAGTGATACTGACATAACATTTGAACAGTACTTTATTACTTTATAAATAACAGTCATTTTACGGTGAATATTCAATCTATAAATAACGAGAAAGAAATTTAATGATTATGTATTTAACCCCTTGATCACTAATCTGGCGTTTACGCCAGCTTTCCATTGTTTTCCTATTTATGGGTAATCGACATATAAAAACCGTTCAAACATCCTCCCTCAATGATTCGTACACTTTTCTATATCATACTTATTTATAAACACTATATTTCAGCTAGGTAGTGTTTTTCTTACGATTTACCTAGATTTTTATGTCACTAGGTGACATAATTTTTAACTAAATTAAAACATCACAACAATTTTGTATTCAAAACACAGGACTAGGACAGACTACCGTCACTATAACACCTTTTTACAACTACCCGACATAACGTTGTACTCAGAATTACTATAAAGTCTTTTTTTTTACTTTTGACTTTCCCAAGGTTATCTGTTTAACCGTTCCTCTAGAAATATCTTCGTGTAGTCATAAATACCGAAGAAAACGAAACCGCCCAGCATAAAGGCTGAAACGCGAGGCGTCACGCCAGCGAACAACCCTTGGAGACCAGCTCGAAGGTATATGTCAGCGAGTACAGGTCGGACTTGGAGGTGCTGAGGGGCGGAGGCCCGTTTCGCGAGCATTATACGCGTCTTAGCGAGATCTAGGGGTGTGGTCACACCGGCAGCGAAACCGCCCGCTAATGAACCGCAAACCGCACTCTGACAGACCAACAACACACTTCATCGATGTAACCGTTTAAACACCATCTCACTCGATATTAACAGAGTATCGGCCGGTTTCAATATGCGATCTCAAACTGTTTTTTTTTTTTTTTCGAAATTTCAAATATTTTTATCTATAGATCAGTGGATCAGTCAGAGAAACTGATACACTTTTGGTTTGATCTCAATCTTACCCTTTAAGATTCCATATTGAAACCTCCCGTACGTGTAGTGCCTAACATTGTGTGATTCTACTAGAACACTTATTGGTGATGGATGACAGGTTATCAAGCCTGAGGGTGGTAGTAATACATTCAAAATTATTCTTTTGCTAAGAATGACAGCTGTCACACAAATAAAATTATTGTTTGCAACGTGTATAATATACAGATAGGCATAAATAAAATTATTTCAGTGCCTTTTTCTGTTTTGTTTGCACGTTAAAGTAAAAAAAATACATATTATCTGCAGTTAGTATTTTACTATAGTATTAAAACAGTGTGATACGATGATATTAATTTAAGAAAGCTAATGTAAATTTATTATATCTGCAATATCAATGTCATTATTATTTGAATTTTAAAAAAAAACACCATTTTTATATGACCCACGAATTAACGTACAATGTTGTCCTGAGTATACTTTACAGTCAAACAATACAAAACTTCATACAAATATCCCTAATGACATCTGTCATTTTCATCAAAATCTATTTTAAGTGTTGTAAATCAAATTAGTTGAGAAGTATTGTATGTTTATCACAATTAAATATCAATACAATTAAATTGCAATAGTTTGTAAAAACAAAACTCACTTGAAAACTGGTTATTTGTCCATCATTATGGCTCCTTACAGTGGACTTTAGTAACTCCCAAACTGGTAATTCTATGAAGCTGAAGGGCAAATCACGGATCACAGTCGATAGGAATCCACGATACACGCCCTTGGTAAAGCCCTCGGCTTTGTACGCCTAAGAAATATCACTATATAAAACAAACTCGCCTTCAACATCCGTCTCACTGCTCCTAAACTACATAATTTTACGGACTTTTATGCGCTTTTCGCCCTCAAACAGATATATTTTAAGGATGGTTTACATATAATATAAATAGTTTTAAGTAAAGTCGTTATATTCGTCTGTCTGTTTCTCCACTTACTTCTTCTATACCACAGACGGCTGATTTTGATACGGTTTTCACTATAATTTAGATAGTTTCTTTAGTTTATGTGTATGAAACCAGGCAACACCTGATGTTGCCAACTAGTATATATAAAATATCATAATTAAGCGTCAATATCTTATAGCTACAATGTCTTCTAACCAAGAAGTAAAGCAAAAAATTTTCAAGACTAAGTCAACTAAATCACAAGAGATATATGATAATTGAAAAGAGATAAAAAAAAATCAACAATCCTAGAGAAAAGTTCACAATATACGCCTCGAATATAATATTTACTTGTTTTTTTTTTCAATGGCTAGGTTTATAAGACAATTAAATAACATACCTTTAATAAAATTGTTAAACTGCTCGAATGTTTCGTTCCGACATATGTCTGTTTCCTCTGCTTGGCCACCTCAGTCGGCACGCGGATCACACAAGCTAACTGGGAGTGTACATACATATATTAACACTAGTTGTGTACCCGCGGCCCCGACCACGTGATAAAGTATTTAAATAATAATTGAATAGAATAATGTTTTGATGGTGCTGTCCAATGAGTCGTATTTTGTTCACAATTTTATGAGTTTTAATTTTTTTTTTTTACGCGGAACCCTAATTATTTTCAAAAGTAGCAGCCTAAGTTACCCGGAGTAACTTTAGCTACCTGATAAAAAAAAGTCCAGTCAAAGTGGGTAAAGCCATTCTAGAAATTAGCCGGAACAAACAGAAAGACAGACAAAATTTTTAAAAATCGTGTTTTTGGTATCAGAAAAAGACACTTTAACTTTATTTATTAGTACAGATATAGATAGCGGGTAGGAATCCTTCAATATACAGTAAATACAATTCTTCAAGCTGTTACGAGGTGGTGGCGGATTTTATGTCAGAATGGGACGCGACATAAACATTATGAAAAACACCACATAAAACAACACCACGCGTGACCAAGATCATGAGGTTTTACAACTTACAACTTCGCCAACACAAGCAGCCAACATGTGTACGAACGGAGCATATTGTGTGGGGACAAGCGGCTGACAGAACGCCTTTGTGGTCTCGTACGTAACGAAAAACAATGCAGTCGTCGGCATAGACGTCGATGCGACAGTCATAAGACCTGTAAATTGTAATAGCACTGAATTATGCTATCATCAGTGTAAACGTAAATTGATAATAGCCAATTAAAGTTAGTCGAATCATAGAGTACATTATTACATTACACAACGTCGTTTATCTCTCTGTCTGACTGTCCCTTAGTTGGCTTATAACTCGTGAACTTCTGGATCAATTTACATAATGCTTTTATTAAATCGTTAATTTATTATCTGGTCAGGTTTTCACTTTAGGTTTTGTTACAGTGATTTCTTAATTTTAAATTTATTACATTTTTTTATTTAACTCAAGAAATTGTGAACAAAATCCGATTCAATGCACAGCTTTACTGTCAACTATATGAATTTGTGAGAAATATCTGTACAAAAAATTGGGACCACCATTATTTTCCAATAATTAAAAATACAGTGAATAATCGTGCGGAATAGAAGAAATGATACGCGAGCGGAGCCCCGAAAATAACAGCATATACCACACTACCAATTCAAATTTAGTTTGGATATCATTGTGACCAACCTATACTTTTGAAGAATTTATCATAGTGGCATGTGAAGAAGCTTTGCGTATCTCGGATCAGTAAATGTATGTTCAGATCTATGTGTAGAAGATTTATCTGTGGTTAGCATTAAGATTACCCCCCTGTCATAGATTCTCATGGATCATCTTCATGCTTGGAATGTACTTTATTTTAAGTCAGATGAAGTGCTGTCATTTTGCAGAGCTCAATGGCTGCGAATCACGGCTTGGCACCTGAGTAATTTAAATCCCTAACATACATGCCAACCAGACCATGTAAATGACATGAAAGCCTCCTGAAGTTATCAGTTGGCTTGTGTACACAAACATTATTATAATAACGTATGTATAAGGTGTCATAAAGCGATTGATAACTTAGGTCAGTTTGATCGTCTGCAATATCATGTTTTACGTCTATGTCTATGTCTATTACGAGTTTTACATTTTACTTTACATTAAACTTAATATGATAAATAATACAACACTTTGCAGTTGATTACAAGAAAACATTGTGTGTAAATTTTGTATAAATATTCTGTTCTGATTTGTATGTAATTAGCACAAGTGCCATTGAAAAGGAGTACAATTAACAACCTTGCTTATAATGATTGTGGTTTAATCACAGCTATATCTACTAATTATTCAATTGTACTTCAAAATAATGTGCTCTGGTTGTTTTTTATCGATTCCATTGACTATTATCATCAAGGATTTTGGGTCCTTTGATATGAAATTAGTGTTTTTAATGAAAAAGAAAAACCTTTTTTTTTTACTAAATAATATATATATTTAATCAATCGAAATACCATTATTATACATCCACTTTCGCCATTTTATAGGTACCCAGTTCATAGACTCCATTGTTATTTATGGGAGTGATAATCAATAAAAATTTTGAAGGTTGTTTGGGTTGCATCATCAGAACTGAATTTTATTCTTTGTACAATTGTCCAAATTACGAAAATAATGGTAATCTGTCAGAGCAAGGCCCGGTGACTAGGGTGAGTGTCGGAGACATTCCAACTGCATTTCCTCTAATTTATATTCTAGATAGAATAGTCTGAAAAAGTAATCTCACCTCTATAGACTCCTTTAAATCCTCCTGCTTTGTGGAAACCCTGTTGGCTCTGTAACCTTGTTTTCAATGTATCTAAAGGGTATAGAGTTACATCTACTGACAAACCTGCCATGGCTCCTGCCTAAAATTACAACAGTACAAATTAATTAGTAAATATAATGTTTGTATTACTTATAAATAACTGTTTGTAAGATAATTTATATTACAATTACATAATACTATATACTTATTGTAGTCGCATGTATAAGTGCGGTATATAAAACATAATTAAATTTGACATATAACATACCAATAACGGAGCCAAATAAGTTCCATTTACTGATTTTGGATTACCTGAGTTCGCCATAGTAATACTATACGGTGTAATGGTTTGATTTTTGTAATAATAGTTTACCACTGCTTGCAATTCCAAATAACATTAAATAACCTTACTTTTCCTTCCAAAATGTTTCAATAATTTAAATAAATATATTTACATAATTCCTCCACTTATTGTAGGAGAATGTTACATATTATATATTATAATATATATTTCATGTAGTTTTATATCAGTTATATTTTTTGTTTTCAAATTTCAAAACAATGTGATTTTGACATTCAAGCTGTGTTGCCAATTGTGGTTCGGAATTTTACAGAAAAAATGACCGAAGATGTGATAATATATCATTAACTTTTTTACTTGGAAACGATTTGTACTTTGTTACGTCCTAGGTCGCAAGATAACTTAGTATTTTGTATTTTCTGTATTTGAAAAAATTAAAAAACTAGGTAGCTGAGGCGATTACCGATAATAGTAAAAACTTTGAAAAAACTGGTTTTTTTTTAAGTGAAATTAATAATACAGGAACTATGATTCTGAGTTTGATTACTCATTACATTATTTAGTCAACTAACGAAATAATTTCGTAGTAGTCGTTTGGGCTCGTAATTAATTTATTGGGCAGGGCCACGTAGTACTTGTATATAGTCTCCTAGCGGCACACCGAGTCAGTGAGTATTCCACAGAAAAAGTGTGTCTCAAAAGAAAATAATTAGATATGAAAATTGTCTCTTGAACAAACTTTTGTAATATATAGATGGTATCTATAGTAATAGATAACTACTATTTTTTATATTCTGAATTTTAGTTTACACTACAAAATGGTATCATCAAATCCGTTACTTAGTAACAAACTTTATTAGTGCATCGTCAAATAAATTTGATTTAATTTTTATTGTTTTACAATGCCAAAAGTATTTAAAAATCCCCATGATAATATACCATATCATAAAGTAGGTAAAGGTAGCGATCCTGGATGCTTTCAGCTACATAGGTAGGTACATATTTATATGTATTAAATCATAGTTATTATTTTTATTCGATGTTCGATGGAACGTGTACCAAGTACATTTTTTTTACAAATAAGAAAGCAGCATGTCGTGCCGATGCCGAGTATAATCATTGTACACACTCAAAAGGACTGTCCGTTGATTTCAAGAGATAATCTTTCTGTGTTTGATCATCAGTCAAAGCAATCGTCAATAAGAATTGACTTTGCCACGGCTGCAAGACGATCTGCATCGATTCGATGCTGTAAGAATTCATACCTACCTGTCTTCGATCGTAATATGGTTAACAGGTATCTGCAACTGCTGTCCGTGTTTAGGGTGGATTTTCATTGTTAGCTTTGCCTCTGCGAATTTTGTTTCACCGCAGAATTCTTTGATTCAAGATATTGGTTGCTAGCTTATAATATCTTACTAAGCCAGTACCTCCGACAAACCATTTTGGAATACCTTCCTTGGAAATTGATCCAAGTGAACCCTTTACATGCCTCGATAGAGACACGTTCGAAACAAAAAATGAAAGCCGGTCAAAAATTACCTGAGCATCAAAGGGGGGGGGGGTTATGCTTTGCTATAACATAGAGGAGGGGGGATGCGTCTTAATGGTGATTACGTAAGCAATATTTACTTATTAATTTTCGTATCTTTATTCAAAATTATGGCAATGCTTATTTAATTACGGAGGGGGGAGGAGTAAGAGATTTACTTACTATTGCTGACAAGAGGGGGGAGGAGGAGGCATCAAAAATGACCAAAATGTTGTATGTAATATTTGGACGACCCCTTATTTCTAAACAGAGTACGTCGTGATCTATCCTACGTGACTTTAAAATAATTGTAGTTAAAGAAGTTTGTAGGAAAATTCCACGCTATCAACACGTGTCGAGTATGACCAGGTCCTAATAGGTTCAAAAGTCCGAGACGGTCGTCTTACTAAAACGTGGTTTTCGAGGCTCTTTTATATGTGTACTCAGGTCTATGCCTGAAATTCTAGTCATGATCAGTGCTATCGTCTTATATTACGAACGAATTATTTCCAGGGTAGAATTAATCACGACATTTTTTTAAAATAAGTTACAGTAGTTAAAACTGAAATAGAAATATGTTTTCAGACCGTCTCAATGCCGTCTAAAGTTTCCGATAACGAAACGTCCCATCCACAAATGCGAGGTGCCAAAACATGAGTACACTATGGTACCTCAGATAGGCGGCTGGAGGGAGCTGCTAGTACCCAAGACTGAGCCCAACTTCTATCCAACCATCATGTACAAGGGCGAGTTTGAAAGATTGAAGAAACAAGCCAAGGTTAACTAAATTTAAATATGGAACGCGAAAACTAAAAAAAAAAAAAAATACATGCCAAGGCTTGACTTTAGCCATTACAAAGTGTTGTTTTTACAATATTCCATGAAATGGTTCCTAATTCCTAATGGGAGCATTAATGTTCATAAGCGTCTAATTACCTGATAAAACTTTCATTGAATAAAGCATTTTTGAGCAGTGGAGTGTCTTATGAGATACCTTTTACCATTTTTAGGTAAAATCTGGACACTCCCAAAAACTATAAGTAGAAAAAAATATTTTTCTAAATTTATCCTTGAGTCCATTTATATTTTTAAATTTAAATTTGGCATTCGACTTACTCTACCCTCTCATTTTTAATGACATTTTGATAAATTAATTGGCAGATAGTGACACAAGAGGAACAGCTGAAAGCGATGCACGACCAGGAAGCTTCTATACAGAAAGCTGCAAAGGAATCCGAAGCGAGGAAGCAACTTTTAAAGGATAAGCTCCTGCCGCAACCGGGCGCCGAGTCCGCTACAGGCACAGCAGACCCTGAGCTCGAAGGACCTGATCAAGCTGCTCACACTCTGTCCAGAGCGGAGAGTAAATTTATTATATTTCAAATCACACACAATGTAATTAGACATCTGATTCAATGTCTAATGACCATAATTTACCCGAAGAGACAAAACATGTTCATGAAACCACAGCAAAATGATAGTCCAATTTCTCGCGTTCGCTTATCTAAACAGAAAATAACCTAAAAAGTTGGCTTACTAGTGTAAATATGGTTTTGTTGCAGTATTACGCGCAAATAACATGCAAGGTCCTCGGTTGTGTAACCGAATCATACTAGCGTCCAAGTGTCATGCGATAAGAGACGCACAAATCCTTGAGAAGGATCTCATTAAGAAAGAACTAAACGAAGAGCATAGACGGTAAATAGCTCTAAAATATTCAATTTCACATGACTTCATTACTTACCTCTCCGACTTAATAAGCCAACTTTTAGACAAAATGTCATTTACGTATACATTTTTATAACTAGAATAAAAAAGTTGAGAGACCCGATTTATTTTTAACGTGGTTGAAACTGAACTTATCTAAATTTGATTTTGTTTTTTTTTGTTATAGAATCAGATTTGTTTATAGAATCGCAAGATTTGTAAATTGTGGTTGGAAGCTAAGCTATAAGGTATATTCTACTAACAATTTCATCAAGATCTTCACGTTCCATATTGCTGATTTATCATTTTATTATCTTTTACACATTATCAATAGTTTGGATACGATAATGGAGGAGAACCGCCAAGCGGCAGTCCAGCGCGCTGACACTGAAGAGGAACGTCGCCATAAACTGCGGCTGCAGAACCTCGCCGCTCTGAAAGAACAAATCCAGGCACACGAGACCGCTAAGGTAGATCGAAAGCTTATAGCGTATAAATTCTATCAACATAACTCCAATTGTTATGCGTTTTAAATGATATGACTTTTATTTAGGTTTCTGTTTTGCCTCTCTTTTAGAGTCGCAATTTTTATGCGTTTTAAGAATCACGGAATTCAACAAGCGACAAGTCATAGCATATATGATGGATTATCACAATACCGTTAATGTGAACAGTTTCCACTTAATAATGATGGATATACCTTGAAAGGAATAAACGGTTCACAAAAAAATAGTTACAACGGTTCACAAGATATACAATATTTTAATTTACCAGTGGTTCTATAACTTGATTTTATGTAACAAATATTATTCTTTTTCTTACGCGTCCATAGCTTCCAGAAGATCGTGTTTTGTCAATGGATTAGCTTATAAGTTTATTACAACAAGGATTTTGCTTTATCAGATAATGGAAGCCGAGCGAATCGAAGAGGAAAGCATCCGGGTGAACCAAGCGAACATCGCTATGCAAATCGACGAGGCTCAGAAACTTAAGGAGAGAAACACGAACGCGCCGCTAAGCTGAAGGAAATGTTGGACCAAGGTAACTTTTATATGACGTTGTCGTAATTTTGCAATATTTGGAAATTCTATATGCAAATCAAAAGTATCCACGAATTCGGAAAACGACCCAGTTAGTCATCAACAACAAATTTATCAGCTGCTCGACTAGCTATTAAAATATTTTATGTTAAAACAGTTAAATTTCTTCAAGGATTTGTTTTGTGTCAAATTTTTCATTTAGCAACGTTAACGACCTTAATGCAAGCCCAATTACAGGTAACGCTGAGCTGCTTTATTACAAGCAGCTGCAAAACGAGGAAGAACGTATCATGAATTTGCGTATCAACAACTTCCTGAAGCAGAAACAGGAGAGGGAAGCTCGAGCTCGCGCTGAAGCCGAAGCCGTTAAAGCTGCAAAGCAGAAGGGCATCGACCATATTGCTAAAGCACAGAAGGTAACTGTAGTGAAGAAAGCATTGAGCTTATAAAATTCCTCTAAGCAGTGATTCCAAAAACAATATGGTCGTAAGCATTAAGAATGACTGAAATCAATAAATGGCATTTTGTGGATCAGCCGGTATATCTATGTACCTCTATCTATTTACCTGTAGGGTTTGGTGTTAGGTATTTACAGGTTAGCATGAGGGTGATAGATCTTTCAGCTTTCATTATTGTTTTTAATTCGTCTTACTTAGAAGTGATGCTGGCTCAGTGATAAGCAAATCTACCAGCTCGTTTATCTATGGCTATTAGACTCTCGATGGTTATCATAAATGTAAAAAAAAACGTCTTCTCATAGGCAGAACAGGAGTTAAAAGAAGAACTGGATAGAATTAGAAACCTGAAGATTCAAGAGGACGTGGAACGTGAATACCGACGCAAGGAGCGAGACGCGGCTATCAAGAGGAACAAGGAGATGAAACAGTTGCATGAGGCAAGAGTTCATCAAGTGAGTACTCTCTTCTCTTGTATTCGCTTTTCTATGTTAAATGAAGAGATGGCCAATTTACGAGATTTGATTGCAGAAGTACCACTAGCTCGATCTGTATGCTATCAGTTACATGTATAAGAGGCATTACAGCTTATTCTTTAAGAGTCACATCCCAAAACTCAATAACTTTTATAATGTTATAGTTCTAAATGCTGTGCAAAATTCAGCTGTGGAAGCACTACAGCCATCTCTCCTGTAAAAATGTAGCAGCATACCTAAAGTGGCAACTTTACCCTTAGAAATAGTAACATAATTTTGACTGGACTCAAATAGAACTACTGTTCCTGCTGGTGCTGCTATGGTTTTTGGGGTTGGCAAGATTAGTTCTCCAGTGGCAAACATATACGTTAGTAAATATACCTTTTTCCTTCAGATAAAAGATATCCATCGATTGATCGCACGTGAAATAGCGAAAGACGAGCAGAGTTTCAACAACGCTGCCAGACAGAACGACGAGTTCCTCATGAAAGAGAAACTGGTAAGACTATAGATGTAGCAATAATTGGCTTAATCTTGAATAAGTCAAGAGGGGAAAAAATTGATCAAAGATTAATAAAAATCTTAGATTGTACTTTACTTGGGGCCTAATTTGCAATATGTGGGTACAAATGGCGCAGTACTCATGTGGAAAAACTATCATGCGTTGTTTTACTCAGTCGGTATGGTTTCTATGTCGGTCCAACATTGTTCTAAGTGCGCATAAGGAAACCAATAGTGTTGTCGTGCACATTTGTTCTCGATGATAAAAGGTTACGTTTATCTGTGCCAATGTTGCAATGCGGCTGGACACTGGATTCATATTTTACACTTATCAATATGTTAGAGTAGGGCTTTCATTCATGACTGAGTTGTAACCACATGGTGCATATGATGAAAACCCAGCTAGTGATACGTTCTGAGATCAGCCAGTGATAGATGTTGCAGTTATTGGGGCGGTAGGGCTATTGAGCCCGACTGCATCGCAACCTCCGTATACTTTTGAAACATCAAGTCATTGTAACGGTTAAGGCGCACCGTTTTTCAGAAAGTCTATATCCAGACTTACCTACGGGCTTTAGCCGTAATAGATATATCGGCAAGCAATATTCATATAATATATAATGTGTGGTACAGTTGGAAGAGAAACGCAAAGCTCGCATAGAGCAGCACAGGCAAGAGATCATGAAGCAGATCAACGAGAAGGAACGAGCTCGAGCAGAGCTCCGAGAGAAAATCCACAACGAGGGCGTCGCGCTCAGAATGGAACAGGACCAGCAGGAGAAGTACGAGAGGAAGGTCATCAAGCAGAAGGTATCAATAATAACATTTAAACATAAAATCTTCCGTGCGAGCCCCACATACCCACTTATGAGATGGGATACGTAAATGCATTTTTCTACGTAAAAAATGGGTTACCAGTCTCCCCACAAAATAAAGAAATTATTTTTCAGGTGATGGAAATGAGGCAGCAGAAAGTGCCTGAGAAATACGTGAAGGAGGTGGAACAAACTCTCGGGAAGCAAGGCTACTAAATTATATTGATGCTAGAGAAAGATTATCGGAAACCAATTTGTAAAAAAATTGTTAAAAGAGGGTCGCTTTCACTTATACAAATAGACATCCATCATTCATTGTTCTACAATGTAATAATGATTTCAACAAATTATAAAAGAGCGAAGTGGCTAATAGAAGTATCTCATTCAAAAGGTATCCAAACCCAAAAGTAAATGAATGTATAAAAAACGCATTGACATTTAACATCTAAAACAGTAGTCGTCACACTTTAGTGGTCACAGACCACATAGGTCAGTGTGAGGTACCACTGCGGGCGGCACTTTTATGGATTGAGTAGTTGATATCATCTATTAATTGTATTATTTTTATGAGCTTTTAAACGTGAATTCCCTATAGATTTTGTATAGTAATAAAAACCTATGAAGTAATTTTTGTCAACCTAATTCAGTAACTCGGCTCGCGGGCTGCAGTTTGACGACGACTGACATAAAACATTCCAAAAAGTTCCAATCGTGACAAAACAATAGCGCAATATAATTCTCGTACAGCGACATCTGTTTAAAACAAAAGTAAACTGTTATGTATAGGGCATATAAATACATATAGGGCACATAAAGACATACAAAATTGACCGACAAGAAATATATACAATTACCAGTATGCTTTGATACTTTTTTTTAACTTTAAATGATCAATTTGTATGTCATTCATCAGCCAATACTAATAATATTTTGTTAATCAGTTAATACATCAACCGACTACTTCCTTCCCCCATAAAAATTCCTAACTGTATTTCGGTTTCTCTCTTTCATTAATAAGGGGGAAAATTAATATGAAAGTGTTTAAACCTCTATGCGCTTTTATTATTTAAGTAATTCTTTGAGAGTTCGGAAAAATATTCCGTGAAATGAAATAAAACGAAATTTGTCAGTGAATAATTATAGTTTTATTATTAATGAAGTTATGTGTAATTAAAATTAATGGATCAATAATAACAAAAATCAAAATGCTCCATTCGTTTCTATTGCAGACCAACAGTGGGCAAAAAGAAAACAGAAAAAAAAACGATTGCGCATATAATGTAATTTTCCTAAAATGAAAACACATACTTTAAACATATTAATGCATATAACGCACTCATTTCACCCATTTCACTCTTTCTTTTCACCCTTCACAGGAATGGTAGAAAGTCATACACAAGAACATTGTCATATGTCAAATACTTATTAACTATGCCTTTCAAATAATAATGTGAGCGTCAATTACCTTAATCTGTCAAAGCTGGATAAAAAAGTATGGACAGCAACAAAAATATTTGCAGTTTTTTTTTTGTGAAATATTTGATGAAAAATAATTTTACAATATCTATCTTTTTTACTGACTTAGATCATTTTTTGCGATTTTACAGCTATGACGTCACAATATGGCACAGGTCCATGCACATTCTTATTTGAAATACATTGTACGTTTAGTTAGCAGATTTACTAAAAATTATACCAATGTGTAGGGAGGGATAAGAATTTTGCTTACTACTCTGTCAGAGTAAATGTCAAGTCAAAAATATCTAAAACTCTATTTTTGGCCTCGAACGGCCCCTAATAAGATATGACGTATCACTATATAAATGGTGAGAAACTGATTCAAGACACAATGACTCCCTACTCACCAGTACTTCAGTAACAACATTCGAGACACTTGTATAACTTTGACAAACAGAACAATAGATGCACACACACTAACACACACAGTCATTATTAAATGGTTCATTTCATAGCTTTCACTCCAAGCTCGACGACTTTGCCCAGGTTGTCCTTGAGGGTCTTCAGCTGATCGAGGACTTTCGAGTCCATCAACGAGAACGGTATGTAAGCTTGCGACTCACGCAAATGCTTCGGTTGCAGTGACAGCATCGTCCCATCTTGTAGGAGAATGTTACAGTTTGCCCTCTCTTCAGGTTGCATTCTGGAAAATAAAGTTACTATCAATATCAGCAGTTCAATTTTGCCCAACACTGGGCGCAGACAGATCCATACTACATTAAACAAAAGCCATTATAAACAAATATTATGGGCTTTATTTTTAGTGGTGGGGTCAGGTAAATGTTTTGTTTATTTTTAACTAGCAGCGGGCACACCCGCGGCTCCGCCTGCGTTTCAAATATTCTCCACTGCCTAATATTGTTTTTAAGTAATCACTGGAAAATAATGCTTTGATGGTGCTGTGTTCATTGAATCGTTTTTTGTTCACAATTTCATGAGTTTTAATTTAATTTTACAGGGAACCTAAATTATTTTCAAAAAAAATCTTTTTATTACTAAGAGTATTATTAGATTGGAGAATTTTCCAGTAAAATTGTGCACAGAATCGGATATTTATTTTCAAAAAATAAAAGTAGCTCAAGTTGCGCACAGTAACTTCAGCTGTCTGCTAAAAAAGTCTCGTCCAAATCAGTTCAGCCATTCGGAAATTACCAGGAACAAACAGACAGACGAAAATTTTGTTTTTGATATAGATACCGTATTCAGTAAAAAGTTGTTATTTTGATATTACAGACACTTTAATTTTATTTATCAGTATATAGATGAAAAGGGCGTCTAAATAGTTTCTGGATGGTTTTTTTATTCACAATTATGCCAATGCTTACGTAGTCATAGGGAAGGATAGGAGAGTAAGGGGGGATGGAGGGTAAGAGTTTTGCTAACTATTGCTGACAAGGGAAGAGGGTCAAATGTGCCAAATTTCGGCGTTACTCATGTGTATTTATGTATAAAATACAAGATATTTACGTGTAACACGTAGGCACCATGACAGGGGATCCAGACATGGACACTACCATCTCACCCAGGCGCGGCTGCCGCAGTACGGTCAGCGGCGTTTGTGGGGTCACCTGAAATGTATTTTTTTTTTTAAGTTTAAAAGTGTAAAAGTTTTGGATTACTCTAAAACAGTGCTCGTCAAACTGCGATATTTGTGCGGCCCGCGGGCTCAAGCAAACAACTTCTGTAGACAACGAATCAAAACAAAGTTTACACACAATAAAGTTAATGAACGGCCCGCACTTTTCTTTTTTTCCCGACCTTCGCTACTTTTCGGTTGATATCATTATGAAGTTTAACAAGGCAAGGTACTAACAAATTCTTTAGACAAATAAAGAATTAAATATTAGCATTTGAAGGTTATGTATTTGACCCAATGTAGAAAAAATACCCAAATAGGTAGCTAATGTTTGTTTGTATATGGTAAAACGAAAAATATTTTGATCTTTTTTCAATATACTTGAAGTGTTTACATTCATTCTCACTATGCTACCTATGTACGTTGCTACTAAAATATTATGGAATTAGGAAGTTGACACCATGAACCGATAATTCCAGATCATAACTTCTCTGAAAACACTTCATTTTAGCTCTGAAAATCGGAACATTTTCAATTAATTTTAAAATAGTTGCTTTGAAATTAATAAATACTGAATTAGGTTGTGAAATAATGACTTCATAGGTTGTTATTGCCATACAGAAACACAATGGAAAATTCGCCTTTGACAACTCATAAAAATATGTCAATTAATAAAAGTGCGGCCCGCAGTACCTATGCGGCCCTTGACCAGAAAAGTGTGACCATCACAGCCCTAAAAGCTCGCCACTTATCAACTGCACCTTGTATAGGATAAATATGACATAGGAGGCGAGGAGATCTCAAATAGACCCTCAAATTTCATCGAGAATCATAGACAATGCCATTTACCTTAGGAGTAATCAACGGATAGTTGACGCCTCCGTTTTTATTGTAAGCGGGCGTTTGATAGACGGACCGTGATCTTCGACGGTGTATTTGTTTAGAGGCCGTAAGCGGCGGTTGTTTGCGAGACGACGCGCTTACAGACCGAGACCGGCGGTTCGTTGCCCGGTTGCGCGACATCGGAGCCGCTAGAAAACATACAACTTATTTCAAATATGATATAATATCAGGAGTAAAAAAGGCGACAAAGTTCATAATTCTTGGTAGTTTGTTTGATAATAAATTCTAAAAATATATTTAGATAAATCATATCCAGCTGATTCCGCGACATTCACCATGCCGTCGATCTACCTTGCGGGTGGCGCAAGTTCGGTCATCGTGGAGATCTTTGGGAGAGACCTATTTCCAGCAGTAGACGTTTTTCGGTTGAATGGATGGATGATGATGGATGGATTGATCGCCTGGGTAGCTACCACCCTCAAGTTTGAAAACATGCCGCGAAATACCGATAGGTGTGTTCCGGCAGCATCACTTGAGAACTAGTACCTAGGCTTAGTGTGTTTACCACCCCTGGACCAAATCGTCAATTAACATCAAGTGAGATTGTGGTCAAAGTACTAAGCCTATATCGTGTAAAAAAACCTACTACGATCCTGACATACGACTTTCGCTTCAACTTTCATGAGCGCTTTCGTACACGCTCTCGGTTACGGGCATTTTTGACTGCGGCCTTTCTTCAGAACGTGTTCGAACTGGTCTCTAGATTGACCATTACCGACTTGCCCAATCACTCTCGGGTTGTAAATCTGTTTCGTACATCTCCTTTCATTCACTCTCTCCACGTGTACAAACCACTTAATTTATGTAGAATTCGGAGTTTGTAAAAAGACGATTTTCATTTACCGTATTAAATCTCGTAAATATTAATTGATTTAATTAAAATAATGCAAGGAATACACACTATGGATTAACAGCAAAATTGGTTAAATATATAACCGAATTTATATATTCTAAAACCAGACCAGATAATATATCTAGGATTACAAAAAAAATTATTAATGTAAATCGGTTCAGTGAATCTCAAGTTATCAGCCAAATAACGGACAGATAGACGTTGCCTTTTTTATATAATGTAAAGTTAATTGATAATGCCATCTGTTACATCTTTTAAAAACCTCTATTATTGGTAACTTTGTTTGTTAGCAATGTTACAGCTGTCTCATTAAGAAGAAAAAAACTAGGCTGCCATCTGTACTACCGACCGACAGAAGTGAAAAATCATCACTTTGGAAAAACTGTTCTTTACGTTAATAAATTCTAGTATGAATTTTTTTTTTTAATTCAAATTAATAAAATAGAATAAATCGCCAGCGCTTAAACGCCATCTTAAACTTGACATACTGTAGCACGTTGACGGCTGACGTCATAGCATTGGTTATAACGCGAATCTATAAGTTTTTCCCTTACCGATAAACGCTAAACGTGGCTAAAGAATCGTTCACTTCAAAACACAGTTTTAAAAATGTTTTATGTGCATAAACACGACCGTCTAGAATGTTCCATGATTATAAATGAACAAGAGGCATAGATATGTAGAAAAATGAAGCTAAAGCTGATATGAAAAGGCTTCTCGATAGGAACACTATACTCACCCATGTTGGTACGCCCCGTCCGTCCGCCGGAGCCCTGCGACGAATTCTCTGTGTTATAGCCTGCCTCCAGAAAGCGCCCGGTTAGTGGAAACGTAGTGACACATTATGGTTTTGTTAGTTCATGAAACTTACTATTGACAACTATATTTTATACCTAATGATCTCACGTGAAAAATTTTATAAAAATCGATTAAGTTTTTTTTTATTCATAACAAATTAAAAAAATACCCTTTACATTGTAGATTTAGAAGTATAGAAAACTAAAGCTCATACCAATTAAATAAAATGAAAATCAGTTAATAAACAAAATAGGGAAATGTATTGATTTTTTTTTATCTTTGCCTATATTTTATTGATGATAGTAAAACGCACTGAGTGAAACGGAATGTTAATGTTTTCTATGACTCTAGGACGGGACATCCCCGAAGTGTATCGTTTTTATATATAAATCTCTAGTTACACGCCCATTAAAAGGTAATGCTCTTTAATATATCGACTACCCATAAAAAAGGAGACAATAGGAAAACAATGGAAAGCTGGCGTAAATGCCAAATTAGTACTCAAGGGGTTAATAAAATAAAGACAGTTTTATTATATAATTCTTAATGACATCACAGTTTACAGTATAAAAGAAATAATAAACTTGTTAATTGTGTTAATAAAAGATACAATATACACTATTGTTAATTTTAAAGTTTGTTTATTTGATTTTAAATGTACGGTCAAGTATTTATAAAGTTTAAAGAGAAAATGGCTGAATCTTAGTGGGTTCAGCATGCCTGAAGCATTAATCCCAGAGAGTTTGGGATCTGATTGGAAGCAAATTACTGACCCAGCTATAGGGTAATTCCTCAATTCCTATTATTTTATAGCGTTTACTACAATAACAATACAAGTAAATAGCTTAAGTCTAAACCTAAGCCACCAAATTACTATAATTAGGTAAATCATAATAAAAAAATCGCCTCACCATCGTCGTTTGCAGCAGACTTGCTGGAGTTTCTCGATCTTCGTGTAGTCGGGATTTCCTTTATATACAGCTCATTTTTCTGATAAATAAAAACACAGAAATATTGACACGATAATAGCAGTAGTAGCATAGTCAGTGGCCGCGAGTTTAAGCCCACCTACGCAACTCTAAATTAACCCTGAGCTATCGGTGAAGGAAAACATCGTGAGGAATTAAGGAGGATACATGGTGGTAGGGCGTTTTCTAATAATGCCTCCTGGGTAGCTACCGCCCTCAAGTTTGAAAACCTTTCGCAAAATACCCATAGGTAGGTTCCGGCACCATCGCTTGAGGATCAGTACCTCTAGGCTTAAGTGTGTTTACAACCCTGGACCAAATGTATTTATTTTTTACAAGAGCCCCCCTCGAACTTCCACTACTGCCGTTCTGAGTGTTTTAGTCTATACCTAAATTTATTGAGTTGCTTGTCGAATAAAGTGTATCTGACTAATAAAATGTTAACTTTTTTGGTGATCTTTGCTAACAAAAAGACTGTCTAGTGTCTGTTTATTCTAAACAATGGACAATCAAACCCCAATCTGCACGTTTTTTAAATCTATATTTTCTTATATGACATAACATAAGCTCACGTCTGTTATCCCCGAAGGGTAGGATGAGGTGAATATAGCGAACTACAGCACCCATATTTCACCGAGCTTAGTTCCATCCCAGATGCGACAAGGGCGAGCCTTTAGCCATATGGGACACAAATTCTAGACTCCGGGATGATTCAGAGTAGAAAAACCCAATATTAATTCACCCGACCCAGGGATCGAACCCGAGACCTCAGAACGACCGTCGTATCGTAATACAACTGCGCCACCAAGGCAGTACATTTTTATATATATATATATCGCGACTATAATGTATCCAAACAAATTACTACCTCAGAATTATTGAAGTCTAATTTTCAGGAAGAATACCACTAACTATATAATATATATATATATATATATATATATATAGACTTCAATAATTCTGAGGTAGTAATTTGCTTGGATACATTACAGTCGCGATTATCAACTGTTGCCATATTAACTAGCAGTTGATTAAAAAACTACAATGTATGGATTATCTTCAAATACAATAATTGTAAATGCCCAAAAAATTTCATACAATTTAGGAGTATACTAGGATACTAGTATATTAGGAGTAGTAAAAAAACTCACCAATCGCCCAATAGTCATCTGTATATATTCATCATTGACTGAACTCAAAAAAACACTTTGTATGCAACCTCCAAATTACGTAGTTCTGTTTGCAGCCTGGTATCAACCTTGCTTTTACAATCTACCACTGTAAAAAAAAAAAAAAAATCCTGTAATACAAATAAATACATCTAACACCATGGTGTTTAGTGTAAATAAAGTATTAAATACAGTATCCACTGCATATCATTTATAACAATCTCCATTACAATTACTTTTCAGTTCTGATGAGGTAACACTGTCTCAGTCAATCAATATCTCTTAAATTTCAAGTGTATTATACAGAGGGAAATAACTTGATTAAATCAGCCAAACATATGGATCAGTTTTAATGAACCCTTTATGTATAACAACGTCTTAACAAATCATTTGCAAACATCACAAATTAATTACTTTACTTTGGTAAAGTTAAATCAAATAATCAGTTATTCAATAATTTGTTACATTAGCCGATGTGTTTATAATGGTACTTGTAGCTGCTCTACAGCTACATATTAATAATTACGTAAATACCATCATCATTACGTAATAACCAAGTTAGTCTACAAAGAGGTCCTTGTCGTCCTGAAAAAGGGCGGAAGCTCACCACAAAACGCGACTGACGAAAGGCCAGCGCCCCGTTTTTGCTACCCGCAGTCAATAAATAACACAAAGGATCGTCGCACAGAACAACAATACCCCTAGGGGATGAAGCTTGCCGCAGTGGCGCTAAGACGATTGCGCCGACCCTTCACAACATCTGTTGACCATAAACCACATTGACGCAATGCAAGAGAAGATCAAGCGATCGGATTTCTCACTCGCACAGAATCACATTTTTGGGTATAAAATAGGCACACTTATCAAGAATGATATACCACTTATCCGTTAGCTCCGAAATCGCTTCGGAAACCGCGAAAAGTGCTTAATACCCCGACAATGAAATCACCGCCGCAAATAGGATCTTTCCCCATGACCCGCGGAAATATGCGTTTCAGCATCCAAGCCTGCGAAACCGCCGTTCCCGCCGCCGAGGACAGGCGGCTAACTTTGCTCCCGCACACTTTCCGGGTACCGCCCGGCGGCGACCCAAAACGTGTGTCGTTCCCCAACTGGGGAGGCTCTTTACGTCGCCGCCAACGCGATACAGTGACACTGACCATGCATTACACACACAACACCGCACACACACTCCTGCACGCAACACGCAGATACATAGGTCCTGTAAGGAACCTAAGGAACTAAATGTTAGATGAAAAAATATAGTGATTAGCTAGGATTCAAACTCCGCGAGAGTTTTCATGCTCAGGTAGTGGCCAAGCCAAGGTTCGAACATTTGTGCTAGTTACAAAGTTCGAAGAAGCTGTAAAGGTCCTTCAGGCTAGGATAGAAAAAAAAGAATGATATATTTCATATTCAAGTTTCTGATTGAATGTTTCATTTCTTCACAAACATCAAACCCAATGTCACCAGAGTGGCATAAGCTCATAAAGTTCTCTTAAATACTATAAAAAGTATTTATTAAGTAATAAAAATGTATGCACATTGTCAAGCTATCTTTTTCTGGCAATAAATTTAGTTTCCTTTTTTATTAAACCTATAATGTATTCCAGATAATAGATATAGCAACAAAATCATTTTGAAAATTATAATTGAAATGCATGACATTTAATAATACAACTCTGAAAGTAATGGGTTAAATATAGTCAACACTGTTGATAGGTTTTTGCAGTAATTAATAAACACTTAACACAATAAATTAATGGAAAAAACATACTTTGAAGCAATGATAGCTTAGTTGGTAGTGAGGTCAGATTTTGTGTCAATGGACACGGGTTCAAATCTATCCAACTCTAACATCAGCCTTAGCTCTTAGTGAAAGAAAACATAGTGAGGAATCCACAGCATGGTGGTTAGGCTTTGGGCATTGGTCAATAATACCCGCATAGGTAGCTACCACCCTCAAGTAAGAAAACCTGTCACCCAATAGGAATATGTGTGTTCTGGCACCATCACTTGAGAACCAGTACATCTAGGCTTAGTGTGTTTACCATCCTGTACCACATTGTCACTTAACATCAGTGAGATTGTGGTCAAAGCACTGAGCCTATACCGTGTCAAAAAAAAACTCAAACAATAGGTCAGTGTTTATGCTGTCAAATACCAATACCAGTATTAGTATTATGGCTAACCTAACCTAAAAGTAAAGTTGAAACTGGGCCTGCAAGTTTAAAGGCAAATATGGCGACATAGAGAAAAATATGTATGTTAGTTAATGCATGGCAATTTGATGTCAAACCACACTACTGTTGAATCACTATATCTTCAAAACTTAACTATCATAGGTTATGAAATAGGTATCTCAGTGAGAATCCTGATATTTTTTTTCATATTCTGTACTTAATTAGCAAGAATAATGATTTGTTGGTATATCACTATAGTTTAGTGATATTGATGTAGGAAATAATATATTTATGGATACATTACTATACTTCTAAAAGTTAAACAGATGACTGCAACACACGTACAGAGAACAGAAGTATTGAGTTTTGTATACAATCATTTGTTTTCAAATACGGATAGATTCAAATGAATACTCCAATTTGGTATATCGATAGTCACTTTCATACTTGGCAATCAACGAATTGTAGATAATATTATAAACATTATATTATAAACATATTATTATTACCTTAGATAGGTATATAAATTTATCTGTTACTCACCAAGTTTAAAAAGTCTTTTCGAATATTCATCATTTTCAATAGACTTACTCAGTTTGTTCATCGGTCGTTTTGTTCGTGGCATTTTTAATAATTATTTTAGTTTTTATCACTATGTTTAGTATTTATCCGTTAACAGATTTACGTTAGATAATACTTCTTCACTACTATTCAGAAATTAAATTCCAGAAAGTTTTTATATTACACGATACACAGTCAAAAACTAAGACATTAGATAACCGTTTCTTTTCAAAAGTTATCACGTTTGTTCCAAAGAGTTTTGTTTTGGTTCCATTTTTTCACAGTTGGTCAGCTTTCCTTGGGGCCAATGCCAGCATGGGCACACATATGCAAGAATGAGATAGGACTCTATAAAAAACAAGTAAAGAAATAGTAGGGTTGTAAACGTCATCAGAAAAAAAAGTCTTCCATACTAGAAGTTATATGTGCAAATACATTTACTACGACTATGAAGATTTATTAATTTCAAAAGTTCGATTTTAATAAAAAACAAATATTTTATAGTTATTAGGATTTGTACATTGCATATCATAACTAGTAGTATTTTTTTTATAAATCAATAAGATTTGATAGAAGTTTTTTTTACTAGCTCTGACAATACAATACAATAGTTTGATAAAAAAAAGGACGCGCATAGTAGAAAAATATGCGTAGTTGATGTTGTGTGTTTTAAATAATTTGGCGATAAAACCTGTGATTTTCAGTAATATTAGCCAAAAAGAATTACAACGAAAATGTGCGAAATGTGGTATTACGGCTATAGAACACCCGAGTTTGTCTTTTCATAGTTTTCCTATGCCTTCAAAACGTGGGTTTTTAAAGTAAGTAAAATGCTTAATTTTTTAGTTTCATTATTTGTAAGTTTATTTATCTGAACATTGTGAAACCAATCGTTATGTTGGAGTTCTAAATTTTCAAGTTTCAACAAACCCAAACGTTCAAAAACTTTTATGCATAACCTATAAGCTAATTGTGAAAAGGAATTCTCAAACCAAACGCTTCTTTATTCTAAATTATATATGCATTATTTATGTTAAATTTTACAACAAGTTATAACGAGTTCTATTGACAATTAATACAAAATATACGCCATTTAAAAAAGTACACTTTGTTGACTTGTGTTAGCTATTGAGTAGGTGTATTCAATACTGCAGTATATTTACTTATTTCATACTTTTGTGCTTATAAGGTTTTTACACATCTTTTCTGAATTTTAGGGCACGTGTATGGGCCCAGTATTGTTATCCTGATAGAGATTGGTCACCTTAAGAGTCACTGAAACACTTATATAACCAGCATAAAACTCTTTGCAGCAAGCACTTTGATGATTCTTCATATTCAAGTAGTGCTAGAACTAGATTAAACTCTTTTGCAATATCCTTTGAAGCCCAAAATATATTTAAAATCTTGAGAAATGAAATAATGTATGTGTCGCAATCAAATGAATTAACTCATCCATCTAAGGAAGAATGTGCTGGGACTTCTGCAGAATGTACTGGTTCTCCTTTATATAAAAAACAAACACCACATGAAGAAATAGTGGTAACATCAACTAAGATGCTACAAAAGGTATATAACCTTATGTATTAATTTGTTATTTCCTACTCAATTCACGGTTAGGAGTTGTAGGCTATTTTCTTGTAAATGTACTTTATATGTGTATTATAAGAAACTAAAGATTAGGAAGAAGAAAATTTTAATGAGATAATAAAGTTATTTTTCAGAAATAAAAAACTAACAACTGACTTCAAAACTATTCACACTAACTTCGAAACATAAGAAAATTTTTAACTAAAAAGTAGAAAATAAAACTTTGAATTAAGAACAAAACCAATTTTAAAAGCATATACTATAAACAGATGAAGATTGATAAAATAATTATTTATTTACTTTTCAGTGCATTTTTATAGTATATTCTTTTAAAGTCGGTTTTCTTTCTTTTTCATTTTGTTTTTAATCAAAAAACTTCTAGTAGCCACTATCACATTAAACATACGTTGTCGAGCACACATACATAGGTGTGTTCCGAAAGTATAACTTGAGAGCCACTACTTACTTAAGCTTAACATGTTACCATATTAGGTCACATCATCACTTAATATCAGATGATACAGTTCCTGTATTATATAAAAGAAGATTTTAATAAAATATATTTTATTCGTAATTATTTACTGTATTAAATCTCTTAAATAGTCCTTGGTTTCATTAAAATATTGCAAAGAATACAATGGTTGACAGTTTTGTGTCGACTTCATTCACTATTATCTTAATATTTTCTGTTAACCTCGTAATAAATATACTTTACCAGATAATAACATACCTACGATTTAAAACAATCATTTAAATTAGTATAGCGGTTCTCCAGTTATAACCCACCTTTATTTTTTTTTGACTGGGGGAAATGCATTTACGCACTGCCCTTACCTATTGCATTAGTGAGACCGGAGTCCCCCAATGCAATAGCTAAGGGGGCACGGAGGGACGAACTCCGTGCCAGTGTGGGACTCACCCGGGCGTGAAGTGCCCGGAAATACCTACTAAAACCCCCCGGGGCCGTGCGGCGCATTTGGGATGGGGGAGACACGGGGTTGCTTTCGCAAGCACCGCGTCGCCCCCTGCAGTTATAACCTACCTAACAGACAGACAGATGACAGATAAAGAGTTACCTTAAATATTAATGTTTAACTAAATTAAAATATAGACATATATAACATTTGATTGTAAATGATGGTATGATGTGAGATTGTAAACACGTTAGCTTAGTAGTACTGACACTCAAATAATATAAGTAACTAATATAATAAAATGAAAGTGAATTATAAATAAAATCCAATAAGCACATTTCATTGTTTGTAAGTTTTCAGTAAGATATACTTTAATGCTGAATTCTTAAACTACTTAAAGCATAATAATTAGTTATAAATTTTGGTATGTTCAGTTAGATAAATTATGAACTGATAAATACCATCAAATATATGTTATTTGACTCTACCACTACATAAAAAGCTAAAATAAAATAATAGTTTGACTATAATTTTCTAAATTAAAATGGTAAAGTTTATATTCATTGGGTTCCCTTGAAATACAAATTATCTAATACCAATAATAAGAGCGTTAAAAATATAGCATACTGTATATATGTATAGTAGTATTCAGATTATTTTTGGTTATATTCATATTCTTACATTATATAAAACACAATGTTTATCTCTCTTTCTGTTCGTTAATTGGTTAATAATTGGAGAACTACTGAACCGATTTACATGATTTTTTTAACAGAATAACTTTAATATTTTGTATCTGGTCGCAAACTTATAAAACAGCCACATAAACCTTACATATTTCCATATAAACTTTCATCCCCTATTCCCTATTGTTATTTTACACCCTTGAATGTAAAACATGTACAAACTTTGAATGTATTTATATCGAATCAACAGACTAAAAAATAAGCTTCAAGCTTTTA
This sequence comes from Samia ricini, assembly GCA_014132275.2. Classification (NCBI taxonomy): domain Eukaryota; kingdom Metazoa; phylum Arthropoda; class Insecta; order Lepidoptera; family Saturniidae; genus Samia; species Samia ricini. The sequence continues at coordinate 18,134,305 of AP028158.1, forward strand.
GCTTTAAAAATGACGATACTTCCATTCAACTTTTCATCCCTTACAGCCCTTTTTTCGCATTAAAAAGTATGTTCTTTCTAAGGCTCTAAACTATCTGTCTAGCAAATTTCATTTGAATCGGTTTAGTGGTTTTGGCGTGACAGTGCTACAGACAGACAGAGTTACTTTCGCATTTATATTATTAGTAAAGATTATTTAGTATAGTTTATCTATGTCCTTGTAATATTTCAAAAGAGTCCAAATCATTAAAAGAAGTATAGCGCCATCTACGAATAATCGTCAGAATTATATAGGTTTTTAATAAGAAAAAAGGAATGTTATAAGATCTTGATTTAAAGCAATGTTCAGAGCTCACACCCAGGAAAAAGAAACCATATACGAAATGCAGAATACAACTTTCCGAAATAAAGACTCAGGAAAAAAAGTCAAAATACCAAGAAATCCAGGAGATCAATGTTGAATAGTTTAACTTCTAATGATTTTGTAAATGATATGATTAGCAATAAATTAAGTAGTTCAATGTGTTTTCTGTTGCAGAGTCAGCTGAGAAATGTCCCTAAAAATATATCTGTCGATTGTTTTGTTTACCTAATATAAACTCTCTTAAAGGACTCCTCAACAAAATACCAATGGTTTTTGGAATTAACTACCAGGTAAAGTTTTTAAACGTATTTATGTAACCGCTAAAGCAAATTTTTTAGGAAATAAAATTTGAGAGTCTAAAAATAAGGCTAAGACTGTATGATATATGATAAATAAGAAAACAGAAAAAAAAAAAAAATGTGAATTCACTTTAATCTGAATGTCAACGGAGTACATATTTCAAACAGTTAAGAAGTAGTAACTGATTTCAAGATTGCGGCCGGTGCCCCGGCGTGAGACACGCCTCGCTCGGTTGGGGTGCGCTGCCCGCTCCCTCTCCCGCTCTGCCTCCTCCTTTGCGAGCATGACGGCTTCGCAACAGGAAGAGACAACCGCCCAAGCCCTAGAGCTCCCGACCATCGCCCTCACGAGCGACGGCAAGGAGAGGACCCTACCCACGTCGGACGACTTGGCCACCACCTCCCCTTCGGCTCGCGTAGGCTCGGCTATGTCATCATATATAAGCAAAACATAAACGATCCCCCACCAATTATGCTTAAGTAATACTTGAATGGGCACATAAACATATATATAAAGTTCAGATCACAGAATAATAATACATTTAGGGTTAGAATAACATTTTATTATCCTCCGCTCCATACACTATACCTATTGATATTATTCAGTTCTTCATACAACGCCTAGATCATTATGTGAAAATCGAATATTAAAATATTGTTTTTTATATACTATAAACATTATTTCATATTATGTGATTTTGTTCAATTTTAATAAATTCCTTTTTTTTTCTTGAATAAAACGCATTTACTTAGTGACACTTCTTTTAAAGATTGAACCAATTTTAATGAAATATAAATATAATGTTACTCAAGAATATACTTTTTAATTATCTATAAGTATACTTAGTACTATAATCACCCCTGTGATTAGATTAGCCAACAGTGATGCCAGGTTAAACAAACAGACAGACAGACATACATTTAAAAAAAATGATAGAAATTTATCTAGTATGTAAATATGTAATTAACCTATTTTTAGTCTCCTGCAATATTTCTATTTCAGAAAAGTCATAGTTGTATAGATACATGAAGTTTTATAATATCAACTAACATTTGGATGTATTTGTGTTACAGATGAATTACCGCAAGAAGCAATCGGAACGGCGACAGTTATTTCAAACATGGATAAATTATTTGACTGTATGAATGGAAAACACACCAGAGAAAAAAAGAGGAAAAACGTTTTTGACTAATATATCTTCAACTAGCACTCATATGGAGTATTTAAAAAAAATGAAGTCTTTTTTCTAGGTAATGAAGTTTTCAGGAGCAAGGAACAAATCCCCTCTCAAGAGGGCTGGTTAAGGACTCTAAATGCTAATGAGCGGTTTTTTTTATAATTTAAAAAAAAATCATACATTATCAGTTAGGAGGCTAACCCAAGATCCACTTAAAAACTGTTTTGGATGTATAAGAAGTTATTGTGGGTGTAATCCAAACCCCACGTCAGTTCAGTTCATAGCAGCATTAAAAACTAGCATAATAACAAATTTAATTAATAGCAATAAAACGAGAAATTGTTTAGATGATGACAATGATTTATTAAATAATTTTAAAAATTTTCTAAATCATAAACTTTCAGTTACGCCTTCTGCTGTTAGCTCACTAGACGAAGTTGTAGACAATCTAGACGAATTTTGTTTTACGGATATAGAAATGCCTCAATGTTCTGGAGAAATGCAAGCATGTGCCTATGTTTGTGGGTTTTTAGCAAAAAAAAATGGCTATTAATTGTAATAAATGTAGACATATTATGCTTACCAATCCGAACACTGAAGCATTCCATTTATTTACATCATTTAAAGAATATGACGACATCAAAAACAGGTTGAAATACATCCAGAATAGTTTTCTGTGAAATGGTTGAAACTTCAGCAATTTTAATAAATAATTATTTAAAAGAAAGTTCACATAAAAGAAATATTAGATCTAATTTGATAATTATTTGCGAAAATATAAATAAGGATTGGCTGAAGGGATGTGAGGAGCATGTTGAAATGAATTATCAAACAATAATTAATAATGTAATAGCTATTTGTCTGAAACGGTTTTGCAAAATAAAGAATTTACAGTTTATTGACGAAGCGTCAAAAAAAATCAATGAATAGGAAAATAAACATTTAAAAAAATGTGTAAACTTTTATATTATTTATAAATTAATTTCTTATCTATTGCTTTTATAAATAAACATATCCGACAAATTTTCAAAGCAAAATTGTTTCAAGCGAATAGGTATTACGTCGTTTTTTAATGATAATTCATTTAGAAATCCTCCCGACATCTTTTAAGTAATTTTTTGTTTATATTTTCGCAAATAATGATTAATTTTGTATCTAATATTACTTTTAAATAATCTTTTTTGTTAATAATCTAACTAATTAATATATACATTCTAATGTCCTAATTATGTTTACAATAAATTCACAATTTTTATTTTATATAAGTACCGTGAATTAATTAATCAGTACTATAGCTAAAATAAAATAATAATAGGTACGAAAAAAGAAAGTTAATGAAGTTCATTTCTTAAAATTATTTAATAATTTTAGGATTAATTATTAATAAATATATGTTAATTTTATCTATATATCCTTTCAGAATTAAAGCTACATGACAATTATACTTCTAATGGGTCATTGAAAATATTATAGTCATCACATATATATTCTATATATAATAGAACACTGAAAATTCCTGTAATACAAGCAGCGATAGGACTGGCCTGAACACATTTGCAATTGTTACTGGTCTCCTGATGCCCTCCTGGTATCATCATGAACCAGAACCACAAGGAACAGAACAATGATTTCAGTCAGTACTTTTATGAATATTATAGAAGTAGTTTATGCCTCCAACAAACATATAGTATAACAAACAATTTTAAAACCCCAAATTTTTTTTGAAATTTATATGGGACTTCTAAGTCAATTTTAAATTAAGTGCTGAAAATTAGTATGTAAGAAAAGTATAGCCTTTATCTTAAGTTAAATATACTACTACAAAAATTTGAAAAAGAGAATTAAAATGTGTATGGGAAATAATTCCGTTTTAGGGACTTGGAACTTTGTATATGTACTTAATTATGAAAAAAGTGGTCCTACAGTAACATAAGGTTTTTTTTTAAGCTTACCCTAAATTGATTGAAAAGTGGCTATAAATTCTATGTGGAGGAAGTCGCGAGCACAACTAGTTTTTAATGTGTATATTAGCATAAATTTATACCACACAGAAATACGAAAGTACTGTTATTATGAAATATATTGCATTTACGAATAACAAATCTTAAGATAGATATGTATATTGTATGCTTGTTTCAGTGTCCGGAAACTTCAAGCAGAAGAGAATGCATGCCAAGTACAACTTCCCAGAAGCCACAATATTATTAAGGTAGTTTAACAATTTCTATATGATTACTTTTCGAAAATGTTGAAACTTTTCTTTTTTTTATTTATAAAGTTCTTCATAAAAACTGACAACTTCTATTAAACTTTAATTTCTGCCTAATGATTTGATTTTCATTTAAGTATTGCTTGAAAAATAAATCCTTTGTTAACATGTCTTTATAGAAGAAAAAGGGTCTGCTATCCAATTTCATATTAGTCTTATTTAATTTCAGAAGTTTTACAATTTTTATACAGGATCCCTATACATTTTAACATATCTTACCGTTAACAAAATTCTCTACTTGATTATGAAATGACTGTTGATATTGGTTCACTGTTAAATTAGGTCACAACAACTTTTTGTAGTAGTTATACATATTATAAATATATAATTGTGTCTTTTTATTAATTGTATATGTATTTTCTAGGATCTCAGCAGAAAGAAAAGAATAATGAACACAGGAAAAAGAAACTATAAGAGAGTCAAACAGAGGACATCTTTCGAATATACCTAAAGCCCTGACTCCGTTACGTCGGATGGGTTTTCGTGGTTTTTAGTGACATACGTGGAAGCCTCGACCTGAAGCCAACCTGACAGTAGATCCGTCACCTCTCGGGGAAATGGGTTAGACTGTCGTGCGGACCAGCGGACCGCCATATTAAAAAAAGTTTAAGAAGAGAAATCTACTTTTAATATTTTAATTTCTAATGACTTTATAAATGAAATGATTAATAGTAAATTTAGTCACTCTATGTGTTAGCTGTTGTAAAGCCAACTAAAACTATTCCTTAACAACAATTAAATCAACATTTATATTCGTAGAGTAAATTAGGTACTTGGATACTACTAAATCTTCCGTATAGTCGTAATTTCATTATTTTTTTCCTAAACATAATATTATATAGCATTTTCAAAAATTACCTTGCTTAAAGACCGTAAAGAAATGATTAATTTAAAACATTGTTTAAGACTGTTTTGTGCAAAATGCTATTAGATAATTTAAAATAAATTAGATAGGTATTAAAATATTGTTTTATTTTATTCTTTTGATTGTTAAAAGCAGTTTATACCATTATATGTTAAACAGTAAGAAGTAGGTAATTTTTACGCATACATATTGGCCTTTTTCGGATAAAGTTATCAAATTTTCTATGGATGTGATTCGATTTGTGTCAATTCCTTAGAAAATTTGGGTACTTTATCGGAAAAGGTCAATGGTATGCGTCAAAATTACCTACGGAAAAGAAATCATATATCCATTTGAATTTCCCTCCCTATACAATAGTTTGTGTGGACAACGTGGAGCGCCAATACTCTGTTTGCGTTTTTAAAGTATGAAGCTGACATTCTTCTCCGGTAGGAGTAATATTGTTCTGTGCATTTTTTTCGCCTAATTAATGGCAATTTGTGTGCACACATTTTGTGCTAGTGTCATATGGGTACGATGTATTTTTAATCTTTTATCAGCGTTACCAAGTTGCAGCAAAACGGTGGCCCATCCTGCTCGAACTTTCTATGGAGCTTTGTCGGCACCTCAGAAATATATTACGCGTTATCTTTTATAATAAACTTAACTTGAACACAATAACCACACTATTTCACACAATACACCACCAAGGTTACATAATATAGAGTCAAATACACAAGATTAATGAATTATTAAAGAAAAAACTGGTAAATGATACACTGAAATCCCGCGAAAACTCTTTGGTCCCATTTATTCCTATTTAAGGTAAAGGCAAAGGTAGACCATGGTAGACCATGCAGCCAAGTCAGACGTTAGGAACACTATCAATAAGTGAATGGAGGTAACAAAATGGCGGCCTTCCGTTACGACCACAACGGGAATAATTGGGACATTTCAGAATTCACGCTCCGTGTTATTATTTTCACTTCACTACATTTGTGTATCATAACTACACTATATCACGTAAAATTCCACCAGAATTAAATAATATATAGTCAAATATTGCAATATAATGAATTAATAGTAAATGAAGGTACACATAAAATTACTGCCAGAACATTAATTAATAGCAACAATCCAAAGAGTTAAATAAAAATAAATGAATAACTGCGATCCCATAGGCATTAAAGTTCATAATAACTTATTTATATTTTTGTATAATTTGTGTGGTAACACATAAGATTTAAAAAAGAATTTGTTGTCACGATTATATGATATACTTACTTATAACAAAAATAATAATTCGGAAAGTCTGGGGTGCACAGATAGTTTTAAGTAATACGTCTATATAGTAATATTTGATTTGAACAGGTAACATCAACATCCGGTTATGTGCCTATTCTAAATTCGTTCCATTTCTAATTAATGTTTATTAATCTGTATAATGTTTGATATTTTATATACTGGATTATTAATAATTTTAAATTACAAGTAGAATTATCCTTAATGTACCATTTGCTTGTTATGAGTAACGCAAAATTAGAAAATATCTCTTTTGACATCAGCAGTGCATTGTTATGATGAGCAAAGAATGGCGGACGTTGTCATATTTGGTTATTTGTTCACATTTTTATTGATAAATGGTTGTTGTGGTAAGTTTATTATCTACATAAGATTTATTATTTCTTCTTATGTTATTATGTTTCTGGTAACAAAACTATATTTTGATATTTTGTTTGCAAGAAGTTGAATAACGAAGCTTTCAAAAGTAAGTCTCATTATTATTGTTTTAATAAAGCGCTTACTATTTTTAATATTTTGTTTTTTACTGTTGATTTGATAATGTTTTATTACGAATATGCAGTTTGAGTTCTGTTATATCTACAATCATAATAACTCCAAAATAGTTTTTATTCGTGTAATATAATTTTTTTAAAAGTATTCGTGACATCAAGCTGGTGCGTATATAGAATGTACGCTTAAAGATATATTGTGAAGTAACAATTGAATATACATTAATGATCATTATCTTCCTAAAAAAATGTATTTATCGTGTAAAAGATAACGTTAGCGTAAAATATGTAAGCATACATAAAAAAGCCAAGTAATAATTATTTGTTGGGATTAGATAACCCTCGTTAAGACAATAATACAATTATCATCGTAATTTTATGTACAACTCGAATTTATACATTTAAACATACACAGACGAGAATACAAATAATATCTTTATTTACAAAAACTTCTTTTATCATTAGGAACTTTCATATATGTGTCTACAATGACATTATATTCACTATACTTTTCTTTTTATAGTACCATTCTAAAATAATAAATTCCCATGTATTGTGCAGAAGTTTTGAAAGTGATTAACTCTTTTATTACCAGCTAATTGTTTGTTTATTTTTGGCATAGTAAATTTTACAGTAAATAAATGTTTTGTCAGGTGTTGGCAAAGGCTTGGAAACTAATGATGATGTCAGATTATTATCAGAAAGCACACAAGGGCCTATTGAGCAGCAACTACATGACCCTATTCCACTTGACAAGATGATGGTACATCAACCAAGGTAAAAATACATAAAATATATTTAGTCATACGGACAAGGATTTGCTGTTATAATGTAGTTTAGTTAATAACCTGTAATTTATTTTTTTCCATGCTTATAAATATTATAAATTTGTCTTGAAAAGAATCATAAATTTGTTAAATTGAGAAAATTGGAAAGTAACATCATTTTACTTCATTGGAAATAGTGTGAAATAATGAGTTTATACTTTGGTTATTTTAGAAGACTTGGGGCATGGGGATCTAAATGGTGATTATGTAAGCAATATTTACTTAATTACTCTTTGTTTGTTTGGTTATAAATTATGCCGATGCCATTCTGATTAATTCCAATTTGTGAAAAGTGGAAGCAAGGTGGAATATGCATTTGGCCAGTATGTCGTTTGGTATAATTTATTGTTATTCATTATAGTATAGATATATACGTTCCACAAGGCCCTGTCAGAATATTAGCGCTGTAGTGCTTCTGATTGCAGCCTCATGCTGAGATGGGGACCTTTTCGACCCCACGCAACACTTTTTTTATAACATAATGTTATTATGATGTGTTGTATGCATGTTGAATAATGTTTTTCTTTCTTTCTGTTGCTTACATAATCATTTTGGGGGGAAAGAGGTTTGTTTACTTTTGCTGACAAGGGCAGGTTAAAATGGCTTGAAGGGCTTCATACATTTTAAAATTTTATACTTTCTTCCAAAGAATTGTCAATTGTTTTATGTATATATTTATTTATAATTGAAAGTGTGCTTATTTGTAACTTGTCTGCAACACAAATATTTACTATTATATGCATTGTACATGAATTATAAGCCTTATATTCGTAGAGAATACATGTATATAGTTGTTTAGTTTAAGTACCTATAACTGAAGAGTTGTGTATGACAGTGCTCATGACAGTAGGTATTAGCTAAAGAGGTGTGCCAGGATTGTAGCAAATGGAAGGTTCTAGTTTCTTCCTGTCCTTATGGGAGACAGTTGTGATGTTATGTATGTATATGATGTAAATGTTTATATATTTCTAAATCTGTGTTGTTTTTTATTATGCTGCAATTATGTTCAGGAGAAAATTTCAAAAGAGGTAATGGCTAATAAATAATTTATAATTTATTTAGTTTCTCAATATAAGCTGTGTAAGGCCCTAAATTCAGAGGGTGTCTAAACAAATTACAATTCGTGGAACAAAAGTTTTTTAATAAAATTTGTGTGAGTGTAATGTGTATATTAGAAACACTGTCCAAGGACAGAAGACTGTTTATTAGCTCTGTGCTCAAATGACTGGGGATTAAACTTAAATTGCTAAGTTTACACATTTAAACTATATGGTGCTACATAAGTAGGGAAGCACAAATTGTCTGCTACTACAGTATGAAATAGAGTTATGGTATTTAGTCTAGATTATTTCTAGATTTCAGATCTAAAAAATTTATAGTAATAAAGAGTTTAAACTGGTGTTTAAATAATTTTAAAAAAACATGCTGTATATAAGTAAAAATATTTATATTCCGGTAAAAAATTCTGAGGTGATATAAGGGTAGGAGATTGCCATAAACGCCATGCTTGGTAGACGGGTTGATAATAGCAGTAGATGTTGAATGTCAAGCCTTCAACATGATCTAAGCACGAAAAAAAATGCCATTTATGATAGTAGTGCTATTTATATGTAGCATCCACACTGCTCGTGAAGTTGCTTCCACGAAGCTGACCGAGGTATGTGTCTACTCACAGTCGTGCATTCTCGCGGAGAGCTTATACGCCTTCGTTCAAGTGACAGCTGCTATTGCAATGTGCACTGTCGCGTCTTAGTGCTCATTTCGTAAATCTCGATGCGAACCGAAATGAGTTGAGTAGTGTAGACAGAAGTTTCGTGTACACCTTCTGGAAACTTCAATACTTTTGACTCGATCGCTAAACCCGACAACGAAGTACAATGAACGATGAAGCGAAGAGCCCTTCCACACTATCGTACTCGTTTAACTTCGTTGAATATCGAGAGCGTTGCTGTGATGTTATTTTGTAAAAATGTGTAAAAAAAATATAGTGATATTCACGTTGCGTCTATAGCAGTAGCAGTATTTTCGCGTTACTATAATATCGAGAGGGATGACGTCCATATCTGAATTTGCCCACAAGGGGACTCATAAGTACGGTCGTCGGCCGTACCATATCCGTTGTACATTCTGTACCGAGTCTGAACATCTATAAACACACTAATGGGCCGTTCTAGTATCACGTAAGCATCAATGTTAGGGTGGGAGGGGAGCCTATGCTTTGCATATTTTTGATGACATATGGAACGGCATATTCTTACTTAATGTTGATTAAATAAGCAAGGACTTTATCATTTTTAAGATGAGTTCATTGTTGACAAATTTTGCTAACATAAGGGTTCCTTGCTTGATAAACGATGGAAGTAATGCCCCGAACAGTTTTATAAATGCCCATTCTTATATTATAATAGGTATAAATGCTACCAATGCGAACCACCGGAATGTATCGGCGGCGATGGGCAGCAAGTTTGCGACGATGCACTATACTGCTTCAAGTCGTCGGTGAGGGCTTCCGACGGTGAACTGAGGCACTCGCGAGGCTGTTCCACCAGGCGGGATCACTACCAGTTCACATGCCGCGCCAATAGACATCATCAAGGGTCTGTTATGCTTTAACTGTACACATAAGGGATCGTCCATTAACCACGTGGGGCTCGAAAAGGTGGGAAGGGGTTGGGTATTACGGGAAAATCACGAAATATCTCATAGGGGAAGATTCAGTGAGATATCACATACATTAAGTTTTTTGTTGTTGAATGCGCGATATCTATATTTTCTGGCAAATTCTGGCGAGGCAAATTTTCTGTGTGTCTGTCTTTACCGTTTACATTGAAGCGATGATCACACGATTTTTTCTTGAATCCTAGATATATTCATTCAGTTTTTTTATTTTATTTAATACATTTTGTTAAATTCAGTAAGAACAATATGTAATAATGGTAAAATTGAATTGTTGTGCCCCACTGGAGCACGGACCACCTTACACTTGTAAAAAAAACCTGTTAAGGCGTGTCCCGTGTCCGAGTTTCTAGACTTTCGAGCCTAGGGTTTCAATGTGGGCGATAACGCCCCCATGTGGGCTTTTAGTCTTTCGGGCGGTAGGGGGGGGGGCAGTAGAAAATGAAGAGTAGCGCAGAGGGAGTGTGGTGCAGATTAAAAAAGTGTGTACTTATGTACACACACGTAAGAAGTGATATTTCTTTGACATAATTATAGAAAAAAACTAAAAGGTTAACAGCTAACTTCAGGGTGTTGGTTTTTCGTGGCGGTGTGCGCGCGCATCTTAAATGTTTACTATCATCATTTTCCCCTAACGTGCCAAGATAATAATAACTTCAAAAATATAATCTAAAAAAAATATACAAAAAAACATATTCTCAAAGAGAGCGGTGAGGAAAATAAGGTTGAGTAACTTGTGGTCTTGTCTTGTGTCTTTAACAGAGCTAGCATTGGATACCTGTATGGCGGTAGAGCATTTACTAGTAATAATAACAAATAAATAAGCTCACGCCTGTTATCCCCGAAGGGTTAGGCGGAGGTGAAATAGCGAACTACACCACCCACGTTCCGCCGAGCTTAGCTCCGACCCGGGGATCGAACCCGAGACCTCAGAACGACAGTCGCACCGTAATACAACTGCGCCATCGGGGCAGTTAATAATAATAATACGTGCCTGAATAGCGACCTCTTTCAAGTTTGAAAACCTGTCGCCAAATACTAGTAAGTGTGTTCCGTCATCAACATCCGAGAACATGGACCACATCGTCACTTAATATCGGCTGAGATTGTGATCATAGCGCTGAGCATATATGAAATAATGTATGTAAAAAAAGGAGCTAGCATTGCATACCGGACGACGTAGTGTGGCCAGAGTCGTACAAGGTGGACCGAAGATCTGGTAGAGGTTGCGGGAATCCGCTGGATGCTGGTGCCGCAAGACAGGTTTGTCGTGAAGATATTTGGGGGGCATCTATGTCCAACAGTGGACGTCTTTCGTTTGAATGGATGTATGGATGGTCGGCCATACCATGTTTTAGATCTTTCCCTCCGTAAATACTTAGGTTATGTCTGTTGTCCAGGTTAGCATTGGTTAGTAGTAGGTTATGTCCAGGGTACGCAAACGTCACGCTGGGCAGCACAACGTGACTTGCTGCCAGGGTGACATGTGTAACGATGGGCGGTTTCCGGAGCTACCTCCGGCCGCAGACACCTCCATCGAGCCACTTTCTGGCAACACTTGGCGGCTTTGGGCCAGCGTCACGGCATCCGTGATCCTGGTGACCGCTTTAGCCACCGCTGCGGTCTATATAGTTCGCAGGACTCATAGGTAGGACTCAAGTTGTATTCAATTTAGGACCTAAGAAAACATTTATCAACGTCGAAAAACACAGAAGAAGAGCGCAGGCAACAAACTCGATTTTTTTTTGGAACTGTTAGTTCCTAAGTTTTTAGTAGATTGTCATTTCCAGATATCACCATCGTTCGAAGAATGTTTCCAGACTGTAATGACCTTTACAAATTAAAACTTGCTTAACTTACATCGCTTGAGAGAGTATATAAATGATATCGTGAACATTGCGATTGATTGATTGTTAATGCAGTATTAAAAAAAAACCTATAGGTATTGTGATGCCGTTATATTTTATATCATATAATATATATGCAACCACCATGCTCATACGTTTTGATTTCTTCTACAAATTAATTATAATAGGTACTTGAAACCTTCAAAAAATGCCCGATGTTTAGCATCCTTTTCAGACATCCCTCGAACTAATTTTACAAATAAAAATAAAAACAAATAAAATTATTTAATTTTATAATCGAGTTTATAATCAGTTTTCGAGGAAGAATCAAGATAATATGGAGTCTGAGTTACAGTTGTCCCTCTTTTATTTAGTCCGAACAGGATAGCAATAGATCTCTAAAATAGATGTTTTTTTTTCAAATTTGTTGCCGACCGCATTTCCCTCTGAATATATTTCAGGTTGAGAGTGTCACATGCCGCTTTACGCAAACTCGGTCCGGATACGAATTACTTCTCGTCGAGTATGTACAGTCCTCACATCACCAGCGCTTATTATGAAGGTAAATGTAACAGTTGCACATACAGCACTTATTGTGCCCACTGTATGTCAAGTTTGCGATGATTTAGCAACACATCCCTAATACATTGTTCCGTTCACAGCCTGTCCTTTTTTATATTTACATAAATATGTTAATGTTGATTGTTGTTGTTCTGAGAAATTGCACAGTTAATATTCCTATTTTTTTACCCAAAGACTATAATCTATAGTCAAATTATAGATAAAATAGAATAGTATATCTATAGTAAAACAGGATAAAGATTTAACCGACATACAAATTAATTAATGGCTACCTTTAAAACTTGTCAATTGAAGCAAGCATTGGTGTATTTTTGTACTCAAAAGGCTAGCCAGTTTTATCAGATCATTAAAAATCTCGTAGTTGTTCCATATTTTCTCATTGTAAAAACCTACCCTGGCCATCCCCAAATATTTCAAAAACAAATTTACACATTACACATAACAGTCCAACCGTTTTCGAGTGCTAGCGAGACTAACGAACAGGAAATTTATTTTTGTATAAATAGATTTCTTATCTTGTTCTTAATGTAGCCTGAGCCAGATAATTTAGATACTATAATTGTGACCGTCTACTTGCTTATTTGTTTCTTTGTTCCTTAATAATGGTGTTAACACACGTACGGACTGGACCGCGGAGATAGTACGGCGGACGGCTGATGTTATCAGTCCCCTAAGGATGGAATCTTTTCCGAAAAAGATCGATTTTGGATCGATTCTAATCTAAGTTTGATGAATCGATTCAGAAAACATAGATGTCCAAAAGATCGATCTTTCAAACTAATAAAGTAGCCATTATTAGAGTGTCCTTTTTTTCTATGAAATGATGATCATATGTAAATAGGCAAATTAAAAAATAGTTCAGTGGCATTTTTCCTTAGTAGATTAGGCAATCTTCATTTTTTATTTAGTTTCTCTTGATGACGTTTAGTACTCTTAATAAAAAAAAAATTGGAAACCGTTTTTGCAATAAATGATGAAACGGTCTAATTTCAACCATTGGAAGAATACTATTTACGAATAAAAAGTCAAATAAAACAAACAGAAAAAATATTGGTCTCTTGGATGGGCGGGGGCGATGTGTTTTGTGAATCGATTCAAAATTGAAATATCTTATTCCCCATCCACTCTTAGGCGACTGATGACCTCGGTCGCTCGACATACCATGTCCGCGGTCCGGTCCATACGTGTATTAACACCGTTACTCTTCAACTATTGTACAAATTTCAATGGTATTTGGCACGAAAGTAAATTTTATCAAGGGAGCGAGTATAAAAAGATCCCTTTTATAGCTCTAAATAGCTCCACTGAGAAATATAGACTTTTCGTTTATACCACATGAAATTGGTGGGCATCGATTAATTTTACTTCATGGAAGTATATATTTGATGTATGAAGGCTTTATTTTGAGGAAAAAAGGTTTCGTGTCACTTTATTACGTATATTTGTCGTTGATGGCGCAGCGGTTAGTGCGTCCGGATACCGCGTCAATCGACGGGGGTTCAATCTCCACCTATTCGACTCTAAAATCGACCTGGTAGCTACCCACCCTGAAGATTGAAAACCTTTCGCCAAATACCAATAGGTAGGTGTGTTCCGGCAGCTTCACTTGAGAACCAGTTGCTCTAGGGTTAATGTGTTTATCATCCTGGTCCACATCGTCACTTAACATCAGGTGAGATTGTGGTCGAGAATAAAGGTATGAGTATCATGTAAAAAATAATGGAAGCAGGACAGTAATACCAGGGGAACTATACGTATAAAAGTTGTATTGCGAACAGGTGGCGAGGGCTCCCAGCCGTGGGTGGTGGCCGTCGCTGCCGGGGACTCGACAGTACGAGAGTATCTGGAAGGCTCGGTCACTTCAGGCTCGGGCTCCGGTCTACCTCTGATGGTGCAGCGGACCCTCGCTAAGCAAGTCACTCTGTACGAGTGCATCGGGAAGGTATTGTCTTACATTAATATCTATTTACTTTAATTTTTTTTAACTCACATAGTCTATTCTCTCTTACCTGTTCCCATTGTTTTTATACTAAGAATACTGGCCTTTGAATAGCACCATAATACATATAATATGTTTTGGCTTTGCTGTTGCTGTTAATATTGTATGTTGCTTGTAATAGAAAAATAAATAAATAAAAAAATTAATTTATGTGAATGGCCTTCCAATAGTCATAGGTCCTCTAAAAGAGAACGGCTCGTTCGTTAATAGAGATATTAAAACAATTTCCAGAATTAAGGTTAAGGTTCCACTGTGTTTGCAGTGCGTTAGATTCGTCGGTTAACCCCTTGAGCACTTGTCTGGCGTTTACGCCAGCTTTCCATTGTTTTCCTATTGTCTGATTTTTGTGGGTACTCGACACATAAAGGAGGACATGCGGTCAGGAAATTAGGTATTTCAGGAATCTATTGCTATAGCGTTGCGCCCCAAAGAAAGCGAAAGGGACAACCGCAGGATACTACCGTATGCGAAGTAGACGGAAACATCACTATGCAGTGCCCGGTGTCCTTCAAAACTGAAACGATTTTTTCGTATTTTCTTTCAGTTTTAGAATAATAAATACTTTGGCAATGATTGTCCATTTTGCTCTTTTTTTTATCATCAAATTTACTTGACGATTGTCTTAGAATGACGGTAAAAATTGAGCATTTTTTTTCAGTCTCTAAGGCTCCTAGTTTCTATAATAACTAATTAATTCAAAATAGCAAAAAAAAAAAAAACCAAAACAAAACAAACCAAGTGATGATTAAAAGACGTATATGATTGTATGGTGTAGGGTCGTTACGGTGCGGTGTGGAGGGGGTCCTGGTACGCGGACAGCGTCGCCGTCAAGATATTCTTCTCGAGGGACGAGGCGAGCTGGAGGAGGGAGACGGAGATATACAGCACGGTGCTGCTGCGGCACGAGAACATCCTCGCCTACATCGGCAGCGACATGACCAGCCGCGGCAGCTGTACTCAGGTACTGCGCTCGGAACATTTGACCGAACTCCATAAATGATAGAGGAAAAAAAAGTTCACTCCTGCTATCCCCAAAGGGTTAGGCAGAGGTGATGAAGCGGAACTATAGAACCCGCTTGTCGCCGAGCTTAGTTCCGTCTTAGGTGTGACGGGGAGCGAGCCGGTCGCCATATCGGGCACAAATTCCACACTCCGGGATGATACTGAGTAGAAAAATCCTAATATCACTTGACCAGACTCGGGGATCGAACCCGAGACCACAGAACGACAGTCGTACCGTAATACAACTGCGCCGCCGAGGCACTCCAAAAACTATTATCTATTTTATTAAACACTCTCACACTATGTATTATTCCCACGTCACCACTTTTTTATATTCCAATATCAGGAACGTTCACTTTAGCAGACAGAACTCAAGTGTCCCTGTGTCGGCTCTACAGAGCCTTATATAGTCGTCTCATGCGGTCCCACATTTAGCAGGTGAGACGGGGCCCCACCGGATTTAGGCGAATAATATCTTAAGTCGCCGCCGGATATGTGGCGAAAATATTGTTAACACTATACTAATAATAAAACTGAATTTCTGTGTGTGCGTATAGTGCGTTTCGAATAATTACCTGCGCCATATTGTGACGTCATATCTAAATGAACAAAATTATATACGTGCGTATGGTTCTTCGACCAGATGACAACTTGCAATGTTGCCCACACTACCATGTTAAAAACAATACCAAACGATGGCTTCATAGCATTTCCTACTAATAAACAGAACAATTATTAGCAGACACTATGCTAGCAACACCGGCTCTGGAACTGCATATCTAAAAGATTTAAACTCAATTTTACAATGTTACATTTTTCAATAATTATTTTATTCAGGTTTTCACCTAATTGTTGTTTTTTATTTAAGCCTAAACTGCGCCACCAACAATTTATTTATTTTTTTACTAGGTATAAGCTCAGTCCTTTGACCACAATCTCACTTAATGTTAAGTTACGATGTGGTCCAGTGATGGTAAACACACTAAGGCTAGATGTACTGGTTCTCAAGTGATTCTGCCGGAACACACATATTGGTATTTGGCGACAGGTTTTTTAAGCTTGAGGGTGGTAGCTATCCAGGCGTTGCTACAATGCTAAGGTTTCACGATGTTTTCCTTCAGGCGGATTTTAGAGTCGGATACGCGGGGACCGAACCAGCGTCCATTGATACGGAATCCGGCCGCACTAACCGCTGCGCCAAGCTTTGGTAGCCTTAATTAAGGCGTAAATTTTTTTTTTAGTACATTTTTATACAATATTATATCACTTAGGACTCGTAAGTTTCTCTCTAACTTCTAACATTGTAACCTGTACGTTATCGCTGAGAATGGTAATATGTTATCTTTTACATGATAGCTGTGGCTGATAACGCATTTCCACCCCCTCGGGTCGTTATACGAACACCTGAACCGGACGACCCTCAGCAGGCACCAGATGATGGTGACCTGCCTCTCCACCGTCAACGGGCTGCTGCACCTGCACACGCAGATACACGGGACGCAGGCGAGTCTAGCGACTCTATTTCATTATTACTAACCAATAAACGGGGCTATATTATTGATAAACTGACATGCTCTTAAGAGGATATGCTAGCGGCATTTATTCCATACAAACGTAGTCCCCTGTTGCCTTCCCGGATAATAGCATTATATAGCATTATAGTAAATATTTTTATAATAAAAATAACATACATATATCCCCGACCGTCATATGCCCATACGTTTGGATTTTTTTTTTCAATTTATTGGTTATTATAGAAACTAGGAACCTTTGAAAATGAAAATAATACTCGATTCTTACCGTCGTTTTCAGACGTTCGTAATACAAAATACATGGATACTATTTAAAAAAAAAAAAACGTACAGGCATTGTCAAAGTATTTATTATTATAAAACTGAAAGAAAATTAAAAATTATTTCACTTTTGAAGGAGGTAACCGTTTACTAGAAAAACGGGGGTAGAGGCGGTCAAAAATCTTAAAAAAATTGCGTTACGTAATACGTGAACGCTCCCTGACGGCGGGTGGTGTCATCATTGTCCCCTGACGCGCCAAAAGAAGTGTAACTTGAAAAAATATGTCCAGGGTAAACCCGCGATAGCGCACCGGGATATAAAGACGAAGAACATCCTGGTGAAAGTGAACGGCGAGTGCTGTATAGCGGACCTCGGGCTGGCGCTGACGAAGCAGCACATCGACCAGCACCAGCATCACCAGAACCCACGGCAGGGCACCAAGAGGTACATGAGCCCGGAGATGCTCGACCAGAGGTATCTAATACGTATATGTTTTCGACGATAACGATAAAGAATCGCGTTACCAATGTTATGACGTCACTCGTCAACATGCTACGCTATGCCAACGTATAAGATGGCGTTCAGAGATAAATATTACAAATTTGTATGTTTTTGTTTATGAATAAATTATATGGAAATATACATAATTATTTCTCGGAGCGCCGATAGATGTAAAAACCAGACAAATATTAAATGTTAGGTTATGTTAATAATTTCCATTAACAAATTATGCAATTTAAAACCCGTGTTTCAATATTTTTGAGTTTCCACTTCTGTTTACATGGCTGCGCAGGTTTTTTTTTAATGCTGCATAGCTTTGACCATTATCTCACCTGATGTTAAGCGACGATCTTGTCCAGAATGGTAAACACACCAAGCCTTAAAGTACTGGTTCTCAAGTGATGCTAACGGAACACACGGAATCACGGAAAATCGGATTCCAATACACACACTTATAATCACAAGTGTTTGAATTTGTCGGAAATATATTTGCTTCCCGTTCGTTAGTAGTGAAAAAAAAAAACCACTTCTTTACATGATAAATAATAGTATATGTTAGTTTTGATGGTAACGTTTAAGTAAAATTATAAAAATCTTATTTAACCCCTCTAGCACTTACCTGGCGTTTACGCCAGCTTTCCATTGTCTTCCTATTGTCTTATTTCTATGGGTACTCGACACAATAATAATATTTGAAACGTATATGAAGTGAAGTCGGTCGTAGGTGTCATTGAGAAAACTAACATGCTATCATAATTTAAAAAAAAAACTACATATTTATTATCTACTCTATACTTTTTTGTACTCTGTGACATATTAAAGATAATAGTGTTCTGTGTCACAGCTTGATATTATAAGTAAAAACTGTATTGATATAACGTTTGTTTTTCTTGGATATTTAACTCCCACATATAAAATTTATCATAAAACAACAGTAGGAATAGTTACCAATGAATGTAGTTGAGAATAGCGACCAAATCAGCTGACATCGGGCTGTCTTGTTCATTATTAATTTTAAAAATAATGTGAGTTGTATTACTTCTGAGATGTTTTTTCTCTTTCTCTCTTATTGTTTTTTTTTTTTTATTTTAACTTTTATCAAAGAGTTTTTTTTTTTGGGATCTCAGTCTAATGTAGCAGTTGTTTTATTTAATGCATTAAACTTGTGCATTTGACTCTACATCCATATAATCTTGATGGCGTTTCGTTTGATATAGTTTAGTTTGTGTAGACAAGTTAAGTTTATTATAGAAGATAAGGCGTAGCATATATTCTGAGCCTACACAGCTTGATGGAAAGTTCTAGCAGGATAGGCCACCGTTTTGCTGAGAATACACCGACATGACACTGGCACAAATTGTGTGTAAACGGGTTGCCATTAAGAGGTTATCCTAGCGGCCTTTTTTATATAAACGTAGTTCCCTGTTTCCTCCTCGGATAATGGCACTATGGTAAATATTTTTATACCAAACAATATATACCCACCAGCGCTATTTTTTTTTTCCATAAGTTAGTTATTGTATAAAATTGTATTATAATAAAATTTAAAAAAAGCAAAACGTAGAGTTTGTGTCCAAAGTATTTATTATCCTAAAACTGAAAAAAAATAAAAAAAATCGTTTTAGTTTTGAAGGATTACACTGGGCACTGCGTAGTGATGTTTCCGTCTACTTCGCATACGGTAATATCCTGCGGTTGTCCCTTTCGTTTCCTTTGGAGCGCAACACCGATAGCAATAGTTTCCTGAAATACTTACTTTCCCGATTGCATGTCCTCTTAAGTAAGAAGAATAAGAAGCTTTCGTATGAAGTGTATGGTGGTCGACGGTAGTTGTTATTATGTTTGCAGTATGAACTTGGAATGTCTCGAGTCGTACATGCGTTGCGACGTGTACGCGCTCGCCCTCGTGCTGTGGGAGGTGTGCCGGCGGGTCAGCTCCTCGGGGCCGGCGCTGGAGTACCGGCCTCCGTTCCACCACCTCGCTCCGGCGGATCCGAGCTTCGAGGACATGAGGAAGATTGTCTGCATCGACCAGGCGCGACCAGACCCGCCCAGCGATACGCAACCCGTTAGTATTATATATAACCCCCTGATGCCCCCCCTTTTTTTTAATAACTTTGTTCGAAGTTTATGTTTAAACTGTGTATTAATTTGAAGCGATGATGGCGCAGCGGGTATTGCGGCAATTGACGCGGGTTCGATCCCCGCCTATCCGACTTTAAAATCGGCCTGAGCTTCCGGTGAAGGAAAACATAGCATCGTGGTAGGGCCTGGGGGTAGCTATCACCCTCAAGTTTGAAAACCTCTCGCCAAATGCCAATAGGTGTGTTCCGGCAGCATCACTTGGGAACCAGTATCTCTAGGGTTAGTGTGTTTACCATCCTGGACCACATCATCACTCGCCATCTGGTGAGATTGTGGTCAAAACACTGAGCGTATTCCGTGTAAAAAAACAATGAAAAGTTTAACAGCTTTGGGTTTAAGCCCTTTTGGACCTGCAGTTATTTTACAATATTCGTATTATTTTATTTGTAATAGAAACCAACAGCTTTTAATAAACTCCGTGTAACTTAATATGTCGATTACCCTTAAAAATGAGACAACAGGAGTACAATGGAAAGCTGGCGTAAACGCCAGGTTAGTGCTCAAGGGGTCAAACTACTTTTATTTTTATTAAATAATTAGGGTTCCGCGTAAAAAACTTACAAACCGTATCACGCATATTTGAAACACGGGCGCACAGCTAGCTAAAAAAAAAGACTGCAGACCAAGACTATGTACGTAGTATTTGAAAAAATATTCTTGGTTGTATTGACGCTTGACGTCAGGAGAGATTGTTGTCAAGTTGACATTGAAAGATCCCCCCCACCACAGACTATGGCGGGAATGGCGAACCTGATGCGCGAGTGCTGGCACCAGAACCCCTCGGTGCGTCTGCCGGCGCTGAGGATCAAGAAGACGCTCCTCAAGCTGGCAACATTCGACAACTCCATACAGCTGAACGACGACAACGAGGTCTCCGTCTGAGCCCTCCGTTCCACCGCCCTGACCCGGGGCACTCGCTCTTCGGTGGTGAGAAAAAAATTAAAAAGCCATTTCGCTAAAACATGAAAAAAAAAAAACTCTAAAAATGCCATACTCGAAGCATTTATAGAATAATAGCTATAAGAATGAATAACAACGTTATTAACGATTATAACGTTATAGCATATATTTCTGACGTCACTGTACAGTACTGCACACCGGCAATGTATAATATATAATATTTTGTAACAATTATTTTGATATATCTTGTAATGTAAAAAGGATTTATGAATCAATATTTAACTGGAATGGGGGGGGGGGGCGCTTGGCGCGATTTTGGTCAGTCATGTAGTCGTCCTTAGTTTTAATTCATTATCTTGCAGTATTTGACTATATATTACTTAATTTTGGTGGCATTTTACGTGATATAGTAGAGTTATGATACACAAGTGTAGTGAAGTGAAAATAATGACACGGATCGTGAATTCTGGAATGTCCCGATCATTCCCGTTGTGGTCGTAACAGAAAGCCGCCATTTTGTTTCCGCCATTTATTGGCAGTGTTCCTAACGTCAGGCTTGGCTGTATGCTCTACTAGTACCTTTGCCTTTTCCTTAAAAAGGAAAAATAACTGTGGAATTTCGTTTTTTTTTTATTGTTGTCAAGCAATACCGAACGAGAGGAGAAATTAGCTCATCTATAGTTATAATAAAGCTTGAAAGTTTTGTCTGTGTACATTTTTTTTTTTTTTTTTGCAAATTTGATGACAGATGTACATTTTAATTGGAACTAATGATGAATTGTAAAAAATCTTACATTTTAAAAAATTGTGTGTCTGTATTTGTCTGAATTTAATTCAAAAACGGTTATACCGCTTTTGATGAAACTTTGTACATGGAAGTGTAAATTAAGGAGCCGCTGATAGGTTAAATATGTTTACGAAATAATTTCTAGAATTCTTTATAAAAAAAAATACAATCTAAGGAAAGAAAAATCTCTTTGGCTTTAACTTAAAAGAGGATTAACCGATTTTGATTAAATTTTCGTATACATAAAATATATATGAGATAAATAAAGGACAATTAAAATAAACAATGTAATATGGTTACAAATATCGCGAAATTAAAATGTAGGTAGGCGGACATATACAACGGCTGGTGCGGGTTATGATAACCGCTCGCGTGCGCCGTTCAAAGACCACTGGCATGCGTCGCTTACACGATGTGTTGCTTTTTAATAAAGAAACGACATTTTAAGTTTATTTTTTTACAAGTCCAAACTGAAAATACAATTATGAATAATATTATAATTTCAAACTTCACTTCACTTCTTATGAGAATGGCGACATGCGAGATGTACACAATTCCGCCAATGTCAAGTAGATAACTAGTTTTTAGAACGAATGAAATTAGCCGGTGAGAAACTCTGTTTTGTTTCTGATAAAAATAGTGGCATATGTGATATACATGATTCCGCCAGTGTCAAGTGGTTAAAATTTAAACGAAGGAGGTTAGCCGGTTACAAATTCTGGTCTGTTCTATTGAAGTTGTTCAACCAAACTTTTCGTATAAGCTGAGTTATCTAAAACAAAAAGGACAACACAACATATAGAATAGTACCACCACCAGGCACAACCAAACAATAACAAGAACACATGCAATAATTAAAATGTAGTATTAAAGATCAAAATTTCATTTTGTTAATTTCTATAAATTTACATAGTATTTTAATAAAGGGGGTGTTTACTAATGACAACAAACATTTAATGTTAGTAGGACGCGGGATATTGGAAGGTAAAAGATCGTATAAAGATTCACGTAAATTTGGGCAGTTAAAAAAGATATGGTCTGGAGTGCCTTCGTCCAATCCACATTCACATATAGAGTGATCCCTTATCCTTATTTTGGCTAAGTGGACCGGTGTACACGCATGACCCAACCGCAGACGGCAAATGGTAGAGCAAACAAACTTATTGGGATACCTAAATTTAAAGAACCAAGGTTTTGATGGGATTTCAGATTGGATTTCACCATAGTATTTACCCTTCTTATTTCTAGATATTCGCCATGCTCTCATCCAAGTTTTAAACATGTTTGGTTTTGCTTGAGAACAGAGGTCATGAGAATAAATTTTATTATATGCTAGGGAACCTGTACTAATGGCTACTTTAGCACAGGAATCTGCAGTCTCATTACCTGCGATACCAGAGTGTCCAGGAATCCAAGCTAAAACTATATTCAGTCCCAATGTATGACAATCAAACAGTGCCTGCCTTATTTTTAGAATTATAGGGAACCTAAATTTTGAACGGAATGGGTTAGATAAAATGGATTGAAGGCAACTTTTAGAGTCAGTAAAAATAATAGTTTTATCTAAACTGTGGGATTTTACATAAAGAATTGCCTCAAGTATAGCAATAGACTCACCTGTAAAAACAGAAGTAAGAGGAGGACATTTAAAATTTAATACAATGCTAAACTTAGGTATCCAAACAGCAGAACCTAAACAGCCATTATCTGAGAATTTTGAAGCATCAGTAAATATAGTCAGCCAGTCTGCCCAATTCCTAGTTATTTCCTGATTAAATATTTGACTACATTCTGAACTGCCTGAACTGATACCAAAATATAACATGATGTGTGGATGAAATATTAAAGCTTCATAACAAGTGCTATATAAGGGACTTGTAGGAAACTGGTAAACAGGAAATGGTAGGTGGGAATATTTAATGAACGATTGTAGAATACATGGGTAATTATCTATACATTGGTGATCCTGCGATTCATATTTCTGTTGCAAAGTTTGAAGTTTAGGTAAAAGGGGATGGTGTGAATTTTGGAGCAATCTGAACAGAAATCTGTCAGATAAGAACTGTCTACGTAGAGAGGGTGGAGGTTCTACACACTCTACCTGCAAAGCATTAATTGGAGAAGATTTCATTGCGCCCAGAATAATCCGAAGGGCTTTGGACTGTACTTTGCAAATTTTTTCCAATGCAGCTTTATTACATGGACTCAAAATAAAGGATCCGTAATCCATATGGCTACGTATGATGGCATTGTAAATTAACTTTTGTGTAAAGGGATGGGCTCCCCACCACACACCAGACAAAGATCGAACAATATTAATGTTTTTTTCGCACTTTTTAGCTACCTCGTCATAGTGCAGAAGTCCAGAAAGTCTGGAGTCAAGGATTACACCTAGAAACTTTACATTTTTTTTCTCCTGAATGAGCTCACCATTTAACATCAATTCTGATGGTACTAATTGTCTCTTTTTAGTAAATGTGACTGAACAACTCTTAGCTACGGATAATGAAAGCCCATGCTCGTCCAACCATTCCTGCAGGTAAGACAGTGCGGAGTTTAAACATCTGGAGGCATTCACGATAGATTCGGCTGATGCATAGAGGACAATGTCATCTGCATACTGCAAGATCTCACAAAATGAGCAGACAGATTGTTCCAGATCGTAGGTATATAGGTTGTATAGCAGAGGACTGAGGACTGACCCTTGAGGCAGACCCTTCCAGATTGTTCTAGACGCCAAAAAAGAACCTTGCGATTTTATTAAAATGGTCTTGTCAGCGAAACTGTCTATCCATTGTGATGAATCACTTGGGCTGACATTACTACAGTCATAATACCCACGAAAACGTCTGATTTGTTTCCAAACTATTCCCGCAGGTGTTCTCGGAGCCAAACCCTCACAAAATTGGGTCCATCCAAGCCTTTTTTTGGTAGACAGTAGTTTTCTTACTTGGGCTGCTAGTCTTTGGAAAGTTAGGAAATTTGCCATTGTCATGGAAGTATTATAATTAGTTTCTGCAATATTTCGTTGCTTAACTAAAGCCGTACATTCGTTATCCCACCAAGGTGGAGATTTTCTAGGGTTCTTCGTGATTTTCTTAATAGGAATATGTGAATCAGCACTAGCTATAATATTATCTGTAAATACTTTATAGATTTCTAGGGTACTTGTTCTTGAACTATTAGGGAGCGAGATTAGGTCAACTTTCTCATCCAAAGATGACGAGTAGCCTGTCCAATCTGCAGACGCTACCCTATATCTCAAAGCGGGTGAATTATAAGATTTAAAACAATTTCTTTGAGGGACAGAGACAAGAATAGGGAAATGATCACTACCAAATGAATTGTTAAGAGTTTTCCAGGAGATTAAAGAGGAGAGGGATGGAGAACATAAAGTAAGGTCAACAGCACAATTTGGATTTTGTGAAGGAAGTACCCTACGTGTAGGTGAGCCATCGTTCACTACACACAAATTTGCTTCGTCAAAGATCTCAAGAAGAGAATGAGCAAAGAGATCACAATGATTAGAACCCCATGAAGTGTGATGAGCATTAAAATCTCCCATGACAATGACTGGAGGAGCAAGTGAAGAAATAATTAGAAGAAGATCAGAAATTAAAGAAGAATGAGGATGTGGGATATACAAGGACAAGAAGCTCATGCTGTTGAACCTGACAGCAACAGCATTTATCCCCTCACTGTGTCGAGGTAATATAATTTGAGAGAAAGGACAGTTTCGCCTCACAAACAAGGCGGCACCTGCGTATCCATCACTTCTGTCATCTCGAATACAGGAATAACCCGAAACTCGAAACCGAGAACCAGGTAACAACCATGTCTCCGAAATGGCAATTATGGATGGTGAATCTGAAGAAATTATATTTAGAAGTTCAGGTTTTCTCTGGCGTATGCTTTTAGTATTCCATTGAAGAATTTTGATTGTATCCATCTTTAGAAATAATGTTAGTTATTTGAGTAATCTTTTCTGCAACGTTGGACGGTAGACTATCACTATACATGGAAACCAAACTTAAAACCATTGACAACATACAGTCTAGCAAGTTGTCATTAGGAGTGACAATTGGGGAGGGATTATGCTGAAGCGCACACCCATTAGGAAGGGAAGACGATTGGGGGGCAATAATAGATTGATGAGCCAGTTTATCATATGATTTACCAAGAGGTGCTCTAGGACGGGAGTTGGTAAAAAAAAATGTTTTTTTGTAAGATCTAGGTTCTTGGGTGGTTGGTACCGGGGAAGTGTTGGATACAGGGACTGGAGAAGCAAACAGCTCCCGTGCTGTCTCAGCATACGACCTTCGTACAGGAGGGAATTTTAATGCTGCCTCTTCATAAGAGATGCTGTTCTGAGACATTACTAATTTAATTGCTCTTTGTCTGTCTTGCTCTGGACAAGTTCTATTTATAGAAAAATGTTTACCTGAGCAATACATGCAAGTAGCATTTTCTTCCAAGATACTACACTCATTTCCAGTGTGAAATTGTGCACACCTAAAACACCTGGGTTTAGATCTGCACTGTGATTTTATATGACCGAATCTGCAACAATTTAGACACTGGATGGTTGGGAGCTGGTAAGTTTCTACAGGTAGAGACATATAAAAGGAATATACATGCTTAGGCAGAATTTGACCCTTAAAGGTCACAACTACAGATTGGGTAGGAATCCAATTAGGTATGTTATCTATAATACTCTTTCTGTTTAACCTACGGGCTTTTAAAATTGTACCACATCCTTCAGGCAATTCTAATGATTCGACTAACTCTTCCATTGACCATTCAACCGGTATATTCCTGATAAGGCCCATTCTAGTAATATTGTAGCTGGGGATATTTGATGTATATTTGTTTAGTTGTAACAAAGGATTGCCTAAAAAACTATTGGCGTCCGTTGCAGACTTAAATTCGACTGCAATACGGTTCCTGCCAACTTTTTTTAAGCCACCCTTACATATATTCTCTACTTTGTTTACTGCTAGGAACTGTCCAAACTTAATAGGACGGATCGTTGTTCCTGCTGCTGGATCCAATTCGGAACGTGACACATGTACAATATATGGCCCTTTGTCATAATCGTCATATTTTTTAATACCATCGACTAGGCTGGGATGCGTGTACACCGTTTGGACTGATGGTGTGGCTGAAGCCGGGTCCGTAACTGTTTTTTTTTTTTATCGGTTCAGGACAATTCGCAGGTTCTAAATGTCGTTTAGACCCTGACGGAATCAAGGTCAACCCCGAACGAGTTTTCATGGGATCAGTTACTAAGGACAGTTGGTCTGGGGGATCGGGTGGATCAGGGGGTATTCTGTCCATTGTTTGTGCTAGAAGTAGCAGTAAACAATGGACAGTTTTATAAACACATAAAACTACACTTACCTTATATTATTGCGTGCACAACCACCACCACAAAGATAAATCAACTTAAACCTATATATGAATAAGCCCTAATATAATATTTCTTGGCCAATCTCGCTAACACGTGTATCCTTTAACACTCTTGACAGCGGAATCCCATAATTTCAAACATATTTGACATGTGCCAAAATATAATAACGGCCAGCATGACCTTCTAAACCATATAAACTAAACTCTTTACATTATAAAATATAATAATACATAATTAAAGAAATATATTTTCTCGTATAATGTATTATATATAATTAGCTATCGATAAACTAAAAATTATCAATGTTTTTTTTTTGCAATTATAAAAATAATAGTAATTAAAAAATTTGGCGCCCGGTAAAATTCGGTAACTAATATTCCGTGGAAAAACAAAACGATATCAGAGTGTCCCACATTTAGTCAGGTGAAGACGCGTAGACAAAGTCAGGGGCAACTGCCAGTTTAAATGCATTTCCCCCCGTCAAAAAAAAAGGGGGCAACTGCCAGTTATTAAATAATGTGGAATATTCTTCCCGCGTTCAGATTTACTTGCAACATTTACGTCTTTCTTCACTGTCGACTATTGAACTTGGAATTTAATATATTACGGTTATTTTATTTTTATTTTTATTTATTTATTTAATATGGCAAACAATACAGGATACAGTCAAATATTAATACAAAATAATGAAAAAAAATAAATAAAACAATCTTAAAGCTAGGCTGAATCACAATAAAAATGTTTACACATAGAAACCACAGAAACAAAACACGCTCACGCTATAGTTTTATATATATATATATATATATATATAATAATATGTGTATGTTGTTGCGGATTAGCATTGGGCAAATATTATGATGGAAAACAGGATAAAAGGCGATATTCGGTGTAACTTGTATGAGTGTATTTTTACTACCAGTCGTTGACAATACATCGAATTCTTAAATTAAAATACATTTGTTTATTATAACTAAAAACTAAACAGAATAAAAAAGGTTTATTTACTGAGATAAAAAAAGTATAAAGGTTGGATTCTCAACATATGTAAATAAATGAGAATATCAGAAAATATTAGAGCCACTTATAAATAATAAGACTCTCACAAAGCAAGTTAAAAATAGTAAAAATATGTTGTAATGTATATATAAAAAAAAAATAGTAAAAAAAATAAATAATTGAAATATTGTGTAAAACATTGCCGGTGAAAAAGTCTCTTTATATATATATATATATATATTAATGTCATATAAATATACGTATACATATATTTAGGTATTTAAAAAAAATTGTTAATAACTAAGTTAGTTGAAAGAGGATGTACAAATGTATGGGATCACATCAAATTAATCAATTGCAATGTAATTTATTATGCGAATGAAATAATATTCATTCGATTTATTATCAGGAATTAATTATATTTTAGTAGTTTTTAAATAACTTCTGTGCAAGTAATGTCATTCGTATGTGTATATTTTATTTTAATACGGTTAAAAAAGTAGAAAATGGGACCGAAAGACAAGTTGAAAACTATGTATAGTTTATCTACATTAAAATCTATGAAGAGATCGTCTCTGTTGTTAAATTAGTTTTTTTTAAACTAAATTCCAAGGAAATTAGCATAGGTACCTTAAAAAAAAACGATTTTTATAAATTATATCTATTGATCTCTTTCTCTACAGACGACGCGATATATAATATTTCATTGTAATGATAATTAATTTGTTGTGATCTGATTTAACAAAAAAATAAAGTGCCGAATAGTATTTTTAATATGTATATATTATTAATAATAACCATATGTATGTGTAAATAACTAGTGTACAGTTAAAAAGAATGTAGAAATCGTTATTCGACGGTTACCGCCGTTTCCCGATGGTAACTACCGTCTGGTGTATTGATTTAAATATATGGTCTCTCTCGATACTTTGTATATTATAATTAATTCGGTACAAAAAAACTTTATACGAGTAATCTCTTAGAGGTGTAACAGATATTTAAAAAAAAAAATAGCAATCGTAATAAATAAATAATAAAATAGCGCTCTTTTTATGTCGCTTCTAACTCTGTTAAGGCCAATGTAACGTTTGTAAAACAATTTAATTGTCGTATTTATCGATAACGATTATTAAAAATAATACAATTATTTCTTATATCGATTCGAAACAATCGGTTGAGATTTCTATTTGATAACATTGAGTTTTTCGATATTTCCATCTAATTGCATTTTTCCATTTAGTTGCTGCGAAGCATTTGTATTTTTTTTTAGTTGTTATTTGATGGATACGATTATCGATAATATTTCGAAATTTTTGATCATTTCGATAGGAAATAATCGTTACAATTTTCGATTTGGCGACATCGCTTTACCTCGTAATTGTACATTAATACGTTAAATATAGATTATAGTATCGTGTATAGGTATAACGGTGTTGCCATAATGAATTCAATTAAATTATTAAATTAAGTTAAAATTAAATTCTAACGTTTATCGTAAATAATACGATTAATCGGTATATAATATTTGAATCGTTTTATGAAGGGTTTGTTTTCGTGCTATATTAACGTAGCGAAGTGTATTCGATTAAATTGATCTTAGAAATAAGATTATTTCTTTTTAAATTAATTAAAATTATATCCGAATTTTTCTCAAAACTTCTTAACAAAGTAACTGTGGTACTTACTATTTACGATGGTAAGAATAGATTTGTCACATTTTTTTTTTAAAAGTGACTTGATCTATTTTCTTATTCACAAAGGCCGCGATTTCATTTACGAATTAACATTTTTTTAAATTCTTCTCCACAATTACTAAATTTAGGGGTCGTATAATGATCACGTGATGTTTCTTAGCAACATCTTTCCAGTCCCTTGAAATCATTTCCAAGCAAATCAAGTATTTTTTTGCTACGAAGTATCTTAAAAAAATTCAGAACGTACTATCAATATAACTTAATTAAATTTTAGGAAATTTTTCAACGAAAATTAAATACACAATTAAATATAAAAAAAAATTATATTAAAAATGGACTAGAGGTAAATATTGCACGTCGGAATGAAACTGACTTGAATGAAAAAAAAAAACGAGATGTTGAGTCGTAAATGTGTGGGAACTATTTTATGTTAACTTAATTATGTACAAAAAGTTAGTTCAACTATAATTTTATATAAATATTGACGAATGTGCAGCAGATTTAATAAAAAATTATTTACCATTTACTAAAATATGTTTTTTTTTAGTTGGGAAACTTTCATTCTGAAGATGCGTGATATCTATAGTTTATTTTAATATAAAAAATAATCATATAAATCGTACTGACGGGTAGACAGACAGCACATTTATAATTTACTAATGATAATGTACAAAATCTTTAAATAAGTGTTAGGTGTATATATAATATATTTATGTGTGTTTGGAAATTTGATTCTATGCCGATATTAACCAAAATACATAAAATCACTTGTTGATAGCGCACCACTAGTGATGTCCATATTGCTTTAAATTTCTTTTAACCTTTACCTCTCAAAGGAGTCATTAAAAAAATGTGTTTGTTATTGTTTTAAAAAAATTGGATCATCTCTTTAAGTACCTATGCGTTTGTCGTAACTTTCGTTACGCGTGACGTGACGGGACTTCCTTTTCATTCATAACATAGTAATTTTTTATTTTAGTGTTTTTTATCTTCAAATATTACTGAAGAACCGGGATAGTTTTCAAGAAAGAAACGAAAATTAATAAGAGCCTTTTGCTTACGTAATACTTGGATGGCCACCTTGGATGGCTTATGTACCAGAAATAAACAAAATACATAATAAAAAAAAAGTGAAAAAGATAATAAATATAATATAACCATAAATAGTTAAGAATAAATAGACCATAGTCGTATACAAGATAAAACATAAACACAACTTATGCCCAGATAATCATTTTAGAATCGATTCATTATTTCTCGAGTTAACAGTAGACACTGTCTTTTATAAAATATAAGCTCGAATTTAAAAAACGTATAAATAATATATTAATAGAATACTAAGTATTTACTTCGATCGAAAACAAACATACTAGCCACACAGGGCCGTATTCATTTCACTTAAGCAGGCGTCTGACCCCAGTTTCGACTGGGGCCCCAATTAAATAGAGGGAAAAAAATAGTTTAATCATATTGAATCTCGATCAAAAAACATATAGTTATGTTAACTTACCTTTTTTGGTTTTAAAGTATAAAAGGGCAGTATTTAATAGTTCCAAATCTTCCGGTCATTGGTTTAAGGGTTCTTTTTAAAACCTGGAGTTGTTATTAGGGTTGTCAACCTCAGAATTCGGATAAAAAAAGTAGAGAAAGCTTTATAAAAATCACTTCGGAATTTAAATACATATTTGACTAATTTGAAGGGGCAATAATAATTACGAGTCGTTTACTTGGTATGATTTTTTTTTCAATATTTAAAAAGGGTAACCGTCACCCGATAACGTGTGGCAACCCTAATTCCTGTCCTTCTAAAACAGTGATCGTCACATTTCTTTGTTCAAGGGCCACATAGATCAATGTGAAGTGCACTTATGAATTGGATAATTGATACCATCTATTATTAACTGACATATGTTTTAATGAAATAACATCATATGAAGTCATTTTTGACAACCTAATAATTCACTAACAATTCATTGATTTCAAAGGAACTTTTTCAGTGTTAAATTGAAGTGTTTATTGGAGAAGTTGTGTTTTGGAATTTTTGGTTCATGTTATCAACTGCCTAATTGATATACATATCTTGTTCAAAGATCGGTAATGTTACATATTTGTCAAGAAAAAAATCAATTATTTCAATTTCGTTTATTTACATTTTACTATAAAAGAAGAGTTCAACCCTAAGATATTTATAGAGGCTTCCTTCTACGGGTTAGAGAGCTATCCATATTATTCAGAAAAACTGCATTCAAATCGATTCAGTAATTTTGTTAGAATTTTCAGAATATTATTATAATAAAAAATATGTACTGTACCCCGTTTCTTAACATTAGACATATATATATGTATGTATTTTATCTTACGATATTTTTTTGTGAAATTTAAATATGTAAAATTATTAACTGTGTTCAAATTGTAAATATTAATTAATATTCTACGAATAAATTGTAAGTGTTACTATGACGAGAATGTAATTAATTAAATTCTTTTTTTTGTCTATTATTATTGTCTTTTATTTATTAAATATCGTTTTTTTTTTGTGTTATTTCATTTGCCTTTTTGTTGCTTCTGTTGGGGATTCACGAGGAAAAAGAACAATGGAGAATATGGTTAATTTAGAACAGGGATAAATTAATTTATAAATGAAATGTACATGTTGTACAATTGACCTTTATGTATAAGGATGTATTTATTAGAGGCTGTTTAACGCAAGCAATTTTTTTGAAATATTTGTCAACTTGTCATTATATAGGGATTAGCTAGGATCAAAATTCCGCGGGAATTTTATAATATAGGTAGCGGCCAAGCCGAGGTTCGAACCCTTGTGCTAGTGACCATTTTGCGGCTGAGTGCCTTCAGCACTCGCCCCCAAAGTTCGGTGAAGCTGTAAAGGTCCTTCCGGTCAACAGCATTAGCAAGGTTAGAAAAAAAAATATTACTTGATATAGTGTTTTTAAAGAGTTGTAAAGTAAAGTGACAAAGTTGCCAGATTTCACGGTAGTATGGTTATGATTCACAAGTGTAGAGAAGTGATAATATTGACACGGAGCGTGAATTCTGAAATGTCCCAATCATTCCCGTTGTAGTTGTAACAGAAGGGTGGCATTTAATTATAGTGTTCCTAACGGCTGACTTGGCTGTATGGACGATTAGTACCTTTGCCTTTTCCTTAAAAAGGAATAAATGCAACCAAAAAAATTGCTTTCGTAAACACCGTTCAGACGCCCCATGTTATCAAAAAAGCATAATATAGAGTCCCCCGCTCCCTATTGATGTTTACGTAATATACTTGGACGTCCCCTTGTAAAGACCTAAGAGTCTCCACAGCGCATAGTTTAAAGATAATGATGTTCACACTATACGATGTCTTATGTACTAACTTACGTCTGTGTGACTTTTTAATATCGTATCATTGTCATCTGATGTAAAGGAAAACTTTTTGGGGGAATCTGAATACTTGGAAGGAGTTCCCGGCACCCACAATAGCAGATAAAGTGTAGAATTGTGCCAGCAATTTTTAAAGTCTTGTTAAAGGTTTGATTGTTTCTCATATATGCTTATCATATCTTAATAAACTTCGTATATACTAAGTACTAGAGGAGATCATAGGTTTTCTTTTATACAATGCCTCGAGTATAAGTTGGTGTTTAAGTGATGGCGCTTCATAGGCTTTTGTGTTGTCAGATCTAATCCATTTTACCATAAATTATCAAATAAAATGTTCAAATCGAATTTGTTACAACTTAATTATTCTGATGGTTGTCCTAAATAAACTAATGAGTACTCGAATTCCAAACTGTAATCATAATCAAAAAATCAAATCAAAAACATCTTTATTCAATTTAGGCCCTTAAGATGGCGCTTATGAACGTCTAAAAAACACTACCACCGGTTCGGAAAACAACCCAGCCGAGAAGAGCCGGCAAGAAATCTGGTTCTTTTTTTGTTAGTAAATATAATACATAATATTTTTTTTGTCATATAAAAACTATACAAATCATTGTTTTAACTAATGTTAGCGGAAGCACAGAGATGTGGGTTAATTCCAGACATCACTATCGTTCACGTAATGATCCAACCTGTAATAACCTTTTGAGATTAAAACTTGTTTGACATAATACTTGAACTTATTGTCAGGTAAATCAGTAATGCTTCTTGGGATCTTATTGCAAAACCGAATACTATTACCTATAAAGCTTTTATTAGGCTTACTTAACCTAAAGCGTGGGACGGCCAACTTGTCTTTACTTCTAATATTAAAATTATGACGATCATTGACTAAATATAGCTTGTCTAAATTTTTACGAATATGCATTAAGTTATCGAAGATGTATGTATTGGGAGGGCAAAGTTAAGATATCATATTCTTGAAACTTGTTCTTTAGAGATTCGCGAGGTCCCATATTGTATATTGCTCGAACAGCTCTCTTTTGTAACGTAAAAATGGTGTCTACCTCTGATGCTGTACCACACAGCAAAATACCGTAAGACATTAAGCTGTGAAAGTAAGCAATGTAGACTAAACTATAATAGCAGTAGCAATGTCCGTCAACTGGCGAATTTTTCGAACCGCAAAAGCAGCGAAACTAAGCCTTCCTGCCAAAGTTTTAATATGCGGACCCCATTGTAACTTATTATCAAGTGTGATACCTAAAAACAGAGTTTTGTCAACTAAGCCTACTAAATCCCCTTCTATCTCTAACTTACAATCAATATGTTGCACATTGGGCAACATACATTTTATACATTTCGTTTTCTTAGTGTTAAGAAGTAAATTATTTAAGGCAAACCATTTCGAAATGTTTGCTAGTGTATTATTTAAGTGCCTAATATCTGAATTTTTTCTTTTTACTTTAAATATAAGTGAAGTATCGTCTGCAAAAAGAACCATATCAGCTGAGTTATTAACCATTAGCGGTAAGTCATTAATATAAACCAGGAATAAAAAACGGTCCCAAATCGACCCCTGCGTAACACCGATTCTAACTACTGATCCAGTGGAGTTAACCCCATTTACATTAACTTTCTGACATCGGTTTGTTAAGTAAGAGGCCAGGAAGGAGACAGAGGTTTTAGAAACACCATAATGTTTTAGTTTCAGTATAAGTATACTGTGATCAACGCAGTCAAAGGCGTTTGAGAGATCGCAGAATACACCTATTGCATCCTACCAAATCTTCCAAGCTCCCAATATATGACTTATTAACGTTGCACCAGCGTCAGTGGTAGATTTGAATTTCGTGAAACCAGACTGCCGGCCATCTAAAATCTTTTCTGCTCTAAGTATTCAACTAAATGATTAATAATCTTTTCGAAAATCTTACTAATCGATGGAAGTACTGAAATTGGTCTATAATTTTCAAGACTACTTCTGCAACCTGATTTAAATAAGGGTACCACTTTATTTATTTTCATTAAATTAGGGAAAGCGCCTGTTGCTATGCATCCGTTAAATATGTTAGCCAAATATGGTGACATATTTACAATCATGGTTTGAAGAACCATTACCGACATTCCTCATATGTTTTGCATATGTTTTAAATTTAATTGCTTGAAGGCTTTTAATATGTCACCTGCAGTAATAGATGTAAAATATAATTTTGAATTTATATGTTTATAAAGTTATATGTTTTGTAACTTCACGAGGTATGTTAGTGAAGTAGTCCTGAAAAACAGTTGCTACCTCTGAACTGTTTGAAATATGTACTCCGTCAACGTTCAGATTAAGTGTATTATTATTTATTTTACTATTTCCTGTTTCTTTATTTATGATGTGCCAGACGGTTTTGACCTTATTTTTAGACACGAGAACTTTATTTCCTAAAAATTTTGCTTTAGCTTCTATACATACACGTTTAAAAGTTTTTGAATACTCCCTGACATAAGCATGAAATGATGAATTAGTAGTTAGTGATTTTCTATGATATAGTTCATAATCGATGTATTAATCATTTTACTTTCACTATTGAGTCAATCAGTAGAGCGGTTAAAGAGAACCTGTTAGATATAAACAAAGAATTAACTATATAAAAACTTCCAAAAATAATAAATATGATAATGGGTAACTATATATTTGAAGAAAGTATTAGAAACAGTTATTATATTGGGATATTTTTCTTGTCTACTGAAGGGACATTTGAAACTCAATCTGAAGACACCATATCGGGAGAGAGCCAATGAAAGCTGGTAAAAATAGTTCATTATTTTGCTATACCCCAACTTATATTTTACGCGCTGTAAAAATAATATTAGTCTACTCATGCTTTGTTCATACTGTTTAACCAATTCGAGGGACAAGTACATGTCATTCCTTGACTTTCCATTACTAAATCTATCTTTGAAACAGAAGTAATTTAATATTTCATAAATTGAATTCATTTAGTTCAATTGAATTTCATAGAGACATGTCACCGCGGCGGTTTCTTCTAGAGTTGGAAGTTGTTTGTTACAGTATATTGTAACTTCCTTGTAGGTATGTCAGTATGAAGGTAGGTTATTTACTTTCTTCATCTTTAAATTGTTATGTTAATTGAAAAACAATAAATATCGTTAAATCATTTATTTATAATTTAATGTATAAAGGCATACAAGACAATAATAACTTAAGCTAAGAAATGCACGAATTGGTACGTTCATTCTTATACAAATCTGATTCTTAATTATATTTTAGTTTTCTTTTTATACGAAAAAAACAGACTTTCGATTATAATAATACTATCATTGTATTTTATTATTACGAATGTTTTAATTTTAACCAACTTATAGCACTATGGGGCACGCGTCAATTGAATTTGACGTATGGAAGTGCGAGATCGCGTTAAAACGGGAAAAATTCGAAATTTGTTCGTTGGACTTTACTTTCATAAGAAGAAAAAATTAAACGCACTCTTACTTAGCCTCTAATTTCAATAAAAAATACTAAAAGGATTTATAAGAGAAGGCATCCAGCGATGAGAGGAATGAAACACAACTATGAAATACTTATTTACCATATTCTTAAGTAACAAGATTTCATAGATGGGAGGTATAGAACCGATTTAATCATGGTGCTCGTCTTGAGCGAGCTCCTCCATATCTTCCTGGTCAAATTCCGTGTCATCTTCAGCGGTCGCGTCCTGGTACTGCTGGTATTCCGAAACCAAATCATTGACATTGCTCTCCGCCTCGTTGAATTCCATCTCGTCCATGCCCTCGCCGGTGTACCAGTGCAAGAAAGCCTTGCGTCTGAACATAGCGGAGAACTGCTCTGATATTCTCTTAAACAGCTCCTGGATGGCTGTGGTGTTACCGATGAATGTCGAGGACATCTTGAGGCCTTTAGGCGGGATGTCACACACGGCGGGTCTTTACGTTATTCGGGATCCATTCCACGAAGTACGATGAGTTCTTGTTTTGAATTGAGAGCATCTGCTCATCGACTTCCTTCATAGACATGCGACCGCGGAAGATGGCTGCGACGGTGAGATAGCGGCCGTGACGCGGGTCACACGCCGCCATCATGTTCTTAGCGTCGAACATCTGCTGCGTGAGCTCGGGGACGGTGAGCGCGCGGTACTGCTGACTGCCGCGGGATGTGAGGGGAGCGAAACCGGGCATGAAGAAATGCAGACGTGGGAATGGCACCATGTTCACTGCCAGCTTGCGGAGATCCGCATTCAACTGACCGGGGAACCTGAGGCAGGTGGTAACGCCAGACATGGTCAGCGACACCAGGTGGTTCAAGTCACCGTATGTGGGATTAGGAACTTTAAGGGTTCTATAACAGATGTCGTAGAGCGCCTCGTTGTCTATGCAGTAGGTTTCATCTGTGTTTTCGACTAGCTGGTGGATAGAGAGAACTGCATTGTAGGGTTCGACGACGGTGTCTGATACTTTGGGCGAGGGGACGACTGAGTATGTGTTCATGATTCTGTCGGTCGGGGTACTCTTCACGGATCTTTGAGATGAGAAGGGTGCCCATACCGGAGCCGGTGCCGCCTCCGAGGGAGTGTGTGAGTTGGAATCCCTGGAGGCAATCGCAGTTCTCGCACTCTTTGCGAACTACGTCGAGCACGGCATCGACGAGTTCGGCGCCTTCTGTGTAGTGACCTTTAGCCCAGTTGTTGCCTGCGCCGGACTGACCGAAGACGAAGTTGTCTGGGCGGAAGAGTTGCCCGTAGCCGCCGGAGCGGACGGCGTCCATGGTCCCTGGTTCGAGGTCGAGGAGTATGGCGCGGGGCACGTACTTGCCACCGCTCTCCGCCGTCGCAACTGTTCACAAATAAAATAATTAACACAACCTTTAATAAATCACATACTATTGACGCGGTTGGTTTGTTCGTCACTCACGTATCCTTATGTTTTTATTTCTATAAAATGTCATGCTTTATCAATACACAATTACACAAAGAGCTAAATGTTTTCGATTGTTTCTTTGTATCTAATATTTGCTATTATTTTTGCATGTATTAGGTGTGATTCGGCAGAATCACTTGATAACCAGTACCTCTAGACTTAGTCTTACTTTACCATTCTGGACCACATCGTCTCTTAAAACAGTATAAGCGTAATAGTTTTGAAGCGATGATGGCGCAGCAGGTAGTGCGGCCGGATTCCGCATCAATCGACGCGGGTTCGATCCCCACCTATCCGACTCTAACATCGGCCTAAGCTTTTGGTGAAGGAATTCATCGAGATGGAAACCATAATATGGTGGTAGGCCATTTTCTAATGATGCCTGCCTGGGTAGCTACCACCCTCAAGTTTTAAAACTTGTCGCCAAATACCAATAGGTGTGTTCCGGCAGCATCACTTGAGAATCAGTACCTCTAGGCTTAATCAGTTTACCATCCTAGACCACATCGTCACTTAACATCAAATGAGATTGTGGTCAAAGGACTGAGCCTATACCGTGTAAAAAAAAAGAAAAATGTAAATAAAAACCAGTTTCTCAGTGGATTCAAAAATCTAAAGTCAACACAAGCGAAGGCGCGAGCAGAAATTAGTTACACTAATAAATTGTTGTTGGCAGACAACAAGAAGCAATCCGCGTTGAGATCCCGCGCAGTTTGCAGCGGTCATTGCACCGTTTATCTTGTTTCATTGTCGACTATCGTCCGGGTTTTTTAACTTGATATTACAATGGAACGCTTTCAAGATTACATTCTTTGAATTCCGTAACAAACAACTAACATTCTTATTACAGAAGAACTTTAAAATGGTGAAGAAATGTAGAGAACTAAAATATATTTCAACTATATATTTCACATCGAATGTTTAGAGGGCAGATCGTGTAGGCTAACTGAATTTCTGGGATCTGACCATCTATTGTAAAATATACCCCTACTAAATAAAATTAAAGTGTCCGTTTGTAATGTCTAAATAACATTTTTTTTTGTTCTAAATACATATGAATAAACGATACCGATAACAAAAATACATTTTTAAAATTTTTGTCTGTCTGACTGTTTGTTCCGGGTAATCTCCGAAACGGTTGGACCGATTTTGACGGGAATTTTTTGTTGGATAGCTAAAGTTACTCCGCGTAACTTATGGTACTATTTATTTTTGAAAAAATGATGATTCCGCGTAAAAAAATTAAAACTCATAAAAAATTGTTTCAAATCGGATTCAATGCACAATTTACGGGCAAGGGTTTGAATTTATGAGAAATATCTTTGCTTAATGTTAGTAACGAAAAAAAATTGGATTTAATATACGAAACGCGGGCGCAGCCGCGGGCACACAGCTAGTATATAATAATAATGTTGTAAGGAAATAAGTGATAAAGTAGTAAGTAATACCTGTAGGTATAAGGAAAAATGGATGAATAAAACCTAATTTTTATATGTTTTTTTTATTTGGAAATAATAAACATCGCTATTAGTAGGCAGGCAGGTGCTTCTAGGCGGTTTTAGCCTACATTTTTTTATAGAAGATCCGCTTATGATTGTTTATGTTCCTACTGTACAATTTACCTTGTACATTGTAGTTATTTATGTAAAATATAACTTAATTAATCTTTTGCACAAGTAGAAAAAAAACAATAATTTATAACCAAGTGGCTATAAAGCAATGATCATGAATTAAGAAGGTTAAACTTAAGATTGATTATAAAGGCGATTCGGATAAAAAAATAGTAGGCTTATAGTAAAAAAAAGACAGCGAATAAAATATATTTTCGGTTTGAATTAGTTCCGGCCAGACTCGAAACAGTTTCAAAGACGAGATGCATGCGGTCAGCAAGTCCACGGTTCGATGCACCGGCTAACGATCCGTGTACAGTTATACACATTTACATTCATACTATTATACCTATCTATATAAAACAGTGTCGCCAGCCTTCGTACATTTCCTTCGATTTTGTATTTTGTACATAAGTACGGAACTGGGATTTTCATACTAATAACACTTTAAGATTTTCTTCAAAAGTTCCGTGAAGCTATCAAGGTCTTTCTGGTCAACTGTGTTTAGTCAGTTTGATAAGAAAAGGTTACCTATACCGTAAACACTTAGCGCGTTGACCACAATCTCACTGGATGTTAAGTGTTTCAATATAGTACAACACACAAAATCTAGATCAATTGCCTCTCAAGTGATGCTGCCTGAACAGTTAAAGGCGCTTAGCGCTTTTCCAGACTTGACCACCTTGGTATAGTTTCCTCACAATTTTCTCTTCTCCCGAAAGCTCATTATACTATGTAGGTGGGTTTGAACCTATGACCAACGACGCGAAATTTGACCACACACCCAAGCCATTATCTTTTTCGACTATTTTTGTTTACACGATATAGACTTTGTGCTTTGACCAAAATCTCACCTGATGTTGAGTGACGATGTGGTCTGGATGGTAAACACACTAAACTCAGGTACTGGTTCTCAAATGATGCTGCCGGTACACACCTATTGGTATTTGGCAACAGGTTTTCAAAGTTGAGGGTGGTAGCTACCTATAATTACGCAATGGTTTCCTCACTATGTTTTCCTTCATGGAAAGCTCAGGCCTATTTTAGACTTGGATGGTTCGGATCGAATCCGGCCGCACTACACGCTGCGTCATCTTCGCTTTAGATTCGCGACTTTTGTCATATGTAAAAGTTGCAGTTCCCCCTATTTTTATCATAACTTTTCCTATATTCTACATAATGCACAATATGACCTAAAACCTTACCGTATAATATATCTAGGTTTTAAAAACAAGAATCATGTAAATTATTTATTTATAAGAAAACTAAAGAACAAACAGATAGACATTGCCTTTTATATAATGTAAGGATAACCGTCCATCAAAAAGAATTCATAATCTAACTTCTAAGTTTAAAAAGGACTGCTACAAGCCTCGCATAACGTCTTTGTAAAATTCGACAGATCTGAAATTATAATTGCCTACATCTCGCTCCGTCAATTGAGTTAAATGGGCATATAGTCATTTAAATGTTCGTTGACCTCGCTTGTGGTACCTACGTTAGTGTTTGCCCAATACGAACTTCATTTACGGGTTCTATAAAAACAGGCGTAGTGTAGAGTGCAACCCGCGATTGACATAAGACACTTTGTGGCTAGGCGCGGTCGTAACTAAAGACTTTGGGGGAATCCTATTTTATGAATGATCGTGTTTGATGCACTTTTCAAAATGATTCTGAAATGACCTATTTTTATTTTATCATTTAATAGTTTTAAGCAGGAAGTTAGTAATTTATTTTTCTGAGCCTGTCCCATTGCCAAAATTGTTATACCATGCCATGTTAACGTTATGTAATAAATTTGGCAATAAATCGTTTATTATTATTTAGAGGGGGCGTAGGTTTATGATCTTACGACCTCACCCCCTTTCCTATGACCGTCGATGATTGTGGCTAATTTTTCCAGACTTTTTCACATAATCATGTTGCTCAGTGTTCGAAAATTAACCATAATTATTAGGTCTTGAAAATGTATTTATAAGAAAAAAAACTATATCCACCTATCCACGGTAATACTTACAAATGAAAACCCACAGAAGTAAAATGCACTGAACTGTTTTACTTTACCTATTTGAAAAGAGTTTAGGCCATTATGAAAACTACGTTTGTACACACATTTATGTAAATGAAGGATCTATTAATAACCATATAATCTTGATTTTAAATCTGTGCTTGTGTATGGGTGACGTCAATATTTACTACCCGTAGGTACTTTTAGTAGAAGCGATTATGTGTTTATAAATCAATCGCGTACCTAAATTGGAACACTGATACTAGAGTTTCAAATGCAATTCATGGACCGATAGATAATGCCTTTTAAGGATTTTGAGGTTAATATTAAATCTATTTGAATTATATAGTTCGTGCTATAAAAGGCGCTTTATATCCA
Source organism: Samia ricini (assembly GCA_014132275.2). Taxonomy (NCBI): domain Eukaryota; kingdom Metazoa; phylum Arthropoda; class Insecta; order Lepidoptera; family Saturniidae; genus Samia; species Samia ricini. The sequence continues at coordinate 18,176,541 of AP028158.1, forward strand.
GATTCTATTGGAAAATACTTTAATGTCTTTATTTATAACAATGTTTGTAGTAAATAGACTAGGTACTCAATTAATCTTCTCGTTATATTTGTATCAAATACATTATTAATAATAAGATTTATATTATATCAAACACTAAACATGAGATAAATTATTCTTTAGAATCAAAGGCATTTTTATTTCATTCCATTTATTCCTTTTTAAAGAATAGGTAAAGGTAATAGACCATGCAGCCAAGCCTGACGTTAGGAACATACAGATAAAACGCTCTAACAAAATAATGGTCCTTTGTTAAAGTTTTCCTTCCAAAAGAGGTGTTGAGATATCTCAGAATTCACGCTCAATGTCATAATTTTTAAATACACTTCTTTCTCACTTGTACGCAATAACCTAACTATATCACGTAAAACTCCATAAAAATTACATAATATGATCAAATGCTAAAAGTTAATCAACTAAAATTAAGGACCAGTAAAAGACCAGCTGAAATCGCACCAAGAACTCCAGAACCAATGACAATATAATTAAAATTAAAACATATAAATATCTGTAAATATACCCATTTTAACTTTCGAAATGAAAGTTTACATTGCCTTATATGTAAAACAATGTAAACAACGGCAGACAGTTGAATAATATGTCCTTAGTGTTCGAAAAAAGGGGACATTATCAAAAGAAAAATATCTCACCAGAGGCCTCATTATAATAAACGGAGATTCTCTCGAGTTGTAAATCGCTTGTGCCCCGGTAAACGCCGGTAGGGTCGATGCCGTGCTCTTCGGATATTATCTCCCAGAACTGTGGACAAAAATTGATGAATATTAATGCACATACGCTTTCGAATGAGTAACGCGGTAATCAGAGTCGCAAGTGACGTCAAGTGAATGTCAAAACTTAAGGATTTTTAATCTGTATTCTGTACGTCTTTGTGAATGTTCAAACATTTTTATTAACCGTGTTGCCGTCTTAAAAATACAAAATTCGAATTAATTCCTACTATAAAAGGTATTGTATTGGAAAATATAGTAATGAAATGTTTAATAGATTCCACATTATTAAATTTCAGCTCTGAATAAGCACTTACAAATTTTGAAATGATAAACCTGTCTGTCTGTCTGTTTGTTTCGGTTTATCTCTGGAACCGCTAGACGGATTTTGACGGGACTTATTTTGGTAGATAGCTGAAGTTACATCGTCTAACTTAGGGTACTTATAATTTTCGATAATAATTAGGGTTTCGCGTAAAAAAAAAATAGAATTCATTAAAAATTGTATAAAATCCGATTCAATGCACTGTTTTACGGGCAAATGCTTGAATTTATTAGAAATATTTTTACTTTATTTTAATGCTAAAAAATATTAGGGTTCCGTAGTATAAAAAAAAATAGAATGCAGTGAATAATATATGAAAACACGGGCGCAACCGCAGGCACATGCCTAGTGTATAATAAAATCAATATTAAGGAACAAAAACAAGGGAGGTTTCTTACAGAAATTAATATTAATAATAATTTTAACTTTCCTCGAAAATACCAAACATTCAGAACAAGACAAATAATTTTTCCGATAAGTAGATAGTAGATACATATTTATTTTTTCTAAATAATTGGCCACCCCACTCATCCCCACATATCCGCTAGGAGAATAATTACAAAGTGATTAAATTTTGCTAAAACCGAGTAAAGCGATTATAATTAAAAATACAAAAAAAGAGTTAAAAGACGAATAATTAATATGGATTTCAAAATATTGAATTATATCATATTGGCTAGCATGACTGTATTAAATTCTTCTAAATAACATAAAAATTATAAATTATCTAGGTAGGTTAAATGCGAACCCGAAAATAGAAATAAATCTACTCATAACATAATCGTTATTCCTTCAAACGTACTACGTATAAAAAATTCCAAATTGTAGAATACTTATAGAATTATGAACCTGTAATGTATCAAAAATAAAAATTAAAAAAAAATCCAAGTCTCGGAACACATTTCTTCTACCGTAAAAAGTTGTGAAATCCATGTAACACCAAGTCGATTACTTTATAAGTCCCTACTTAAGAAACCTTCTGTCTTAAGTCATTTATGTAATTATGTCATACCTAACAACATCTTATAGTGACCATACCAATATTAAGAATCTTTTATGTTTTAAATAAAATAGATTTACTTAGCAATCGCACTAAACAATCTTATTATTAAGTTATTTATGCAGTTGGTGTATCTAGAAAACTAGACCGAAATTACAAAATATTTTAGTTTTTCCTTGATTTATATACTAAACACTAATTGTATACTAAATTTCAAACTTCTAGGTCTGCTAGAAGTGCCTAGAGTTTTGATGATCGGTCAGTCAGTCAGTCAGTTAGTGAGTGACAAAATTAAGAAGTTTTGACTAGTTATAATAATTAAACTACTGGTTGAAATTGAATTAAATTTGAAATATACCGTGTGTATACAGTGCCTGCTTGGTTAAATTCAGGCTTCTAGTGTTATCCACAACGAAGTTCTGTAACCCCTATGGGTTTAAAAATGTCCTGAACTGCATCGAGAAAAGGTATATTTTTTTTTGCTTTTACTCGACATAAGGGAGCTCTGCCGTGCCTCCAGATAAATTCATTTTACTATTTTTAATTCTTGAACGATATCTTAGTTTTATTTTATAGCGAACTTTGCAGATGTAAAGATCCCTTTCCTCAATCCTCTGTTCCCTTATTATTTATTTGAAAATATTTATAAATTCATTGTTAAATTTACCTAAATAGTATTACAAACATCTGCCATAATGTATTGTTACAAGGGAGACATGTCTAGACATGTTATTTTTACGTCATCCTTCTTCGATAACACACATATTGTGAGTAAACAAAAACTAAAAATTGTACAGTGATAAATGGATCACATGAGATCGGCTCGACCGATTTGAGAAACTCAGTACCTAATTAATTGATTTTTTACTAGTAAAAGTTACCCAGAAAATAGGGAAATTAGGAGTAAATTAAAAGTTAATCTTTTAAACAAAATTTTGTTTTTGGAAAAGTTAAATAAATGCTAGGCAGAATGCTTTGAATGAAAAGAAACTTATTTTTAAAAGTAAAAATAATAATACACGGTCTACAGTTCTGAGTCTGATTGATTACTCATGACCTTATTTAAACAACCAACCAACAAAATAATTTAGGAGTAATAGTTTCTACTCGAACATTTTATTCGTGCACTTATGGAATAATATTTTATATATGGCAACAAAAAAGCGTCTTATATTTGACCGTAGCATGTCGCTAAAGGATGACGTCATAAGTGTCGCAAATTATTTCATTTCAAAAATTGGTACCTACAAAGAAATTTATTAAAATTTGCGTAAACCAACGTATTGTGTGAGATTATTTTATGGTTCATTTATTTACCTTGTTACATCTTTTGATATTATTAAACTATTCGTCTCTCTGTCCTTTTATTGGCTTGTAATTCGATAGATAACCAATGAATCGATTTACATGATTATTCTTTTTAGTCATAGATATATTATCTGGTCAAGCTTTAGTATAGGTATATTTATTATCACATGAGGTACATAGAATAGTATGTTGATTAAAAGGAAGTAGACCGTAAAATAGTCTATTTTAATAGTACAATATATTAGTGATTTCAAATATATAGATAATATTAACAAGAGTTTTTAATACGAGAAAATATGAGCTATGAGAATATGTCGGTATAATATTGTGTTAACATTAGTTGATGTTTTAATATATATATAAAATCATAGTATTAGAGCTCGTACATCCTATAACTGCCTACCTATAACCTCATAATGAAAATTTCTTATAATCCAGTATGTATTTGATTACTCGTGACCCGAATGACCGACGTATTATTACGTCTTGAAATATTTCCTACTTCTATTCCAATAAACTATGGTATAATCGTACGATACACGCAATAGGTCAAAATACTGTTTTTCCACTGTTTTAGGGTTGCCAGTATTCCAAGTTTATTCGTACATGAAGTTCATTTTTATAGTCTTGTCCAACGTCCATTTTTTTTTGGTGTGCGTCTCCAAGGCAACGTGTAACAAATAGGAGCGGTGCAATATATTTATCGATATTCAATAAAATATAGATACACACTCCCGATATATCGAATCAACCCGATTTTGTAGAACCATATGATATCGGTAGGTATCGATATATTACATCCCATATACGAGTACATATATCGGACAAAATTAAAACTACGCTATTTCTACTTTATTTTGATTTAATAATACTTCTAATAATGTTATATTTCAATAATAGTTGATTATACCATTTTTGAACGGGGGAGGGGGTTAATACTGGTGGACCTGAGTTGAGTTTGCGATATATCGAAAATGTCGATCTATTTGCTCTATAGCAACGATACATCATTACGATATGTCATATCAAAAAAAAATAACGATATTTATTCTAGATTTATATTTTCCTGTATAAAACATTACTATCTTATTATTATTACGCGCTACTACAAAACCTCAAAGAATAACAACTTAGTGCTTACACAATTAAAATAAGTAACATTTGTTATAAATATGTACAAATTTAAGAAAAAACATCTGTTTAGTAAAAAAATGTCGTTACGAAACACCCGGTAGATATGAAACATCAAATCCTGGCACATGATTCGGTTTAACTACCAAGGCGTATCGGTAGATGTTTCACATCACAAAAATGTCTGATTTTTAGAGCAAAGTATCCGGCGTAAAAAAAAGCGCCGATTCTGGCTTTTCTATTATGAAACATGGTAACCCTACAACGATACAAAATCGTGCGATGAAATCGATTTAGTTTTCAGTATACGAGTGTCCGGTTATTTTGAATACAATACGATTTTATCGAACGATGTATGTACTTCTTACTTTACAGAGGTTATCACAGTAGCCAAAAAATTGCATTGCAACAAATAAAATGTCAATCTGCTACATATTTCTTCACGTATGGGGTTTTCTACATTAATTTTTAACAACCCAGCGTGGGTTGTCAGCAAAAAAATAACATGAAGCTTATCCTCCCACCTCTTTACCCTCTGTGATCACGTAAGCATTACCATAACTGTTACAAAGTCAACTCGATTTATTCTCAGTTGCTAATTGCAATTTTTTTACACACAACAATATGAGTTTTACCTCCTGATGTCCTATCGTTCACCTACTTCGCAGGGAAGAAATAACTGCTCCAACTTTTAAGCTGACGCGACCCCTTTTTTGCGGCCCTTCTTCAGCTGCCTGAGACTTTGAGTGTTAAGTAGGTATATAAATAAAAATTGCTGACGTAATCACCGTTCGGAACTTCCCGTCAGATGTCATCAAAAATAAACAATAGCATAGACTCCCCCACCCGCATATGGTGATGACGTAACTTCAACGATCCCTAAGTAGCTGTACCCTAGGACCAGGTCGGGTAACAGTGATAAAGGTCGCATTAAACGAAATCATGATCTTTGAATACAGTAAGTCGGTTTAGGAAAAAGGGGGTCCATCGAACAAGCCTGGGGGGTTAAACCTCCCTAGCTCTACCGGTGAATACGTCCCATCGCACAAGTGGGTGGGCAAACGACGAAGTTAAGGCTATAATCTAGTCTAGACTGGACATCGATCGGCGTCATGTCGCAGTCACGGGCGCCTGACAGGCGGCCCCTACTACGAAATCTCATTAATTATTAACGTACCTAATTATAGTTACGAGTTTACGCTTCGCGGAACAAGGAAGTATAAAATTGTCTTATTATCGACTACCTATGTAAACAATTCCTTTGTTTTTCTTTATTCGATATAACATTGTCTATAATAATAGCACCCGTAAACACCCAACTACATCAGGTGAGATCGTAGTCAAAGTGACATTAAAATACCAAGAAATTGTACCACTCACTCTCCCTCAATGGCAGGACGCCCAGGAATTACGCGTTAACTTGTGTGGTACTAGGTCACTTGCAGAATTAAACTCAAGCCTTACAGAAATGTCTATTGTGGTTTATTCCAAATTTTCCAGCGTTCAAGCCAATATAATACAAATTGCAAACGTTACGTTAAAGATGTTTGGTTTCGTGGTACGGGTCTTGTTTTTGTGGGTTGTAGTATCCGCCATGATTCCCGGTAAACTATCGGATTTCTTGTTAGCCGTAATAGTTTGCGGGCTTCACTAATTATCAATCTATTGTTTACAACATGAATTTGGTTTTTATTTATATTGTATTTTAAGTTTACTTTATTTACAGTTCCAAATGCATTCAAATAACAATTAAAACATTCGTAATATAAGAGATTCGAACAAAGAAAGACTTCGGATCCTACTTAAAACTTAATTTAAAGTGCATTTTACACTTTTATAAATCGAATTAAAAGGTATGACGTTTGTAAAAATCGCCGATTAACTAAAAATTAAATATTAAAGCATCAACTTAAAACCTGAATATTGAAAAAGAACTTTCACTTGAGTGAAACTAAACTTGATTACTTGACTTGATTTGCGTGATGAATCTGATGACAATGTATTGGCTTCAAAATGCTACCAAAACGGTACTTAATCATTAAAGGCTAAAGCCTAAAAAAGCTTAAAGCAGTATAGCGCAATAAAAAGTGACGTGGTGATTTTGTTGGTCCCATTTTGCTTTGTCCTGTATTTAGTTTAGTTTGTTTTTAATTCATTAAATAAAATTTAAAAAAAACTGGCAGTGTTTGACTCTATATAATGTAATTTTGTTGATATTTTACCTGATATACTTTGTTTATTATGTGTATTTCAGTTGTATTGAAAATAATGACACGAGCTGTAAACTCTGAGAGCGTGAAGATTTTAACAAAAGCCGCCATTTTATTGCTGCACTGAAGATTTGAAAAATAATAGAAAGTTGGACCTAAAGAACTTGTATTCATAGCCAGAAGCCATTAGGGCTACCTTGTATGGCCTTAAGTCTTAATTAATAAACGTCCGTGAAGGTAAAAACGAAAAAAACATTTTTTTCTATTTTATTATGATTATCATGATACATAGTGATATATTACATATTACCTTTGGAGTTTTTGCGCGACCTTAATTTTTAATTACACGGGATAAATTAGCAAAAGACGTGAATTCTAGTTTGATTTAAAAGTTTCTTTCAATATTCTAATCATGTAGCAATAATGTATCTCTGAACAAAAAGTCTTACTACTCTGAACAAAACGTGACTACTTTTAATATACCTATCTATATATACAATTGCTTATGTATTCATGAAGATAAAAAAAACATCAGATTGAATTCAATTTATTACTTCCGTGGTAATAAAACACTGAAATAGGTAATTTTATACGTCTATCATAATATCGATTGATGGAAAAAAAATGAACGTTCGTAAAATAATTTCGAAAGTTAAAATTGAATTTAAACATTTTAAACACCCTTATGAACATATGAATAAATACGGGACGTAAACACAAATAAACTACGACATTCAGCGTGCAACAGAACGGTTTCCTTTTTTGTAAACGTGCGCCGCCATCTTGGGCCGCTCTCCGCTGCAATTTGAAAATAGAACGATTTTGTTTTTTTTTTGTTTTATTGCGTTGTGTTGTCATGTCGCATCGCACTATGGACGTTGACATCGGAGTGCATCTTATTTTCAGAATGTCCGGGAGTGTTACTATATTTATGTAACTAAATTTACCATGAAATTTAATACCGTGTCCGCTCTTTGTTCGAGATCAAAGAACTAATGTATTTGAGATTAGAATTATAAGTCCGTTTACTTGAATATATAATTGTTTTTGAAGTGAAAAATTATTTAGCGGCTTTTAGCGATTCTCGGTAGGGGAAAACTTATACATTCGCGTTACTAATAATATGACGTCAGCCGTCAACATGCTACCGTATATCAAGTATAAGACGGCGTTTAAGTGCTGGCGTTCATAGATAAATAATAAAATGTATATTTACGCAGCTAATCATGATTATGAATAAACTATATGAAAATGTACATGATTATTGCTCGGAACGCATTAAAAACCAGACAAATGTCAATGTTAGGTTATGTTCATAATTTCAAATTATAAATTATGAAATTTAAACATAAAAAAAGGTGTTGTTATAAAGTTTTGAGTTTTCAATTCTGAAAGCAGTCCCCATTCATGGTTGCCTAGTTTTTATTTTGAAACTAGGTGAGTGCCCGCGGCTGTGCCCGCGTTTTATATATTTTTCACCGCGTAATATAGTTTTTAATTTTTTTATACGGGATCCTAATTATTTTCCATTCTTTTTTTTGTTACTAATATTAAGCAAAGATATTTCTCACAAATTTAAATACCTGTGCATTGAATCGGATTTTATTAAAACTTTATGACTTTTAATTATTTTTTTAGGTAGAACCCTAATTATTTTCGAAAAAATAAAGTATCCTAAGTTACGCGGAGTAATTTCAGCTATCTAACAAAAGAGTCCCGTCCAAATCGGTCCAGCCGTTACAGACAGACAGACAAAAATGTTAAAAATTGCATTTTTGATATTTGCATATATATTCATATGTATTCAGTAAAAAAAAACAGACATTTTAATTTTATATATTAACAACAACAAAATGTAATTTTCTTTTATCGATTCTACATCGCGCTATGGTTGTGTTGTCTTTTCAATATCGTGTGCCTTCAGCACTCGGCCTCGAAGTTACAGTGAAGCTGTAAAGGCGCTTCTTTTTAACAGCATTAGCTAGGTTAAAAAAACAAAATAGAAAACTACGCTTCAATTTTATTTATTAGTACAGATAATGAGATTTCTTTTTAAACACTTATATGTATTTAGTAACTAGCTGTTATTTTGATACAACCAACGGACACTTCAATTTTATTTTTTTGTATAGATTAGTATAATTAATAGGTACATATTATAAATAGTAAAATAATATTGATTTTTCTTCTCTCCTTTTAACGTCAACTCTTAATAACGCCATAAAATGCACAGTGTCCCTAAAGTGGTTCTATAATTATAGAGGTTACATTGTATTTTAATGCTATGAACAATTTTTCTAATCTCTACTTTGAACTATTAACATTTAAAGGCGCTGCCACACGTGTTAAGTAGGTGTATATAGAATAATGTAAACTATAATGAAGTGGCTAAAGATAAATACACCAGATGGCGATTCCGATGACGGAGCTATTTCCGTACATGCTAAAGGGAAGAGAGACAGAAAAAAAACACATTAAACTCTAGGTAGGTATCCCATTAGCAGAGTTATTCATAATCGATTTAATTATAATAGATTTAAAATTACATATGTTAAAAAACACTTCTCTCGCAGAAAATTCTCACAAAAAAAAAAACACCTCTTCGAATCAATCGAAACTTTTTATTATTTTTTTTTTATTAATCTTCGAAATAAATACACTGGAATAGGAAATAAATAACGATTTGCTACGAGTAGGAAGTGTCTTCAGGTTTTCTTTTTCTAACGTGTAACGTTCGGTCACGTGTTAGAGCGAGATAGGTAACGTTAACCTTATTTAGCCTTTTAAAATATTTTATTCACTAAAGATAATCACGTTAAGTGTGGTCCCGGAACTACAATTGAATTTAAATCTATAATAGGAATGGCCAATCTAGTACCTGCGTAGTATCTTCAACATTTATATCCTTAGGCTTTGTATTGTCTCTTTTTTGTAACTCACGAGGTTAATTTAAATGGAGTTGATTGATTAAATGTGTTTTTTTGTTAATTATCTTTTTATACTAGAATTTTTCTTATACTATAATATGTATAGTTTAGTTAAAACTTTTTTCATATATAAACTCGGGGGATCAGGGATGTATCTGTCATTGAAAAAGAATCACGTAAATTGTGAAATTTCTGGTTTTTGAGATTTAAGCCATCTAACAAACTGACAGAGACCAGTGGCCCTCCGAAGGGGTCCTAGGCGTCGTGACCCCTCAAAATTGTACACGTTGAATTGGCAAATCTCTTACAAATAGACAAATTTGGAAAGATTTAAATGAATTACTCACTTCGTACTTCAAAGTCTAAACAAATAAATAACAATTAGGTAGGTATTCGAAGTGATGATAAAAAGCATGAAACTCGATAATTCAAAAATATGCCTCTTCAAAATTTTAGGCTACAACCCCGCCAATATTCATTAATAGATTTTAAATATTTTTAGTAGCAATTAATAAATTTCCCATATTATTATAAAGAAAAAAACTGTGCTAATTTCAAAATAAAATAAAAGGTTTACAATCAGTTTTAAAAATGGATGCCGCGCCGTTTCCGTTACTGTATACAGTCATGTTTCAATAGTTCAACACGCCTCTGCTCTCCGCTCCACGACGGTGCAGTGGCTGTTTATACTCTATGTTTTTATAATAATGTCGGTTCGAAGGAGGCATGAGTTTTTTTTTTATTTCCATGTAATGATGAAACGATAACTTTTGTCGACACGTTCAGTTTTGAATAATGCGTTGTTTTTAGGGTTTCGTACCTCAAAAGGAAAACGGAACCCTTATATGATCACTTTGTTGTCCGTCTGTCATGACCCTTTTTCTCAAAAACGCGTGTAGGTATCAAGCTGAAATTCATATCAAATACTCAGGTCTACTGTCCCGTGAAGCTGTAAAAAAATCTAAGCCAACGCAATCAAAAGGTAAAGCCATTTATGCTGCAAATTTTCGACACTCGCAAGGAAATCAAAACCTACAGGGTACTTCACGTGGACTCAGAATTTTGAAATTTGGTACAAAGCAAAGTCTTATAGCACAGATAAAGGAAAAATTGCGAAAAGCATAAATTTTTAGTTACATCATGTAATAAAATATTTTTAATCATTTTAAACTTACTACTTCTTTCCTCATGAACGCGTAGAGGTATTAAATTGAAATTCATATTAAATACTCAGGTCTATAATACCTTTAAGCTGTAACAAAAACAAACTTCTACGTCAACGCAATCAAAAGAAACAGCAATTTAAGCCGCATATTTTGAAACTCGCAATTACTCTCAAGGGAATCAAAACCTAAAGGATACTTCCAGTCGACCTAGAATCTTGAAATTTGGCATGAAGTAACGTTTAATAGCACACATAATGGAAAAATTACGAAAACCTTAATTTTTTTGTTACATCAGATAATAAATAAATATCGATTTAAATAGAATTTCAACATATTTTTCATACATAAACATGTTTCCGTTAATAAACATTAGCACTACACGAAGTAGTACAACTATTGTTAACGTTTTTTCGAACTTCAATGTTCAATGTGTAAATAAAATCTTTTTCAGTCATAATTTATACATCTGATTCAAATTTAATACTTAATTAGTATTTTTGAACCAGATTTCTAAATAGTGACTACCAACTTTGTAAAGAAATAACTTTGCTAAAAGAACTTTGCTAGGCTGCTGCAAGGCTAGTATTTCAGTTATATTATAAAATAAATGATAAATGTGTTAATATAAAATAAAGGATTACTGAAACGATAAAGAGAACTTTGTCTTAAATTTATGCTCCTCCAGCATAACATTAAAATGTTATAGATTTCATTTATTAAAAAAATACCATAACTATTAATTATATACCTATGTATATGTTTGTACGGAACCCTCGGTGCGCGAGTCCGACTCGCACTTGGCCGTTTTTTTTTCTATAGGCACTTGTTTATTTTTGTCACGCGCGTTCAGATAGACTATAGCATAGGCAGTAAAGGGCTAATTTTGTAACATTTCTATTATTCTGTTATAAAGTTATACCTAATAATTTATGGTGTTTCAATAATAGGTAACTTTGATTCTGAAATGTTTAGTAGCTATGTAGCTAGTAGCTCTGTATTGTTAAAATTAACAAATATTGCCCAGTCAGCCGACAACGATACAATTTAAATAACTTCGTAACACATCACAACAAAACAATAATTATTGATTAAAAATCCATTGGCTTGTTTCGAAACATTGCATTTAAATTGAAGGCAATCTTAAAACACATAACTTGATACTGTAGAGAGATAGACTTATTAAATAAGTTCTACTTTTACGTTTTCCAGATTTTGATTGATCGTTATTGATATAATAAAATAATAAAGACAAAGGATTTTATATAATTTACTACTGTAAGGTCTAATTTAGTTTTTTATCTACTCTTCAACCAGTTGTTCTTTAAAATGTATCTTTTATAAGATTTTTATAGGGAGTTTTTGTGACATCTTAGAAGTCAATTTAAACTAAATTAAAACACGAACATTTCTAATGAATGTCATTTGTGTAAAATAACCAGTCTATATCACGTAAAATGTATCAATAATATAAGGTCGTTTGCGATTTTATGAATAAAAATCATTATAAGACAGATTAAGATTCCGCCAAAAAAAAAAACAACGGTTGCCATAATATTTCCTAAGTTCCTGTAATTATTATTGACAGACAAAAAACAAAAGACAATACAATTTTGACAGATAAGATCTTTGTACGTAACAAAAAATTATAAACTTTATTTCGATCGAAAGACTCCTTTGTCTTTGGATTGATACAGGATGGCGAAACGACGCGGCTGACAGTTGCTGAGACCGAGACTTGCAGGCATAAGGCTGGTCATTGACCTGCCCGCAACAAGCTATAAGGAAAATATCCTTAAGAATAGACAGATCTATGACTTATTTTTTAAATTATATTTCAAACGAGGTTTGTAAGACTCGTTGAACGATCACGTCTGATTCGAAATAACTAGACTTTAAAACTAACTAGCTACCACCCGTGACTTTGGCCATGTTGATTTTAGTATTGTGTCCGAGAAACTCTATTATTGGGAGAATCAATCGAATGAGATATGTCAACAAGAAGTTTTTTAAAAAATCCTGGATTTTTTGAGGAACCACAATTATCTAGGACATCTTTTTATACATCTATCTCTTAAGATTTACTTTCGTGTCTCCTGAAAATCGATTTTTTGCTAAGTATATAAAAGTTTAATAAGGATATTGTTATCTATACTAATATAAAACTGAAGATTTGTCTGTACATTTTATTTTTTTTTAGAAATTTCCTTACAGATGTATATTTAATCAGTTACTCACCTCGACTGACATTGAAATTATTTATGTCTGTTTGTCTGTCTGGATTTAACTCGAAAACGGTTTCACTAATTTTGATGAAACTTTGTATCTATGTCAAGGAGCTATTAAAATTATAAATATCAATTTTGCAAATAAAAAAAAAGATAACTAAGAAGTTGAAAAAGGCTTCATCGGTTTGAATAAAGTTTGGTGTTAATATGAAAATTCATAATTTCATTGAAAGAATATCTAATTGACGGTGTCTCTGCATCAAAATCGACTTTATTTAATACTAGCTGTGTGTCCGCGGCTGCGCCCGTGTTTCTTATGTTCTTCACTGCGTCTTAATTTTTTTAATACGAAACCTTAATAATTTTCCTGAAAGTTCTGTAGTATTAAGATGAAGTAAATATATTTCAAGCACTTGCCTGTAAAACTGTGCATTGAATCGGATTTTAATCATTTTTTTAAGCGAAACCTTAATTATTTTCAAATATTATAAGTACCCCTAAGTTACCCGGAGTAACTTCAGCTATCTACCAAAAAAGTCCCGTCAAAATCCGTCCAGCCGTTCCGGAGATTACCCGGAACAAACAGACAGACAGACAAAAATTTTAAAAATTGTATTTTTGTTATTGGTATCGTACATAAATTCATATATATTTAGTAAAAAAAATATGATATTACAAACAGACACTCCAATTTTATTTTTTAGTATAGATTTTAATAAACTGTAAGTTGTAAGTGTAAGTAACTGATCAGGTAAGAATATTCAAGGTTTATCATTCCGTTAAGCAAAGGCCCTGTTTACCGATTTTTGATATCGAAACATAACCCATCGAAGAACCTTCACTAAAATGGGATTATCATTATTTTCAAGGACTATTAAGACAAGACAATATAAGATCTATTTTGTTAATTCGATAGATGTATCACTGTCAAATAATAGAGTTTATACTATGATATACACAGGTGCCGGCTAAGAATAGTACCACCTCATATCTTCCCGTGGGTGTCGTAAAAGGCGACTAAAGGATATGAACCAAGCGATGGGGAGGACAGACGCGAGCACTAACCCGTCTGCATAGCCTGGCGGTTATGGCAATCCCTCCTTATTGGGGAAGATCTATACCCACCAGTGGACGTCTTACGGTTGAATGAATGGAAAAAAAATATATACAAAAAGGTATTTTTTTTGTTAACCGATTTTTAAAAAATCTTTCATCTGTAATAAGCAACACTATCATCGAGTAATATAGGCTAGGCTATATTTTTTTTTGTAAATAACAACTTTTTGTGTATCCGTCCGACGTAGCGGTGGGTTCCTAGTAACGCTAAAATAACCTAGTTTTTGTAAAAACAATTTTTGTCGACTAAAGCTGTTGGCCGGAAGGACTAAAGATTAAGCTTAGCGTGTCAATTTAGCGGCTTTTTTACAAGTGTACAGTGGTCGCAACTCAGTTGAGCCGAATTGCTCTACGATCCTGGAATGCGCTATACCTTTTCTTGTCACTGTAACGTGGCCCAATCGAGCACAAAAGCCCTACCAGGCCGCAATTTTTTTTTATTATCATTTTCAGTGCGGACAAATATGCTCCATACAACATAAATATGTAATTCTACTTTTACTTTATTTGTTATAGTAATTTACATCAGGCATATTCTCCTAAATTCAAATAACATGAGTATATAATGTAAATACCTAAATGCATTGGTCAATAATTTTCAAATGATATACAATTATGTATTGTTTTTTCCTTCTAATTTGCGGTTTTACTGAGGTTAATTAAATCTATTTATGCTTACCATTGTCCATGTTCTAGAATACATTAATATCATTATATATAATTTTAAATGCAACAATTATGTATTCATTTTATTATAACTTTATTAACATTTTATAATTATCCACCGTTAAATTCAATTAATTTGTTTAATATAAATTTAAAATACAATTAGACTCCACAAACACAGTACCTTTGCTTTTAATATGTATATTTGTTTAAAAAGAAATTCAATCATAAAGGTAAACTTTCCCGCGTATTTCTTTGCAGCTTTTTCATCTTTTCAGATAATGGCGACTGCTGAATTACATACACAATTCTGCCAGGGTCAAGTGACTCAAGGTTTTTTTAAATTTTATATGACCACTCATTCGAAACAGTGACCATAATTCTAGAACGTTCCATGAAGTTTATATTTGATTTCAGAATTCATTTCACCTGAGCATATTAACCCCAAAAATGATCTAAATTAATAAATTCTTAATTCTATGCCTAAAACAGATCTAAATACTGCAAATTTTTAAATTTCAAATAATAACTGCTACATGACAGATCGCCAAAAACTACTCTTAGTAGGTTGGTTGTAAATTGAGTAAGTACGTACATAGCACAATGTGTTTATTCGTGTAACGTTATAATTGAATAATTCGACTAATTTAGCATCATGTTGAGACATTGTGTCAGTATATTCGGATAACGGATGTCTTATTGAGAACATTTTTTAGGATACAGGATGCTTAGGTACGTATTTACAGTAGAATCCTGATTGTCCGAATTAAATAAAACCAGGGGTATACCGTATAATTGAATATCCGGATAACGATTTCAAAGTCAAAACTAACAATAATTAAATTTTATTAACCTTTGTATTATAGAAAGGGTTTTAGATACGTCATTTAGACAATACGATATTTAAAAAAAAAAACGAGTAATCTATGTAATTAAAAAAATTTAGTTCGCAATAATTTGTGATTAATCTTCAATGTCAGTAAAATTATCCGAATAATTGGATGTCCGGATAATCGATATCCGGATAATCGGGATTCTACTGTATTTTTATTGAGAGACGATAAAAAATAGGAGAAATACAGAACCGAAACACACATATAAAACGACCACAGATTTTGAATATTAAGTTATGTTTATCATTATGTTTCATAGTTACGGTATTTTGGCTGGTTTGAGTTTACGTCCATCGACACGTAATTCGATTCCACAACCACGTAACTATCATCGCTTCAAATTAATATGATTAATAAAAAACATTTTTAGTCAACAGTATGAAATAAAATGATATTTGATCGAATGATTCAAGATTAAAAAACGTCGGTGACTAATATATTTCTGTTAATAATAGACAAAGACAAAATTTAATATAATATGATATCGTTAATAAATGAGAAACGAGTGTCTGGTCGAACGTACTTTTTGCGTATTAAATAATTAATAAACTCCATAATATTATGGCCTTCAGTTAAGTGTAACCAAACGAAAACTGAGATCGAATGATCGAAACGCTCAAGCAGAACTTGAAATTCGATCGGCGACGAAAAAAAAAAAAAACACAAAACAATACGATAACAACGCGGGTTATATAAACATACAGCTATGACCATGAAAATTTATTTTTATTAACATGTAACGGCCTTGGGTTCAAGCCCTTTTGAGCCCAATCATGACAATGGCAAGCAATGTCGCCAGCGTACATATGTTTATCTGAATCTCACAATTTTCAACAATTGATTTTTTTTATTCCACCCTAATCAATAGCAAAAGCAACTATTTATTGAGACTAAAATATTATTAAGAATACTTTTAAAAATTATATAAAGACCCGTTTAATGCAATTCTATTCTATATGATAATAGCGGAGTCGTGCCGACTATTTTTATTTTTCAAGTATATTATAAAAATGATACTACGAGTATCACAGAAGCAATGCAGTGATAAGTTGTTTCAATAATAATTCCTTTGAATATATTACGGATATCGATCTGCATTAATATTAAAAACAATTACTTAAAGATAAAAGATTAATCCAACAATAATTTTCACTACATGGATTTTCATTGATTATATTTTTATTATCTAATCAAAAATAGATTATAAATACGACTGATCACTGAAAACAAAATTAAACCCTGATCAAAAATAAGGAACTTATACGCGTTTTAATTGTTATGTTAGAGAGATAGCTTACTATAATACAACGAAGTCACACTAACCTATTTCATAGAAATTATATATTTGAAATTCGATTCGTTATTAAAAGTGAAAGGGATATCCCATTCCTTCTCGAACCCCACCAAAAACTTCAAACATTTACATATATAAAATTTTATTAGCCGAATGATTTTTTTTTTTGTATATATGTAATATATTTTATTATTTGTTTTAAACAAATTAAACACTAGTACTAGTAAAATATCCTATTTATACCTACGTCGTCGGTATGGGAGTAATTTAAAATATAACTCTGGCAACACTGCCATCGAGACTCATATCCCGAGTTTAGGAATACCGGTTTGCATTCTCATGCAATTCGCATGTAAAACGAGATCCTATGTAAATGTTTGCAGGCGGTGAGCGTTCTACGTCGTTATTTATACACGGCACTAACACACTTAGGCTATTCCAATGATATTCAACCTGTAGTCCATAGACCATCGGTGATCCACAGGAGTCAAAATTTGGTCCGCGAACGAATTAAAATTTCGCTTTTTTTCTAACTACGTAACGATGTTGACCGGAAGGGTCTTTAAAGCTTCATCGTGACTGGAGTGGAAAAGTGATTAGATTGGTAACAGAACGCATTGGACGGAGGATTGGTTTTGAGTAGGTAATATTAGTCCTAGGATTACCGAAATGTTTTCTATTTAAATAATAATTTTAATATGTATTTTATTTTTGATATTAACTCAGTTTATTGAAGTGTAAACTTCTTCACGCGACGTTGAGTGATTCTCGGTAGGGGAAAAACTTATAGATTCGTGTTACCAATGCTATGACGTCAGCCGTCGAAATGCTACAATGTACAAAATGTACATAATTATTGCTCGAAACGCCAATAGGTGTAAAAACCAGATAAATTTTATATGTTACATGTTCGGTCATTTCTATAATTTAAATGAACATATGATGAAGTTTAAACACTAAAAACAGTTTATCGCCTAGTTCCTTCCTAGTTTATTTTTATTTTTCTTGTTCACTGTGGTCCCAGATATCAACAAAGAAATCAAAGTGGTCCCTCGTCAAGAAAAGGTTGAGAACCACTGGTCTTTGCGAATCACACAGGTAATTATTATATATACGTATGGTGTATTAACTATTATAGTATGCACATCTTTGATCCAAGTCAAATAACTTCACGCAGGCATCGACGTTAGTTGATATGAAATTCAATACACATTATTACTTATAAATACTTAGCAAAGTTAATATATTAACTACCTAGCTTGATTTCTATTCTTATTATAAGTACCCATATTTTTATAACACTCAATGGCTGGTGCTTAATTTCTTGCCAATCTTATTACTATATTAATCATAAATTATTTAGGCATGGTGGTCAGGCTTTCGTGTTTATCTGGATCATAGTCATCAGATGCGTCATATTCCCGAATCAGCAAGCATTTATCCAGAACTATCTAGAGATTTTAGCCCTGATAGATGTAGTCCGGCTTAATGATGCTGACTACCTATAGAAGATAGATTTAGCATAAAATAAAGTCCAGTAATTTTGCCGACCTCTAATAAAAAAACAACAATACTACCAATGGCAATAAACTATAATATAAAAATTTCACCACACCAAGAAATCATATAATTCGGTTCAGTAGTTTTACAGTTATGAAGACAGACAGACATTACTCTTTTAATAATATGTAAAACTTTGATGTTTTAATAAGGCGTCCATTTATTTTTCATGTGACGTATGCACTCTATTGTGCCATTAGTTACTTCGTCAAAACAATATGTAAAAAATCAATTGTATTAACTTCAATTGTCTATGGGTTTGTGTTTCAAAACAATGATATAGAGTGACGTCATTCTATACTATGACACGTAAAAATATATCAAAAGTTAATTCACCGATAGATAGTTAAGAAGGTGGTAGGTAGCAATGGATCTTGAAAATACATAGTGAGAAATTAAATATTTATTATTATAGCAATCAACATTGAATGATAATGTGTCATGTAAATATTATGTTTCCAATACACTTACGTCAATTGACTCTTCGTTTATGACACACACGTCCGTACGATAAACAGGTAAATTAATGACTAAAGTTATAAGTTATAACTTGGCTCGTTCACTCAACTGATGTTACTCCGAGGATATCGGTTTGTACGTATTTATAACACGTAAATACATATATATATATATATATATATATATATAACGTTCCAATTAACCTTGTCCTTACGAAATTGAATTCTCAAATAGACGGAGAGATAAAAATTCATTTTTCGCTCCATTTGTTTTGTTTTCTATTCAAATTTTTTACAATAATAGTATATATTGTTAAATTAATATACCGTTCTCAAGTCGCCTATCGGTCGCGATTAGTCTACATTCTTTCAATATTTATTAAATAATGCATTCTTGTTTGTAATTAATTAATTTTCAATATTTGAGTCTACAAGTATGTTGAAAACAATGGCACGTAGCTGAATTCGGAGCTGTCACAAAAACTCATTGGATCGTTCAAACAAAAAGCTTCCGTTTTGTTGAAACACTGTTAGAAATTAAAAAAAAATCAATGTCGAACCTAAGGAACTTTTATTCATGGCCGTAATCAATACAATATTTTATCAGGCGCAACTGTTAAGGTTAAGGCGCAAATATTTAATCATATCTCATTCTCTATTATACCAGATTTTTCTAAGTCGTAGATTGAACAACCAAAGTAGTTCGTGTTTTTTTTTTTGTAATTTCATAAAATATCTACAGAGAAATAATTAAACAGACTTAGTCTATATTCTTCGCAATATTGTAACAAACATAACAAAAGAAGTTCGACCAAAATTGTTCTATTGGATTGGATTTAGAGATTTGAAGAAAAAACAAATTGTTGCGTTTTTATGTACTAGCTGTGTGGCCGCGGCTCCGCTCGAGTTTCATATGTTTTTTAGGTATGAGTGAAAAAAATGCATAAAAATAAAATAAAGAAGTTAATTGAGGATCTTTTGTTTTCATTAGCGCGGAAATAATGTGAATAAGAGTAAATCGAAACGGATAAAATGTACATAAGAGTAAATCGAACCTATAACCATCTACGAAATATTCTGCGTCAAATGGGAGTAGCCCTAGCCCATTATGTTCAGTAGTTTTGAGATGATGCGTCAAAGGACCCCCATTTCTTTTTGTATATATATATTATAGCGACCTAACCCGGCTTCACACGGGTATATGGAATTTTTCGATGATGGTGTAGCTTTCTACAGGTAATAGAATTTTTAAAATCAGTTAAGTAGTTTTTGAGTTTATCCATAACAAACAAAAATCAATTTAACCTCTTTATAAGTATAGATATAGAAGTATAGAAATATTCTATACATAACTTATAATATGATCATTATTAATACAAATCATGATATGGAAATACTGGGAATAGAGCTCACTTCATTTTGGTTATGTAAACACTACAACACTATATGTACTTAAAAGACGTGTGCCCAGTGGCCGTAATAAGTTTTAAAAGTTCACTTCATGCTGTCCAGTCGACATGCAGTGGACCGTGGACCCTACTTTCGATTCTTCGTGCAGATTTCCTTAAACAATCGCCGTTTAATTTTGCTGGGAACTATAATCCTAAACTATCCTACAATATATTTAACAATATAGTATGTATGCACATAATTCCTTTGACTGACAACTTTAACCTTAACATGATTAATATAAACATACTGTAGATAACAATTACCATAACATTTTGTTTGTCATAAAGACATTATCTAATGTAATATTTCATAAAAACGACTCAATATGGTATTATTTATAACTTTATATGGTAATAACATCCAAAATCCTTGATTGTTGACACACAGTAACTATAATTACAAGCATGAGCTGTCTCTCATCATAAATAGCCCTTATTAACTGTCAAATGGAACGGTTGAGTCGCCAAATAAGATGTCTTATGCCTTTAAAAGCAAGACAAAACAGGACCGGATATTCGTCAGCTGTGTAGTATGGTACAATGGAGGCCATTATAGCGTCTCCCGGCATTATTGCAGACTAATGACGTATTCGACGCACGAGCGTCCACTTCCCAGCGAAGCGACGCGTGATTCACGCGTGAAGCGATTTTTGAATTCACAATGATTTATTCTAGTTTTTTATGATAAAACAGTGTCAATACGCAGGATTTCCTTTTTTTTTCTCTTACTACTCTAATGATCCTTAATCGACGTTCACAGGAAACGTCCTCTAATAAGCCGCATGATAGATACATATTTAGAAAAATAAACTATCCGCCATTTTATTGTCTAAACTTCCGTCCGGTTGTGGAATTATTAGCAACGGATTAAGCATAGACAAACAACTATACAATTACAAATATATAAACGATCGCGTGTCGAAGGCATTTCAAATTTCTCAGTTTTAAAAGTGTTTTGTAACAGATAAATAAAAAGAGATATATTTCAATTATTGGAATTATTTAAAACGTGTATATTACACATATTGGGTTTTATTCTATACTATTATATATACTCGTATATCTCAACTGCGTCCATGTGAAATGATTTTACTATAAATTAACCCCTACAAGAGGTTTAATAAAATATGTATGTTGTTTAACCTACATTTTTTCACAGCTTCCGACCTATATTAATCGTGAAATTACATTTAAGTGTCCTTCTAGTTATATACGTTCGAAAATGGAAAAATTTACTATTTTATTATAATGCACACACTATATTTTAGGGGTAGTGTGCCTCCCGGTGGATTCGCCGCAGGGGCGACGCGGTGCTTGCGAAAGCTATTCCGTATCGTCCTCATCCCAAATGCGGCGGACGGCCCCGGGGGGTTTTAGTGGGTATTTCCGGGCGCTTCACGCCCGGGTGAGTCCCACATTGGCACGAAGTTCTTCCCTCCGTGCCCCCTTACCTATTGCACAGGGGGACTCCGGTCTCACTAATGCAATAGGTAAGGGTAGAGCGTAAATGCATTTCCCCCGTCAAAAAACAAAAAAAAGGGGTAGTGTGCCTTTAATATAGACAATATTTTGCGGAACAAAAAAAAAAAATAATTTCGCTTGTATATTTTTCTAATACAATTTCTAATGCAGAGAATTGTAACTAATTGTATTTTGTATTGCTTCTATTTCATCGTACAATTTTTGTCATGGATCTTTTAGATTCATGTTGATTAAAATATACGGATAAAATTATGAACTTATTTACGTTTCTGTGCCAAAACGTGGGCATGGCCTACATTATATCTAGCTAGAAATATAGTTTTAGTTACCGTGAAACGTATTCAAGTGAACAAACTCGCGCGTTAGTTCTAGTACCTAATAAGATAAGAAATTATCATATTGTTTTGATACTTGAGTCAATAATTAGTGTAAAATTATTTGAAATCTCATGAATCAGAAAGAAAATGAAGTCATCTATTTTTTATCGAAAGCATAACAAAGCAATACCTATAGGCTACTTATGGCAGTTAAAAATGTTTTATTTGTGTTCTACTAAAAAATTTACCTCGTATTTACCTTTTTATTTTTTAAGGCAGTCTTTATTTCTGTTAGCCCGTTAGTTGGCTTAAAAGTCGTGAAACTGATAAACTGATAAGAAATTGTAAATTTAGTCAGATTTTAGTACATATTAAATGATATATGGTTGTAAATGTGTGGATATATAAGTACCAATTTGTAAATAAAGTCTTCATGAAAGTGACCACTGTCGCTTTTTTTTTTAATTTGCAAGCGGTATGTTAGACCCATATCCCCCTTTACCACGCCTTTCTATAGCTACTTCAAACTATCTATAAAATATATGCATATAATTGAATTATTAATGTCTTTGGAAAACGCAAGAATAATACGAAGACATAAATAAATATCATTCAATTTAATTATAGTGTGCCTGGTACATGAAACACAATTGTCTTTATCGAATGACATCGCGTTCATGTCCTCAAAATGTGTAGAATTATTCATGACATATTAAAAACCTAAATATATGCTACAAACGGCTACAAAGGAAAGCATGAGTTATGAATAATAATAATAATAATACACGCATATATAATATTATCGAGAAATAATAAATGAATAACTGTCATCTTTAATAAGGCAAATAAAAAAAGTTTGAAACAATAGATCATAGTCTGCCGTATGCGAAATTACAGATATAAAGAAACACAGTTTCATCCGATCAAATAATAATTTCTCTTGTGTTCCAAATTTGAATTTTTTTCCAAATCATCGACAAGTCATCATTCATTCATTCCTTCATTACGGATTACAATCACTTCGAGTACGGAGACCTATCTATCTATCTAATGTTTCGAAAGTTGATCTTGTGATAAAATAAATAACGGTCCGTAACGGTCAGAGACGGCCACTTTTCCGTAATAATAGATGTAATGACAATATGAATTATCGCCGGCCGCGAACCCGGAGTGAGAGGCAATTATCTACAAAATTACCCGACGTTTCGTGTCAACTAAATAATGCGCGCATTGTCCACCATTGTGTACCATTACCTACAGAGGAGTATTATAAAAACCGCTAAAATAAACGAATGATTCATAATTTATAAACAGAGGCAACCATTCTCGTGCGCTTTTTAATAGTTTAATTAATATTTTTATGTTATATTTTTCAAGTCGATGAACTTGGGTTAAACATGATTCATTTACACCGTTAAAGCCATATCTAAACTCTGTGGGAGGGTGTGCAAGACGAAGTGCGAGTTAAACATTAAAAATAACTCATCAACAAATTGAATGGATTTCTAAACCCTTCACGTAGATTTCGATTTGATAAATAATTTCTGACATAAAAATGACATCGCATTGACAGCTGTCAAAATAACGGGCGCCATTATTAAAACGTAAAAATGGCCGAGAGACGTGGCGGCGAGAGTCTTAAGCACGCTAGAAAGCATATCGTTTTGCTTTGCTCCAATAAAAATGTGTAAAAGCGTGGCACATCGCGACCGTTATTACACTTAGGTATCGAAATGAAAGCAAGCGGCTGAATAATAATAGATCTCTTTGCCTTCTTTTGACATGAAAAAAAAGTGTACACAGTTTTTGTCAATTTCCGTATTGTGACGAGAGTGAATTCTTTACAGAAGGTTATACACGTATTATTAAGTTTTTTGTATTCGAAATCGAGGCGCTTGAGATTTCAATGTACAGAAATAAAACATCTGGTAGTGATTGTTTGAACATTTGTTCTGAATTTTAAAACTTGAATGTTTACGTAGATGACGTTTTTAGATGAACAAGCAGCCATGCCATTTACTATATGGTGCAGAGTATAATAATATTTTTTTAAAATTCTAATAAGAAAAGTTACTAGTAACTCTATTGTTATATTGATTAGGGTGTGTTTTAATATTACGTAAAGCAATTATAGGGCTGGAGGGGGAAGGGTGGTTTATTTTTTGCTTATTATTGCTGACATGAGAGAAGGAAAGATCTGAATGACGATTAAATAAGCAATATTTACTCATAAATATCCACTTTTAATGGACAAAATTAAGCCAGTTCTCACGTAATCGTATATCTAAGGTAGAAAAAAAAAGTGACGCGTATAAATAAGTCACTATGACGACTGTTAGATTTGTATATAGGCAAAGGCGTCTTTACCTATAGCGCAGGGTGTGCAAGCGCACACGGGCGCAGGGCTTTAGGGGTCGCCGAGCGACGCCCGTGAAACCTACAAAGATGCGTAGCTCGGCGTGACAACTCGGCCCTCAAAGGGCGTCAGAATATTGGTGGCACACGGGCGCTACAAGGGCTAGAGACGTTGCCTTATATACGAGTCGTTATTTAAGAAAGCACCCAGACTTATACGAGATTCAATAGGTGGACGTGATTAAGATTCTATGAGATAACTAGCTTTGTTCCCGCGACTGCATCCGCGTTTCATGTATTTTTCTCTGCGGTAATATGCGGAACCCTAATTAATTTCGAAAAACCCAAAGTAAAAGTACCCTAAGTTACGCGGAGTAACTTCAGCTAACTACCAAAAAAAGACCCGTCAAAATCGATTATTAGTACAGAAAATATTGAGTTTTTATGCATATAACGAGCGCTCAAAAACTTATGTCAACGTAAACTATTCTATAATATCCAAGAATTTATTTAAGTTTAACTGATACTAGTACACGGTACAAACAAGGATAGCGATGAAGTGTTAGTTATGTAAACATTACTTAGAAATGGGTGTAGAACGTATAAACTGTATAATTTATCGCGTATCTGTAATAGTATATCTAGACGTGCCTGCGGGCGCGGTTATGCTCGCGTCTGTTATAAAATACAATCAATAATAATAGTATTGAAAATTATTTTGTACTCCAATATCTATCGTAAGATTTATTTAGTAAAAAAATATTTTCGTTACAATTACACTGGCGGTGGTCGAAGTGGTTTGACCGCTATGAAGTTAGTTTCTGCGAAATTTCGCTCATTTACATATTGAAAATCTGTCACCGAGATAAAGTGTTCTGGCTAATATCACTTGAGAGCCAGTACTTCTAAACTTAGTGTGTTTACCATCTTAGTTCACATCAGAAATTCACTTAACATCATGCAATATTGTATTCAAAATCAATCCTGTGTATACAAAAAAAATATATTGAAGCATCTGTTTGTAATATCAAAATAATAAGAATGTATATTTTTTTATTTGAATTTGTAATTTTTTTTTACCAATTTTGACTGAACATTTTTCAAATTAGATGAAGTAACAAAAAGTAACTTAAACTACTTTAAATATAGAAAGTTTCGAGTAAAAAAAAAACAAAACTTCCGACATTATGAATGTACACGGTAGGAAATATACACAATAAACGATCTGCGGCTGAGTGCCTTCAGCACTCGCCCCCAAAGTCACAGTGAAGATGCAAAGGCCCTTCCGGTCAACAGCGTTAACTAGGTTCGAAAAAAATAAAATAAAAAATAAACGTTCCCGGTATCAAATGAACGTAGTCAAATCCTGTATATTATGTATGAACTCTCGTAACAATATGACTTGAATGCATTATTATATGAAAGGCATATGGATGCCATTCGTGACCACAATTTATGATCAAATATTTTACACCTATATCCATAGTAAATGAAATAATTTTTATAAATATAAATAGGTATACAATTCCACGTTATGAGATATAGAGACACTAAGGCCCTACGTACGTTACAATACGTGTAGGTAATTATAATCAGGATAACTGTAGAATACGAGTTATCTACGGAATGTTCGTATATTAAGAGGATATCCTATAGTAGCATTTATTCCATACAAACGTAGTCCCCTGTTTCCTCCCTGGATAATAGCATTATGTGTAATATTTTTACACCAAATGATATATATCCAATACCGCCATGCCCGTACGTTTTATTTTTTTCCATAAATTAGTTATTGTAGAAACTAGGACCCTTTGATAATGCAAAAAACGCTTTTTACCGTAATTTTCAGATGTTCGTCAAACAAACTTGATTGATAAAATTAAAAAAGTACAGGCATCAACAAAGTCTTTATAATTCTATAACTGAAAGAAATGTAAAAATCGGTTCAGTTTTGGAGGAGGTAACAGGATACTACGAAGTGATGTTTTTGTCTATTTTGCATACGGTAAAATCAGCCCGAACTGCAGTTGTCCCTTTCGTGTTTATAATTTTTTCTTTGAGGCGCAACGCGATTCCCATAGATTTCTGAAATACCTACTTTTCCGACCGCATGTCCTCTTAAGGCTATACAAAATTTCACAAACGAAATTTTATCATTTGTAATATACATACGGATGCGATTGGACGGTAAAAGAGACGGAAAATATATGACGTCGAGTGATAGCGGCGTAGAAGCACTAGCAGTTTTATTTGTATAGAAATTAACGACGTAAGGGAATAGAAGATACTTGATTTTTTTTTACACAGTGTAGGCTCAGTGATTTGACCACAATCTCACCTGTGTTAAGTGACGATGTGGTCCAGACTAGTAAACGCACTAAGCCTATTACACTTATTAGTAAGTTTTCAAACTTGAGAATTACACAGGCGGGCATTATTATAAAATGCTCTAACACCATACTATGGTTTCCTCGCGATGTTTTTTCCTTCACCGAAAGCTCAGGCTGATTTTAGAGTTGGATAGATGGGCTTGTCATCATCGCTTAATGGATATTAATCCATTATATATATATATATATATATATATATATATATATATATATATATATATAAAGGCTTTGTTGCTGCGCAAGACTACAGCAAGATGATTCGAAATCCTCTTTTTAACTTCTTGCACAAAGGCGACACGGCGGCAACTAGCACGGTGGGTATCTCGATAGATGTTGGGAACACTTTGGTTACATGTAGCACCGTATTCGGGTCTCCAATAAAAATGTGCAATACTTGGCGGCAACTAGTTTCAAGTGTAACTAGTGTCAGTAAATATCAAAATCGATAAAATCCACTTTGGGTGAAAATGTATTTTTTCAAGTGGTAAAATTAATTGTTTTATCATAGTAATTTTAGTTTACATTTTAAAGCTTGATTGTATTTAAAAAACAGCAATATCCAGACTTTAAAAAAAACAGTGGTCGCAGTTGTTTTAGTTTTTATTTAAAGTTTACGATCAGACTAGGTGCAGTCCACTTTACCGTACTACAATATTAAAAATTGTGTATTCTTGGGCGCGAGGGGGCTCTGTTTATTTTTCATAACATGGTAAACAGGGAAAGGTCTGAATGGTAATTACTTAAGTAATTTCTACTCATTTATTGTTAGCTTTTTTATATTTTTAAGTAATAATTGAAAGTTAACTTATTTCAAAACATCTTAACCTAAGTTGGGTAATATTATACTATACTAGATTTTGTACCGACGGTTTCGCTCGAATATAAAAGCCTTTTTTTCTTGTTAACTGGATAAAATATTAAAAGACTTTGTTAGTCAACGTATTGTAAGGAAAATGACATGTATATTTTATGTGCACTTAATTAACTATTATACTCATGACGAATAATATCGAATGTAACAAAATAATATATTAAATCCTGTCGAATAAGTATAGCTTTAATCAAAAAAAATCGTTTAGTGATTCTCTAGTTATAAGTTACAAACGAAGAGACAGACGTTGCTTTATATGATACGTACAAAGAATAAGTACAAAGAACATCCCTATGCGCGATTCGATTGATGAAGGCGATACTTTACGGAAATCCGTCATAAATAATATGGTTGATTTTTTTAATATTGATTTGAAGCGAAGTTAGTAAAGTAAAAAATCAACCATATTATCCATATGGGGCTAACTTTGCTTTGAAACGGGTAACATGGTATAAAACCTAAAAACTAAACAGAATTTAATAAAACTCTTATTACTGATTTGTAAATAATATTTGACGTATAACTCTTTTCCTATTAAAACTTTTATGATGTTTTCTTAATAATACTAAAAAAATATAAATAGAAAACAATATAAAAAAAATAAAAGTTTTAATTAATTATCACATAAATAGGTAATTTAAAAGGTGTTTATAATCATTCTCTAAAGGATTTTAAATACCTGTGTGGTGAATAAACTATTAAAATATTCCCAACTACTTAATTAATTCATACACGAAATTAATTATGACAATTATAAATATGATAAACAATGTGAAAATTAATTATGAGATATGTAGGTAGAATCACCGAGTCGTTTTAAAAGTACCTACATGCAAACTTATAATTAATGCATAATGACTAATTATTAAAATAAATATGTGTAGCAATATACGTAGATAGTTAAAGAAAAGTTTTTTTATGATACACTAAAGAAAAAACAAAACAAAAAGTAATCCAAACTTTTTTCACAGACGTTATACAAAGTTCGAATTTCGAATACGAAAAATTTCTTACCTTTGCACCAATCTGGTTACCGCACTGCCCGGCCTGGAGGTGCACTATTTCCCTCATTTTGTTGAATTAATTTAAATATATTATTTAATAATAAAAAAAAATGTTACTAATGTGAATGCTTATTTCAGTAGCAACCTCTATAGTACTCGATCCCGGCGCAGCCGACACTCAGGCTGACTGCTCGAGTGAAATTGAAATAAGGAAACACAGCGCGGGCGGCGTACGGTTCTCGCTCGGGGTGTGTTTATATGCTGCGTTAATAAATTTTACCCGATTTTAGGGAGATTTACTTAGTTACGATTCATCCCAAGAATTGTTGTTTGACTACATATTTTCACTACATTTAACAATTAGTTGTAGTTCATTGTAAAAACGGTGTTCTCATTTTAAATTAATATTCTTTTTATAGTTCCCCAGTACCTCTCAAACATAATTCGAGACCTTTTATATCTTCATATTCATCCTGTCTTTATTAAGATTCCAATTTTTTTTACACGATATGGGTTCAGTGCTGGACCACAATCTCACCTGTTGTTAGTTGACGATGTGGTCCAGGATGGTAAACAGACTAAACCTAGGTACTGGTTCTCAAGTGATGCTGCCGGAACTCACCTATTGGTATTTGGCGACAGATTTTCAAACTTAAGAGTGGTAGCTACCCAGGCGCAGATTATTAAAAAGGCACACTACCATGCTATGGTTTCCTCACGATTTTTTTCCTTAACCGAAAGCTCAAGCCGATTTTAGAGTTAGATATGTAGGCTCAAACCCGCGTCAATTGACGTGGAATCCGGCCGCACCCACTGCGCCATCATCGGTATATCATTCCTTTCCACTTATTTCTAATCCTTGCTATTTTAACCGCCTCTTGCATTAAGGAAAGTAGAACTGGATGATAGTCTTCATCTCCAAGAAGCGTATAAGCGTACAAGAGTAACTGTACTAACTCAATTTACTTCTCGCCAAACCTGAGAATAATACTTACCATTTGATTTGTTTTGCTACTAATAATTTCTAATATTTAGTTGTTTGAGTTCTTTCTGTAAACGAATAACGCCATATCTGGTATTATACTGAATAATTATTTTACTTTTGTAATGATACTCGTATGTTTGTCCAAATTTGTGTTTTTTGCATTATAACACAGTCATGGAGTTATTCATGGAGTCATATTAATTATTATTACGCACTACTAAGATTTAAATAAATGTTTTTTTTTTTTTTTTTTAGATATTCTTGTCGCATTGTTTCTAAGTCTATCTGATAGTTAACCTAAAACTCAAGAATCACTGATTTGATAATTTGATATATGGGAAAAATAATGAAATTATGTCAACATTTTTAAATTACATGTACTAAATAGTTTGAAGTAATATTTGTTTATTCAAATGTTTACAATAACATGTTTTTCATATTAGGTAGTTAAAATATACAATTATTATTTCAAATGTTTTACTTTGTTTACAAAAATAAAAAAATCTATATCTTTGTATTGAAATATTTATCTAAAAAAAGTGTTCACGCATCTTATAACAAATTTACTTTTTCATTATGTTTACTTTATCAGAAATTTAATTTTGGAACTTTAATATAATCTGATATTGTGCTTGATTCCTTGGTTGTTAGGAAGTTAAATATTTAAACTACAAATTAGGTTATGATTTCTTTTTTTTTTGGTGATGTACTCGTATGCAAAACAAATTATTTTCTTACATTTAGATAACAACTAACCTTTTATATCTTTATGTTTAGGTAGTGTTCGAGATTTACTTATCTCTAAAACTCCACTATTTCCATAAGTTTTTTTTTATTTGTTTAATAGGGAGAAAAAATAGTATCATTATCTGGCAGCACAGTGGCATGATTCATCGCAAACCGACGCGAGTTGAACCGACATCAAAACGAAACCATAAATTAATTCAAGTACTAATTACATTGTCTATGATACCAACAGTCGAACATCGTGGTACTTAACAATGGTGGTAACCAACCACACCAGAATCACTTAGACTATTTTACACACGTTTGTTTAACTTGCGCATGCTTAATTACTAAAACTTTTTAACTGTAATAAAACGTACACTTAACAAGTTTTCAAGAAACGTTTTTAATACAAGAATTTAATTTTTGCTTCATTTCGTATATGTATATTATTTTATTTAGTTATTTTTACATTCTATTTAAGCTATACCAATGCCTACATTTTTTTTAATCGTTCCCTGCATTATAGTAATTCTTTTAAATATTCAAAGGTTCAAGAGAAGTACATATAACATAAACATGTGTTTCTGGATAGTCATCATACGTAGTTGTATTTTTTTCTAATAAAGTAACAACACATAATAATTATAATAAAAAATATTTATGTTTTAAATTGTGTAAGTCGGATCAGTATTCCACAAGCTATCGCCGCTCTAATGGGCAGATAACCTTTTATAATAATAAATATATATATTTATCAACTTCAAATAATTAAAAACAAAACCGACTTGAAAATAATATACCCTTAAAATGTACTAAAAAGTAAATAAATAATTACTTTATAAATCTACTTCTGCTAACTTCAATATATCCTTTATTTTAATACCATTAATAATTTTAAAATCGGTGCCAACTTACGGATAACAAAGTGGGGTGTATGTACGTCGCTAATTATTTAAGTTTATATGTAAATGTGATGAAGTTTCGGCATTTATTTTCTTTTATTGTTATACTCTAGCTGACACCGACTCCAGTATTATTAATGATATTAAAACAAAGGATATATCACAGTTAGCAGAAGTAGATTAATAAAGTAATTATTTATTTACTTTTTACTGCATTTTTATAGTATACTTTTTTGAAGTCGGTTTTGTTTTTAATGAAAAAAGTTTTGTTTTCTTCTTTTAGTTTAAGTATCTACTTTTAACCTTTTAGGTATAGTTTTTTTTTTTTTTCTCTAAAAATTATTTTAATTCCGTTTTAATTTGTTCTTTTTCCTCTTTTTTATTCACTGTTAGTGCATAAATTACAACACCAAAAAATATTCTACTCCTACTCGTTAAAATGTTGCACCTTCCGTCATCAGATTAGCAAAATAAAATGGTGACTGCAATACACAAACACTTGAATAGCTGTGGAAGAAAATATATATAAAAATGTATCAATATTCTATATAATTCGACGGTTTCTCTTGATTTTCCTCAGATCCACTGATCAGATCCTAATTTGGTGGAAATGGAACCACCTCAGAGGTGTACTCTATCGATTAAAAAAACAGTTTACAAATCGGTCCACAATTGACAGAGAAATCGAGTAACAAACGTACAAAAAAAATACAGACGAATTTATAACCTTTTTGAAGTCGGTTAAAATGGTGAGATTTTTCTTAATGGCAATCTGTGATTTACATTACATCATATTAAATTAAATTGTCAATCTTTTATGTCAATGTTTCTAAACTTTAGCAAACCGATGGCACATCTTTCTAGAACTATCAATGGTGTTTTGGAGGTAACTCAGAATAAATATTTCTCTTTATTATTTCCAATACACTTCATAACAACCAAACTATATCATGCAAAACACCACAATAATATAAGGTCAAATACGCAAGTTACGTACATACACGACAGACTGAAATCCCGCCAAAATCTCCATGATCTCCGTGATGATATGGGAATTAGCGATCTTATATGTACAAACATTCATAAATGTTATATATTATCATGAAATATAAATATTTTACACGTGAGACATAAATTTATTAAGCGATAAAGTACATGGAAGATAATCGTCAGAATAAACACAAAATCATTTTTAATTAATGTTGATTTTAAACCCCCACGTATCGTTAAAAGGAGCCCTTTATTAGGAAATGAGGTAATACCATAAATAATTAGGTAGAACCTTAGTGTAAATATTGATTACATTAAAATCGTCAAAACGTTTTATATATTTAGACGGTCCATTCATTCAACCGAAAGACTTTCATTGCTGGACATAAGTTTCCCCCAATGATCTCCACAACAATCGGTCTTACGCCACCTGCATCCAGGGGATGTCCGGAACCTTCACCAGGTTGTCGGTCAACTTTCTAGGGAGACTACTCACGCTGCGCCTTCCGGTACGCAGTAGCCATTCGAGAATCCGTTAACCCTATCGAGTGTCCGTTCTACAAGCAACATGCCTAGCACATTGCCACTTAGTTTTCGCAATTCTTCGGGCAATGTCGATTACTTTTGGTCTTCTGCGGATCTCCTCATGTATGATTTGATCATACAGTAAATATCCAAGCTTAGCCCTCTTCTTAGTCCTTTGGGCAACTTTGAGCTTTCTTATTAGACCAGTTGATGAGGTCTCTACAAAATCTATCTAATTTACCAAATATAAATACTTCTTCGGTATTCTTTTGTGGTATAAACATATATATATATATATATATATATAATAATTCATATCAATAATCCCTTTGTTTCAATCAACTTTCACACAATTAGAAATGCTTTAGTGAATTTACAGTAACCCGTTGTGTCTACTGAATTAACTGTTGTTCTGTATTATAGCCGAATATGTCTAATGGCCGACAAACAATGGATAAACGTAATACCGACGTTTTTTACTGTCAATTTGACAACTCTCATTTAGGGTTGCCTGGAGAATGGAATAATAATTCCTTAATCACCTATATTCATAAAATTCTTTAATGGGTAAATGAGTCAACTTTTCTTGTATATATTTATTAGTTATCGTGTAACGGTTTACTGTTTAAGAAAGCTATTTCAAATTTGAATAAAATTTCGTAGCGAAGACTAAGATTGAATCAAGGATGGTTCTTTGTACGCAAGTACATCTTCGGCATGAATAGAAATAAAATGTTTATGAAGGTTTTATTCATTTTATACATATCATATAAACTAAAAGTTTATATTTAAAATAACTCGCTTTTATTTCTAAAGATATACTTAGTTTCACGTAAATTTACGGTGTCTTATTTAGATACCGCAACTTTCTTTTAAGCGATTTGACCTTTGTTGTAAAGGATTTTTTTTTTTAAATCAATAGTTACAAGTTAAAACATTTACTGTCTATGCACCTAAGATGTAAAACTTTAAATAGGTACTTCAAAAACCATAATAGAACCATAATGATATGATGTGACCGCCACATATAGTAGACAACCCCACAATATTGTCTGGGTTAACCAATGTCACGTTATACACACAGGAATCTAATGGTTTTGATTGCAATATTTGCTGATGAGCATCATGAGGAAAACCACAGCTAATAAATATTCGCTCCAGGTATTGCGATGGTATTCTCGTTAATTGTTATTTACTCCCTAATTAATAACCAACTGCATTAATACCTTGTTATTTAGCATAAAAATAAATTCAATGTTATGATCTAAGTTTTTCCTTAAGCCCTGAAAGGTAGATCTTTATTTATAGTGCTTGGCTTTATAAGTAATGAAGTGACAGCCCTGCGCCTGAGACGTGCATTAAAAAGTAATTGCGTTACAAAATGGCGTCGCGCGGCGGGATTTTAGTGGTTTGATTTATAGAATTGATTATGTTTAGGGTCATAAAGATATCAATCTATTCCATACAAACTTTATTGTTTTCTACTGAAACCAGTGTGTATTATTATTATGATTTAATATCTACGAGTATATACTAATAAATAAAATTTAACTGTCTGTTTGTAATATCAAGATAACAGCTTACTAAATACATATGAATGTATGTATAACGACGACACCTATACCAAAAATACAATTTTTAAAACTTTTGCCTGTTTGTTTGTCTCGGGTAATCTCCAGAACGGCTTGACTGATTTTGATAGGACTTTTTTTTTGGTAGATAATTGAAGTTACTCTGCGTAGCTTAAGGTACTTTTGTTTATCGAAAATAGGGTACCGCGAAAAAAATTAAAACTCATGTAATTGGGAATAAAATCCGATAATTGCAATGTACAGTTTAATTAGCAGATATTTTAATTTGTGAGAAATATTTTGATGTTAATAACGAAAAAAAATATTGAAAAATTATTAGGGTTCAGTTTTAAAAAATTGAAAACTGTATTACGCAGTGAAAATATATAAACCTCCGGCACACAACAAGTTATGTATATGGTGGATTTCTTCCAATGGTCCTTTTTTATCCACCTTATAATATACTTTAGTTAAGACAACTCTGTACTTTAAGTTAATCAATTATCCATGAGTGTTAATATCCATTGCATTTAAAATGCGTTCTCTTCGTCAAAGCTTTCTATTTCGCTTCGCATGCAAATGTTAGATTATCGTTCCGGTCTAATTTCGACTAAAGTCGGATATATTCCTATCGTATACGCGTTAATTGGTGACCATTTAAACTGTTTTTATTATAAAACGGAATATGAATAATCTGCTTGTATCAATGATTACATTAACATTTTAGAGAATTCAAAAATTTGGGGTAAAAACTTTTTTTATTGAGAACTCTAAAGCTCGCCAATAGTTACTAAGCAAAAAAATGAATTATTTGTTTTGTATAAAGTTGAAATGTCTGTATGTATTGTCGAAATAATAAATTTTTACTGAATACATATGAACGTATTAACGAAACCTATGTGATAAATACATTTCTTTTAATTATGTCTGTCTGTCTGTTTATTCTGAGTAATCTCCGGAACGGCTGGACCGATTTTAACGGCACTGTTTTTGGTAGATAGCTAAAGTTACTCCGTGTAACTTAGGGTACTTTTGATTTAAGAAAAATAATTAGGGTTTCACGTATTAAATTTAAAACTCATAACGAATTGAATAAAATCAGGCTTTTACTGCAATTTACTGGCAGGTATTTGAAATTGTGAGAAATGCCTTTGCTTTCTGTTAGTACCCAAAAAGAACCATCAAAACATTATTTTCCAATGATTATTTAAAAAGTATGTTACGCAGTGAAGTAGATACAGAAACATCGAGGCAAATCCAACATGTAAACCGAAATTATTATTATATACTAGGTTTTTCACAGTTGACACAAGTCCTTAAAGGCCAAAAGCCAGCGCAATGGAGACCAATGATATGTAATAATAATAAAATAAAATAATAATAACATAGTGTGATATAATAATTTTGGCAATGGGACAAGCTCAGCTGTTGCTAGGCGACATTACCACATAGCGCTGATTTTCAGCCTGCCCCAGCCTAGATACATTATTAAATAATAACCATTTTGCGTGGAGTAATAATAATATAAATAATTTATAAATTTTAAATATATGGAAAAGTAATCTATATAATTTAAAAAATATATATAAATAACAATAAATAAAGTGATAAATCCTCTAGTAGACAAGTAGAGGACTAGACTCAACTAGACAACTATCTGTGGCTAAGGGCATGTTGCAACATTTTTGTAAGCCATAAACTCTAGGCTAGGTTACCATTATCATGCTCTGGTTACCATCATCATTTGAGATTGTGTTCAAACTATTTTTTTTTAAATATTACTACCATGAAAATTAAAGGGAGACGTAAAATAACATATCTGTTATATTCACTTTCAATAAACATTTTAACTGTTCGCAGATATTGTCAACGTGATGGCTCGTCTCCAGGTGCAAAACTGGATTTTTTAATCGTCTCTCTCAATATTTAACCACCTGTCTTCTTAGTTTGCACCTTGAAAATTATCTTAACTTTTACACATAGAGATTAACAAAAACATATACATAACATAAGTTCACGCCTGTTATCCCCGAAGGGTTAGGCAGAGGTGAAGTAGCGAAAACTACACCACCTTTCGCTGAGCTTAGTTTCATCCCAGATGTGACAGGGGGCGAGCCTGCCGCCATATCGGGCACAAATTCCAAACTCCGGGATGATACTGAGTAGAACAACCCAATATCACTTGACCCGACCCGGGCTCGAACCCGAGACCTCAGAACGACAACTGCGCCACCCAGGCACATAGAGATTAAATATAAATTAAATATTTATATAAGCAAAATATAACTCTCACTCACGGACTCATCACTGAATCAGCTAATCGGGTGATTAGCTTGAAATGTAATGTAGTCACTTCTTTTGCGACCTAGACAGTCACTACGAATTGATTTTACTCAAATACTATCCAGAATTGAACTATCCCGACTCACGTACGGTAGTAACTGTTACTATAGTGATCGTTGCCATAGCAAACGTTATCATGGTAACTGCATTTACGCTTGCGATGCCGATAGGCATAATCCTTAAATTAAAATAATAAATACTGGAAACAAAGTGCCATCTGGCAAGTTTTTAATGACACTCGAACTCTAAATACCTGATTAGCGCTGTCTGATTAAAATCCATGATGTACTGATATTGCTATACATACATCAATATATGACACTGAGACATGGTCGCTTACAATAGGCCTAATTAGAAAGCTCAAAGTTACCCAAATGGAGAAGGCTGGCTCAGAGTTTCTCTGCGAGATCAAATCAGCAATGAGGAGATCCGTAGAAGAACCAAAGTAACCGACATTGTCCGAAGAATTACCAAATAATGCTAGCAGAACCGATGCCCGATGGTGCCAACGGGTGCACGAAAGGCTGCCGCGTACCGGAAAACGCAGCACGAGTAGGTGGGTGAGTGAAGGTCGCAGGATTCCTTTGGTCTTTAAGTACTGGCGCTCAGAAATAAATAATAAAATATATACTTACGCAGTCTATCTTATGTTTTTAATGTACATAATTATTGCTCGCATCGTCCATAGATGTAAAAAGCAGACAAAAGTTAGGTTACGTTAAAAAAAATTGTGAAATGTAACATTAAAAAAAACGGTTTATTCTACGTTTCTGTCTAGTTTGTTTTACTCGGCTATTTAACTTTAGTTAATTATTGAACTAAAATTATTGCTACACTGCAAAACGTATCCGCGACCAGCGTGATCCGAGGCACGTAACCACCAGACCACGGAAGTGGTCGAATTAGACCATCGAGGCTATTTCAAGCAGTCACGACTATGGTACCGTTAGGAGGGAACGAATCGTACAAGTTTACGTTTTGAAGGACGCTGAAACGATTAAACCACTGTCTGTCTAAACATTTAGCAAAAATATTAAAACATACTTGATCTGGATTACTGGGATGGGATTTTAGGTTTTAAGTTATTTATGAAAATTTTCCTGTTTGGCTGAAAAAGATCGGCTTAGTATTTCGTACGATACGTGTCAAAAACATCTGTGCAAAACCGAATTTTTTGTATAATTATGTTTAACTTTTTTAGGTGCAAATAAATGCGAATTTCGAGTTATTTTCGTATGTATTTTTAAGGGAATCCTATTCAGTATTTCGGAGGCTTCAATATTATAGTTAAAAATGTCATACAAAAATCGCATATCGTAAAAAGAGCTTCGTTTCAAAAAATTAGGTTAAATTATAAAAGTCTAACTATACTTGAGTATGAGTTTTGATCAATGTTTAATTTAAAATTTAGATATATCAAAAGTTTTCTTTGTACATTTTCCAGCTTGCTTTTATTTTAGTCTGGTGACCAGATCGGAGAAGCATGATCTAGGTAACTCCTAATGTATGCAAAATACAGCATTTTTAATGACATAAGATTTACAAACGGTTTCGCAATTTGGCAAATAAAGTCAAACATTTTTTTTTTGCTTTTTAACGAATGGTATCATAGTGATATGAATACAATATATTGCATGTAAGTTTTATTTACATGCTTATATAATTAATCTATACTCTAAACTAATAAATGAAATTGAAGTGTCTGTTTGTAATGTCAAAATTATTTTTTTTTACTAAATAGATGTGAACCTATAACATAAATACAATTTTTCCAAAATCTCCAAAACGGCTGCACGGAATTTGACGGGACTTATTTTGGTAGATATCTGAAGTGACTCCGGGTAACTTAGGGTACTTTTAATTTTCGAAAATAATTACGGTTACGCGTAAAAAAATTCAAACTACTAAAAAAATGGAATTAAATCCGATTCAATGCACAATTTTACGGGCAAGTGTTTGAATTTATGAGAAATATATTTACTTTATCTTAATACTAAAGAATTTTTAGGAAAATAATAAGGGTTCCGTATAAAAAAAAATTAAAACGCAGTGAATAACACAAGAAACGAGGGCTTAGCCGTTGGCTCACAGCTAGTTCCTAAATAAACGACAAGGTGAAACGGACACCCATATACATGGATACGCAACATACATAATAAATATATTTTTATAAAGGTTAAATACGGGCAAAAATATACATACATACGTAAGATAATACAAATATCGATATCTTTAATAACCAATAGTCAGTTCGATTTTTTTTTTAAATCAATAATACCACAAACATAAAACTTGTGTCCTTTCCTTGTCTATTATACCAAGTACGGTAATATACTGTATAAAATATTTAGTCATATAAGATACCCCTGCTTAGTTCATATAAATAGTTTTCGTGACTTCAGCCGTAAGTTACGGAAATCTGAAGCGCGTACCGGAGACAAGGAGTAACTGTGAGATTTGGACGAAAGCCAAAACGAACAGGGCCGCATTTGGTAAAAAATAGCCGGGCCTAAATATAAATGAACACACTAGCTTCTTTTTGTGTTGTTTTTTTATTGACTGTGTCTTTTTTATCTTTTTCAAGTGAAATTTTTGTGTGATTTATGCGGCTATTCAATAACTGAATGAAAATTGGAAGAGATTGATTCATCACCACAGAGCCTAAGCCACAGGATGTACAAACCTCAAGTTTTGTCAATAGATGCGTTTTTTGATGAAAATATCCACTAAAAAGAGTTTTTTTTTTAAATTTCAACTCTAAGTGCATAAAATGAAGGATAAATGGTTGTATAATTTCAAACTAAGAAGCACAAAACTTAATATACATACTTCTAGTTGTAAATCGATAAAACACCTAAACTAGTAAATAGAATTCAATAAAATTTGGTAATTAGATAGATTGCATCTAGAGCTGCACATTATCTGAATCCTTCATGAGCGAAGCCGCGGGAACAGCTGGGTGCTAATATACAGATTGAACTTACACTCTTGACCTTTTTAATGAAAACTTTGTATTGCTAAGCTTGACGAGCTTGCAAAGTGCATCGTGATGGCCAATATTGGAACACAAAAATATAGTACTGTTAAATACATTCTGAATCTGTTTTCGCAATGTATCTCCTAAAAGCAGTCCAACTGAACTCGATTACTTTGTCCATTCGCCATCCTCATTTTATTTTTTCTTTGCATATCGTTTAAGCTTGGACTGGAATGTTATTACTTCAATCATAATTTTGTTTAAATCATTATTTTGTAATTAACATAACTGCAGGAATATGATTAGGGCATGTTAAACAATTTAAAATACATATAAAAAACCATAAACTTTCTTGGAGTAAATATAAGTTAGTGTCTCAGCAGAAAGCAGTCATGCACCAGTGACATTGTGAATGGCCGTGATCTTCAAAAAGAGAAATGTATAACAAGGTAAATGTTTTTTATTTATATCAGAACTCTAAAAGTATTTTAATGGTCGTAAATCTTATTCGGCATTCGGTTTTCACAAAAAAAGTCCGTTCCAACTCACTAATTCATTTGAAAAAATATTTATTCACATCACAATTATTTTGACATAGTTCAAATGACGTACAATATATGCAAAAAATCGGTATAGCTGAAACGGATAATGTACGCAAAACTTTAATCCCAATTATCGGCTACACGACTCATCACAGAGTACGTCCTCGTTGTGAAGCGATGTCGTTGACTCCACACGACGCGATGCGACGCGACGCGCCGGCCGGTGAATACCGCGCTCCGGCTTAGCTAAGGAAACTATTAACGTTTCGCCTTGTCCTTTTAACATCTTCGTAGAGACAACGACAAATATTTTAGTAGAAATATTTTTGAAATTCACTTTCTTTTCAGTTGTAATTTTATTAAATACTACTAACTGTGCCCAGAATAAGTTGCTATGCTACGAAATAATAATATTTTTAGGCTAGAAATCTTCGCGGGTGTTTACAAGACAACCCACCTGAGTTTTATTATAATCGGCACATACATAACATAAGCCCACCCCTGTTATCCCCGAAGGGTTAGGCAGAGGTGATATAGCAAACTACAACACCCACATTTCGCCAAACTTGGTTCCGTTCTAGATGTGACAGGGGGGAGCCTGTCGCCATACCGGGCACAAATTTCAGACTCCGATTGATACTGAGCAGAAAAACCCAATATCACTTGACTCAACCCAAAGATCGAATCCGAGACTTCAGAACGACAGTAATACAACTGCGCCACCGAGTCAGCCTCATATTCGGAAGAATAGTTTAAAAGAGCTTAGGGGACAAACGTACCTACATCAATTTTTCGTACGAACTCATCGTTTCAGGGTAGACAAAGTAGATAGCATCCACAAAATGCCGCTAAAATTACATGTTCAGGTAGGTACGTCTACCACAAGTTATTTATTAAAAAATATGAACCACTACATAACAGGCATTAATGACGTAAATACCTACGTTCATATCTGACATTTCGTCATTTATACGTGAGAGATTACATTAAAAACTCTAACCTGTAAATATATTTAATAGATAATTATTGTTGCTTTTATATATAGAAGTGGTTGTCAAACTGCGGCCCTTGTGCGGAATTTTTGCGGCGATGTTACAATTTTTTTAGTTTAAACCAGAGTTTACATGTACTACATAGTTAGTAAAAAAGGTTGTTAAAAATCACTTCATAGGTTGTTATTGCCACACAAAGTCAATGGAGAATTCGTATTTGACAACTTGTAGAAATGTGTGAATTAAAAAATGGTATCCATAAATTATGGCCCGCAGTGATACCTCACATTGACCTATGTAGCCCTTGACCAGGAAAGTGTGACGACCACTGATATAAAGTGTATCTTTTCTCCTTGATACTTTGCTAGAGATGCGGACAAAGGGAAACCCTGTTCTGTCTTTCATTATCACGCAAGTTCACAGCTTAATATTACCTGACTGTTTAATACCGTACAGCAGTTTTGCAAGACAAAATCGGATAGTGACAGACGGTACCCAGGCCGGCTCGGCTGTGTATATAGAAAATAGAAATAAGATTGTACGCTTCACGCGGAAACCTAATTTTAAAGCTTAATAGTTGAATTTTAGTATTTCTATTTGTATAATATGACTACGCTCTCATATAAGTTTATATTCGGCTTGATATCAATGCTTCTAAGGTGATAATTAATTTAACTCCATTCAAAATTGTCTTTATATAAGTTGTTCCATATACTATTTAATATGAGAAAATATATATACTAAAACTTGACCAGATAATTTATGTACGATACCAAAAAATAACAATGTAAATCACTTACGTGGTTTCTAAACACAAGCCAACTAAAGAATAGATAATTATTGCCTTTAACATGAATGCAATGAAAAAGCCGTAGTAAACGCGCGGACCACTCAACGTACATGGTACGGAATACGACCCAAGTTATCAGTCGCAATGTGGGCACAGTCACGTACGGACCTCATTATCGAAACGCCGAAAAAAATTGTTAATTTTGTAGCGAAAACCTTAACGTCCCCATAAAATCTCTTTAATTTATACTAATAAATAAAATTGAAGTGTCTGTTTGTAATGTCAAAATTACTTTTTTACTAAATAGATATGAGTAAAATTTTTGTCTGTCCTTTTTCATTCCGGGTAATGTCTGGAACAGATTTTGACGGGACTTTTTTTGTAGATAGCTGTAGTTTACTCCTGGTAACTTAGGGTACTTTTAATTTTCGAAAATTATAATTGGCGTTCCGCGTTAAAAATGTTTAAAACTTGAAAAAATGAAATTAATATTTAATAAAATTCGATTATACTTTATCTTAGCACTAGAAAAAAAAAATTAGGGAGCCGTATAAATGAATTAAAATGCAGTGAAGAGTATATGAAACACGGGCACAGCCGCGGGCACACAGCTAGTTCTCAATAAAAGTGTAAAGTGAACCAGCTGTGCACTATGATCTATGGTATAGCTATG
Organism: Samia ricini; assembly: GCA_014132275.2. Lineage (NCBI taxonomy): Eukaryota > Metazoa > Arthropoda > Insecta > Lepidoptera > Saturniidae > Samia > Samia ricini. The sequence goes on from AP028158.1 coordinate 18,219,476, forward strand.
TTTATGGAACGTGTACGCAGCTATAAAACGGCATATGTTTATGTGAAATAGGTCGTGCACCTCGCGCCTTCCGCCTCCCGAATTGGTGTTTTTTTTTTTGTGTTATTTGTTTTCGCTCACTAAATTTAGCAGCGTTTTATTAATTCAGATTAGGTCGATGTACTGCTTGGTCTAATTACTAATGTATGACGTCATAGATTCCATTTACATTACTACCGCTATACAGGGCCGGATTCGTCATACCGTGATACTGATTGCACAAGATGCTACGGAGTCGCGGAGAGCAGATTTCTGCGGGTCCCGGGCTTAGGGCGGTTAAATTTGGTATGGGGCTTCTTTATGTTACCCCTAAACTTAACCAATATATAGCACAATTTAATGACTCAGTAATAGTGTGATTGGATAACACGTCAAGCGATCCAGGTTCTAATCCTATCTTACAATGAGCTTAAGCATGTGGTACTGTATGGTAGTGCAGTGCATTTTACTATATCTGCTAAATAGTTTATATAATATATAGTATATAAAGTAATACAAAATCTTGACCTTACCAGATAAATTCTTGAAATCTTTAAAAAGAAAAAACAATAATTAAATTCACAAAATAAACACATCCTTGTCTTATATTATTTATTCGCGTTAATAGAAAATGTAACAATAAAAATCAAACAAACTTTGTGAAGTTCTGAATCCAGAATTTATTCTAAAACTACAATTTATTTTTTATACGGCGCATTGACAACAATTTCACCTGATATTAATTCATGATGTGATTCAGGATGGTAAACACACTAAGCATAAATGTACTGGTTCTCAAAGGATACTTCCGGAACACACCTGTTCGTATTTGGCAACAGGTTGCCTAACTGGAGTGTTGCAGCTACCCAGTCCGGTAATTTTAAAAATAGTGTTCTCGCAAAGTTTTCTTTTCACCGATTTTTTAAGTTGGATGGGTGGATTTAGACTCGCGTCCATTGACGCGAAGTCCAGCTACCAACTACCAACTAAGCCATCATTGCTTCATTCAAAATTAACTTCATATTTACAGTGGGTGATTTAATATTATACATTTCATTTTAATGTTTCAAAACATTTATCAACTAAAAACTAGTTGTAACGCCATTTATGAATAGCCGTTGAAAACATGCAATTTATTTGAAATTATATGAAAACAATTTATTTATAATAGGTTTAATTTTATTCTATTTCTGCACATTTTACTATTTATTGGTGTTATATACATGTGCATGTACATGTTTTATCATTACTAGCGGTGCTCGCGACTTCGCTCGCGTGGAATTCAGATAATTGTATTCTAATAGACAGCCTATATTTTCCCCGTAGGTGCAAACTATGTATTCAATATATTCTTTAAGTATGCATGTATGTATTTAAGTAAATACTTTATCTGTGTCCCGTGCCATCCCATCACCACGGCCAGGTCAGGCCACCACCCAGAGAGCCATTATACTGGGTAATGGAAGGTCTAGGTCCCCGCCCCTTTACCCCTTGGTTTGCCAATACGGCAAAGTCCAGACCCCGCCGAATCTATGCACTCAGCCATTTTTGCCCTAATAGGCTTGAATGGCGGCCTAAACAAGATACCAACCATGATGTATGGTGATGAGTGGCACTATAGAGAATAAGCTACTACCATGTTAAATTTCATCGAAATCGGTTCAGTGGTTTGAAAAAGTAATAAACAGACAGACAGACAATTTTTAGCCTTTTATTATTATAGTATTATGTAGTATAGACTATCTATGTCCTTGTAATGTTTCAAAACACTATAAATTATTAACAAATAAGTATAGCGCCGCTATCTATAAATAATCGCCAAAAATACATAAATTTACCAATAATTTATAACACTATTATATTATTAACCTATTATAAATGTGTATATCTTTTAAACGTTACTCTAGAGTATATACTACAATCATACCAAATTTCATCCAATTCGGTCCAGTAGTATTTGCTTGATTGGAGAAGAAATTAATTAACAGACAGACAGACTGACAGACAAAAATATTAAAAATCATTAAAATGTTTTCTGTCCTCGATTCTGAAGCTCCATATAGTATTTTTTCTTAAATATCTTCAATGTACATATTTCGTATCGTTAACCTTTTATTATAAGTATAGATGGATAGTTTTTAGTTATACATACAGATCCATTTTCAAATGGCGTAAATACTTTAAATTTTATTAATCCACCTAAGTTGCTAGTTCCAGAGACTTTTAGTGCAACCTAAGTATCAGATTCACTATCTTTTGAAACAATATTATTTTACAAATCATTGCAATTTGATTTTAAATGACTTGGGGAGTCAGATAAAAACGAATAAAACATGGCTAATAATACACGTGTTACGAACTCACTTGAACGACGCACGATAATAGAGTTTCGGCGCGGCCGGAGAATTGAAACTTTTACCGAAACAAGATTGTTTTGGCCGAAACCGCAACTTCGGTCGGATACTATAATTAATACATAAAATCATTTTATATTAAAAAAAAAACAGATCGAATTACTTACATACCTACGCTCATCTCGACTGGTTTGTTTTCGGTAGTAGTTTTTTAACGTTCATAAGTGTCTATTCAAGTCCCAAATTAAACAAATATTTTTTGATTTTCATTGTGGTCAAAGTGCTTACTTTAATAAAATTATTTAAAAAAAACACACATCTTCACGGTACGCTATCTTTTTTGTTCGTGACGAGATGGAATCTACCCTGTATCTGTGACTTCTTAGTAACTTCGTAATGGAAGGGAGATATATGAATAAGGCACTTTCCAGAGTACTCATTTGAAACAGATAAAAAAAAAAAAACGCTTAGCAAATCAATATATCCTTATAGCTTAAGCGATTCTAAATTCTTAGTACAATATACAAAGCGGCTGTTAATATCGAATCTAGAAGGTTCTATGCTAAATGATCACCAACTAAATTCACTACATACAGAGAAAAAGTATTCAGGTATAATTATTTTATTACTTTTAAAATAGGTTAGTTATATATTTGCTTCCTGTATGAATGGTTCATATGCTAGGATGAACGGTGGCTCTCGGTTGCTAATCTCACGGTGACCATTGGTCAATTGCTGTACTTAGCTTAAGGGCGTAGGGCATGCGGCCGGCGACAAATTTGAAAAGTAGATATTTCAGAAATCTATTACTATCGCGTTGTGCCCTAAAGAAACGAGTTATAAAACACGAAAGAGACAGCGGCAGCTTTGACTGATTTTACCGTATGCAAAATAGACGAAAACATCACTTCGTAGTGTACCCTGTTTCCTCCTCAGAAGCTGGACCGATTTTTAATTTTCTTTTGAGTTATGGAATAAAAAAGACTGGCTATGTGTGCTCCGTTTTGTTTTTTTTTTATATTATCCATCAAATTTATTTGACAAACATATGAAAATGACGGTAAAAGTCGAGCATTTTTTTTTTCATTTTTTCAACGGCTCCTAGTTTCTACAATAACTAATTTATGGGATAAAAATGCAAAACGTACGGGCATGGCGGTGGTGGATATATATTATTTGGTATAAAAATATGTACCATAATGCTATTATCCAGAGAGGAAACAGGGGATTACGTTTTTTTTTTATGGAATTAATCCCGATCGCATATCCTCTTAAGCATGGGATTGGGAGGTTTATGCTATGCTTATTTTTGATGTCATAAGGGTAGGGTGGGATAGGTGATTATATGGTGATTACAAAAGCTGTTTCGAATTGAATTTTTTTTTTTTAAATTATACCAATCCTACGTAAGCATGCTACGTAATCACGGAGGAGGGAATAATCTTTGCTTACTATTCCTGACAAAGAGGAGGTTGGTTAAGTTGCGTACGTTATATTTGAACAGTGAAGAGCTGTCAATTCACTAAGATAAATAAAAAACATCTAAGTTACATCAGCTCCTCACATAAAATTATTACAAACGTGTCTACGCTAATAATATCCCTTTATATTTCGTCTCTGTCGCACCAGCTTAGCGACAGAACCAGTCTATATTCAGTTGGACTTGTTTATTTTTAGGTATATAACTGAACAACTAGTTTGTTAAGGCGTGTACACATACAATATGTAATAAACTATTACATTATTACTTTATGTAATTTTTAGCCTACCAATAAAATGGATGAACCTGGAAAAGTTACGGAAATTCGCTAAATGCGACATATGCAAGGGGATCCATATCTTGCACTTAACATGATGATAATGATATGACTACATCATTATAATTATTGTCGCAGTATATGTGGCTCGAAGGACTGAAAAAATTGTGGGGTCAAGTTAAACTCTAGTTTCTTATTTTAAAGATGAATGTAATGTCTTAATTTTTATTTGTCGTCGGATTAACTTTGAGTTTAAATCCACTCCAAGCCCACCACTGATGGTGGCCCAGATGTGCTCTCAACTGGGGAAGCTCCTACACCCATTGCGACACTCCTTGTACTAGCAACGTACGTAAAATAATATTTTATAGAATTAACTGTACTGTTGACCTTTTTTACATGGGAAATGCATTTACACATGCCCCCTGTCAACCCTAATTCGGGAGTGATGCCTCCCTCGCTAATCGCGGACTCGCTTGGCGTGAAGCGGCTAGAATACACACTAAAACCCACTGTACGATCCGCCTCTTAGGAGGTGCGACAAAGGATAAAGAACATGCTCCGCGTCGCTCCAGCAGCAATCCTAACAAAACGGCATTACAGGCATAACCTGCGCGGTGTCTTTTGGAACGCCGCAGTGGTGGCGGGTACTGTACTGTTGACCTACGTGGCCTTAATACCTCCTCCGAGTTTTACGGTGAGGAGTTAGGTAATACCCACTCAACTTGTGTGCAAAAAACGACTCTTTCAGTACTCGCATACGTTGTTTGCTATGTGCAGTATGTTAGTGAATGAAGATTAAGGCACTCAGTCAACTATTGCAACTAACCCCGGATCTACTATTGTTTCGAAAGTGTGCAGAAACTTGATCGTGGCTCCCCTCTCTCCAGCGTTTGAGGTAAATTACTTAAAACACTCGCAAATATGATTAGCATTTCTCGTGAATAGGACAATAAGAACCAGTTAATTAATTTGTACTCTTATTTATATATTACCTAATAACTTTTTCATTTGTGTGACATAAAATTATATTCCCGAGAAAAAATAGAGTACATTTATTTTTCTTTTGTGGAGCAAGTTTTTATTATGTTTAATCATATTATTTCGAATTTTTGCGTACCCTGGAACTGCCAAAATTATTTTCGATTCTATTTAGATCAGGCGTTGATTGTAACAAGCACAAGAGTATCATTTTCGGCTTGTCCGTAAGAATCCTGCGGACTTATCGAACTTATCAGTTTAGTAATAAAATTAAAAAAAAAGATCCCTTTGCAGAGCCTTTGTACGTTGCGTGTTGTGTGCAAGTTTGTGATGTATTGGGTGTTGCATGTGTCAATAGTGAGCATAGAGTTAACATTTCCATTAAAAAAGAAAAGGAAGACTCTAAATGTATATAGTCTTTATGATTACATTCTGTATAAGTATTTCGTAGTTTCATATTTATTCTCAAAACAAGTTCACATGCATAATTAATGAATCATTTCCTTATCTAAATAATAACCAGCATTTTTACTAGCTATATAAATATATCTATATGTTCGATCAAAGAACAACTTGTTTACCACTCTCAATCCTTATTGTATCGAAGATACATGTGTGTGTGTGTGTGGATATTTTTTGTTAAATAATAGATATTATTAAATTTCAAATCGACCTCCTCTGAAGACGGCAGCCATTTTGTGTCAGTTCGAAATTCAAACGTCCGTGAAGTGTGTATTGTTGATGACTTTAAAAGCAACTAATCGAATGTTCTAAAGAAACATATAAACAATAAAATATTACGAGGTATAAAAATAAATTACACTATTTTTTTAGCTGACTTTGATTTAACTGTAATTAGTTTCTAGTTTTTGCGAAACTTGTATAAAGAATTGATGGTAAAGAACAACAGTGTCGTGAAATGTTGAACAAACAGTTTTAACACAAAGAAGTTTTGAAGGATTTTATTGTGTTTGGAAACTTTTTAAAAGTGAGTGGTTTGTTTTTTCACTTAAATATTGCGAAAGTTGGTTTTATTTACAGCACGACCGCATCGCGGTGAGAGTAAATCCTTTTTGATGCCGACTTGTCTACGAAACAAGAATTCGTTGTAGAAAGTTAATCATATATTTAAAGCTAATTTAAGATAGTGGATAATATTATTTACGAATAATAACCAAGTAGGCTTCGTTAATAACTATTAAAATTGACTAAAACTCGTGAGTAGTGATATTTTCTTTATAATTTTGTTTTTAAAGACATTTTGTTTTAAGAATACGTGCTGTGTGAATGAACAGATGTAATAAATACAGTTTAAACCGATTTATCTAAACTTTTCGCCCGTTCAAATAGAAATTAATTGTAGCTAACGTTTCGTCGGATGATGCAATAATGTATGCGATTAGGTTCGTTATTTTTCATGAGCTTTTTTAATACTAGCTGTGTGCCCGAGGCTCCACCCGCGTCTCATATATTTTTCACTGCGTAATATTGTTTTTTAATCTCAATAGGAAAATAATGTTTTAATGGTGCTGTCCATTGAATCGTATTTTATTCGCAATTTCATGTGATTTTAATTTTTTTTGCACGTTACCCTAATTATTTTCAAAAAATAAAAGTAGCCTAAGTTTCGCGGAGTAACTTTAGCTATCTACCAAAAAAAGTCCCGTCCAAATCGGTCAAGTCGTTCCGAAGATTACGGGAACAAACAGACTGAAAGACAGAGAAAACATTATTTTTAATTTTGTTTTTGGTGTAGGTATCGTATATACATTCATATGTATTTAATAAAAAGTTGTTAATTTGATATTGAAAACAGACACTTCAATTTTATTTATTAGTATGGATGTATGTGTGTATAAATTTACTCTTGTAATTACGCTCCACATAAAAAAAAGTCGGCAGTCAGTGGCGGTCCGATATTTGTTGACCCCAGTGCGTACTTACATCATTATGATAAAGCGTTTAGAATTTAGCCAAGGTAAGACATAACATTGATTTTTTTATTTTATCGAACAGGGGTCGTTTAAAGTTTTTTTTTTACTCCGTATACTATACAGTGTGTTGCCTCAGTGCTTTGACCACAATCTCACCTGATGTTAAGTGTCGATGTGATCCAAGATGGTAAACACACTAAGTCTAGAGGCAGTGGGCGTAACTATAGCATCTGAGGCCCGTGGCAAATTTATTGGGGCCCCATTAAAAATCGTCACGTTGTCAATCTGATTTTGCGTTAAGATCACTAATTTGATTTCCATAAATCACTAAAGTCTTTAAATATTAAATTATGTCTAACTTTATTTGTATTTGTAATTTTTAATGAATTTTATTTAAAATGCTAGGATTCTTCTTAGCTCGCGGCTGCGCGGGCCAGGGGTCCATCGGACCGGGCACGTGGCATTTTGCCAGCTCAGCCACTCTATATTTACGCAACTGCCTAGAGGTACTGGTTCTCAAGAGATACTGTCGGCACACACGTATAGGTATTTAGCGACAGGTTTTCAAACTTAACTTAAGGCGAGCTTTATTAGAAAATGCAATACCACCATGGTAACGTTTCCTCACGTTGTTTTCCTTCACCGAACCTCAGGGTGAGTGTGTATTTCCAGGCGACTCTCGCCCGGGTGAGTCCCACACTGGCGCGGAGCTCGTCACTCCGTGCCCCCTTATCTATTGTATTGGGGGACTTTGATCCCCTAAATACAATAGATAAGGGTAGTGCGTAAATGCATTTACCCCCGTCAAAAAAAAAAAAAAAGGGTGATTTTAGAGTTGGTAGGCGGGTTCGAACCCGCTTCCGTTTACGCGGAATCCGGTTTATACTTTGCTCATTTTTGATGACATCGGGGACGAGATGGTTTGAACGGTGCAATGTTACCTTATTGATTTACTTTTTTTCAAAATTATGACAATGCTTACCCTATTATCCAAGGATGGTAAGCAAGTAAGGATTGCTTACCAGCAATAAGCAAAGCTCTTCCCCTCCCTTCCCAGGTAAAGTAAGCATTGACATCATTTTTATAAAATATTATCCTTAATATGTCGATTACCCATAAAATGTATCATATTTATCATTTCAGATTGCATTTCGGTTTATATCATAGACAAAACAAATTAGATAAGTAGTATAAACGTCAATACAAAATTATCATCGTGTCCAATTCAAAAAGACTTTATCCATTTATGCCCTGATAAGGCGCTTATAAACGTCAATCAGAATTTTATTCTCCTTGATTTTTTTTGCAACTTTACAACTAATCGTTACAAAATTTATTCGTATATAGATGCACAGAGAAAGCTGTCACTTCTAGACATCACCATCGTTTACATAATGATCGACCCTGTAATAACCTTTTGCACATTAAAACTTGCTCGACATGGTCCTTGAACTTGTCCGGTAAATCGGTAATGTGCTTTGGGATTTGATTGTAAAACCTAACACTATTACCTAGAAAACTCTTATTAGTTTTGGTAAGTCTAACAAATGGAACTTTTAATTTATATTTATTCCTTGTATTCAAATTATGCTGATCGTTAACAAATTCAAGTTTATCTAAATTTTGCGGACATACAGTAAGTTCAAGAATATATTGAAAGGGCAAAAACTTAAGATACTATATTCATGTGTTTTCTTATCAATTTATTGTCTGCAAATAAAAATTATCGGCCTAGTAAGAGGTTGTTTTAAAACAACGTAAAACATACTATGTATGTTTCAAAAGAAAGTGGCTTTTGTTAACTAAACAGTAAAAAAAATGTAGGTTAAAAAAACAAACTAAAAAGTAAAAAGTAATCTACAATAAGTTATTAATAGAATAGAAATAAAATTATTAGCAAAATAATTCATTTTATTGTTTAAAAAAAGCGTGTGCTGCTTATTAATGTCAATTATCATAAATAATTCATTGACAGATATTGATGAAAGTAGAATCATAAAAATACCATATATTCATTATTTTTTTGATCCCGTCTCATCCTTGTCATAGCTGAGTCACCCCTCCTCAGTGTAACGTCAAATATTTTGCAATTTTACACCTAGAAATAGTTAAAAAAATGTAAATACAATCAACTTCAAATTAAACATTTCAAAAGAAAATCACAAAACAAAAAAAAATAATGTGGGCAATTCACACGTGGTAGAAGTGAAACCTTCAAAAAACGTATAATACATAAATTAAAAAATGTGTTACCCACCCTGGGTTCGAAACTCCGACCTTTCAGTCTTACCGTCTATAAGACACGTGGATTAGTTCACCGTGCTGACCACACTTTCAAAAATTTGATGAACAAATCCGACCTCCATCAGAAACGTACTGTCGCTTTTTCGTTTCAACGACTTTCAAATCACAACGATGCTAAAGAAATTTTCACTTCAAAAACTATTTATTATTTATGGATACTTGGATATTGATTTTGCAATGTAACACGTAACTTATACACCTCCAAAATGTCCTTGCACAACCATGCTATGGTTTCCTTACGATTTTTTCTTTCACTGAAAGCTCAAGCTCATTATTGAATTACATACATGAGCCATTACCTATGTCCAACGACACCGAATCCGACCAAACTAACAACTAAGCCATAATTGCTTCGAAATTTCCAGAAATGTTGGAAAACTTGGAGAGTCTTGCGGTGCAGCTCTTCGACGCGCTGGAGCTGTCAGATTGGGAGACATTGAAGCGAAAGTTGGGAGGCGCACTCCCATCTACTTTGACCTTAGAGTGATCGTGTCGCATCCACAGATTATGGTGAGTGTTCTTTACCTTTTCCCACGTTAAGTAGGGTTGACATAACATGTTTTCTTCTTCCATTCTCCTCAGTCATTTGTAATCTCAACATTTACTTCGTTTGTACACATATCATGCTTCATACATTCATCCATTTCTATAGTTGCCACTCTATAGTTTCGCCCCTGTTTTTTTAAATGTTAGTAAAACATATAATATATAGTCGGTAGGTATATTCCAGTATTATCCAACATGGGTTCGGTATTTCCTTAAGTTTTAATGTGATCTGACTCTGGTCGTCAGTCAAATTAGCATGTCGGTGATGCGATCCCAGATGTTTTCCCTTATAGAAAATCGCTAAGCGCAGCTAAAAAAGTTGTCACTTCAAAATTGTCTACGACAATAAGTTTTTTGTCTTTGTTTGTGAGTATTATTTGTAATGAGGATGGAATAAAGAAGATTGACGAAACAAATTTACAAGGCGAGTGTGACTAGACAAAGGAGTATGAGTCGTCCTAGGCGACCAGGCGACGTGTCTTGACCAGATCGAGGACGTTCTGGAGAAAGGCTAGTAGCCATAATCGAAGCGCATGTATGAAGGTGCTTATGAAAGTAGAAGAAGCGAAAGACGTGTGTCAGGATCGTATCAAGTGGAAGGATGTGGTCTCTGCCTACCCTTATGGGAGAGAGGCGCGACGCTATGTATGGATGTATATTTCGAATGAACCTGCCGTTGCTATGGAATATATATTATGAGAGTTAGTTATTAAATACAATTCTGTACTAAACAGGTCGGTAAAATATTCAATATTTATAGAATAAATAATTTATTTTAATAAAAGCGAAAAATATAAATATGGAACAGGTACTTACTACCTTATAAAATTTTAATAATTATAAATTTAAATAGATTTAGCGTTTTAATAAATTTACGATTTTCAAAACAAATTATCGATTCGAAATACATTTATCTTATGGATTATCGAGAAAAAACCGGTAAGGGTTAGGTAAACGGAAAATTTGTTGTTGGATTTTATGTATAGGCTAGATAGACCGTGTGGGTTTACTTACAAAGTTTTGTTCCTACGTTTTATAAATATGCACTGTATTATTATATCTATAAGTAGCTGTGTGCCCGCGGCTTCGCCCGCGTATTATATTTTCTTTTCAGCATAATATAGTTTTTTAAGTAATCATTGGGGAAAAAAATGTTTTGATGGAAAGCGAATACATTTCTCATAAATTGATATTTGAAACATTTGCCAGTAAATATTTCCGTTTACAACATTTACTTATTGTATTACGATTTTTTTTAATTTACAATTTTATGCTAATGCATACGTTTATGGGGGAAGGGGTAAGAACACAGTTTCTCAACCTTATTTTGCTCATCGCCCTCTTTGCGAATATGTTTTTCTCTAGAGATTTTTTTTTGCCTTTTTAGACTATATGTTTAATCTCCCGACTCTCACGCCCTCTAAAATTCTCTAGGTATTTGAGACTCACAAAGGGGCGTTTTCACCCTCGTTGAGAACCTAGCTGTAAGAGATTCCAAAACTTTGCTCATGTAATACTTGTACGGCCCTAAGGGTTACCCTTAGCCCTTAGCCTTACCCAAAAGTTAATTCGTGTGGTCACATTGATGAGAGAGGCGTATCTAATGATTTAAAGGTAATGTTTTTTGTATGTTTATCTGCGGTTGTAATTATAATTACTACATTAGAAAGTTTATTATGTTGTTGTAGGGTAATTTCAGTTAGTTCTTTCTACGTTATTCCGTTATCGTTACGTCGTCACCTAACATCAGATGTGATTGTAGTATGAAGCGATGATGGCTTCGTTAGTAGAGTGGGATTCCGTGTCGCTTAACGCAGGATCGAACTCACCTATCTAATCTTTATAATCAGCCTGAGCTTTCGGTGAAGAAAAAATATCGTGTGGAAACCATAGCATGTTGGTAGAGTATTTTTAATAATGCCGCCTAACACCCGTACCTCTAATAGGCTTGATGTTTCTAAACTATGTTGTATGTTGTAGACTAAAAATTTCAGAATATTATCTTTAAATACAGGTACCTACATATACCAAATTTAATACTGGATTACGTTGTTTGGCAACGTTCAAATAAAGTCAAGCGATCCATTTTGGTTTGCACAAGCAGGCTCAGAATAGTACCACCCCATATCTTCCCGTGGGTGTCGTAAAAGGCGACTAAGGGATATGAACCAGGGGATGGGCAGCAGCATCCTCTGAGTATCACTAACACCTGACAGCGATCGCAAATATGCCTACCAAGCGTGGCGATTATGGCAATCCCCACCCTTATTAAGAGAGACCTATGTCCAGCTGTGGACATCTTATTGTTGAATGGATATCAATGCACCCCTATCACCTTGTGATGTTTGGTAATTTTTTTTTTTTACTTTTCCGCCCGCTTCGAGCCACACGTTTTTAGGTTAGTAGGTATTTTAAGAAATCTCATTTGAATAAAAAATATCTAATTAAATCCTGCTTCGTAAAACGCGAATACATTATGTTGTTTATCGTGGACTTTGCTTGGTATGATTCCAGTTATATTTTGTAATTTATAATACTTGTAAATTATATACTAGCTTTGATTTGGGGGGAGGGGGGCAAGCCGGGGCACCCGTTCCGGGGGATGTCGTAATAATATAACATAATTAAAAATTAAAAAAATTGCTCTACAAAGCACCTAGTAAATGGAAGCCTAATTTAGATGTACATAGATAAATAGAGCAGAGAGGAATTGTATTCAGTCTTTGTTAGAATTGGATGCCCTGTAACTTCTAAAGCTAGTGCAGTCATTCCACGAGGGTCTGGAAGTCAGTATTCTGCATAATGGTGAGACTTGACATACAAGATTCGACGTACGTCGTGGAGTTCGCCATGTCTGTGTTTTGGCTCCCTACCTTGTTTGAAATGTCTTTCTCTGTACTACAAATGGTTCCTTTTGGGGATTAACAACATGGTATTCATCTACACACAAGATCTGATGGTAGGCTGCACAACATTTCCAAGTCCAAGCGCTTTAGAGTCTATCTATTCATAAACAGCCTTCTCTTCGCTGATGACGATGCTTTTGTCGCCCACGGTCAGACTAAACTTCAACACTTGATGGACAAATTTACCAGCCCACATGATCTCTTATCGATGTCCATTAATCCCAAAAACTGTTATTTTAGCGCAAGGATGTTCTGAATAATCAGAAATTTTGCTTAACGGCGCCCCCTTGCAGGTAGTCAGCAAGTTTTGCTACCTAGGTTTTCAAGTGTCGAGCAATCTCTCGCTTGATGCAGAGATCGATTCCCGCATTGGCAAAGCAGCCTCTACGTTTTGGGAGACTTTAAAACGTCTCGGTCGGTCAAGGTTATGGCAATTTTAAAAAAAGAGCCTTTTTTTGAAAAATTCATAACTTTTTTCGAGATGGGAAAAAAAAAATCTGGTAAACTTTAAGCCAAATCAAAAGAGGTTGGTGTCAATAGTGATCGATTTGGTATGGAATGCCCCAGATTTACTCTATTTTTCTCAGGTATTTAATTTCATGCCTCACAAATGAAAAAGGTATTAGGTATTCTATACTAATTTTAGATTTGTATTTTTGTATGTAACGAATAAACTTAAAAACTACTAGTACGATTTGGGTACAATTTGGTATGGAGATAGTTTGAAATCCAAAGAGTGACATAGGATAGTTTTAATTACGAAAATCCCACGGGAACGGGAATTACGCGGGTAAAATCGCGGAGATCAGCAATAGATTACAAAGAGTACAAATGTATTAAAGGGTTTTTTTTTGATAATGTTAATAATTATATATTGGGGTTTTTTTTAAAGTAATTTGTCTCAAACGCTGGAGCAGGGGCGCCACTATCAACTTTCTGCCCCAGTTCGAAAAAATCGTAGATCCCGACCTGATGACATTAATAAGAAATGAATTGCATCATGGATAATAAAATACACTTATTATTATTATTACAGAAGGCTGTGGCACAGCAGTTACAAAAACTCTCAGCTGATATCGACCACGATTTACTATGCGGCGTACCGTACGCAGCTCTTCCGCTCGCAACTATAATGTCGGTCAACACCGGTACACCAATGATAATGAAAAGAAAAGAGACGAAGCTGTACGCGACGAAAAAATTATTAGAAGGCATATTTCAACAAAATCAGAACTGTCTTGTTGTCGAGGATGTAGTGACATCTGGCGGCAGTCTACTCGAAACAGTTGCGACGCTACGCGCTGAGGGTTTAGTCGTCACTCATGCCGTAATAGTACTCGACCGGGAACAAGGTGGCGCTAGTGTGCTGAAAGCAAATGGCGTCGCCGTCAACGCGATCTTCACTCTGTCCGGCTTAGTTAATATTCTGAATAAAGCGGGAAGAATAAACGACGAAACCGTGGAAATGATATTAGACCATATAAAAGAATCACAGTTCGGTATGAAAGATAATTTAGAGTAGGTAGTTATTGTTTCATTATTATAATAATACATACCTATTTCATTTACATTTTAATGTTATGGAATCATAAGTAGATAGATAGGTACCTACATAAAATAAATGTACAGTTTAGAAAAGTCATTTTTGTGTAGAAAAATAAAACCGTATAATTTACATGAATACCGTTTCATTATTTTTAATACCTATCGCCGGCGGCGTAACGAAACAAGTTACTTCACATTTACCTATGTGAAAAAAAAATGTTTAATAATAAGATTGTAATAACCTTAAAAAGCTGCAAATTTAATGGCGAAAAGGTATAAAAAAATATTATTACTAAAATATAAAAACAATTCTCATTATAATGGATAGTTTTTACACAGCATACAATATGTATACAGCCCATTAGAATTAACCTTGCAATTCAATACATAATATGTGTTTCTTATTTCAGATTTAGAAATAATCGTGAGTAAAATTTATCGTATAGCTGGATAAATACACTGATTAAGGTATTATTGTTTTCCATACGTTTCGTAGGTACTTTAATGATTATTAATTTAGTTGTTCCACATAATTAGTATGTATTTAGAACAAGTACACCGCTCATAATATTACAGTTAAATATCTACATCATTCTCGAATTATAATGATAATTACGATAAATCATAATTATATTTAAACACTTAAGTAGATGATTCACTGCTATACTTTGATTGGACACGATTACACGAAGAACTTTTCTATGCCCACGTCGCGTAAGGGGTCCTTCATTAATCGTGTGATGTTTCCGTTTGAACATTTGGTAATACGTGGTAGGTATGGCAATCTGAGATCGATTAATTAAGGAATCGATCTTTAAGACAAAAAAAACGATTTTTTTATAATCGATATCTAACACTGAGTCGATCTTAGAACCTAGGAAATCGAGGTTCAAGTTTTTCTGGTTCTATAAGAACCATAAAACAATTAACAATTAAGAATTTACCCAAACACAAGTCAATGTATGAAAGATTTTTACTTAATTAATTAAAAACTCAAGAGATGGTTTTGTGATCACTGATGGTACGTAAACACTTACAGTGTTAATGGGACGCTTACTACATTAAGAATATTTATGGTGTACTCCTTAGCATAAACATTCTTCACTTTACACCTTTAACTTTATTAAGCTTGTAAAAAACAACTTTTAAAATGATAATAGATTGATTATTGTAGTGTCTCTTTTATTTTATTATGCAAAGATAAAATAGTTTAGTATCTTTTTCTCCTCAGTATGTATGTCTATTGTTTTTTAATTTGACGAACTCTATCGATAAAATTATTTTGGAAACAGTTTTTACCTCAAATTTTCAGTAAATATTGATTAAAATCTAATTTCGACCAATAGTAAGAATATTAGGAAAGAATTTAAAAAACAAGTCGAAAATGATCGATTTCTAGACTTTTAGTGAATCGATTAATAAAGCTTCAATTTGAATCGATTCTAAAATCAATCTTTTTCAGAATGAATTGCTATCCCTAATACGTGGTAAGATTTAAGACAATTTAGATTAACCTTCCTATCTAAAATCACGTCAATTTTTTCATACAAAGTATCATAAAATATTTCAGATTATTATCTATTAATACATGTTTAAGATTATTCTGGAAAATTTAGTACTCATCTAACGGTTTAAATCTATAATTATAATTGTGTTACACTATATTTGTAGAAAAAATTACTTAAATAAGGATAAGTATAATATCTTTTCATTTTATTTCATGAAGTTTTATTTAAATAGAACCTAGATTCATTTATTGTATTATAGTTTTAATAAAAATCAAATACTTTAAATTTTTTATAGAGTGTAAGTTACCCTCCCGGCAGTACCCTCCTTCTACGACCTCGTGTTGCTATTGCTGACTGGGGAGTCAAATTTAAAATTCTGCCTACGTAATGCTTGAAAGACCCCTTTGGCACATTTTTATGTCCTTCTAATGAACAAAAGCGCACTTAATTATTGTTATTGTCCTCAGTTAGTAAGAGGTCGTATAACGTCAGCTAAATTTTGGTCATTTTGACCCAGTTATCAGCAATGTTAAGCAAATATCTTACACTCCCCCTAAATAACGAGTAAATATTGTTTACGTAATACTAAACGACCCCATATAATTTGGCAAATTGCTGTCATACTGACGTGCTTCTAGGTTTTAAAAGCGCACTTGATTGTAAGTGAACTAAGTTAGTAATATGCTAAACACTTTAGCAGAACTGGTTCTCAATCCACAGTAAAATTGTATATATTCTTACAAAACTTTGTATTATTGCATTATGTCAATTTTTATTTATTTATCGGAAAACCTAGACTTTTTAATTTAGAAATCGCACGGACCATATAATATATTTATATATTATAATTTCTCACTCTTTAAATTTAAATCTAATTACATAAATTTATTCTACAATAATTACAAATAATGATATCACCTACTTATTAAATGATCTGGAAAACTGCTCGATTATCATTCCACAGAGATTAGCATTCTACATAGAGGTACACTTAGATGTATGGCCTAGATAGACAATTTATGATTGACTAGGTTATATTATTGAATGGCCAAGGACACAATATAGTCTATGGCGCGACGTGATAAATCGCAGTCACTATAGCGAACGACTAATCCTGCGCCAGATGTTGAAGAAATCATTGAAATAACAATAAATTTACTGAACGCTCACCAAGATAGTTATTTACTTCAAGAGGAAAACAATTACTTAAATTAGTTATTAATTTGTCTAAGCAAAATCATAAAGTTGAGGATGATAATAATCAATTATTTTTTTACCATAATGACTATTCAAGACGAAAGTCTTCGACCAGTGTGTGTTACCAGTAATAACATACGGCATTAAAACTTAGTCGCTCACAATGGGCGTAATAAAAAGCTCAAAGATACGTAAATGGCAGAGGGCTATGCTTGGAGTTTCACTGTGTGATCGAATCAGGAATGAGGAGATCCGCAGAAAACCCAAAGTAACCGACATTGCCCGAAGAATTGTTAAACTTAAGTGGCAGTGGTCTGGGCACATTGCTCGCAGAACCGATCCCAATGGGGCCAACGAGTTCTAAAATGGGTACCACGCACCGGAAGACGTAGCGTCCCCACAAGGTGGACCGAAGACCTGGTGATGGTCACCGGAACCCGCTGGATGCAGGTGGTGCAAAACCGGTCGCCGTGGAGATCTTTAGGGGGAAACATATGTACAGCAGTTGACGTCTTTCGGTTAAACGGATGGAAATGACTATTACAATGAAGCCGTAATAAAGATTATTAAAATAAAAACATTTTTTTCAAAAGCGTCAAAAAATTGGTTCGTTCGAGTTTGTTTCGTAAAAAAATATCATTACTTTGTTTTAAATATATGAATTAATTACGTTCAAGTGTAACTGTTAATACGACCGAGTTAATAGTGAAAGGATCTTAATTAATAATTAACTGGAATAAATTTCGTAGCGATCCATTATGCAAAGCGCGTCACCATCCGGTGTCGTTTAATGCAAATTATCTACACTTCAATATGCTGCTGCTATTATATTTAGTACTAGGCATACTACTAATCTCGTTTACTAGTCGCGGATTAGTTTATGGCTTATGACAGTAGTAAATTTTTGTTTCTACATTCCTTTTGTAGTTTTATTCATAAACATTAAAGCTTATATTGAAAATTCTTCTTTTTATCATATTTATGAAACGCCGATTTACATCGGCTATTCACTATACCGTAACACCATACTTGAATATAGAATTTTTACTAGTGTATTAATTAAACTCTACTTTTGTAATAGGAAAATATAAACTCAGAGGCTTAATAAGCCCTCTTTAAAAAGGGGAATGCTTTCTGTATATTCATTATATGTAGGTATAAATGAAAATCATACTTGTATAATAAAACGATATATAAAATCATTGTAATGTTTTAATTACCAGCTGGAATACAATCATAATTATTATAAAACATTCTTGTTTTAAAAATAAATTTTATGACATTAATAATCAATTAATGAATGAATCAATCGTTTCTTTATATAAAAAAAGAAAGTTGTCCCGGTTATAAAATAAAAAGTTTAAAATTAAACTTACGACATTATAAAAATTAAATTCAGCCTTATCAAACAAAAAGATCCTTTTCCTTTGTGTGATCGTGTTTGTAAGCACACCTGCTTGCGGTGGTGTCCGGCCGAAGGGCTGACGTCGTGGAGGGAAAACCTGTTTACTGACTATAAACACCCGGGAGTGAGCCCTTCGTTCCACAAGGAAAAACAACACGGGAATGTTAACGCAACTTGTTACCACAACATCGACGCGTACTCCCTAACATACATACATAAAAACACGTTTACATCCGTAGAAAGTTTTATGTCAAAATACTAAGCCAAGGGGTGCGACATTCACGAAGAACAAGTCGCAGGGTGAGTGTGAGGATTAGGGGAAGGTTACGAACATACAGCAGAAGCAACGGTGTTTAGTTGTCTTCAATCTCTTGTTCTTGCTCCTCATCAAACTCCGCGTCCTCGTCGGCGGTCGCCTCCTGGTACTGTTGGTATTCCGAGACGAGATCGTTCATGTTGCTCTCCGCCTCCGTGAACTCCATCTCGTCCATGCCCTCGCCGGTGTACCAGTGCAAGAAAGCCTTGCGTCTGAACATAGCGGTGAACTGTTCCGAGATGCGCTTGAACAGCTCCTGGATGGCGGTCGAGTTACCGATGAAGGTCGCCGCCATCTTCAGTCCGCGGGGCGGGATGTCGCACACGGCGGTCTTCACGTTGTTCGGGATCCATTCCACGAAGTACGACGAGTTCTTGTTCTGAATGTTAAGCATCTGCTCATCGACTTCCTTCATAGACATACGACCACGGAAGATGGCTGCGACGGTGAGGTAACGGCCGTGACGCGGGTCACACGCCGCCATCATGTTCTTAGCGTCGAACATCTGCTGTGTGAGCTCGGGGACGGTGAGCGCGCGGTACTGCTGACTGCCGCGGGACGTGAGGGGAGCGAAACCGGGCATGAAGAAATGCAGACGTGGGAATGGCACCATGTTCACTGCCAGCTTGCGGAGATCCGCATTCAACTGACCAGGGAACCTGAGACAGGTGGTAACGCCAGACATGGTCAGCGACACCAGGTGGTTCAAGTCGCCATATGTGGGTGTGGATAGTTTCAGCGTGCGGAAGCAGATGTCATAGAGGGCTTCATTGTCAATACAATAAGTTTCATCTGTGTTTTCTACTAACTGATGTACCGAAAGTGTGGCATTGTATGGTTCTACAACAGTGTCGGACACTTTAGGTGAAGGTACAACAGAGTATGTGTTCATGATTCTGTCGGGGTATTCTTCTCGTATTTTAGAGATGAGAAGGGTGCCCATACCGGAGCCAGTACCGCCTCCGAGGGAGTGTGTGAGTTGGAATCCTTGTAAACAATCACATGACTCTGCTTCCTTGCGAACTACGTCTAAGACGGAATCGACTAGCTCAGCACCTTCCGTGTAGTGTCCCTTAGCCCAGTTGTTACCGGCGCCGGACTGTCCGAAAACGAAGTTGTCGGGGCGGAAGATCTGTCCGAAGGGTCCCGAGCGGACAGAGTCCATGGTGCCGGGCTCGAGGTCGACGAGGATGGCGCGGGGCACGTACTTGCCTCCGGAGGCCTCATTGTAATAAACATTGATGCGCTCCAGCTGCAAGTCTGAGTCGCCGTGGTAAGCACCGGTGGGGTCGATGCCGTGCTCATCGGAGATGATCTCCCAGAACTGTAACAATGAAAATTGGAGATCGTTTATCGCGACGTTGTATAAGCCGGTCAATAACATGTAATAAAGTGTTTCAATTTGGATATGTATTATTAGTTTACATATAAGGCATGTTCGTGTAAAGGTCTTGCTGATGACTCACAGTCACCAAGGCGACAAGGCGTACAACACAGTGCGACTCCCGCGTCGCCGCCGCATTAACATATTTGCGAGGTCGTAGCGCTATCGATACTAGAGGGAGACGCAAGTAAAATTTAATTTAAAATACCAAGCGTTTGTATCAACGTTAACAAGCTAACCGAAATGAATTATTTGTCTCTGCCGCCCACTTTCCTGTCTTTATGTAACTTATCCTTATAAGGGGAGAACGTACAGTTTCTTCCGTTTCTGTTTTTGAGGTCATAAATAAACTCAGTCGAGGTCTGCGATAGTTTATCCTCCCACAGTATATCTCTTGCCTCTAGGCTCTTGTCGAAAGGAGGAAGATTGTTTGGACTACCGTTTCTCGATATGATTGATACCTTCATTAAATGTTTTTTATGAGATGTATGACAAATAAACAAGCATATTAATATAGCAAAATTTATATTTTTAAAGTTGGTAACATGGCACAAATGGCACTAACGAGGCGAAACCACTATGAAGACAATAGCACATTTGTCAAATTTGGTGGGCGAGCCGTTTGTTAGTTATTTACTTCGAGACGTATTAGTAACAGATTGTTTTTCGATGACTCAGTATGTGTTTTAGTATAACATCCTGCTGAACTAATCGTTAACATTACCGATCTGTTTGTACAATTGGTTACAAATCTATATCAAGATTTATCGTCATTTTTCCAACAATATTTTAAAATTACTTTGCTGATATCGTCTTATCAATATATGCATTATTAAAATTTATCCTTATCAAATTAAATGAATGCACGAATAGTTAGATGATTATTTTGAACTTTTTCAGTGTACATAAAAATAAAAATATAATAAAAATTAAAAGCTGTGTTTATTATGACATATGTATATAATAAACTTATAATTGCAAGGATTTTTTACCGACTTTATGTACTATAGCATCTAGATATATCATAAATAACCAAAAATAAACTAGTTCAGGACATTTTTCTACTCTGTTTATCAATTGATTTTCTTTCAGTCGCTTTTAGTAGAGAGAAGAACTCTAGTGTGATAAAAAAAATCTAAGTTTATTTTTTAATTTATTATTTTAATTATTACCTAACTTTGACAATAGAATTTACAAATAAATAAGACATACAATTTTAAAAACTAATTTAGTGTAATGTTAGAAACTATGCAAATATTCTATTGGAAAAAAAAATACTGAAGATTTAGCACATCGCTAAAACAGTTGCGTCACTAGTTGCTTAGAAAAGTATGAACCAACCATGCAGTATTCAGCCAATATACACATAATATAGTTCAGAGAAACGGTATGATCTCACCGATGAATTCAGACGGTTGGTACGGGCACATTGCCAATTGACTGGAAAACTGCGTGATGTCTTACAATTTTCTAAATGGATTTATTAATGAGAGCACATTAACAGAAAGAATAAAGATCGCTTAAATAAACATTTAAAAAAAACTTTTCATGGTTAATTTCATTTAGGGTTTTCACTCGTCGCCACTCTGTTCATAACATGTTACAGATACACTACGTATTGTGTCCTCCCGTGGCTTATGTCTTACATTTACAACTCTTAAATATTCAAGTGAGCCATACTGGCGATTATTTTCGTACAGACTTAATTCGTATCAATAACTTATTTTATGTACTACATATTTTAACAAAATAAATTGCAACATGTGACCGACCATAAAAATACCTGTATAATTGAAAAGAAGATCAATGTAAAGTAGTGATGTGCTAAATCATTTGGGAATAAGGACTTCTACAGTCCCTCATCTTAATTCGTTTGCCTTTATATAAACTATAATTTTAATCTGCCCACGCACCCTCTGCCGCTTTCTCAATGCCCTCTTATTTTCTCTGTCTTTTATTTTCACAAGAAAGTTTACGTCAGTGTTGAGAACCTATTTACTAAATAATAGATCAAACGTTCGAAATAATAATTTTTCAATTCAGGCCTTCTGAAAATCACCTTATGGCATAAAAGATAATTGTCGATATTCAAACTAGCAATTTTTTTAAAACTGGAATAATACTATTTTTGTTATTAATATTAATACATGCTTCAGTTGAATTTAATTCAATTTACCACACCATTACCATATAAAAAGATAGTTTATACAGGAACATAAACAAACAAATAAAACATTCGTCTCTCCTAAAATGCTCGTCATAGATCAGTTTTAAAAAAAGTTGCAAAATATAAAATGCTCTGCAAATTTTTCATAACAAGTTTTTTGGCGTTTACATTTCATTCTTTCCAAATTATCTATTAAGTTGTAAAAGCGAAATATTTTAAATCTGAAAGACTGATAGTCCAAAATACCTTATTCACTTTAGGCGTTGATTTTAATTCTTTTTATGAATGTCAATACTGCCCACTGCGTCGTATATCTTTTTTTATATATATCATCTACCACGTACTTTTTACAGAATTCTACAACTCAGAATTATAAATCGTTTTATTGGATACACAGATAAGGGTTGTCATTTCCAGATATCACCAACATCGATATAATGCACATTTGAGAATTAAAACTAGCTTAACATGTTACCTAAATTTATTGTCTGGTAAATCAGTAATATGTTTTGACAAGTGTAAAACATTAAACGATTAATTATGTTGCTAGTAATTCCTTGTATTAAAAGTATATTGATATTTTGAACCGATCGAAGAATTATGATATGATGTTATTAATCCAGAGTTCCAAAAAAGATTTGATTTTTACGTAATGGTCTCTAGAAACGATAGATCCTTCAGAGACAAAATAATACGTGTAACATAAAACCTCGTCCGGAATACTTGTAAATCATAAAGCGCAGTTTCCCAACAGACACGCGGATAAAACTATTTTGGCCGACGCGGAAGAAAGTTACGGTTAACGACCTCTCTCCCATATAGCTTCCTATTTAAAATGATCATTAACTATTTTTTCGCGTTCCTCTGACCAAGCATGGCATTTGTGGGACAAATATAATGTGTTTCACGCTTGATTTGAATGTTTCTAATATATAAAATAGCACGAAGATTGCATCGGTCTTTATTATAAAGACACCATTTTTTCTCACTGGGCGAAAACTACTCCATGAGGACCAATTGTCGCAATTTCGCTGTTAATTTGTTGTAGTTATAGCGAATTTACATTTTAAACTAAGAAGAATCGGTTATTTTTACCAAACTATCAATGAAAAATACTAATAACACACATCTATACTTATGTATTAACAAAAAAGGTGCATCCGTTTAATTAAAAAAAACTTTTTTTCATGTTTATGAGCTCAAAGAAATGACTTTTAACATAATACATCTTGATATACCTTTTTTAGTTTCATAACAGCTGCGGGCAATTATTCGTTAACAATATAAAAAATTGAACGTTTTAAAAGACGGCCCATGATTCGTCATTGTTATCAAGGGACGCGGCCGACAACCTTGAACCTGGTTGAAATACAAAACAAGCTTCCCTATTTTGTAACGGTTTTTATAACATGGCGGGAAATAACTCCTATCAGGTTATTCGGAAATTTTTGCTTATATATATTTTCTATACTGGGAAATATATTTTTTATATTGTATTATATACCTTATCTAAGCACTATCAGTCGATATCATGAATAGATTACTTTTATACAATGTATGGATGTAAAAACTATTTTCGTAAAGCCTTTCTCTTTCTAAGGTTTTATAGCTTTCGCCAATCACCTACACAGTAATTTCCAGAAAAATGGTACAATCAGCAAGTTTACAGGAATTATGTCTTAAACAGTTTTTAAAATTAAAAATAACGACACGTGGAATAATTACACAGACCTAAGAGCTGCTCAATTAGAGAATATACTCTTTGATCAATAAAATTCAAATTACCATTAATCATTACAATACTTCTTAGACGTGCACGTAGCTTTACGAAGCAAATCTCTCTGTAGGAGTGATTCTAACCAGACATGACAATTAAGCAATTTACTATATGAAAATTCAACAACGACACAGCAGAAAAACGACGTCTATTCCCCATTTTTACTTTGAAAGAGACGTCACACAAAATGCCGGCCGCTAACGCCGGTGCGTAACGAAATTTTTAACAAAAACAAGAGAATGACGGGAAATTACCTTAGCTCCAATCTGGTTTCCGCATTGTCCGGCCTGGATGTGCACGATTTCCCTCATTTTGATATATCTGAACTAAATAAATTACTTAACACTAATATTTTCTGCTCCGCACGCACCACGCACTTTCGTGGCTGGATGAAGAATAATTTTGTTCCATACCGAGCGATCGACCAAAGCTAGGAATTCGATAGTGTTGTACAACTTTTACAGTTCTATTTGTCGATAAAATTTGCCGCATTGCGACAAGTTTGTGTACATATGTTCATAGCTGTTTGAAATGATACCCATTTCAATTAATTACGATTTTCAAGCATTCATGTACTTTCAAACTAGTAAATCATCAACAACTTTCATCTAATCTCTAATCTCTAATCTTTTTAAATTCAAGAATAAATGTTATCGGTAGTCTGTAGTCTCTCTATTAATGGTGCATATAAGAAAATATAATATTTTGCAATAGGTATTAATCACTGTATTAACTGTAACGGGTAAGTACTTAAATCAAAATCTCATTTGATGTTAAGTGTCTTGTCAAGTGATACTACCGGAACACATCTATAGTAGCTTGGGGTATTAATATTTTATGATTTATTCATAGATAAAATAAGACCTTATTACTGAACAGTTGTGGCCCACTTCTAATAAGTTGCATTGCAACTTAAACTACCATCCAAAACGGATTTTTGTGTGATGAATATGATAATAGCTAGTCTTATACCTGTTAAACATTTATACTATATGGATATATTCGACTGTTATAATAGTTAGGCCAAGCGTCCCCACAAAAAGTAAGTTATATATATTTGATAATGTATCGAGGCTGAGCCAGGCTGAAAATCAACGCTATGTGGTATTGGTGCATAGAATCAGCTGAGCCTATCCCATTGCCAAAATTATTTTATTACGTCATGTTTATTTTTAAGGTTATGTAATATCTTTTGGAAAGAAATCGTTTTATTATTATTATATATACCACGCTAAATTGATCACTCTTGAACTCAACCCTTTCGATTTGACTGAAACTTTTCTATATTTTCATGCCCATTTGTTGAGATTTTTCAGAATTTTCTAAAAATTTTTTAAAGTTATTAATTTATGAAAAAAAATATGTCCTTTATTTTTAAGATTACAACATGTAGTTTGCGGCATAGAGACGGATATTTGTATCGTGAACAAACATAATAATGCTTTGTTTTAGTCCGTCATAACTTGAGTCGGTGAATGTATACATGGGTAGGATACATAGGTATTATACTACTTTCAAGCTGGTAAGACAATAATAATAAATTTATTTTTTGTCTTCCAACAATAATCTTTGTTTTTAAATTGTACTGTACTTTAATCACAAGAGTGTAATATAGTTTTTTAATGTTTATAGGAAAAAAAAATAATTCTGCCAATGAATAGTTTCTTATTCAATGTCTTGTGTTTTATACGTTACCCTAATAATTTTTAAAGGTTGTTCTTACAAATTCAAACATCTGCAAGTAAAACTGTGCATTGGACGCGACTTTATTCACAATTTTATAACTTTAATTTTTTATGAGGAACCCTAATTATTTACGAAAAATAAAAGGCTTGGGCTAAGATACGCGCAGTAACTTCAGTTATCTATCAAAATCTTCCGTCAAAATCGGTCTAGCCGTTCCCGAGATTAGTCGGAATAAACAGACATTAAGAGAAGATAAGAGAAATAAGTAAAAGTCTTCCAATAAAGGACAACAAGGTGAAATTTTAATAAATTTGGTAAAAAAGCTAAGCTTAATTTACAAATAAATATAGATGGATATTGGATAGGCTTATATGCAAGGAAGCAATACGAATATGTCCTTCTTTACAGATCGAATTGTATGTTAGTTATGTATATATGTATGAAAGTATGGAACTGTTATTGATTTTTTTAAATCATGTTTTAATCACTTGTTATATTAAATAAGCATATGAATTAGTTAATTATAACCATTTTATATACATTAAAATCGAAATCGATATACGTTGTTGGTTATCCTTTCACTACACTATGTTCTCAACTGTGTTCCTATTGGTCGGCGTCTCCATCTGCACGTCAATGCAGCCAACATACCGATATTAATTAGAGCGAACCTTTTGACTCTTTTTTTATTTTATTATAGTAAAAAAATATTATATCTATAGGGAACTTATTACCAAAATACTTTTAATATCTTAAGAGTAGGTAAAAAACTTGTTATTTTAGATATAAGTTACTCTTAAAGATCGACAGCGTCATTGATTATTTTATAAGTTACTGTGTTGGTACACCCGGAAAATTTTAAGCCGGTCGGCGCAGCGGTCGTGAATGGCTGAACCACAGAATAATATTACTCCTACCGGGCTGAACCGTCTTGCAAAGAAATATTTAGATGTACAAAATTATTCAGTAGGAATGATGTTACCTTCCCACACTTATTCACCAACAAAATATATTCCCTAAATGAAAACCAATACTGTTCACATTAAATTTACATATAATTTTTTCGTATACGAAAGGTCTATTTTGCATATTATTTTAAATAAAATAATTTTAAAAAATCATAGGTTGATAGATAAATAGATTTTTAAGACGAGTACTCCATTTGCTGGTAATAATATATCTGGGTAATCTATACTTACAATAAAAGGATAGACGGACAAAATACATATTTTAGAAAAAATACCATGATGGGTTCAAACAACACATTTTGATGGTCTTTAAAATTTTTTGTCTATCTGTCCGTCTGCCTGTCTGTTTATTAATTTGTTCACCAATAACGCAAAAAGTACTGGACCGAATTTTATGAAATTGGTATGATTATAGTATATACTCTGTAGTAACGTTTAGATATATGTATATGTATAAATTGTCTGCATGTTTTTTTAATAATTTGTTCAAAAACTATTGAACCGATTTCGATGAAATTTGTTCTTCTTAGTAGTTTATACTCTGTATTAACAATATGTATGTATTTATATATTGTATGAATAGCGCTTATCTAGATTCATTAAATAAACATAATAATGAAGGGTATGCATAATAACATCTATACTAATACATATTATAAACATGTAAAGTTTATGAGTTTGGATGTTCGGGGTAATCTCTGATACTACTGATCCGATTTTGAAATTTTTTTTACTGTTAGAAAGGTATCTTATATATAGGCTACTTTTTATTTTGGTTAATTTGTATTTACAATAATTAATCACAATAAATATATTTGAAGTCAGCAAAAATTATATAATATGGCGTGCGCTGCCTGAAGAGTTTGATATAAGCCCGTTCCGGTGCTTCCGGTGTACAGCCTGGGTCACAATCGCCCAGTCTGTCCTGCGAGGGTCGAACGGAGAGGCCAATATTTCAGGGATGAGGGAGCAGGGCTATAAGGCCTTTAATTGGGGCGCTGAGGCGAGAGGAGCCACTCATCATCACATGGTATGTTGTTTAGGCCGCCATTTAGGCTTATTAGGGTAATAATATCTGGGTGCATAGTTACGGTGGGTTCTGGTCTCAGCCGTATTGCCAAATCAAGGGGGAAAGGTGTGGAGGTTAAACCTAAACCTGCCATTGAACTGGGAAGGCTGTTTGGGAGGTGGCCTGGTCTGGCCGGGGTGACTTTCTCCGCAAGTAGGGGCCTGGACGGGACTGATAGGGTATATATATGAATATATTGGTAATGAGATAGATTGCATCTAAAGGGAGAATATAGGCTGTCTATTAGAACATAATTTCTATCTGAATTTCATGCGAGTGAAGTCGCGGGCACAGCTAGTAAGTATATAAATAAGTAATAAGTATATAATATATAATAAGTTTACTAGGTCTCTCGGTCACGTAAAAGTTCCCTAATATTTAACTGGTCAGGTGTTGGAAGTTGGATTTTTTTTGACCTAGCTAATGCTGTTGACCGGAAGGGCCTTAACAGCTTCACCGAACTTTGGGGGCGAGTGCCGAAGGCACTCAGCCGCAGAAAGGTGACTAGCACAAGGGCTACCAAAGTGATACGAACCTCGCCTTGGCCGTCACTTGAGTGTAAAACTCTCTCGCGAGTTTGAACCTAGCTATTCCCTACATTTTTTATTAATATAAAGAAAAGGTTCCTTACAGGACCTATGTACCTGCGTGTTATGTGCAGGAGTGTGTATGCAGTGTTGTGCGTGTAATGCTCAATGCATGGGTAGTGTCACTGTATCGCGCTGGCGGCGACGTCAAGAGCCTCCCCAGTTAGGGAACGAGACACGTCTTGGGGGGGACCCGGAGTGTGTGCGGGAGCCAAATTAGCTACCTGTCTCCGGCGGCGGGAACGGCGGTTTCGCGGGCGTGGGCGCTGGCATGCATTTAGGTAAGGGAGGAAAAATCCTATTACTACGAGTTATAGTATCGTCGCGATACGATAAGATCCTACACGGCCGACGTATACGACGCGGCTTACGTCCTGGCAAGTACGAGACGGCTCACACGATGAGGGGATTCAGGTGTGTCTCTGCGCGTTCAAAGAATGCGCGACACTGGGTTTTAAAAACGGACCTAATGGAGGGCAGATTGAGATCCCTGTGTAAATCCACAGTTCTCTCGAACCATTGGGCACCTACTGCCTTCCTTACAAAGCAATTCTGAATCCTTAGTAAGGCGTGCATACATGAACGACTAATGTGACCGACGACAGGTGCGCACTACATGATGATGGGTCTGACCACCATCTTGTATAGGGTAATCTTATGGCGAGGGGGCATTTTGCTCTTCCTGTTGTAGAGCGGATAGAGGCGACCTAGCACCATGGAGGTCTGGCGCTTGACTTTTTTAAGGTGGGCTTTGAAAGTCAGTCTGTCATCTAACTGAACTCCTAGGTATCTGACTTCGGAGCTATAAGGGATTTCAGTACCTGCGTACTGGATGAGACTGTGAGGGTCTTTCCTGAGTTTACGGTCTTTGGTAAATAATAACGCGGCGCTCTTACTCGGGTTTATCGCGAGACACCATTTGAAATACCAAGCGCTGAGTTGGTCGACAGCACGTTGGACGTATTTACGTAAGACTGTTTTCTTACGAAAAGCGTAATAAATATTGTATCGTCCGCGTATAGATATAACTGAACTCTTTCGAGATCAGGGAGGTCCGCTAAGTAGAGATTAAATTGGACAGGCGCCAGAATGGAACCTTGGGGGACAACAAGAGATTTTTGTCCTCTATCACCTCTATGAGATGGTTTATAAGGACCCGCTTTTTCGCTGCAGGATGCACACCAGCTCATAGAGTTTTCCCCAATTAAAAAAAATATTACATTAGGTACTTATACTCACAGGAGTGATAGTGAGGCGGCAACATTAAATCCTTTGTTGTTTGCAGCCTCACTCTTTGATAATCGCCGCCACTCGGCTTGCTCGAACAAATTCTTTGACGTGTGCCACCTCAAGGGATACATATCAAATGATTTATTGCTTCTCAATTATTATAAACTAGTTTATTCCAGATTATTCCTTCATTTTGCCTATATAAGCGGGTGGATGGCCCGAACGTTAGTTCAGTTCTATTTGAGCTACCGAGGTGATAACTTGGACAAGCGATATCCTAGCGAACTACTCGAGCCGTCAACTTGCTTCGTGACTTTGTGTGCATCTTGAGCGGTTACTAACTATAGTATGTTATTATAATAAGTTTATTGAACGAAAAGTAAACAAAAATGATGCCTGGTGGAAAGAAACGAAAAGTAGATACAGATGGTCACCAGTTTCAAGAAAAATGGACTGAAGAATTGTTTTTTTATCTTGCACAATGGTAAGCCTATTTGTTTGCTGTGTAATGAACCCATTTCAGTAACGAAAGAATTCAATATAAAGAGGCATGACTCAACTAAGCATGCTACGCTGCACTCACTGACAGGACAATTAAGAACAGACAAAATCCAGAAACCTACCGCAAATTTGGAAAAAAACAGCAACAAATGTTTCATAAACAAAGAACACAACTTGATAATGTTGTGAAAGCAAGTTTTATAGTTAGCTCAAAATTGGCAAAGGCATTAAAACCATTTGCCGAAGGAGCATTTATCAAGGAGTGTACGTTAGAAGATTGCGGTATTTTGTGTCCTGAAAAGAAAAATGAATTTGAAAAAATTAGTTTGTCAAGACGAACTGTTGTTCGACGTATAGAAATGATGGCTAATGATATAAAAACAACATTGACTAACCATATGGCTGGTTTTGAATCATTTTTCATAGCATTAGACGAGAGCACCGATTTGTCTGACACAGCCTAACTTGCTATATTTATTCGAGGTGTTGATAAGGATATCACTGTTACTGAGGAATTTCTTGCTTTACAGCCGCTAAAAGAAATCACTACAGGAGAGGATATTTTTTTATTGAAGTTGAAAAGGTATTCACAAGTATTGGCTTGCCATGGTCAAAATTAATTGGAGTATGCACTGATGGTGCACCTTCTATGGTCGGCTTACGTAAAGGTTTCATCGGAATTTTGAATGAATAAGCAACAGACTTAAATGTGCAAAAAGATTATTTGCTAGTCCTTTATTGAATTATCCACCAACAGAACTTGAGTTCTAAGTCAATTCGACTCCAGAATGTTATGAATGTTGTAGTAAAAACCATCAACTTTATTCGATCCCGAGGGCTTAACTTTCGTCAGTTCAAGGCGTTTTTGGACAAAATATCAGCTGAATATAACGACGTAACATATTATTGTAAAGGCTGAGCAAAAGAAAAATGTTGATACGGTTTTACGAGCTTAGAAATGAGATAGCAGACTTTATGAAAATAAAAGATAAACCACTATCTGAATTAAGTGACCCAAAATGGGTATGTGACTTAGCATTTTGGTCGATCATATTTGAATGATTTAAATTTGAAACTTCAAAAACAAGGACAGTTGGTAAATTATTTGTACGGCCATTTGAAAGTGTTTCAGATCAAACTACGCTTATGGGAGTCACAGATGCTGTCTGGTAACAGTTACCATTTCAACACGCT
Source organism: Samia ricini (assembly GCA_014132275.2). Classification (NCBI taxonomy): domain Eukaryota; kingdom Metazoa; phylum Arthropoda; class Insecta; order Lepidoptera; family Saturniidae; genus Samia; species Samia ricini. Next base: position 18,250,810 of record AP028158.1, read on the forward strand.
CTCTTCGTATGGAAATATTGCTTATGCTTAATATGCTGAAGAACTCATGTTACTGTCGGAACAATTTTCGAACAGATATAGCGACTTTAAAAACATGGAAGACTGTTTCAGTTTATTTGCTACTCCTACAAAAATATAATGTACAAAATACTCCAATACACTTACGAATGGAGTTGATCGAGATTCAAGAAAAGTCACTCCTAAAATCCAAATTTGAAGACGTAGAGTTGTGCGATTTCTACAAAAAATACCTAGAAAAGATAATTTGCCGCAGCTTAGAAAATTCGCAAGAAGATTGATTTGCCCGTTTGGCAGTACTTATAAATGCGAACAGTTCTTTTCATTGATGAAAGTAAATAAATCAACACATCGTAAAGACTGACTGACGATAATTTGACATTGTCGTATTATTTCACGTATTATATCTATCGCAAAAAATATTATCACTACTTTCAAATGCACTAAGTACTTTTATACGCGGCCCGCGAACATATTTGCACGGTAAAGTTTGGCCATCAGCATGTCAAAGGTTGCCCATACCTGATCTATACTATCTATAAATAAAATTGTCTGCCTATAATGTCAAAAAAAATTTCTTCTTACAAAATAAAAATGCATGTATATACGACAACACAATATACAATTTTTTAAATTTTGTCTGTCTGTCCGTCTGTTTGTAATGGGTAATTTCCGGAATGGCTGGACCGATTTTGACGGAGCTCTTTTGGTAGAAAGCTGAAGTTACTTCGGGTAACTTAGGGTACTTTTAATTATCGGAAATAACTATGGTTCCGCGTAAAAAGAAATTCAATACACAGTTTTACGGGCAAGTGCTATAATTTATGCTAGGTTATAAAATAAGAGAAGTAAAAGTTTTGTTTACTGTTGCTGGCAAGGGGGAGACAAATTTGCTTACGTAATACTGGGACGACCCTGACCTGTGCGGACATTACAGCTTCACAGCGCTTGTGTGGCAGACTCTCAAACCTCTTAAGAGGACATGCGGTCGGCAACAGATTTCAAAAGAATGTTTTTTAAAATTCAAAAATATATTTGAGAAATCTATTCCTATCGTTGCGTTCCAAAGAAAGAGTTATAAAACACGAAAGGGACAACTGAGCAGCTCGGGTTGATTTTACCTACGCAAAATAATGAAAACATCACTTCGTAGTACCCTGTTTCCTCCTCCAAAACTGGTCCGATTTTTAGTTTTATTTCAGTTATAGAATAATAAAGATTGAGGCTTTTTTAAATTTTATCTATTATATATTTGTTTAACTAACGTCTGTAAATGACGGTAAAAATCGAGCATTTTTTTCATTTTCAAAGTCTCCTAGTTCCTAAAGTAATTAATTTTTGGAAAAAATCAAAAGGTACGGGCATGTCGGTGGGGTATATATGTTATTTATAGTAAACAAATATTTACCATAATGCTATTATCCAGGGGGGGAAAAACAGTGGGCTACGTTCGTATGGAATAAATGCCGCTCGCATGACCGCTTAACCGAGAATGGCAGTAGCGCATTTGCAACACGACTTATGTTGACTTGTCCATATATAGATAGACAACTGTGCTAATTTTTTATATTGCAAAATCATTACCTACATGTAACTTATAAGTCATGGTGGCACTATGACACTAGATTCAAACTTTTTCTTTGCAAGTATTTCGAAATGAACTCACTGTTTTTTTTAAATCACTAATTTTTTGCCGTGACTTCGCTCGAGTTAAATTTAGAATTAGGTGCAGAGTTAAACCATGTTATTGTGAGACCTACAATTCTCCAGTAAATCTTTTTGATGTTGGTAGTTAAGATTTAGCCTGCGTATATCATGTAAATTGTTTTTTTGAACGATTCGTTTATGAAATATTTATTGTTGTATTTTTGCAAAAAAAGTTTAATTAGAATGTATATATAAATTTTCCTTGGAATAATAGCTAAGTAGAGGAGTTAGTTGAGTTGATTCGACTGGTAAGCCTCGTAGTGGACGGACGTTCGCTACGATCGCTCGCATAAATACGCTTTACGTGTTCGTCTTCGTTTTTCGCCGCCTTCAGAGTTCCTTCACTTGCGTGGCAACAGCCGTTGGATTTTTTCAACGGTTGAGGTGACGCAAGCGCGCGTGCCGCGTCGTGTACCCGGTGTGGGCCTCCCGCACTGAGGTTTTTTTTCTGCGAGCGTTTGGATACTCGATTTTATAATTTATTTATAACTTCGAGTATTCTCGAAAAACGTACTTTTTAGTACGCGCGCGTTCTACGTATACTCACCTTAAGGTGAGGATACGTGTCGCTTCACGACTTTACTAAAACCCACTCTCTCTCGGTGGTGCAGGGTTTAGCAGGTTCCCTGGGGACCCCCTTCTGGGGTCGCCGAATACCGGAATTCGGCGTGTAATCACGTCGAATTTCCTTTTGTCTTACCCGTTATTCCGTTCCTGCGACAAATCCATCCCCTGGGTGCTGTTTGGGCGTCTGACCCACGTCCTCGGCCCTAGGGCTTGATAGGGCTTCCCCCTAGGCTCCGTAGGCTCCCAATTACCTTGAGTCATTGCACTTTGACTCAACGGTCTTTTGCGAGACTCGCGTAGTCTCATAGATTTTTGGCGCGCCCCCCTGCCCCTCATGCAGGGAGGTAGTTCACCCCCCCCTGCCCTCTGCCATCGCGAGATGGCCGATGTAAGTGTTGTGGAGCGAAAGCTCCTTAGGTTCGCTCAACTATTATTAGATAAATCTCCCATACTCGCCCGGGAGTTTAAAAATTTTAGCGCGGATCCCTCATCGCCGGTCATGCCCTCAATCCGTGTTAGAAAACCGGTTCCTAACATCAACGCACCGGAGCGTTCTCGCGCGCCCACACCACCTACAGTTAAGGATAGACGCGATTCGTCCTTTTCGGACTGTCGCTCGCCTTCGCGGTCGCGCTCGCGTTCCCCTTACCGTCGTCCGCACTCGGCGGAACAAATTAATATTAGCACGGGGAATAGTTTTTCCCCTCTGTCCCCCCAGAGCCAGGCAGATAGGCATCCGAGCCTGATGCCTAGGTTCGCCGCTCCCGCAGTCCAATCGTCGTCCGGGTCAGACTCGGACGAGATGGACGTCGCGTATCCCCCGCTAGGGGGTGGTGACTTTGTCAACCCCAAGCGAAAGAATAAGAGGAAGGCGCCGGCCTCCCCGCCGCCTTCCGAGACAGTCCCGAAGATCCTCGCCTAAGAGGAAGCAGCGCGGCAGCTCACTCCGCTGCCCGTCGTTAAACCAACCGCCCCCAAACCTGCGGCTGCGCCGTCTCAGGTGCAGTTGATGTATGAATACGCAGGGTCTTCAACCCGCATTTGACGATATCGAAAAAGCCGAGTGCTTAGCCGATAGCCTCGAGCATCAATGCGCTCCAGTCACCGACAACATTGATGTCGAACACATCTCTGTTGTCGAATCCTCTGTGAAGGACTCCGTCGCTCTTACTCCGGTTGTCCCCCTCTCACCTGTCACCTGTGACGAGGTTGCGACTGCCATCAAGGGCCTTAAGCCCAGAAAGTCCCCCGGTCCCGACGGAATCATCGGGACGAAGTCATCAAACTTCTTCCTCTGCCTCTGGTCGCGTTGCTGGTCTGCATCTTCAATGCGGCCATCAAGAACAACCACTTTCCAGCCGCCTGGAAAGCAGCAATAGTTATAGGGATACACAAACCTGGCAAAGACGCCAGGCAACCCGATAGCTACTGTCCAATCAGCCTTCTTAACACCTTAAGTAAACTCTATGAGCGGATTCTTATGAACCATCTCATAGAGGTGATAGACGACAAAAATCTCTTGCCTCCCCAACAGTTTGGTTTCCGAGCGAGACACTCCTGTGCGCATCAGGTGCTCCGCCTCACGGAGTACATACTCACCAATTTTAATCACCCGCAATTTAATAAATCCTGGTATACGCTCGCAGTCTTCTTCGACGTTGCCAAAGCATTCGACAAGGTCTGGCACACGGGCCTCGTCTACAAACTCACTAGATTAGGTATCCTCGACACTCTGGTTAGAATCATACACGATTACCTCACCGATCGTAGTTTCCGCTATAGAGTAGAGAGCGCTCTCTCTATAGCCCACCCCATACGCGCAGGAGTCCCCCGAGGTTCCATTCTGGCGCCTGTCCTCTTCAATCTCTACTTAGCGGACCTCCCTGATCTCGGAAAGAGTTCAGTTACTGTAGAGTAGAGTCTCGTACTTGCCAGGACGTAAACCGCGTCGTATACGTCGGCCGCAAAGGATCTTATCGTGTCGCGACGATACCATAACTCGTAGTAATAGGATCTTCCCTCCTTTACCTCGTACAAATGCGTGCCAGCGCCCACGCCCGCGTAACCGCCGTTCCCGCCGCCGGGGACAGGCGGCTAACTTTGCTCCCGCACACACTCCGGGTCCCCCTCAGGCGGCGACCCAAGACGTGTCTCGTTCCCCAACTGGGGAGGCTCTTGACGTCACCGCCAGCGCGATACAGTAACACTGCCCATGCAATGAGCAATTACACGCAGAACACTCCATACACCCTTCCTTTTTTTTTATATTAATATAAAAAATGTAGGGATAGCTAGGATGCAACTCGCGAGTGAGTCTTGAGTACTCAGGTGACGGCCAAGCCGAGGTTCGTACCACTTTGGTAGCCCTTGAGCTAGTCACCTTATTGCGGCTGAGTGCCTTCAGCACTCGCCCCCAAAGTTCGGTGAAGCTGTAAAGGCCCTTCCGGTCAACAGCATTAGCTAGGTCAATAAGTAGAGGTGGGCTGTATGGAAATACGTCGCGTGGTTCGGAGGAGTTAGCCGATGAACATACAAAAACGGAAAACAACCCGTGAATCCGACCGCGTTTCATATTTTATTTAGGTGTGAGCGAAAAAGTGCATATAACATTTCATTTATGCTTAACCTAAAAAAAAAACAACTAAATGAAGGAAATGAGAGTCTTTTCTTTTTATTATAATACTAGCTGTGTACCCGCGGCTGCGCCCGCGTTTCATATATTCCTCACTGGATTTACTTTTTTAGCGGATTCCTATTTTTTTTTTGTACTATTATAAAGTAAAAATATTTCTCATAAATCCAACCATTTGCCCGTAAAACTGTGCATTGAATAGGTTTTTTTAAATTTCGAAAATTAAAAGTACCCTAAGTTACCCGGAGTAATTTCACTACCTACCAAAAAAAGTCCCGTCAAGATCCGTCCAGATTTTCTGGAGATTTCCCGGAACAAACAGACAGACAAAAAGTTGAAAAATTGTATTTGTGGTATAGGTATCGTATATTCATTCATATATATATCGGAAACTCGTTATCATCGCGATCGCTCATTGTGGGCATCAGCAGGGATCCGGGCGAGAAGTAAATACTTTGTATGATTCAAATACTATTTTTTATTACACAGTGTAGGTTCGATATACACAGTACAGTTCCTAAGCTAGTGTTCAACCGATAGTACCATAATAATCTCGAATACAGAGTGCACGTTCTTTTATAACGATTACCCTCTCCAATCTAGGCTCTGTACACGTCACTTTGACGTTTGTGTATAGTTGATATCCCGAAGTATTGACCCGGATGCGACATATACATATACATAGTTAAAAAAACTAATTTTGACATTACAAAGAGAAAGTTTAATTTTATTGATTTGTATAGATGAACATAATATGTATAAATACTACGGCAAGTCATACAGAAGACCGAAGAGTATAACCTACCCCTTTGTTTAGAGTTTGTGGACTACGAAATTCGATTGAGACTTGGGCTGTACTGCAGTTTCTCCAACGGTGCCAAGTACTATCGGTACATTAAAGCTTAGAAGGATTTGTACGAAAACGTCACCATGTCAGTCCGATTACAAGACTAGACCTCGAAACCTATACTTTTGCTGCGTGGCATTAGGCAGGGAGATGTTATTTCTCCGAAACTGTTTTCTGCTGCGATCGAGGATATCTTCAAGATTCTGGATTGGAAAGGACTTGGTTTCAGCAAAAACGGCGAGAACATAACACACCTCCGCTTTGCTGATGATATAGTAATCATGGCTGCGACTGCAGAAGACCCAGGTACGATGCTCGGTGACTTCAGTAGAGCCTCCGAACGAGTAGGCCTTAAAATGAACAAGGCCAAGGCAATAGACATGGCTATGTTTGGAGTTTCACTGCGTAATCGAATCAGGAATGAGGAGATCCGCAGAATAACTAAAGTAACCGACATTGCCCGAAGAATTGATAAACTTAAGTGACAATGGGCTGAGCATATTGCTCGCAGAACCGATGCCCTATGCGGCCAACTGGTTCACGGATGGCTACCACGCACCGGAAGACGTAGCGTGGGTAGGCTCTCCACAAAGTGGACCGACGACATGGTGAAGGTCGCTCGAATCCCCTGGATGCGGATGGCGCAAGACCGATCTTTGGGGAGACCTGTGTCCAGCTGTGGACGTCTTTTAATTGAATGGATGGATGCATGTACTTAAGAGTAAATTGAAGAAAAACAGAGTACATAAGAGTAAATATTAAAAAAAATAAGAAACGGTCGATGGAATCCAAAAACTAAAGCCTATAATCATATGAAAAATTCTGCGTCCCGTCCCGTATGTTTTTATAATCTTCCAGAATAGTCCAAATTATTAAAAAAAATAAGAAACGGTCGATGGAATCCAAAAACTAAAGCCTATAATCATATGAAAAATTCTGCGTCCCGTCCCGTATGTTTTTATAATCTTCCAGAACAGTCCAAATTATTAAAAAATTAATACGCATTAAGCGCCTTCTATCATTAATCATCAGAAATAGATATATAATTTGCTTACGTAACCACCACTCATAACACTTCGTCCCCCATATCATCAAAAATAAACAAAACTGTCTCATTATAGTCAGAGTGAAATATTAATGTATTCCCCGCCATATTGATATTATATTATAATTAAAATTCAGTTCACTACTTCCATAAAATGACTCCTTCATACAACGACAAAAAATACATAGATATTGTATAAAAATATCAAAATGTGAATGTACAATGTCTTAGGTATTTATTATGTATATACTATACATATATTTTATATTATATAATTTTGTTCAATTTCAATCAATCCACCAATCTTTTGTTCTCGAATAAGACTAAAACGCATTTATTTACAAACTCTTCTTTCATGTTAAAGACGCCGCGAGTCATTCATATTACTATAACTTTTGATAGTGGACTGATTTTAATGTAATTAAGTTTTCATGTTACCCCGAAATATGCTTTATAATTATCTTTTAGAATTTTTAAAATATACCTAGTACTTTCTAATTGATACCTGTACAGACAAACATTTCTAAAAAATAATAGAAATGTGTTTAATTATCTATTTTTAGCCCCTTGGCTATACACGTGAAATTTACCATTTTATTATTAGTATAGATATACGATACTGTAACCGAAAACACAATTTTTGAAATATTTGTCTGCCTGTCTGTTCCGGCTAATCTCCGGAGCTGCTGGACCGATTTTAATGGGGCTTTTACTGGAAGATTGCTGAAGTTACTCCTCATAACTTAGGCTAGGTACTGTTATTTTTTTTTAAATTATTAGGGTTTTGCGTAAATGAATTTAAAGTAATAAAATTGTGAACAAAATACGATTCAATGGACAGGACCATTAAAATATTACTTTCCAGTGATTAGTATTTAAAAACTATATCATGCAGTGAATGCATACGAAATGCGAGCGGAGCCGTGGGCATACAGCTAGTATAGGATATAATTCTCTGATGATTGCAGTAGGCATATATTTAGTTACGCTAAGTAATGGACTTATATAAATGTAACAAGTTTTAAGGATAAATGTGAATTGAAACTACAAAAATAATTGGAATAATAACCGGATTATTTAACAATACTTTACTAACGTGAAATAATTGATTTATTTAATGAATGTTATGAATTGACATTGTGATATGATTGTGTAACTCTCTGTCATAGAGAACTTAGCCTATACTCTCTCTTAACATAAATTAATAGATCATTTTCAAAATGCAATAAAAAATTTAATTCTTGAAGCAATTAATATATTGTAAACTTTACATGACTAGTTGTGTGCACACGGGTGCACCCGCGTTTTACATATTCTTCACTGCGTTTTAATTTTTTTTTTTAATACGTGAGAACTAATTATTTTCCTCAATTTTTTTTACTAATAAGATAAAGTACAAATATGTATCATAAATTCAAGCAATTGCCCGTAAAAGTGTGCATCGATCGGCTTTTAATCAATTTTTTATGAGTTTTAATTTTTTTACGCTTCCCTAATTATTTTCGAAAATTAAAAGTACCCTAAGTTACGTGGAGTGACTTCAGCAATCTACCAAAAAAGTCCCGTCAAAATCCGTCCAGTTGTTCCGGAGATTAGCTGGAACAATCAGACAGACAAAAATTATATTTTTGGTATCGGTATCGTAAATACATTCATATCTATTCACATGCAGATACACAGGTTTGTCTTTAAAATAAATCCGTAGGGTTTAGGCTAGGGCACATTCAGCGGAATTTTTATTATAAGTAGGTGACAGCTCAAGCCGAGGTTTGTATTAATTTAGTGCCTTTCTGATAGTTACCTTTTTGAACTGAGAGGCTTAAGTTCTCACCATAAAGATTGGTAAAGCTGTCAAGGTCCTTCCGGTCAACAACCTTAGTCAAATCGAAACAAAAAACTTATACCGAGTGGTACCAAATATGAACTACTATCACTGAATAATCATCAAAAGATTCTCAAAATCTCCTTACTGTTTCCAATTTGTTGAGTTATGAAGCTACGACACACTCAGTGACCATGAAACATGAAAAGCATATTCACGTGAATGAAGCCACGGATTTCACCTAGTTAACAGGGGCGTACCTACCGCCGTATCATCAATGGTATGAATCCCGAACGTGTGTAAGCAAAGATTCGTAAAAATGTCATCCACAACTTTTACCCTTCACTTTGGCATCACCAGAGTACCCCTTGTCATTCATCATCTATCCATTCAACCGAAAGACGACCACAGATATACATAGGTCTTCCTCAAAGATCTCCACAAGGACTGGTCTTGCACCACCCGTACCCAGACCTCCTCACCTGGTCTTAGATCCATCTTGTCGGGGGCTTACCCACGCTACATCTTCCGGTAAGCAAATTACACCACTCCTGATTAAGAATAATATAATAAAGCGGAGAAATAAAAGTCCTCTTAAAAAATAAAAACGCGTTTCCAAGCTGATAGACGAATAAAGGATAGACACTTAAAGTGGATTAGTGATTGATGATCACAAGATCACCATTTCTCCCAAAATCTACTATTGATTTGGGAGTATATAAACTGTACAGTACATAAAATGAAAATATATTACTCGACGTACAAAATCTTTGTCTACTATTTTCAAGGTCAGTTCAAATAATTAGACCGGCTTTTCCGCCCACACGGTAGCCTATATATGGTAGGCTAAGAAGGTGGTTCGTAAAAATATCAGCTTTCAAATCCCGAACCCACGCACCCTTCGCATTACGTCCTGGCGGGGCGTTAGTCACGTTCACGTAATGCCAAAATCAATACTTTGTTAGTATAAGGCGATTAGCTAACTAATCTTTCGGAATATACTTTTGGTGATCTAGCCATTAAAATGGGTGAGATGATCGAGCTAAGTTTAAACTAATAGAACCTATGTATCTTACGTTAGTGCATAGTTCGAGAACCCGTTGCCCCCTTTGTGGATCGGTTCCACGAGCAATGTGCCCAGCCCATTTCCACTTAAATTTGGCAATTCTTACTTCAGTTTCTTTCGTTATTCTGCAGATCTCCTCATTTCTAATTCGATCACGCTCGGTTATAAATAAAATTATATTGTTTAAGGTACCACTTATTGTGAAAGGTGTGAAATTTTCTTTCGAAAGATATATGTTTTACATATATCTTATCTATAACGCATGAAGCAAATAACTTCTTTGTAAAAAAATACATGATCTTAAATTCTGTGTGCAAGTAGTAAATTGGGGTATTATTGACATGACCTTACCCCATACCTTATTGCGCCAAAGCGAGTTCGACAACTTTATTCAAAAACGAAACAGAAAACACTTCAAGGGCAGAGATTACTCTATCAATTCTCGTAATAAATCTAAAGAGATCAACAGTAAATATCATTTATGTGACAAAGATAATTAAATAAACGGATAAGATGAAATAATTTGTTTAATTTCTAAGAGATACATTTTATTAAAAACAAGAATTATAAACAAGATCTACACATTTAAAATGTGGTTCAGTCTAATTAATATAAAAAAATCCTTCTTGTTTAACAGAAGAAGGCAAAGCCGACTTCGCGCGTCAAGGAATGTAAAATTTTAATTAATACAACAACAACAAAAATGGCATCCAAATGTTAAGCTGAGCTGAGAACTAATTGTCTATCTCTTCTTGCTCTTGTTCCTCATCGAACTCGGCGTCCTCCTCGATGGTCGCTTCTTGATACTGCTGGTATTCAGATATAAGATCGTTCATGTTGCTCTCCGCCTCCGTGAACTCCATCTCGTCCATGCCCTCGCCGGTGTACCAGTGCAAGAAAGCCTTGCGTCTGAACATAGCGGTGAACTGTTCCGAGATGCGCTTGAACAGCTCCTGGATGGCGGTCGAGTTGCCGATGAAGGTCGCCGCCATCTTCAGTCCGCGGGGCGGGATGTCACACACAGCAGTCTTCACGTTGTTCGGGATCCATTCCACGAAGTACGACGAGTTCTTGTTCTGGATGTTCATCATCTGCTCGTCAACTTCCTTCATGGACATGCGACCGCGGAAGATTGATGCAACGGTGAGGTAGCGGCCGTGACGCGGGTCACACGCCGCCATCATGTTCTTAGCGTCGAACATCTGCTGCGTCAGCTCGGGGACGGTGAGCGCGCGGTACTGCTGACTGCCGCGAGACGTGAGGGGAGCAAAACCAGTAATAAAAAAGTGCAGACGTGGGAATGGCACCATGTTCACTGCCAGCTTACGGAGATCGGCATTCAACTGACCGGGAAACCTGAGGCAGGTGGTAACGCCAGACATGGTCAGCGACACCAGGTGGTTCAAATCACCGTATGTAGGTGTGGATAGTTTCAGCGTGCGGAAGCAGATGTCATAGAGGGCTTCATTGTCAATGCAAAAAGTTTCATCTGTGTTTTCTACTAACTGATGTACCGAAAGTGTGGCATTGTATGGTTCTACAACAGTGTCTGACACTTTAGGTGAAGGTACAACAGAGTATGTGTTCATGATTCTGTCGGGGTATTCTTCTCGTATTTTGGAGATGAGAAGGGTGCCCATACCGGAGCCAGTACCGCCTCCAAGGGAGTGTGTGAGTTGGAATCCTTGTAAACAGTCACATGATTCGGATTCTTTTCGGACTACATCAAGAACTGAATCGACTAGCTCAGCGCCTTCTGTGTAATGTCCCTTAGCCCAGTTGTTACCGGCACCGGACTGTCCGAAAACGAAATTGTCTGGGCGGAAGATCTGTCCGAAGGGTCCCGAGCGGACAGAGTCCATGGTGCCGGGCTCGAGGTCGACGAGGATGGCGCGGGGCACGTACTTGCCTCCGGAGGCCTCATTGTAATAAACATTGATGCGCTCCAGCTGCAAGTCTGAGTCGCCGTGGTAAGCACCGGTGGGGTCGATGCCGTGCTCGTCAGAGATGATTTCCCAGAACTGTAACAATGAACATCTAAGATCAGTATAATTGTGACGTGATGCGCCTAGCATTGCTCATAGAACCGATGCGCGATGAGTTCAACAGGTTCTCGGTAGACGCAGACCCTCACAAGGTGGACCAACGACCTAGTGAAGATCGCGGGAATACGCAGGATGCGGGTTGCGCAAGACCGCTTGTTGTGGAGATCTTTGGGGGAGACTTATGTATGTCCAGCAGTGGATGTCTTTCGGTTGAATGGATGGATGGAGAGTTATCGATTCTCGGCGGCGGTGCACGTTACACTTAATCTATTATGGTATGATTTTGTTTAAAGAAATGCTTGGCGCGATTTGCGTTTGTCATATAACTATGTATATAGAAAAAAAAAATTAAAATGTAATTTTCGAATATAAACATAACAGCATAACACCATTATTAAAAAAAATTGTCCGTCTTCCTTTTTTTGTTGGCTAATTACCGGAACAGCTGAACTGATTTTAACGGGACTTTTTCCGGAAAATAGTTACACGGTGTATCTTGGGCTACTTTTATTTTTCAAAAATAATTGGAGTTCCGCTTAAAACCATTAAAACTCGATGAAATTGTGGGCAAAATACGTGCAAATGCAGTTTTACTGGCAAGTGTTTGAGTTTGAGAGAAAAATCTTTGCTTTCTGCGAGTATCAGAAATGTAAAAATTATTTTGAAACTATATTACACAGTAAATAATTGTACGGAATCTATACTAATAAATACAATTGAATTGCTATCTACCAAAAAAAGGTCCCGTCAAATCGGTACAGCCGTTCCGGAGATTACCCTTTACAGACAGACAAATAAATTTACTAATTGTAGTTTTGGTGTAGATATCGTATATACAATCATATTTATTGAGTACAAAAATTTAATTTTGATATTACAAACAGATACTTCTATTTTATTTATTAGTATACGAGTAGATGTAAGACAGCAAAACCATGGCGCGACGTAGATCCGTTCAAAGAAAATAAATTTTTGTTGTCGTTAATATACACAATTCTAGTGTCTGTCTGTTTGTAATATCAAAATAACAATTTTTTTTACTAAATAGATATGAATGTTTATACGATATCTACACCAAAAATACAATTTTTTAATAATTTTGTCTGTCTGTTTGTTCCGGGTAGTCTCCGATACGGCTGGACTGATTTTGACTGGAGTTTTTTGGTAGGTAGCTGAAATGCGAGGCGCAACCGCGGGCACTCAGCTAAAAGAAAATATGACACACGAGCGGAGCCGCGGGAACAACTCTAAAATGTCCCGACATAGCGTTCGTTACACTCACTTCACTGTTACATGCATCGAGCATTAAAATTCTGTGCTGGAAACTCCTTTCCGCTAGTAATTATAAAAAAAGAGATTTAGAAGTAAAACGTTTTTCTATTTAATACCACCTGTGTGCTGCGCTCGCGTTTCATATATTTTTCACTCCGTAATATAGCTTTTTATTTTTTGACCTTATTAATTAAAAAATAAAATTTGCAAAAAAATTGATACTATTATTAAGAAAAGATATTTATCACAAAAATATAAATACCTGCCAATAAAACTTCATTGAATCGGAAAAAAAGTCCCATCAAAATCTGTTCAGCCGTTCCGGAGTAATGAAGTCTTTGGCCAAAACATAAGCAAAACAAAACTGGTTCAATAAGTAATTTTTAAAATAATCACATCACTCAAGTCCATTAAATGAGTCACAAGTTCTATGCTAATGGACAAGAGCTTTAACTACAGATACAGAAAATACTTTTATTTAAAATACATTAAAGCCTGTTTCTTCATAATAAAAGGCTATTTCTTTTAATTAATGGTTATTTCATTACATCCTTTAACTTTATATTTTTATTCGATTATGGGGTTGAATTTCCATTAGGGGGCGCCGCAGAAATCTCGTCCAGGGCGCTGGTAGTGCTAAAACCAGCACGGAACATATCATACATTCACTCACTTATGACTCATGAAAATAATATTAAAGTACAATAACAAAATCGACTGCTCATTTCCACTTTGAAAAAAGATGTCACAAAGTGCCGATCACTAACGCCCAGCGTGCAAGGGACGTTATTTTTATCAAAAACAAAAGAATAACAAGAAATAACCTTAGCTCCAATCTGGTTTCCGCATTGTCCGGCCTGTATGTGCACGATTTCCCTCATTTTGTTGTATGTGACCTAAATCAATTAGATATTTAACACTAATATTTCTCTGCTCCGCAATGCCACACGCACTCTCATGTACGGGATAAAGAATACTAAGATGTTAAGTTTGCTCCATAGAGTAAAATAATTGTTTTGTTCTGTAGTCTGCATATACTAGGTCTGTTACTAAAATATCGAAATTACTATAAAGAAATATCGATATTTATACACTTTTAGACGAAATATCGATATTGTGATAAAAATATATATATAAATATATATATCGACGGTTGATTTGTTTTAAAAATTATTTATAACACAAAATCATCTTAGAATCTATGAAAAACTTTTTTTAGCCAAAGATCTTAGATTCATGCTTCAAATATTACATTTCATGTCAGCATTGGCTGCCGTTAGTGCAATATCAATAGAAATAATTGCAGAACACAAGATAAGATGAAATTGTTCGCCTACGGTAGGCGCTTCCCTGTGTAAAGAAAAAAAAAAAAATAACTTCATTATTCTAGGATAGATATGAAGACATGCTCTTGAAAAAATTGTCCAATGCAAATAAAGTTTCTGGTAGAAGTTTTGGTACAATGCCTGCTGATTTAAAACAGTATTTTGATCAGCCGATTATTTCAAGGTCATCGAAAATCCAATATTGTTAAAAATATCAAAAGAATTAAGTAAAAGTAAAACGCGGCAGCTCCACTCATCACACACTACCTAGTAAAACCATCCCCTACGTTATCGTCATACTGCCTTAACAGGCCGATGCACGATGAAAACACACTTCGCATTGACCCGGCTGGTGGCATCTAAGCTCCTCAGTGCGACCGGGGTAGCTCCGGTAATAAGGCTACCTACCCAGTGAATTGGAAGGTTGCCCTATTCCCACTTGGTTCGGCTGGGTGATGTTATCTGGATGGCGCTGGATTACACCATCGAGATTCTAACTCTCAAACGTCTGCGCACTAACAAGGTCTTAAACCAGCAGTGCAGAGCCTAGCCGCATTCGGCGGTCGACAATACATGCCGCCTAAAAGGCGCCAACGCAGAATTTACTCTAGCTAAGCCTACAGTAAGTAAAAATAAGAGAAAAAAATCCCGAAGAGAGACCATGTATCTACAAAATATTAATAACAATATTAAAGATCCCAAATAATTATGGAGAAATTTGAAATCATTACTCACATGTCCAGAATCTGAGATTCCGCCTCATCTTACAGATGGTGAAGCTATCAACGATGATTTTTAGATATCCTAGGTTCTATTCAAACTAATATTTCTCAATTGAAGTATTACGAATTTTATCGAATTAGTGACTCAGTTTTTTTCTTTATGCTCTAGCAATTCTCAATATATTGAAAAAGTTATAAATAATAATAAATTTTTACTATTAACTCTACCACAAAGTCTTATACTTACAATAAATATAATCAATATATCTATCTATACTCTTGTTTGAATTTCCATCTTTGGTATTGTCTGCCGTTTACCTAAAAAACACAGATTCAAGATTACAAAGATCTCAGATCTATTATTATTTTACTATGTTTGTCAAAGGCTTGCAAAAGAAAGTAAGTCCTGCAAAAATGACAAACTTTATTGATAAAGAATGTATAATACGTGATGACCAGTCTGGATTCAGAAAGAATAGGAGCATCCTTATTAAACGTTTCTGATAATATTCCTATAGCTCATGATATGAGTATATGTACTCTTTTAGTGTTATTAGACTTTTCCTGTGTATTTGATAGCATAAACATTTCATTGCTTCTTTCAAAGTTAATGTTTTATGAGTTTGACAGAGCTATACAGAGTTACAGGTTTTGTGGTTACTTAAGCAATCAAACTTACATGGTCGAGATAAGTATACCTAATGGATGAATTATTCATTCTTCCCCTAGCACTGTTAGTAGTGGTGTCTTTTAGGGCTCAGTATTGAGACCAATTTTGTTCACACCTTATAGTTCTGATAATATAACCAAATCCATATATGTACATTGTAAATATCACACCTATATAGATGATTTTTAGTATTATATATTTTATATTTTTAAACCTGAAAATTATGTTCGCGTCATTTGTCTAATAAACGAAAACATTGTAAAAATAGTACATTAGTCAAAACGTAATTCATGAAGGAGGAGAAATTGAACATGAACATTTTAAAATCGATATCGAGAATGTATGATGTTGATTGTTCCCACACTATTTTCGTCTGTGTTCCTATTTGTCGGTGTCTCCATATGGATGGTCTCCATCTGCACGTCAATGCAGCCAACACACCGACATAATCAGGGCGAATTCGTTGACTGGTATTTATCTATTACTATACTAACAAGTAAAATTGAAGTGTCTATTTGTAATATGTATCCAAAATATTTTTTTAATAAACACATATGAATGTATTCTATATACACGGAATTTTTAAGATTTTTGTCTGTCTGT
The DNA here is from genome assembly GCA_014132275.2 of Samia ricini. Lineage (NCBI taxonomy): Eukaryota > Metazoa > Arthropoda > Insecta > Lepidoptera > Saturniidae > Samia > Samia ricini. The sequence continues at coordinate 18,267,151 of AP028158.1, forward strand.
CTGTTGTTTGTTCGGGTTAATATCAAGAATGACTGAAACAATTTCGATGGGAATTTTTCTGGCAGGTAGCCGAAGTTACTCCGTATAATTTAGGCTCAAATGTAGCCTAAATTATTAAATATTATTTTTCAAATATTATTAGGGATTCTCGTAAAAAAATTATAACTCATAAAATTGTAAATAAAACCCGATTCAATGCATAGCTTTACTGGGAGATATTTGAATTTGTGCGAAATATCTTTACTTTTTGATAGTCCAAAAAAATCATATTAGGAAAATAATTAGGCTTCCATGTAAACAAAATTAAAACCCAAGAAATTGTAAAACAAAATCATACAATCGTCAGTTTTGCTGACAAGTGCTTGAATTTTGAGAAATATATATGATTTCTACACGCTTTCTTTCTTAATACAAAAAAAATTAAGGAAATAATTAGGGCTCCGTGTATAAAAAGAAGTATATTACGCAGTGAAGAAAATGAAATGCGGAATCCAAAAGGCTGTGAACACTGAATACCTTAAGTCTTTGGTACAAAAAGTGGCACCTAGCGATAAACCGGGGAAAGAGCTCCGCGATCATGTTCTCCGAAGAGAACGACACCACTCCTCGTCCCATTAAATACATAGGAATAGAGATCCTTGGGCTACCGAAGTCAAGTACCTCGGTCTCGTATTAGACGTCCAAATGATTTTCACACCTCACTTTAAGAAAGTCAAGCACCAGACCGCCATGGTGCTAGGGCGGTTATACCCTCTATACAATTCCCGGAGTAAAATGGCCCTCCACCATAAAGTTACTCTGTTTAAAACCGTCGTCAGACCGATCACGACGTATTGCGCTCCTGCCTTTGTCCATAAAGACTCGGCTTCTCTTCAAGTGATTCAGAATAGCTTCGAAAGGAAAGCCGTAGGTGCCCGAAGGTATCAGAGAAATGTGGACTTACACAGAGATCTGATCCTGCCCTCCATTAGCTCCGTAAATCGCTTCGGAGACCTCGAAACGTCCTCACCGACTCCAATGATGAAATCACCGCCGAAAATAGGATCTTTCCCCATCAACCGAGGTAATATGCGTGCCAGCGCCCACGGCCGCGAAACCGCTGTCGAATACGTAAGTCGCGATCTGATACAGGTCATACATACAAGATATACAGGACAATCTTTGATAGGCAGCGTTGAATCAAATAGCGGACGCAGCTTAATTCTCGCTGTTTTTCCGCTGCCCAGAACATGTTCGACTCGTTTATTAAAAGTCAGGCCGGGTTCGATGTATACCCCCAAGTATTTGCCCTGGCGCAACTATTCCAGGTCCTGTCCTTACAGGCGTATAAACGGCTACAGAAACGAGTTGGTACCCGTGAATATCACCTGTTTTCGCAACGTTCATCGAGAGCTTCCAGCGATCCAACCAGTCGCGCAGAGCCTCAAACCCCATACTAACCGCGCCCTATTAAATCACGTGTATTTTTCTGGTACAAAGTGTCAAAAATATTTTCTGAATAAATGATTTCTCATTGGATCCCCCTTTTTTCGAAAACTCGCCCCCGCCTTCTGAATGGATCAATATGGAAAGCATCAATGTGCCAAGAGGTTACAAAAGCTCACCCTGTTGGAAATCCGAACACGGCTTGGGCCGTTGTTAGAGCGAAGTATATTGTGCACAAGGCATCATCGTTCGATAACATCGTATAAGTATGCAAGGTCAACAGCATATGTTATTTCGAAAAACAAAACGTCGTACAACTTTCGCTGCGTGCTTATTCTTATTAAATTATTATTTACAAGTCGAGCGTGTGAACGATTAACGTATGTTATTGTCTCCAATCGAATTCAATAACTCTATTAAAACGAAACTGAAAACATTTTAAGGTCAAATTACTCCATCCATCTATTCTCACAATAAACTGAAGATATCATCTATAAACATGGTTGATAATTAATAAAATAAAACGACAAAATAAAATATTTTTTTGTTTAATTTTTCAACACCTGAAATATATGTTATAATAACAAAAAACAATTTTGAAAAGAGTTAAAACATTAACTGTACATTTTTCAGTTCTATAGAAAAAAAGATTTACTTATTAAAAATCAAGATCTAACTAGATATTTAAAAAGTGGTTCAGTCTTATCGACGAAAATAATATGTTTATTTCCTATTTAACAGCACAGCGCATTAGCTGACTTCGCGTATTTATGAACCAAAGGATGTAAACTTATTACTACAAAAGCAAAATTGACTGAACATCGCATGTAAATGTTAACCAAAGAGATTAGTCGTGTATCTCTTCTTGCTCTAGTTCCTCGTCGAACTCGGGGTCTTCATCGATGGCCGCTTCTTGATACTGCTGGTATTCAGATATAAGATCGTTCATGTTGCTCTCCGCCTCCGTGAACTCCATTTCGTCCATGCCCTCGCCGGTGTACCAGTGCAAGAATGCCTTGCGTCTGAACATAGCGGTGAACTGTTCCGAGATGCGCTTGAACAGCTCCTGGATGGCAGTCGAGTTGCCGATGAAGGTCGCCGCCATCTTCAGTCCGCGGGGCGGGATGTCGCACACGGCGGTCTTCACGTTGTTCGGGATCCATTCCACGAAGTACGACGAGTTCTTGTTCTGGATGTTCATCATCTGCTCGTCAACTTCCTTCATGGACATGCGACCGCGGAAGATGGTTGCGACGGTGAGGTAGCGGCCGTGACGCGGGTCACACGCCGCCATCATGTTCTTAGCGTCGAACATCTGCTGCGTGAGTTCAGGGACGGTGAGCGCGCGGTACTGCTGACTGCCGCGAGACGTGAGGGGAGCAAAACCAGTAATAAAAAAGTGTAAACGTGGGAATGGCACCATATTGACAGCCAGCTTACGGAGATCCGCATTCAACTGACCAGGGAACCTGAGGCAGGTGGTAACACCGGACATAGTCAGCGACACCAGGTGGTTCAAATCACCGTATGTAGGTGTGGATAGTTTCAGCGTGCGGAAGCAGATGTCATAGAGGGCTTCATTGTCAATGCAAAAAGTTTCATCTGTGTTTTCTACTAACTGATGTACCGAAAGTGTGGCATTGTATGGTTCTACAACAGTGTCTGACACTTTGGGCGATGGTACAACAGAATATGTGTTCATGATTCTATCAGGAAATTCTTCCCTTATTTTGGAGATAAGAAGGGTGCCCATACCGGAGCCTGTACCACCTCCAAGGGAGTGTGTGAGTTGGAATCCTTGTAGACAATCACATGACTCTGCTTCCTTGCGAACTACATCCAAGACGGAATCGACGAGCTCAGCACCCTCTGTGTAGTGTCCCTTAGCCCAGTTGTTACCGGCACCGGACTGTCCGAAAACGAAGTTATCGGGGCGAAAGATTTGTCCAAAGGGTCCTGAGCGGACAGAGTCCATGGTGCCAGGCTCGAGGTCAACAAGAACGGCGCGAGGTACATAAGTGCCTCCGGATGCTTCATTGTAATAAACATTAATACGCTCCAGCTGTAAGTCAGAGTCACCATGGTATGCGCCAGTGGGATCAATTCCATGTTCATCAGAGATGATCTCCCAGAACTGTAACAATAGAAAATTGAGAACTAAGCTATTAGTAGATGTGGTATTAATGAAGGGAGGGGGAACTAGCACATTAAAAACATATAAGTGTATCATTAGAAAACTTTAATTACACTAAATGTAAATGGTAAGTAAATGTTATACTATGTCCTAGATTACATAGTATGTTTGAGTTCAAATATCAGGATATTGTGAAAAGTGCTGTTTGTTTATAAAATTGATCTTGTATTTTTGGACAGAGTATACTGTAGAATTAACTCTTCATATTTAACATTATTTTCTACTTTTTGTATATCTTAAAGATCTTGTTCAAGATAATTATATTAAACTGAAATACTTAAAATAACTTATTAAATTATTGCTTTTTTATAAGTGTGCAATGTTTTATACTCATCTGATGTTTTTAGACCTATGAAACATGAGTGGATACATACAAGCAAAAGTAATTTAAAATAATGAACATCCCATCTTGTTTAAATAAATAAATTTATTTAGTAAATCAAGATATTGTCAAGAAAAAGGTAATCATAAGAAATTAGTTATGAATGCAAAGTTAATGTCATAAGGTATAAGGAAAAATCTATAGCTTGTGTCAGTTGCAATGTAAACATATATAGTGCCCAAAAATCCTAGTAAATGTATTTTACTGTAAAAATGTATTTTTAAGTAATTTTAATAATGAAAACATCAATGTTTACCAATGTCAACCCAGAAGTATGAAGTTATTTCTAAATGTAATTAGTGAGTTGAATCAGTTTGTCAATATTATTTATAATCTAAACATAAAACATGGGACATATTTAAACCAAAATACCTAAATATTGAAAAAAGCTTTAAGGTTATGGTTAAATCATGACTAACTTTAATTAATTCAATTACAAATATTCATTTGAAGTATTTATTATATGTTTGTTGAACTATATTGTATTAATTTATTTCATAGATATCTGTAAACTTTTTATTAACAAGTTTTGTTTTATTTTCAATACAAATAATGAAATAAATACTCTTTGGTGAATGAACAGTATGAATATCACATCAATTAAAACATCTACATAATTATAACAAACAGAAAATTACGTCATATATAAATAAATTATTACTAAAATTGATAATATGACAACATTATTAAATATAGATATGACAATGGCTACCTAAAAGGAAACAAGCTCAATTTATTATTTGAGTGAATTGTTACATCAATTCAGTTGGGTCCACATCAATACAATACCATCCTCAATTATATTATTATTTAAGACAGACTTAATAACTTGGTTTGCAGTTACAAGTTGCATAAGCACGTTACATACATGAGCTTTCACTGTGGTTTACAAACTGCTGTCAAATTTCTTATCAAGTAGTAGTCACACCTCTTTTGAGACTCTTCTTACCATCAGGTAAAGTGTCATTTGAAAACCTAGATGAGTCTACCATTAATCACTAAGGATTGCTATGACTTTTAACGTTTAAATATTGTTAATTTTGTATCGTATTATAAGAATCAGCCGCGCCGTACGTACCACGTGGATATTATTACTTGAAATAAAACCTCATCTACACAAAATAGTTTTATTTGTTAAACTAAACGGCACAAGCTTGGCTACAACGACAAAAACAAAATAGTTGGTTTAAATATCCTGAGCCGTCTTGATGCTAATTTTAGTTCAAGTTTAAACTAAAAAAAAAGGAATTTATAACAGAAGACATGGAGAAATCTATAGTTGTACCTACCTTAGCTCCGATCTGGTTTCCGCATTGTCCGGCCTGGACGTGGACGATTTCCCTCATCTTTATTTATGTGAAGTTAATAAAAATTATTTGATAATATTTCTCGAGTAACGTTGATAGTTCTATCAGGTCGGTTGAACTTTTAAAAGTAAGAACAAAATTCCTAAGCGTACCGCCCAACCGATAAATGGAACAAGTAGAAAACAAGTAGCATTAGTGTTGCCATACATCATACGCCAAAAGATTCGAAATAGGCTATAAAATATGTTCAAATTTTTACTTTTAGGTATATAGTATGTAAAATGATGAGTAAAAGGTCATAATCAACAGGAAGTATATTTAAAAAAGTAATTTGATTTTCCTTTAGTACTTTTTCTGGACTTTTCTGCTAATGGTTTTGTTAATTCGGTAATCTTTAATAAAACTTTCGTTTTAATGACTCTTCTTAAAAACGGACATTAGGTCCCAAAGCATTAAAGATCTGTTAACCAAAAAAAAAAACAATCTTTATTTGAACAAATAAATTGTTGGCAATACAGAATAGTGTTGTATCAGTTTATCAGAGTCGTTATTCGATAATATTTACCGTATTGCTGAATTATGATCGCGTCTTACATAAATTAAACGTAAAAGATAGGTGTGTTGGCGTTATTTTTTAAATCATATTAGTTATGGAATGAGCATTATTTTAATATTAAAGTAGTGTGTAAAATCAAAACCATTTTGTGTAATTATTGTATCATATCTTAGTAATTATTTTTTATATATAATTTATAAGAGCAAGCTCTTAGGCGGTAATATTTAGCTGATAAATAGTTAAAAATTGGGAATTAAATGAGAGATGAATGCGCATCACGACAGGACCAGGACAGACGACTGCTTCTTAACTTTTCTGTTACTTCTGCCACTTTCATACTTCCTCTAATGTGCTCATTCTTAATTCTGTCCTTTTTTGTTACCCCGCACATCGATTTTAACATTCGCATCTCAGCGTCTTCTTTCATCCGTCACCTTCATACATACACTGATGTATATCACCTCAAAAGGTGTCTACTTACGTATCTGATTTTAGTAAATATTTTTTATCTATACTAATAAATAAAATTAAAGTGTCTGTTTGTAACGTTCAATATTTTTTCTTACTAAACGATGTTTATTTATATACGATACCTATACGAAAAATACAATTTATAAAATTTTTTCTCTATATATCTGTTTGTAATAGGTAATCTCTGGAACAGCTGGACCAATTTGGACAGGACATTTTTGACAAGTATCTGAAGAAACAATTTTCGAAAAGAATTAAGGTTCCGCATAAAAAACCATAAAAATTTTGGAATAAAATCCGATTCAATGCACAGTTTTACGGTCAAGTAAGTGCTATAATTTAAGAGAAATATTTTTATTGTATTTTATTTATATGAGAAATACTTTATTTGTAGCACTAGTTTTTTTTTTTTTTTTTTCAAAAATAATTATGGTTCCATAGATGAAATTAAAACGCAGTTAAGAATATATGAAACGAGGGCACAGCCTCGGGCACTCAGCTAGTTTATAATAAAAATCGATATCATAATGTTCCCAACACAATGCCGTTTTCCTATTGCTTGCGTTGACGTCATTCTTAACGAACTTTCACGATCGATATTAATAATTTTTCTTACTAAATTTATATATTTGGAAAAAGTAATCAAGAAATTTTGTTTCAGAAAGGCAACGTGTAATATTTTTAAATAAACCTACATTACCTATAAAAACTGCACTATAATGTTTTTTACAATATTAGTTATTTAGCAATCATTTATATTTCGGATAGGTAATTGAAAAGTTCCATGTTTAAATACGCGTTTATATACGACAAATTAAAATTTCAAATTTGAAAAATCAGTACCTAGATTCTTTGAATATTTTTGTTGATTTTGTTTCCGTTGTTAATTATGTCTTCCCATCACTAGTCGTCACTTGCCCGCACATGATGATAATGATCAAATGAAGATGTGATTTTTTTTAGTTAAGGACCAAGAATCAAAAAAGTAAAACTAAAAAAAATATATCCAAATCTGTCCGATAGCTTTTGGATGTGGTCAAAGAGACGAGCCTCTATCATTTCATTTATATACTAGCTGTGCCCGCGACTTCGTTACCGTGGAATTTTCTTTTCTTCTTCAATTTCAATCAATCCGTCAATTTTTTGTTATCGAATTAGACTAAAACGCATTTATTTACCAGCTCTTCTTTCATATTGAATTTGGCTTGAGTTATTTAAATTATTATAATATTAATTAAATAATTTACTGAATTTTTCTAAATTTACTTAGTACTTTCTAACTGATGTCTGCACAACCAAACAAACAGACAGACCGTGATTGATCACAAAATATTGATTTTATCTACTAGATTAAAAAAATAGAGTTTATCGACTTTAAGATAAATTTTTCTCCTTGCATCCCCCTCCCACGTTGTGATATTTTGTGATTTTTTTCGAACACTCATCCCCCGCAATCGATTTATGCTTACGTAATACTTAAGTGGCTCCTAATTGACCGTGAAAAATGCATCAATATCCGTTGCCTGATTTAAGATTAATTAGTTACATTCCTGCCTCGGTGGCCACGTTGTAATACAGTACGTCTGTCGTTCTGAGCCGGGTCAAGTGATATTGGGGATTTCTACTCAGTACCATCTCGGAGTATGGATTTGTGCCCGATATGGCTGTAAAATGTGGGTGGTGTAGTTCACTATTTCTCCTCTGCTTAACCCTTCGGGGATAACAGGACGTGAGGCTATGTTACGTTATATGTAGATACATGATCAACGGACGTCTATCTGTCCTAAACCAACTGCTTAGAAGTGGAGGTCTGTACATTGTAATCTCAAAGACTTGGTCTCGTTAAATTAACGTTACAATCTTGGCCGTGATCGTCAAATGGCGCTTCCTTAACCTAATCATGTTGTTTCAGGTCCTATTAATACCCAGAGTGTGATATGAGCGATGCATCCCTTTAGTATTGCGAAATTTTGCAATATCGACCCTGAGCACGGTTTGAAAAGTCTACATTGTCATGATAAAGGAGATACTCTCATAATAGTTCAAGCCGAGACACGTACAATTAAATGTTGCATCACGCAAGTCATCGTTTTAAAATAGGTAATGGTTTTTTTTTTTTCCAAACAATGTTGTAGAGCTGAGGGTTCTTAACAGCTACACCGGAGTTTGTGGAAAGGGCCTAGAATACTACCTTGATTGGGGTTGTTTTACCTACTACGGAATTCACATAGATAAACTTTTAATTTGATAAAAGATGTCTCTTACAGACTAAATATACTTACCATAAAGTCTGTAACATGTACTGTTTAACTGATTCAACGCTTCCAAACCGAAGGGTCTTGACAGCTGCACGAGATTTTGGAACGAACTCGGCCAAAAATAGCACAGTTGCTAGCGCAAGGGCGCCAAAATGTTAAGAACCTCGGCCTTTGTTCCGTGGAATAAGCTAAGCATAAGGAAAAACAGGGAAAAAGGTCACTTACAGAACTCAAGTATGATGCTAGTCTATTCATTGTTAGTGTATCGCGCTGGCTGAGGCTACAAAAGCTTTCCCTTGTTGGAGACCCGAACACGTCTTGGGCCGCTGCTAGAGCGAAGTATATTATGCAGAAGACAACATCGTTCGATGATGATAAGTACACAAGGTTAAAAACATGTGTATTTCAAAAAACAAAACCTTTCGCTGTGCTTTTATTATTCTTATACTGCTATTTAATAGTCGAGCGTGTGAACTACTGACGCATATGTTATTGTCTCAAAACGAATTCGATAACTCTATTCAAAGGAAACTGAAAACATTTTAAGGTCACATTACTTCATCAATACTCGGTAATGAATCGAAAGAGATTAATGGTGTTGACACACGTACGGACCGGAACGCGGACATAGTACGGCGGGCAGCCGATGTTATCAGTCCCTTAAGTAGGGATAGGAATCCTCTCCAAAGATCGATTCGAATCTATGTTTGATAAATCCATTCGCATAACATTGAGGCCCAAAAGATACATCTTTCAAACTAATTAAATAACGATTATTAGAGAGTCCTTTTTGTTTTCTACGATATGATAATGATGTGTAAATAGGCAAAAATAAAACAGTTTAGTATCATTTTTCCTTAATAGGTTAGGCATTCTTCTTTTTTTGCTTAGTTGCTACTGATGACCTTTGTTGTTGTTGAATCAATTATTGATGATGACTGATGAAATTGTTGTTAATAAAAAACATTTTTTTTGCAATAAATGATGATTATAGTCTAATTTCGTCCACTGAAATAAAAGTAACTAACACAAATAAAAAGTCAAATCAAACAAATAAGAAAAATGCTGATCTCTTGGACCTTAATGTTTTGTGAATCGATCTTTTTGACAAATTTTATTCCATCCCTACTTAGGTGACTGATGACATCGGCCGCTCGACATATCATGCCCGCGGTCCGGTCCGTACGTGTATTAACAGCATAAATGTCATTTATATGACGAATATAATAAAACGATAATATAAAATAATTTGTTTAATTTTAAACACTTGAATTATTTATAAAATATATTTTCTAATAACAATTTTGAGAGGAATTAAATCCTTACATATTTAGTTCGATATAAAAAAGAGATTAAAAATGAGAATTAAAAACCAAGATCTAGATATTTAAAAATATGGTTCAGTCTTATCAACAAAAAATATGTTACCTTTCTGTTTAACAGCAAAGCGCAAAACCGACACCGATAAAGAAACCAATACAAAGGGATGTAAACTTATACCAAAACAACAACAGCATTCATAACTGGCAGAAAATGGCGTGCAAATGTTAACCTAAGAGTTTAGTTGTCCATGTCTTCATGCTCAAGTTCCTCGTCGAACTCTGGATCCTCATCGATGGTCGCTTCTTGATACTGCTGGTATTCAGATATAAGATCGTTCATGTTGCTCTCCGCTTCCGTGAACTCCATTTCGTCCATACCCTCGCCGGTGTACCAGTGCAAGAAAGCCTTGCGTCTGAACATAGCGGTGAACTGTTCCGAGATGCGCTTAAACAGCTCCTGGATGGCGGTCGAGTTGCCGATGAAGGTCGCCGCCATCTTCAGTCCGCGGGGCGGGATGTCGCACACGGCGGTCTTCACGTTGTTCGGGATCCATTCCACGAAGTACGACGAGTTCTTGTTCTGGATGTTCATCATCTGCTCGTCAACTTCCTTCATGGACATGCGACCGCGGAAGATGGTTGCGACGGTGAGGTAGCGGCCGTGACGCGGGTCACACGCCGCCATCATGTTCTTAGCGTCGAACATCTGCTGCGTGAGCTCGGGGACGGTGAGCGCGCGGTACTGCTGACTGCCGCGGGATGTGAGGGGAGCGAAACCAGAAATAAAAAAGTGCAAACGTGGGAATGGCACCATGTTCACAGCCAGCTTGCGGAGATCCGCATTCAACTGACCGGGGAACCTGAGGCAGGTGGTAACACCAGACATGGTCAGCGACACCAGGTGGTTCAAGTCGCCGTACGTGGGTGTGGATAGTTTGAGTGTGCGGAAGCAGATGTCATAGAGTGCTTCATTATCAATGCAAAAAGTTTCGTCTGTGTTTTCTACTAACTGATGTACCGAAAGTGTGGCATTGTATGGTTCTACAACAGTGTCTGACACTTTGGGCGATGGTACAACAGAATATGTGTTCATGATTCTATCAGGAAATTCTTCCCTTATTTTGGAGATAAGAAGGGTGCCCATACCGGAACCAGTACCTCCTCCGAGGGAGTGTGTGAGTTGGAATCCTTGTAGACAATCGCATGACTCTGCTTCCTTGCGAACTACATCTAAGACGGAATCGACGAGCTCAGCACCCTCTGTGTAGTGTCCCTTAGCCCAGTTGTTACCGGCACCGGACTGTCCGAAAACGAAGTTGTCGGGACGGAAGATCTGTCCAAAGGGCCCCGAGCGGACTGAGTCCATTGTGCCTGGCTCTAGGTCAACAAGAACGGCGCGAGGCACGTAAGTGCCTCCAGATGCTTCCTTGTAGTAAACATTAATGCGCTCTCGCTGTAAGTCTGAGTCACCATGGTATGCACCGGTGGGATCGATTCCATGTTCATCAGAGATGATCTCCCAGAACTGTAACAATGGAAAATTGAGATCAGTATTAACCCAGCTTTTCCTGTTGAATATGTCTAGAAGAGTAATTTTCTGCAATAAAGATGTAGATTTTATACAAATTTCGATTGGATGGGTTAACAAAGGTATTGGTTAAAAAATGACAGATTTTTTTAATTTTACCAACCTGTTAGTAGTAATGGGTTTTAATGAAGATGGCCCAAGCGGAGCGGAGGGACTAGCACACCAAAAAATATATAAATGATCATTGGAAAATTTTCATTAGACTAAATAATGTAAATGGTAAATTTTATACTGTATCAAACTGATATTTGAGAAAAAAGTTAACAATGAATACTTTTAAGAAGTATAGATAGATACTATAAAAACTTAAAAGTAGAAAATGTTTGTTTTTAATATGCAGAGTTTGCTGTATAACATTAATGTTCATGGGTTTATTTTAAATGTAATTGAAAAAGTTCTGTTGGTATTAAATTGGGAATTATCAATCAAATAATTAATTTGATTATAAAAATGTGGAGAGTAATTTATTTTATGCTTATATATATATATATATATATATATATATATATATATATATTAATTACAAATATATCTAATAATAATATCACATTACAGTATACATCAATAGTTACTAAAATTTATAATGTAAAACATTATTAAATATAGGTATGACAATGGGTACCTAAAAGGACACAAGCTTAACTTATGATGTGAGTAAATTGTTACAAGAATTCAGATGGTCCACTTTAATACAATACTATCCTCAATTACATTATTATTTAGTTATTATTAATAATTTGGTTTGCAGTACAAGCACATTACGTGCATAAGCTTTCACTGTGGTTCATAAACTGCTGTCAAATTTCTTGTCAAGTAGTGGTCACACCTCTTCTGAGACTCTTCTTATCATCAGGTGAAATGTCATTTGACAAGCTAGATGAGTCTACCGTGTATCAAATGGTAAGAATCAGTCGCGCCGTACGTAACACGTGGATATTATTACTTCAAATAAAACCTTACACCAAAGTAGTTTTTTTGTTAAACCAACAACCACAGGCTGGCCCACGACGACAAAAACAAAATAGTTTGTTTAAATATCCTGAGCCGTTATGACGCTAATTTTAAATTAATGTAAAAAAAAGAAAACATTAATAACCCAAGACATGGAGAAATCTAAAGTTGTACCTACCTTAGCTCCGATCTGATTTCCGCATTGTCCGGCCTGGACGTGGACAATTTCCCTCATCTTGCTTAATTTGAAATTAATCAATAATTTTATAATATTTCTCGAGTAACGTCAATACTTTTATCAGGTCAGTTGAACTTTTAAAATTAAGAACAAAATTCCCTAACCGTACCGCCCGATTGATAAGAAGAAAACAATTTTTTATTAACTTGTTTAACGGCCCTGGGTTCATGCCCTTTTAAGCCCGAGTAGAAAAGTAGCAGCAGTGTTGCCAGTAAAACTACGCCAAAAGATTCGAATTTTGCTATAAAATATGTTCTAATTTTTGCTTTTACGTATATAGTGTGTATAATGATAAGTTAAAAGTCATAATCGTAAGGAAGTATATTTAAAACAGTACTTTGATCTTCCTTAAGTACTGTTTCCTACATTTTTCTGCTAATCGCTTTTTAACTCGGCGATCATTGATAAACTTTCGTTTAAATTGTTGGCAATACAGTGAAGTGAACAGTTTATCAGAGTCGTTATTCGATAAAATTTACCGCATTGCTGCATTATGATCGCGTGTTACATAAATTAAATGTAAAAAATTTAGGTATGCTGGCGTTATAATTTAAATCTTAATAGTTCTAGATACGACATTATTTTAATCTTAAAGTAGTGTTTTACACACAAAACCATTTTGAGTAATTATTGTTTTATTTATTAGTTACTATTTATATATCATTTTAAAAGTGGATCCTCTTGGGCGGTGATTCGATATTAGATGAAAATTTTCAATATAATTTCAACGATGAATTACTTAAAGAGCAGAAAAATACTACGTAGAGAGAAAGAAACAGTTTTCTGATCCGATTGTGCCAAACTATTATAAATATTTCCTAACAAAAAAAATCTTTGTCAACGCATGGCATTGACAGTTATCTATACTAATAAATAAGACTGAAGTGTCTGTTTCAAATGTTAAATTTTAAATTAAAATAGATATGAATGTATATACGATACCTATATATACCAAAAATACAATTTTTTAAAATTTTTGTCTGTCTGTCTGTTTGTAATGGGTAATCTCCGGAACAGCTGGACCGATTTTAACGGGACGTTTTTGGTAGATTGCTGAAGTTATTCCGGGGTTTTTAGGATACTAATAATTTTCAAAAATAATTAGGGACCCGCGAAAAAAAAATCATAAACATTTGAATACAATCCGATTCAATGCACAGATTTACGGGTAAGTGGTATCATATATAATAATTTACTTATATCTCATTATTTCTCTTAAATAAAGTCTTAGTGATTTTTTTTTTTTTGGGATTTAATTACGGTTCAGTATAACAAAATTAAAACGCAGTGAAGAACATGTGAAACACGGGCGCGGCCGCTGGCAGACAGCTAGTTTATAACAAAATCGATATCATTGTTTTCCCAACACAGAGGTCTGTATTCCATGCTTGCGATGACTACATTGACTTGATTCAGTGTTCCCAAATTGTATCTTTGTCATATTCTTCACTGTGTCACATAGTTTTTAAATAATTTATACTTAACCTAAAAAAAAAACAAATGAATGAAGAAAAATGAGTCTTGTTTTTATTAGCGGAAAAAATGAACTTAAGAGTAAATCTAAAAAAAATGAGAAAAGGTCGATGGAATACAAAAAATAATAACCACAAACGAAAAATTCCGCATCGAATGATAGTAGCCCGATCCAATAGTAGTAATTTAACCTAGCTAACGATGTTTACCGGAAGAGCCTTTACAGCTTCACCGAACTTTGGGGACGAGTGGTGAAGGCATTCAGCCACAAAAGGTAACTAGGGTTACCAAAGTGGTACAAACCTCGGCTTGGTCGTTACCTGAGTGTGAAAACTCCCGCGGAATTTTTCCCTATATATTTTATTTAACATAAAAAAAGATTCCGTGCGTGTAATGCTCAATGCATGAACAGTGTCACTGTATCGCGCTGACGGCGACGTCAAGAACTTCCACAGTTGGGGAACGAGACATGTCTTGGGTCACCGCCTGAGGGGGACCCGGAGAGTGTGCAGCAGCAAAGTCAGCCGTCTGCCCCGGCGGCGGGAAGAAGTCCCATCCCGACATGTTCATTAGATTTGTGGTGATGGTGCATTATAGTGACCCCATTTTTCTTATAAGTAAGAGTAGTAAAATTGCATTTTGTCCTCCTGAGACTTTCATGCACTAGTATAACACTGCACTCCACATCCCTGCATACTACACGAATACGCCTGTGTTCTGTAAGGGGTCTTTAGATCCGTAGTGTCTTTTAACTTAGGTATAACTAGGGCAAATTCCACAGAATTTTAGTCTCGGATACCTTTAGTCTTGTAGGTCCATATCACTTTGGTGCCTTTGCACTAGACTCAAAAGTTCGGTGAACCAGTCAAGGGCCTAAAGGTCAACAGCGTTTAGTCAATTCGAAAAAAAAACTAGGCAGCCATAGGGACTTCCCACAGAAAAGAAAATTCGAAACTTTGGAAAAACATTTTTTGATAGTTTCATATTCATAATTTCTTAACTGAAATTATTAACATAACCACAAATATACCATCTGTTTCGTTTTTACATCTATTTAAGCTTCGAGCAATATATTACGTACATTTTTATATAGTTGATTCAAAATCAAAACGTACGATAGGCTGTGTAAGTATACATTTTATTACTCTCTGAGATACTGTAGCATGTTGACAGATGACGTCATAGCATAGGTAGGTCTGGTAGAAAATGCATTATGGCATTAAGTTCGCCTGTGTACAGATTATTGACACAATAAAGGATTCATTCATTAAGTTTACCCCCTACCGAGAATCGCTCAACGACTTATGGTGATAGGACATTTTCTCATGGTTTTAGGGCATTTCCTAATGATGCCCGCTTGTGTAGCTACAGCCCTTAAGTTTGTAAACCTGCCAGCAAATACCAATAGGTGCGTTCCGGCAGTATCACTTGAGAACCAGTACCTAGGTTTAGTGTGTTTACCATCTTGGACTACATCGTCACTTAACATGAGGTGAGATTGTGGTTAAAGCAATGAGCCTATTTTCGTATTTAAAAAAAGACTAAAGAAGTTTTCACTTCAAAAAACCTCCACGTGATCTTGATAGCCTATATTTAATTACCATGTTTTTTTCTTTCAATCTGACTTAATACCGAATGAGGATACAAAAGTTGTATGAAAATCGGCTTTAGATAGCGTAGTATCGATCAATAATAGGTCATTCACTCTTGAGAGCTACGTTGAAATGTTTCGACCACACCCCATAGACTGGTGTTGGTGTTCTGCGGCAGTAATATTTTAAAAGTTTCCTTCAAAAAGTTGGCGTTTTCACCGGATCGGAAATTGCGGCCGCGTCGTTTGTTACGTGACCCAATTTGCATAGATACTAACATCTCCTCCGTCTTCTGTTCTAAATTATAATATAAATTCTGATGCTTAAATACTGCATAGATTTTATTTCATAATATGACTTTGCCGTTTCACTTTTGCCCTCCGTTTCGTCCATTTTGACTTTAGAAATGGATATAGTCAAGAGAAGCGATGATGGCTTAATTGATAGTGTGATAGGGTTTCGCGTCAGCTTTCGGTGAAGGAAAACATCGTGAGGGAACTAAGCATGGTAGTAGGGCATTTTTATAATAATGCCCGTTTGGGTAGCGCAAATTAGAAAGCCTGTCGCCAAATACCAATAGGTAGGTGTGTTCGGGCAGCATCACTTCATGGACCACATCGTCAGTTAACATCAGGTGAAATTGTGGTCAAAGCATTGAGATTATAGGTACCGTGTAAAAAAAAAGAAAACAAACTGTGTTTTGTGAGTCAACCATAGGAGATAGAGATGTGCCATCGTGAAGTTTTCTAAAGGATTCTTGTAGGACCATAATTCATTAGTATATCATTTTTATGAATTTCTCAAGATTTAGCCTACGTAAGCCTAAAAATGATTGTTTGGCGACTTGATCATGAAATATTGATTTTATATACTAACAAAGAGCCTTCTATACCGTATGGCGTACAGATCAATCGTTCCCAAGCAATGGTCCGCGAACAACCAGTGGTCTGCAGGAGCTAAAATATGGTTTCAAATTTCGTGGAAGGTACATCGCCGCAATGCAATCAGCGAACTCGCTTGCTAGAAGGATGTGGACTGCCGAGGTTGGTGGAGTGGCTTTGAACAATAATATTAGTCCCAAGATTACCGAATTCTTGAAGAAAATCTAAACTCAAACATCACAATTATAAAGGATAACTTTCTACCAAAGATGTTTTCGTAATAAGAAATACAGAAGTAACGATTTATCTGCATTTATTATCGAAAGAACACCGTGGCGCAGCGTGCTAATTAAAAATCTTCTCTCAAGATGAAAGCCTGCCCAGTAGTACGACATTTATAGCCATGTCTTATTTACACGTAATAAACTCAGCACGAATCAGCCCATATAAAGTCAGTCGTATTGTTAAAACTAGTGACTCAGTGCATACAATTATCAATGCGGCCATCTGTTCGATTCTTTCCATGTATGTAACGGCTGGTGTTGCCACGAATGAAAACTTTTCCAAGAACGTCACATTTTATGAACTATCCGTAGATACATTAATTCGATAAAAATCTTCATTAGTGATACCAGTACATTATAAATATTATATCACTTGGCTTTGCTAATATATAATGATTTTTAATATCGTCAACCATTATTATTTGCATTTTAACTGTTATACATTTATAATCTAAAACTTTCTGGGCATATTTCAAAACCTGGTTTTTCGCATCTTTACTTTTTTGTAAGTGAAACTTCTTTGTACGTAGATCATACGGTAATTAACAACGTCAAAATTTTGTAAACTAAAAGACAGAATAAGTAGCGAGAGAGAAAAACACAAAAGTAATAAGCACATTATAATTTATTTTAGATTTATTACTTACTACTTTTGGAGTTGTATTAATTCTTGAAAAAGCGTTGTTATAAAAAATTGGCATACATATTTTTTTACATGATTATATAAACGTTTGCAAAGTAATTTCCTTTTGGTTTTTTTTATTCAACGTACCCAAAGAAGGTTTAATTCGAATTTCAAAAGATTACTCGTCGTAGTTATTCTGCCAACGCAATCATGTTTTTTTTTCTTTACTTTCCGCCTCGTAATATACCATAATATTAGTTCTGGTAACCCTAGAATAGACATACCCAGAGATAAATAATAAAAGGCGTGTCTTTGTATGTAGCTGTGTCTTCTGAGTACAAATTTCTCCGCAACATAATATGATGCTATACGCCGCCGCAACATGATCTGTTAGTCTGACGAAGATTTAACAGATTTTAATATTCATTACCGCTTTTCAATAAAACCATAATTATTTATGAATTACATGTAAAGAGTGTGATAATGTTAGGAATAATACTGAGCTACTTATAAAAATCAATTTGTCACACAAACATTGCCAGCAATGTATACTGACCATTCGCTAATTTTAAGACTTTTCATAACAAGTACATACTTAATATATTCTGTGAAACAAACTTGATTATATTCATATGTATAGAATTTCGCAAACCATCCTCCGCGTGAGTCATACATCACTTGTATATTTTACTAGTGTTGGGGCAATGATATTGTTGGTATGTTGATATTGTCGGGGAATCATTCGAAGATTATCTATACTAATAAATAAAATTGTAGTGTCTGTTTGCAATGTCAAGATTTTTTTTTTACAAAATAGATAGCCGTGCGGTGCCGGCTAAGAGTAGTACCACCCCATATCTCCCCGTGGTTGTCGTAAAAGGCGATTAAGGGATATGAACCTCTGCAGCATCATCCTCTGGGTACCAAAAAACACCTTACTCCGATCGCTAGCCCGCCTGCCAAGCGTGGCGATTATGGAAATACCTCCCTTAGTGGTGGAGACTTATGTCCAGTAGTGGACGTCTTATGGTTGAATGAATGAACGAATGAACTAAATAGATATGGATGGTATACACAACACCTATATCAAAAATGCAATTTTTAATTTTTGTCTGTCTGTTTGTTCTGGGTACTCTCCGGAACGGCTGGACGGATTTTAACGGAACTTTTTTAGGTAGATAATTTTTGGACTTTTAATTTTAGAAAATAATTAGGGAGCCGCA
This sequence comes from Samia ricini, assembly GCA_014132275.2. Lineage (NCBI taxonomy): Eukaryota > Metazoa > Arthropoda > Insecta > Lepidoptera > Saturniidae > Samia > Samia ricini. Next base: position 18,285,921 of record AP028158.1, read on the forward strand.
TAAAAAAATTAAAACTCATAAAAAATGAATAAAATTCGATTCAATGCACAATTTTACGGGCAAGTGCTTGAATTTATGAGAAATAATTTTACTTTATCTTAGTACTTAAGAAAAAAATAGTGTTCCACATATTTTTTATACTATATAAGCTCAGTGCTTTGACCACAATCTCACCTGATGTTAAGTGACGATGTGGTCCAGGATGGTTAAACACACTAAACCTAGGTACTGGTTCTCAAGTGATGCTGCCGGAACACACCTATTGGTATTTGGCGACAGGTTTTCAAACTTGAGGGTGGTTGAACTCGCCCAAAAAGATACGGTGAAGCTGTTAAGGCCCTTCCGGTCAACAGCATTAGCTAGTTTAGAAAAAAAATCTTGAGGGTCGTAGCTTCCCCAGGTGGGCATTGTTAGAAAATACCCACATCTCTGTGCGTCCGCTAACATTAGCTAAGACTATGATTTGTACAGTTTTTATATGAAGAAAAAATTTGACGCGATTGACGCGGAATCCGGCCGCACTACACAACGCGACATCGTTGCTTTGAAATTAAATTAAAAATCCAGTGAAGAATATATGAAACGCAGGCGTAGCCGCGGGCACACAGTTAGTAAAAAAAATAAACTATATTAAAACCAAGCAACGTCGAACCAGGTCTGAAAGAAGTGAAATTTGTTTGCCTGCGTTGGGAGTAAAATTTCAAAATCACTACAATACTCATCCTCGACTTGGAATGTTGTCGTGCATATAATTCTGCAGAAATAATCATAGAAAAATCTATTCGTATGATTTAGTTATACATAATTATGTAAGTTATGCGTGTATGTATTTATCTGACAATTGTACTTCGCCGAACTAATAAAGAGCGTTTAAAAAATTGGTTCAGCACAGATATTCACTTTTTACTTTATGTGACTAGTATGAACTTGTGCCATTGTATCGTAGTGCTAAGAGCCCTCGCCTTGGTGTAGCTGTCAAGGCCCTTCCAGTCAAAAGCTAGTCAAAAAATGTATCGTGGCTATTAGTTGGATTCCAGTTATCTGACCGTTAAAGCGATAATGACTTAGTGGTAGTGCGGTCGGATACCCCATTGATGGAAGTACTATTAAACCATATCCCATTGAAGAAAAAAATATGATAATACCATAGCATAGCGGTAAGGTTGTTGCTAAAGGCTTCTGTATAGCTACCACTCTTAAGTTTGAAAATCTATCGCCAAGCATCTCTAATTGTGTTCCGGGAATATTATTTCAGATTCAGTATCAGAATGAATTGGTGACAGGTATCTAGTGTGATTCGTATTTTGTAAATACAGATTTTAGTCAATGTCGAAAAAAGGAAAAAATTAACGGTTTTATCGATTAATCAGTAACGAGCAATTGAGTACATCACTACTCCCGAATTGCGTACTCTCTCGCAGCCCGTATTTAAGACGAATATGGTTCGATCGTTACATAACCAATTATTATCTCGAAAAAATACTTCGACCATATTGCCAACTGACATACAAATATGGCCAGTCACTTATAGGTTTATATTATTCAAGCAATATGTAGTGCAAGTAAATGTGACTTATAATATTAGGCTACTTTTGCCCTGCGGCTTGTATGTAACTATTCTAATCAATTAAACTTTGTAATGTATCTGTGTTATATAATATATCTAAGTATACGAATATTATTGTATATTTTACGATTTACGATTATTATATATTGTTATATTCTAATAAATATTCTAATTTCAAATTATTAGTTTTTTGTACCTAATATATATGAATATATATACGATACCAATACCAAACTTTTAAAATTTAGTCTGTCTGTCTATTTATTCCGGATAATCTTCGAAACGGCTGGACCATTTTTGACGGGACGTCTTTTTTAGTAGATGTCTGAAGTTACTCCGCGTATATATCGAAGTTAGCAGAAGTAGATTAATAAAGTAATTAAGTTTTTATTTACATTTTAGTAGTTTATTCGTTAGAAGTCGGTTTTGTTTTTAGTTAAAAAAGTTTTTAAATTATAAGTAACATCGGATCCTAGGATCCTTCATAACAGTGGGAAGAAGAAATCGACTCCTAAATAAAATTATTAGTAATTACGATAGTAAATATGGCCTTATCTTTCTTAAAATATACATAAACATAACATAATTAAGTTACGAAGTCCATCTCTACGTTTATTTTATGAGATAATAACAGTTATCTCAAAAACTGATGCATTGTACGCTTCTGCATTAATTGATTAACAAGGGTCATTCGTCGACGGCCATTTTGAAATGGTAATTGTCTTGTCATGTAGGGTTGTACTTGCACAGATTTTGGCGAAAACTGTAATTCTATTTCAGACCGGTAATATTTGTAATATGTACAGATAACAATTATGTACCAGTTATTAATATGCCTTAACGACATATTATTTTTAAAAAACTTTATGAAAAATACCCCTTTTAGAAAATGTCTTATAAAATTGTTGGAAATGGAATTGTTTGACCGATCCCAAAATATACTATGGAGGCCGAACTTTTTCTTCTTTAATAATATTTTATAGTTATGTCATATTTTCTTGAACTTCTATTCCTTATTATTTTTTTTTATCTTTTTCTCTTATTATGAGTAAAGACGTTTTATAATATTAATTATTTTTTAACAATTGGTTTTCTTAACCATTTTATTTTTTTAGATCCAAAAAAGATCCAAATATGAACAAATCGTTTTTTTTTTTTCAATTTATCTATTTCCTAAAACAACAAAAGATGTTGTTACATTAAAATCAAACAAATCTAGACGTGGTATTATAAAACTGACTAGTTTGTTTGTTTGAATGCGTTTATCTCAATATGTACCTATTCAATTAGAAATCTTGTAACAGGAGTCAGGACGAAGGAGTTAAACAGTAGCCAAAAATGTCTGACAATCCGGCAAACTGTAGTCAAGTACGCTAAGCAATTAGGTTGTACGGGTGACAATTAACCGCTTGTATAATCAAAACTTAACACAGACGAAGCCATCTACAAAAGCTAGTATTAAGTCAAACGTACAGACTGTAAATTTGTGATTGACTGTTTAAATAAATATGTTAAAACAATTACTTATAAGTATGTATGTGTATTAAAATCGTTTTTATTCATGACTACATTGGTTCTTTTAAAAAGAAGTGTATCTGTTGAGTGATTGGTAGATAGCTGAAGTTGCTCCGGGTAACTCCAGGTACTTTTAATGTTCGAAAATAATCAGGGTTTCGCGTAAAAGAAATCTTACGAAAATTTGCATTAAATCCGATTCAAATTACAGTTTTACGGGCAAGTGCTTAAATTTATGAGAGATATCTTTGCTTAATGTTAGTAGCGAAAAAAATTTGGAAAATAATTGGGGTTTCGTAAAAAAAATTAAAAACTATATTACGCGATGAAAGTTTATATAAAACACGGGCGCAGTTGCGGGCACACATCTAGTATAATATATAGCCTCCGCAAATTGAATAATTCACGACATTTTGAATCTAACCTAACCTTTACGCTGTTGAATTATGAAACGTGATCGAACCATTCATATTTTCCAATGACAACAACACAACGAACTATATTTTAACCTGTGACAAACATGACGTAAGCTAATATTTTTGATGAATTTATGACTGACATCATCCTGTTATCAGTTGACCAATATACGTGGAGCTCATCCTCGGCCATTTATGAAAAATACGACACGTGTGTATACATGTAACGGGACATGGATCCGACTTATTTGGTCATGTAAGTGCATTTCTATTTATAGAATCAAGGAGAATGATGTCAGGTGGAAGAATAAATATGTAAAGTACATTGTTACTATGTAAGTTATTTGTTTCGATTGAGATTTGTGTGTTTCTACCATTAGTAGAATGGCTTTTTAATTAGTGATTTTAAATTGCTTTTACAATCTTTTCCAGTTTGTGCCGTCGCTCTACTTGTTTGTTTGATTTTGGGGCTCAATTTTCACGAAATTAAAACATAATTTAAATAGATTAATACGTATTATTTATTCTTAAATATACTTTTTTTTTGTCACAACCTGTATGCTCAAATTGTTCAGATATTAGAAAGTTGAGTGTACATCATTCATATCCATTTTGATTGAATACAAAGACTAATAAATATAGGTTTTACGAATATTTTATTATTATTGGATTTAACGGTAAAAAATCATCTTTAACTGCCCCGTTTACGATAAAAATTAGGAAAGGTAAGTAAATTAATTCACGTCATACCTACTGGCAATATCGGTGACATACGATTCAGTATATCTGTTATCGATAGATAAAAACATTATGAAAGTGTTTATTGGCCTTGATCAGATAAAGTGTTCAAGGAAACATACTTATGTCATATATATTTATAAACAAATTATGATAAAATTAAGATTACACGGAATCAAATTAGCTACATTGTCGCATCACTAACGTTACAATAGATGCACAATTTTATTTTCTTCCAAATATTAAAGTGTAATTCGATTATTAAATACTATTCTATAATGACTAGTAATAGTCAAGTGAAATGGTTAATCGAAAATGAAACGATCACAAATAAATAAAAATCTTTATTATATACATTAAATTAACGTGGAAAACATTCTTTTTAAATTATTATCATAAAACTTCGGTTACTGAAGCTGTCATTTATGTTTTCACATTCGACTTTACAAGTGTCATCCAAACTTTAATAATATATTATGTATACAGAGTGCCTAGAGTATGTCAGCCTTTACTATAAATCAGATCTTGCTCATTATGAGGCACGCGGAATCTAAGAAATGTACTTTGCAATACAATATACTTTATGATTCACTTGATGTCATATCCGGGGGGTTAAATTTTGCTATCTGTTATAAAGTTAGAAAGCATAGTCACGGGAATTCTTAGTGTTACTCTAAAAAGTAACGATTTATAATGGCATGGACTATTTTGGGGAAGACTCCGTTTAGTGGTCTTCGATTTCTTGCTCCTGCTCTTCATCAAACTCCGCGTCCTCGTCGGCGGTCGCCTCCTGGTACTGCTGGTATTCCGAGACGAGATCGTTCATGTTGCTCTCCGCCTCCGTGAACTCCATCTCGTCCATGCCCTCGCCGGTGTACCAGTGCAAGAAAGCCTTGCGTCTGAACATAGCGGTGAACTGTTCCGAGATGCGCTTGAACAGCTCCTGGATAGCGGTCGAGTTGCCGATGAAGGTTGCTGCCATCTTTAGTCCGCGGGGCGGGATGTCGCACACGGCAGTCTTCACGTTGTTTGGGATCCATTCCACGAAGTACGACGAGTTCTTGTTTTGGATGTTAAGCATCTGCTCATCGACTTCCTTCATAGACATACGACCGCGGAAGATGGCTGCGACGGTGAGGTAGCGGCCGTGACGCGGGTCACACGCCGCCATCATGTTCTTAGCGTCGAACATCTGCTGCGTGAGCTCGGGGACGGTGAGCGCGCGGTACTGTCTGCTGCCACGCGATGTGAGAGGGGCAAATCCTGGCATAAAGAAGTGGAGACGGGGGAAGGGAACCATGTTGACGGCAAGTTTACGAAGATCAGCATTAAGCTGACCGGGGAACCTGAGGCAGGTGGTGACGCCAGACATGGTGAGGGAGACTAAGTGATTGAGATCTCCATAGGTGGGTGTAGATAGTTTGAGCGTGCGGAAGCAAATATCGTAGAGTGCCTCGTTATCGATACAGTATGTTTCGTCTGTGTTTTCTACGAGTTGGTGCACTGAGAGAGTCGCATTGTAGGGTTCGACGACGGTGTCTGATACTTTGGGCGAGGGGGACGACTGAGTATGTGTTCATGATTCTGTCGGGGTACTCTTCACGGATCTTTGAGATAAGTAATGTGCCCATACCGGAGCCGGTACCGCCTCCGAGAGAGTGTGTGAGTTGGAATCCTTGTAAACAATCACATGATTCGGATTCTTTTCGGACTACGTCAAGAACTGAGTCGACTAGCTCAGCGCCCTCTGTGTAGTGTCCCTTGGCCCAGTTGTTACCGGCGCCGGACTGTCCGAAAACAAAGTTGTCAGGGCGGAATATCTGTCCGAAAGGTCCCGAACGAACAGAGTCCATGGTGCCGGGCTCGAGGTCGACGAGGATGGCGCGGGGCACGTACTTGCCTCCGGAGGCCTCATTGTAATAAACATTGATGCGCTCAAGCTGCAAGTCCGAATCGCCGTGGTATGCACCGGTGGGGTCGATGCCGTGCTCGTCGGAGATGATCTCCCAGAACTGTAACAATGTAATACTAACGTTAATTAATCGGACATGTAGATTGTACCGATAGCAAAACCTCAATTAAAATAGTGGCACGAAAGTTAAGCGCTCTCACGATTCGTTCGCAATGCGACGTTAGCTACTTTCCAACCGGTCGAAGTAGTTAATACACCCATAAAGATTACCGTCTGGCAATACGTTGTGCGTACTTCTCCGCATTCAGGTCAAAAACAATAGCGTTCAATCAACCGTGAAGTAAAGTTAGACTGCTTAATGACTTTTTAACGATACTTCAACTTAAGAGTTACTAGTTACGCAAGACAAAGGCGCCTTAACGACGGGCGACGCCCACGTACCATTCCGTATTTGGTTTATCCATCTATATAAACGGTGACTGCATGAAACCCGTTCGAAATTAGCATTAAATCATTCGATAAGCGCCATATGGTCGATACTGTCTCTTAACAAAACTTTTATGGAAATTGTGAATCATAAAGCAAATAATGATGTAATATTCCTTGATTTTATTATATTTAAAAATGTTATTAAACCCAATATTTATAGTTGAGTAAATAATATTAATACCGTGCAATCCATACGTCCAAGTCCATCCATGGTTAAATTTACCATTCGATAAAAAGATTATCCAATATCCATAGACATTTTTAGAAGAATTAATATAGTATGGACCAAAAGTGGAATATGCACGGCTTATTTGATTTAAAATGTAACCATGTTTTTATAAAATCTATACATCTGTGAGGTCCGAATAAAAAAAATATGAGTTCATAAAATCAACAATAAACCAATTTAAAATATCGAACGCGCTTACGTAATCGTCCGGCGGTGTAAATAAATCCTTGGCATTAATAATATAAGGCTTTTACAATGTACCTAGTGCGACGACGGCCGTGCTAGAATGATGTCATCTAGCCATCCGGTCGGGCAGATAGTAAACCAGTCGTGGGTAACAGCGCGTATGCTGATCACATAGCCAGATATCTACATATACGGTAATGTGTTTAACGCAAAAAAAAAACCTTCGTCGAGATATTCATTAGCGTACCTGTTTCAATAGATCCATCTACATTGTTGTACCTTGTTGTATATACACCTAGATGTTTTTAATATGTAACACACCTTTTTAAATAACTGTAAAAATGAGTCTATTGAAATGATCTCAGTCATGTAGCAGTTATTTTATTTAATAATTCATTAAACTTGTGTATTTGGTTCTAAAGCATGTAATCTTGGTGGCATTTTGTGTGATTATTGTGTACAAGTTAGGTTTATTATAGAAACTAAAGCGTAAAATTTATTCTGAGGTGCCGGCAAAGCTCCATGGAAAGCTCGAACAGGATGGGCCACCATTTTCGTGGAGCTTGGTAACGCTGATAAAAGATTGAAAATACATTTTACCCACATGACACTGGCACAAATTGTGTGTACACAGATTGCCATTATATAAGAAGAAGTAGAAGAAGAACTGTAAAGATTTTTTTCTCAATTTTTGATTTACGATCATTTGTAAAACCTAGATTGAAAAGTCTTTACTTGTAGAAATTTATATAATGATTCAATTTAAATATATTTGAAAGGAAGGGATAGATTGAGTGAATAATTAACAATGTATATTTTTATTATTTACATAAACGTTGTTACATAAATGTATATTTCGTATGCTTTTCTAAGAAAACACGTGATCACGTGGATTACCAAGAATATAAGTTTTACTGGTAAATTTATTTTTTGTTATATTTAATCTTTTCTAAGGAAAAAAAAAGCAGAAAAAGGCAAAAGTATCTATTCTAGACCATATAGCCAAGTGTAATATTAGGAACACTTATCACGTAACGCTGCATCATAATTACGGTCCTGTGTTAGAAATTTTTAGTTATCGAAACATTTCAGAATTAACACTTCGTGTAATTGTTTCTAAAAATATTATACTAGTACATAATAATGAAACTAATAATTTACAACTGAACCTTAATTACCTAATTCATAATTGAATTACAAACATGGACTACAAACTACAAACTTGCCAGACCAAAAAAACCGACATAAACTCCTATCAATAGCATGATCGTTCTAATTTAAATTATTTATGATTTATCTTTCCAATTATTTAAAGAACAAACTCGTTATCTGAAATATAATAAAATGTGAATATTTTGACGGATACAGATTAGAATTAAGTCATCATAATGACTGACAATAAAATGATCAAATTTTTGGAGAGATCCTGGTCTATTATTCAAAGACCTGCCAAAAAAACCGGTGCATTGAATATGATTCTATTCACAATTTCATGGATTTTATTATTCTTTTACGCGGAACTGTAATTATTTTCGATAAATAAAAGTTACGCGGAGTAACTTTAGCTATCTACCTAAAAAACTATTACGGAGTTTACCCGAAACAAATAGACAGACAGACAACATTTTGTTTTAGTGTAGGTACCGTTTATTACTAATAGAACTTCAATACTATTTACTAGTTTCGATTTATTTATTTGACCCTGGTACTTTTGGTAGCATTTTACGTAATATATATGTAGTTTGAATTTTCGGGAGTTACAAGAGTTCCTTATTACATAATTATAGCATAATACCCGCCATTTTGCCGTTTAGCAAAATACGTTTCTTGGTTATGGATTTTTAAAATCATAGTATAAAACGAGAAACTAGAATATAAAAGACATTTTTATTTAAAATTTGATTTTTTTTTTGTTACTTAACTTGGCAACGTTTAAAATATGCGATTCCTCAGAGACTGATAACTTATTTTGTGATTTGTAATCAATTTAGTTACGGTTTTTTTATGCGATGATGGCGTTGTGGGTAATGAGGATGGATTCCGCGTCAATCGACGCTGGTTCGATCGCACCTATCCAACTCTAAAATCAGCCTAAGCCTTCGGTGAAGGAAAACATCGGGAGGAAACCATAGCATGGTGGTAAGGCATTTTCTAATAGTGCCAGCCTGGGTAACTTCCACGCTCAAGGTTGAAAACCTGTCGCCAGATACCAATAGGTATGTTCCGGGAGCATGACTTGAGAACCAGTACCTAGGTTTAGTGTGTTTACCATCCTGGACCACATTATCACTTAACATTAGGTGAGATTGTGGTCAAAGCACTGAGCTAATATCGTATACAAAAAAAATTAAAGGGAAGTAGTTTATTTATATTATCATACACATATGTATGACAAATAAAAATTTAAAGTGAAAATAAGATAAGTAATGTAATTACATTTAGATTTTATTAAGGTTTTAATTGAGCGAGTGAATGTTTGAGTGAAGTCTGGTACAAATTGAAATTTAAAACAACATTTCATTTTAAATAAACACATACAGAGTATTCTTGTTAAATCTCCATTTAAAGATTACAAATTAAACATAAGAGTTTATCTTATCTGCGTCAAACGAAACGTTTGCCGGGTTCAACGAACCCGCGTTCGCCGGTCGATGCCCATTTATAAATAGCCTTAACACAGACTACAGAGTGCACTCCGGATCACCATAATAATTTAGCTCGCATAGCGTTAAACTAGGCTGGAATGTTTTAACGCATAAACCAAAATTTAATTTACGAGGTTCAACGTAGTTTTTGATTACACGTTTCCTTTTGATGCAATGAATTTCGATTTCAAGTTTTTGGCATGTAGTTGTTTTTACTTCATTAACTTGAGTTTGTGATTCTGTATTGTTCTTTTTTTTTTTTGTAAAAAATCACCTATCTTTGTAGTTTTTTTACTTTGTAGGCTTAGTGCTTTGACTATAATCTCACCTGATGTTAAATGATGATGTGGTCCAGGATGGTATAAACACACTAAGCCTAGAGGTACGGGTTCTCAAGTGATGCTGCCGGAACACACCACGTTGGTAATTGGCGACAGGTTTTCAAACTTGAGGGTGGTAGCTACCCAGACGGACATGCTATGGTCTCGTTACGATGTTTTCCTTCACTGAAAGCTCAAGCTGATTTTAGAGTTGGATAGGTGGGATCGAACCCGTGTCCATTGACGCGGAATCCGGCCGCACTATCCACTTATCCATCATCACCATCATCGTAGTTGTGCAAAAGTTTTTCAAATAATGACGAGGAGCTTTAATTCTGAGATTTTTCAAATACACTATTACTACTAAACTTCTCGCAATTCTCGCAAAGGGCCGACATTTAATTAGATCGGCGTATGAAGTGTTCCTAACGTCAGACTTGGCTAATGATCGAGTACCTTCGCTTTTTCCTTAGAAAGGAATAAATTAAAAAAAAATGCATTGTTGTATAAAGCGATCGTTAAATTGTATATAGTTATTACTTACAGTATGTCTACATTTTTTTCTACGTGTATAGGTGGTACCAATGTCGAGAAATACGTTTGAAACATGTCGAAATATGACAGTAATTAATTTACCAATTTTCATTTATTTCAATTTACACGAATGTGCTCTGTAAAGCCGCATGTGTATATCGTCGAGTAAAATTGTTTAATCAATATTTTTTACTCTTTTCGCAGTTACAAAATTAAGCAATGCAAAGCAATTAATTTAGAACGATTCTTAGTCAGTTCTTATATTTCTTATTTCATCATAAATTTGCAGAATTTAAAACATTAAAAATTAGTCTGGTTAAGTGCTACGAACAATAATTCTATTTTATTTATTTTATTAGTTTTGGAAAAATCTTACAGACTAATATTGGAATACATATACAATTGTAGACTATTGCTAATAAAAAGTTTCCACAGATATACACTTTCTCATAGTTTATTTGTTAATCAAAACATTATATAAAAAATCAAATGTCTATCTGTGCGTTAATATGCGCGACAGGAGCCGCGGGCAAATTATGATAAAATATATAAGCCTTCTGTAAAATATAAATACCACTTAATTGATTTTCTTTCACGTAAACACTTTCAAAATACTCATTGCATAATGTTATTATTGCAGAGATAAAATATCAAAATTTTCAACGCAAACATTGGTAACAGAGATCAAATACAGGAAATGTTTATACTAATTAATAAGTGTCTGTTGTAACAATTTATTTTACTAAATACATACAAGTGTATATACGAAACCGCAACAAAAAAACCCAATTTTTTTGTCTGCCTGTCTGTTTGTTTGCTTTGAAAATCGTTCAACGCGACTAAGTTCAAAAACATTTCAGTGGAGGCACAAAGCGATATTTCAGCCCTCGCAAACTTCAATACAGATTCCAAGGTGAAACTGTGAGGTTACTTCATAGCTACATACTACAAGATCCCTCTCTTAGCTTTCTCCCATCTCATCTGTACCATTGTGCCGTTCACCACACAGTTCGCATGGCACTTTCCTTTCATCTTATCTAGTTTTACTACGAAAGTATCTTCGCTTGAGTTCGCCTTTCACTTTTTACACATAAAAATTAATGCAATATTTAGTACTTAAGAACTTACTTGCGTTAAAAGTCATTATAATTAACAGTAAAATTTTATTATGAAGTAAATAAATGTGAAATCGATTTGATAGATTTTTTTAAGTACATAATATCACGCCTCTCTCCCATAAGGGTAGGCAGAGAAGAATAGATGGAAGGATATAGTTTCACCTGTTAAGATCCTCATACACGTCTTTCGCTTCTTCTACTTACATAAACGCCTTCATACACGCACTTCGGTTACGAGTATATTTGACCGAGGCTTTTTTTTTTATAACCTCTTCGATTTGGTCGAGATACGTTCGCCTACGACGACCTTTACTAGCTAGCCCAGTCATCTTCGCCTTGTAAATTTGTTTTTCCTCAATCTTCTTTCATATATCTTCTCTAAGTGTCGAATCCAACCAAGCATCTCTTTCTCTATCTTTGTCTCTCTACCACACCACAACGTTCCCTTATCACACTAATTGTTTATTAATGTTTATTCATATAAATAAGAAAGGAATGATTAAATCAGTCCACAAACACTTAATACCTAAGATCATAACGTTCAAACGGCAAAAGAAGATACGACAGAATATGATATTTATATGTTGCATGGTGTTAGAGCATTCTCTAATTATCCCACTCTCAAATTTGAAAACCTGTCGCCAAATACTAATAGGTGTGTTCCGGCAGCATCACTTGAGAACCACTACCTAAGCTTATTGTGTTTACCATTCTGGACCACATCGTCACTTAACATCAAGTGAGATTGTAGTCAAAGCATTGAGCCTATAACGTGTTAAAAAACATGCATTTTTCCAACTCACTTGGGGTCGGCGCAGTATGTTTTCTTCTTCCACACGTCCCTGTCAGCCTCCATCTCTTCATTCACTCTTTTTTCTTTGGTATCATTTCATACACGCTTCACCCACACTTTCTTTGCCCTTCCTCTACTTTTCCATCCTTCCACATTCATATTCAATACTATTTTAACCACATGCTCTTCCTCTCTTCCCATAACATGTCCATACCACGACAAACGGGAATCTTTCAACTTTTCTACCACTGGCGCAGCTTTCAAACTCCCTCTAAAATATTAATTTCTTATTTAATCCATTCGCATCTCAACATTCGTGTCTTAGCTACATGCAATCGCATCTCATCCATCTTCTCACTAACCCAGCATTCTGATCTATACAATATGATAGTTCTTATGACGGACTTATATATCCTGCCCTTCAGTTTAGTTGGCATCCTGGAGTCACATTCACACCAGAGACCTGTCGCCATTACATCCAACCTGAGTTGATTGTGTGCCTTATTTCGCGGTCGATTTCTCCGTCACACTGCAAGAGTGACCCGAGGTAGCGGAATTCAGAACAGACTGGTACTGATGTTCCTCCGAGTGGTATTGGCTTCAGACTGGAGATACCGCCAAAGTAGCAGAACAAGTATACTTTTTTGTTCTGCTAGTTTTTAGGTCTAAAATCTCCAGTCTTTGCAGTCATTCATCCAGTCTGTTTTGCATCTCTTGGCCACCGACCAGCACGATGTCATCGGCGAACATCATGCACCAGGGTGCCTCTTCCTGTATATCCGACGTAATAGTGTCCATTACTAACAAGAAGAGGTACGGGCTAAGAGCCGATCCCTGGTGCAGACCTATAGCCACATCGAAACTGGCTGTGACACCAGCAGCAGACCGAACCTGAGAGTACTAGATTTGCAGTACATGGCTTGAATCAAACTGGAGGTATTTCCCTGGCACTCCTTTCTTCTTAAAGGACCACCACAAGACTTTACGAGGAATCCAGTCATATACCTTTTCAAGGTCAACGAACACCATATACAGATTCTTGTGTGCCGCTGTGTACTTTTTGTACAATTGACGAATCGCAAAAACGACATCCGTTGTCCCGCGATCAGGCATAAAACCAAACAGGTTTCGTGAAATCTCGCTCTCTTTTGCAGACATCGCTCAATTATTTTCTCCTATACTTTCATACTCATGCCTCATGCATTAACTTTATTCCCCGATAATTGTTGCATTCCTGAACATCCCCCTTGTTTTTAAAGATGGGCACGAGATAGCTCATGCACGATTCCTTGGGTGTAGTTTTTCTTCTTGTAACAATTTATTGAAGAATATCGTCAGCCACACCCATCCCTCCAATTTTAATGTCTTCCATACTTCCACTGGTATTCCATCTGGTCCTACCGCTTTTCCATTCTTCATTCCACTTACATTCGTCTTAACTTCATCTATACTTATCTTCCTTACCAATCTTATGTTCGTTCTTCAAGCATCTCATTCCAATCATTTCTTCATTCATCAATTTTTTTTAAAGTACGTTTTCTATCTATTTTTTATTTTTTCTTCATCCGTAAGTATTACACCTGGTTCATTCCTCATAGATTTCATATGTGATACATCCTTCGCCTTTTTTCCCTATTTTTAGCTAACTCATACACATACTTATGTCCTTCAGGACGTTCCAATGCACTGTATAGTGTCCTGGGCTTTTGCTCTGGCCATGGCTGCAGGTTTCTTGGCTTTTTTCTTCCACTCATAATATTCACTCTTTTTTCATTCTTTCAACATGCCATTATCTTCTTCCACCGTTTGTCATTCTTTGAACCTTATTTTCTTCTCCTTAATCACTTGTTGTACTTCTTTCGCCCACCACCAGGTATCCTTACCTTTCTTGCCTTTCTCTTTTGATTTTCCTAAAATATCTTTTGCTGCATTTCTTATACATTCGCTCATCTCACCCCAATACTCATATTTCCCATTTCTATCATTTTATCTGCCACTCGTTCTCTAACATATGCCACTTAGTTTGTCGGGGAAGTGGTTCCATGTTTTTTGGAAGCTTCACACCCAACTTAACTTCGACAACTAGCAGGCGATCTTGTGAAACTAAACTTTCTCCCGGGATAATTTTGCAATTCTTGACCCAATTGAGGCGATTATTTATAACAAAAAGTATGAAACATTCAAACATAAAAAAACCATAATCAATCTGTTAAGAAACGCAATTTAAAATGGAGATTTAACTCTATAGCGTCGGAATGATTCATGCACGCTTAAAGAAATCATAATAATCAAGCCCCGGTGTAAAATAACGTAAATCGCCGTACAATTTTCCATTGTTTCGTGTTGAATAAACAGACGGTGAAATTATGCGTAACGCTGACGATATAAAAACTTACGAGACGGATAAAAAATAATGATGTTATTATTAACTATAGTTTTTGTTTCTCCTCTCCTATCGAAGCATTCGCCAATGTCAGTTAGATATTTATGCCTAAAGAAGTGCTATTACGAGTTTAATATTCGTAATTCTAATTTGATTTATTAGAACGTTTTTAGTAAATCGTATAGATTTAAAAAAGCCGTTTGCTAGCAGTAAAAATGCCTGTCTGCCATTTCGTACTATCACTAAAACTACAAACTGGAACCTTGGTTTGTCTTTAATACCTTAAATACATAATGTAAGAATTTTTTATTTAATTTTAGTTTACCTTTATTAATTACTACAGTCAAGCTAAGGGATAACTTACTGAATTTTTATCACGGGATATATAATATACTACTTTAGTGAGCTTGCTTTGGCTACCATTTTTAGCAAAGCGTTCGCCATGAAATTGCTTAATCAGTTCGAAGAAACAAAATTTGTTTTGATAAAACCTGTACAGTAGAGAGTTTCACTTCAATGTGTGCGTGGATTGTGAAATCAAACGTTTCGTCCCTTCGAAGGAATTCCAAAGTGATTCATGTACTTAGTAACCACAAGCCGCTGTTTATTGCTTTCGCAAACGATTATATATTTAGTATCCTGAACGATGAGGCAGATATTCCAACTTTTGTTTTTCACTAGTATTAAACTATATATATTTATACTCTGTACATTAGTCACGGATTTTTGACAATGTATTATGTTACTAATTCGCTCTTATCCTTATTAGTAAGCAAAGTATAAACCTCTCCCCCCGCATTCACTGTAATGCTTACTTATAATATTATTCGAACGTATAAAAAAATGCACTAAAACCTGACCATCTCTACAAAGACTATTATACAAAGAATAACATGGCGTGTGAACTAGGCAGGTACTGCGAAATACTAGAAACTTCGAACTCGAAACGTATAGACAATTATTATTGTTTCATATCGGGGTCAATTTTTATGTCTATGAATGAATGCCAATAAAATTGTAATAACATTTATTGGGCAATTGTTTCTTTTTTATATATATATTTAACAATACTCTACACTAATAAATAAAATTCAAATGTATGTTTGTAATGTTAACATATTTTTTTTATTAAATAGATATGAATGTATATATACGATAGCTATACCAAATATACAAATTTTAAAATTTTGTCTGTGTCTGTTTGTTTCGGCTAATTTCCGGAACGGATTTTTTTTCTTTTTACTTTAAATATGAGTGATGTATCATCTGCAAAAAGAAGCATGTCGGCTGAGTTATTAACCATTAGCGGTAAGTCATTAATATAAACCAGATATAAAAACGGCCAGAAATCGACCCCTGCGGAACACCGATTCGAACTAACCATCCGGTGGAGGTAACCCCATTTACATTCACTTTCTGAAAGCGGTTTGTTAAATTTAATTTAATTTTAAGCTAACGTTTAAAAGGATAATTAAAATCAATTAATAAGCCTAAAAATAGATATTATTCACTTGAGCACACAAACAACACACTTTTAAATATTCTCATTAATTCAATCAGTGTTACCACGTTATAAACAAAAAAACAATAATAACGATTAAAATTATCTAGGCCAGTATACTTATCTATAGAGCGATGTTCATGCATTAGCAACGAGTAATTTCACCGTATAGTTTGATAAGAAAGTCGCTAATTACATTCGGTGTACGAGATAATTTATATTGTGCACACATACCAGTTTAACCTTCATTTGTTCCCAACGCGACGCGACAAATATAGCTATCAATATTATAGCATCATAAGATAACCTAGAATATTTATATATAATAATACTGCGCCCGCGTTTCATATATTCTTCACAGCGTTTTAATTTTTTATACGCTACCTACCCTAATTATTTTCCTAAAAAAAATATATTATTATGATAAAGTAAATATAAATTGAAGCACTCGCCCGTAACACTGTGCATTAAATCGAAATTAATTAATTTATTAATAATAAATTAATTTTAATTATCTTTCGAAAATTAAAAGTATCCTAAGTTACCCGGAGTAACTTCAGCTATCTACCAAAAAAAGTCCCGTCCCGTAGTTCTGGAGATTACCCGGAACAAACAGGCAGACAAAAAATTTAAAAATTGTATTTTCGGTATAGGTACGAACTACCTATTTATTAAAAAAATAATTTTGACATTACAAACAGACACTCCAAAGTTCTTTATTGTAGTATAGATAAGTATCGATATATAAAAGGAAAATGGGGTCAATTTGACGCATTATCACATAAAAAATACTGAACATATTGGGATGGGACTACTACCATTCGACGCGGAATGTAACGTAAATGGCTATAGGCTATTTTATTTTTGGAATCCATCGACCTTTCTCATTTTTTTTTCTATTTACTCTTATGTACACATTTTCCATTAATAAGATCAAAAGATTGATTTTTCTTCATTTATTCGCTGTTTTAGGTTCGGCATAAATTATTTAAAAAACTATATTACATAGTGAAGAATATATGAAACGCGGGCGGAGCTGCGGGCACAAAACCAGTTTTATAAAACTTAATGTCTCAGCTCGCCGCTTCACTCACGTATATTCTATATTAACAATGTATAATCACAGCATTAACATTATATTTTGTTACATATTCAATAACAAATGACTTGTAAGGGCTGTTGTTGTTCTGTCTGTCTGTCAACTGTACTGATTCACACATGAGTTCTTTATTTTGCATTTATCGTCATAGGTATATTCTCTGGCAAGGTTTTTGTAATTATGTATATGTTTTGTTACATTTGCCACTGATGACAAGCAACACGGATCCAATTAGAAAATAAGGATTACCACAAAAGAACGAAAGTAATTGACATTGCCCGAAAAAAAAATGCCAAAATAAAGTGGCAATTGATTGGGTATATAGCTGCTAGAACCGATGCTCGATGGAACCATAAGTTTATGGCGACCACGTATCCGAAGACACAGTATAAAAGACAAGGTGGACTGTCGAAATGGTGAAGCTCACGGGAGTTCAAGGAATAATGACTAGTATTTTAGCACATTATCTTACAATACTCGAACTAATCGATTGGATATTGAAGAGATAAAATGAATAATTATGCAGAGATGACACAGAGTACAAACTCTTCTGGCTCGATGACTGGGTTTTTTTTTCAAAACCGGTGATAGGTAGTGTTTTGACGTTCATAAGCTTAGCTTAAGGCCTAAATTATAAAAGTATTCCTAAGATAGGTTTACATCAAGAACTAAGTTATAATTATGTATTTAATTGAACAGAAAAAATTGTAACAGAGAATTATTTTTCATAGGAGAAAAAATAATTATTGCCGTGATTTAAAATTATAAAATCAGATCTTGTCTTTACTCTATAAAAAGATATTCTGTTAAGTATATTTATTTTAATGTTAGGATTTTAACGCGTTCGGATTGTCCTATATGTGTGGGAACGAATCCCGCAATGTAATTTAGTTTACGGTGAAAGAAAACATTATAAAATGGCCGGTTTAACTAGGTTGAGCGCGTTACCATACTAGGTCACATCGACACTTGACATCAGATGAGATTGCTCAAAAGTATACAGAGTGAATAAGAAAAAATGTATAAGTTTATTTTTTACACGGTATAGGGTAATTCCTTTGACCACAATCACACCCGATGTTAAGTGACGATGTGGTCCAGGATGTTAAACATACTAAGCCTAGATGTATTGGTTCTCAAGTAATGCTCCCGGAACACAACTATTGGTATTTGTGCGACAAGTTTTCAAACTTGATGGTGGTAGAAAATGCTCTACCATCATGCAATTGAACTTATAAACCCTTAACAATTGTTGACCGAATGTGTATTTATTTTTATCTCCGTGTTTTTCATTGATAAGTGTTATATCATTCAAAAATATATTTACTAAGCAGAGGCGCTTATACCTATAGTGTAGGGTGTGCAGCGCACACGGTGCAGGGTTTTAGGGGGGCCGAGCGACGCTCGTGACACCTACAAACATGCGTCGCTCGAGTCGCCAACGCTCTCAAAGAGCGCCGGGATATTGGTGGCATACGGGCGCTACAAGGGCTAGAGACGCTGCTGTTACTAAGTAATAACTTGAATTTCACATTATCAATAATTAAAAACATCGTTGATATTAAAATCAATGTAGATATTATTATGTTATTATTTATTTTAAAACCCGCCTGGCAATAAGTAGAGAGATTGAAAGCCAATAACAAGAAGCCACGAAAAACATGATAGCGTTGCTATGAGTGACTCATAATCTATGTATAAATGACTTAAAAGGTAAATTTATTAAAAGCTCAATATTAAATGACACTTCGGGCAAGCGCTGTATTCAGGGAATATTAACCCCCCACCCTATCCCAATACACGACCCGGTGTTGTCACGAGTAAAAATTTTAAAATTTCTAACATTAGGAAACTATTTTACAAATGATCGGAATTATGCAATAAAGAACTTAGACGTCAATTCAAAAAAATAAAGGATAAATATAAGTTGCTAGTAAATTCCATAGGTTACATTATTAAAGTTAGTAATATTGAATTTATTTCGAAGTTATTATGAATACGTGTATATACTTACTTTGGCTCCGATCTGGTTACCGCACTGGCCGGCTTGAATGTGCACGATTTCCCTCATTTTGTATTTTTTATTTTAATTTAATAAAATTGTAAATAAGTTACTTAAACACTATGAATGCGACTCTCGCACAACACTGCTCGTTGATCTGATCAGGCGGTCGAGCCGGTGGGGATTTTTGAGGCTCGTATCGCCTCCGCATAGCGTCCGATCTACGTTCTCTGATTGGTCGTCGTTGAGTCCGCGGCTAACTTCTCGACCCACCGGGAGGCTTATCACTCGACCGAAATGGACCGACTCCGCATCTCTATACATGGATGTTGTCATTTATTGGTACTTAAAATTATGACAAATTTAAATTTACTTACAATTTCGGCGCTCCTTCGAAACAATGTACTGAGTTATGTATTAAAACTGTATTTACTCATTACTGCCGATGGCAAATGTAAGTTTGTCGTGCCGGCAACAATTTTTTTTTCATGTCTGCATTCGTGAAGGTTACTTTTTACAGAGTTTTAGTTTATTGATGAATGTAGTTTACAAATAACAGGCTCTAGTAGTATTGCAAGAGTTGGTCAAAACTGTTATGTATTTTGTTTTCGTTTACACAAAACTATTTTCTGCCATCTTGTCTAAGATTAAGTAATTTTTATACAGTTTTACTACATGTTTAAATTACACCTGTCTCAAAAATGATTACGATATTATAAATATTAAATATTTTTCTACACTTCTATGTTAATTACGAAGCTATCCCGTCACTTTGTCATCACTTTGATAAAGTTTTTTTAGTTTAATTAAGGTCTTCTAACGGATACCTCGTTAACGATGAACAAGAGTTTAGAACAAGTTCACTAATATGTAGTTTATTAGTTAAACTAGTAATTAAAGATTTCTGCATATCAATAAAATCATCGTTTACTGTGACTCAAATTAAAAAATAATGTCATAGATAGCGGATTATTTAATTAACAGGAAATATTGAGTGTTTACGAACTGAGTTAATATGCTTTAAGTAAAAAAATATATGTGACCGCTAAGCACACATAATTAAGAGTTACGTGCTTATTTTGAAGTCGTTCGTCGACTGCTCTCCCTAATTTTATTTTATTCCGTACGTTTTAGATATTTTGCATTATGCTTACTATAAGTCTTCGGGAAATAAATTGGTATCAAATTTTACCATGTATCATTCTTTCAAGTTGTGCCTTATTATTTAATCCCAGCTGATATAAAATGCTCAAATGTTTTACGACTGACACATTCTAAAGTCTGGGAATGTGATTTACTTACAAGTACTTCAATTGGCTCACGAATGCTACAGTTTAATAATGATGTTTCATTGCATCAAAGTTTTTTTAAATATAAGTTTGACAGTCTCACATGTTGTTAAACGGCCATGTAACCGAAGATGATAACAAAGTTAGCCTGTAGAGACTAGCTTGATTAGATGCAATACGAAAGCAGTCACTATTCCATGGCCAAATAAGTGTTAGAGGAATACCCTGAAGCTTTATTCAGTAAGGATTAGACGTAACTCACCCTTAGAAGCCCAGTGTGAGTGGGTATCTTATGAACAAGGCCCTGGCTGTAACGATTTACATGATTATTTGTATTATGCATTATTTATCTCTGATGTTATTTTAGTTTATATTCCGCAGAATTAGGATCCGTATAATATGGGCCAAGTTGTGAGGTCAATAGTGATGGTGTCAAATAAAAATTCATCAGCATGATCCCTTGCAATAGTCCCTAAAACATGTAATATTTAAGAGATAATGTGTAATTCCATTCCATTGGTAAAGTTCGTCATAATCATTATTTAGAATTTGAAGAAATAATCTGCATTCAATTTTTTTAATGATAAAATAAACTAAATTATGAATATCGCTTCATAAAACCAGGACGAAATTGTCTGGAACTGTTTTACCTGTACCTATTTATTATAGGTACATAGATTAAAATGATAAATTAAAAGCGAATTCCTAACAAAAATAACATATTTCAACAACACAAACGATTTGATCAACACGTCTATAGAATATTTAAAATAACTTAATTTTTATGTGTAATTTTTTGGTTCTCTCTTACATACTGTTGTTTTGCTGTTTGACCATACCTAATGGTTATTTTTAATCCGGTAGGCGGTTTACGACACGCGCCATTTTGATTCCCTAAAACTACGCATTACGGACATTGTTACGGATGTGTATTTTACTGTATTTTATTCAGTCTTCCGGTGTGTTGGCTTTCGTGTCCCCAATGATATACTATCAGGTCATTCTTTCGGAATTCCGAATTGATTTATTACTTTCTTGTGTTCCCTTTGTTATGGTAAAAAGTAATAACTATATTTACTTCATATGAGTCTTATATGGTTTGAATCCTACATTGAATTTGTTGAATTAAAAAAAAATAGAAATAGTTATGTTTCTATAAGATTTAGAATAAAATATATTTTTATTCCGTTTTGGTTTTTCACAAGTGTGTCACCACAGATGAGTTATGAAATAGGTTTTCACTGTTTGATCCACATTAGATTATCCTAGATCGGTTTAAAGTTATGACGGACTTTTTACAGTATGTATGGTCGTCGTGCTATAACAGGGAAAATTGGCAATTTAA
Source organism: Samia ricini (assembly GCA_014132275.2). Taxonomy (NCBI): domain Eukaryota; kingdom Metazoa; phylum Arthropoda; class Insecta; order Lepidoptera; family Saturniidae; genus Samia; species Samia ricini. The sequence goes on from AP028158.1 coordinate 18,308,002, forward strand.
GCTAAGCTGATTAGCTTTCTCTGTTTATTTGTATTTCTAATTATTTTCAAAGTAAAAAAGTATTCATGAGCACCTTGGTTCTAATTTTCGTTAATTTATTTGGACTAATTTCTTTTATGAAGTGCAAACTTATTTAGTGGCGTTGAGCGATTCTCGGCAGGGGAAAAACATTCACAAAAATAGATTCACGTTACCAAATCAACGACGTCAGCCGTCAACTTGCTACAGTATGTAAAGAAGGCGTATACGTACAGGCGCTCAGAGATATATTATAAAGTATATACTCACGCAACCTATCGTAAGTTTTGATATATGAAAATGTACATAGTTATTGTTCGGAGCGCTATAGGCGATGTAAAAACCAGATAAATGTTATATTATGTTAAATGATAGGTTATGTTAATAATTTCATTAAAAAAAATTATGCATTTTAAACATTAAAAAAGTTTCAACGTTTCGAGTTTTCACTTCTGTCGGCAGCAATCCCCAATTGGCTGCTTAGTTTTTTATATATCAGTACTAGCTGGTGCCCGCGGCTCCGCCCGCGTTTCATATGTTCTGTGCATATGACGTTTCATTTATAGCTAATTTAAAAATACAAATGAATGAATAAAAGTAAGTGTATTTTGTTTTTATTAGCGGAAAAAAAGTATATAAGCGTAAATTGAAGTGGAAAATGTACAAAAGAGTAAATCGAAAAAAAAAATGAGAGAGGATCGTTGGAATCCAAAAAATACCTGTCTACGAAAAATACTGCGTTGAAAGGTATTAGGCATATCCCGATATGTTTAGTAGTTTTGAGGTGATGGTGCGTCAAAGGAACCCCATTTTATAAATGCCTGTCTTTTGTTTTATGGGAACAAATAAATTAATAAACAAACAAATTGAGAAAACATGGCAAAGGACTCACAGAATTTGAATAATATATAGCCTATAACCATCTACGATTAATTCCGCGTCGAATGGTTGTGGTTTCATGCTGATCGGTCCAGTAGTTTTCGAGTTTACCTCGGACAAAGAAAACAAACTTTGCTTATATGTATATAATTATATAGAAGATAGATTTTGATCATATATTCTTGAACGTAAAAAATGGGCGTGCGCTTATCTTACTAAAAGAAAACGTACGACTTAGAACTTTTATGCGCGTAATAAGTACCTGGTAAGTAACATTACTTTGTCTGCCCGGTCGTATAGATTATCGATCCCCCCATCTCCATACATAGAAAGGAACGTTAACTGCTACACCACACGCGCCGTCCGACCGTGTATATATGAAATATGGAAATATCTAGAGATAATGACGACAAGAGCCATGATTTTAATAATTTATAGACATAACGGTTAATATATCCGATTAATATAGATGTTATAATCGGATAATTCTATTTTAGTATTGATTTATGCGGTTTTGGGGTATTTTAAAATTCTTTTTTGTTACTGTTAACTTTTTTTTACACGGAATAGGCTTTGACCACAATCTCACCTGATGTTAAGTGATGATGTGGTCGAGGATGGTAAGCACACTAAGCCTAGAGATACAGATTTTCAAAGTTGAGGTTAGTAGCTACCTAGGCGGGCATCATTGGAAAATGTCCTACCACCATGCTATGGTTTCCTCACGATGTTTTTCCATCACCGAAAGCTCAGACCGATTTTAGAGTCGGATAGATAGTGATCGAACCCGCGTCGCTTGAAGCGGAATCTGGCTCCCCTACTCGCTGCGCTATCATGGCTTCGATTTCAACTGATGTTAACTGAGTCCCATTAGACAAGTGCTTAGTGAGTTTAGCAACTTCACGAAAACTCAGATTAAATAAATGATAATTTAATATTATAAAATAAAATATTTTTTTAAGTGTCATATGAATGTATTTACGGTATATATACCGAAAACACAATTTTGAACATTTTTTTCTTTTTGTCTGTTTGTTTGTTCCGGTTGATCTCCAGAACGGCTGGACCGATTTTGACGGTATATTTTTTTGTTAGATAGCAGAAGTTATAAAACGTAATACACTTAGATTTTTGAAAGGGTTTCGCGTACAAAGAATAAAACTGATGTAATTGTGAACAAAATCTTATTTAATGTTACTAGTAAAAATAATTTGGTGTCTGTGCAAAAAAATAGAATTCATTGAATATTATACTACAGAGTAAATAAATAGAAATAGTGATACGCGAGCAGAGCCGCGGGCATACAGTTAGTTATAAAAAAGTATAGGTGCACTCACTGGGCGACCATTGCTTCAAAATAAGTTCTATTTAGGTAGGTATCTATGTATATATGATTCACATAATTTGTTATTCATAAACGTCCTCGAAGTAATGAAGTCATAATAATACACAATAATAAAAACTGTTTGCCTTTCACGGTCAATTCGTATCGACTAAAGTTTCTGTGTTGTTTGAATAATTTCATGCAATGTTTTATGTTTATTGGTTCTTTATTTTTTTTAGTATACAAAATATCTTAGTAAACATGTAATGAGTTATGTGGTTGGGTTAATAGATATTTATCGAAACAACAAGCTTAATAGTTGCTTAGTAGTAAAGAGAATTTATTATATTAAATACAATGTTACATATAAAATATATACACAAAATAACTCCTTCTAACCTAACTAATTACATACATACATTTTTTACGCACCTGTAATAAAGGGAAACAACATTTAAAGCTATTGCTACGCTTTACTTCTTTATACTATATTTTTATATTTATTTATTTCTTATTAGGTATTCAATGTAATGACGTCTCATAAATCATTTTTTAAATATAAATTGTTTCTTAGTCAACCATCGATAAAATAGAGTTTAAAAAGAAATTACATATTCTATAGAAAAAGAGTTTATAAACGGGAAATTGAAATGAAAGTTTAAATGACCTTCATTTACATATATACAATATACACTCCGTCCCAGCTGTGGAATTGCATTTTTGTAAAAACACTATTACAATAAAATATGCGATACACATTTACTGTTCTTACCTACTTAATATAAATAACATAACAGTATGGAAACTAAGCCTAGTTGATGAAATAATTAGGTACCTACACTACACTGACGCAATAGGGTTCTAACATTTCATGTTTTTGATAATGTCTGTCTTTATTATTAAAATATTATTGATCAATCAATCGAATTTCAATAACTAGCTTACAAATACAAATGAAATAGGTATTTGTCGTACTTGCTTTTGGCGGTTTTATCATATATTTGAAAAGCAGATATAAATTGTCTGCTTGTGGGTTCGGTATCCAGAGCTTTTATGGTTCGAATTTGTCCGAAAAATTTTTCAAGCACATCCTGATTGAGCCTCCTTGTAAGTAAAAACGTGCAACCTTCTGGCTTGAAGTCTTCAAAAAGCATTAAAATAGAAGTCATTTTACTTGAGAGCCGTATATACACTTAACAGATGAAGTAACAATTTTCAATTTCTCGGATTGAATAATTGTTGAAGAAAGTTAATATTGATTCCCGGATTTATCAATGTAATTAAAATCTACGTAACTTTCATATTTTCAAATATTGTTAGGTACAAGCAAGTTTGAAGCTCTTTTGTTTATCATTCTTATAAAATTTTATGATCTGGAAATTAAATTGTTGGTTCGCAATGTGGTTTTATGAAGATGGGGTGCATCGAAAATATGATTTACTTTTCTCTCATTAATAATGAAATATGGCCGTTCTATAGTTACAGATCTTTTTTTGCAGCATTAAATAAATCAGATCTCATGTCCGAGACAAATATTGTAATACTAAGTTTTATTTCAAATAGTTTTTCCAAAAGTTTATCAATCCAATTTAGCTATCTTAGCATAGTTTCTACATTCGGAAAGTAATGCGAATCCCATGGTTTGGTTCCAATAGATAAATAACCCACGAATATTAAAAACCAAATTATTTTTCGCAGGTTCCGGTGACTTTTTCCAAGTCGACCTCATGAAAGCCTATAATTTTATCTTGTTTAATGTTATACAATAAATTAGCCTTCAAACTTATGGCATCAAAGATAACTGAGGAGTTCTTTTCCATTTCATTCACGGCATCAACTTTAGTTATCAGAATTGACATAAGTCTAAACGAGAGTTCCTACTCTTACAGCAGTTGTCGGAGCTATTCGAGAAGGGGGGGAGTGGTTGTACCTGTGTGTCAGGTTAAGCCACTTCTCCCCTGGATGACATTCTCACATGAGAATTTGGGCGAAGAGGTGGGTGGGGAGAGAGCCTGTGGGTCAGGCAGCGACTTCCCCCCCATCCCCAACTGGGCTAAAGAGTGAACGAGGCCCTGTTGGGCCTGCCGCAGGGGACGACGCGGTGCTTGCGACCACGATCCCGTATCGTCCCCGGAAAGCGGTGGGCGGTTCCGGGGGGGGTTTAGTGGGTATTTCCGGCACTTCTCGCCGGGTGAGTCCCATACTGGTGTGGAGACGTCCCTCCAGACCCCCTACCATTTTCATTGGGGGGACTTTGATCCTCCTAATGAATTTGGTAGGGGTAGTGCGTAAATGCATTCCCCTCGTCAAAAAAAAGGGGTCGGCAACCTGTGGCTCGTGAGTAGTGTTGCCAACCCCAGCATAGAGCAAAACTGTAGATATGCTTAAAATAAACTGTAGAACCTGTAAATATTAAATTAAAAAACAGTAAATCTCCTACCGAGAATCGCTCAACGCCGCTAAACAAGTTTTCACTTCAAAAATGTCGATCAGCGTCAAAATTAGCGTACCTTTTTTGAACATATTTTTCCCTTTGTTTTATACGTTCGGCAGCCATAATTTCTTACTGCAAGTTATTTACGGATTGTATAAATGAGCGAATTAAGCCATAACATGATGCACAATGTAATTTCTAAGAATATATGACGCTTCTTACGAATCCCTTGACATATTTATAATAAATTACATAGAAATTATTTTGTAAATAATTCTTGTGGTTAATGTCATTTTTACGGTACTTTGAAAGACACAGCTGTTATTTCTTAGTACATTATAGAAAGAGGTCGTAACAACCTCTCGCTAGCCTAGCTGTTTGCTATCCAGAGTAAAGTTATTTTTTACGGAATGACCATTGACGATCATATGCCGGTTGGTAAGGTGGACCGCGACTTGATGAAGGTCACGCGAATCCGCAGAATACGGGTAGTGCATGTCGTTGTGAAGGTCTATGTCCAGCAGTGGACGTCTTTCGGCTGACGTGATGATAATTATGACATAATGAACAAATGCTCCGTGACATTAAATAGTTCTCGATCCAGTGGCGTAGCTAGGTCAAATGCGTTGGTACCAAAATAAATTATTTTTCTATAAGTGTCCATAAATCGAATCCTTATATTTTGTTATGTTCAAATTGTGATTCTTCGATGTTTTTGTACAAATTAATTATGAGTATTAATAATTATTAATTATAAGTATGGTAAAATTTGTCACGAAGCTTGAAGATTTTTTTTTAGTTGGTAACTTTCAGTCGCCATTCACGACAGCCACGGGAAGATATGGGGTGGTGCTATTCATAGCCGGCACCACACAGCGCTTTATAATTGACAGGGACTACTATTCGCGTCAAAGCGTGCATGTAATTAGTTAAAAGTATAATAAACTTAACATATATACTAAAGATACATAAAACCATGTAAAATAAGAGAGGAATCAACAATAAAAAAAAATATTAATCAATAAATAAATTTGGCAATACTATACAAATTACAAACAACAAATTATAAAAAATACAAAATTACGCGAAGTTATTATCGACCCGGTGCCCTTCGCCTATTAACACGCATCAAGTTTATTTAGGACAAATGAACATAGAAATGTTTATTTATAATATTTTCCTCAACTAAACATAAATGCTTATGTGATACTGAGTATGCCTTGTGATTCCGCTAATAATTAACGATTTTATACATCACAATTATTAATTACTAGATGTGAGCCTGCGGCTTTTTCTTTTTTGTATAATATAGGTTTTAAATAACCTTTGGAAGATAATGTCTCTATGGTCACTATATTTTGGCACTACATTTTTTTTAGTATTATCAGAAAGCAAAGATATAAATAAAATCTATTGACATTAAAACCTGTTTGACATAGTGCTTAAACTTATTGTCAGGTAAATCGATAATGTACTTTGGAACTTTATTTTAAAACCTGACACTATTACCTAAAAGCTTTTATTAGACTTATAGGCCTAAAGTTGGCTAAAAATGTCCCAAATTTTGCTTACGTAATACTTGAAATAAAGAAAAAAGAAGCAAGAAGTTTCAATTAAATAACAATTACGTAAGTAAATCCGATTATAGATTCTCGAGTTATTAATAAATTAACGGACATACAGACGGACAGAATGACTACAATTTTTTAACATGTTAAAGCAATGAGAACAGTTGTAGGTAGCGTAAGGCAGAACAGATTACGATTATGCAGTTTTCCAAATATGGTGACGGAGCGGTGAACCGGGTTTATACAACCTTATCGCATTAAAACGAACAACTCAAATATCTTTTAAAATGTATTCGAATAATCTTTAAAGGTTAAAGCCACACAGTTCTAGGTTTTGAAAATCGAATGACTCAAAACTTGCATATATTATGACATAAGGACACCGTTTTGGCGCGCTCACGGGGAACATGTCTTTCGTTTTTTTTTAAATATAAAACTGTTTATTTCGTAATTCACCTGTCGACATCGATCTAAAGACGTTATACTGGAATAGCAAATCAGAATAAAGAACAAACATGCAATGAAAAGAAAAAGAAACGGCACTACGTTTATTTCTGGCACTTTCTTGGTCACGCGACTGGAACGAGATAGAAAATGACTAAGCAAGCTTGTCATAAAGCTTGTAAATGTTGAACATAAATAAAAAGAAAATATGATGGTATTACAATTGCTAATTATAAGTTAATTATACTATGACTTCAAGCGACAGTGGTATTCTGGTTGAACCTTGATTTGTAGGCGTGCTGCGACGGAATGAACGACGAAAAACTGAAAACTTTATCAAACCAACTACATAAATTAGCTAAAGTGTAGTTGGTTAAAACACGCCATAATTGTTATTTTAAGTATTTTTATTTTTTCGTTGGCACTTTTAGAATTATTACTCGATAAATAATAGTACTCTAAATAACGCTCACTTTTTTTTAAATTATCCCACACATAAACGTGTTAGGAAAACCTATTTTGGAGTCGCTTTCAATAAAATTAAATGGTAATTGTATAATAACCTTTAATTATAATACTTTACTAAGTATTGTAATTTTGTATTTATTTAAATTAAATGCATTTCTGTTGTTTATAAACTTAGTATTAATAACTACTTACAAGTTTTTCAATTAAAAAAACAAAAAAAAAAAAATGATTGCTTCTTAATGCCATATCTAGTACGTATATTATTTTATATCTATGCGTTCCCCTTCCCTAGGGTACATTATCGAAATGAAATTCGTTGTCGCGACCCTCTACAGGGGTTGCTAGGCAAACCGCGCCCGGTGCTGCAACATGACTCATCGAGGGGTGGCTAAACAGGGGTAGGTTTACAAAGTATTACTGGGGTTTCGTTTCGTTCGTTTTTATATTACGTATAAATTCTAAAAGTATTATGACATCATCAACGTACTGTTTTACGGGTTATAAATGTTTTTTTTTTAATTTATATGCAAAATAATAACGAATTTAGGTTCAAAGGCACACCTTATCCTATGATTAATGAACCTGAACTTTCAATGGAAGAAAAAATTGTGATAAAGCTTGGTATCAAAGGATAAGGAATTTTAAACGTACTGACGTTTTTCGCCAAGAAACGATAGGTGAGTTCCGGCAGTATTGAGAGATAATAACTCTAGACATAACGTGTTATCTTGGTAAACGATAAACCAATGCCAGTGCAGGGTCTTTGGCAAATATATATATTAGGAGTTCTTAGGCTTTGACGTGAAAACTACTTTAGAATTTTCTCGATTTCATGACAGGTAATTTAGAGATAATAATAAAACAAAGTTGTCTAATTGGGAGTCTTATATTTGGATGGGAATTGGTATTGGGATACTGATCCAAACAACTTCCAAAAACCTTAAGCCCAAGCATTTGGTAACTTCATCTACAGCAGCTTCTTCCACTCCACTTCTTCTACTCCAGCATTGAGCATCAATAAATACAGTATTTTAGGCTGTAAATAGTCTTAGTCAAAGACCCTTTGACTATAATCTCATCTAATATGAATGACGTGATCCATAAATAATAAGCATGAGGGTACAAGTGATTCGGCCGGACAACACCTTAGCTAAGCGACAGGTTTTTAAACATAATGGTAGTAGCTAGCTAGACGTTAAAATATGTCTTACCACCTTGCTCTACGGTTTCAAAATCAAACACCTTTGCAAAAACCAGTGCCAAGTGAGATTATGCATTCAATATTCTCATGCCAGGATATAACTGATGTAAGACACAGCGACTGTTTTTTTACTATATGTAAAGTGGATTTTCGTTACATCGGTTCATTGATTAGTTAAGTATAATGGTATACATAGAGATAGAAGAACTTCGAAGAAGGTATGAATGGATTGTGTTAAGAATGACGTATGGATTAGAGGTGTACATGGAGAGATGACAAATGACAGTGGGAGAGTGGAAGAAGAAAAGATGTGCCTACACTACTTGGTGTAGGATAAGGGAAATATTATGATGGTGGTCCCCGAACTTGTCCCCATTACTCTATTATCGCTATTTGTCGTTTATACATGCAGTTGTCTTTTTTGGGTGTTTGAAAGGATAATGGGAACACGCAGATTCTCATGTCGATACATTTTTTAACGTAAAGTTGGTAAATAATCATGTTAGAAAATCATCACTAAGTTGACAGGAATTCTGGCGCCAGAGAGACGACATTATCTCGAGCAATTAAACAGTTGGTTGACATCTATTATATTAGTATTCTGTGACATTATTCTCACGAATGACCTAAGTTTTACCGCCTACCTAAGTTGTACCAACATAAATTGTTTTTTTAGCTAAATGACATCGATAAAATCATATACGTGATTGGCATAAATAATTAGATAGATACTTTTTAATATGTAAAAAAAATCTCGTCATTTCTTGAACAAAATTTTAAAAATTATAGAGCTCTTAACTCTTTATTCATTCATTTTATTAAACTATATAAGAAATGGGAACCAGTAGATATACTTTTAGAAACCAATTTTATTTTTAAAGTAGATCACAGACAACGTTTATTTCTAAACTGTAGATATTAAAAAAAGATCAAGAACTCCTTTTTCTTGGTTCTAGTAATACTCAGAGATAAGTATTAAAAGTAATATCCCTAAACAATATCCGACTTGGCTGCATGGTCTTGGTACCTTTGCCTATTCCTTAGTAAGAAATTAACAGAACCAAAAACAAATCCTTTGTAAGAAAAAAAAACAAAGATATGTCGACCATACAGCCAAATTTGATGATAGGAATGCTTTTCGTACAATACTCTAACAAAATGGCGAGCCTTTGTCACTTTTCATGGAGTCTTTTGAGACATCTTAAAATTCACATTTGGTCACATTATTTTCATTATTAATTTTTTCATTATTATCAAGATAATGAATTAAAAATAAGAACTACTATATAGCAGACCAAGATGCTGCCAAAACTCCTTATTATTATTGAAAGTAGTACAGTTAACAATAATGGAAAGTAAGGAATCATAATCATATAGTATGTCTTTAACCCCTTGAGCACTTACCTGGCGTTTACACCAGCTTTCCATTATTTTCCTATTGTCTTTCTATCGTCTTATTTTTATGGGTACTCGAGACATTAATAGATCAACGGATTGCTTTGAAATTTCGTTTAATTTGAACATTAACTTCTCCTTCGGCTTAAAAATTAAAACATATTTAATTAAACGTATAAATAACGTTAGGAAAATGTGAAAAACCTAACAGATGTCAGTAAGTGTGTTATAGAAATTAAATAATCCATTCACAAGTAGTTTTACCTTGGTTGGTCGTCCCACAACGGTGACTTCACTACAAAACCTGTTTCTCTGAGTCAGTCAGTGCTTTTCGCCTACTCGCAGCGCCTTCGCTTCTACTATCTATTATTTGACACAATATTTAAGTTTACTTTTTGTAATCCTTATGTAATGCCGTGATTCGGTTTCTCAGATACCAGATTAGCCGATTTTCGATTAGGTACTTTTCGAAATATGTATTTTTACAAATCATCATCATCATCTCCCCACTATTATTTCTTTTTATTTGGGTTCGACGCAACATGACTTTCTCTATAAGTCATCTCCACATTCACTCACTTTGTAAATATATCAACTTTTACATAATCCATCCATCTTGTCTTTGGTCTTCTCCCTCCCAGATAACCGTCCACATTTATATCCAATACCTTCCTTACAACATCCTTTTCCTCCCTGCGCATCACACACTCGAAGTGATAATGGCGCAGCGGGTAGTGTGACCGTATTCCGTATCTATCGATGCAAGTTCGATCCCGACCTATCCGACTCTAAAATCGGCCTGAGCTTTCGGTGAAGGAAAACATCGTGAGGAAACCATAGCATGGTGGTAGGGCATTTTCTTATGATGCTCGCCTGGGTAGCTAACCACCCTCAAGGTTGAAAACCTGTCGCTAAATACCAATAGGTGTATTCCGGCAGCATCACCTGAGAACCAGTACCTCTAGGCTTAGTGTGTTTACCATCTTGGACAATATCGTCACTTAACATCAGGTAAGATTGTGGTCAAAGCATTGAACCTATTCCGTGTAAAAAAAAAACCCATGCCAGAGACAAACGGCTGTTCTTTAATTTCCCTGTTACTGGCGACTCTTTGGCACCTTTCCTCTAAGGTGCTTATTTTGTAACCCGACCCATGTTACATATACATTTATATAATATGTATTCAGTGAAAAAAACAATATTTTTGTATACTATCCGTGTATATCTCAAGTAATTAATAATAAAATTATTCACTGTAGTCTATATAAAAATATTGAATACCTCGTTTATTTGAAGTAGGTAATATGAAAATGTTGGTAATTGTTTTTGGTTCAATAATTCACTATGATCCACTTAAGTCATTTCATATGCTACCTAATGTAATGTAATGTAAATGTAATGATGTTTAAACTTAAACCTATGTATAACATACATTATGATTAAAAAAAGAACCAAGTAAATTCGTCTAGTAGTTTTTGGGTTATAAGCTTACAAACGTGAAGGCAAAGCCTTACCTTCAAAGCAACGTTGTATCTTAGGACTCGTTCAAGTAAGCACCAAAAGGAGGCGGAGGGGTATGATTTACTTATTTTTGGTAACATGGAGGACGGAAAGTGGGTTTAATGGCGACATGCACAACACTGCACACAAACTCCTGCACATGACACCCAGGTACATAGGTCTTGTAAGGAACAACTTTTTAAATTGTTTAATATAAAATGTAGGGTGTAGCTAGATTCAAAATCCGCGGAATTTTTCACACTCAAATAAGGGCCAAGCCGAGGTTTGCACCACTTTGGTAACCCGTGTGCTAGTTACCTTTTTGCGGCTGAGTGGCTTCAGCACTCGCCAAAGTCACGGTGAAGCTGTAAAGTTTCTTCCGGTCAACAGCGTTAGCTGGTTTAATGGTATAACCTTAGCAATTTTTATTTCTCATTTACAAATAATATGTAGAAACAAATCAACGTTATTAAGATTTTGTAAAAGTAATGGCCGGGCGGAAATGATTTGCTTTCTTTTGGATGAAAAATTGGAATAAAAAATGACTAAGATTCTGCTTATGTATTTCGGACCCTTATGGTATAAAAGGATGTATATGTTGATCGATTGTTATAATTTAAAATCAGATTAAATCGTTAGTAAGGTTATAAATTAAAAAATCACATTTCTAGACACTATGATCTATCTTATAGTTGCGTTTTTTTATTTACACTGGTAAATTACATGAATCGTTCCAGACATTTACGGTACCTACGTGAATTGAGACAAATCTTTTTAATTTTTAACCGGTCGATTTAGTTAATAGCTTCTGGGGAAGGAATATAGGCTCTATTTTACAAGCATAAAGTTCTTTTTTTAACAGTTAACATATAAATTATAGGAAGAAACAATCGCCCACAAAATACTTGTGGTTTATCCTTGATGGTTTAATTGGATAAGTGTTCCGGCTAGTGTCATGTTTATCTTCAGGCTTATTGCTGGCGACGAGGCAGGTTATAGATAAATTACGATTAGAAGAGAAATTATATGTAATTATTAAAATCGTTGCCGTCCATAGTTAACTGCCGAATGTTTAACTTACACTTTGGACACTTTTATCAAGGGAAAACTGCCGACAGCTTATAACGGGACATCTTGTTACGAAGAGTCTAAGGACTAAAACTTCTGGACGGACTAGATAGGTGTCTGGCACGATAGATTAATATCCATGAGGCGATTCGTCTACCAGTTGATCTTAAGAATTGATGCCTAATCATTAAATCGAAGACAGTAAACATCACGAAAGGTCACGATTCCCAAAAATGGGGTAAGTATTGAGGGAAAAAATAGAATACTCGAAAAATAAATTGGTTTAGGCACATGGAGAGGATGGATGAAATATAATGAAACTAAATTACAAGACGAATGTGACTGCGCAAGTCTGTAAAGGTCGACCCTTTTTTATGGGAAATAGCTTTACGGATTCTCTCTTTTGTTTACACGGAATAGGCTCAGTGCTTTGACCACAATCTCACCTGATGTTAAGTGATGATGTGGTCCAGGACCGTAAGCACACTAAGCCTAGAGGTACTGGTTCTCAAGTGATGCTGCCAGAACACACCTATTGGTATTTAGCGACAGGTTTTCAAACTTGAGGGTGGTAGCTACCCAGGCGGGCATCATTAGAAAATACCCTACCACCATGCTATGGTTTCCTCACGACGTTTTCCTTTACCGAAAGCTCAGGCCGATTATACAGTCGGATAGGTGGAGATCGAACCCGCGTCGATTGACGCGAAAGTCGGCCGCACTACCCGCTGCGCCATCATCGCTTCATTGGCTCTCTCGGATTAAGGATGCCAGAGGGGTATATGGGACTAGCCCGGTGTGAAGTGCCGGGAATACGCACTAAAACCCTACCGCCGCCAAAATAACTACTGTCTTTATCTTCCCTCTGAGGAGAGGCACTCCTCTTCCCCTTCTCAACCGCCAGTCACGTAGGTTCGACTTAGGCAAACGTATCTTAACCAGATCGAAGACGTTCTGTAAAATGTCGCGCTCTGCCTACCCTTATGGGAGAAAGGCGTGATGTATGTATTGAAATCATATGTTAAAACTATGTTATAAGGGTCCGTTCAAGTGTTACGTAAACAATATTTTCGACAAGTTTCATCTCCCTCATCCCCCTTATCAGCAATGGTATGCAATACCTCTTACGCCAACATTTAAATAATCATTAGCATAATTTTGATTAAAAAAAACATTTAGTATTGCTTACACAATAAATAGCATAGTTTTTCTTTTTTCTTAGTGAATTATTGTCCTAATTATAAAGACTATTAATATGCGTTATTTTAATGAACCACACACACGCATATAATTTTTTTCTTTAGACGTCACAATATGGCACAGGTCCATGCACATTCTTATTTCAAGCGCATTGTAGTTAAGTCAAGTGGTGAGTTACTTCGTTATATTATATTGTTTAATGTCTCAAGTCATCGGTTATCGGAAAGCTGCGGTGATAACATTCCCTTTAATGATAAGAATACGGTATGCGACTTAAATAGACTTGTTGATTGGGACGAAAACAGTTTATGATAACGTGGTTCGACAGGCATTGTTCTGTCTGTAGGAGTGATATATCAATTGTGTAACTAGACTATAAATACAATTTTTAAAATTTTTGTCTGTCTGTCTGTCTGTTTGTTATGGGTAATCTCTGAAGCAGCTGGGGGGATTTTAACGGGACTTTTTTTTGGTAGATAGCACAATTTACCACGAGTAACTTAGGGTACATTTAATTTTCAAAACTAATTAGGGTTTCGTAAAAAAAAAAAAAAAATAAAACTCATAAAAAAATGAATGAAATCCTATTCAATGCACAGTTTTACGGCCAAGTGCTTGAATTTATGAGAAAATATATTTATACTTTACCTTAGGACTAATCAAAATATTAGATTTCCGTATAAAGAAATTAAAATACGGTGAAGAATACATAAAACGTGGGCGCAGCCGCGGGCACATGGCTAGTATAAAGTGAAAATCAACCGTTAAAATCCTATTGGTGTTTATCTTGATTTTTTGGGATTTGTATTATACAAATAATTACCAACGAGTTTTTAGCAGGGTAGGGTATTAGTCTATCGTGTAGTCATTTTCATTATTTAGCTCCTTATCTTACATTATTTGACCCTAAATTATGGAATGTTGATGGGATTTTAGCTTACTATTGTACAGAAAAACAAAATAAGCGCAACTTGTTTATTCTACACAAGGTCGCTCAAAAACTCCTTGGAAAGCACTAACAATAGCGGCCATTATCTAGAGCGTTGTATCAAAACTATAAAATATTAATATATAATTCTATACAAGTGACACTGGCAGAAATGTGCATACTGCAAGCTGTCATTAACTAAGAAAACATAACTAAGAAACTGAACAAATATTATTCTATTTGGACCATATTTCCCACACCCCTCCTACATACATATCGATAGAGAAGCGAACGGCGACACAGTTTCCATGGCAACGCACTAACACTACCTATATTGCCCGGGCTCATCTCCGCACAGCTACGCGTGCGAACGAGATCGAGTTCTTCGTCTCTATCGCACTTATGACAACGCCCGGGCAACTACCTACATAGCTAGTCCAGACTTGGTTATAACCTAAGTTGGCTGTAAATTGTGGGTAGATATATAGTTTTGGTCGGGTCGCACGTATGTCACAAACGTTTAGTTTTGACTAAACGTTAATGGAATTGCGTAGAGATAATTTTAGAAGTGAATAAATATACCGTAAACGATTAAAGCGATGCTAACTCAGTGGGAGATTGTTTGGATTCCACCACTATGGACTTAAGTTTGTAACTTACTATTTTATTCTATATATGGTATAGGCTCAATGCTTTCACACACACTAAGCCTAGGTACTGGTTCTCAAGTGATGCTCCCGCAATACATCTATTGGTATTTGGCAACAGGTTTTCAAACTTGAGGGTGGTAGCTACACAGGCGGGCATTATTAGAAAATGGCCTAGAACCATAATAAGCATAAGTTTATGGTGGAAGAAAAAATGATGTGTCTATAGCATCGTAGTACGATATATGGTTGCCTGGCTAGCTATCATCCTCAAGTTTGAAAAACTTGTTCCAGCACATTTATGGTGTGTTCCGGCAGCATCGCTTCAGAACCAGTTTCTGTAGGCTTAGTGTGTTTACCATTCTGGACCACATCGTTACTTAAATCAGGTGAAATTGTGATCAAGGCACTGAGCCTATATCGTGTAAAAAAAAAACTAACTAAACACTGTTGTCCTGAGGGGCTTTGACAGCTTTATCGAATTTTTGAGTGTGTGCATAAACCATTCAGCTGAAAAATGGTAGAAAGGGAAAAGATTTCAAAATAATCTTGCGTCTTAAGGTTCTAGCTGTAAAAATAAAACGCCATCAAAAACGAAACTTGTAAAAAAAAAAACAAGTCTCGGAACTCAGTTCCTCTACCGAAAAAGTTGTGAGATCCATGTAATACCAAGTCGGTTACTTTATTAAGTCCTTACTTAAAGAACCTTCTGTGATATGTTAGTACGTAATTAGCTATCCTAACAACATCTTATAGCGACCATATCAATACTAAAAATCTTTCAGTTTTAAATAAAATAGATTGACTTGGCCATCGTATGAAAGCACAATGTATCTCACAAGTTATAAATATTATATTAAATAAGATTGTATAGTGCGATTGCCAAGTCAATCTATTTTATTTAAAACGTAAAAGATTTTTAATATAGATTTCAGATGGATTGTACTGTTTGATACTTGATAGCATAAAAATAAGAAACAATTTTCATTCAATGCAAATTTTTGTACATGTATAGAGTAAATGTTTGACCAAATGTAAATTTTATTTTAATTAATAATGTAGTAAGTAAGTTATTGAAAGACGGCCATTGTTGCTTCACGAACGGCCAATAATTATTTGAAGGCGAAAGGGAAGTAATATAGAACAAGCTACGTACGTATGTACGCATCACTAACTGATGATTCGATCACCATTTTTTAAATTCTGTATAGACATCGTTTGCTCATAATTTCACCTGATGTTAAATGGCGACGTATGCCAAGACACTAGCATGCTAAGCTTAGAGAAACTGCCTCGCAAGTAATGATGCTAGGCATCTTCTTTAGAAAATGCTTTACAACTATACAATAATTTCATGACAATGTCTCTTGATCCATAAAATAATTTACCACTGTATTATCATCGCTTTTTTAGTAAACTCTTAACAATTTAACAGTCGTTTAAATGTTAGTTAAACGATAGTTAGATATATGATATAACTCAGCGCTCTAGTCGTCGCTGTATCGATCGAGGTGCTTTGGCCGTCGACGGCCACACCCCGCTAGACGGTTTTTTACATGCCTTTCAAAGAATAACAACGTAAGGGTCATAAAGTATACTTAATATATAATTAAATACATAGAACCGAGTAGTATATCCAAGTTAAATACGCCACGGAGTGTTAAAAATTTGAAATTAATAAACCACACAAGAAACATACAATTGTCTTTTTGTGTTCACAATTATTTACGTTATGTACAATTATCTGTACGCAAAGATAAAACAGTTCAAATTATTTATCTCCTGCGTTAATGAATCGATTTTTCAATGTCAATAATAACAGTTATTAATGTGCTTTAGTTTGTTATCAATAGAATTTTTTAGGAAACTGTTTTTTTTTTTTAATATTACGGTTGTGTAATTAGGTAGGTGTAATTTCGAACACTCGAATAATTGTACTTAAATTTCCAACGATGCTACAACAACGATGAACAATGCTAAAGTATAGCAAAAAAAACATGCTCCAGTTTTATTGCATGTCAATTGAATTTACTATTAGTTATAAAAATTCATATAGATATTATGTAGGTACGTAACGTAACAAAATACACACTAAGATCAGATCAAAGGATTTTAAGATGACTTAGTTTAAAAAAACATGCAAATTGGTTTAGTAATTTTTAAAGTGTACTTAGTTAAACTAACTTTTTTTTTACCTAGCTAATGCTATTGATCGGAAGGGCCTTTACAGCTTCACCGTGACTTAAACTAACTAAAGAGACATTTTTTTTCCACCGAAAGACGTCTACTGCTGGACATATATATCCCGCAAAAAGGGAGGGATTGCCATAATCGGCACACTTGGAAAGCGTATCGGTATTGGCGGTCGCAGTAGGTGGTACTCAGAGGATATTATTGCTAATCTCTTGGTTTATTACTTAGTCGCCTTTTACGACACCCACGGGAAGGTTGGTACTTAGCACCACTAAAGAGGCATACAAAGATATAGTTCTGCGGTGAGGTAAGACTTACGTGCCCGACTGGATTGCAACCACCGCACGTACACTTGGAAAAAACTTACGTGTCTAGGATCAGTCACCTTATATTTAGAACTACCTAGAAGCTTTACCAGTGACAGATTTTCTGATCTGATGTCGTCAACGTTCTTCGAGTCTGTACTATATTTCATATCAGATGAAATGCAGTCCTTAAGTCGAGTTCCAGCAAAAAAATATCCTTTATAATATGTATGTTTTAAAAAAAGTTTTACATTTATTTTACACTCCGCCCGCCTATCATATTTCCTTGCTTTTAAATAATCATTAGACGATAAGTTTTTGATGGCACTGTCCATTCAATCGTTTTCTACTCAAAATATCATAAGTTTTAATTTTGTTATGGGTTTCTCTTTATTATTTTCGAAAAGCACCCTAAGTCCCGCCTAAATCGGTTCAGCCGTTCCGGAGATTACCCGAAACAAACAGACAGACAGACAAAAATGGTAAAATTGTGTTTGGTTATAGGTACCGTGAATACATTAACGTGTATTTAGTTATGTTGATGTTAAAAACAGACAATTCAATTTTATTTATTAGCATTATTTAATTTCAAAGCGTAGGATCTTGATTGTGCGCAGATAACGGGAGGAAGGGCGTGTGCATCGCCATTTTCGCTATCGACCTGGCAGCAATCCAGGTCTTTATTGATCTGTCAGGGTACTGACCGAATGTACACCCCACTTGCCACCCGTTTTCTCATACCCCAAACCTACCCCCATACTGCATTCAAATTGCTATCCAATCAAAAAAATTAAGTTTAAGTTTACCTGTATTTTTCTAGTCCAGTTTAAAGGGGATTAAAACAGCTTTGCCTTGCAAAAGGTGAATTACAAGCGATTTTGACATATTATTACTCAAATTATCTCTTTTTAAATTTTGGATAAAACAAGTCAGATATAACGTTGTGACTTTATTCACATGTGTATTTTCTAGAAATTTAATATCTATTCGTGAAAATCTGTAATTGGCTAATTATTGTATGTTCTTAGTGCAATACCGTTTTATTGCTGTAGATTTTCCATTAAAAAAAAAACAATATTCACATAAGGTTATAATTAAACTTCTTTCCAAATTATGGTTAACCGTTCCGACCAAGTATGTACGTACGAATGTTCCCCTATCGCTTCCCATTGTTCCTACTAATTACCGACAAAATTAATTTTTATGGCGATCTAGTCACTCCTTCAATAGTCTGAGCGAGATTAGTGATTTAGATTTATTTCATACTAACACAAATAAGACGTCAACATCCTTAAGTAGCCTCTTCTTTAATGATGGCGGTTGTAAGTAGTTGTAATTATTTATAATCTTTCAAAAAAAAATTTTTTTTATTTAGGTTCATGTAATAATATGTTGTAATGTAATAACAAATCACTTGATTTTTAATTTGCTACTTAACGGCGAGGACCTGTAAATGGCTTTTTGTTTCTAATGTGGCTGTTAACAAACTAATGTAAGATATAGCTCTTGGTCTTCCAATAAATAAATATATAAATAAAATAAATAAATAAATACACAGTCACCAATTTTACAATGGGAAAAATGTTTCCCCCACGGCTTTAAAAGAGTTAAAAACCTCGAACAAAGTTTTTGGTTTTGTTTTTAACTTAAAGGACTCTTGGAGTTTTGAACAGAATAATTTTATATACTGCTAAATTACATTTCGAGAGTAGTTGGTTTTAAATAATCGTTTTTATATTTTAGTAATAAATCTATTTTTAGACTATACGATAATTATTTATTAATAACGTGAAAATACGACAATTTGAAATTTAAGAGTTGGCAACACTACACTTATCTTATGCAGCGATCAATTATGCAAAACGTGCAGAGCCATTAAAAAACACAAGAAGAAGAAGAATTATGCAAAAGATCAAAGATGAAAACTGTATTTAGATGTAGGTACACATGTTATCTGAACTTATACCAAGAATACGTAACTTAATAAATTTTCATTTTTATTTTGACGCAGAAAATCAGACTAAAGATTTTTCATTTAAAAACAATAATACCTAATACATTTTATTATTCCAATATTGCTTCAAATTGTTTATCAAACATGGCTATAATAAATTTAAATTAATTCCTAAATAAATTGATATTATGGTATAAAAGGAAAAAAATATCATATAATTTTACCGGTAAATAACAGAGTTCCGTGTCAGCTTTTTAATTATGAAAATTAATCAGTTTACGTAAATAATTAAAGTAATTAATTATATAATTCATTTTACTTATATAAATGATCAAACGTTTTTTTTTTTTTAAAGAGATTTTGTCAGTCATTTACTCATTCACTTTTTAATTCTTTCTTTATAAAGTTTATTATAGCATTCTGTGGTACTTTTCTATTCTCAACTAGCTGTATCCGCGACTCTGTCCGTGTGTATTTACATGTTTTAGAACGACGATTTCATAACAATATAAATACATATTCACAGCATCGATGTTTAACTAACATTAAATATTATAACTTATTTTCTTGCAAATTTATGCACCCCTCTTTTTCTACCTACTTTAAAAAATCAGAGAAATATGTTCCGTTATTGATTTTAAGGTCCCCGGAATGGTTTACCTCAAACATATTTAATACACAGATTTTGTTTTACACTTTTGAAAAGTTGACGTCACTGAAATATTTTTACTTCTTATTAAATAACTAAGAGCTGTAAGTTTGAAGACTAATTTTAAAACTGACTTAATTTTTTTGAAACTTCTGTAGTTCGTTATTTTAATTTAATAAAAAAAGGTTGAATTACATATCGACCTCCCCCTAATATTTCCATGTCGCTTTAGTGTGAGGACTGTGTAAAAAACTTGAGGCGTAACACTACCTACCACCTTATTACGACTTATTTAATATAAATTAATTATAAAATCATTAAATATTTACTGCACTTTAAAGATATTCAAACAAATTCATACACTAGAACTATCTGATGAGAAAGGTGTTTCCATTTTAACACTATTCTTTACGCAATTTGATTCAGCTCATATCATTAGACTAATTGGTTTGATGTCACGCTTACAATCCACTTCTATTCATTTATTTTATTTTATCACCAATCCAATGGCTGACATCCATATTTTTCTTTTTACAAAATAAAAGCGACAAACCATAATCATAATTAGTCAATATATTATCTATAATACTAATAATAAATCTGTAGGCTCTGTGTGTACATTTATTTATTTTTTACAAATTTTGTAATAAATGTCTATTTTATCTCGAATCCGACATTAACAACGTTTTTTTCGTTTGTCTGTTTGTGTCTATGTCCGTACCTAATTTATTGATAAAATATTGTGTGCATAAATTATAATTATGTTAGTTATCAAATTTATATCCATACTAGAAATGATTGAAAAAAAGTCTGGACAACATACTGCGTGTAAGCTTAAAATAAGTGTTACGGGTATAAATAAAAGTAATCTTAAAATTGTAATTTTTGTCTATATGTCTATGGTTGATTTATTCGTTTATTCAACCGAAAGACGTCCACTGCTGGACATAGCCCATTCCCCTAAAAATGGAAGCATTGCCATAATCTCTACGTTTGACAGGCGGGTTGGCGATCGAATTGCAGTAGGTGTTTGTGGTACTCAAATGACGCTGCTGCCCATCACTTGGTATATCCCATAGACGCTTTTTACGACACCCACGGGATGATATGGGGTGGTAGTATTCTTACCCAGCACCACACCACATAAATATCTATGTGTATGATAATGTGCCTGGATTTAACTTAAAAAGATACAGAAAAAAGTATATATAAAAAGACATTTTACATTCAAGATAAGATACGTAGACTAAGTCGCGGCCACAAGCTAGTTTCATATAAATCATTCAGATGTGAACCACGCCCTTCAACTCGTAAATAATACCAAATAAATAATCAATATCTCGAACAAGGCTAAATATGGCGGATAGACAAACAATATTGTCTATGCCCAATGAACCGCGCTACCGGATTTGCGCGGCCGGAGACAAGACATATTTATTTTTATCACACAAAGATCGAACCAGGATGATATCACTACAAGTTTAATGTTTATTCTTTGCTCTAGGTATATTATTTCACTATTGTTATCCTGTGTTGTTTATACTCAAACTGAAGATATTTATTTGCGCAGCTTGGCAAATAAGGTTACTTGCATATCGTGACGTCAAATTGACGTTTGGTAGAAAAGTCCGGTGAAGCTGTGTAAGCTCTTCGCGTCAACAGCGTGTAATCAGTAAAAAAAGAAGTTTGATATGTCACATCTATGGGGAGTCCTGTGACGACTAACTTTTTAAATATTTTTTTATCGCACTACAGTTCTATGTTTTAACTAAAGATTTAAAAGTAAGTAATATCTTCTACCGGGTCGAAATATAATTATTCAAGTTGCTCAAAAGTACACGTAAATAATAAATAATCATAATCGACCTAGCCTTTAAAGAGAAATAATATTACGATCACTTAACACACTCGTTTATGATTACAGAAAATGGCGCTGTTTGCAAATAATTTCTTAATTGTTTTTAATGTAACGAATTGAAAAGAAAACGCGGTCGGCGACCATTGGACAAACGGTATTTTGCTCATGCGTACAGTCAATATGCGTATTACATAAAAATGTATATATTATTACGCTTTCACAATATCACAATGTTATAGGAGAAAGTTTTATTTATGTTTCATAAAAGATAAGGTATTTACCGATCCGGAAAGAAAGTAAATTGTGTTTTGTTTCTTTCTGCACCAACATAATATGATTTCAAAGACTGTATCCAAATTATATAATATACTATACTATACTATACTAACTGTTACCGCGGCTCCGCTCGCGTATAGCTGTTTTTGAAATATGTGTATGTTTCACTTTTAATTTTTATACGCGGAACCCTAACTATTTCTCTAAAATAAAGTACCCTAAGTTGCGTCTTATAACTTCAGCTATCTAACAGAAAAAGTCCCGTCAAAATCGGTCTAAAAAACTACCACCGACTCGGAACAACAAGCCAGTCACCTAAAAGAGCACATGCAAGAAACTCGATCTGTTTTTTTTTTAATTTATGCCAAGCGTTTGCTATACTTGTGAGGTGTGTACTGAGAATATCACTTGAGAGTCAGTATCTTCAGGTTAGCGCAGGGGCTCCCAATCTTTTTCAGTTCGCAGCGCACATATATATGTGTATATCATATGATTACTATTTTGTCGCGGCGCCTTATCCTATCTAGCTGGTCAAAATAGATAGGTACAATGATACGAGAATGGTAAAGAGAATGGCTTCACGGCGCTCTTCTTCACTTTCTATGGCACACTAGGGCACCGCGACGCACACTTTGGAAACCCCTGGACTAGCGTGTTTATCATCTTAGACAATTTCGTTATTTAACATCATATGACATTGTAGTCAAAGCGCCAGAGTCTATATAGTATTAAAAAAAAACATATTTTTTTATATAAAAGCACTCGCTTCATTCTAACATAACAGGGTTTAGTACGTTTAATTTAACGCACGCGTGTACAAAGGCAATTTACGATAGTAACAATAAAGTCCAAATTACTGCTATTACGAACGGAATCTAAGGCAGGGGGCCACCGGTCGAGGCACGCAGACCTGGTGACGTGACGCCTCATTTTAAATTGGCTGATTTATTTAGATATTAACCAGCTATCTTCTTGTAGTTCCGCCCGTGTCTTTTTGTATAAATTTATCCTATTTCTATTTATTATGTCATTTTTCCCAGTAAACACGTTTATATCAATTTGACATTAGAGTAATGCCATTCAAGATCTATGACTTTCGACTTTCTACTTGTAAGTAATATATAAAAGATATTGAGGTTACTAATTGGTATATAAATAAATAATAATCCTATCTTGCAAGCTGGACTAAGTCACATACGGTATAAAAATTTCATTAAGTTCAGTTGAGTAGTTTCATAGTTAATTGCGGACAAACACAATAAATTTGTTACATATATAAATAAAATTAAGGCTGAGTGGAATATGATGATGTGAAAGAGGAATATTCTGATTGTAAGAACTGGAATGCCTCTTAAACTCTCGTGTGAAGCTGCCAGAAGACACCGATAGACATACGGTAGGTCAAGCGCGTAATTAATTATGCCGTTACCACATTACCGTGGTTTCCCCGCGATATTTTCTTTTGCAGAAGCTTTATAATAATCATACCAACATAAAGATGTCCTACTGCTGGACAAAAAAGCTCTTCACGAGGATAGCCTTGGCTTTAATCACTACTACTCCATTATAAAAGACCTTATTACGAAAACTTTTCTAAAGGCCCTTATTATTGCCCAAAGGAACTACAAAATCTCTGATTGTGGTTTGAATCTTTGGACGGCAAATCTTTCCAGATCTAACATCCAACATGACTTTCTTTTGAGATGCCTACGGATGGAAATGATATAGAAAAGTAAACAAGGGAATATCCAATTGGAAGTGCGTGGTAAGGTAAAGGTCTGCCTCGGTAGCGCAGTTGTATTACGGTACGACTGTCGTTCTGAAGTCTCGGGATCGATCCCCGGGTCGGGTCAAGTGATATTGGGTTTTCCTACTCAGTATCATTCCGGAGTCAGGAATTTATCCCGATATGATGACAGGCTCGTCCCCTGTCACGTCTGGGACGGAACTAAGCTCCGCGAAATGTGGGTGGTGCAGTTCGCTACTTCACCTCTGCCTAACCCTTTCGGGATAACAGGCGTGAGATTATGTTATGTTATGATAAAGTAAAAACCTGAAAAGTTTGATGTGTCATTCGAACTTATAACCTACAAACATTTAATGTAGTAAGTTTATCAAATGGTTTCTCCGTCGATGGTCATCACTGTTTTCTATTTTTTCTTATAATTAAGTAGGTAGTTATGTAAAGTTTAATGATATTCATAAAAAATCAGAAACTTCAAACCTAACATAGAATTATTATCAACAGACAAACATCCATAGGATTTTATAGATATGCAAATGTGTGCTACATATTTTGACCTTGATGACAAACTATGAAGATGTTCAGTACAAGGTTAAATCGTACGTGAACTATTGGTATTTCAGATTTCCTTCCAACTCGCAATTTAAACTTAATGGCACGAACCAATATTTGTGTCTGGTTGTACCCGTGGCTCGTCCGTTTACGTGAATTATACATTCAAGTAAATGAAATTGAAGTGTCGGTTTGTAATGTCAAAATGAATCTATTTTTTTACTAAATAGATATGAATGTATATTCGACACCTGTTCCAATAATACAATTTTTGTCTGCCTGTCTGTTTGTTCCGGATTGTCTCCGGAAAGGCTGGACCGATTTTGACGGGAGTTTGGTAGATAGCTGAAGCTACTTTGCGTAACTTAGGGTACTTTCATTTTTCGGAAAGAATTAGAGTTCCGAGTAAAAAAAATTAAAACTCATAAAATTGTGAATAAAATCCGATCCAATGGACAGTTTTACTGGAAAGTATTTGAATTTGTGAGAAATATCTTTGTTTAATGTTAATAACAAAAAACAATGAAAATAATTAGGGTTCCGTATTTTAAAAAAAATCCGTAGAAAAATACATGAAACGCAGGCGCAGTCGCGGGCATACAGCTACAATAAAATATTATTGCAAAGCCTCTTCATATGTATTTGTCTAGGAAGACACTGACATCAAACGGGACACGGTAAAAGAGTTAATTATGATATTTTTTATTTTGATGTTTCAAAATTTAAACAGATAGTCAGAAATTGTATTTTATATAATGCTAGATAGGGGAGAAATTATTTATATGAGATTTGTATCCTATTACATATTCAGTTTTATTTTTTTGTAAAGAGCGCCGGATTTTAAAAGAAAACCACATTTATTTTTGAATTAATCAAACGTTTTTATTTCAACATAAATAAAAATAGTTCCGATTAAACGCGAAATATAACATCGGGCAAATGACCACTACGAAATCTCTGGCAGTGGTTATTCTTTTGTTGAAAATTTTAATAACGTTTTCGCATAAATGTTGCTGTTGTTTTAATTTTGTAATTAAACGCCACACTATCGATTGATTTGGCGCATTATTGCGACCGAAAACTTAACGTAATAGGAGAACTGTTTTCGCAAAACTTTCACCATTTTTGTAATGTGTTTTTACAATAAATACACGCTGTTGGTTTGAATACTTCTCCATATTTTTCAATCAAAATTTTTATGCTTTTATGAAAAAATACCGATTTTCCGATTTTTTCTATAGCCGTTAGAAAAGGTTTAAAATGAGATTAATAGAATCAACTCGAGTAATAGAAAAAAAACCCATTTAATTTTATAAACATTTCAACGTAAGGCTTTCCTTCGAGGTTTGAACTTGGAGATATCGGGTACTCCAATTGAAAAACAAATAAAACCACTTAGAAATAATTCAAAATAAATTATTTGGCAGTTGTGCCTATGCGTCGGCGATGGTGACTTCTACTTCTACACCTGGCTCGATATTAATAGAGGTGATCTGCTTCACGATCTCAGAAGGTGAGTGTAGATCGATCACACGCTTGTGGATGCGCATCTGGAATCTGTCCCAAGTCTTGGAACCCTCACCGCAAGGTGTTTTACGTGTTGTGATGCGGAGAACCTTGGTCGGCATTCGGACTGGACCCTAGAATTTATACAAACAATATAATGTATGAATGTCTAGAATATTCTTATCATTTTAATGTATATAACTATTGGTTAACTGAGGAATTCCCTTATCTATCAGTTGCCATTTACATTTTTTATTTTTATTTTGGCGTTACGTTTTTATTAACAATAGCGGTAAGTACTGGGTTTCCTTTTTTTTTAATTAATTTTTGGAAAATATCTCTAGAATTTTTAAGTAAAATTCTTTAACTGTGTATATAACTTTTTGTAATTATTTATGTGCAAGCATTTTTCTAGATTCCATAACAAGTTCAACTAACTATCAGACATATTTTAGTTTACAGTGGCAAGAATTAAATAGTTCTATTACTATTACTAAGAATATTCTTGATGTAAATTATGTCATTTATCTATATATATATCCTATCTATAATAAATATAAAATTCATACATTTTCAGAATATTGTAAATTATATCATGATTTACAATTGTATAGATTTTGAATATGTTTTAATTATCAGCCCAGCATTAAACCAACATTACCACAGTTATTCATAATCTATAGATTAGTAATATGAATGGTTGTAGGCCGCAAGAATTGTGATTTTAATGATAATTTTCAATTTATGTAAATATGTATGTTGTTACCAAGCTTTAAAAAAATCTATCTAACACTAAAAAATAATAACATTTAAATAGTTAAATTCTTATATATATTCTATCTTAATAATAATAATAGTTTAGATTAAATATGTATGCAAATTGGTTAATCTTATTCATCCTTTAGACCAGTGTTCTGCAAACTGTTTGTCACCAAGGTACATCTAGAACATAGAGTAATTTTGGAGGAACACCATAAATGAAAGATCAATTTTTAAATATAATCTATCACCATTTATTTTTAATTTATAATTAAAGATTGCGGGAATCCGCTCAATGTAGGTGCCGCAAGACCTGTCATTGTAGAGATCTTTGAGGGAGACCTATGTCCACCAGTGGATGTCTTTTGGTAGAATAAATTTAATAAATAATTCCCACAAATAGGTTGTGGCAAATGCTATTTGAATAACATGATTAATCACACAAGAAAAACATTTTCTAAATTGATTAAAAAAAAAAAACTTTATTGCTAAGTGCCCAAAAGGAATGCTCTAGAAGAATGGATTCCTAACCCTATCAAGAGGTTGAAGGTATTTTTCTTTCATCCCTGTCTATTTAACTCTATGAAATAATCTTATTTTTTAGAGGCACACCAACTAATGACCATGGTACACCAGTGTGCCGCAGCACACACTTTGTGGAACATTGCCTATGATTAAAAAAATATGAATAAATATTTTTTTTAAATTAAATTAGATAGTTTTCGATTTTTTAATGGCAACTATGTACATTATAATATTGTAACTACCCTATGAGCAGAATGCAGCACAAAACTACACACTGCACTTTGAATAGTCTATAATTTTGCATCTATCTGGTGAACATAACACTATCAAAATGTTATGTCTTCATCTGACGCTGTAGTCATATGTCAAGTGTTAACAATATTTTCGTTACACATCCGGCGCCAGCGACTTAAGATATTATCTGCCTACATCTGGTGGAACTGTCTCTCACCTGCCACATGTCAAATCGCATGGAATGACTATATAAGGATCTGTAGAGCCAACACAGATCTGTTAAAGTGACTGTTCCTGATATTGCAATATAATAAAGTTGTGATGTGGGATTAATACATAGCGAGAGTGTTTAATAATATAGCGAGTGTTTTAATACAAGATAATATGAGACTTTCTATTTAGTAATTGGAATGTATTCTATTTGTTATGTACTAATTTTTGTTTTCAATTCATTAACTTGCATATCTGAACCTACATGATATACTTTTGGTGTTCTAATTTGATTATTTTGAAGTGTGTTGGAAGTAACAACATGGAAAGTTTATTGAGGTGTCACAAAAACTACATGAAAGTTCCAGTAAGATTTTGCTAGTGTTGTATACTGTGTATGGAACACGCAGACCACAGTCTAAACATAAATAAAGTTAATATTTAGTATATACAGTTAATGGATAAAATGTTATGATAAAAAAGTAAGCCTACCTTTACACGGAGTTTTTGTTTCTTGGCTCCATTGATGAGGTCAGAGCAGACCTTCTCCAGTGAGCGTACATTGCGTGACGTCAGCGTGATCCTGATACGATGGATCGGTGAGATCTCAGCCTGGGGCTTCTCGATATCCTTTCCTGACACGACAGCGGCTGCCTGGAATACATTTTAAGTCTCTTAGTAGACAATTTAAAATAAGGTAACAAAATTAATAAAATAATGGATGTTTCAGTTTGTAACTATCATAAGTGATTATTTATCTACCACTATATACAATAATTCCCATTAAAGGTATAAAAATAGAGAGAAACACGATATGTGTCAACAATCATAAAGTTTGTTGTTTGACAACTATTTTACTTAATTGTGAGGGAAAATATTAGATGTATATAAGCTCCACATTCAAATTTTGTCAAATAATACATTATTGAGCGCTGAACAGTATTAAGACTTGATAAACATAACACGTGGAAATATAACCTAAAAAAATGATAGTTTATATTTAAAATAATCGAAGGTAATAAAATACTCCATATATTATTATTTATAAAGTAGTGACTTACCATGTTGTTGCGATATTCCGGTCGAGATAAACAACTTTCAAATCAAAAATTGCTCAGCGCTGAACCGGAGTACAGCTTTGTTTCAAGTTATGACTGAAAGAGGCGGAAATTTTCGCTGCATATATGACATTATTGTAGTGATGTGCAAATGTAACTCGACTACTCGAGTCTGGCAATATATAAATAAGTAAATTATCTTGAATAGTTTCACTAATTTTATGACAAAATTGTCTATTTTTTATTATGCCTATATTTTAAGTATTAGCATTAGATATTTGACCTTTTTTTATAAAAACTGATATATTCAAATATAAACAACCATAAAATAAAATATATAACTACTTAAAATATTATTCCTGCTGTCAATAATAAAATTAGTGTGTGTTATTATACATATATTAGGCATATTCCAAAAGTAAAATGCTGATTATAAATGCGCAATTATACTTTTCACTACTTTATTGTTCCGTGATTATTGAAAATTGATGGAAAAATGCCGTGTATTTTATATGAATACTACAGTAATTTGTTTTAGTTATGTATATAGTTGTTTACACCTGCAGTTGTAACTATCCTTATCAGGAAGCAAAGTATATAGATTTCAATAGCAACTGCTATGTTTGCACATATAAGGAAATTTAGCAAATTAATTTTTGTCAATTTAACAGACTGATCAATAATTGTATACCTAATTATGAGAAATATTTCGTTATGTATAGATATTATCAGCAGTCGCAATATATTCAAAAATTGAGTACTATATGTCCATTAGAGAAGCAGCTATTAATGTAAAAACTGTTCAGGATAAGCGAAGTTGAAGCATCAATAAATTGATCCACACCGATACACGAAAGACTTATAATTAAAAGCGACCACAGCAGTCACCGGCTTCAAATGTACAACTCTGATATTGAAATCGGAATAAAAAATATTCTTTTGGCAATAAACTTTATTTTTGTAACGTAATTTTATTTAAATACAATAACATATTGTGTAATAACTGAGTATCATTTGAGGACCTGTATCAAATTACGAGAAAGGCCTTTCAATAGATATATAATTACTATATCTTCGAAAGGCGCTTTAGGATATCGTAAAGATATTCGATTGAAAAAACCTACAATGGTTTATCATGCACACTATAAGGTATCGAATCTGTAGTAAATAATATGTCAGGGAACCAAAGTTACCGACATAGCTCCTGAGCTAGGGGCTTATCTTCGGGAATAGACTACTACATATCGACCCGTAGTAGTCGTGATGATGATTGATAATGCAATAAAATATACAGTAAGTAATCCATTATAACATAGAGCTCAGTACATATTAACTTAAACAAATATTTCTTAACTAACAAAGTTTCATAATTAAAAAAAAGTGTTAGATGTTTCGTCACGGAGGTTAGGTAACTTAAACATTATTCAGCATTATGTTTTTCACTTGTTTATCGAATTTCCTGTAAAAATACATAAGAATCAATACATTAATATTCAATGGTTTCGAATTCCTAATTCACAAGTTAAAACAAATTCTCTATGTTCAGTTACTTAAACCTACATATCTATTAAAAGGACTCGTTTCGGTTCGTCACATTTCCATTAAACCTGATAGATTATGTAAACTGCGATATTAAAGGCATAAGCTAAAAATCAAATATTACTGAACTTACAACGAAGTTATCTGATCTCCCGGAAGATGGAATGGATTACAAATGGCATCAGCATACAAAGCATGTAGTCTACGAAGAGCAGTCCTTACTTCAGCGTCCCTGATATTACTACCGCTCGGCGATGTCGAACTCGTTACAAGCACAAGTTTGATTCTTGTGTTTGTTACGTAACCATAACTGAAAATAAAAAGTATAAAGAACTTATTACTACATCTTGTAACTACATCATGTGTCGAGTACCCATAAAAATGAAACAATAGAAAGACAATAGGAAAACAATGGAAAGCTGGCGAAAACGCCGAGAAGGTGCTCAAGGGGTTAAAGCTAACCTAATTAATACTAATCAATTTTGTATAACATAAATTTGTCCCACTCGATAGAAACAAAAATACAACAAACAATAAAAGAAAAAGGGTATTTTTTACCTTCAATTCTAGTACACATTTGATCACGAAACTTTGGAACAAGAGTAATAATATAAGAAAATATGTTATATGAGGTAACTAACATTTTATGGGTATCCGTAGCGTACAACAGACCTAAATAAAGGTCTCGTAGATCAGTGCGAGTAGCGTTCGAATTGGATCCCGTGTTGTTGCTGTTAGTTGATGCAAGTCGCTCTTCGAGGGCGTCTAATGCAGTGTGGACGAGCCACTGGCGCGAAAGCTCGTTGTCAGTGCTCGTATCATTGCCAACACCGCCGATGTATAGCGGTGAATTCTATAATTGCAAAGTCAATTAAATTTACTAATAAGTTAGGGTTTAAAGGTGATCCAGGTAAGATAGGAAATAACATTTTAAAAAGAGAAATATATTGTTGAAGCTTTCATGTATACATTATTTTTATTTGGATAAATAACTATATAATATATAAAAACATTTTAAAGAAAATAATGAATCAAACAAACATTATTTATATACGGTTAGGGCATCTATATTAACTATAGTTTATAAGTATATATCTTTTGTCTATAAATATTTACCTATTACACTAAGTGCATACCGAAATCTTAGAAATGAATAGGTACAGTTTACAAATTGAGTTTTCTATAGATTAAGTGGCAATACCAAACAATATTAATCGACTCACCATGTTAGCATTAACGGATATATCGCTTCACTAACTATCAATCATAAATTTGACAGCTGCCAAATAAACAAATTGTATTGTACATTTCATGTAAAAACATTTTTGGTGATGTTATTTTCAACCGAACAGTAGTATGTATATGTTGTACCAAAACAAGTGTATTTTGAATAATATTTACAAAAGTGATAAGCTGCTTCTCGAAACATTGTGATTTCAAAAAAAGATTAAATAAAACTTACATCTTTGCCGATAACAGCTACACAGACGGCCATTTTCGATCAACTCAGCCGCCGGAAATACGTCACATTAGATAAATATCAAACAGAGATGGCGGGCAGATTTAAATACTTTTGTGCTTCAACCTAATTAAGGTTTTGTATTTCTGCCCTATAATAAAAATGGTGAAATATTTTTTATGACATACAAATTGACATAATTATCGAGAACCGTCGATACAATAATGATCGAAGATGGGGAAGACTTGTACGAATTAAATGATAATGGTGAACGGATATTAATCAAGTCTATTGATTCGAACAAGCGAGCATACGTGCGGTTTACTAATTGCACGACGAGACCCGTCGATTTATGGTGGCGAGACTTCCACGGCCACCGGCGACGATATGTCCGTCTGGAGCCGGGTGTATTTTTCGATATCAACACTTTCCTGACTCACCCGTGGGAGTTCACAGATGTTGGTACCGGGGAACGGTTCGTTATTAACAATAAAATTATATTCCGCGCTCCAGTAAACATAGCTGATATGAGATTTCGAACAAATTGGAACATTACTGTGCCTGTACGGTCCCTACGCTACAGTGCAATGCTTATTGTAGCGTTATGGCTTCCTAATGAGGAGGCTGCAGCCCGGTTAGACCTCCCCTATCTCTTGGAATCAGATATTAAACAGCTGATGGCAAAAATAAGGAACAGAGAATAATTTCTGCATGTAGTTATTTGATTGGTATCAAAATAATTTTCAGTACCAAAGAGTTAATCTATAATCAAGTTTATAGTATTTAGAAATGAGCCTTGTTATATGTATGAATGTCCTAAAATATAACAAAGTCTTATGATTTTCACAAAGATTTATATTGAAACGTTAGTAAAACCATTAATAGGTACATGAACAACTGTACCTGTAAAAAGCTGTGGACCGATGAAGGTTTGCGGAAACCTGTTGTAAATATTTACTTACCTATGTCTGTTATGTGAAATGTAATCAAATTCAAAAGGAGTTAGGCAAAGTAATATCCACCTACTTATATAATAAAGGAAAGGGCCTGGATAGCATTTATAACTTTCAAATGTTCTTAACAGTCAAATATAAAATTAAAACTTGAGTATGAACTCAAGTTAGATTCTACAATTTTTTTTTTAGTTCCAATTGACCGATAACCTTTATTGTTAACATTACATTTTGCAAATAGTACTTTTCTCTTCGAATTTTCTAAAATGACCATAACATTCAAACTTAAACCACTTGGCAAGTACTAGTCTTAATAGTAAGGTTATTATGCCTTCACCAAACATCCTGGCAATTATAATTGATTTTTTTAAATCAAATAGATTTCTTAATTATATGCATTTTTACATGTGTACTAAGAAAAATAATTATTTAATATTCTAAATCTTCTCTAAGAAGTGGTAATATATATATTTACACATATTAATTATTGTTTTAATAATATATTAAGTTACTAAGTTAAGTATAATTGTGCCATTTTATTAGGGTTATATTTGAGAGAATAACTGATTTTAAAGAGGTGTTGATGGGGGCGTTAAAGGCAGTTCATTAAATTTAATGAAAAAAGGAAATTCATTCATAAACAAAAGAGTAAAATAAACTTTTTTATCTTTTCCTGTTTATATATAGATAAATAAAACATGAAATGTTTCATTATTTACTTAATTAATTTTCTAGAGATGACTTGTTATTCACTCTTGAAATGTTACGTGGTTTTTTAGATGACCATCAACAGGCTGTAAGTTATCTTTTAAATGGATTTCAAAATAAGAATGACTCACTACTATTCTGGTTAGTCACCATGTTTATTAATCCTGTTCCAGTTAAAATAATCATCTTTTTTATCTTGTCCCATAGAGAACTAAGCCTATTTTTGTTCTGTACTATGTAGGGTTAGCACATTATGTTTCCTTTTTCCATTCTTCACACAATCCATCCCTATTTTTCTACCTCTGTATAGCTTCTATATAAGTGTGCTCTTGCAGCATTACTTGAGATACACTCTAAAATAAATATAATATTTAATACATTTATACATTATACATGGCTACTAGTAAGTATTTAAAGTTCGGTTTATTTAACGCAGGATCACTTGCCACCGGTCACGATGAGTTCCTAATTGCCATGTGCAATCACTCGGTAGATATAATGGCGATCAATGAGACATGGCTTCGACCGGGGCAGGAAGGGCGGGCACCAGTCATCCCAGGTTACCGCTTAAAGCACATACCACGGCCGGCGACGGTTCGCGGCGGGCGTGGGGGGTGGTGTCGGTTTTTATATCAAATCAAGTATTAAAGCCCGCATTCGATCACATCCCGTGCAGCCAGATGTAGAACAACTTTGGTTGAGCCTTAATTTAAACAAGAAAACACTTTTGTTTGGTACTGCATACCGCCCTCCTTGGCTAGATGTTAATATATTCCTAGACTCATTATCGTTGAGTATCAGTACTCTTGCTCCACATGACAATGTTATTTTACTTGGTGATTTCAACTTAAACATGTTAGATACCAATAATAGCAATTCTAAACGCCTGACAGACTTCCTAAACCATACCGGATTGAACCAAATAGTAACTTCGCCAACACACTTTGTAAATGACAGTTGTTCACTTATTGATGTTATTTGTACCGATGCAAGTTATAGGGATCTTTTTATACAACACATTCCTGAATTAGGACATCATTCATTTATAACGTGCCAGTTTCTGTTCAAAAAGGAGAAACCTACCAAAAGACTGGTAGTTTACAGACCATTCAAGAATATTGTATCGGATCTTTTTGACCGCGACGACCTTGAATCGATTCCGTGGGATTCTATATGCAAACTTGAAGACGTAAATATAATGTTATCTATGTTTAACGCTTATGTGATACAGTTATTTGATGTTCATGCTCCTTTAAAACGTAAAATGTTCAAAAATCTACCCACGCCCTGGATAACATCTACTATAAAACTAATGTGTAAGCTACGTGATAAAGCTCGTGACAGATATCATTATACCAAACTCGATATCCACAAAGACTATTACCTTCAATTAAAACGACAGGTTGTACAATCTATACACAGTGAAAAGACGGCTTACTTTACTAAGCATATTAATGAGAATATTAACAACTCTAGAACTCTGTGGAAAAACTTAAAATCTCATGTATACCCTTCAAGCCAAGAAAATATACTTCCAAACCACCTGTGCGATCCAGATAGGATAAATAGTTTTTTTCTAGATGTACCGGGAAACCCAAACGTAACAATCTCACAGTTAACCTATTTTGAATTTAACAGATACGGTACGTCGACTTTTTCTCTAAAAAAAGTAGATGAGAATACTGTTTTTTGTATTATTAAAAGTATTACGACTAACGCTCAGGGAGTTGATGGTATATCTAAGGACATGCTAAGACTCACTCTTCCTCAATCTTTATCAGCTATAACATCCATCATTAACGTATCCATCTCCACGAATATATTTCCAGACCTCTGGCGTTGCGCAATCATTCGGCCTATGCCAAAAAATAACATGCCCCAAAATTTTGGGGAATTACGTCCCATAAGTATACTTCCTTGTTTATCGAAAATACTGGAGCGGGGTTGTATACTTGCAAATTAAAGAATATTTAGAAGTTAATCATATTTTACCAGATCTCCAGTCAGGTTTTCGACAGGGCCGTGGAACAACTACTGCATTGTTAGATGTAGTTGACAATATTTTAGAGGCTAGAGACTGCGGGGAGGGAACTATTCTTACACTACTTGATTTTTCACGAGCCTTTGACACCATTAATATACCGTTACTGTTATCTAAATTGCGTTACTACGGGTTTGAAGTTACCGCAGTCAATTGGTTTCATAGTTATTTGACCAACCGCTCGCAGTATGTTGAAATACAGAAAGAAGATGGGTCTTTCCTAGCTTCCGATCCACAACCTGTGACAAGAGGTATCCCTCAGGGATCAATTCTGGGTCCCTTGGCTATATATCATTTACACCGCAGATATTGCGGAATGTATGGTTCATTGTAGGTATCACATGTATGCAGACGATATACAGCTGTATATGTCTGTTAAGTCCGATGAACTTGCGTCATCCGTACATAAAATTAATGAGGATATCGGTAGAATTATTTCTTGGTCAGAACGTAATACTTTAGTCCTTAATCCTCTAAAGTCGAAATTCATTGTCCTGGGGAGTAAGACGCAAATCAACCAAATCCTGTCGGCAAGTCCTGAAATTAAGATAATTGAAAAAAAAATATCGATAGGGTAGAGTCAGTGCGCAACTTGGGACTGATCCTCGACCCAGATCTCCGTTTTGAAGAAAACATTAATAATGTCGTTCGGAATTGCTTCTACAGATTAAAAATACTCTATCGTTTTAGAAATTACTTCAGTATTATTTTAAGAAAAAGACTTGCTGACAGTTTGGTTCTTTCAAGATTGAACTATTGTGACGTGGTATATGGACCTCGCTTATTGTCGCGTACCTACCGATTAAATTCAGCGGGTGCAAAATGCTTGTGCTAGATTTTGTTTTGAGATACCCAGTCGTAGTCATGTCACGCCGTTTTTAAATGAGGGCAATATACTTAAAATGGCTGGGCGAAGGGAATTACACCTGGCTACCTTGCTCTTTGGTGTGATCAAAACCAAGTGTCCTCAGTATCTCCATGAAAAGTTAATTTGGAGGCAAGATCTTCTTATGCATTCCACCCGTTCCATAACTATTCCACTATCTATACCTAGACATAGGACTACGGCTTTTAGGGGATCTTTCAAATATACCGCCACTCATTGCTGGAATAATATTCCCCCGCCATTACGAGATAAAAAATGTAAATTTAGTTTTAAATACCAATATAAGCAGTATTTATTAAATATTCAAAAAAATTCAATATGAACCCGTACCGTAGAGCGACAGACCAGCCACAACATGGAAATTAAACTTTACAGGCAGCTGAATTACCAACTTTATTAGCGGTTAACATTCTCAAATAATATTATATTATTTATTCTACCTACAGTCGCTACGTCTGATCGTACATTATTACATCATTATTATTATTATTTTTTTCCTACACTTATCACTTAAATAACACAATATTCTTACAACCTTGAATTTTACACTCACACTTGATTGGATCATTACATAATTATAAATGTTTGTTTTTATTATTATTTTTTTTTTTTCTTCTTTCTTGTCTATCTATCTATCGACGGAACGTCTGTGCATGTCAAAGCCCCCTATTGAAAACCAGCGTTGCAGCGTCCACCGTAAGGTGATGCTACAACAAGTAGCTGAATAGGGGGCTATTGTTTGGATTCGCTCGTGACTATTTAAAATGTGTGTTTTTTGTATTTGTAATGTATATATTGCTATCCAACAATAAATTTCTTTCTTTCTTTCTTTCTTTCTACATCCTTAGCAAATTACCATATTTGAAAAAAAAAATTAGTAAACTTTGTCAACTTATAGGAGTGATTATTAATTACATTTCCAGTAAAATTTTTAGGATAATCTGATTAATATGTTTATTACCCATAAAAATGAGACAATAGGAAAACAATGGAAAGCTGGCGTAAACGCCAGGTTAGTGCTCAAGGGCTTAAAGGTGAAAATCCAACAATGTACCTCTCTCCTTTTACAATATCTTTTTTTTTTTCAATCGAGTGTCAATTACGTAGATTACTTATAAATTGTTTGTGTTCGTTATCTGTGATAACTGCAACAAAACTGGAAATAATTTCCTAATTTCATTTACTTCTCTCATGTTATTTTTAATGAAATCATATTATTTAAACATACTTGCCTGTTTAGTTGAGTAAAACAATTATAATATATTAATTTTTATATAAATAAGTTTTATTAGTCGAAATGAATAAAACTGGGTTTTATATATGTTTCGTGTCTGAGTTTTATTTAATATCTGCACCCTGTGAGTTGCTTATTGATGTGGAAAAAACATCGGTTATATTTCTGATATGAATTATTAAACTATATATATTATTAGCATATCATTAATTTATTGATTCATTCAAAAACTCATGAATGGACATGTGAGTTATAAATTATTAAGAAGTTTGTTTTCAATGATATAGTTAGTCATGTCTGAGACCTCAGTATATCTAATTACGATGCTCGATGACCTAAATAGACCCTCCGCACAAGTTGGTCTTAAAGTGAACATGGACATGAAAATCATGTTTAATGTCTAAGACAAAAGATTACGACCAGTGTGTGTTGCCA
This sequence comes from Samia ricini, assembly GCA_014132275.2. Classification (NCBI taxonomy): domain Eukaryota; kingdom Metazoa; phylum Arthropoda; class Insecta; order Lepidoptera; family Saturniidae; genus Samia; species Samia ricini. Next base: position 18,346,154 of record AP028158.1, read on the forward strand.
GTAATGACTTAGATACTCAAAGGGCAATGGAGAGGGCTATGCCCGGATTTTTACTGCGTGATCGAAACAGAAATAAGGAGATCCGCAGAACATAAGTAACTGACATTGCCAAACTTAAGTGCCAATGGGCTGGGCATATTGTAGAACCGATAGGTCCAACGGGTTCTCGAATAGCTTCTGCGTTCTGAAAGACACAGTGTGCGTAGCACAAGATGGACCGACGACCTGGTGAAGGTCGCGGGAATCCGTTGGACGCGGTGCCGCAAGACCCGTCGTTGTGGAGATCTTTGGGGAGACCTATGGAGCAGCACTAGACATATTTCGGTTGAATAGATGGATGAAAAAGAATTCAAGGATTGCTATACACGATTATTTCAAAACTCATATACATTTACGTCAGTTGACGGTGAAGACCTTTCTAACTTAAATGCTTCTAAGGCCTAAATACTTGAAAAATGTCCACTCTGATGTAGGTATCAACAATATAATAGGAAAATATAGAAGTGTAATAATATTCATCACGCGTTAATCTTTACTTTATAATAAGATACCCATAAGTTGGTATCATTATTTAATGAAATTTAATATAACCTCTGTTATGTTATTTGCTTAGTAATTAAGCTTTTTCCTTAGTAAAAAAAAATCTATTTATTTCTAATTTCGACAAAGTATTATTACGAGTATTAGAGTCATACTAAATGTTATGTTAGCGAGATTTAGTATGTTATCACCATCACTTAAGATTAGTTTATATTGTGGTGAGATGCGTATCCTGTCAATACACGTACGGACCGGACCGCGGACATTGTATGTCGAGCGGCCGAGGTCATCAGTCTCCTCAGTAGGGATGGGAAATCAAATTTTACAAAAAGATCGTTTTTTTTTTAATTTGATTCACAAAACATCGATGTCCAAGAGATCAATCTTTTTTCTATTTGTTTTATTTGACTGTTTATTCGTACATATTATTCTTCCAGTGGTCGCAATATTAGCATATAATTATCATTTATTGCAAAAACTGTTTCGATTTTTTTTATTATCAGCACTAGAAGTCGTCAATAGCAAGTAAACAAAAAAAGAAGAATGCCTAACCTACTAAGGAAAAATTACACTGAACTGTTTTATTTTTGCCTATTTACAGATGATGATCATCAAAAGAATACACTAAAGAAAGGAAGAAATAACTTGATTGTTGGATAATAAATATACAAAAACACACATTTTAAATAGTTACGAATGAATCTATCAACAACAGCCCCCTATTCAGCTTCTTATTGCAGCATCACCTTGCGGTAGATACTGCAACGCTGGTTTTCAATAGGGGGCTTTGACATGCACAGACGTTCAGTTGACAAATATATAACCAACAATTAAAAATAATAATAATAAACAAACATGCATAATTATGAAATGATCCAATCCAGTGTGAGTGTAAATCCAGGGTTGTAAGAATTATTTAAGTGATACACGCAGAAAAAAAAATGACTTAATACTGTATGTAGAATATATAATATCGTGTATTCGAAAATGTTACGCGTCAACAAGAGATTAAAGTGCCTGTAAAGTCTAATGTCAATGTATCTGGTCTGTAGCACGACGGTACGAGTTCATTTTTTTTGGATATTTATTAAATACTGCCTATATTGATATTAAAAACTAAATTTACATTTTTTAGGTAGTAATGGCGGTGGAATATTATTCCAGCAATGAGTAGCGGCATATTTGAAAGATCCCCCCTGAAAGCTGTAGTCCTATGCCTAGGTATTGATAATGGAATAGTTATGGAACGGGTAGAATGCATAAGATCTTGCCTTCAAATTAACTTTTCAGAGATACTGAGGACACTTGGTTTTGATCACACCAAAGAGCAAGCTAGCCAAGTGTTATTCCCTTCGCCCAGCCATTTCAAGTATATTACTTTCATAAAATCGACACTAATCATTGATTACTTTATTAGTTTGAAATATCAATCTATTGGGCCTCGATGTTTTGTGAATCGATTCATCAAACTTAGATTGGAATCGATTAAAAAATAATCTTTCTCGGAAAGGATTCCCATCTCTACTTAGGCGACTGATAACATCATCCGTCCGCTGGACCTTGACCGCGATCCGGTCCGTACTTGTGTTAACACCATTAACCTATTTGAATAGAGTTGGTATACATATATATTAAAACGCAAGGATCAGGTATAAAAAAAATAATTTATTATAGTTACAAAAAAAAACACTGTTATAATCACTGTTCTCATTGCGTACTCCGAAGTAACTGGGCTTGTTTCTCTTGCTCCGGAAAACTATTTCAATATTAATTATACCCATATTGTTATGTACTCCCTTGGGGGGGTTTTTTGAACCGTCGCGCTTCACCCCCGTCGCTACGGGCTCGCCCCCCTCTCCCTGTGCATATGGGAGACAACGGCCAAAGCACCGCCCGGTATGAAGCGTACAAAGTTGTCCGCAGTCAGTGGTCCGATTGCGTACAAACCTTTAGGCGCATATAATAACCCGTGCGTCCCTTTATCAATCGCTACCGGGTTCGATCTCGTGTCCACAGCCCTCTTCCTGTCGATACCGTACCCTATGCCATCGCATTGGCACCCGGGTTCGTCCGTCATCTCAACTATTTGGTAGTCCGGTCTCCTTCGGACACAGTCCTTTATATCACATTTCATCTCAGTGTTGCCATTAATCTCTGTGTAGTTGAGATATCTTGATTTGCATATCTGTATGCTGTGGCCGAGGATGGATTTCAAGTGTTGCCAGTGATTCTTCAGGAAGCAGTTCTGTTCCTCATCGAATCGGTTTTGCGTTAGTCCGTTGAGGTGATTGTCGTGTTCGGTCCGGAGGTAGAAGAGGTCTGGCTTGGAGCCGATGAAGACTCCGACGAGGGCTGCTGTGACGTCCTCGGTCTGGTTCGTGCGGTGGTCGAGGACGGTGACCCGCTTGGGGCGAAGCGCTTCGCCTTCTATGTCGCCGGTGTAACGGTCACCGTCGGTCTCGTTTCCGGTCGGGCTGACGTTCACTATTACGTGGTTCGGATATGACGTGTAGTTCTCGTAGTCGCCTCTCGGTCCGTCGCACATCATTTTTTATATACCTGTAATATATACATATTTATTTATTAACACGAAGCGATGATGGCCGCAGTTGGTAATGTGGTCGGGTTCCGCGTCAATGAACCCGGGTTCGAACCCCACCTATTCAACTCTAAACTCAGCCTGAGCTTTCGGTGAGGGAAAACATCGTGAGGAAACCATAGTATGGTGGTAGGGCATTTTCTAATAATGTCCGCCTGATTACCACCTGTGACCACATCTTCACTTAAAACCAGTTGAGATTGAGGTCAAAAGGACTATAAAGTGTAAAAAAAACCTTTTGATATTACAATGTTTTATTTCAACAAAAATTTTAAGGACTAACGAAAAGATTTCAACCAAAAGATTTATTATTTAACTAGCTGTGTGCCCGCGGCTGCGCCCGCTTTTCATATATTCTTCATTGCGTTTTTTTTTTTTTTTTTTTTGGTACTAGAATAAAGTAAAAATATTTCTCATAAATTATAGCATAAATTATAAAACTGTGCATTGAATCGGAATTATTTGTCGTGATACGAAACGCATGTGGGTAAAATAGTAATGACATATGAATGTGGAAAGGTAGAGGGAAGGCCAAAAAAGAAGGGAGTGAACGAAGAAATGACGGTTAATAGGGACGACTCAACCCCCCCGCCCCCGGTGCCCGGGTCAAGTGGATATCCATGTGAGAATTCCCCGTACATCTCTATACTAATAAATAAAATTGAAGTGTCTGTTTGTAATGTCGAAATTTTTATATATTTTTTTACTAAATAGATATGAATGTGTACAGTTTATCTGAGTACTAACCGAAAATTAGCTCTCCGTATAAAAAAAATGTAGTGAATATTTGAAATACGGGTACAGCCGCGAGCAGACAGCTAGTATAGAAATAAATGAGGCATGAGAATGATAAAATCATGCAAGAAACATTTAAGTATCTACATGAAGAAGTCTGTATGTCTGTCCGTTTGTTTGCTTGTGTATCTGTTTGTCTATTAACCTGTGAGTAGTCGGGATAGGTCTGCGGGGGGAGGCGTGCGAGCGCGTCCGCCGGAGCCCTGTGCAGGTGCAGGACGCGGAGCCCTGCGCGACGCGCCAGCACCACTGCGTCTGCGGCACTCACACCGGACCCCACCACCACCACCACCATCGGTCCCACACGGCCCACCAGTCTCCTCATCTGGATGTCCGATACCACATCTATCAGATTTATTTACCGAATCGAGTCTAACTAGATTGCGACTACCATACACATGGTGAAAACCCCCATCATTGTTGAGTCAAGGCGCGTCGCGTGTCCAGGATACGTTCAAACTTCATCCATCCAATTACTCTATTTTCCCGTGGATGTCGTAAAAAGTGACTAAGAGATAAACTAGAAAATAGATCTCCTCTTACATACATAACATAACGCCCCCCCCCCCCCATGCGGCTAGACAGAGACCACATCCTTCCACTTGCAACGATCCTGACACTTTCGCTTCTTCTACTTTCATAAACACCTACATACATGTTCTACCGTTACGGGTACTTTTGACCTGACGTTTCTCCAGAACGTCCTTCATCTGATCATCTAACGTTCGCCTAGGACGACCCTTACTAAACCTATTAAGAGAACATTCTAGCGGCATTTAGTCCATACAAACGTAGTCCCCAGTTTCCTCCTCGGATAATAGCACTATGGTAAATATTGTTATACCAAATAATATATATCCCCCACCGCCATCCCCGTACATTTTGATTTTTTTTTCTATAATTTAGTTATTGTAGAACTAGGAGCCTTTGAAAATGAAAAAAATGCTCGATTTTTACCGTCATTTTCAGACTTTCGTGAAACAAATTTTATGGATAAAATTTAAAATCGGTTTAGTTTTGAAGGAGGAAACCAGGTTCTGCGTAGTGATGTTTTTGTCTATTTTGCATACGGTAAAATCAACCCGCGCTACATTTGTCCCTTTCGTGATTTTTTATAATTATTTGTTTGGAGACGCAGCGCGATAGCAATAGATTTCTGAAATATGTACCTACTTTTCCGACCGCATGTCCTTTTAAGTATTCGTTTCTCTATCTTTGTCGCTATATTCTCAACTTTCCCTTGTGACACTATTTCTTACTTTATATATGATTCTCCTCTTAGAAGCACAATTAGTCGACTGCCGAGCGTTGCGATTATGGCAATGAACGACATAATATAAATTCGAAGATTATTGTGTAATTATGGTGTGTGTGTGTTTGTATGTATGTATTTATGTGTGTATCTGTTTTTGTTTGTGTGCGGGTGTTTGTGTGCATATACTAACGTGTGCCGGCGAGGTGTGCGCACGCTCGGTCCAGCACGGCCAGGTCGTGTATGAGATGAGAGTGTCCGGCGGGCAGCGGGGACAGCCTGTTGGGCCGGTCCCCGCCGCCGCTGCTGGCGACCACGCCGCGGCACACGTACCTGAAACGCTTGCCGGACGACCTCTCATACCTACACACAATACACATCGTTAATTCTTCTTCTCTGAAAGATACTGAGCCGCCCCATCCAAAGAGCCAATGGGATTTAGATTGCCCAGACTAACGCCGAGATTAAGGAGGAGGTGGCCGAAACCAACCTCATCGTCAGAGACGGAATTGCGTCTAAATCTGCACCTAAATCGTTGAATATTTACAAGATACTAGCTGTGTCTCATATGTTCTTCACTACGTTTTCTTTTTTTATACGCGACCCTAATTTTTTTTTGTACTAAGGTAACGTAAAAAAATTTTTTCTCATAAATTCAAATACTTCCCTGTATAATTGTGCATCGAATCAAATTTTATTTAGTTTTTTTTATGACTTTTATATTTTTACGCGGAACCCTAATAATTATCGGAAATCAGAAGTTACGCGGAGTAACTTCAGCTATCTATTAAAAACCAGTCTTGTCAACATCCGTCCAACCGTTCCGGAGATTACCCGGGGCGAACAAGAGACAGACAGAAAGACAAAAATAGTCTTTCTGGTTCATATAGGTATCGGTGTATACATTCATATGTGTTTAGTATAAAAATGTTATTTTGACATTACAAACAGACACTTCAATTTTATTTATTAGTATAGATTTATAGATACTATACACCAGTGAATAATACAACATTTTGAGTGATTATAGACACTTTACGTTCTTTATACAAGTTGCATTCTAGTATTCGTTTTGCAGGAAATGGTTAAAATATTGGACTTATTACAAATTAAAACTTCTTAAAAATATTTAAATACATGAAAACCCCGTGTAATTACGTGTCTTCCAACGTGCAACGGTGATTGTCGATAGAAGCTAATGTTTAAACAATGGCCTATTAGGTACTAAAGGGTAAACTGGAGTAACTTCGCTCCCAAGTACGGTCAATGGTAAACTCACCCGGAGACACAGAAATTGGCTCCCAGGGGACAACTCTCGTAAGAGCACGGAGCCCCACTCGGGTACGGATTCCTCGTGACGCTATCCACGATCACACCGTAGCGGAAATACTTCTAGAAAATATAATTATAAACACTCCATAAGGCTATAATATATAGCTGCGATGACAATTTTATAGACTCGGCAAAGATTTAAGAAAGAAATTCGGTTAGGTCGCCAAACGCGGTTTTTTTTTACACTTCATATTGATTGACCACAATCTCATCTGATTTTAAGTGACGATATGGTCCAGGATGGTAAACACACTAAGCCTAGAAGTAAGAAAGCCTGATAAAAAGTCGTATGGACTTGCGCATTCAACAATAAACTTGTCGCTTCCCTTACAATCCGAATCCCAATATTTTGTTTATTTACGATCTACGATTTTTGAAGGGGAAAACTTCTTTAGCTGCGTTGAGCGATTCTCAGTAGGGGAAAACCTTATAGATTCGCGTTATCAATCTCATGACGTCAGCCAGCAACATGCTAAAATATATCAAGTATAAGATGGCGTTTAAGTGCTGGCGCTCAGGGATAGATAATACAATTTAGTCTTGCGCAGCCTATGTTTTGCTTATAAAAAAATATATGAAATTGTACATAATTATTGCTCAGAGCGCCAATAGGTGTAAAAACCTGACAAATATTATAAGTTAGGTTAGGTTAACATTAAAAAAGCTGTCGGCAATCACCATAGCTGCCTTTTTTGATATCCTATAAAAAAGACATTTATATACGATAGAGACTGACCTGTAATTTACACGCGTGCACGTAACGCCGACAGTAATTGGCGACCGCTCTGGCAGTCAGCCGTTCTGGTGAGAAGCAGCATCCAGTGTGTGGGGGGAGTGTCAGCCAGGCGCCTGGCGACAGGGTCCGCACGTCCGGCGGGAACGTGTGCCAAGCGCCTCCAGCCTGACCCCTGCCTAGCACCACGTGATCTATACGCTTGCTAGAATCGTGACGCCATTCGATCAACGATTCTGCCTGAATGCCCAGATCTGCGCACGGCCTTAGCAAGTTGTCCATCTAGAAACGCAATACCAACACCATACTAAGACATATCTTCACGGGAAACGAAAAGGTTTTATGATGTCTAAACGATGTTTTTTAGTAACTTTGGGACCCTCCTCCCAATTGTTGATACATGTCGAGAATTTCCAAATCATCGAAAATCATTTTAAATATATTTTTGAGTTGAAATATCATTTTAATGAAATCTATTTTTAGAGAATTTTGTTTATGTTATATGGCAACCGCAAGTCAAGGGGACCGTTTGTTAGTTCGCACGCTGCGCGTTCAACGAAAAAAATAAAATAAACACGTGATATTTCACAGCACTGCACCCCCTCTTTTGTTTTTTTGAACCCCTTCCCTTATTTCGAGCCCTACGTGATTGATGAACGACCCCTAAAGGGCTCCATTGACAAAATGTATAGAGTAATAAAAACTAGAAGCAACGCACAATTTAAGAGGTTCAATCGAGTTGTTACAAAGTTCAATGAAATATAGGAAATATTCAATGCTAAACCACAAGTTGATAAAGTTACTGGTTTAAAGTAATAAATCGTCTAATGATTATTGCACTCTCGTTTGTTGTTACAAAAAATTGAATTATCTGAAATGTAAAAAAAAATATTACAGGTTTGTAGTAGTTTTGTATAATCATGTCCAATTTTCGAAGACAATACCTGACTTCCTACGAGATACATAAATAAATAAAGTATATCTTTCTGGCAAACGAGTACATATATGTACATGGATGTGACGTTTTTATTTTACATAAAGATAACGGAAGCCTGTATAAATAAACGTTTGCACAACGAATGCAATATTATTTCTTGTCGCGGTTTATGGTGTGCCGACCCTGCGCGATAAACTTTCGATATTATCAAGCTGCATAAAGCAGGGCCGTATTCTAGGTGTATATATTATAACGTGGGTCATAATGGCTTTGTTTAAACGAAACGCCTCTATACATAAATCTTATGAATGATAAATCAATTCGAATGTTTACAGATTATTCTTATTACCTCACTAAAATAGATTATAAATAAGACCGACCATCGAAAACAAATTGAAAAACTGATCAAAAATAAGTAACTTATAAGCAGTTTCAAAATTCAAATATACTTTATTCAATTTAATTAAAAAGGCGCTTATGGACATCAAAATACTACCACCGGTTCGGAAAACAACCTAGTCATCGAGAAGAACCGGCAAGAAACTTGATTTTACTTTCAACCTACAGAGAGAGCACACAATGTAATTGTGCTTCCTACAAGTTCCATACTAATGTTAGTTGAACGGTAAAGGGACAGAGCATCACCGAAGCGATGATGACGTAGTGGGTAGTGCGGCCCGAATCTGCGTCAGTTAACGCGGGTTCGATCCCACCTATCCAACTCTAAAATCGACCTGAGCTTTCGGTGAAAGAAAACATCGTGAGGAAAACAACATGCTGATAGGGCATTTTCTAATGATGCCCGCCTGCGCAGCTACCATCCTCAAGTTTGAAAACCTGTCGCCAAATACCAATTGTAGTGTAATTAAATATTTTGTTCGATGTAGTTCTTATTTTTAATTACATTTATTTATTTAGTCTCCTGTTGTATATAAATTAAATATTAATGAAATAGCTTATTTCTACGATCAATAACAACAAAGATAATTTTATTCCCATAATTTGCAAAATATTGTTTAATAAGTGCCTATTAATGGGGAACTTGAGATAAGATGCGATCGAGGGCACTTTGTAGAGGTTCATATTTTTTTTAAAGACACCGGAGCCCTTAGATGTCATCGTCCCACTATTTCTTGGATGCATACGTTTCAAAAATACATGGGGTTCGCCACCCCCGTAAGTAATCAAATGCGCCCCTGCCGTCCGCGGTTTTCACTTGTCCCCAATGGTGCCCCCGATAAGATAAATCATGTCGTCTCTAAAAGCACGTAAACCATTGAATCGAATGTTGTCATATTTGTTATATTACAATTGATCCCGTATCAAAGTACATATTTACGTAATGCATGCGCATACATGCAACAATTCAACAATCCATATCATTTAACCCCTTGAGCACTTACCTGGCGTTTACGCCAGCTTTCCATTGTTTCCTATTGTCTTATTTTTTTAGGTACTCGACATATTAAGCGTACAACGATTTAAATTTCTAAAGGAATTTTGTTTTTACGAAAGAAAAAAAACCGTTTTGAGAAAAATTAAATTAGTGTTGCTTAATAAAAAAAAAAAATATTTTTTGCAAAATGAAGCGACATACAGGCTGATTTTAAATGGTCATTGCAGGCTAATTTATAACGGACTACAAAAAGACCGCAGACTTTATTAAGGCTGGTCGGTATTAAATAATAAGGGAAAAATCTAGATTCAACGTGTTTATCATATTGGATCACATCGTCACTTAACATCAGGCGGGATTGTAGTAATAGTGGTGTCCTTATAAAAAATAGGGTATATTACCAGGAGAGGTATTGGATTCTGACTCCTCCCTTCCAACCCTTCGGCAAGCTCCATCAGATCTACCTCGTACAGATTTTGTCCATTGGGGAGATTTGATAGCCTGAAATGGATAAATCAAAAATGCCTTAAAATTTTGAGGGTGGTGGCAGGGCTGACTGCGGATGCGCTACATCCGCATCGTAGCAATACTGGTGCTTCTGTGTTGAAATTCGAAGATTTATACCTTTTTTATTCGACCTTGGCAAAATTACTGATACTATTATGAACGTTAAATAAAGTAAGGATCGTCCAAGTATTACGCAAACAGAGTTTTAGTCATTTCTGAACCTCACTCCCCTTGTTAACAAAAGCAAATAAAGTGGTGGGTCTATTTCCAGTGTTCTTAAGTTTTTGAAGCAATGTTGGCACAGTTGGTAGTGCGATCGGATTCTGTACCGATGGACCCAGGTTCGAACCTACCTAACTAACTCTATAATGAGCCTGAGCTTCCGATGAAGGAGAACATCATGAGGATACCATAGCATGGTGGTAAGGTAGATTCTAGTAATGACCGCATGGGTAAAATAGTATGTTTACCATTCTGGACCACATCATCACTTAACATCAAATGAGATTCTGGTCAGTATAAAATAACGTATTTGCTGTAACTGTTACTACATTATCTATATTTCTCAACTGATACGAACCATCCCCTGAGCCTGACACGTAATCCCTATTCAGAACCTATCGACCTCTACGCCATCAAAAATGAGCAAAGCAGAACAGCCCCCCCCGCCCTCAATGGCATCCTATCTATCAACTCCCCTATCTATCGACAGTTGGCATCATGTCGCGCTGATATGGTGGTTAATCCCTACTCGAAGCCGAAGTCCTACCTACCATTGCGCAAAACATGCATCCAGTGTTAAATTAACCCTAGACCCACCTTCAAACGGTTAAAATTAAAAAAGGCCTTACCTGGCTCTCAGCATCTCGTCTATCGGGAGAGTTTCCGGTATTTCTTTCAAGTATGGCACGTTGCCATCTAACATGAATGATGTCACCATGCCGCTGGGACCGTTGCCTGAACACAGAAAAAATAAATATAAATAAGAATAATAGTTTAAACTTATGTTTGTCTGTTACTTGATGACACGACTGATTTATAACAAAAAAAAAAAAAAAAAATCGCATCAAAATTAGAGATGAGCCGAACAAGGGTTTCAGCGAACACGAATATTCGGCATACTTGTTCCCCATACTGAAATTGTACGTTGCTTACGTAAACCGTGTAGATGGACGTTGAGCCTTTCCGAGGACCACTAAATCGATACACCACAGATTCTCATAACATATAAGCGATGATGACGTAGTGGTTAGCGTGGCCGGACTTCGTGTCAATGGACGCGGGTTTGAGCACACCAATCTAACTCTACAATCAGCCTGAGCTTTCGGCGATGGAAAACATCGTGAGGAAACCATCGTATAGTGCTAGGACAATTTCTAATAATGCCCGCCTGGGTAGGTACCACCCTCGAGTTTGAAAACCTGTCACCAAAAACCAATAGGCGTGTTCCAGCAGCATCACGTGAGAACCAGTACATCTGGGTTTAGTGTATTTACCATACGTTTACATCATCACTCAACATCAGATGAGATTGTGGGCAAAGCAGAGCCTATGCCGTGTAAAAAAAAAATACCGAATACAAAACTAACATTTGGCCCATCTCTAATAAAGATACGTTCTGTCACGTAAATGAGTTCTAGTAACTCTAAATAGCTCAATAGAGTTATACCATATCCATGACAATAATTCTAAGTCAACGATTGTCTGTCCGTTCGCTGGTTGGTAAACCACTAAAACGGATATTATGATATTTTTTTTAAATCGTTAGTATGCTATTTTGAGATTTGAATATATATTTTAATATATTAAATATTAATTATGAGAATATTTGAATAGTAGTAAGAAAAATTATTTGCAACAACTATCATAAAATTACCATTACCGCGTTCCTTATTACATCATATCCTTACATTATATAAATAAAAAAAAAACACTGGCCATAATTTTATAATTCACGCGAGCGAGGCCGCGGGCACAGCCATGTATATACGACTACGAACATTGTAAAGGTATATATGTATCTTTTCTTAGAAAGGCCACCGATGTGTTTATATTTAATCTCTGATAAACGTCTAGTAATTTTTTTGCATCCAATTCCAGACAGCGGTTAAGGGTCAATTCCGTTAACTCCGCCAACTAATGGCTCGAGATTCTCGAACATTCGACTTGAGAAATAGTTTAATTTCCCTTTCCATAAATCCATTCAACCATAAAACGCCCACTGTTGGATATAGGTCTCTCCCAATAAGGTGGGGAATGTGGGGTCATAATCGCCACTTATGGCAGGCGGGTTGGCGATCGCAGTAGGTGTTTGTGATACTCAGAAGATGCTGCTGCCCATCCTCTGGTTTTTGTCCATTAGTCGCCTTTTACGACACTCACACGATGTGGGGTGGTATTATTCTTGGCCGGCACCACACGGTTAATATCCCTTTATAATGACTCAACTATAGACAGAATTTAAGGAATGATATCGATTTCTTGAAAGTCTATTTTGTAGGAACTTTAGAAGAGAAAATACTTTTTTACACATATTTATAACATTTAAATGCTATGTTAAATTCTGCGTGTATTGAAAAGGATTCCCATAGTTTCGACTTAGGTAGTCGCATAATGCGACAAATATCCTATCTATAGTGCCACACGTAAAACCAGTAATCTGTCAAATCTACTGAATTTTAACTTGAGTGGTGGGGCTAACATAATTGACTCGAAAACGACCACCGTATACTAATAATAAACCCGTTATAGTAATTAAATTGTATATCAATGCTAGCTAGACGACTCTAGACTCTCTAGAGGCTAGACGTGGCAAATGTAGACCGGCTTGATGATATCCAATATCGACAGATTTTCATTTATCGCGTCATCGTTTTAAGACTTTATTTAACACTAGCTGTGTGCCCGCGGCTACGCCCGTGTTTTATATGTTCTTCACTGAGTTTTAATTTTTTTATATGAAATACTAATTATTATCCTAAAAAAAATTAGTACTAAGATAAAGTAAATATATTTCTTACGAATTCAAGTACTTGCCCGTAAAACTGTGCATTGGATCGGATTTGATTAAATTTTTAATGAGTTTTATTTTTTTACACGGAACCCTAATTATTTTCGATAATTAAAAGTACCCTAAGTTACCCGGAGTAACTTCAGCTATCTACCGAAAAGAGGGCCCGTCAAAATCCGTCCAGCCGTTACGGAGATTACTCGAAGAACAGACAGAAAGACGGACAGACAGACAGGCAAAAATTAAAAAAAATGTATTTTTGGTATAGGTATCGTATATACAATTATATCTATTTAGTAAAAAAAAATTGACATTACAAACAGACACTCCAATTTTACAAAATTATTTGATTGTTGGTACAAAATGTAAAATAATCGATAGCATGTTGTCATTTCATGTCTAAAGTGTTGATATCGTGCCTGTGCTGAATAGACCTCCCTGGCGCCCAGACGATCCGTGTCGCCTCGTTCAGTCGCTCTCGTTTATAAAGGTCACGCGCACTGCGACGACTCATTAAATCATATCATGTTTCAGAACGTATGTATTAATTTTGATCATACAAAGTTGTCATACTTGGTTAGGGCATTGTAAGCAAACAGCTGTTACCTCATAGACTTTTTTCACGTCATTCTCCAACGTTTATTAGTATTTTTATATCATATATAGCAATTTATTAATCAATTCTCATGGCCGTTGATTGAACGGCATACAAGTTGATATACTGCAGTGGCTATAGATGCTTACTGCATACAGATTGTAGTAGTTAGATATTGACAGATAATAGATAACACAATTTTTTATATTAAATCGCGGCAAAATTTAATATTTTAACTAATATTAAATAATAAAGAACAGTTCAAGAACGATGATGACTGACGATAGATGGGAAGCTATCGTAACCACATATGCACGGCTAAAGGCTCTAGATAACTCTGAATATACACTTGTTGAACCCAGTTACGGAACACAATTTTACGTGTACATTCACAAGTGTACGATAGTTACGATTCAGCCACACTCAATTACCCTACCACTCCGCTAACTGGCTGATCTACGCTGGTTGATCCAGGAATATAACGTGCCGAATCCTAGTCTCTAAGGTAAGTTTTTTACGAGTTCAAAGCGGTCGCGACTCGCTAAATTGCCCGATTCAATATGCATAGGCAAAAGGCATAGTCGTTTGAGGTTCGAGAGCAAATGTGTATTTACAATGTGCATTTAAAATCAGTATTCGAGTGGGAGTTAGAATTATAGCACAGTATGGCCGGATTCCTTATCGACGAACGTAGGTTCGAGTCTTCTAAATAATCTTGAGGAAAACAACGTGATGAAATCATAGAATGGTTTTAGATTGTTTTCTCATGCTAGCTTCAAGTTTGAAAGTACGTCCCCAATATGTATATGTGTGTTACGGCAATTATGTTGAGAGCTAATACCTCTAAACTTAACGTGTTTACCTTCTAGAATCATCACATCGTCATTCAACCACAGTCGAGGTTATGGCCAGACCCTTAAAGATACATATAGGTACCTATATTTCAAAAAAATCGATGTATTTGCAAAATAACTGAATTAGCTACAACGCGTTGACTAAAATATCCCCTGTTGTTAAATGATAAAATAGTCCAAGACAAACTAAACATCCTATATGTTGCTTGGCGACAGATTCTTAAACATGAAGTTAGTAGCTAACTAGGTCGGTTTTTGAAAATGTTTGCCTTCAACTAACACTCAAGTTAATTATGGAATAGAGTTAGTGGATTCGAAACTACACCCATCGACGTATTCGCTACACTACTAGGAAGTCATCATCGCTTGTTCTATCTGTAGATATTGAAGGTTCATAAATTATGTATAAGTTGCTTACTAGAATTATTACAATCTATCTCTAAATATTTTTTTAATAGTGGCTATTATTTGATTTCATTTAAACAGGTTTTTAACGTGTATTGGAAATAGGCTTTGAATGTTTGCCAAGTTAATGCAATTCTAAAAATATACAACGGTAAACAATTATGTCAGTAAAACCTTAAACTGTCTGTGGGAAAATCCAGCGTTACATATAGAGGGAAATTAAAAGAAATACATCTTATTACAAACAGGTATTTGAAAAAATTCATTGTTTTTTTTTCTTCAAATAATAAATATGTAACGATTTGTGGTTATAAACAATATGACTACTCACCGATGATGACAACTTCTTTGTAAATAACATCCTTTGGTAAACTGTGTAGGCATGGTTTCATACTGTCCTTCATTTTTGTACAATTTTCTGGTCTCACAGCATACGACCTTAGTGCCAGCTCTATACTTTTCCTTCTGATTTACGAATTACTTCGTCAAAATCCAAATTCTGTATATATATATCGAATTCACAATTCGATATCGACTAAATAATCTCACTAAACTTTTTAAATGCAAAAGTCAATAAATATTATACTTTTTTTACGATGCTGTTTTTAGTCGTTAAATATTATCACATGCAGTTTAAAGTCTTACGGACGTTTCTTCTTTTTCTTCCTTCTCACGTGCCTGCCACGGGACTTTGCCGTTTTCGTTGTCAGTTTTTTGAGGTTATGTCCAATTATCGATGTTTCACTCTACGCAGCCTTGAATATTATTATATCCTGTAACAAAGAAAATGGTAGACGTAAACAACATTAACTCCCGTGTTATGTAAATATTATCATTTGAATTGTAAATTGAGTAAATTAGAATAACTCGGAAGACATATTCAAATGTGACCGCTTCGGACGACATTGGAGGTTATTAAGATTAAAAAAATTAAATTTTTAACGTATTGATTCGTAGGTATGTATGTATGTCATTAACACATGTAGCACCAGTAGATAAAAAGGTCAAATTAATCTTTATTACAATCCATCGTACTTATAATTAAATATATTAAATATACTATGATTATGAAAACATTCGACATAATATCGAATTTTTAGTAATATATTGACAGTAGTTGGATAATAACTTAAGAAACACTGAAACGATTTACAATCATAAAATAATATATATTATTACACTAAGTAATTTTGTAAAAGAGTTGTAACATAATAGGGAATTACCAAAAAGTACACCATCCAGTTTCCTTGTAATATTTTATCTAAACCATTAAATATGTAAGATAAATAATGCTATGAGTGAGATTAGAAATTATTAAAACCGAGGAGAACATTTGTTAAATATTTACACTTGTCACATTACGCCATAATCACAAAAATATGCGACATAGTGTCGAATTTCTATTAATATACCCTACACAACAATATTTTGGGTTTACAGAAATTATGTTACACTAGATGTCTTCTGGCGGCTGCGCCCGCGTTTTATATATTCTTCACTGGGTATGAACTTTTTTATATGGAACCCTAATATTTTCGAATAATAAAATTACCCTAAGTTACCCGGAGTAACTTCGGCTATCTGCCAAAAAATCGGTCCAGGCGTTCCAGAGATTACCCAGTACAAACAAACAGACAGACAAAATATATTTATTTTGATATAGGTATCGTATATATATATACATATATATATATATATATATATATATATATATATATATATATATATATATATTTATCTATTTAGTAAAAATATTTGCACATTACAAACAGACACTTCAATTTTATTTATTAGTATAGATTAGTTATATTTATCTCTTCGACACAAAAAGAAAATCTTAAGATAAACTGGATAGCGTTATATTTAGACGTAAAAACTCGGTCAGAGTGCCTCGTGATCAGCTAGCGCCTAACACCGAGGCATTATCTATTGTGAAAGAATATTTCAAACATAATTTTATCATTTTATTGTTTTTATTAAAATATCATGTGATAAAATTCGTGTCCGCAGTCAAAAACGTCCAACCTAAAGTATTATTAAAATTTTCTAATATTTAAGATGTGAACAATGAACCGAAATAAAACATTTAAAATAAACAGTTTGAACTACTCAATTCCCCTTATTTTTGCAATTTATATATTACTTTTTAACGTTTGTTATATTAGTAAATAAGAAATAGATTAATTTTTCAAGAAATTTCATTTTCCGCAATTAATAAACTGTTAATGTCGAAAATTTTGCAAAAAGTTTTATTATTTTTAAAATTTTCAATAATGATTGTTTTTTTTAAATTTCTACCATCGGGCAAACACTAGTATATATATAATACATGATTGTGTTTGTAGTACGTTTGCCCTCTCTGCGTTCCTAAATAATTCAACAGATTCGGATTAAAATTTGATCATTTTTTTGTTCTGCGCATAGCCGCGAAAGTTCTTTGCACAAAATAATTCTTTCCATGACATTGATCTAATAACATCTAATTTATTATCTATAAATACTAGATGTACCAGAGGCTGCGTTCTTATAAACTACAATCCAAGTAATTATGGCGTCTATTTATATTTTTCTTTGTCTATTTAAATTAAAATGTACAATGCAATAATAAAATAAATATTAGTATAACAGAAAAAAAAACGATCAAAACCGTTTAGTGGATGTGTGCTCGAACAAAAAAAAGTTACGTCTTTATATAGGTCTAGTATATAGATGTAGATATATAAGATATGATGAACATTATAAGGCCTCGTGTTTCATCACAAATAAGCAGGTGAAGACTTTGTTAACGATAAAAATACAACGACCCCAATAAACAGTTAGATAACGAACGATACAGAATCGAAGATATTAAATTATATAGAACAATATTTTATTTATTTTTATTTTATTTATTTAATCTTTATTGTATACCATTATAGACATTTAACATTATTCATTTGAAAATATGTAATTAGTACAAAGGGCGGCCTTATTACTAATAGCAATCTCTTCCAGGTAACTTTTGGAGGGATATGTTCCATGGAGAAGAATCAGCGTTGTTTTGAGTATATAGATAAATCTAACTTAATAAATACGACAAATTTAAATAATGTAAACTATAGAACATAGATATGAAATATACTACAAAATACAGATAATATATAACTTATAGACTACATTATGCATGTTCGGGCATACTAACTACAGGGATAAATGTGAATCTATATTAAATCGATATTATCATGGCGGGCTACGTCCACCACATAAAATTGCTGATCACGGACACACCATGCCTCACTGTGATAGGGTTTTAACCATTATTTATACAAATAAACAAATCGATCGATGTGTCTGTTTGCAATACGTTATGTGTCGATACGGGACTTAAACTTTAAATATATATTTTTTAAATGTTGACCATCTATGTGTTTATTTGTTCCGGCTAATCTCCGAAACGGCTTCACCGATATTAACCTGACTGTCTCAGCCAGGTAGTTAAAGATTTAGGGCGTAACTTAGGCTAATTTTATGTTAGGAAAATTATTAAGGTTGGTACATAAATAGCTTAATCATTTGTCAGTTTTACTAGAGAGAAATATCTTTCTAATCAAATTATAAGGTTAAAAACATATTACGCAGTGAATAGTTACGTGGAATATGAAATATTATGCACGGACGGAGCAGCGGGAAAAGCTAGTCAAGAATAAAAGGTGTGCATGTCGTCGCACTGTTTGTTTCAATCTAATATCTATGTACAAATGGAATATATTCATAGATACATTGTAACATAATCTATATCGGTGTGTGATATAAATTAACATTATTATTAATGTGTCGATAACTTTTTTATGTAATTATACACACTGAGGTGTCGTCGGTTTATTGAACTTTACCCACGTGCCTTCGTAATTAACATCGCAATACAGCGTATATTGAACGAAGTAATAGACGGTTCCTTGCAGTTTTATCCCGATTCTTTTTGAAGTTTCTAAAGATTTACATATAAAAAGGCGGACAAAGTCAAAATACTTTTCAGTACCTTTTCCTCGAAAACCGTTAGTTCGGCGCAGTTTTCTATTTTTCTTCATACATTTGTCTTCACGCAACCCTTGTGTTTTATACCTAGTTTGATACACTCTACCGATATTTTCTTTCGCAGTCCTCTCTCTAACCATCTCTGAACATTACTTTTCTTACTAGATGCGTTTTATATGATCAATTATGGTCGAATTTTTTGTATTAATTCTCAAGTCTTATGACATGGGTTTTGCGCCAGGATACTGGTAATGCTTATGTTTTTTTTACACGGTATAGGCTCAGTGCTTTGATCGAAATCTCACCTGATGTTAAGTGACTATGTGGTTCAGGATGGTAAACACACTAAGCCTAGAAGGTACTTGCTGTAGGAACACTTTAATTGGTATTTGGCGACAGGTTTTCTAATTTGAGAGCTACTCAGGCGGACATTATTTTACAATGTCCTACCTCCAAGCTATGGTTTCCTCACGACGTTTTTCTTAATCTAAATCTCGGGTTGATTTTAGAGTTGGACAGGTGGGTTTGAACCCGCATCTATTGATGCGAAATCCGAACACACTACCAACAACTATGTCGTCATCGCTTCTTCCAAACATCTCGGCACAAAAAAAAGCAAATAAAACTCGGATTATGTCTGAGATGTAAGGAGACTAAATAAAATGAAATAAAAAACCAGTACCTCTAGGCTTAGTGTGTTTACCATCCTGGACCACATCGTCACTTAACATCAGGTGAGATTGTAGTCAAAACACTGAGCCTATTCCGTGTAAAAAAAAATTATTATAATATATTAGTTGCCAACGATATCTGAAAATATAAGGCTACTGTACAAAGAAATATCAATTATAATGTTTGAAAAAAAAAGGACATATTATCAGGGTAAACTTAGAAAGTTACCCGTTAAAATTTGCTGCACTCGGAAAAATAACATAATTTTTCGGGAAAACTTTATGAAAAAATACTGCAGCCATTCGCATACCTACATTTTTTTCGATTAATACAGAAATAAACTGGAGGAAATTATCTGCGATATCATAAAATACATCACTTGATATAGGATTAAGAAGTAGTAAAAATAAACCACTTATAATCTACATTTAGATTACATCAATATATAAGAAGCGTAATTTTTGCGATTTATCGTAAGCCCTTTTACGTAAACAAACTCGAGTGCTCCGGCTAGTTCATACTATCATTTTGACCTTTGTATAATCATTTATATCTATCAATTCATGTAATCTTATATCATTTCAACTGTTAACATCGTAAATGATTCACGAATGATAAAGCAATAATTATTATTTCACAATATTTCCAATATAATACGTCATTTGAAAGCATAGATAATAAATTGGAGAATTTGTCTATTGTCATAATGATTTAGTGGGGAAAGAAAAGACGCGCAACGGGGCATTAAAAATACGTACAATCATTGTAGTTTGATTAAAAGATTATTTATTTATTTGGGAAACACACAGTTAATTACATACACATATGGAATTGCATAACAATATTACATAAACCAGTCAAGTTTCCACTAAAATACCTCCATCATTACAAGCTATAATATTATGGCAAACACTATAAATTTAAAACTATTTTCAGCAATTTTTTAAAGGAACTGATGGGGCATGCAAATATATCAATTTTAGTAAAAATATTATTATATATAGCGCACGAACGAAATAAATATGTGTTCTTCACATACCTCGTTCGAGCAACAGGGATTTTAAAAAGTAAGTGATTTCTGGCATTTGGTCGAGGAACCCTAAAATTAATTTCACTGACAAGAAACGGAGAAATAATAAAATTTCTCAGAAGTTTAAGTAAATAAATTTGATCTCTCACTATTCGACGATTATTAAGTGAAGGCAGATGTGGCAATGGTTTATTTGACAATTTACATTTAGAAGTTAAGTGCCTCTTAAATCGATTTTGTACACTTTCAATAATGTTTAGTGTATTTGTTATACTGTGGATTCCATATTCTTGAACCATATTCTAATAGAGAACGAACTAAAGCATTATAAAGAAGTATTAGTGTAGTTGGTTGCTTAAAATCTCTCCCAGTTCTAAGAACGAAGCCAAGAATTTTAAAAGCTTTCCCAATTATAATATTGACATATTATAATTATATTATATCTTTTCGACCTAGGGTACTGAAGCCGTTTATCATCGGAAGGTCCATGACAGATTTAATGGGCTTTATTGGCAAGCGCTTAGAAACGGAAAACGAAAACTACTCCAATGTGGCACGAACCTCGGCCAGGGCTGTTATTGGCACGGAGATTCTACAGAATTCATCAACATTAAAAAAAAATCAAAATTTCAAAAGCACTTTATTCAATTTGGACGCTGACTAAGTGCTTATGAACGTCAAAACACTACCACCGGTTCGTAAAACAACCCCTATGGGTGGGGAAGAGCCGACGAGAAACTCGATTTGTTTTTTTTTTCATATGTGTTTTTTATGGAACTATGCAATTAATTGTTACAAAGTTTATTAATAGATGCACAGAAAGGGTTTTATTTCTAGACATTACCATCGTTCACGTGATGACCTGACTTATAATAAACCTTTGCAAATCAAAACTTGCTTGAGTTTATTGTCCGGTAAATCGGTAATGTTGTATCATTGAATAACAATGCCATTACTAAGTACATATATCATTTCCTTTCCTCGACCGCAAGACGGGATTCATCCAAACAATAATGTTACAACAATTTTCCCCCTGAAACTTATTACATATTGTTTTTATGAAATACCGTAAGAAAAAACCTGTAAGTCAAGTTAACAAAGTTGTTTTTCCTTAACTTATACATTAAGGAAATTTTAATTTTGTATGTTGTAAATCGGGGGAATTTAATTCTTCGATTTTTTTTGTAATTCGACGTTTATTACTTCCTTAACTTGAAAATGTCATTTTAATTATCTATACTAATATTATAAAGAGGAATTATTTGTATTTTTGTATGTGACGGATAAACTTAAAAATTACTGGACCGATTTGGATGAAATTTGGTATGGAGATAGTTTGAAATCCAGGGAGTAACATAGGATCTTTTTATTGTGACAATCCCACGGGAACGGGATCTACGCGGATAAAACAGCGAAAAGGAGCTAGTATATATTATATATACATAGTTTTTAAGTGTAAATGTAAACACGTTTTTGTATTTTATTATTATTGTACGTCTTATCTAAACGTTATCTATTGTTATCACGTGCAAATGAGATAATTGTATGATAGGCAGAATGACTAGCAGTTAGGCAAACTGACTACATACGTATGGTACATAAGGCAGGTAAAATAAATGAAACATGAGTGGACAATTCACTAATTACTTAATGTACTTTTGAACGGTAAACGCGAGTCACTGTGACTGATTTATAAACATGTTGAAGCGATAATGATAAGAGCAGATCGAGTTTCTTGTTGATTTTTCTTCCGAAAAGCTGGTCTGTCTTCTGAACCGGTACATATGCGCCTTTTCAGGGTCCAAATTGAATAAAATATTTTTGGACTTTGAATAGATTGGTTTTGTAGTGTGGATATATACCGTATCAGTTGACCTAAATTATCTTTAACTGTAATCTGATGAGCTGGTGTTGCGTGAAATGGTATGGGGCAATTGAGCCAGAATGAATTGTGAGCACCATACACTTATTAAAATCCTGTTATATTGGCATGCTGATTCGCTATGTGTTCTCCAGGGATCAGCGCGTATATATCCAGATCTACCTAGTGGTTTTACGCGAGGTAGATGTAGTTTTAAAACGATGATGGCGCAGTGGATGGTGCGGCCGGATTCTGCGTCAATGAACGCGGGTTCGTGCCCACCTATCCCACTGTAAAATCAGCCTGAGTTCTCAGTGAAGAAAAACATCGTGAGGAAATCATAGATTGGTAGCAGGCCATTTTCTAATAATGTCCGTGTGGGTAGCTACCACCTTTAAGTTTAAAAATCTGTCACCAAATACCAATAGGTGCGTTCCGGCAGTATCACTTGATTACCAGTACCTTACTAGTACTAGTCTTCGTGTGTTTACCATCCTAGACTACATCGTCACTTAACATCAGGTGACATTGTGGTCAAAGCTCTGAGCCTATACCGTGTAAAAAAAATAGAACTGTGTGACGATGTAGTCTTTCTATAGATTTATATATTCATCTATCTAGTGACATATATGGTCATATAAAAAAACTAAGAAACTCTTACCTATAGATATGTGATAGATCTTGCCCTACTACCATGCTATGGTTTCCTCACGATCTTTTCCTTCACCGAAAGCTCAGGTTCATTTTTAGAGCCGGATAGGTGGGGATCGAATCTGCGTCCGTTGACGCGGAATCCAACAGCACTATCAACTGCGTCATCATCGCTTAAAACTATCTTTCTAACACAGATAGCAACCTAAGCCGAGGTTTATAATATGTTGATATATTTGCGTCAGTTACTATTTCACATTGATTGCCCCCCAAAGTTTAATGAAGCTGTAAGCCACTTCAGGTCAACAGCGCTAAGACAGTTCGTAGAAAAAAGAAACTTTGTCTTATGTAAAGATTGCCAACTGTTTCAAAATACATATCATTTACCTAGAGAGAGAGATTATTATATGAAAATATTATAACCGTTGCGCCTCTAGATATAACTATATAATGTGAATGTCTTTAAGAAATGTATTTCATAACACAGTTGGATGTGAGCCAAACATTCACAGTCTTACCATATACATTGTACGGAAAGTATTAACTATCTACCCCGCTGGAATACACGCAATTTTAAAAAAAAGATTGGATGTTTTAATGCAATTGTAATACAAGAAATTAAATATATATTTTTTTATATCTATGTAGTTTCTCATTACAAGTAAGATATATTTGATAAGCGTGGAAATAATTAAAATTTGGCAATGTATCAACAGAGAGATCAAAGAATAAATAAAAGTAATTATTATATTTTATAAATAAGTTTATTTTTGTTTAAATGAATACATTGGAAATTGGGTTAATTCCTCGACATACATTTTTATTTGACAAACTTGTTTTAAGATGAAATGTCCTTCTCTATGCATCATAAAAGATAACTTCAATTATTATTATTACTTATTTTTTTCGAACCTAGCTAACGCTGTTGACCGGAAGGGCCTTTATAGCTTCACCGTGACTTTGGGGGCGAGTGCTGAAGGCACTCAGCCGCAAAAAGTGACTTATAACGTCAATTAGTCTGTTTGTCTGTACGTTAGTGTTTGTTATAATTTGAGAATCGCTTTATCGATTTAAAAGATTTTTTTTAACATAGATATATCTTCTATTTTATATATACATATAGATTAAATTGAAGTGTCTGTATAATATTTTTTTACTAAATACCTATCAATGTGTACAAGGCATTAAAATAACTAAAAAATTCATTTCGTAAAAATCAATTCACACCGAGATTAAAGAAGCATATTTATTCAAAATAAACAATACTTTACGCGAGAGAAGTCGCGGGCGCAAGTATAGATTTATTTGACCTTCACAACGGCTTGGTAAATTGGTACATACATTTCTCTATAAACCGACCACTTGAATAGATAAAGAAAATGGTCGACAATATAGTGATAATCCACAAAAGAATGATAGTCATCGCGTCGTATGATACCGAGAACCGCTTATTTTAAATACTAATTTCTGATAGAAGGAAAAAATATTTCAGCCAATCGTGTAACAGAAATTTAAATTTCATTTTAACAATAATTTCAAATCCTTATTCCATTGGTCCAGAACTCACTACATTCCCAAAAATTATTTGTCTCGTAGACGCCCTTATTCATTTTTACTGTATTACGTAGAGCCCCATCTTTCGAATATTGAATTTTTACAGATTCATTAAATTCAAATGTGTTTTTTGCCTGGTGAAATTGTTCTTGACTTGACTTTGGTAAGTTTTACTATTGCAGAACCTCATTTGTTATTCACGGACCCCTACCTTTTGTTTACGTGGATCCCTTGAAGTTGACATGAACCCTCAGGGGTATTATTAATAGCTTGATTTATTAATGGCTATAATATAATTATTCCTAAGTTTTGTGAAAAGAGAAACGGGCATCACAATCGTCGCATTCATGCGACTGCCTTGTTTTGCCAACTACAATTATTAGTACTAAATACACAACGCTGCTTTGTTCTTTTTTTACTCTATATAGTTTTAGTACTGTGGCCACAATCGCACCTGATGTTAAGTGACGATATGGTCCAGGATGGTATCCACATAAACTCTAGATTGTACTGTTTCTCAAATGTTGATACCGGAATTCCTATTGGAATTTGCCAACAGGTTTTCTAACTTGAGCATGTTAGCTACTCAGGCGGACATTGCGGGCGCACTACCAACTAAACCACTTTAAAGAATAAGCCTTGTCAATTTACTACACATTAAAAGGACAATTTGTAGAATAACTGATTATTGGATTTTAACGGTAACTGCACTATGCGAAAATGATAACAATTTAGTGATAAGATGATATTTACAGTCTGGCTTACTGCTTTATGTACACAATTATATTATATCTGGATTAGATTGTTTTAATGGATACATTTAACATGACATTTTATTTATGATTTTTAATACTATAAGTTTTTAAAATACGTTTTGAGTTCAAAAGTGGTGTCATATAGGCCTTAAAAAAACTCTCAGACTCATTGTGGAATATGTAGGTTCGAACCTACGTCCATAGACACGGCATCCGTCCGCATTACAAACTAAGTCATCATTGCTTTATATTTTTGCATACTTAATGAAACCAAATTAAACTAAGGTCCTTTGCACAGCTAGATTAGACAATATGATATCGTTATATCGACATCTTTGTGTAGTAATGTTTAATTATTTTAATGAAAAAAAAAAAAGGTCTATTATATGTAATGTAACACGAGTAGTACATTTTTTTATAAATTTAATCAAAAGTTGCTGTTAAAGCAAATATTGTACTGCTTTCAATGTATTTTACTTCTGTATTTAAAACACTAGGTAGGTTTCAGCTTTGATTTTAACCGCAGATTTATATTAAACAAAAAAAGTTTACAAATCCATTCGAGCATGTGAATTACCTTCAAACACTCAGTCAGGTATTCAGGTTTCCGGAATTCAATAACAAAAAAAATCAACCTAGCGCTACCTCGAACGGCTAAACTAATTGACTAAAAAAACTATACCTATGCAAAAAGTACTTTGTAAGTTGTAAGTCCTAATCAAAAGAATATTCATTTTTTATTCACATAAAAACTTCACCGAAATTATAAACCATCCATCATACTTAACTCGCCCTAGTGATTAAATAGCAGTTTATAAAAAAATAATAACACATCACCATGTGTGCTACACACGAAAAAGAAAAAAAAAATACAATACCTCAAATTATATCTTCGAAGCGAAACTTAGAAAAAAAAATCGCAGTAGCACATCACCGTACCTTTTTTAAAGTTAAGTCAATTATTTCCGTGAATTATTTATTAAAGCGAGACCGCCACAAGACGTACACTTACGCTCGAGTCCGCGGAATGACTGAAAAATATTGAACCGAACGCCTCCGCCGGACACCGGCTGGTATTCGACTTCCGATTCTTTATTTAAATTTTGTCACTATAGGCCGCTACTATCTTGAATCATTAAGAATAATTATTTGAATAAATGTTATATCAGTTGTTTTAATTACAAATTTTGGTGTTTTTGGCGCCAGCCTTAGTTTTCATGCAATAATTTTTAATTATTATTCATAAGTTTGCA
This sequence comes from Samia ricini, assembly GCA_014132275.2. Taxonomy (NCBI): domain Eukaryota; kingdom Metazoa; phylum Arthropoda; class Insecta; order Lepidoptera; family Saturniidae; genus Samia; species Samia ricini. Next base: position 18,372,899 of record AP028158.1, read on the forward strand.
GTGTTTGACTTTATATTATGTAACATTGGTGGCATTTTAAATAATATAGTTTGGCCATTGTGCTCTAGTGGTGTATTATAAATGATAACACTGGACCACGATCTTGAGGTTTCATAAAAATACCCTAATCGTTAAAATTACTCTGTGCAGTGCAGAATTGTGTTTGTACTTAGTAGGTTAGAAGTCTGTTTTGAGTTGTTTTAATCTGTAGTGAGGTTAAGGAGCCTGTTCGTTCATTCCATTAATATATCAAATGTTACACATGCTCGGTACCCTTTAGACTGTCGATTACCAACTAATCTGATTACAACGAGATATGATCTTAGTAACACTATCTCAGTTCAATTCTGGAAATATAAGTACGTCATACAATGGAGACCATCATGTTCCGATGCAATTGTTACGAATTAACTGAGTTTTAATGGGTTTTATTTTAAATTTTGTTACAGTTTTTTTTTCTAGGTCAAATAAGTTATGATGAGTTAACATATTTCAACTCCCGAATCTGCTTCAACAGCAGTGGTTTTTTTCCGTTACCAAAGAAATACAAGAAATATCCAATTGAGACCCAACTATAGTCAATATAATTTATTTTTCCCCAGTTTGTTTATTTATCTTCTAATATCATTTACTATATCTAAATTTAAAAAAACCTGGTCAGGGTGGGTATACATAAATATAAAAACAGAATAAATAAATATAAGAATAAGTTAAAAAATTGGTTCAGAAGTTCTTCAAGTGGTAAAGAGGTTCAGTCAAAGTACAGACAGACAGATGTTCTTTTAAAAGTGTGTAATAAAAAAACCGAAGTAGCGTTACCTACAACAAAACAGAATCATACATATTTATTTCTTAATAACTTAACATAATCTAAAATTACGACAAATTTAAATAATAAATAGCGCCGTTTTGTTGAGTCAACTATATACAAAAAATAAATTATAATTTCAAAATAGATAAGATGATTTATTTAATTTACATTTTATTCCGTTATAATCCGAACAAAAATAAATATTAATAATGTCATGTTTAAAAAAAAATCACCAAAGGTCAAGGGAAACGGGTCGTTATCGGCTCTTGTTTAAGAAAAAAATACGAAACGCATCTATATCTATATAAATTTATAAACTTGGAAGTGTCTGTTTGTAATATCAAAATAACAGCTTTTCACTAAGCACATAAATGAATATAAGGTACTTATAAAAAAAAACAATAATCAATTTTTTTTTTCTGTCTGTCTGTTTGTTTGTTCCGGTTGTTATTCTCAGAAATGGCAGAACCTATTTTGACGGGACTTTTTTCTGGCTGATAGCTAAAGTTATTCCACGTGACTTAGGCCTACATTTATATTGCAAAAATAATTACGAATTCCACTTTTAAAAAAATCAAAACTCATGAAATTGTGAATAAAATTCGATTCATAGCAAATTTTACTAAAAAAATTAGGATTCCGCAAAAAATTGAAACCGAAGTGAGGAACATATGAAACGCGGGCATAGCCGAGGGCACACAGCTAGTTGATAGTTACTAAGCTCAATATAAAATTGTTTATATAAATTTGGACATTAATATGTTTTTTATATCACAAAGATCACATACGTTCGGCTTGATGGTAAGCGATCATCGTAACCTATGGGCATATACGTCATTCTATGGCGACTAAATGCGCGCTGCCGACCCTTTGGAAATTATTTCACGGAGCATAGTTTTCCTTTAACCCCTTGAGCACTGACCTGGCATTTACGCCAGCTTTCCATTGTTTTCCTATTGCCTCATTTTTATGGGTATCGACATATTAATATAATTATTATATCATATCTAAAAATGGAACGTAGGTTGTACGTTATCTGTTTAGATTTGAAATAATCTGTATTATTATTTAAATGGATTAACGGTGCTACGATACTTAAATTGCAAGATTTAATAAATTCTTGATTGGACAATGATTATTTCATTGTCTGATTATGTTACCTTTCCAACAAGTAAATCAATTATAATTATTATTGATGTAAATCTTTTTTCAAAAACTAAGTAGTTAATACCTGTTTAAAACTGTGCTAGTAAATGTCTGTTTGTAATGTCAAAATATTATTTTTAACTAAATAGATATAAATGTACATAGTTAAGTACCGGTTGCGCTATCTCAGATTTTTAAAAAGAAAACGAGCGAGTCGTTACAGAGTTTAATGTAGACTAACTTTATATTTATTCTTAAACTAAAACTTATCCTATGAGCGACGGATGTTTGTCGCTTCACAATTCTTAAAACCTAATCGCGCATACTCAGCATCGCCCGCCCATAGCGCACGCTGTTTAAACCGCTGTTATAATATTAAGGGTGGGTGCAGGATGCATAACTACATACTTGCGGTAACTATACCAACAATACATTTTTTTTTTATTTTTGTCCTTCTGTTTATTCCGGCTAATTTCCGGAACGGCTGGACGGATTATGACAGAACTTATTTTTCGTAGAAAAAATAATTACGGTAAATGAAAATTTGAATAGAATCCGAGTCAATGGTTTAGCTTTACGGACAAGTGTTTTTATGAGAAATATTTTAACTTTATTTTAGTAAACATTTAGGAAAATAATTAGGGTTACGTATAAAAATTAAAACGCAGTGAAAAATATATGAAACCCAGGCACAGCCACGACAACACAGAAAGTTTTAAACAAAAAAGTTTCACAAAAAATTTTAGGTATGGGATTCTTTTTATTCAATAAATTCTCGATGTGTTATAATTATACGATACGATAAGAACTTTCTATTGTAAAATTCATTATAACGAAATACTATCTTATAACGTATAACGAGATTCGTTTAGTCTAGTTGGCTTATCTCAGTAGTTAGTCAATAAATATTTATTAAAAACTAGCTGTATGTCCGCGTTTTAATTTTTTTTTTTTATACGGAACCCTAATTTTTTTTTTAGCACTAAGGTTTAATATTTATTATATCACATAAATTCAAGCACTAGCCCGTAATTATTTTATTTATTATGGAAAATTAAAAGTACCCTAAGTTACGCAGAATAACTTCAGCTATCTTACCCAAGGAAAGTGCCATCAAAATCCGTCCTGCCATTCGAGAGATTACCCGCAACAAACAGACAGGTAGACAACAACAAAAAATTGTATTTTCGATACAGGTATCGTAAGAACATATATACATTCATATCTATATAGTTAAAAAAATATTTTAGACTTACAAACAGACACTTAAATTATATTTATTATTATAGATATCAAATATGTATTTAAGATGTAGAATTTCGTATATATTGTCGACAAACGAAACTGATAATACAAATGAATAATAAGTAAAATGGCGGCTATGTTCCTAGAATTATCTAGGTCTTTGTTGCACACCTCAGAATTAATAATACCGTGTCGTATTATTTTCAATACCTAAACTTGTGCAAAAACAAACTACATATACCATTTAAAATTAACACCAAAATAGAAAATATTATAACAGGTACAAATAATCTATATTTACAACATTTTAATGTCAAGCGACTTTTGTTTTACAAAGAAATAAATTATTAGATTAATAACTAATTATTTCAAGATTAAACCAGTAAACTTTACATCGCTGTAGAACGAACTCTCCCACATATTTCCTACTTTCTAGTTCTTCTAAACTACTATTAAAATGTTTTTTTTTATGTCTCAAAAGTAATTAGTCAACTTGGAGTTTACATTACAAACAGACACTTCAATTTTCTTTATTAGTATAGATTGTATTGTATCCGAAAGTAGTAAAGGTCGACCTAGGCGAAGGTATCACGACCAGATCGAAGATGTTCTGAAGAAAGGCCGCAATCAAAAGTACCCGTTATCGAAGAGCCAGTACGAAAGCCCTTATGAAAGTAGAATGTGTGTCAGGATCGTAACATTTGGAAGTTTGTGGTCTCTGCCTACCCTTATAGAAGAGAGACGTATGTTATAAATGTGTGTTAACATCGGTCCTTAACCCCTTGCGCACCTTCCTGGCGTTTACGCCAGTTTTCCATTGTTTTCCTATTGTCTTATTTTTATGGGTACTCGACACATTAATAAGTGAATATAGTACCAATTACATTCGCGCGTTTTTAAATCAGTGGCAATTTATTTCAATAATTCCGTTACATATACGTATTAAATACAGGTCAAACTAAAATAAAACGTGTAATAAAAATGACAACAATGTTTGGTCAATATGAGTATTATGTTATTATAATTATAATGTTATATAAAAACCATGCGCAACAAACGGCCGTGAACTAGAGTGACCGCTTAAAATCATGCAAAACGTCGATGATAACCGAGTGGGTAATACGTTCGGACAAGTATTCGAATCCTAAACACTGGCACGTGAGGCTTTGGTTTTAACAAGTATATATCCTTTTTTTACGTTAGATCAACTCTTAAAATTAGGTGAGCCCGCGGACAAATCTATACAGTTTCAATTATACACCTAAATAGGCAATTCGAGCCTAAAAACTGGGAGCTAAGTCTTACCATAAATAACATCTATAGTATAACATACTTCGTGATCGCAATTACAGCAAAGTAACAAATCATTGACATTACTAGGTAAGCTACGATTGTGGACAAACAATACTCCACATCATGGGCAATAAATCCAATATGCCATTATTGTTCTAAGAAACACGTGTATTCCAGTTAGTTACATATCTTCGACAATATATATAATCTGGAAATACACATAGATAACATTAAATACCTAAAAGATAATCGAAAAAAATACCCAAATATATTAATTGCGTAAATTAATGGGAAATAACATTGAAAGTAGGCATCGTATCACGGGCAATTTAAAAAACCACATTGCAAATTCTGTTCAAGAGTATTCAATCTTTAGTGAACCTTTTGAAATTACTAATGTTGTTTTTATTTGTTAATATTCATAATAATTGGTCAATGTAAGATTGGGATTAAAATCAACATACTACTTTCTTTTATTGGTCAACATAATTGTAGGGTTCTATTGAATAATAAAAAATATCCGTAAATCCAGCGAAATATCAATTTTCAATTATCAATTATGGATTTATACAAATACATACAGGTAAAATTAAATATTTACAAAGTTATCTACAAATACAAATTGCATAATATATAAAGCAAGTACGTATCATGGGGAAATTGATGGGGAATTATATTGAAACGAGTACGGGGCAGCTGGTAACATAACCACAGGCAATTAATATCGGTAAAGCTTTTAAAAAGTGTAACACACTTTGTCGTGTGCAAACGATAAGTTATCGAATTTACTCGTATGTTTTTAATGTGATACGATAATATTTAGGATATATCACAATGAGATGCAAGAATGAACACATTAATTAACCTCTCCACTCCTTTATCATGTTATTAACAAAGCGCTGTCATTTCTATATCTTACACTATTACAGATAACAGATCTAATAAACATTTCCAACGATATTGTTTTATACTTTTATCTTATGCTTTTGTTCTAAATCTTTCGCGGAAATTACTTCATTTTTCGCATGATTAGCTATGCACGCTATTTCACTCGTATATCATTTTAATTTGTAATATTTAAAACATGAATATATCGATCTCATTAATACGTCAGTATACAATATCCAGAAATGACCACATTATATCATTTTTTTAAATATCTACGCATTTGTATATTATTATTAATATAATATTATAATATAAATAAATTAATATAATATTATCAACACAATTTTTTTAATATTGTATAAAGCTTTGACCACATTGAAGCCTCGCCATCAACCAAGGGTTGAGGATGAAATTGACTTTAAGGTCATCGCCCCTTTAGAGCCTACCCAATTCACGGCGCACTGCCGCCCGACAGTGCTAGACATAGCTATTTTGAAAGGAATTCTGCTTCCTGTGCCTTCAGCACTCGCCCCCAAAGTTCGATGAAGCTGTAAAGATCCTACCGGTCAACAGCGTTAGATAAGTTAAAAAGAAAAGTACATATATCCGGCCGAAATCGAAGGGCACATGAGGTTAAAATCATAAAAGCTATTTATATTATCTGTTTGTAGTCGCGTCTCCATAGCAACGTGACTTAAACTCAATCGAAGGCCGTAGAAACGAACTCAATAAAATTGATCTATATTTAATTGAAGGTAATATTCGTATATCCCCTTCATCAATCTACTAGGTACCTACGTGATAAATTGTAATAGTCATAAAAAATAAATTGATGTTAACGTCGTCAATTTATCACTGTCATTGAATACGAGTTCTTTAAGGTGTTTTAGTTTTATAGATTTATTTTCAAGCAGTGATTTCGCAGTATTTTTAGGCCATATTGTAATTTAACAAGAAGTGAGACTGCGGTGAAACGTTTCTTTTTTTACACGATATAGGCTCTGTGCTTTTACCACAATCTCACCTGATGTTAAGTGACGATGTGGTCCAAGATGGTAAACACCCTAAACCTAGGTATTGGTTTTCAAGTGATGCTGCCGAAACACACCTATTGGTATTTGTCGACAGGTTTTCAAACTTAAGAGTGATAGAAATCATTACAAGATCATTAGAAAATGTACCACTATGTTATGGTTTCGAAAATAAGGAAGTGACCCTTAGGCAACCCTACTGCGCGAGATTTCGAATTAGACTGCCTACCATTCCTTAAACTTTCTACCTAAAAGATCTGTAATGCTGATTGTAAGAGGGGCTTCTAGAAAGCTAGACTGTTATCACTTTAAGGTTAGATCACACGTTAAATGGTTATAAAAGAGTAAATAGTAAACTATATCCGGAGTGGAGCCATGCCCTAAACGCACCTTTTTCTATATATTATGTAGTAATTTGCTAGATTAAAATTAATGTAATTAATGTGAATGGAAATAAAGAGGCTTAATTATTATTATTAAATAGTGAACAAGTGCTGTGTTTTGTATACATTTGTGTTATGTACTATTATTTTTAAGGAATTAACATTTTATTGTTACGTGACGGCTTTTCAGTTACCCACGGGCGTAACAAAACATTAAATCTAATAAACAGAATTCATTCATTCAACCTAATATTTTTACCCGTTTGCCAACAAATGACTAACGAGATGGATAGATAAGTGACAAATCGCTTTTATCTTTTATCTACTTGCGTCAAAACCCCGCCCACGGTTGGTTATTTCATGTCACACATTTTCAAACGGCATGGAAATTGGTGGCGCACATACAAGTATTTTTAGCCTATTGTGATATTATTCTATAATTAGCATAATAATAATTATAATTAATATTTCTTTTTTATTGATAACACTATAGCTTATCAATAAAGTACTAAATATGAACAATAAGAAAATCGGTTGATAAAAAGAGTAGAAAAATGTTCCTTCTGCTTTATCTTTGGCGACTCATACATTTCTACATGAAAAACATTGGTCGTCATGTGGCCTCCACGTTGGGGTTTCTTTAACAAAAATAAATTAATTGACCGAATATTTTAACTCGCTAGCCTTAACGTGCTTAATAAGCAAGTTTCACTAAACATAATTCCATAGACAGTTCTAGTAAGATGGCCACCGGTTTCCCAGAGCGTTGATATAATATTGACCCACAAAATTGGCAGTATGAATAAAATCTTTGCTTGTTCTATTGGAAGAACGTTTTCTACTAACAAGAAAAGAATTGCAAGATGCGCAAAATAAAATAAATATAGTACCTATATAGAGTTTTTGGCGGAATATCAATCTATCATGCAGCAGTTATTTGAGTCCATTAACTTGCCTATTTGACCCTATATTGTGTGTCTTTGGTGACGTTTTGTTTGATATAGTTTGGTTACTGTGCACAGGTGAGATGTATTGGCAAATGATGCGAATCGTTTTTTCTGAGGTGCCAAGAAAGCTCCATGTTCTAGCAAGATGAGCCACCCGTTTTCCTGGTGCTTAGAAACGTTGACACAATATTCAAAACATACCATGACTTATCCCATGACGCTGGTAGAAATGTATATTTAAATTGCAGATTGCCATTAACCGAGAAGATGATACACCATAATTTCTGTCCACCCAAGTAGGATCAAGTCATGACGATATATAAATGTTGCGATACTGCCTGCAGGCATTATTATTATGCAGATGTTTGCTTGAATACACGTTTATTGAACTTGGGCACACGCACGTTATTCAGTTATGCAACAATGTTACATCTAAATATTGTATATACAACGTGTTTGTGTTTATCAAAGAGTATATAACGTACGTACAGAAAATACATTTGGAACATCTCGTAATTTCAACGCACGTTTTAGATAAGTCTTTATGTGAAATCTTGTGGGTTTCTATGTGGTTAATTTTATATCAACTTTATTATCACTAGGTGCGCTGATAGTATGAAACATAAAAAACGTAACACGCTATATTAGAGGTTCATTTGTTCTTATTTCGATTCCATATATTGGAACTACAAGGATTCCCTCCAAAACAAGCATTTATGGAACATTTTAAAGTTTGGGTAAGAGTCAATAATCTAATATTTCATATATCTAACAATGATTAATATTTGATAGATTAGTTTCATCATTACAATCTTTATTTTATCTTACATTAGACTCGACTTCGTTAACTTTTAACGATTTCAATTCATGACATTGTACTTTTAGTTATACCATTTAATTTTTTAATAAATTAAACTTCAAAAGTAAATAACCTTACAGAGCGTTACTATAATATCAAATAAATACCATTATTTACATAATCTATGCATACTCTCTCATGTCTTCCTCTAATAGTGTTTACGTCCATCTTCCACGTTAAGTGTAAGTGACAGGTAGGTAAAAACACGCGGCAACGCGGTAGAATGCGTTGCCACCCCGTGTTGCCCCAGCAAGGTGGCGGGAGGTCCCGGGGGGTTTAGTGGGTATTCCCGGCGCTTTCAGCGCATGGGGAGTCGTCCCACACACCCCTCCATCGACCCCATTGGGGAGGTTTTTCCCGGGTGGGGTTGATGGAGGATGTGCGTAAATGCATTCCCCTCGAAAAAAAAAGGTAAAAACACGAAGCGCGACAATGGACGCGGGTTCAAATCCACCTATCCAACTCTAAAATCAGCCTAAATTTTCGGTGAACAAAAACATTGTGAGGATACCATAGCATGATGGTTGGGAATTTTCTAATAAGCCCGCCAGGGTAGCTACTACCCTCATGTTCGAAAATAATATTGCCAAATAGCAATAAGTGTGTTGTGGGAGCATCACTTGAGAACCAGTACGTCTAGGCTTAGTGTGTTTACCGTCCTAGACCACATCGTCACTTGACATCAGGTGAGATGGTAGTGAAAGCACTGAGCCTATACCGTGTAAAAAAAAAAAGTGAAAAACAAGACAGTGGACTGTCTGCAAACGTATTTATTCTATTTAATCACCAAGGGCGAACGTGTCGACACGATCGTCTGGGCGGCGTCTGCGAAATCTACAGACTGGAAAAAAATATGTCTTGATGAACGTGTTTTTTTTATTTTAAGGAAATAACACAGACCGTTACTGTTTGTCTATTTTCTATGGTTACTCAAAGCATAATTTCAGTCACTAGAAAGTTGCTACACACAGACACTGTTTACGAATAATTCTAATAATAAACATTAAACGTATATCGCAGATCCGCTATCTATAGGCTTTAACCGCCATAGATGCACTCCGGTATGATGATGCTGACTCGTGATAGATTATCAAATATAGAGAGTTGCCATCGAAGAATATAAGTATTATGAGCTGAATATTTTTAATATCGAAGCGCAACATTATCATTCTCATGTCCTGTTTCCAACTCACTTGAGGTCGGCACAGTATGTATTCTTTTTCCACACGTTCCTATCATCCGTCATCTCTTCATTTACTCCTTTCTCTTTCTTATCATTTCTTACACACTCCATCTACACTTTCTTTGGCATTCCTCTACTTTTCCATCCTTCCACATTCATATTCATTACTACTTTACCCACATGCGCTACCTCTCTTCTCATAACATGCCCGTACCAAGACAAACGAGAACCTTTCAACTTTTCTACCACTGGCGCAACTTTCAAACTCCTAATACATTCATTCCTTATTTTATCCATTCTTGTGATACGTGTGGTATCATCTCAACATTCGCATCTCAGCTACATGCTTCTAACTAGCCTTGCATTCTGATCCATACAATATGGCAGATCTTATGATGGATTTATATATCCTGCCCTTCAATTTACACACATCCTAGAGTCACAAATCACACCAGAGACTTGTCGCTATTTCATCCAATGAAGCGAAGCGCAACCATTTTTCAAAATCGAATATAAAAATATTAGGGAGGAAACAACAGAGACAAGTACAGTCAAAAATTTTATAGTTATTTGTCATCGTAGTGGCGACTATGAGCAAATTTTAAAGGAATCACGATCATTAAACATTTATTGCCAACCACCTGTATGTTAAGGTGGTATCACTCGAAAAGCAGTACCTCTAGATTTAGCATGTTACACCCTTGCACACTAAACGCAGGTACATTGGTGTCCCAGGGGGTATGTCGCGATGCATGCTTGCGATCCTGTGTTGCCCCCCCTCGTGTGGCAGTAGAGTCGGTTACTCATAGGGTTTTAGTGGGTAGTCGCTAGGGTCTCCTTCCCTGGTTTTAGTCCCATACTCCCTCACTGCCCCCGCATGGGAAAAAGGTGACTAAACGCATTTCCCAATGTAAAAATAAAAAAAGGGACCAGGTTGTTCTGTAAGGGTCTTTTAATCAGGTAAGTAGCCCAAGCCCAGGTTCGTACCATTTTGTTACCCATTATGCTCATAATCTTGGGTTACCTAGGTTACATATGTGAAATTGTGGTACTGAGCCTATACAGTGAAAACAAAAACCTGGCATGCAGCCTGTGGGGACTGCCGACAGAAGTGAAATTTCGAATTTTGGAAAAACTGTTTTTTTAATGTTTAAATTTAATAATTGAAATTATAAACATAACATTTAACCTAAATAACATTTATCTGGTTTTTACATCTATTGGCGCTCCGAGCACTAATTATGTACATTTTCATATAGTTTATTCATAATCAGAACATATGGTAGGCTGCGTAAGTATACATTTTATAATTTATCTCTAAGCGTACGCATTTTAACATCTTATACTTGGATTACTGTAACATGTTTACGGGTGACGTCATAGCATTGGTAACGCAAATCTATAAGTTTTCCCCGTAACGAGCTGCTAAAGTTTTCACTTCAAAAAATGATTGACACTCTTGTCACGGTTAAGTAATATTTAAAATAATTTATAACACGCGCCGTTACGTCACAGTTCATGCAAATTTGAAGGCCGGTAGATAATCAATGTCTATTGGTATAGAGTCGTTATTGTTAATTATAAGTTGACGACGACGGCGGCCATGGAAAACTGCACATAACAACAATACGTATTTTATAAGGCAACGGTCACTATGCCAATCAGTCTGTCCGACAGTTTATTCGTAACTCATGAAGCATATATATCACGCCTCTCTCCCAATGAGGTAGGCAGAAACTAAATCCTTACAAGGGTAGATATTATGGGTTATACCGCAAACAGGACAACATGCCAATATGCGATCGCTTTCTATTTTCAAAAATCAATAATAATTTACGCGATCGACAATTGTCAACCACCTGAAGAGGATGAATAAGCTTGTTTCCGAAGTCACCACGGAGAAGTGGCATAAATATTTTCCTAATTGTATAAAATTCGTATGAAAAAATGCATTGAAATTAGGCGAGTGCATTTTGAGAAACAATAAATTAATTTTTAAACGGTCATGGTATTTTTTTCTGTATAGTGCACGAATTAATTCGTAGTTTTTTCAACAATAGTAAAACGGTGGTCATCTTGCCTGAATTACCCAGGAAGTTTTGGCACTTCAGAATTTCCGTTTCATGTTAATGTATTTCTAATGCACATCACTTGAGTACATCAGGTAAAATGCCATTAATATTACATAATAAACACTGAAATACTACTTATGAATAACAAATAAAAACCACTACATGACACACCAAGACGCCTTTAAAAAGTCCCTAATATATAAGCCTGCGTTTGGTTTAATTCGAGATAATTAACTATATTATATTAAATAAGTTTGAAACAATTATTTGTATAAATGCAAATACTTTTATAAAGAAATATAGTAATATATAAACATACTGTATTTTAAGATTCAAAATGGAAGGTATTAGTTATTTTTTAATAAATACGTAATTATTTATACAAATTATTACTATCCATAGAACAGAACGCAAACGTCATTCGCAAGGGGTGCTTGGCGCGATTTTGGCTTGTCATGTTGTCGTCCCTATTTTTAATTCATTATCATGCAGTATTTAACTATATTATGTAATTTTGGTGGTATTTTACGTGATATAGTGTAGATATGATGCACAAGTGTAGTGAAGAGAAAATAATGAGACGGAGTGTGAATTCTGAAATGTCCTAATAATTCCCGTTGTGGTTATAATAGAAGGCCGCCATTTGGTTATCACCATTTATTCATGGTGTTCCTATCGTCAGACTAACCTTTGTCTTTTCCTACAAAAGGAATAAATGGAACCAAAAAAATATAAAAGAAACTGTGGTGCAAACGAAAAGTATTTTTATAATAAATAACTATATTACTAATCATATAAATGTACAAGCAATGAATGATGCTTGCCGCATACCGCCAATTGCTACAATATTACAAAATATTGCGCAACATTCAACAATATACAACCAACCCACAGCCCATACATCTACAGAATTCATTCGATAATGTAACTTAGTCACAATGACCTTGTGCCATGACTCGGCAGTTTTCGTACATGAATTTTTAATCTAGCATAAATAAACTTATAAACTAAAACAGAATGCTCGCGAGTCCACGTTTTACTTATTATTGATGACATGAGGGGCGGAGGTGTCTGAATGGTAATAACGTTAGCAACGTTTACATAAGCAGATTTTATAACGCCAATGCTCACGTTATCATAGGTAGGAGAAGAACTTTGATGACTATTGCTGACAAGTGGAAAGGGCAAGTCAAAATTCTGGTTACGTAGGACATGAATGGTCCCTGAAAAAAATATTTAATTTAGTTCATAAAATTCTTTGCTACAAGCGTTTTTAAAGTTTCTGGTGGGGATCGAGAAGGGATAATCTATCTCTTTCCCGCTGAATGAATGTTAGTACAGAACTTGTAGGAGCACGTAAACGTGAAGTCATAATTTAGCACAGTGCGCGATCTCAATCTAGGATAATAATTAGAACATTTATTAGTTCCTTATTGCTGGTGTGATTTAAATTTTTTTTTGTAATTTTGTATCAAACAAAAAGTAATTTGTAAGTTATTATTAATGGCGTTTTATTTCTTGAAAGCATTAAATGGTTTAGTAGTAATATCGTACGAGAATCTACTAGTCTCCATGTTTTTTATTAACAAGTCTAGTCACTAATAGCTTAGCACTCAATGTAATAAACACGTGTACTAAAACAAAGCTAGAAAATACATGTATGATTTAATAGGAAAATCATTAAATTAGTTGAGTGATTCTCGAGACATCACCACAATGAAGAGCCGGACAAGTATCAAGTAAACAGAGTTTTAGACATTTTTGACTCCTCCCTTCCCTTTGTTGGTATTAGTAAGCAAAATTACATACACGCCTCCTTCATAGTAACGTAAGCATTGGTATATTTTCTACAGAATCTGCTAAGTCATTAAATGTGAACATTGCTTATATAACCATCATTCAGAACTCCCATGTCATCAAAAATATGCACCTCCATCCCCCATTAGACCTTACGTAAATTTTGAACGCCCCCTAACCCTTACACAGATAGGGAAAACGTTGGCTTTAATAATATAAGGATATTGGCGGTATTTCCGTGAGTGATATAATTAATTTATTACACGAACTTAAAATAGAGAAAAAAAATCTCATAATTTGAATTTCGTGTTAAATATACATCAAACGAATAATGACTTAAACAATAAGGAACAAAGAAGGGTGTTTCCACCACCTTCCTCCCATAAATACAGGGAAAAACTTAGTTATTGTTGGCAAATACTTTGAAAAGGCTGATTGATAAAAATAAACCAAAATTGTGTAATATTCCTCCCTCTGACATGAGTAATCTAACACCTTAATTATGAGCTAGTAACCCCCTGTGGTCTTCTTCTTCTTAGATAATGGCAATCTGTGTATACACAATTTGTGCCAGTGTCATTTAGGTAAAATGTACTTTCAATATTTTATCAGCGTTACGTTAGCTCCAGCAAAACGGTGGCCCATCCTGCTCAAACTTTCCATGGAACTTTGTCAGCATCTTAGAATAAATGTTACGCGTTATTTTCTATAATAAATTCAACTTGTCAACAATTTTTAACGTATTAAAGAATATAATTGTTACACGACAGCCTGAGATACAAAGCTGGCTTTATCTATAGTACAGGTTGTGCAGCGCACACGGACGCTGGGTTTTAGGTGGCGCCGAGCGATGCTCGCGACACTTACAAAGATGCGTCGCTCGGGCGCGCCAGCGCCCTCATAGGGGGGCGCCAGGATTATGGTGGCCAGTTTGGTAAGGCTGTCAAGATAAACATAATTTGTCGTTTAGACAAAAAAAAAAAAAGAAGAAATGACAATGGTCTTCTTCCCGCATATGAATTTTAAATTAGTACTTTCTTTACTTTTTAGGTGGGATTTTTTTGATATCGAATAGAACAATCTATTTTTATTAAAACTTTTTTTAAAACAAATATTCCTTTCGCGTACATATGAACTCGCGTGAATATAAATTTAATTTTTAAATTTGAGAAAAAAAATCATCTGTTGAAAATTATGTCCGTGTATTTAATTAAGGCCAATGTTAAGGCCATTAGTAACGTTCTGATCTATACTAATCTATTTACTACACCATGTGAATATTATCTCTGGTAATTCTGTGGAATCTAAAAATTAGCCCAATAACAACATATTACGGTTGTGAGGCGAAAGGTGAATACAAAATTTGGTATTCCTGATTATCTCTATGATATCAATAAACTTGTATCACCATAGTACGAAGCAAGTTGACAAACCATGCCAGTCTCTTTCAAACACAAATTGTTTTATAAACATAGGTGATACAGACATTGTCTATTATCTGTTGTTTTTATTACTAATTTTATGCGCCTTCCATTGTATGTAATGATTTGTTTTAATGATTTTATTGTAAACATTAAATAAAAACGTTGTTCGTTTTCTGCATACATTATAAAATACAGCCGAGACTGTATCTTCATATAAGATACTAAATTTTTTTTAACAAGTTCTAAATTTTTAAAAAGCACTTCATCACACATTGTTTTAACTTTACAGTTTCAGTAATCAAGTATGCCGAATGTTCGGTTCGGTTAAAGATTTGCCGAAAAATCGGTCAAATAATCGTATTCGCTGAAATCTACGTTCGGCCCATCTTAGTTTCTATATCCTCTCCGTAGACAACCTCATAAGTACATTTTAGCCACTTTAAATTCGATGAAACGAAAAACGATATTTAAAAAGAGACTAAAACATAAATCTATAGGATTTAACTTGTAAGAGAATGAGATAGAGTACATTGTATAGTGTTTCTTATAATTAATATTAATTATTATAATTCTATAATTAATATTAATTATTGTTTTATAATTAATATTCCTTATGTATTAATTATTATCCTTTTAGCTGTTTCTTAACTTTAGGTTCGAAACTAGACTTTTTTGATTTTTTGAAATGTCAGTTTTTGTTACTTTTACTGATAATAGATATTGTATTATTCGTTTTCAAAACGTTAAAAGATATTTGCATTATTATACTAACAAACTCTTATAGGTCAGAGGTCCAAAATCTTTGATCTTTGGGGAAGACCTATGTGTTATGGGGGGCAGGAAGTATATCCTGGCCCCCGGACTGTCGACCAGTACGGTCGTGCCTCCTTCTGAGGCGGGCTAAGAGGTGGAGGGGAAGTATTCTCCTCCATCCCTACCGGGCCATTGCACGGACGAGGCCTGGTGGGTTCGCTGCAGGGGGCGACGCGGTGCTTGCGAAAGCCACCCCGTGTCGCCCCCATCCCAAATGCAGCGGACGGCCCCGGGGGGTTTTAGTGGGTATTTCCGGGCGCCTCACGCCCGGGCGAGTCCCACACTGGCACGGAGTTCGTCCCTCCGTACCCCCTTACCTATTGTATTGGGGGACTTCGGTCTCACTAATACAATAGGTAAGGGTAGTGCGTAAATGCATATCCCCCCTCAAAAAAAAAAAGAAAAAAGACCTATATGTAGTGGACATCTTTCGATTGATTGGATTGATGGATGGAACCAACCAACAGGTTTACTTTTTAAAAATTTCTATTGTATCGTGTTATTTTTTATCAGAATCTATGTTTAACACACGTTTAGTAGTTAAAGAATTACGAACACACACGCACTGGAATATCGTGGACTGGTGTGTCGATGCGTGTGGAAACAAGGTTATAATATGTTATGTTAATTAAAGATTTTTTAATTAAACAGATGTTAAGCTCGTAACTCATTCAGTATGCTGATGTTTTAAACCACGAACCACGGTCATCGGTATGGCCTTGTATAATAACATCAATATTCTTACATTATTTATTTGAGTAATTTAGTCATGTGAAGTCGTTCGCTCAATGGATAAACTCCGCCTCAATTTGATTTTAGTTTGAATGGTGTCAGTTTTAGCTTTCACTGTTGTGGTAAGGCAATAGAATCCGACTGCATCCCAACATTCGGGAAGCTACTCAGAATCTTTTCGTCTGTAATATCGCAGTGTCTCAAGACGAAAATCTTCGACCAGTGTGTGTTGATGACATACGGCACTGAGACGTGCTCGCTTACAATGGACCTAACAAGAAGAAAGCTGAAAGACACTCAAAGGGCAATGGACAGGGCTATGCTCGCAGTTTCACTGCGTGATCGAATCAACAATGAGGAATCTCGCAAAATAACCATAGTAACCGACATTTATGGTAAATATTATAAAAAGATTATATTGAATAATAAAATATGCTGCTTTTAAGAATGAACTTTGCGCAAAGTATAAAGAACATTACTTTTCACAATGCGTAGAAATATACTGACGGCTGAAGTATAAAGGCAAATTAGATAAGTGATGTGGGAGATTTTACCTCACCCCAGTTAAAAGTTACAAAAGCTGGTCATAAAGTGCGAAATATACAGATTAGCAATAAAGATCCCATTATGCACGGACGTTTTTAAAACTACGCCTCTGTCAGAATAAATACATAAATCGGTATTCGATATTAAAAGCGCTAAGCCCAGTAGAAAAATTGCTCGAATTTACAGTCTAATATCTTGATGATGGGTGATGAGAACGATGACATCAAAAGATCTTAAAGCTTACAAGACGTTTTGGGGAAAAAGTACGAAACTATTTCACTGAATAACAAATTTATCAACAACCTTATTTTAACCTATTTTGTGAGAAACTAATAGTAATTTCCTTTAGAGTAAGGGAGATAGACGTACTGAAATGTCAGCACAGTGATTCAGCACTTTTGAAATTGTTATTATCCTGTACTAGTTTTTTGCGGCATGGCTTGAACTGTTCTCGTCATCTCACATCAGTGTTATTAGTGGTTGAAACAATTGCCTATTATTACCGAGTGTTTGATGCGGTTTTCGTTTGTCATGCAGTTGCTCTTGTTTTTATTTTATTATATACAATATTTAACTATCATGAATATGTACTGCATAGTTGGTTCATTGGTGGGATCTCAGTCTGTCATATAGCAGTTATCGACTTTAATCCATTTACTTGGGTATTTCACCATATATTGTGTAATTATGGTGACGTTTTATATGATGTAGTTTGGTTATTGTGTTCAGGAGAAGTGTATTGGAAATATGACGCGTTTATTTTGAAGTGCCACGAAAACCCTATAGAAAGTTCTAGTAAGATAAGACCACACTGTTTTGCTTGCGTTTAGAAAAGTTGCCACAAAATTGAGCACATAACTTATCACATGACACTGGCAGAATTACGTATGTAAATCACAGATTGCCATTAGTAAAGAAGAATACTAAATAGTTTTTAAGTACTAAAGTTAGAATGAAAAATACTCAATGCATTAATTATTTATTGTTACTGATCCTATATAACATAAAGGAAAAAAATCGCGAATGAAAAATTACAAAGAAATTTTAAGGTTTATTGTTTTTAAAAAGTACGTTTTTTTATTATAGATGTAGCATTTAACGACAACTTCATAGGATGTTAAGTGATCATGTAACAGAAGATGGTAAAGGGATTTCGAACCCATGACTAACTAACACTGAACGATCATTTAAAGGTTATCTCGAAAATTGTTTTTTTTTTTTAATTATATAATCAAATCGAACAGAAATTCTAATATTGAACCGTGACTAACAAATTAGATCTATTATATAGTATATTCATTCATTGAGGAGTTTAATGATAAATTACAAAAGAAGCTTATTTTAATAAACATGTATAGATTAGTTTTAAAACATTGAACTGCCATTACATTCTCATGGAAATTGGAAGACCAGATCCGATGGTACAAGCAGTTTTATTTTCTGCTAAGTTTACTAAAAATATTAATATAGGTACCTACTTAATATAATATTTAGTTTAATTTAAAATATGTATGCTATTAAACCCAAGTAGATAGTGAAGACAGCGTCACGATGAATACAATCAAATTTCGCGTAACAAATGATTGGCTAATCATTACACTCGTGTTACTATCGCGGAAAACCATGCAAATATCACGATTACATAAAACATTGTCATTTCTCGTGCTGACGTCCGTCGTACACAGAAGAGCTAAAAACGTAACCTATTATAGATCGATAAACCACCTGAGTAAAGCAGCTAAATAAAATTTCTCACGACAATGTCTTTTAGAGCTGTCGATTTTCACGATATAATTGTAACGATCTGAAGCCGTAAACCTATTGTAAAATATGGTATTTATTACTCTTATTATAAAACAACCCTCACAATGTTGATAAAATACAGAAAATAATATATTTCTTACCGAATACGATGAAGGTGCAAGGATCGCAACACAACTAAACACTGATTTAGATTTCTTTAAAATGATTAGAATCGTATAACTTTGACTCCTAAAACTTAACTTCACGTTCTTATATTAAAACTGTCATTCGAGATTCTCGAATTTACGAGAAGAATATCGAATTCAATAGAAAAAATGGTCAAATAAACATCTAACCTTACTGCATATCGTAAACTGATTCCATAGATAAAATATACAGTGTTGCCAACACGTTAAGTTTCAATTATCATACTTTCCCGTTAAAATTATCGTAGATATTATAGGTAACAAACCCTAAACCCTGTCGAAAAGTCTTTTATGCCATTTAACAGTATGTGGATTCAGCAATTTATCAGTGCAATTAGTTTATATCGCTTGTTAATCTTAACAGTATTTGAAGTATTATAAAACAAGCTCATGGACTTTTTATTTTGGTGATCACCTAATCATTATTTAAGCAATATTATATTATATTAATCACTAGGAGTATCCCACATGGGTCAAAACTGTGGGTCTACATCAAGTTAATAAATATAACAAAACTTTATTCGAGATATGCTCATTCTCTAAATTTATCCTCTGCTAAAATTTTAGGGTAAGTTTATAAATTTGTTCTGCTGGTGTTGATTGCGCTTAATTATTACATAGGATGGACGCGTTTTGATCGTGATCGCGCATTTATGTTTATTTATTTGTTTCTCAAAATTGTGTATACTAAAATTTCAAATGAACAGTAAGTGGTTGAACTTGGAGCAGTTTTGGTGTTTGTGTAGTCGTCGTTAATTATAAGTTGAATTATTTCACTATAAATGTCTAACAGTGGATGTCTTTTGGTTGAATATATGTACATTGTATGCATAAGTAAATTGAAATTAATGACACAGGGCGTGAATTCTGATATCTCCCAACCACTCTCATGATGTAGTTGTAAACAAAGGCCGCCATTTCGTTACTATATATTATACAAGTGTTTTTAAAGTCAGACTTGGCTGCATGATCAAGTTAATTGCAATAAATGTACCAAAAAATAAGCTGTCAAACGCTGCTTATTATGAACATGCTACTTGGCTGCATGGTCTTGGTACCTTTGCCTATTCCTTAGTAAGGAAAACGAAAACATATCTACTATTATTCATCTCTGCTGTCTACGCTGTCAAATGTCTAGAGTCCCCTCTAAATGTAGAGTATAAATAAGTTGGCGAGGGGTTTTCAAGGGGCTTTAAATCTTTAGGAACTTTTTGAATTTGCTTGTTTGTTTGAAAATAAAGATTTACAAGTATTAGTCTTGGAATAACCGGACGTTGTCAATCCCATTTGTTTGATGAAATAGCTATTTACTCAAATCCTCATTACTAACAATGCGTAGTTTTATTTAAAAAAAACACATGTTATTATACCGCTCATTATAAACAGAGGATTGCAAATGACGAGCACATATATTCTATGACAAGAATAGCTAAAAGCTATATATATTAAAACAGTTATTTTATTGGAATGCCACAAAATGAAATGCATAATATGACATCAAAAGCCAGAAACAGAAGGAAAAATTATTGTTTCAAATATGTAGTAATTTATAAATGAAGAATAATACGAAACGTAAAACAAATTTCGTTTTTAGATGGTTTTTTCTTAGTAGTGGTGTTTTAAGCTTCTAAATTGTTTTAGGGGTGAATATTTTTAATAGTTTATAACACTGCAAATGTCAAAATATTTGGCGGTTTCTATTTTTTCGAAACGCATTTTTAATTATTTTTATTTATGACGTCAAGCGCTAGAAATGCACGACTTACTCGTGAAATTAAAAACTTTGAAACAAAACCACCTTGGGGTATTTCATGTCAGCCTGAAAAAGAGGATGTTTATGATACTTTGCTAGTGGTTCTCTTAGGCCCAAAAGGTTCTCCTTACGAGAAAGGGTCTTTTAAATTAGTTATTACGATACCACAGAGATATCCCTTTGAACCGCCTCTTGTTAAGTTTACAACTCCAGTTTATCATCCTAACATTGATAAAGGTAAAGTCTGTATTTGATTGTGCTCGAAATATATTATGTATATATAATAATATTATCAACCTTTTTATGCATAGTATTATAATTAGTTCTACTTATACTTTTAGAACAATAGAGTTAATATTTATATTTGTTTTTTAGGTGGACGGATTTGCATGGATTTGTTGAAAATGCCTCCCAAAGGCACTTGGTTGCCAACTATAACTTTAGAAGCACTATTAGTCGCTTTGCAGGCTCTCTTGGCAAACCCGAACCCTGATGATCCTTTGATGATGGATGTGGCGAATGAATATAAATATAATATTGATACTTTCACTGAAAATGCAAAAAAATATACAGAGAAATATGCAATGTGATTATAGAATTTTCCTAGGTGTTAACGCATGGCAATGTGTATAAGCTTGAACTACAGTTTATATGAAATGATTCTAAGTATTCAAACCATATTTTATGGTCTCAGTATAGTCACAGGCATAATCTATTTGGTAGTTGTTTTCTAAGTACATCTAATAAAAATATTTTATACAAAAAAAATTGTGTTGGCTCTCGAACATTGAAGGTCACACATGGTTACATTGGAACCTATTAGATTGTACCATATCCATATATTTACATGACAGTTAAATCTGCACCTGATAGTTCTTATTGTTTACTTTAAAATGTTGGTCTTTAAGAATGGTTAGTGTATATCTAACTAAAACCTAGTCATGCTAATCACTTGCAAGCATTATGACAGTATTTTCTACATAGAACTTACTTCTGCAAAGTTGGATTCTATTTGTGCATATTAGATAGGTGCAGTTTCTTTTATAAAAGATTTTCACACAGATTATAACTATATATATATTTAAAAAAAACTTACAATCAAAAGTCACTACCTTGAACACCTTTTCTATGATTTACATGTAAATTGTTGCACTATCTGTTGTTCTGTAAAAATTGATTAATAATATGTATGGATAAAAGTTTGATTATATAAGTAGAATATTTAAAAAAAAAAGTAAGCCAATCAATCATAAAGTATGTTGAATTCTCAAACATCAAAGGCTGCTAAAAATTACTATTATTATAAAATAGTAATACAATTTAGTAATTTTTTATTTATAGAATTATAGTTCATACTAACTTTTGAAGTGATGATGAAGTGGGTAGTGTGGTCAGATTCCTCGTCAATCAACACGGGTTTGATCATACCCACCCAACTCTAAAATTGGCCTGAGCTTTCAGTGAAGGAAAACCATAGCATGGTGCTAATGCATGGGTAGCTACCACCCTCAAGTTGGAAACTTGTCACCAAATACCAATAGGTGTGTTCCAACTGCATCACTTGGGAACCAGTACGAGGTTTAGTGTATTTACCATTCTGGATAACACATTGTCACTTAACATCAGGTGAGATTGTAGTCAAAGCCCTGAGCCTATATTGTGTAAAAAAAAACATTATCAATTTTGGTTTTTTTTAGTAGTTTTCTATTTGTGAAGCATTAAGACATTTTGTTAAGATAACATTGAGAATTGATTAAGAATTTACATCTAGATTTCAATTTAATATTAATTGAAATTCATACTGTATAAAATATATTTTTAAATAAAAATATTGTACATTTAATGTGTTTATTGTTATAATATTGGAGATTAAGTAATTGTTCACATTCAATATAACCTAATTTTCAAAGATGTTTAATTTGCAGATTGGAACCTGTCCAAATACCAAGCAAAATTATAAGTATGCTTTATCTCGCCACAACTCACTAAAATTAAAGCCGATAATATATGTCAACAATCCTATATAAAATTTGTTGGCAATTAGCTTCATAATAGACTTTACCATAAATATTGCAGTGATTTTAATTAACACAAGACTCATTTTAACATGATACCTGTGACTAATTACTTCAATATATATGTTTATTCATTCACTTCAGAATAGAAATCTACTATAATTTAAGTGATTTCATCCATCTGCATTTTGCTAGCAGTGTAGATAAAATACTTACTATTGGCATTTATATTCATTTTACCAAAATTCTAGCAAAGAATAAGTGAGATAAATATTATAATAAATTTAAATGAAAGAAAACAAATTATCAACTTACTAATTTACAATTTGCACTTTATGTTTAGGAATAATGTAGCTTTTTAAAGTACATAGACATAAGTAATAGACATATAAATTACATTTACATAAATTCTTACACATAGCCATAACCTGCCATAGCCATAGCCATAACATAAACGACAAGCCTGAAGTTTGTAAGACTGATAATATATTTTATTAAGTATGTGAATTATTTATTTAATTCACTGTCTGCAATTGAATTTATTACTAATTCTTTTAAATTATCTATTACATGTAGACATAGTATTGGTTGTACTGTATTTACAAATAACAATAAAATTACGAGTTTCAGGTTATTATAATATGCTTATTATAATAAGTTCATAAAATTATTATCATTAATCTAATGCTTGGGAATTTTATTAAATCGCATTTTGTATAATTATATACAGTTTTAATTTTGTATTAAACATCTTTTGAAGGTGCATTACACTTTTCTTTGTTGTAAAATTGATGTCATTTGAACATTTGACATTGTTTCCACTCAGACTCAATTATGTGACAATTTATAAACAATAAGGTTTTAAATTAATATTTTCAACCAGTATCAGTGCTGCTATCATCACCGGAACTAGCGCTTTCGGTATCCGAAGAGCTACTGCTTTTTATTCTCTTTCCTGCTTCATCTTGTTTGTTTTTCTCACTGGCAACACTGACTGGTTCTTCGTTCAAATTGGCGTCGTTTTTAAGGTCTTTCTTTTTTGACTTCTTGCTGGCACTTGTGGTAGGTTTTAGTGTTTCTGTTGATACTGTTGCAACCATTTTAGATTCTGTTCTAGATTCTGATGGTTTGAAATCCTCGTCATCTTCGTCAATCAAGTATCTGTTATTTGCGGATGCTGCTACAGTTAATTTGTATGCTTCTGGGTACTGAGTACTGTAATAATATTTATATTTATGAAACATTCTTTTTTAACAAATTAAGATATACCAATCTATAATGTTTAAACAATTAAATTGTAAGTTATAATTTTATATCCCTTACATGCCTATATCATAATTATGTATGTATATAACCTATTTACTTGGCTTAGTAACTACTCACTTTACTCCTTATTGAAAACCTGGCAGCCATCCTTTATCCAACCAACTTATTATTTATATAAAAAAATGCAAGCCAATATAGTTAGATCATATTATTGTTTTGTCAAAAAAAATTGTAGTTGATTCAACTGACTTTAGTATTTTAAAATAACATGTAAATAACTAACTTATAAAGCTTAAATCAAGAGAGAAAATAATTTGAAGGATCCAAAAAAAACACACACACACACACAAAAAATATACACAAATTATTATCTGGTTATTTTATTTTATGTTATTAAATGTTCATTTTAAACAATAATTCAGGATTTTTTAGAATCATTTACCTAATACATATATTTAATTTAAAATAAAACAATTGAATCTCCTCTGAGTTTATTACTATAGTAATATTCATTTATATATTTTGGATTAGTAAAAATATTAATTACAAGTGACTATGGCTAATCCGTACGTGGAACTAATTAATATTATACCTATATAAAAATATATTAGGCCATAACTCACCTAAGCTTAGTCTTAATGGCTCTTATCTTCTTAAATATGAATTCGAGATCCTTCTTCATATCGAGTAACAGCTGTGTATGTTTTTTAAACTCAATTGATGCAGCTCTGAGACGACTTGCTGATAGATGATTACAGTTTGTCAACATCTCTGTTGTCTTTTCAAAACGTTGCAACCTGCAATTATAATATTTATATTATAAGTATCTATTTTGTTGTCATTCAGAGTATGTATTAGCTATAGTCAATAGTTATTAATATTGTACAATTTCAGATAAAGATATATTTAATAATCACTTACTTAATATGTCAATTACTCATAAAAATGAGACAATAGGAAGACAATGGAAAGCTTGCGTAAACACCAGGTTAGTGTTCAAGGGGTTAAGTTAAAAAATGTGAAAATGAACAAAAAAGATGACCATTTATGTGTGTGGGTACACATTAATTAATATTTACATTTGCATTATATTAATATTTGCAATATAAAAGAGAGGTAGAGATTCTACTGTAGTATGAAATGAAGTGTAATTATCAGTTAATTGATATTTAATGTTATATCTATAGTGGCTGTGCCCAATTAAAATTATCAATGGTGTAGACATAATATTACAAGAAAATTTGCTAGTGAACAATTGGCCATTGTTTAGATAATTCACTAATAACCATAGTTATGCAAACTAGAACCAATCTACAATTTGTTACTCTCGATAATTTTTATGACAATAAATACATATCATCACGCCTTTCTCCCGTGGGGTTAGGCCGAGACTACATCCTTCCACTTGCTACGATCTTGACACACCTCTTACACTTATACTTTCATACATGATCATCGGTTATGAGTACTTTTCACTTAGCCTTTATTTAAGACATGATCGATTTGGTCTAGATACGCTCGCCTAGGTCGACCCTTACCGACTTGCCCATTCACCCTCGCCTTATAAATTCGTTTCATTAATCTACTGTCATCCATCCTCTCTATATGCCCAAACCAACTAAGCCAAAAAATGAGTGCCCAAATCACTATATAACGTATTTTTAACAAAGACAAACTACCAACTTTTGTGTAGTATTGATGGAAATATAGTTCAATGTACGTGTTAACAAAACGACTGAAACTCCCAAAAAGTTCTGTGTCAAATTGTGTTTGCTTTGGTTCGCATAATTTTGTACTATTCTTACAATACAATAATTATATCAATGGATAAAATAATATGTGAAAACTTGCATGTTCTTCTGAGCTCGGATGATTACTTCTACGTCGGTCTGGTCGACCATGCCAGCTAAACCTTGCACGAACACTTCAGGCGCTGAGTAATTTTGAAAACATTCTATTGAAAAATCACTTTCTGGTGTTTCATTGGCCATACTTATTAATTTTAGACAGTGAAATAGTATCACGAGTAATACGAATTTATTATCAACAAGGATCAATAACAACTTCAAAAAAAAGAGTCAATAAAAGAAAACAAAACAGCTGACTTTTTTTTCCTTCGTTCTACTTAGAATAGGCTAAGGCTTTAAGTCATACAGTCTTTAGTAAAGTTAGGAATACTTTTTATACAGCTCTAAGAAAATCGCGATTTTCAATATACTTCAAATGTGCACATTAACCAAACTATATCACACAAAATGCCACAAAAATAAGTTATTATAATTTAATATACACTGCAAGTTAATAAACTACGAACATGTTTTTTTTTCTAACAAGCTAACGATGTGACTTTGGGGGCGAGTGCTGAGGCATTCTGCCGCAAAAAGGTAACTTGCACAAGGGTTACCGAAGTAGTACGAACCTCGGCTTGGGTGTTACCTGAGTGAACCTACCAACATCATTGTATTATTACATGGCAGACCAAGATGCCGCCAAACTTGGTTTTTTCTTTTCTAAGGAAAAACAGAGGTGTCTAGATCATGCAGCCAAATCGAACGTTCCAATTCCACCAACTCTACCAAAATGACAAAAAAATCTAGGGAATTTTTGTGGCAGCATCAGAGAATATACGTGTTATTATTACTATTCCAATTCACCTGAACACAATAATCAAACAATACTTTGAAATACTTTTAAATATTAAAAAAAAACTTTTAACGCCACTATTGTTACATATTACCTATTATTAACAAACTTAAACAACTAAATTAAATAACACAGACTACATACTGGAAGACAATAGATATTAATAACAAAAACCACTGCATGACAGAAATGTCCACCCCTCTCCTCAAAACTCATTATTCTATAAGTCTTATCAGAAATAATAAGTCAGTTATAAGTGTAATCAGACACAAATAAAAATCAGTTGTTGTTTGATAAAGTCTAATATTAGTTTTAATTGTACTGTAAAATAATGGATCTATCCATTCTACTGTAAGTCGTCCACTGCTGGACATAGGTCTCCCTCAAAGGATGGGATTGCCCTAATCGCCATGCTTGGCCAGCAGGTTGACTATCGCAGTAGGTGTTTGTGGTGCTCGTAGTATGCTGCTGCTCATCCTCTGGTTTATCCCTGAGTCCAATTTTACGCCACGCAAGGAAAGATTTGGGGTGGTATAGTATTCTTAACCGGTCTCACACACTGTCTAAACTATACCGAGTACCATTTTGGTAGCCCGTGTGCTAGTCACCTTCTGCGGCTGAGTGCCTTCAGCACTCGCCCCCAAAATCACGGTGAAGCTGTAAAGGCCCTTCCGGTCAACAGCGTTAGCTAGGTTCGAAAAAAAAAAAACTAAACTATACAATGCGCTTCAAATGGGAATGTGCATGAACCTGCAGCATATTGTGTTGTCTTAACTGTCAATAAAAAAAAAAAAAGGTTTGTGTGATTCATTTCAACAACGCGTATTAATAGTCTTCATAATTAGGCAAATAATTCACTAAAAAAAACTATGCAAATATTTTTGTTACTTGGACAGCAACTTTTTATTGAGCTTTGACAGATCAAGGCCCTTAACGTTCACATTCTTATTTGAAACGGATAGTAAAAGTGTTCAAAAAAATCGCCAAAAAAATTACATAGCAGCAAAAATTCATTTTATTTTCTACATCAAATTGAATCATATTTTAGGGAATAACCTGTCCTAATCCTTGTACTTGCATTTCGAAAGGAACACCGTAATTTTCCATTTTTGGTCCAGAGTATCTACGCCAGAGTCTTAACGCTTTTTTTGCTCTTCTCTGGCGTTGTTGTAGAGTTAACGGCAATAGTCGTTTCTGAACTCTCAAGTTAGAATCATTTTTAGATTTTACAACCTTTTTGTAAAACCATTCCGGTATGTAAATGTTATTATTGTTTTCATTATGAGAAACGACTTTGGACAAACTATGCGCACCAAAAATAATTCTTGCTATTTCCTTTTTTATTTCCTTGTCATTTCGTATTAAATTATTATTTTGTGACTGATGTTTGACATTATCAATCAGGCGTTTTTGTTGTTTGGTTACGTTTTGTATACTTCGTTTTCGGCCATCTTTACTTTTGACGTAGTCCATTATTTTGTCAATAATTACATTTTTATACAGTTGATAGTATGTGAATAAATCTTCAGGGTTCAGGGTTGCTTCTTTTTCAAAATTATTCATTAAAATATTTTTTACTTGTTTTATAAACGCGTCATCAGTGTATTGTCCTGTTACATCGATTGTTTTCAAGTCAACACCTCTTTGTAAGGTTTTCACACCTTTACCAAATATATCAACATCATTTAAACCTAGTTTAAATAATTCATCATTTCTACCATTATTACATTCACCATCTGGGCAAAATCTTTCTAAATTACCTAGCAGTTTATCTAAATCAATAACTATTGCATCTACATTGTCGTTTACTTTAAACTTCTTACCTTGATTTTGCAATTCATTTATAAGAGTATCACGTTTTATGATATCATTGTTATTAAAGTCTCCATTACGTGTTCTTCCTCGGCCGCACCTGCCATGAATACTATTGCATCTTAATTTATTTTTGTTTTCATTAGGTTCATATTTTTCAATTTCCTTTTCAAGTTCATTCAAGAGTTGTTGTACTCCATCATTATATACAATGCTTACATTGTTATCATCTCTATTGCCTCTGCATCGTAGTCCTCCTCTTCCACAGCCGCACCTTCCCGCTTTGCAGTGTTTATTGTTTACCATTGATGCAATTTCGCCGTTGTCGTTTTTATTTAGAAAGTTTAAAGTATCTACGTTAATGTTTTGATTATCTTCATCCCCAGGCATATATTTATTTTCACTTACATCATATTTTGATTTTATATGAAGTACCCCTCCTTGACCTTTAGTCTTACTGAGTTCATTCAGCAGCCTTCCTATGTCATATACATCTTCACCTGATTTTTGAACACCGTAGTTCCATTGAGTTGTAAATGTAATGAATTTGAACAAAATTATAACAACAGGGAGTGCTTTTACCATTATGTTAAGATTAAAAAACTAATTACTTTCATGTAGAGGAATTGAAACTCTTCATGTGAATATCTTGTGATAAAAAAATAATCAAGAGTATAAAGTCATTTTGTGTAATTAACTGTAAGGTTAATCAGCCATAAAATTGGCATTGATTTTATGAATCCGTAATAAATATAAAATTTTCCTAACAAAATTTTACGAAACTGAACTTGAATGACACGATCTTAAACACACACGTATCACTAAATAGAAAAATAAGGCAAATATTAATCTACAATATTATATATAGAGGGAAAATTGATTGTTTGTTTATTATAAATAAACTCAAAAATACTTAAACGATTTAAAAAAATCAAATGTAGAAAGCTACGTTGTCCGTGAGTAACATAAGCGAGCATACATGTATTAGAGACTAGCAATGCGCGCGGCTTTACCCGCTTGGAATTCACACAATTTACAACATTCTATATGCTCCGCCTGCATACAATATATCTCATTACCAACTTTCATCGAATTCGGTTTAGTACTTTTGCGTGATTGGCAAATTAACAAACCGACGGACACAACATTTTAGAAATATTGGAATAAGTTTTTTGTAGTCGATTCTAAAACCCTGCATAATATTTTTTCTTAAATATCTTCAATCTACAGATTTCGTCTCGTTAGCGGGTCACTAGTAAACATAAAAATATTAATATTCAGTGAATTCTGTACTCCTCTCAAAGAATTGTTTTACTTTTTGTTCATTTAATTTTGTATCTTTTTTATAAAAGTAACATTATTCAAGTGCAGATAGCTGATTTACGAATTTTGTTGTTGTTTACGCTTTTCCCAGATAATGTACAGTTTGCTTATGCGGTGTTTCCATACATCATTATTACTTCTCTAAGGTATCGGGAATTTGTGATTGCCAGTTTTGTTATTTATGCTTGCCCGTTTTTTATTGTTTTATCTTTTTGCTAGGAAATATATATTATCACTCGTGAACAAGTACCTATATAGCGTATTACCCTCTTAAATCACACATCTTAAGTCACTTAACATGCAGTAAGATTGTGGTCAAAGCATTAAAATATAAAAAAAAGCTTATCTCATTATGTACAAAATAATGTTATTATAATATTACAGTTTTAATCGTCTATTAGAAGTATTTCATTTTAAATAATTATTACTAGTATTTTCATTATTAAATTATTTTATTTGCAATTTTGTAAAACATTGTCCTCTATTTAAATATTATATAATTTTTACGATGTAAATGGAATTTGTAAATATCCGTTGACTTTCATTAACACAGGAAAACCGTAATGAAGTAATACTTCATTCTCAAGAAATTTCCCTTGACTGCGTCTCCCAGTAAATTCTTCTCCATCATGCAACTCTGATACAATGTCTTCAAGCCTCTTCTTCTCTTCACCTTCTCTTTTTAATTTGTCTAAATTCTCTTCAAAATCAGCAATACTTCCATCTTCTTCATCTTTCATTGTATCGTGATAAGCGAAATCCGTTTCACTTCTTCTCATTGATTTGAAAATACTTCCCAGAGCATTAATTACGTTATCTTCTTTAGTATCTCTGTTCTGGACTTCTCCGGAGATTTTTATAAATTTATTATTATTTTCTTTTTTCCTTCTGTAATCTTTGTCGTTATTATAAAAACTATTCTGTTCATCAATGATGGAAGTTACATCGAAACGATCGTTATGTTCCCCGAATGTAACATCTGGCCTCATAATGTTATCAGCTGCATACTGACAAACTATTAAGGTGAAGAAGGTAGGCAGTAGCATTAATTGAATTACCTGTAAACCAAATAATGTTTCTCACATTATGACGCTACATAGTATTTGACGTTAGGTGGATTCGGTTTGAAAGGTAGACAATGACGAGTGACAATTAATTACGCTTACGAGAAAAGTTTTTTAACTTTTTAATTATTTTACGCGCGCCTTCGTAACAAACTTTGACAACAAAAGCATGAAATTCAAGCGACCTTTTTATCGAATTCTATCAGGAGCATCATCATATCTATATGTAATATACGATTAAGATTATGAAATTTTTCTTACTTTTGATATAAATGTGGTAATATTTTATTGCTTGCTTGAGTGTCTTTAGATTTGTCTATAATTCCTAAAGTACATTATTTATATTTTTGTTAAAGGTCTACAACAGGTTTGAACCTAACAATTTACCATTAAATATAGAGTTACATATATGTTTCAAATTAAATATCGAATGGGTGAATAGCTAATGTTAGTTATGTCATGATTGTATACTTTGAGACTCTGTTCCAGGATTTAAACAGGATTTATATAAAATGTCCTTACCATTCTCTATATTTTTTTTTCATACAAACTTTTATAAAATCCGTTTTAGTTATAGATGACACAGCATGTGATATGCATATTGATTAATAAACATTATAACCATTACGAAAATCAATTATTTTTTTAATTATAAAAGTACATAAACTTGACTAAGAAAATAGGTAGTTATATTTATTTTTTTATGTGTGGTGTTAGTCAGTTTATACGTTGATAATTATAGAAATATTTTTAAGCTAACCTAAGAAAAACTTAAAACTATTAACTGCACTGATTTTATCACCTTTTTTTACAGAAAAACCGGCTTGATTTAAGTCTGAATATGAAAATTCAAGCCTAACCATAAACGACGAAAGATAGATCCTCGGAATATGTGTGCTCGCTTCTTCACTGCAGTGGGCATATACTTTATCTCTTTTTTTTCTTATAAGTTTCTTTCTTGCTTTGGATTTTTTTTCCTGCACCGCCGTAACAAAGCCTGGGATCTTTCTAACCTAATATATTTTATACGCTCGTATGCTTTGATGACCGCTGGTATCCCTGTGCGAGGTCGGCCGCTCTTCTTACGATTTTCGAATGTTTGAATCTTCAGTGTACTGTTTGATTGTGCGATAAATAAACCGTTGTTGTATTATTTTTAAATTTTGCAGAATGTTGAAAATCTCTGTTGGTGCGTATCCACGGCGGTTCAACGCGACAACCATTTGTGAACACTTCATTTTTGAAAATAATTTTCTTTTTTATTTTCAGAAAACGCGAACGTTCTTCTTCCAAAATTAATCAAAGCAGATCAGGCCAGTATTCGTAAATTAAAAATAAGGTCTGACAGAACTTATGACACCATTAGGTATATCTATATCTGAGTAACAAATACAATTGGAGTAAATACATATTAATGTATATACGATATCTATACCAAAAACATAATTAGGTAAATTTTTGTCTGCTGTCTGTCTGTTTGTTCCGGCTAATCTCTGGAACAACTGGACTTATGTTGACGAGACTTTTTCAGGCAGATAGCTGAAGTTACTCCGTGTAACAGAGGCCATTTTAATTTTTCGAAAATAATTAGAATTCTGCGTATAAAGTTAAAACTCATGAAATTGTGAATAAAATCCGACGCACAGTTTTACTGGTAGCCTGGCAGGTGCTTGAATTTGTGACAAAATCTTTGCTTTCACTAGTACCCAAAAATCTTTTAGGAAAATAATTAGGGTTCCGAATAAAATATTAAAACTTTTGAACTTTAATTTATTTTTATAATTTATTAATTAAAAATTATGTACAACATGTTATTCAATTGACAGCACCATTAAACGTTTGTCAATGATTATTTAAAAATGAAGAATATATGAAACGCGGGCGAAGCCGCGAGTACACAGCTAGTACAGTATATAATGCATATTATCCAGTAATACAAAAGAGTGTTAAAACTTCCATAATAGTAATAAAACATCTATTAACACACGTCTGTTTGTACGTAATCGTAGGAGTATAGTCGTAAACGCGTCCCGCAAACTCGCGGTATCAGCGGAAAAAAATGCAAATGGCGGTACGCCGTGACGTCACGTCCCGCGCAGATGCCACGGCGCGTGTGTTCGTTCCCAGCGCTCTGATGTTGTTTTAATTGCATTGTTTTATTGCGCTCACGAAGCGTTTTTTTCTGCTCTTTACCCGAGTTGCTGTGCAAACATATGTTACGTGTAATTCGTACTGCGACATATAAGGAATAGGTTTCATTCACTTATCACATTAAATAAATAAATATTTGATAGGGAATGAGTATGGATTGAAAATGAATGGACTGACTGGTAAATGTCTCCTATACGTTGTTTGGGGGTCAAAGGTTGCGTGAGAAGAAAAGTATAACTGCGATATTGAACGAAGAGTTGTGCTAGGAAATCGAATAAACGGGGTCCTGCGTAACTTTATTAACAGCCAGAATGTGTCTGAAAACGTCCAATAGTCCCTACACTTATGTATGGTAGTGATTGCTGGGTCTGGCAGAAGAACCATGAAAGCAAGATTAAGCAGTAGAGATGAGAAGTAGAGAGATTAATAATGCAGTGGAGAGACAAATATAAATAAGGGAATGCTTAATTGGTTGGAGCAAGTGGAGAGTGACTGGGCAAGTCGGTAAAGGTCGACTTAGACCAGTTCATAGACGTTCTGCAGAAAGGCTGCAGCCAAAAGTACGCGTAACCGGAGATCACATATGAAAGGGCTCATGAAAGTAGAAGAAGCGAAAGACGTGTGTCAGGATCGTAACAGGTGGAGGGATGTTCTGCCTACCCTTATGGGAGAAGGCTTGATTTTATATATGTATGTATGTATTTATCACATTTTTTAACAAGTAACGTCTAACTTGTCTATCTATCTGATTGTTGTCTAATAACTCTAGAATTTCCAAATCATAGGTAATTATCATTTAGTATGTCTAAATTTTATTACAATAATTATAATAGTTAAAGTTAATAGTGAGTGAATTAAATAGACAGAATTATACGGGCAGAGCCGCGCGGCATAGCTTGTACTCATATAAATACTTTGCTAGTAATGTCCCAGTAGGCGGGCGTAGTTACAAACAGACGGCCACCCGACACCAAAACAACTCATAAACAATTCAATCGCTAATGATTGTTTACCGTTCTCAATCGCTGCCCATAAATCACGACTCTCCCATACTTATTATTAAATATTCATGTTATTTCTAAAATCATACTCAAATCGATATATCGTGGAGTTGTTATTTTAAATTAATGGTTTCCGCGACTAGGCTGTTAATAGCATAGAGTAATAACGTTAAGAGCGATAGTTTCATACAAAAACTCGCTTAACATTGAAACCAAAAAAAGATAAGCGTGTAAGTGTCATGGAATCACGTAAACAACGGCATGTAACGAAAGACGTATGTAGTTTTTAAGGTCACTTTGAAGTGGATTCAATTAGCTTGCGCTTACTTCCGTTCTGAGTGTTTTCGTTCTCATGACAAGCCTTTACTTTTTCACCGCGTTTATGTGACGAGCGCTGTCTCATACACATTGTAATCTATGAAGCGCTTTCAGCGCTCAATTGATCTTTATCAGTGCAACAGTACCACGGATGATTAACTTTGCAAGATATAATTTAGAAATTTCAGTTAAAAATTCAATAAATTATATACACGAAAACTTCCCCATTTAATTATTTTGTGTATTGCTATACCTATAGGTTAAGTTCCCTATCGCTATACCTAACCATATGAAAATTCGTTTAGTACTAGTTTTTGGGATTATTGCGTTTAAGTAGACAGACACTGTAACACAAGTTTTTTTAAATATGTAGAGATAAGGGATTGTCTATTAATCACATGAGGCTCGAAATGGGTGCAGTCATTTATCACGTGTATTTTTGTTCTGTGGAAGACTCCATGTTTAAACCGAGACGTGGAGTGTGACCTGGACCAGCCGTCTTCAAGTAAAGATTTTTAAAAATAACCAGAATTAAATTAGATTACACCTGTATTTAAATATACTATTCTGGCACATTCCACCAATGGATAAGGGATACTAAGTTGCTAAAACATCACGTGATTAATGGACAACCTCTTATGTGGCGAGCGCAAAGGCACCAGACTGATAAAGGCACATATCACTGCAAGATTTACACGGGCAGCTAAATTAGTTCCCGCACTCACTCCAGGCCACTCCTCCGGCAGCGAATCCAAACATGCTGCGATCCCCAACCGGTGAAGTTCTTTCAGATATCCTCAGAGTGTCACTAAGCATGTGTGTAAAGCTGCACCACAGATCTTCTTTCTACACTTAAAAAAAAAAAAGAAACAATCTTAAAATCAGTCCATCACAACAAATAACCCTGACATGTTTTAATAAATATAAGCGGATGCAAACTTAAAGATACTTAAATTTGTTCTACATAAAATAATACATAAAGTCACGCCTCTCTCTCATAAAGATAGGCAGAGACTACATCCTTCCACCTGCTACGATCCTGACACACGTCTTTTGCTTCTACTACTTTCATACATACTCTTCGGTTACGTGTACTTTTGTTCTGGCATTTCTTCAGAACGCCCTCGAGTTGATCGAGATACGTTTGTCTTAGACGACCTTTACCGACTTGCCCAAACACTCTCGCCTTGTAAATTTCTTTCGTCAATCTTATTTCATCCAATCTCTCTGCATGTCCAAACCAATTACGCATCTCTTTCTCTATCTCTGTTACTACATCCTCTACCACATGGCAACGGAAACAAATTCTGGCTCTTCATAAATTTACGTGTACGTCTTAACACAACACTTCGCTCAATATCACAGTTACACTTTCCGTCTGTCGCAACTATTCTATCTGTACTGCAATGAAAAAAAAAAAATAGAGTAAAAACAGAAATTTATTAATAAACTGTAAAATATAATTTACCTTACCTTACAGTTATTCTATTTTTCAAAAGGAAATTATTAATATTATAACATTTCTGTTATTATTTAATTTTCCGTGTGGTCATACGACTAGATGTCGCTTTACTTTACTAACAATTCTATGTAACTAAATGGTAGTGTATATTCGCTACGCAGTATTTGAATATTTGGTCAATCCTGCCTTTTGTGCGTAAGTATTAATTTGATGTGTTTTTCAAACTGTATCCTTTTTATGTTCAGCAAAGATATTTCAGTGATTTATTTTATTTCCAATCTTGATCTGTATGTTGAAAATGTTTTGTATTTTTTCTTTATTCAAGTAAATTTCCTTTTATATAGTATCAGGTCGAGGTTGTATTCCACACGATTGGATTATCACATAAATATTAAATTATTAATTAACATTTAAATTCAATTTCGATACACGAGAATGAAAAAAAGAATAAATTCAATAATACATTACTTACATCACGGCGGCAACTGTTCAAACTTTATGAAACGTTTAAACAAAACAGCACGCGTACATTGTCTTAGAAACACTTGTCCAAACATCTAGTACATACCTATACATATCATCGGAGGCGCCTGCTCTGCGGTCTGCAAACACCATCTGGCCTCTTTGGATCTGATCGATCGGTTCAGATGAAACTCATTGGTGTCTGGGTAATAATGCTTAAAGTCTTTATGTTGTATATCTGGAATTTGAAAAAAAAATTACGTGCAATTATTTTTCTTTTTATAGACTTTTCTTTTATTTTGTAAAATATTATAATATTTTATTTTATGTAATTTGTCTAAGCTTGTAGCTCGGACGGATAATTCTGTCGTGAATCTGTACTTTGTAGTGCGAGTTGCCGGAGCACGTGTTAAATTAAGTAAACTGGCGGGACTCCTCGCAATAATATAATAAAGAGACTGCTCAGGTATTATGCAAGCAAAAAATTTGGACATTTTTTTACTTCCCCCATGAGTATACAGCATTGGAATATAATTATGGGAAGAAAAGCTTATAAGTAAATCTTGTTTTTGTAATCATCATTCTCCGTCCCCCGTGTCATCAAAAATAAGTAGAGAACAGTCCAACACGTTCCCCAACCAGAAATTAAGACGTCTCAATAAAAAAAATCATTTTGTAACATAACAGAAAAAGTATTAATTATGTAATTGATTAAACTAACGTTGAAATAATATAAAGAAAATAAAATTTAATGTGATTTTCTCTCGAGTTTGTTTTTTCAAGTTGTATAAATGATGTTGATCGGAAGGGCCTTGACAGCTGCACCAAACTTTTGGAGAGAGCGCTTATGGCGTTCAGCCGAGAGAGTGTGGTGGATAATGCAAGGGCACCAAAGTGTTACGAACCTCGATTTAGGTTGCTACTCTCGATTTAAATTACGAGAGATTTGCTCTAGCTAGACCTATATTAAAGGAATCTCGGGGTGCCTTAAAGACCTCGTGTACTTGCGTGTAGAGTGCAGTAATATGAGGTACCACCTGCACTTACATTACACTGCAGTATAATGCATACATGAAAGTGTCACTGTATCGCGTTGGTGTGAATACAGAAGCATCCCCAGATGAGGATCGGAACAAAGAAGTTTTTAAAACTCGCATATTCTGACTTAGGTAAATAATAAAACAACCGCAAGGCAGAATAAGATCTTACCAAATAATTAAAAATAAATTAAATAAGTTAGGTCAAAAATAAGGTTTACTTTTTCGAAAGATAAATATTTAGTATTATGACATTAACACAAAATACTCTGAACATATTCTTTCCTTCATAAATAACGAACATTTGTGTCATACTTATCGCACTATCATAATATTTATTCACTCAATGCACATTATTTATATTACGAAAAATTAATTATACTTTTTCATAAAAAAAGTCATGAAACTGCAAAAAAGGTAAACAATACATAAACATAGATATTAGATAAAACGATATTTCTTATAATTGACATACAATTTATAGTTTTTAAATCAGTCGATATTTAAAATATAATGGAAAAATAAATACAAAATAATAATTATATTCAAGTTGTTATTTATCATGGATACATTATATACATCTGTATATACAATTTTTATAAAATTCAAAAGAAAAGGAGCATAGAGAGAAAACAATTAATGCGGGGTCCAGCTGTGAACGTGAAAAACTGTGTAGGTAAGTATGCGGCGTTCGTAAAACCGCCCAAGTTTTCATGGAAAAGTCGCGCTAAGGCGGGCGCGTTTCGCTCGCCGCCCTCTCAGTCAAGCGAAACACGCGCTATCAGAAGCACGTATTGACTTCAGAGCGCTATTACTACGCGATCGCGTTTTGAAATAAAAATAAATCATAGCTCAAACTCATTATTAGTTATTTTATTATTTAAAAAAATAAGTACGTTTAATAAGTTTTTTGTTGTTGTGTTTTGTTTATATATTTACAGTTATGTTGTTGTCGCTTTATGATTTATTACACGGCGTATTTTGTTGTTAGAGGACCTCTATAAAAAATCTCGTGGGAAAGCTGTTGCCTGTCATCTGTCAAAATCGTCGAGGTAAGCGCATTGAAATCGTGATTTATACGTACGCGATAAATTAACTAAAATGACATTCGGAAATGTTTAGCTTTTTATTTTATTTATCTCATTTTCTCTCTCTCTCTCTCGTAGTTGATGTGAAACAGATATGACGCGTTTAGAAGTTTGCGTTTTATGTTTTTGTTTGTTATATTTAGATAGTAAAAAAATATTTTCTGTTTATATAAATATGCAAAGATAAAACACATTTTGATGTCTTTTGTCGATTGTTTTTTTTTTGTTTAGTATCCATTGACAATTGACGAGTCATATATAAAAATATTTTACATTCATTTTTATCATTATAAATTATGATATTATTAATAATGTTAATAATTGGATTTCTAACAAGAGGGTTGGGGTGACACTAGTCCTTTTAAAATAAATCTTAAAATAACTTACATTTAAATTTGTTTATTAATTACTTCACACTGTGTTAAATTTTGTTTTCTTAATGTTTATATAATAATTGCATGTTTTAAAAGACAATGTTTCTCTGTCCGTTTGCTAATACCTCTAGAGGCACTAAACCGATTGACTATTTTCTTTTTTTAATGCATAGAAATATGTTTTCGCGTGGTCTTAGTACATATATGGTTTATTTTATTGATTATAACGATAATAGGAAATAAAGTGTTTATGTTTCACACTACTCAGTCCTAATAATATTCGCCTCTATACTTATTCAACGTATTGTTGTAAGGACATTTAAAAAAATATAGTTGTGAAATATATCTATAATTTAAAAAAAAATCGTCTTAATCGAGTTACTTTTTATCTAGTTATAAGCATCTTAATAGATATATAGGCCTTTTTATAATAAACAAAGTATTTCGTAAAGCCATGATGGCTCAATTGGTAATGGTAATTTATATTATAATTTAATCTCTTTGTTGGAATGTAAGTGTAGAGTATGTAAGTAGTATACCTTGAAAGTTGACAGAGAAATCTGTAACAATCCCTTGATTTGTTCAATTTTTGCGAATACTGAAGCCAACAAAGTTACGGTAAACAAATAGAGTCATAAATATCTACACGACTAACTGTGTGTCCGCGGATCCGTTCGCGTATGCTAATAGACAGACCGACTGGTGTTTAATTTTATATAATTTAGGCATAAGAATGTAAGAAGGAATAACATAGAGTTGAATATTTGTGAAGTTTTCGTGTTTCCATTATTCTAATTATCTGTCCTATATAAACATGAATATTATTTAGCGTGACATAATATAGACTAAAAAAACCTAACGAGATAGCATATCTACGATTTAAAACATTAGAATTATGTAAATCGGTTCATTGGTTCTCGAGTTATAAGCTAGCTAACGGACAGATAGACGCTGTTATGTAATTAATGTAAGAATAATAAATTCGTAATTGTGTAAAAAGGTTGACAAATCCTGCCGTCCCTCGTATGCGATGGCGTGATGAAGGGTATTCCGGGGTCGCATAGGACGCAGCTGGTGTATCAAACGCGTTACATTCTGCCCTAATATGCCCCTATCTTTCAAATATGAGTACTTATACTACGCTTAACCGCGGGTATGCTTGTGTAAATATTCTCTCTTCTTGTCCCGTATTGAGTGTAATCAAATAGAGAACACAGCCAGTACATAATATTTTTCGTTCAGATCACTAATTATTATTGCAATTTAGTATTAATGGCAGTATCTGTATGTTCGTTAGTGGGCTTATAACTCGAAAACAACTAAATCGATTTGGGCTTAGCGCCTTAAGCGCACGCCGCAATACTATGGAAAAGCTGTGCAAGAGACTTCCGGATCAAAGCAATTGTTATTTCGAAACAAAAATCTGGAAATATTTTAGAGTGTATTTTTATTGCATTTGTTTGTTGTGAAGCAATATTGGATGGCGCCGTTGGTAGTGCGATCGGATTCCGCATCGATGGACGTAGATTCGAATCCATGTATTAAACTCTATAATAAGCCTGAGCTTTCGGTAAAGGAAAATATCATGAGGAAACGTAAATCGTAAATGAAAAAAATCGTAGAATACGTAAATACCAATAGGTTTGTTTCGGATGCATCACTTGAAAACCAGTACCTATAGGTTTAGCGTGTTCACATAATCATTTAACATCAGGTTAAATTGTGGTCAATGCGCTAAACCTATACGGTATAGAAAGAAAATAATAATTTCAAATTATTGTTAATACGAAGATACTTGTCGTTAATTTGTTTCTCGAATTATACTTTTGAAAACTCTTTCGTTGAGGGAAATAAAATATATTTCCTTACCTATGATTGGAAAATTAACTTTCAAAACTTTATACTTTTTCTTTTGATTATTCTGATCGATAATTTGAGAATCTGTTCGATGGTATGCGATCCGATCCACAGATTGGATCTATCGCAATCCAGCCTGGATCTAGGATATCGAAACGTTGCAACCGGATAGACTGTCTCCATCAACGGGACGCACATAGTCTTAGATATTGATTAAATCTAGCTGGATAGGAAGTACGGAACAACTTTTGTCAAAAAAGGTGCAGCGTATTTGATCATATATTTGGGCGTGGCGTTTTATGTTCCAGCGACCTATGATGAGGGCCCTCGTTTATTTCACATTTCATAATACCTGTTTGACGTGCCCAATTATACAAGAAAGTTGTGTGGGAATGATAACAGGTCGCATAATTCCAAAACAGACAGTATTACATTTCACATAAAAGCGTTTATCTAATTTATAGAAATTCTAGATTCGTTAAAAATTCTTAGATTATACAGTTAAGTATAATCTAGACTAATAAATAAAATTGAAGGGCCTGTTTGTAATGCCAAAATAACAATTTTTAACGAAATTTACAAATTTTAACGCGCTACCAAATATACAATTTTTAAAATTTTTGTCTTGTCTGTTTGTTCCGGGTAATCACCGGAACGCCTGGACCGATTTTGACGGGACTATTTTTGGTTGGCTGCTTGGACAGCTGAAGTTACTCAGGGTAACTCAGGGTACTTTTGATTTTCGAAAATAATTAGGGTTCCACGTAAAAAATCATTTCATGAAATTGTGAATAAATGGTCAATTTTACGGGCAATTGCTTGAATTTATGAGAAATGTTTTTACTTCTTTTTATATAATATTTTTACTACCAAAAAAATTCCAGGCAAATAGTAAGGGGAACAACCCCGTATGATTAAATTACGCTGTGAAGAATGATTATTTTTTACACGGTATAGGCTCAGTTCTTTGATCACAAATTCACCTGATGTTAAGTGACGATATAGTCCAGGATGGTAAAAACACACTAGAAACAGTTTCTAAATACTGGTTCTCAAGTGATGCTACCTGAACACGTATTCGTCAGGTTTTCGAAGTTGAGGTTGATAGCTACCCAGGCGGGCATTTTTAGAAGATGCCCTACTACCATGCCATCGTTTCCTCACGATGTTTTCCTTCAGCAAAAGCTCAGGCTGATTTTTAGAGTTGAATAGGTGAGTCTGAACCCGCATTCATTGACGCGGAATCGGGCCCCAAAATCCGCTGCGCCGTCATCGCTTCAAAATACGTGAAACGTGGGCGTAGCCGCGGGCATACGGCTAGTTTATTACAAAAATCGAACGCTGTTGAGGGTTTAAGCGAACGTTACGAACGCATTATCAGAAATATTGATGCCTTTGGTAGATTAGCGACGCTAAATATCTGGGCCATCTAGTCCAATAATATGCGGGTGAAATTCAATAAACGTAGCGTATA
The DNA here is from genome assembly GCA_014132275.2 of Samia ricini. Taxonomy (NCBI): domain Eukaryota; kingdom Metazoa; phylum Arthropoda; class Insecta; order Lepidoptera; family Saturniidae; genus Samia; species Samia ricini. Next base: position 18,415,118 of record AP028158.1, read on the forward strand.
GGGGTGTTTCATTTTCCATTTATTTATAGGGGCGTAATTTTATTTAATTATATCACTATACTATTATATATTAGTTATACTGATAATACGGTATTGCTGTCTGCTCACAATATGTGAGAGATACGCGGAGGCCCATGGGCTCAGATACAATGTTAAGAAGAGTGAAGTATTAGTCTTTAAGGTAGGCACTAAGACCTATCCAATTGCACAACAGTTGAGACTGTGCGGATTTCCCTTAAAGCAATTCACTAGTTTCAAGTGTCTGGGCCAGTGGGTATCCGATGACTTAAAATATAGCCTGGACATTGAGCGTGAGCGCAGAGCTTTGGCTGTAATATGTGGGCTCACAGATTTGCTAAATGCTCGACTGCAGCGCTTCGAACATGTTCGCGGAGGCGAGAATTGATGGCTTTAACGCCATTATGCGCAAACGATGTGTCGTACTCATGCGCAGGATACACGCCAGCACCAACAGCATCCTGTAGCAAATAGGTGGGACAGTCCCATACTGGGACATTGGGTACGCCTACATACCACTGTGGCGTTACAAAAATAATTAGTCTGTTATTCCTAGTAAATGTAAGTACTAACACTAGTTTCTAAGTTGTATGTATACTAACCAAATGGACTTTTGTCTAAAATAAAAGGTCCTTCCTTCCACTTGCTACGATCTTGACACACTTCTTTCGCTTCATCTACTTTCATGAACGCTTTCATACATGCTCGTCAGTTATGGTTATTTTCACCTGGCTTTTTTTGAGACTTGTCACCGTGCCGACGTGTTTAGTCACCCTCAACTTTTAAATTCGTTTCATCAATCTTCTTTTATCCCTTCACGTACCCAAACCAAATAAGCATTTCTTATTCCTTCATTCCTATTTTGGTCACTACATCCGCTACTGCACCAAAGGGTTCTCTTATCATTCGTTCAGTTATCAAACATTTATAATCAATGCCTTTTAAGGCCACAACCACATGCTTAGTTAGCGACCGTAACTAATACAATAGATATAATCATAAATTTCACAAAAAAAACAACAATATTATAAGAAAATAAGATATGGTAATGATAGTTTTCTAAAGAAAGTGAACTTAAAACGACTAAAAACAAACCATGCATCACAGAATTACTAAATCACCGGAGTTACAGGTAAACATATTGATAAATCAATAAAATTACAAGTCAGCGTGCATTATAACACTTTCAATGGTTTTTTTTTAAATAATACAAGAAGAGACGACACTCTTGATAATTTTCGTCGTTCTCCATTTACTATCATCCTTATAACTTATACCATATTTTACCTGATATGATAAAATATATATTAAAAGAATCTTGTGTATTTGTTCTTAGTACAGTAACGTTTTGTAAACACAGAGATATATGTCACTTTTTATATTATGCAATTATTTAAAACGGGTTTTCACGCGTTACCTTTCCTTTTACGTCGGGATAGGGATAAAGGAAAGGTAACGCGTGAAAACCTGTTTTAAATAATTGCATTTAAATATGGAACGCGAAAATTTAAAAAATTACATTCTTATATTATGTATTTTTTGTTCGATCTCAGCGTAATGGCAGCCAACATCATCTGATGTTAAATAAGGTACTGAGTCCAAGAACGAAGACGTCACCAGATTGATGTAAATCTATAGACAGTCGACATCATCAACTGGACTACTATATCCCGAGATACGGCGCGGAATAGTATGACGGTTATGATCCATTATAAGTATTGTAATATATGAAGCGATGACGGCGCAGTGGGGGTAGTGCGGCCGGATTTCGCGTCAATCGACGCAGGTTCGATCCTACCTATCCAACTCTAAAATCGGCCTGAGCTTTTGGTGAAGGAAAACATCGTGAGGAAACCATAACATGGTGGTAGGGCATTTTCTATCGATGCCCACCTGGGTAGCTACCACCCTCAAGTTTGAAAACCTGTCGCCAGATACAAATAGGTGTATTCCGGCTGCATCACTTGAAAACCAGTACCTAGGTTTAGTGTGTTTACCATCCTGGACCACATCGTCACTTAACATCAGGTGAGATTATGATCAAAGCTCTGAGCCTATATATTGTTAAAAAAAAACTAAAAAATAATATATGGGAAACTTGAATTAATAACACTGAAAGCCTAGACGAGGACAGTTACAGGTAAATGAGGAAAGGCTAAATCTCATAATATGTTTGTTTATGCCTATTGGAACTAGTTTTCCACCCGTTAACGTATAAATCACAATGCATGTGAATGCACATGCTTTTTTTTTTTTCGACCTCATTAACGTTGCGGAACGGAAAGCCCTTGACAGCTATACCAAAGTTTGGGAACCTCGGCTTGGCTGTTAACTGTGTTCGGGCTCATAAATTGGTTGGGGGTATGCAAAATTATTTTTTTGTATTTTGACGGTTCAAAACCCACGAATGGTCGGTCACTAGCTCGGACGGCGGCACGCCGCATAGTCACGTAGCGAACTATTTATTATTTTTATGTTTGATGAACTGGTTCAAAGGACTTGCAGAGCATGCTGGATACATCGGTGGCTACTCGACGATGAAAGGTAACTGAGCTTTCTTCCTGGGTATAGTTTTATGATTTTCGGTCTATTTTTATGAGGATCTACTTCCAACCAATTTAATATCAAATACAGTCTACTTATCGGGGAAGCTAGATCCTCGCCACCACGTGAGTGTGGTGGTTGCCACCCCAACCTGAGTACAAATCCAAGAATCCTAAACCTGAGTCATTATTATCGCAACACACTTGGGGTCGGCGCAGTATGGTTTTTCGTACGTCCCTATTAGCCGTCATCTCTTCATTTATTCCTTTTTCTTACGAGTAAACTAGAGAGATAAAAGTCAAAAATCTACAAATGAACTATATCGTTTCATACGGCGGTCAGATACATAGTAATTTAACGTAGCATCTGTGTCAACATGGCACAGCTGTGTGCACAGGTGCGGGGCCGCGCCTCGCCGGCCGCCTTCCAGCATAAATTGTACTCAGTTCTAATAACGTCTATGTACCTACACCCGTTAATTGTTTTTAAACATCTACGTTTATGATAATTAATTATAAACACCGGTAATCATCTTGACGATTGACCTTGAGTGCTTAGAGTTTGTTTTCTAAATTTGATTGGACGCCTTGTGAGGTGTATGCCGTCGTAGCTATCGTGTGATTGGTTAATTCAGCTCAGCGAACTTGTCTACGTTACGCCAATTTATTTTAAAGATGTTCGCCGGTATTTATAATTGTTTGTAAATATAAACATAATATATTAATTATTATGTGTGTTATCCTATATTTTATAATTATATGCTGCATTATGTCCACACGATATTAAAAATCATTGAACTCAAAATATTCATATACGTTCCCGAAAGTAAAATATATATATATATTTAATTAAAAATTATCTATGTCATTACCTAGTAATATACGTATACGTATTTCTACTATTGTCATATTAAAAGATTTGTGTAGAAAAGTCTATAATTTTTGAAATTATGTTCTAGTAAAATGGTCACCCTTTTACTAGTCTTTGTCTTATTTCTTCGTCACTATTTTTAATCTATTTTATTAATTTACGGTGCCAAAAATGTTTATTATCTGCGGGAATATTTTCCAAAAAAGCTTAGAGTGATTTGTTGTTGTTTTTTTTTTTTAATATATTTCATATTTCTGTAATCGGTTTGTACAGCCTATATGTTAATATTACATTGTCAGTCTACATTTAAAATGGCATCTTTACACTTTGGAACTTTATTTAAAAAAAAATTATATCCACTGAACAGCAGTTGTGTAAATGGACTCCTTATTATATTACTATGTTTTTAAACAACTTTAAAATAGCATAGCAACTCGATGAGGCAAAATGTTAAAAATAATCGAAATAATAATACGTTATTCGGTTACATTGTTTTCGAATGTGTCCGTCCGTCCACCTTTGTAAACATGAGGCGCGTGCGACGCGCGTGTTTCTACAATACGGTGCAGTTGCTACATACGGCCGGCTCTTAGTGAGATTGTAGCAGGCGATTTCAATAGAACATGCTAGAATACAAGACATCTTATTTAGAAATTAATGAATATTTATATGGTCTATTTACGTAATTAATAGATTTAATTCTCGATAAATTGGTATTTATTATTATTATTAGTGATCGCTTAGTGGGCTTAATATGATCACATTATCAACTGAAGCTTATCAATAATCACTAAACAAACAACAACAAAAAAACAAGGCAGCCATGGGGACAGCCGAGAAACGCAGGAGAAAACGCAGGAGAAAAACGTCATGTCTTATCGCCTAGTTAAAATTAGATAATTAGCATAGTGTATCACTAAGGTACTTTATGAATTCAGTTTAATTTAAGCTAAGGTTTTTTTTGGTTTACTATCAATTTTGAAATCTCAGTACATCTCTAAGTATTTACGTGAATCGTTTCATAAAATCAAAAATCGGCAAAGAAAGTCTGACTTACGGTTTGTTGAATGTATAATAAAAACTTATAAATAAATTTTAATGATATTCACAGACAGTTTTGAATTATTATTATGCAGTCGATTGTTTGTTGTTAATTTATACATTCGATTCAACATGTCTTGAAAATTATACATTTTGCTATAATATATATATATATATATATATATATATATATATATATATATATATATATATATATATATATATATATATATATATATAATATATATATATATATATATATATATATATATACGTATATTATTATAATTTAATTATATTAAAATTTAGATATTTGAAGTTTTAATAAAAAAAAATGATAAAATAGCGCTGCGCTATGTTTGTTCTTTTAATCCATGCAAATAATCCGCCAGATGCTACGGTCACGCTAATGGAATATTGTCCGATTTCCCGACCCTTTTAAAATGATTTCACCCCATTTTGGAAGTTGTCTATACAGTATTCTCCTGGGAAAACCTCAGCAGGGGACTCATTCCTCGACTGGAATATTGGCGGCAGGAAACTCCTCTGGAATCGCACTGCCCATAACTATTTACACCCGTTTTTATTGACAATACTTAAGACAAGAAACGTGCTGTTATACGTCCTGTGAGTTCTCATAATATTGTTTATGAATACGGGTGTCAGGCTCCAAGGTGTGCGGTTATAAATACTCTGTTCCGATGGCGAGATTTGTATTTGTTTTTTTTTTTTACACTTTATAGGCTCAGTGCTTTGACCACAATTTCATCTGATGTTAAGTGACGATGTGCTCCAGGACGGTAAACACACTAAACCTAGAGGAACTGGTTCGCAAGTTATGCTGCCGGAACACACCTTTTGGTATTTGGCGACAGATTTTTAAATTTGAGGCTAGTAGTTACGAAGGCGGGCATTATTTTAAGATGCCATCACACCTTGCTATAGTTTCGTCGCGATGTTTTCTTTCAGCGAAAACTCGGGCTGATTTTAAAGTTGGTTAGGTGGGCTTTAGTGATCTGAACTGTCCGAAAAATATTTTATAACTCGACAACTAGGTATTGAATCAATTTAAGTGATTCTTTTATTAAATGCTTATTCCTTCTTTACATTATCTAAAAAAAGCAATGTCTATTTGTCCGTTTATTGACTCGAGCGGAGTCACGGGCATTGCTACTGGCGTATAAAAGACACATTTTTTTGGGTTGCTTATGTAACTTTAGCTAAGCTCAATTTCGCGGAATAGTAACATGATAGTAACAGCTCAAGCCGAAGTTCGTACATTGCATCATTGTGTTAATTACCATACTCAACTAGTGCCCTAAGCTTTCGCCACAAAGCTCCGTGAAGCCCTAAAGTATTTGCAGTAAAAAAAAATAGATTTCTTACACTTTAACGAGATAGATACATAAATGCCTTTAAAACATATTTTACGCAGACGAATTAACTCGATCGTAATAAAACCTCGGCAAAGGATTGAACCGTGGACAGCAAGGTATGCGGGCTGTCTAGTGTGTATACAGCGTGATACAAGTTTTATTGTAAACAAGTGTGCAAATGGAGATAAAATTGTCCCTCATGATGGCGACCAGAGGTTATAACGAACGAATGCGGGTGCCCTACTGCATACAGACAGCAAAACAAATCGCTTTGTTTTGTATGCTAATTTTGAATTTTTTTTGTTTAAAAACATGCACCTTGTAAAGTGATCACTTAATATCAGGATGCCGTTCGCCTGTTAACGACTTCATTTCTTTAAAAAGTTGACTTATTCCTGACAGAATAAAAAGGGGATTGATTGGCTAACAACGATAGACCCCATAAAATATATTATGCTTTCTTAGGGGGTCACGCATAATGTCGACACAGTGCCTGGCGGTAAGCACAGTACAGTCGAAAAATATTCCTGAGAAATCCATAATCTATCTTCACGCACCAATGTAATGCTTACCAAGGCCTTACAAAATCTCAATATCTAATAATATCAATAATAATCTGAAATGTGTCAGGCCTATGCGAGTCACCGTGACGGCTTTATCACCATATGCATGCATGGTGATGACAACCTAGTCGTGAAGGAAAAACTCTGTAATGTTTGTTTTTCTAACACTACAGTCACCCGTATGCGGATCTGTAACTTGCCGATGCAATGTAGGTATTTATAAGAAAACATTAGACACAATGTTAGGTTAGGTAAAAATCAAAGTCTTGTTATTCTAATGAAGTTTTGAATAGCCAATAATCCCAGGGGCACTCTATGGCAGCGGCTTAGGACGTGCTCTGATCCCCCAGATGGGACACGCATAACACTGCACATTGAATGGATTCTGTATACTTCTCTAGGGCTTTTTAAGAACCACAATACTCCAGTACGTCTCTTCTTGATGTATTTCTTTAGATTTGACCTACGTAAGCCTTGAAATTTGTTTTTTAGCTTCTCGGTTACAGATTATTGATTTTTTCTACTTAAATTTATTTATGATCGGGATGATAACCATACCTGCCTTACTCTAAACGGGAAAGCGGCCGTGGTGATAAAGCATAAGTTCGTAGTGCTAGATTATGCGGGCGTCCCCTATAGCTTAGTTTATCTTGTTATCTGAATTTTTGGAATGATGCGACGTCCTACAGATGCTGGTACGATGAACGCTTGAATAACTAGAGTTTTATTCGTAACTAGCTGTGTGCCTGCGGCCGCGTCTGCGTTTTTATATATATTTTCACTGCATAATATAGTTTTTATTTTTAATTTTTATACGGAATCCTAATTATTTTACAAAATTTTCTTCTAACATTAAGCAAATATATTTCTCACAAATTCGAATATCTTCCAGTAAAACTGTGCATTGAATCGAATTTTATTCAATTTTTTATGAGGTTTTAATTTTTTTGCATGGTTAAATATTACACAGCTTTAGTTTTTATGTTCTTCTTCTTCTTAGTTAATGGCAATCTGTGTGTACACACAATTTGTGCCAATGTCATGTAGGTAAGATTTTCAATCTTGTATCATCGTTACCAAGCTCCAACAGAACGGTGGCCTATCCTGCTCAAACTTTCCATGGAGCTTTGTCGGCACCTCAGAATGTATGCTACGCGTTGTCTTCTATAATAAACTTAACTTGAACACAATAACTAAACTATTTCACACAAAACGCCACCAAGATTACATGATATAGAGTCAAGTACACAAGTTTAATGAATTAAAGAAAACAATTGCTACATGTCAGACTGAGATCCCGCCAAAAACTCCAGTTTTTATGTTAAAACTACAACACAATTCGATTTGAATAAAGGACGATGTAAAGAGACTTTTTATTTTAATTGTTAAAAAAATAGAAAGAAAATACTATAAAATTCACAGCTACAATATTATTCTATTAAAAAATATATAATTAGGTATGTATGGATATTATTTTTTAGGGATCAATGAGGAAAATGTTAGTGCAGATTAATATTAAAAAAAAAGCAACAACATAGAAAAAGCAAACGTCAAAAGCAAAGGTCGCAACCGCGTAAATCCATTAGGCGCGATCTCAACTCTACCGTCCGTGTCTATTCCTGAAAAAAGCAATTTGAAAATTGAACTCTTCTCAGTATAATATGTCGCGGCGCGGTCGTAACGCGCTTGGTAGTGACATGCGCGACACAGTTTTTACTCATAGTCATAATCGAGTGTGTTAGCACAATCGAGCGCGGGGATACCGCATAATCGAGCTGTCAGACGCACGCCGACGCGCGGGAAAGCAAAAGTTTGATTAAAAGCGAACCAATCAACTAAACTGTTGTGCTCGATTTTACCTAGATAATATTTTCGTTTAGGGATGTCACCGTTTCATAAATGATATATCGATATTGATTATTGTTTTTTGATTCCATTTATTTCTTTCTAATAAAAAGGGAAAGATAAGACAATGTAAAATGCAAGACTGATGTTGGGAACACTTTTTATACAGCGTTCTATCAAAACGGCAATCATTTTTTAACATTTTACTTCGAAGGGATTCGTTGGGAGAATTCAGAATTCATGCTCAATGACATTATTATCAAAAAACTCCTTTGTGCATAATAATTAAACTATATCACGTAAAGTGTCAAGAAAATTACATAACGTACAGAAAAATACTTCAAATTAACTAAGTAATTAGAAATAGTCACAGAGAATTGGTGCGAATTATTATCAAAGTTATACCTACATATATCAAAGTAATTTTTATTTTTGACTTAGCAACCTTTGAACCAAACATTATTATGAACAAAATAAAATAAGCAACGTTCGGCTCGCTTCAACCATAGTAGAAATTAAAGCCACGCACTATAAAGTACTCGTTTATATTCTCAGTACGTGTTCTAATAAGACATTTTGATAAATTTGTTTCTTATGTTACTCTGAACTATGTAACTTTAGTATTACATTTGATAAATGTGTAAAAATAAATGGTGTTAATTTAAACGGGTTTTCACGCGTTACCTTTGCTTTTTTCTATCCCGACGTTTCGGCTGGGTGGTGGTGGACCAACCGTGGTCACAGGCTGACTGGCGGTGCGCGGCGTCGCCTGCTGCGTTGAGGGGTATTTTGATGAACTACCCCCGTTTGGTCTTTATATTTATTAAAGTCACAACACACAACACTAACAGTATCCATCGACGATGCCTGTGACGATAAATCGTGAACCTTAAGATTTTCTAGCACCGGATTCCACGCTGAGGGAAGCCTATATCCATCCTCGCTATTGAAATTTGGGTGTTTTTTTAATTTCAATCGCTTTGCGAGCCATTCTGCGATAGTATTGGCGATCAGTGGATAAAACTTTCGGCCAGTGGAATTCGATCCAATGGTTGGTTGGCGATTCTTTACAGCCGCGATATTTTCTTTGACTCTTTGCGCGATAGTGCGCTTAGTCTGCCCGATATAGGAACTACCGCAACTACAGTCGATTTTGTAGACACCTGGTGTCTGGTACGGGATTACATCCTTCGGCGTGCGAATAAAATTTTCAATTTTGGAGAACGGAACGTATACAGTCTTAATGGAGAATTTTTTTAAAACTGTTCCTACTTTGTCCGTTACTCCTTTGATATATGGCATGAACGCAGACTGCCTATTGACCTCCGGATGTTTCGTACGGTGTCGACCTAAGCCGTTTCGACTCGCTTTGTACCCGTTTATTCTTAGGGTCTCCTGAACGTGTGCGAGCTCCGTATTTAAATGTTCAGGGTCACAAAGTCCATAGGCTCGCTTCGTCAAGGATGTTTCAACAGATAGTAGGTGTCGCGGGTGATGGTGCGAGGAAGCGTTCAGGTATCTGTATCTGTATGTGTGGGTTTCCGGTTACAGTGTGTCCCAGAGAGCCATCCTCTCGTACATTTAACCTGACGTCCAGGAATGCCAGTGAGCGTTCACTCTCCATTTCATAAGTAAAACGGATCATACTATGAATGGAGTTTCGGTGACCGAGGTATTGTTCTACTTCTCGCTTGGTTCCCCTGATTAGGCAAAATACGTCATCAACAAACCTTTTTCAAAATCGGATTCTGACCGCCAGTCAGCCCGTAACCACGGTTGGTGAAACTCAGCCGAAACGTCGGGATAGAAAAAAGCAAAGGTAACGCGTGAAAACCCGTTTAAATTAACTGCATTTAAATATGGAACGCGAAAACTTAAAAAAATACAAAATAAATGGTATTTCTTCATCTGGCATATGGCTACACCAAAAAATATTTAAGGTGTAACAGGATGTAATCACCTGGAAATACAAATGTTTCATCTCATGTGTAGACTGAACAAGGCTACTTAAATTATTTAAAGAATAACAATTCTTGAAATAATTTAAATTTACTTACTCTTAACATTATATTGTTTATAATGAATAACAAAATCTACAAAAAAACTTGTTACCTCATACTGATCTTATTATAAAATATCGCGATGATATATGAAGAGTTTTTGAATATTCAAGCATAGTTTTTCTGGTTAAAGACTGTACCATTTTTCAGATAGTTATTAAAATTGTAATCAGTGAAGTGTCTGAAAAATATTTGCGTATAAGCTAATATCATACCACCTCAATGAAACGTTTTATCAACTAACTTCAATGCAAAACGAAATATCCAGATCGTTTGCCAGCAGTTGCAGACTTAAACTTGAAATAGAGCTTAAACGCAGCCTAACAACAGTAAGATGCCTAGCAACAGATTTTCAATCTGTCGATGGCAGATAGCCAAATGACAATAGAAAACGCTTTACAAAATTTATAGTTTCCTTCACCGATAACTCCTAGTCGTAAATATCAAAAAGCCGGTGTTTCAAAACACGTTAAATGTAATGTGATTAGTAAACATCGATAAGATTGTTTTGCCCAGCCCTAGTGCTGTGTGAACACGCAGGTGGCTTCGTTTGAATGTCAAGCTCGGCGCACTATCAACACGGGCCCCGGATCCCGGACCCAAACCGTATCGATATATCTCACATAATATAACATACCTCACTATTATAATATTGTATTTTGTAGATGTAATTACTGTGGCGTACGTTAAAGTTCTATCGTTCCTTTGATGTTTTAACTTTAGGATGAAATAGAGAATGGATGATTTTTTATTGGCATTCAGTTAGTGAACTCATGCTTTTAAATTTTCTCCACACTAACCAAGCAGTAATGTAGTTAAAGAAAGATCTCACAATGTAACGGGATATTAAGTGATCAAGATGGTTAACACGCTAAACCCTGAGTGATTGACAAACAAATGATTTCATACCTATTTTAAACTTCAGATTCACGGTCTTGTCTTTGTCTGGATGCTTGATTGCATTAGAATTCTAACCTACATAGACATGATACAGCGACAGTTCGGTACTAATTTTCTTTTTTTTTTATTATTAACAACCACTGAAAAGTTTTACTAATATAAATAAAACACTACAAGTAGGTACCACGATATATTTAAATCATGTATAAATAATTAAAATATTACAAAGAGGAATGTGATTTTTTTAACATGTCAATAACTGTAAACCTACGGGAGCGGGAGGAGGGTGTTGTAGGTAGGTCGGGTGGGTGGAGCGCGGGGGGTGCACATCTGTGGCGGCAATCCCTTACAGGCGCCGTCACCCGCAGCCGCTCTGAACAGCTTGTTTATGCGGAGCTAACAAATTGATTCGGCCGATACTCGCTTCTGTTCGTACCTTTCTTGCTTAAACACTTTATATTTTTTACACTTGAAATAGGGAGAAGAAAAAAATAGGCAGCCATGTGGACAGCTGACAGAAGTCAAAACTTGAAACTTTGGAAAAACATGTTTTTTTAATGTTTAAATTATAGTACGAGTAGTAATTACAATTTTATATTTTTTTAATGGAAATCATTAACATAACATACATTCGTAATCAAAACGTAAGTATAAATGACTCATCTCTGAGCGCCAGCACTTAAACGCCATATTATACTTGACATACGTGACATACAGCGTGAATCTATAAGTTTCTTCCCTATCGAGGATCGCTCAACGTTGCTAAAGAAGTTTTCAATTCAAAAAATGTATTAATTAAAAACAAAACCGACTTCAAACCTATAATAAAAAGCACTAAAAAGTAAATATTTTTTTAAAATTACTTTTTTAATCTGCTTCTGTTTACTTCAATATATCCTTTGTTTTAATATCATTAATAATTGTGAAATCGGTGCCAGTTTAGGGATAACAAAGTGGTGTACGTCGCTAATTATATTCAATTTTTATTCTTTAAAATCATCCTAGTTCTTTATTTAGCTTATATGTAATATAATTATGCAGTTATTTCCATTTATAAATGAGTACATTAGTTAATTCTAGCTGACACCGACTTCAAAATTATTAATGAAATTAAAACATAGGATATACTCAAGTAAACAGAAGCAGATTAAAAAACTAACTATTTATGTACTTTTTAGTGGATTATTATGGCTTATTCGTTTGAAGTCGGTTTTTGTTTTTAATTAAAAAAGTTTTTTTTAGGACTTTTTAGTTTAAGTGTGTACTTTGAGATATAGCTGTGAAGCCTACTTAATAGCTTTGGTAACAAATATATGAAACACGTGTAAGTGTTCATAATATTCGGGGGTTTTTCTCGATATCCACTAATCAGAAATTGGACCACCTCAGGAGTGTACTCCTTGGATTAAAAATTTTGCAAATCGGTTCACACTTGACGGAGAAACATACAAAAAAAACATACAGACGAATTGATAACCCTCCTCCTTTTTAAAGTCGGTTATAAAAGAAAAAGGTAATACTGTATAACGACAGCCGGAAGACAATATTAAGTAGCATTATTTAAGAGTTAGTCCTTCTAGACGTAACATGATATCAAATTATCAGTGTTTACTAAATATACTAAAACATAATTTTAAAATATTTTTCTGTCTATCAGTATATTTGTTCCTGGTAAAAGTATAGTAAAAGTATAGATTCTGTAAGAGACCACTATTGCTTTACAGGTTTACTAATCGTTCTGTTAGCGCGGGACAAATTCCGCGGAATTTTTATCACGGGTAGCCGCTCATGCCGAGGTTCGTGCTATTTTGGTGCCCTTGTGCTGGCTACCATTCCCAGCCTGAGCGCCTTAAGCGCTCGCCTCAAAGTTCGGTGAAGCTGTTAAAGCCTTTCCGGTCAACAGTGTTAGTCAGATTAAAAAAAAAGTAAAAAATAATAAAAGCATTTAATTTTGAACAAAATTTGATTCTATGGACTGTTTTACTGTAAGTGTTTGAATTTGTCGGAATATATTTTCTTTTTGTTAGTACAAAATAATGATAATAATAATAAATTGGCCTCCGCGTAAGAAATTAAAACTCATAAAATTCTGTACAAAATACAATTCAAAGGTCAGTTTTACTGTATAAAATGATCGAATTTGTGAGAAATATCTTGACTCTCTGTTAGTATCAAAATATGTTTGGGCTTTTAACGGGTAAGAAAATAGGGATCATTTTTTCCAATGTTTATTTAAAAATTATATTACGCAGTGAATAATAGTGCCGAATAGAAAAAAATTATATTCGGGCGGAGCCGCGGGAACAGCTAGTTTAGTAATAAAACTCAACTGCGACTACGAAATCGCGGTACATCGGTCATTTCATAGAATTAATTTATAAATTCACCGTTGGCCCGCATATACATAACGGTAATGTTATACGGATTCTCTTAAATGAAATTCCATATAACATCCAAGTCGGAGGGCACGTGTCGGTCTACACAGACTTAATATTAGATACTTGAAACGACACATAAGAATTGTGCCTTTAGTGTAAATATCGCAAAAAGTGAGCGTACTCGATTCGTACTCCTTCCGTTGTCGTAGATATCGTTCTTGTAATTTTTCTCCCTGTCTATTAATAGATATGTTGATTGATTATTATTTCTAGTCCTATCAAAAACAGACTAAAAATAGGGTTGATCACTGAAACCAAAATTAACCATATATGACTAAAAATAAGGAATCTATAAGAATTTATATGTTAGAGACAGTGACTGTACTTAGTATAGTATATTTCAATATGACTACACATTTTGTACAAATTTTACGGTAACGTTTTAAAATTATTAATGGTATTAAAACAAAGGATACATTAAAGTAAACAGAAATAGATAACTAAAGTAATTATTTATTTACTTTTTTAGTGCATTTTTATAGGATATTCGTTAGAAGTCGGTTTTGTTTTTAACTTAAAAAAAAAAATTGTGTTGGAACTTTACATAAAGATTAGAAAGATAAAACAAAGTCGGGCCTGAAGAACTTGTATTCATTGCAGTAATATATAAACAAATTGAATTCCATATACTTGTGCACGTTAATTTAAAAAATATCGCACAATACGCCACCAAAGACAAAGATTTGTAGGTATAGACTATAGGACAAACGATTACAGTCCGTTCACTATTAAAAGTCCTCCCGTTCAAGAGTTGGTAGCTCTGACTAGTCGGGCTGCATATTTTCCCATTTTGTGCCTCCCAAATATTAGGGTAGATGGAGAAAGTTGGATAAATTGTGTAAAAAGATTAATTATGAGTGACTAAAATTACTCATTTAATTTAGGTGAATTATAGTTTGATGTTCGAATATTAAAACGAAATATAAGTAGCAATACCCTACTCATTTCTTTCTTTTTTCATTAATTTCTTTCTACTTTCTGGGTAGATAGTAATTATCGTACTTATATAATACAAAATATATACTAAAAAAATAAAACATGTTTGTTAAATCATACGGAGTTTAAATATAAAGATATGGCAACTCGATTTTACTAGTCTGTCATGTTAACAGACAAGCCCGTCCTCGATTTAATGTAATAATCGGAGATTTGTTTGCTTTTTTCTCTTTCACAAACAGTACGAACCTTCAATACAATTTCTCTTGCATTTACTTTTAAACGTCAGTAGCATGATTAAGTCAATAAAATGCCCTAATTTCTACTCTAAAATTACAACGCTTAGATTTGACAGAATCGATAGACTATATAGTTATAGTAAACAGACTATACTTGCGATTACCCGTTGTATAGTTCAAGAGGTCAAGGTTCAAAGGTATTTTTTATTAACTTGTTTAACTGCCCTGGTTTCAAGCCCTTTTGAACCTATAGTTCAAAGGTCTTAAATAGGGTTGTCAACTTGGGAACTTTAACTAACAATAATTAAAGAACAAATGGCAATCTTATCAAAATGAAATTATTATCATCGGAATGGATTTTTTTATTTTTCATACCAGCTTTGTAGATAAACTTTTTTTTTTATCTTACTAATGCTGTTGACCGGATGGGCCTTAATAGCTTCACCAAATTTTGAGGCGAGCGCTTAAGGCACTCAGCCTAGGAATGGTAGCCAACACAAGGGCACCAAAATGGCACGAACCTCGGCTTGAGCTGCTACCCGTGATAATAAATCCGCGGAATTTGCTCTAGCTACCGGAACGGTTAGTAAACCTGTAAAGTAATAAATGTCCTTTACAGAACCTATGTACCTTGCGCGAGGTGTGCAAGTATGTGTGTGCAGTATGATGCTAGTCTATGTAGTGTCACTGTATCGCACAGACAGCGGCTACAAGAGCTTTCCCAAATGGGTAGAGAAATGTCATTTTGCACCAAAAATATTTAAAAATAACAAAGTCGGATTACTGTAGTTACACCATTTATAATTAAAAAACGACTGATTTATATAATATTTTTTGATGTGTTGACTTTTTCTGCATCCCGAATAGAAGAATAATACAAAGGAAAAAATAACGTACATTCATTTTTTTTCATACACTTTGTATGGAACGGCATTTAGATGATATCTTTTAAAAAACACTGATTTCTATGATTTTGTTTATTCGTCTCTCTGACTTCAGAATTTTTATCATATATTAGAAGAAAAACTAAATTTAAGTCAGCTAATAACAACACAACATTGATTTATTCTGAGGCGGTATATCTATTTCGATTTAAAGTATAATAAAAAACTGAAAATATCAATTAGTAATTATAAGTACGCGACAAGGTATTTTGAAATGACAAGTTCATAATAATCAACGGTAATTATGAATGAAAGTGTGACCTCATTGAATGAACCAACGATCATTTTAATGAACTAGCTGTGTACCCGGGGCTGCGCCCACGTTTCATATGTTCTTCACTGATTTTTAATTATTTTATACAGAACCCTAATTTATTTCTTAAATTATTTTTTGTGCTTAGGTAAAGTAAAGATATTTCTGGTAAATTCAAAAACTTGCCCGTAAGATAAGCATTGAATCGGATTTAATTCACCTTTTTATGAGTTTTTATTTTTGTACGCGGAACCCTATTTATTTAAAACCAGTCCAGCCGTTTCGGAGATTAGCCGTAACTAACAGACAGACAGATAAAAATTAAAAAAAAAAGAATTTTTGGTATAGATATCGTATAAATAAAAAAATGTTTATTCAATTCCAAATATACATTATAATTAAATTTGACTAGGCACTTCTGCCAAACTCCATAACAGTCTATTGGCTGATGTAACCTCCGTTGTTAATAAAATTTGTCTATAAGCTAGGTATATAAAAACAGAATGATTACTTTTTTTAATATAATAAAAAAGCAATAGGTACCTTTCAGCAGAATCAAAAGAGGAAGAAAAACAAATAAAATTAACCTAAACGTTACATACATTATCAAATAGGAACTGTTTGGTTTTATTTTTTTAAATCACTTTGTACAATCATTGTTATTTAATGATAACGGTAAACTATTATATAATTTAGGCACCAAGGACTTTGAGTCTTTCCCCAAAATAGTTGTTTGTAAGCGGGTATTTTGAATATATCTATTGTCCTAATTGGCCATGTACGCGTTATATTTGTTTTAAATTCATTGCTACCGAATTGTTCCACTGCCATCAATGGCTGTACTATTTCATGGATGGCAAAATTTTACAATATGAAAACAGTCGTTCATAGTTAATGCTTTTACACAGTTGCTTTGTATTCTCGTTTACTAAAAACTTCATAAACCTAATCTGTAAGGATTTTAATATTTATATTAAAAAAAAAAAAAAAAATATCTAAATATGTTTTTAATGTACGACCATAACTCGTCAATCCATAAGAAAGTAGTGGACCCACTAATGCATAGTAAAGTACATACAAGGTTAATTCATTCATTCAACCACCACATTCATATTTAGTAAAAAATTGTTATTTATAACATTACAAACAGATACTTTAGTTTTAATTATTAGTACAGATGTACGTCAGAAGGAATGTGAACGAATAATTAATTGTTAGAATGATGAAATGATTGAATGTTAGAATGAATGAATTTGTCGCCCATTTTGATAATACACTGGCGTATTTTAGTTGCAGAAATTTCTTAAAATATATGATTATAACGTGTGAAGTGTGAAAAATAATTGGCAAATATAACAAATACCAGTATGCAATAAACAGTATAGTAGTTTGTGCCAGATGTTTGTAGCACGTGCGCTTTTGCTCGCCGCCGCGCCGCCACCGCCGCTGTGGACCGCTTGCCGCCTTACTGAATTAATATTACTGCTTTAACCATACTATATAGCTTTAGATATTAAATTTGAACGAGTTTTTGGTATTAAGAACCTTAATTTATCTATTTTAATGTACGATCAAGTGTTTATAACTGATATCGATTATGTTAATAGAAAATAAAAACACTTTCTTCTCATTATATATTTGATTTTTTTATTATTATTGTATAGCTATCGCTTAGACCAAAATTTGACCTTAAGGTAAGCACGCTAAGCCTAAATATACTAGCTCTCAAGTGATGCTGTCGGAACGTTCCTATAGGTCCTTTGTGACAGATTTTAAAACTTGAGGGTGGTAGCTGGCCTTCCGCCATGCTATGATTTCCTTCGCAAAAAGCTCGGGTTCATTATAGTATATGACAGAAGGATTTTAAATTACGTCTGACCACATTACCACTGAGCCACCTTCACTTTGATATATTCAAGAACAGTCGCAAAGTATTGCAATAAAGAATTTAAATTAATTCAATTGGCAGTCAGTGGGAACTATCGAAAGAAATGATAACTTAAAAATATGAAATAATAGTGCCATTATTTTTTTTAGATTTTTATTAATTAGTTGTTGTCTATCAAAAATTCAAATTTAAATGCTTTATTAATAAATTATATCCGCTGGATGCGGGCGGAGCAAGACCGATAGTCCTGGAGATCTTTGGGGGACACCTATGTCCAACAGTGTACATTTTTCCGTCGAATGGATGGATTAATGGATTAATAAATTAAGTAATATATAAAATAAGTAATGAGGATTGAATTGAAACTGAGTTCTGAATAAACTTTTAAAATAAATTGAATATATAATACTGCGAATAGTTTGGAAGATTGTTTTATTTGAGTGGAGTTACATTTTATTTAATTTAAATGAATATAAATTAATTAATGAATATTAATAAAAATTATCATCAACTTGATCTTTTTTATTATTCGAGTTCCGTAAAATGACTTCGCTTAATCTGATCCTTACAAAAAGGCAACGTCTATTTGTCTGTCTGTCTGTTAGGCTTATAACTCGAGAACTACATATTACGGGTAAAACTCTCAAGTAGTTCTGGATAAACAATTGCGGATCACCGAACGCGACACGCCCTTATTTGACACTTTGGCAGGCTCTTCGATATGTATATGGTGGTCGCGACCCGTAGGGGACGAAAGATCCATGGATGAAGTAAACATTATAAAGTATAGAAAATAATATACCCAGATGTTACAAATCTCAATGTAGGTATGCTAACACATTCCGCCCGGTTCTCTCCCTCTCTCGGTCTTCATTTTTACACATAGCATGTGATGTATTCCCATGGTTGTTATTGTTATTTTAGGTTGCCAATGAGATGAAAACCTAGGGGAGGTTTTTATATTATAACGCCATTCATCATTAATATAGGTAGAGAATGTAATATAGTATATTTAAATATACTCATTTTTTTTATACGGAAGCCTAATCACTTTCGTTTTTTTTTTTTGGTACTAAGGGAAAGCAAAGATATTTCTCACAAATTCAAGCACTAGCCAGTAAAAACTAACTAACTAACCATTGAATCGTTTTTTTACAATTTCTTGGGTTTAATTTTTTTTTGCGAAGAACCCTAATCATTTTCGAAAAATACAATTAACCTAAGTAACGCGGAGTAAGTTCAGCTATCTGTCAAAAAAAGTCCCCGTCAAAATCGGACCCGCTGTTCTGGGGATTAGCCGGAGGGCAAATAGACAGACAGAAAGACAAAAACTTTAAACATTTGTTTTTTGGTAAATGAAAAGTTCTCAATAAAATAAATTGTATTCATAAATGTCTTAGTGATATCGATTCGGAGCATCGAATGAGGAAATCATACATTCAATAGTGGCTATAATCAAACAAACAAACCAAAAAGCACGATCAAGTATGAATAAAGGCTTTCAAATCAATTCTCGTGCAGGGCACATAAAGCGTGTAATAACGTAGACAACGGCTAAGCAAACAGCGCTTAATCGCTTAAATCAAAAACAAACAGCGCTCCACAGCTAAAATCTGGAAATTATCCGGTTATATATACGGGTTTGCGTGTCCGTCCGTCCGTTGTTTGTATAGATAGCGGGACGTGCGACCGCCAGATGCGTCCCCGCGTGGAACGGAACGCGACGCCATGATTCCAAATATATTTATCGCATTTATTTATATTTCCATAAATCATGATGGGTTTTAACTAAACTGTGATTTATTTTATAAATAATTGTAATTTTTCTTAATATTATTTATGACTTTCTGTGTGCCCGTGACTGCGCCCGTGTTTCATATATTTTTCACTGCGTTTTAATTTTTATACGGAACCCAAATAATTTTCCTAAATAATTTTTAGTACTAAGATAAAGTAAACATATTTCTCATAAATATAATTTGTTATAAGCAATTGCTCGTAAAACTGTGAATGGAATCGAATTCAAATTTGTATGAGTTTTTATTTTTTTTTACGCTGGACCCTAATTATTTTCGAAATTTAAATGAACCCTAAGTTACCCGGAGTAACTTCAGATATCTATCATAAAAAGTACCGTCAAAATCGATCCAGCCATTCCGGATATTACCCATTCCAAACAGACAGATAAAATTTACAAAAAAAAGAGTTATTGCAAGGGACTAAAAATAGGTAATGAAATACGTTTCTATCATTTTTAGAAATGTCTGTCTGTCTGTCTGTCTATTTACCTGTGTAGGTATCAATTAGAAAGTACTAAGTATTTAAAAAAAATATAAAGCATGTACCGGAGTAGCATTAAAATTGTATTTAAATTGGTCCACTCTATCAAAAGTTATACTATTCTGAATGACTCGAGGCGACTTTAGTACAAAGAAAGAGTTGGTATGTAATTGTGTTTTATACGACAACAAAAAATTTACGGATTTGTGAAATTGACAAAAAAATTATCTAATATATGTTTATAGTATATAAATAATAAATATGTAAGACATAGTATATGATATAACAATATTTTGATATTCAATTTTCACACAATCCCGAGACATTTTAAGCCATTTTATGGAAGTAGTGGACTGAATTTTAATCCTAATATCAATTGGTATAAATATGGCGCGGATCATAATATTATTTCATCTATTTTAACTATAATTGGACTATCACTATAATTCATGTATTTTTGATGACATGGCGAACGATTTGTTATGAATGGTGACTACGTAAGTAAATTATATTTTTATTTTTAACGATTATTCATAGATGTCGCTTAAAAATTTGGATTGTTTTAAAACATAGATAGTTTAAAAAAAAAACTGTTTTCTCTGTGTTTATTAATTTGTTCGCTAATTCTGTTTGTAGAGGCGTAAGCGCCATGCATCTTCTCGCCTATATAATGTATAGCCAGTGAGATTCGAATCAGTTAGCGCTGTGCCCTACCATTGAACACATAATAAATATTTAATTGGGAAAACAGACTATTTATTTAATCACCACAACTCAGGGCCAGCCTTACTTAACATGTTCATCAATTTGAATGGGACGGGACGGGATTAAAGGGAAATATAGGCTGTCTATTAGAATATGATTGCCTGAATTCTACGCGAGCGATGTCGCGGGCATAGCTAGTAGTAAATATTTTTTATACCATATAATATATATCACCCACTATCATCCTCCTACGTTTTGATTTATTCCATCAATTAATTATTAAAGAAAGTACGAGCCTTCGGAAAAGAAAAAAAATGCTCAGTGTTTAAGTTTGATGAATAAAAACAAAAATAAAAAAGCAAAACTTAGAGGCATAACCAAAGACTTTGTTATTTTATAATTTAAAAGCAAAATTATTCAAATCGGCTCGAGCTGCAGTTGTCCCTTTCGTGTTGATAACTCTCATTGGGGCGTAACACGATAGTACTTGATATCTGAATTATCTACTTTTCAAATTTTTTGCTGGCCGCGTATCCTCTTTTTGGTCTGAGATCTCTAATAAATTAATTCGCCTTTATCCAGGACTATATCATATCAATATTTACGTACGCACATATGTACGTCCTCCATTAAACTACTATGATACTTTGACCGCGATTTTGAAATTGTAATAAAAAAAAATATAAAAAAACCCATACAATGAAGTAGGTAGGATATTACACTCATATTATGCAATATCGGGGATGAAAGGGGTGACCATCTGCCGCTCGCATTAATATAGAAAGATTTGCGTCGCAAGCCGCGCTTCGCCGCCAGATGTCATTACACACTTATTTCAATTTACTTCATATTCCTTCGATATACATACCTATTGCTATCCTATGTAATTATTCTAGAATATCATAAAGTTGTGTGGTTAAACATACACCTAATGGTATCTTCCATAATTCTGCTAGGATATCAAAATATTACATTGTCTTAACATAATAGAATTGTCTGTCTGTCGGTATTTCAGAATCTAATCTCCGGAACGGCTAGACCGATTTTGACGAGTCTTTTTCTGGTAGATGGTAGCTGAAGTAATATGGCGTAACTTCAAGTACTTTTATTTTCAGAATATGGTTAGGGTTCTGTGCAAATAAACTTAAAACTTATGAAGTGCTTGAATAGCTTTGCTTTCTGTTAATGCCAAAAAAAATGTACTAAACTGAAAATTTCTCCACTTTTGAAGGCCCTTGTAGCTTTTGTTCTTAGTTCAAAAAACAGGATATTTATAAGCAAGCGTTTGGCTACAATCCAATTTGTATCCAAGTTGTCCCGAATATTGATAAAAAGTATTATGTCTATCCTTCTTTTAACATATTAAAGGCAATAAATCCCTTTATGTCTGTCCGTCGGTTGGCTTATAACTCGAGAACAACTGAACCAATTCATCTGGTTATTTTTAAATATCAAATGTATTTAGATATTTAAGACAGTTTTTAATGTATTTTTTCAAGCTATCAAAGTCCTTCTAGTCAACAGCATTCAGTCTGTTTGAAAAAAAAAAATGTCACTGGCATTCTTTTTTTGTACAGTTAGTTACTTTCTCAGTTTATTTATTTATTATGAAGATGTGCTTTATATAATAAACAGATTAATAAAATGGTGACTATTTAAGAGATCGTCCGTTAATCACGTGTGGATTGAAAGGGAGCAAGGGGCTTGGGAAACATCAACAAATCACGATGAGGGAGTGCAGTAAGATATAACGATATAAAATGATGATACCGCAGTTGGTAGTAGAGCCGGATTCCGCGTCCCATGGTCGCGGGTTCGATCCCTTCTATCCAACTCTAAAATTAGCCCGAGCTTTCGGTGAAGGAAAACATCATGAGGAAAGCATAGCGTGGTGGTAGAGCATTTTCGAATTACGGGTTCCTGGGTAGCTACCACCCACTAGTGTTAAAACCTGTCGCCAAATACTTCTAGGCTTAGTGTGTTTAGGTACAATCCTGGACCACATCGTCAGTTAACATCAGGTGAGATTGTAGTCAAAGCACTATACAGTATTAAAAAAAACCAATCAGAGAAGCGTCGGATGTATTTAAAAAAGATAATTTGCAAATTTTTATGTTCAAAGTGTACAAAAAAATCCACTTGATTTTGTATAGTAAGTGGGGTGCGTTTTGTTTAAAACCTAACCACGTATCACCAGGGGCGAAGGGTGTGACACAAAATTTGCAAAAAAAAAAAATCCGTCACGTGATTAATGGACAACCCCTAATGTTGAACCCGTCTGCGTGCGGTCTCGCCAAGCTTCCGGCCGGACATCTGGCCCGGTTAATACGTTGTTAGGTAGGTATTTCGTTATAAACTTCTCTAAATAGACTATGTATTACCGAACGCATTCCGCGCTTTATAATTACTATCGTTTTATGATTATTTTCACATAAAACTTTATCCTTTTATCGAGAGCGTTAAGCGAACGTTATGCTTAGAGAAAGAATTAACTTTCGTATATACTATCAGAAGCAGACTTCTAGGCATGCTAGAATATTAGTGCTTAGACTCTATCTATAAAAATCGGTGAGTCTACACTTGAAGTTGTTGACAGTTCTGTATATCTGGCACAAACAGTCCAGTTAGGTAGATTTCAACTTCGAAAAAGAGGTTAATCGTCGAATCCATTTCGGCCGGGCTGATTCAAGGTGAAAGTCTTTGACCAGTGTGTGCTGGCAGTTGTGACTTACGGCACTGAGACGTGCTCGGTTACAATGGGTCTGGTAAAAATGCTCAAAGTTATAGCTAAGTTTAATAGTTAAGCGTAATTAGAAAATTGAAAGTCACCCAAAGGGTAATGGAGAAGGCTATGCTCGGAGTTTCACTGTGTGATCCAACAGAAATGAAGAGATTCGCAGAAAAACCAAAGAATCCGACATTGGCCGAAGAATCGCCAAACTTAAGTGGCCATGGGCTGGGCTGGGCAATGGGCAAATAAGTCAGTCAAATGTTAGTCAGTTTGGAAAAAAGTTTAAACAACTTTTAATAATATAGTGAAGGTCGTGGAAATTTGCTGGACGCGGGTGGCGCAAGACCGGTCGTCGTGGAGATCTTTGGGGGAGACCTATGTCCAGCAGTGGACGTCTTTCGGTTGATTGGATAATAAAAATAATAAGAACTAGTATTAATAAGAACTATATTTTTTAAACACTCTCACTGTGTATTATTTCCACGTCACCACTTTATTATATTGCAATATCAGGAACATTCACTTTAGCAGATAGAACTCAATTGTCCCTGTGGTTGGATCTACAGAGCCTTATATAGTCACTCCATGCAATGTGACATGTGGCCGGCGAGAGTCGGTCCTGCCGGATGTAGGCGGATAATATCTTAAGGCGCCGCCGGATGTGTGGCGAAAATATTGTTAACACTCGGCCATCCTGGATAAACCGTATCCCACGGTGCTCATTGTTTTCTTTAGTCTTTGACAGGTCCTGTGATCTCTTACACAACTTCGGGGTAAAGGTAGTCTATTGTTGCCCCCCCCCCCCAATGAATACCATTTCCTCAAGTTGACGTTCATAAAAGCCACTATATCTTACAGAAATTGCAGGGTAATATCATTTGCAGTGCAATGAAACTTGTGATTTATCAAAAAGCTTTCATGTGTTCTAACAATTACAGTTTTCTAACGTAGAAACGAGTTTCATAAATCAGCAATTTATTTTTCTAGCACTAAATTGCCGTCATTTTGGTGAGCGCGCTAGTCATTCATTGTACATATTTAAGAAAATTAATTTATTTTAAACCTTTATATTTCTACACAATACTTCTCCATTTTGACTTATGAAGTGATCTCAGTCACATACTTTTTAGTTATATTTATGGGTTTAGTCAAAATCATCGAGCTACCCTTGGGTTTAGTCACACAGCTACCCTTGGAATGGGTTTGGTCACACAGCCACCTTTGTTATATTTGTGAATTTGTTCACACACCAATCGTAGTAATATTTATTAATTTGATCACACGCACACTGTTCGAGGTGGTCACTACTATAATCAACCGAATCGCGCTGGGCCCTAGTATAAAGGATTCGGGGTCGTGATAACCCTGGCCGAACTGCGATTCGCAGTAGACCGAAGTAATTACTTTTTAATTGGCACTTACCTCTAGAGTACCGTCGGTGTCCTGTTGCACCTTGCGTAGCCCGTGTGTAGTAACTAATGTATAGTGTAAATGTATGAACTAAATACTTAACACACACCTTGTTATATTTAAGGTTTTGATCACATAGCAATCCTAGTAATATTTATAGATTTGATCACACAGCCACCTTGTTATATTTACGGATTTGATCACACAGCCATCCTTGTTATATTTATAGATTTTATCACGCTATATAGTTAGTGTTTTAAGCCATTAAATACGGGTCAGGCATTTAAGGCAATCCCACTTCTGAAGTCTTAAAATATTCTCGCTATATTTTTTAAACATTCTCACTGTGTATTATTTCCACGTCACCACTTTATTATATTGCAATATCAGGAACATTCACTTTAGCAGATAGAACTCAATTGCCTCTGTGGTTGGCTCTACAGAGCCTTATATAGTCATTCCATGCAATGTGACATGTGGCCGGTGAGAGACGGTCCTGCCGGATGTAGGCGGATAATGTCTTAAGGCGCTGCCGGATGTGTGGCGAAAATATTGTTAACATATATGAATTAAAAAAAACTAAGCAGCCATGGGGACTGCGGACAAGAGTGAAAACTCGAAACTTTGGAAAAAATAAACTTTGGAAAATTTTGTTTTTTTTTATGTTTAAATGTCTTAATTGAAATTATTGATATTTTACATCTGTGAATGTACATTGCTCAGAGGAGCAATAATTATGTACATTTTCATATAGTATTTTCAAATCAAAACATACGATAGGCTACGTAAGTATACATTTTATTATTTATCTTTAAACTCCAGCACTTAAACTTATACTTGACATGTTGACGGCTGACGTCATATCATTGGTAAGACGAAATCTATAAGGTTTCCCCTACCGAAAATCGCTCAACGCCGCTAAAGATGTTTTCACTTTAAAGATTTTCGGTAAGCTTAATATACCTATATTTTATTGTGTTGTTCATTTAGTTCATTCATTTAGTCCGCAAGAACCTGTCAACTTCACACTAGATAAATCCTATAATTTTAAACGAAAGTAACTCAAAATCCAACAGTGTGGTTAAAGACTGCCAAAAATTATGAAATCGGATGGAACAAACAGGAAGATAATGAAAGTATAAATTTGCAAGCGTATATGAAAAAAATATATCTCTTTTTAGAATACGAACGTCCTTACTCGCATATTACAAAAAAAAAAAAAAAAAACTGCCAAGAATTTTTTTCATAAGCTTGAACACAGATGGAGAGATTGACGTAAACAGTTCGAGCTGCGGGTATTAAAACTCCGTAGCACGTGCGCGCCATATGGCATCGGTGCGGAACTTAAAAATATTCGTTTTCCAACAGTAAACATTGTGCGCTAGTCTCCGGTACTCACTCAGCGCAAAGCAGAAGAAGCCCTGATGTTCAGTTGAAATCTGCTACAAGTATTAATGAGAGAACTAACTGGACAATGTTATTTGAACAAACACATGCATAATATCAGTGCCCAGAACACAAAAGAGTGCAAGTTCTGTGAAACTGCAGACCAAACACCAAAGCACACCTTAAATTTAAGTGCCACTATAAATTCAAAATTTAATTTTACATCTATTAGTGCAGCTGACAATTATGCTATGTAAGCCATTATTAAATAGCTTTTAGGAAACTAAATTTAAAACACACTCAAGACATATTGGGATGTCGGTAAAGGTTCTTCAATCAATGATTGTTAATATATAGCCATATTTGGCAAACATATTTAACGGTTGCATAGCAACAGGCACTTTACCGAATTTTATGAAAATAAGTAAGGTGGGTACCCTTATTTAAATCAGGTTGTAGAAGTAGCCTTAAAAATTATAGACCAATTTCTGTACTTCCATCGATTAGGAAGATTTTCGGTTTGCCTTAAACAATTCACTTCTAAACATTAAGAAAACTAAATGTGTACAATTTACGTTGCCCAATGTGCAAAATATTGATTGTAGGATTGAAATAGAAGGAAATTTAGTAGGCTTAGTTGAATAAACTTTATTTCTGGGTATCACACTTGATAATGAGTTAAAATGGGGTCCACATTTTAAAACCTTGTCAGGAAGGCTTAGCTCCGCTGCTTTTGCGGTTCAAAAAATTCGTCAGTTAATAGATATTGCTACTGCTAGGTTAGTCTACTTTGCTTACTTTCATAGCAATGTCATTTTGCTGTGGGGTAGAGCAGCTGAGGTAGACACCATTTTTACATTACAAAAGAGAGCTGTTCGAGCAATATACAATATGGGACCTCGCGAATCTCTAAACAACAAGTTTCAAGAATATGATACCATCTTAACTTCACCTTTCCGATACATCTTCGATAACCAAATGTATGTTAGTAAAAATTTGGACAAGCTTGATTTGGTAAATGGTCGTCATAATTTTAATAAAGTAAGTCTAATAAAAATTTTATAGGTAATAATAGTATTATTCGGTTTTATAATAAGATCCCTAAGAACATTACCGATTTACATGACAATAAGTTCAATCACCATATAAAGCATGTCTTAATTCCAAAAGGTTATTACAGGGTGGATCATTATTATTTCGTTACTTCTCTTGGTTCCGTGCCCTGTCTGCTCTGCATGGGAAGAGCCACGCTAAGGGCTCATTACTACAATAGAGTCCCTTCTCACACTGCATTCCCTCATTGCGAGAATGCTGAGAGGGCAAACAGAATGGACCTCCGTCATCTCATTCTGCGAGACGGTCATGCTCGCAAAAAAGACGTGACGAAGAGTGACCGGATTCGTTTTCCTGGAAAGTAATAGCATCCCAACAAAAACTTTAAATTCTTGGTATCTCAGAATTTTATATTTTTGGGTATACGTATTATTTTTAATTATATCATCATTTTATGGTATGTTCTATGTATTAAATTAAACACCGCTCAACATAACATAACATAAGCTCACGCCAGTTATCCCCGAAGGGTTAGGTTATAGAATATAGAGGTGAAATAGCGAACTACATTACCCACATTTCGCCGAGCTTAGTTCCGTCCCAGATGTGACAGTGGGTGAGCCTGTCGCCATATCGGGAACAAATTTCAAACTCCGGGATGATACTGAGTAGAAAAACCCAATACCACTTGACCCGACCCGGAGATTGAACCCGAGACACAGAACGGCAGTTGCACCATAATACAACTGTGCCACCGAGGCAGTTACCAAATACCATATTATTAGGAGCTGGATGTATACTCGTAGCTAGAGTCCCCAGGCTTCGCGTTATCAAAAATGCTTTTTCTCTTTCCAAAAAAAAAAAGAATAATCAAGGTAATTAATTAGTGCGTATTTAAAAAAAAAATGCATTTTTGCACAGCATTCGATTCGTACATTTTGATAATGGGCCAGCGCTAAGGTTGTTTTTGGCACTGAGCATATTAAAATGCCGTGTGGCTTAAGAACAGTACTACTCCATATTGTTCCCGTGGGTGTCGTAAAAGGCGACTAAAGGATAAACATTCTATGAGCATCACAAACATCTAATGCGATCGCCAACCCGCCTGCCAAGCGTGGCGATTATGCCAAATCCTCCCTTATCATGTGGGAAACCTACGTCCTGTAGTGGGCGTTTGTACAGTTGACTGGATGGATAGAAAAATAAATAATCTTGTTTAATAAATGTACAGTAGTTCCATCCATCCATCCATTTAGCCGAAAGACGTGCACTGCTGGACATAGGTCTCCCCCAAAGATCTCCAGAACGAACGGTTAGTTAGTAATCCGCAGTAGTTTAGTAACTTTCAAATAAAAACTATTTTTATTCGTACTTATATTGCATATTAAAAAAATTGCAATCTTGAACATTAGTTGAAATGTTATATCGTATATTATTTTATTTTAATCAAAGCAATTGTATGTGTTTACTAGTGTGTATGTGTGTGTACATGTGCACACACAGAAGAGAAATGTAATATCTACAAGCGCGCCAGTCCGGGAGCTCCGCACCTGGCAAGCTCATAAACTATGGCTACTACTATTTGTATACTGTTTGTTAGTCGATTCATTCTTACCTTTTTCCATGGACTTCTCGAATTTTAACGAGTTTCATGTAGTAGTTTCATTAATTCGCGTAATTAGTGGAACAATAAGTGGAAGTGAAAACAATAGTGGAATACATGATAGGAATAGGTCAGACTTAATTTTACATGGACAAGTTACAATGACCAATTAGCTTAATAATTGTCATCTGTTTCTTATAACAATTTTATCTTTAAAATCAAATAATATTTTTATTTTGAAAACTAATGGTTTATATATTTACATATTATAAAATAAGCACAGTCTGTCTATCGCTCTTAATGCGATAAACTCAAAAATGTGTTGTGTATTCTCTGCTATCTGTATGTGAAACCGAGGCAGGGCGCTAGTATTTCTATAAAAACAAAAAAAAATTACAATTCAAACTGTTAACCTATGGCCAATGCACGCCCGAGAGTATTTTTTTTAACTACTAAAATACAAGTGTCCGATGCCTCGTCTACCGCGCTAAATATACACTATCCGCGAGGTAGGTGCATATCTATAACGTTCAATCCGATCCCGTCCCGCCGGAAGTCAAGCGACGGCCTGGTGAACCACCGTTGCAGGAAGTCAAACGATGGCTTGGTTAGCCACCGCCGCCCTAACTCAAGCGACGGCTTGCTTAGCCACCGCCGACGGCGATGGCTTCGTTAGCCACCGCCGCCGGAAGTCAAGCGACGGCTTGGTGAGCCGCCGTCGGTAGTAGGGCGACAACAAAATGTTTTAATACTCAGATTAGTCTTTCGTACTCTCTCAGGCGATACTAATGCCGTCGTATAATACTGTACATAGTGAAAATCGAACTACCCACAATCATTGGAAAATGAAATTATTTAAATCGATTTCCATTGTAAGCGATAAATTTAATTACTATTGACTGGATAATGTTAAAAATATTTGAACAATACAAAACATTCATTTTAATAAAGCGAATATCATTTTATTTTAAAATCTCGAACTCGAATGAAACTCACTCACTGATTGCCGTGGTAACGTGGGGTGGTTCGGCAAAGGGGTGGGCGCTACGGTGCCTCGTTAGCACAGGTGCGCGCCGCAGGTGACGCTACCCCCAAAATACAATTTTTACTTTCGCACGTAATTGGAAGCTAAAACTTAAGTTATGCCTGCAATATGTCCTCGGCGATCGAACGTGATTTATTTATTCAATAAATTCACTGAAAC
Source organism: Samia ricini (assembly GCA_014132275.2). NCBI lineage: Eukaryota > Metazoa > Arthropoda > Insecta > Lepidoptera > Saturniidae > Samia > Samia ricini. The sequence continues at coordinate 18,445,405 of AP028158.1, forward strand.
GATAAAAATGGGTAAATTATATATTGTTTGATAACGTAGTGATCTATTAATTATGTGGGTAAAAATGAAATGTTTTCACTAACTTAAATATGTTAATTGTTTGAAAGTTATGGTGTAAAATAATAAATAATTTACAAATTTATAATTTAACCGAACGTTTTGATTATTGAATGAAGAAACAGGAGTTATATTGACTACGGTGAGAAGGAGTTGTGTTGACTAAAAACTCGTCACGGTGCACGACTCTATGGAGAAGTGAAGTGTCTTGTATTCGTTTTGATGTTATTATTACATAAACAATACATATATGAAAGTTTGAATTTGATTACCTAGTAAACGAATAATATCTCTATTTCGTACAATAACTTTCAAAGTCAGGATAGTTTCGATTTACAGTAAGAGATGGCACTTTAGGAAGAAGAAGAAATAAAATAATATAGTGTTAGAAGTGTTCTTGTAGAAGTTGTGTAATGGCCTAGATACTTACACTAAAATCGTCTAAATACTGCAAGCCAAATGAAGAGACAACGATACTTGTGTGTTTTTTAGACAAATCTTTATGCCTAACCGATGATTTTCCCGTGTAAATTACAAACGTAACTTACAAGGTATTAAATCTCTACCCACCCTGGATATGTAATTGGATGAGGAAGGCGTATATCAGGTGATCTAAAGATTTATTACCACAATACGGTACTGTACAGATGATTTCTATGCGTTGAGGTTACCGTTCGCTAGCACTCGAGCGTTCCATTAACCAGACGAGAGCAGTGTTGCCAGGTTTTATTATTTAAACTCCCGTGAATCTGTGAATACTATTTTCAATTGCGATAATTCAGTATAGGCAGCACTTATCTATATCCTACAAATTTCAAAGGCAACACTTTAGTTTGTTAGCTGATTGAACCGATTTGACTGTTTTTTTTAAACAAGAGGGGAATTTTTTGTTACAATTTTAGTATATTATATATTTTTATGGTAAATAATTAGGTATGACAGCAATAGTAAATGAACCATTAAAACCACATAGCCGTGTCAGCTCGTATGTGGAGCAAGGTCACAGGGTTCACGGCGAGCATGCGCCTTGTGTCTCCCGCAGGTGTAGAGCAGTGGATCCTCGACTCGGAGAGAACGATGGGCTTATAAGGAAGGTGTGAAACTGTGGTAAAAGACCGTGCTTCCCATCCAGGGTTGTTACCCATGCGGTGATAAGCGCCTCCGCATCCATCATCTGGACGGTTATCACGGAGGCAGGTTGTAATAATAGCCTCCGCTTTTTTTCCTTTCGCGTGCGACTCTCCCACGTCGTATCGCAGAAGAGTGAGGCGATCTCTCCCTTCTCCTTCCATCGTCCTCTTACCGATTCGAGCTTACAAATTAATATGGGAATGAACTTAAGCTTTTTATAAACTTCTACTTAACACTTAAAACTAATTTACCTGGTTGAAAATTCAAGCGCAATCGATCCTTATTAAAACTAAACATAATTTGTTTTTCTTTTTGTAATTATAAACTAAATTGATCCTTATATATTATATACACGAAATCTGAGATGATTTCGTCTGGCAGCACCGGCGTCAGGCGTCACGCCGAGCGCATTCCTCGGGCACACCTGTTACCTCTCACGCCAGCGCCTGCTGTTTCACTAACGCTTACCAGTACACCACATGTTTACACTTATACAATATAGTTACGTTGAAACACATTATTAACAAATCATACATTGTGACGTCACTATCACTTAACTCCTCTAGGGTTGGGTAAGGAACCGTCTAAGAACGTACCTTCACATAGACCCTCTTCGTGTTGCTTAGCTCTGGCTTGTAACCAGTGGCGTAACTATAACATCTGAGGCGCGTGGCAAATTAACTGGATGGGACATGAGTAAAAATTGTCACGTTGTAATTTGATTTTAATAAAACAGTAAAGTAATCAGTAATTTAAATATTTAGTCATATGTAACTTTACTTGTATTTATAATCTTTACTAAATTTAGTTTAAAATGTTAGAATACTTCTGAACTCGTGGCTTCGCGGGCCGGGGCCCCCTAGGACTGGGGCTCGTGAAATTTTGCCAGCTATAGTTTCGCCACTGCTTGTAAGAGTTGGTAGTCTTGTGATTCTATAATTTATTTTAGATGACAAATATAAAAAACGATTAGTTTCCTTTATTTAAATTTCCTTACATGATACAATCGAATTTGAATTTATACAACACACAAGCGAATTTATAATGACACCAACGACTCATAGCGAGATTTGGATTAACTTTAAACTTGATGATACATGATAAGGATAAGGCTCAATGCAAAATACCTTATTAAACTTACTCTCGCAAGAGCCGAACATTTTAAATATTAAATTCAAATTCAAGATTATTTTTTTCAAAATTTGCCGTATTTCTTCATATTTGTTGTATATTTTCTTAAAAGTACTAAAATCTGCATCTAGCACATCCCTGGTGTGGATAAATAAAACTCCCTCACCGGATAGGTGATATTCAATGGGTATTTTTACTAGTAATTTTAAGTTGCTTTTTTCTTTAGCAGGTTAAAAAAAACATGAACCAACCATTTGAGACACGTGATACGCGTCTGACGTTAATCGAGCCTATTTTGAATTTTTAAACACATCTTAAGTGTGCTTTCTATGTGTATACGTCACTAAGAGTTCTAGCCGCGTGGCCGCCGACGGCTGGTCGGTTTGGCCCACGCGTTTCCTGTCTTTGGTTCACGTTACAAGATAACTCTTTCGTTCGAAGCCATTCAGCTCTCTTGTATATATATCTTCAACTTTGGATTCGGGGAAATCTCCATGGTTGTTTTTATAAGTGGTTAATATTGATGCCTAGTCATATGTATTTTGGATTTGCAGCCGATATCCAAATACCCTGGTTAATACTAGATATATTGGCAATTTATTTTTAAAAGAGTTAGGTATTCATCCGTACTTATTTACGACCACTTTTTAATACAGGTAGTCACAGATACGGCAGTTAGTAGGTTGTCAAAAATTGCAACACATAAACATATTCAAGATATTTATTTTTCACACACGATCATAACGCACAACAAGGTAATAGTGTCAAATATAACGTGTACGCTACTTTTTATTTTTTCTTATTCTGTTAGTATACGTTTGATTTTCGGAAATCAAACATACTTTCTACACGAAAATTTCATACAAGAGTTTCAGAAAAAAAAATTAATAAATATTTTTCTTCTTCATCACAGATGGAGGCGAGAGTGAAGGAAGAAATAACCGATAAAGAATTTACAACCAACGCAGTTTCATCATCGGATAGGAAAAAAGGTATGTGAATTGGTTAAACTATTCTTTTATTGTTTCAATGTAAAGTGAATGCTATGTGACCACACAGTCTAAATTAAAAAAAAAAAACAGTAGCGAAACAGCATGATATCAAAATTATCAGGGGGTGCTTGGCGCAATTTCGGTTTGTCATGTAGTCGTCCTTTTTTTTAATTCATTATCTTGCAGTATTTGACTATATATTGTTTAATTTTGGTGGCATTTTACGTGATATAGTGGAGTTATGATGCAAAGGTGTAGTGAAGTGAAAATAATGACACGGAGCGTGAATTCTGAAATGTCCCACTTATTCCCGTTGTGGTTGTAAGTTGTAATAGAAGGCCGCCATTTTCTTACAACCATTTATTGATGGTGTTCCTAACGTCTGACTTGGCTGCATGGTCTACTAGTACCTTTGCCTTTTCCTTAAAAAGAAATAAATGGAACAAAAAAAATCAAAATTACCAGTCCATACTGTCATGGCGGCTTGTGAAGCCTTTCTGCATCTAAATAAACGTCGTCTTATCCCGAAATTTGATGTGTTCCAGTAACGCCATTCATGCGGGTGTTAAAACTAGCGTATGGTGTTCTCGATCCAGCCAGAAACAATTCCCAAGTGATCAGAAATTGTAGGATTGCGAGGTAATAGTGGAATTGAAGCCGATTGGACCACAACCACCGTACAATAAAAAAAACCCGTCATAATGCCTATGTTAAAGCCCTTCATGTGTCTTGGATCGGCAAGTTTATATCCAGACCTACCTAGAGGTTTCATTGGTGGTAAAAATGTTGGATAAAGTAAGATAAGGGAACATGGTGTTATGGTACAGGATGTTGTGATAAAGATAGAGAAAGGAATGCTTAATTCGTTTGGACACGTGGAGATGTTGGATATAAGAAGATTGTTGAAACAAATTTACAAGGCGAGTGTGACTGGACAGGATAAGGGTCGACCTAGGCGAACATATCTCGACCAGATCCAAGACCTTTTAAAGGAAGGACAGGTCAAAAGTATCCGTAACCAAAGAGCGTGTATGAAAGTAGAAGAAGCGAAAGAGGTGTGTCAGGATCATAGCAGGTGGAAGGATGAGGTCTTTGCCTACCCTTACGTAAACGTGATCCAGTATGATTGACAGTATAATGAAATGAATTGTAATACGACCAGATATCTGATACACCGAACTCAGTAACTATGACTGTTTTTATTTACAATATAATCCAGTCACTAAACCCACAAACTTCAGCTCCCGTGTTTTCAATCACATAATATAATGTAAATGGGTAAGTAGGTATTAGGTTCGTAATGTATATTGAAAATGTACCATTTCGAATCCATAGTCGGTGAGAACGGTCACATCTGACGCCCGATCATAATCTAACGGCGGCTCGTGGAGGCACGAACTGATGCCTGATCACTTAAGCATACGCTCTCTAGAAGAGATATGCGCGTACTTCATCAAAATACATATTTTTTACAATCCATAGTATTCGGTGTAAGCATACGTTTTACTGTTCAAGGATATTTTTGCTCCCCCTTTTAGCAAAGAGGGGCACCACATGATAAGCATAATATTAAGAAAAAAATAGAATTTTAAAGTAAAAATTACTTACGTAATCTGCATTTAGAACTCCTCCGTTCCCCAAAATAAGCAAAGTTTTGGATCCCCTTTTGACGCTTACGTAATGTATGAGGAACACCTTACCAGCGTAAAAATTACGCAATAATCGTTCTAGGTAATCCTATTCATTAAACAATGAAAAATGAAAAGAAATGAAGTTTTATTACATATATTGCTAGTGTGTAAAGTGTCATTGTATCACACTGGTAGCGGGTGCAAAAGCTAGATAGTTGAGGGTAAGAACACGTTACCTAGGGGTCGTTCGATCTATGGCTCTTTACGGGGCTCCGGTCTGGGCGGACAATCTGTCCAGACGGAACATCGCCGCTCTGCGGGCTCCGCAGAGGGTGATGTCGATTAGGTCGATACGGGGGGGGGTACTGTACGGTGTCGTTCGAGGCCGCGACCCTGCTTGCCGGCTCCCCTCCGTGGGACCTGGAGGCTAGGGCTCTCGCCGCCTTGTATAGGTGGTGCAGGGATCGTTCGGATAGGATGCAACGCCCGACGCCTCGAGAGATCGAGGCGCGGCGGGCGGAGCTCAGTATCTCGATCGTCCTAGAAGGGTGGGAAAGGCGGTTGGAGAATCCAAGCGCCGGGGTCGCTACAGTGGAGGCCGTTCGGCCCCACCTTAGGGACTGGTTAGGGAGGACTCACGGAGTTCTGAGTTACCGCCTTACGCAGGTGCTGACGGGGCACGGGTGCTTCGGCAGTTACCTGAATCGTATAGGAAGGGAACTCTCTCCGTGTTGTCATCACTGTGCCGGCGGAGTCGTCGACGACGTCGAGCACACGTTGGTCGTGTGTCCCGCGTGGAGGGAGTCTTTCAGAGACTTGGCGTCCGACGTGGGTAGGGTCCTCTCCTTGCCGTCGCTCGTGAGGGCGATGGTCGGGAGCTCTAGGGCTTGGGCGGTTGTCTCTTCCTGTTGCGAAGCCGTCATGCTCGCAAAGGAGGAGGCAGAGCGGGAGAGGGAGCGGGCAGCGCACCCGAACCGAGCGAGGCGTGTCTCACGCCGGGGCACCGGACGCAGCCGTCCGGGCGCCCGTCGAGGTCGCCAAGCCTCGTAAAATAATTTGACGTCGGACCTCCCGTGAGGTATGGCGTTGCCAGGGCCTCTGCAGAATACATGTATAATGTGCTCCGGAGGCCCTGGCATCTTTGCGCCGGTTAGGGACGTGGAGTGTTTAGTCAGTCGGCTGCGGCCAACCTGACACACGGACACCTAAGTCAATTGACTCGGTGTCTACGGTCTGTCGCGAGGATCACACGTGTGCGAAAAACTGGGTTTTTCGGCGCACGTCCGAGCGTTCAACGAGCAGATTTAAACCACGTTAAAAAAAAAAAAAAAAAAAAAAAAAAAAAAAGGGTAAGAACACGTCTTGGGCTGCCGTTGATGTTGACCATATAAGAGTTCGTTTTAGAGATCATTTGTTCTAATGCGGAATTGCCGTAAAATGCTATAAATAACGTCTACTTTTCTAAATGTTTAGGGCTGTGTCATGTACTATAACTTAAAAACGTATAAATCAAGCTCATTGTTTGATTTCTATATTGACACATGTGTCAATCAGCTCATTTGATCCGGCGCACCAGCAGTGGAGTGAATGGATGCGAGTTCGAGCCCACCTATCCAACTCTAAAGCCAGTCTGAGCTTTCGGTGAAGGAAAACATCGTGAGAAAACCATAACATGGTGGTAGGGCATTTACTAATAATGTCCGCCTGGGTAAGCTGCTACCCTCAAGTTTGAAAACCTGTCACCATATACCAACAGATGTATTCCGGTAGCATCACTTGAGAACTAGAACCTCCAGGCTTAATGTGTTTAGCATCCTAGACCACATCGTTATTTAACATCAGATGAGATTGTGGTCAAAGCACTAAGCCTATATCGTGTAAAAAAAATGTGTTCGCTTATTCTTGCCTAGTGAATTGAATCGGATGCATTACAATATACTACGTTCAAAGAGTCAAAACGGCTTTCAGGATTTTCAAATTGAAGGCAAGAGATAGACAAGCGAAGACTACATTCATACATAACTATGGGGTTGTTGATTATAGAAAAGTTTATATACATAAATAGATTGTATGTATGAGTTATGAAGAATGATATATGAGGGTGGTAGAGGAGAGTTGAAGAAGGAAACTTATTCAGCGGAGATTATTTACTATAAAATAAGTAAAGGAAATGATTTAATCAGGATCGTTCGATTTATGAAACTGTATGATTCCAAAATATATCCCGGTATGTATAATTTTGTTACAGTTTCTAGTCGCATCCAGTACTCATTTCTATTGTTCTGCGTCCGAAAACGTTTCTCTACGGCGAGTGTATTTGCCGAACGCTGTGTGTTTAAATTCTTAGTATAGAGCTTTGTCGTTTCGTGTTTTCCACGTTTATATCTATGGCGAATATGAAATACCGTTTTTCTTTGTAGATAATTATTTTGTTTTGGTATCTTTGGTTGTAAGTATTAATTTCAGATGTAATTTTGAAATACACGCAGTAATAGCATGTTGGCAAAAGATTTTTCTAATATCCAGATTGCTGAATTCCACCATTCCTAAGTTGCAATTCTTATCAAGTGTCTATTGGTATTTCATTCCACTGTTAGTTTAGAATATCGATTCAGGTGATCAAAAACATAATTTTACACTAGTTGTGTGCCCGCGGCTCCATCCGCGTTTCATATATTTTTCATTGTGTAATATGGTATATATACTTCAATTTTTTATACGGAACCATAATTATTTTTCATAATGTTTTTTTTTGCTAATACCTTAATGGTATTATATATTATATAATGGCAAATATATTCCTCACAAATTCATATACATGGCAGTAAATCGGATTTTATTCACAATTTCATGCGTTTTAATTTCTTTACGCGGAACCCTAATTATTAAAAAAAATGTACCCTAAGTTACGTGGAGTATCTTCAGCTATCTACCGAAAAAAGTTCCGTCAAAATCGGTCCAGCCGTTCCGGACGTTACCAGGAACAAACAGATAGACAAAAATTTAAAAAAATGTATTTTTGGTATAGGTATTGTATATACATTCACATCTATTTAGCAAAAAAAAATATTTTGTCATTACAACAGACACTTCAGTTTTATTTATTAGTATAGATTATGTTTTGCAAGTTTTTTTTTTTCATTTTGTGGCATGTAAACAGCCATTTAGTCCGCATCATGTTAAGTGATCATTCCAACTCATAACTGTTCATACATCTACCTCGATAGACTCTCTCCCAATTGATTATAAATTTTTTTAAACGAAGAACCCATTTTCGTATATTTTTTTTAAATTTGTATCATCGGATCGAATCCGGGACCCTCGGAGCGCGGTAACATTGAGTTAGTGGAATACAGCCCTTGCGGCGCGCGCCTTGCTGTTACGTTCTCACGGTGTTTATTCATATTGTTTGCTTTAAGGAACCGCCCACTCGTTACGCTTCGACCAACCTACCGGTGAATACCACGGACTATGTATTTACTGGATAAGAAATTGTATAATACAAGAATCCACCTATAGATACTCGTGTAGCTTATAATAGTTTAAAGGTACGATATGAGAAGTTACTCAGTTCTTTTGCGGGCGGAAGTAACGTTTTTGAAACGGAAACGTTGTTCAGAAATGTCCTCAATAGTGACTCAAAAAGATATTCGATTGATGAAGACGATACTTTGCGGAAATGCATTTTTTCTTACACTTTATAGGCTCAGTTCTTTAAACACATTCTCACCTGATGAAATGACGATGTGGTCCACGATGGTAACACACTAAGCCTATGTACTTGTTCTCAAGTGATGCTGCCGGAACACACCCATTGGTATTTGGCGACAGGTTTTCAAATTTGAGGGTGCTAGTAAACCAGGCATTATTAGAAAATACCCTACCACCATGCTATGGTTACCTCACTATGTTTCACCGAAAGCTCAGGCTGATTTTAGAGTTGGATAGGTGGGCTCGTATCCGGCCGCACTTTTACATTTTTTAATTTTTAGTATTACTCAAATTGTAAAGTATATTATCAATTTACGCTACTTATACTATACTTTAATATGACATACTTATTTTAGGTTTAATCTTTTTTTAGTAATGCCTGCGACGCATTGTTTTTTTTTCTTTAACCGTGCATAGAGGCACTCGTATTTTTTCGAACTGACTAAATGCTTTGATTGATTAAGCAGATTAGGCAGCATTAAGGCACTGAGCCCCCAAATGATAGCTAGCGAAGGGCACCAACAAAATGGTACGTAGCTCTGTTTGGTTTGGTACCGGTGATGAAAATTTAATGGAAAACAAAGTCACCCAGCGGTTAACATGAAATGTGATGAATGGGGTGCTAGAATATATAGTAAATTTAGTAATTTAATATATAGTTTAAGTAGATGTCCCATCCACCTTAGTACAATCCAAGTTAGGTAAATTATTCAAAGGCTCCACATCTATACGGAAAGGCTATGATTATCGATGCCCGTAGCCTAAACGATTACATGCAATATACTTTAATGTTTATAAATAAATTCATGTTAAGTTTTATTTAATTTTTAAAGTTTACCTAGTCAAAACACGGTCATCTCGATTTAGCTTTTTTGAAACATTAATTCGAATATATGTCGAATATAGTCCATTAATAACTGTCCTAAAATTATGCCAATGAATCAATGACGAGCGCTGTGCAGTCCAAACGACCACCCATCTTTTAAACACTACTCAGCGGTTTCTTATATTACACTCTCAAAGCTATCATCTCACTACTAATACCGGGATGCATAACTACCTTCTTCGAATGCGAAACCATATGCAGGGTTTTTCACTTTATCCACTGTAGCCTTGGGACAGTAGAATACGAAAGCCGTCCTGCTAAAATTATTTAAGGTGAATTTATGTGCACCTTTTTTATGTAAAACGTCTATTGGAGACTGTTGGGATCGTCCATGAATCGGAAAACATCACCAAATATCACAAGGGGTGCAGGGAGATATACATAGAGTGTACGATTTTCAAAATTATGTTATACCTCTACATGTAAAGAAAATATTTTGATAATTATTATGATAGGTATAAAGTACATGTGGGGTTTAATCTATGGCGAAGGGGGTCATAACTTTATTGAAAACATCACGTGATCACGCCAACCCCAACAGCATCCTGAATGTTGCAGCAGACAGGTGGGATAGTCCCATACTGGGACATTGAGTACACCTACATACCACTGTGGCGTTATAAAAATACATAATTCGTTTTTGTAAATGTTGATGTAAGAACTAACACTAGCTAAGTTGTATTAATACTAACCAAATGGACTTTTGTCTGAAATAAAGGAATTTTATTTAATTTTTTTATTAATCGGCGGCCCCTTCGGTTTCAATAAACAAATTGATATTGAATATTGTAACCGGGCGTAAATAATTAACTAATTAAAAGACGTAGTGGAGTAGGTAAGAACAAAAAAAAATGTATGTCGTAAATATCTTTGGTTTCAACCAGTCTCGTAGTAGGGGCGAACGCAAACTGTTTTTGTTCAGTCACTCTCCATTTCCCGTCACGTGTTCGAGACAATACGATTCCGTAGATTTTAGTGTTGTGACACGCCTATCGATATTCTTATGACTTATATTAGGAAAACTAAATACAGTTCAATTAGAAAAATAATTGTCCGTCTCGTGACACATGGCAGATATGAAACATAAAAGTTGATGGTCCTATCTAGTAAAAAGAAATAAAGATGCAAGTAAAATAAATAATATTGAAAAGTGTAAATACAAAGTGTGTATAGAAGCTATGCACTCATCAAGTATACTGAAGTATAAAAGAATAAACTCACAAAAAAATATAAGAAAGTCGAGGGGATGTTATAGAGGAGACATTATTGCAAGTGAGTTTTACTGCAAACGTGGGTTTGCATTTTCAAATTATAAATATGTGGACTACCACAAATTATTACTAATAATTTACAGAGCACTTTATATTTAAGCATAATAATATTTAAATGAATATTTCTGTAATTTCACATAGATAAAGTGGTGACGAATAAAGATCATTTATTCCAAGTTTTACATACTTAGGCCACGGTCACGTAAAATACTTATTTAAAAAAATATTGGCACTGGAACATGTAAATACAACAAATATTATGTGTATGGTTATTGGGTTCCTATGCAACAATTTACAATGTTTCCATTTATTACTGCACCAAAAAGTTTAAATAAGTTATTACCTATATCCTCCTCAGTTAAGAGTCTCTAACTAATGTAATTTTAAGAAATAACCAAACTCTCGCTATACGCCTAAGTATGTGGGAAACAAAGCTCGCATGAGATGCCTTAAATAATGTATCCATAATTATACATCGATGTCGATAAAAGCTAATGTGGTTAGCGTCTCACTAGCCTGCGGGCATATACGAGTGCGGGCGGCATTGCGAGAGACGTTTAATTCTACGGACGAACTCTGATTATACCAGGGTTTTAGAAAATTCGATACAAACGTTCATAGTATTTAGTGCATGGGTTAGACATACTACCAGAAAACAGTTAATTGATAGACTGATAGACTGGAATTGAAAAAAAAAAAAAACATAAATTATTTCATTATCAAACTCCGTTAACCTGAAGAGCTTTGACAGCTACATAAAAATTTGGAACAAGGACAGCACTCAACTTACAACTGAAAATTGTAGTTAACGAAAATTGTTACCTATATTGAAATTTGCCCTGACTAATTTTGATCCTGAACCTAATCCTGACTGTATAAAAAAAGCTAATTTACAAAACCCATGTACCTATTATTTGTAAGTTGCATGATGGAAATCGGACCTCATCTTAGAACCAAAGAGTAGCCACGGCTTTCTGAATCTGAACTGGCTGAAAATGATTCTGAATCTTTTGTCCGAAGTAGATTTGACAGTATCTATGTTATTATTGGTTATTTTTTAGCTAAGGGCCATTTCACTCCTTGAATTTATAATAGTATAAAGCACGATGGCGGGCTAGCGCCTGCATGTAGAACAATATTCAATTATTAGACCTAGGTGGTATTTTTTGTGGGAAATGCCTTCCAGAGAGATTATCTCCCGGATTAGAGATGCCAGGGTGGAATACCCACTAAACAAAAACCTACCGCTGCCTTCCTGTATGACACGGGATTGGCAAAGCATACTTCGCGTCACCCCAGCGACAGACCCGAAATAGACCATTGCCTTTATCCCACTGGGGTGGGCATTCCTCCATCTCCTTTCTTAACTGCCAGCCACATAGATCCCGCCCCACTCTTCCTTGGGATCTTGTAAGGACAAGAACTCCGGAAGAGAGGGAGACCTAGGTGGCCTAGAGGACATAAATTCTTGTCTATTTAAACGGAACAGACTGTGAACGGTATGGCGGTCCACTACCTCGGTTGATTTCTATACGCTTAGGATGTTGACTGTTCCTTGGATACGAAAACCTATAAGGCGAAATGAGTTGAAAGTAACCGTGTAATTTATCAACCTTGTCAGAACTTAAAAAAGAACCACAATTACGTCATTTAAATACTTACCTTAAAAGATTAGACAATGTTAAATACTAGCATAGTCGCGAATATTAACATAAAAATAGTAGGATGTGATCCGAGATGGTAAATACATCTATTTGTAGCAACCATGCATGCTTAGGTTTTTGAATATAATTTTTGATCCATTAAAATACCAAATATGAGGGGCCGAGTTGCTAAAAATCATGTAATGATAATGTATGTACCATTTTATAAGTTGATTTTTTTTTGCAATAAATAATATCATTATCCTTAAATTTAAGAGGTACTATGAAGCAAGCTATAAGTGTACCAGATGGGTATTGAAAAATGCCATAACACCATAAAGCACGATATTTTGTTAGCATATTTTTACTCCGCATTTTTGTTTTGTATTAGTTATTTAATGACATAATCCAAGGGATTGCGCTTGCGATATTTTGTATTCAACTTCATTACTTATACTCTATATTATTTTGCAAAACAATATTAATCACTAATTATTTACTAAAACCTGACCAGAGAGCAGGGCTATGATATAAGTAAAGATTCACGTAAATTGTATAAGTAATTGGCAAGTTACAAGCAGAAGAACGAACTCACATATAATAGAGAGATGCTGCGTGTTTTATACAAAATTTAGTATTTACGTTGACAGAATGAAAAGCGACCATTAAAATGTAATAAATTATATTCCCTAACATTTAGCGAAGCTTTAGAGATACTAGAGTGTCCTACGAGATAAGTGTACGCGATAAATCATGCTGTCGTTTGCCGTTAACATCACCAAACGACCGGTCTCTCGCTGCATGAGAAGAGTCAGTTTTAAAAATTAATTTTAACGGGGCGAAAAAATTTAACCCAAGCTGTTGAGAACGTTTTTGAACATTGTTCCAAACGAACGTTGTTTCGGGATATCGATAATTTTTTCTCGTTCCTGTGTTCTCCTGTAAATTTAACAAAGTCGAGTAAAGCCACGCGCCGATATATGTATAGCATAAATATGATAACCGCAGAATATTTTCGAGCAGTAATTGTGTAGGCGAGATGAAAGCGGGGCGCCCGGGGCTAGGTGTCGCCTGCCACGCGCACCGCACTCTATAACGACTAGGGGCGTGACACAAATACGTATCGATATTTTATCGATGTCCAATATTATATTTTGTAAGTATAAATGTACATAAAATACAATTTGACACTACGCGAATGAAATTGTGGATACAAGTCACTCTATTCCTGGATATAAATATGAACGAGCCGTAAGGCGTTTCATGCGATCTGGTATCATATATTACTTTTTATGACTTACTGATTGATTCGTGTAGATTTTTTATAAAAAAAACTACGAGTTATCTAATGAAATGTTATTGTGATTGTTTTAAAATATCGATAACAACTTAGCATGTAAAAACTTATCTCTAGTATCGTCGTGCAATGGAGAGCGCGTGTCCTACGCAGGCAGCTCTGCCGCGCCGGCCGAATCGCACTTGCCACCACTAGCTTTTCGACAAAACTTTTATTTATTCTGTCACCGACAGTACACTCAGCTTTTTCTTTGATGTATTATTATATAAATATGACAAATTATTGTTACATCGAATTATACTGTTATTATGTTTATTTATAGAATTATCGTAATAAAATTATAAAAATATTATTAACGTATTTTTAAACATGCTCTACAAATAATTATTATGAGGGTGTATTAATTAGCGGAATGTTTATTTATTAATACGTCAAATTGAAGGAAAAATACGCCATTCGTAAAATAAATGATTTTATATTTTCTTCCTGACAAGGGGCTGGTGAAGGGGTAAAAATGTAAAAAAATAGGCCTATAGAATACTTGAATGCCCTCTTTATAAGGTGACACAAACATTGCCTCAATACTTCTAGGAAAATAGCCTCATTTTGATACAACGTCGTATGAAAACTTCTGTGGATATCACATTGACAGTTGACATTAATTAAGAGGAAAAGTTCTCGCTAGGTGAAGGTCGCGGGAATCCGCATGGCGCAAGACCGGTCTCTGTAGAGATCTTTAGAGAAGACATATATCCAGCAGTGGACGTCTTTCGGTTGAATGGATGGATAGAGATTCATATGGAGATATGAATATGTGGACAGTTGCATACAGCAACTTTTTCTATAAGTACTATAAATTGATAGGACGCTGAATTAATGTACTTTATTGTAATGGCGTTTTGGAATTATAAACGACATGATGTTCACCAAATAATAAACAATTTTCTAACTAATATTATTGATGTACATTATAACTAACAGTCCCCCTAAGCGTTCCAATGCCATTGAAAATATTTTTTTGTCATGAACTTTCGCGGACGTATGCAGGATAAGTCACTAAAGTTTCGAGCATAATAAACGCATGAATAGTTTAACAGTGTATGCAGGACAAACATACACTAATTTATATATATAGATTAGATCTAAAATTTAAATGCATTGTATCATAATGCCAAATTATATGTATGTATAACGTAAAAAAACATTATTATTATGCCCTATTCCCAATTCCCAATTCACTTGGCATCGGTGCAATATATTTTAATCTTTCACAGGGATATCCCTATCAGCCGTCATTTCTACATTTTCTCCTTTTGCATTCATAAATATTGCTACACGCATCTTGGCATCTTCACTTCACTTCTTACACACTCCATCCATCTTTCCTTTAGACTTCATCTAGCCATCCAAACACCATCCTGCATAGTCATACTTCTTTTGTCACATACGATTCGTCTCTTTTCAAAATATGTTCATACTAAGACAAACGAGATTTTCTATCACTGGTGCCACTTTAAAACGTACTCTAACATACTAATTCCTTATCTTGCCCATTCTTGTCCACATATCTATCTCAACATTTGCATCTCAGATGAATGCAGTCGTTTATAATCCATCTTTTATATGCCCAACACTCCGATCCATACATTATGACAGGTAATAAAATCTATCTATTCAACCGGAAGTCGTCCTCTGCTGGATGGATATAAGTCTTCCCCAAAAGGGGTGATTGCCATAACCCCCACGCTTAGAAGTCGGGTTGGCGATCGCAGTAGGTGTTTGTGATACTCAGAGGATGCTGCTGTCAATCCCCTGGTTTATCCCTCAGGTGCCTTTAACGACTCCCACGGGAAGATATGGGGTGATACTATTCTTAGCCGGTACCACACGGTAATGACATAAAAAGGAAAAATAATGACGTCAATAATAAAGTAAAAATTACAATTGCAAAAATGAAAAGTTGTTAATACACAAAACAAAAATAAAATCCACGAACTGTTCGTTTCGAGATAGTGATGTGTCCAAACAAATCGAAAGCGTTCAACAATGGGTATCGATTCGATAATGCATAAACAGGGGCCGATGTGCGCGAGCACGGAATCTATACACACAGTTCAAACAGAACAAGCGCTATGGTGTCGTTCGACTTATAAACGTTTATACAGACTGAATTTTAACTGCACGTAATTTTTAATTTGCTTATTTACACACAGAGCTCAACCAAAATTAACTAAAAATCTTTGGTACATTCTGAGCACATCACCTTATGTCTCTAATTTGGGATACTCGTATATCGGTTAGTATTCGCGTTTTAATTTTGTTAGCATTGCGTACTGACATGACGTATTTGGAGTCCGCGTGGTAAATAAATCGTTCGATGAAATTTGTTAGTGCGTGCTAACCTTAACGATTGGTTACTAAAGGAATATAGCAACAGCCTTATACTCAGCTTGTACAGCTGTATACTCACGGCTGCGCCCGCATTTCATATATTCTTCAATGCGTTTTAATGCTTTTTATACGGAACCCTAATTATTTTCCTAAAAATATTTTAGTACTAAGGTAAAGTGAAAATAATTTTGACATTACAAACAGACACATCAAATTTATTTATTAGTATTAAATAATAGTTTTTTATTAATGCTTTTAGAAAACTGCACTTTATATAACTATTTTCACTGTGTATGGCCAAAATATTACTTGATATCTTTTGATGTGGGTAAAATTCAATTTGAAGAAATAAATAAAGATAGAAAGAAATATTGAAACACAGTGAGATTGTGGTTCAAGCACTGATATCTCAAAACTAATAAATAAAATTGAAGTGTCTGTTTGTAATATCAAATATATTTTTTTACTAAATATATATGAATGTATAATACGATAACTATACATTTAATTTTTCAAATTTTGGTCTGTCTTCTGTTTGTAATGGGTAATCTCCGGAACGACTGGACCGATTTTGACGGGACTTTTTTTTCGTAGATATTACGAAATTACTCCGGGTAACTTACTACTTAGAGTACTTCTAATTTTCGAAAATAATAGGTTTCTGCGTAAAAAAATTAAAACACATACATATTTGAATACAATCCGATTCAATACACAGTTTTACGGGTAAGTGCTATAATTTATGAGAAATATTTTTACTTTATCTTAGTACTAAATTTTTTTAAAGAAAATAATTAGGGTTCCGTACAAGAAAAATGAAAACGCACTGAAGAATATATAAAATACGAGCGCAGCCGCAGGCACACGGCAATACGTACATATATAAAAAATCTTAAACATAAATTCATTCTTCAATAAGTAAGTCTGTATTTAAGATACTAAACAAATATTTATTATTGTTTGTTTACAGTAACACCTGGCAGCAAAGAACACGTCTCTACGGAACAAGAAGAACCCAGATCGTCTCCAACCCCTGGACCTGTCAGCCCTCAAAACAATGGAACAACAGGTAATGATAATTTTAATAGAGATTATTTACTTAATGGTTAGTCAAGTGCAATAACCATTACGGAAAGTTAAAGTTACCTGTCGAAAATCATCATCGTAATACTATCGATCTAATAATCCAGTAGACGCTTAATTTAATGTAGCTTTGAATTCATACCTAAATCACGGAATTGGGCGTAAATAACATTCTTTAAGACTGAGATACGGCGTTCTGCTTTAGTCGTGAAAGAGACGTACGTTTGATAAACTATAAGCCAGCAATATGTGCGTAAATGCATTTTTCTTTATGGTCTCGTTTCAATTTATTTAGTGAAGCGCTAGTGTGTGTTGTTGAACAGAGTAATTATAATTTGTTTCGAACGTTCAAACTCGAACGTGTCACATTAATATCGTCGACCGACGGCAACGCCAACCGCGTTCAATCAGATCTTTTAGCCTTTACAGTTGGTCTAAATAACTGCCTACTTTATCTCCTGGTTAAACCACCACCCGTTCTCTTCTTCACTAATATTTCTTATTTGTCTATATAAAAAAAAAAAGAAAAACTTTAGCTTTGAATCCTTTCATAAGTACATTGAAACGCATGATTTATTATTATTTTTGAAAAATAAACTCTGGAAGTTAAATCTTACTGTTAACATAAATAGTCATATTTCGTAATGGCCGCTGAAAGGGAATTGCATCTACTTATGTCAACAATAACAAATTTAACAAAGAAAAGAAAACACAAAGAAATGCAAGATTTTGAACAAACGGTACAGATATAAATCACTATGTATTTAAGGGTTTATGTAGATTGTGTCAATCAATTCAGGAATTAAAACTACCCTATACCCTATCTCGGTCAAGATGTATGCAAAATTTCATGGTAATCGGCCGAGTAGTTATAACTTAAAAACGTAACAAGCAAATTCGCATTCACATCTATAATATTAGTAACTTCCTTTATTCTAAATCGTCAGTTTTGTGTATCAACTAATAAGAGTTTAGAATTGTGAAGTTATTATGTAATATTAGCAATATGTTCTTTCACAGCGACATTATCGTCAACAGAGTCCCTCTCGCCTCCACTGCCGGACGGCTCGAGAACCGGTCCAGCGCTGCAACGCCTCCGGAGGTTCCTCTCGGCACTCCAGCAGTTCGCCAGTGAAGTCAGCACAGACACGGGGGAGAGAGTCCGTCAGTTTATCTTCAATCTAGTTGTAAGTCATTATTCCCTAATATTATTTTAAGATGTCAAAGCTAAACCTAGCTCCATGATCAGTTCCTTCAAATATCCTAGTCATTTTCGCCGTGTAGAATTTATAAATAGATCTTGTAACAGCGGAAGGTAACTTCTTCATATCCTGATCGTCATCAGTATATCATTGTATAGTTCGGTTGAAGAATGATTATACTTCCTGATACTACCTGGTACATATACTACCTGATTATATTAGGAACTTGGTTTAAAAAGGATCTGCAGTAGCTTGTTTAAAGAAACACATTCTTAAACGGGTTATTTTTTTTATCCCCTACACCTCCAATCCAGTCGTTTCAATTATTTGCTTGGCATAAAATTTGCGATCGTTTTTATAGTTCTTAAAATCAGTTGAACTGTACGACTATTTTATACATAGATGAAGCTAACCAACCATATATGATCACCAGGCAGGTACGATCAATATAGAAGAGTTCCAGACTGGGGTCCAGGAGAGTACGAACTACCCTCTGCGGGCATCCGTGCCAGGTTTCCTACGAGCGTTGCTGCCATTAGCGCAGAGAGACCTACATGCTCACGCTCGCCGTGCCAAACAGGTTGGCAAGATATCAACGCCAAAAGATGCTTTATGGTTACATACTATTTAATCACAGTTTTAAGTACAAATTAAATAACAAATATGATATTGTAAACTTTAAAATCTAATTGGAGTAATCTAATCAGTTATGGATATAAGAATCGAATAAAAAATAAGTTTATCTAAACGATTATTCAAACGCACATACCAAAAACAATACGCCGTAATTCAAATAAACACCTAAAAATAAGATTCATCTTTATGGACACTCTCAGGACACACATTTAAAAATCAAATGTCCGCTTCAATCGCTTCTCAAAACACACGCAAAAATCAAATCCTCTCTTCAATCGCTACACAAAACACACATTCCGAAATCGAATCCTCTTTAAGCACAACTCTAAAGACACATTCAAAAATAGAATCCGGAATAATAAAGACATATTTGTCCATGTTCAGACGCCGCTCCAATATATCAGATCTCATGAACACCTTATCCTGGAGGCTGGTGGTGACAGTAGCGACATCTTCGCTCCCCAACAACCTGTTACAATTGAAACTGGTATCAAGAGGCGGGCCAGTGATCCGTGAGTGTTTACTTAATTAATTTACCAACAACGTAGATATATGATTAAAGGGCTCAGTAAATGTGGGATGGTTTTTATGTTTGTTTCAAAATAGCGGTGGTCCGAGGGAAGGGGTCGTAGGGGTATGACCCTGCCTTGCCTCTCCTCCGAAAATCGTACACATAAAATTGTCATTTTTTAAGTGGAAAGTTTTTTAGCCTCGCTGAGTGAGCGATTTTCGGTATAGGGTCAAACTTGTAGATTCACGTCACCTATGACGTCAGCTTTTAGTGACATGCTATACTCTGTCAAATGTTAGATGGCGTTTAACTGGATGCTGTTGTGTTGCCACATCAAAAGTATTTTCCCTTAAATGGCCAAATAAACTGTTCGAGTTACGAAACAATTATTTCTAAATTATTCCGTTGGTTGTCTAAATGAGTAATCAGACTCAGAATTGTGGTCCGTGTATTATTAATTTCACTCTTTAAAAATACTTTTTTAAAGTTTTCACTTCTATCGGCAGTCCCCATGGCTGCCTAGTTTTTTTTTTAAATTAATTATTTTACGTGAGCTTTAAATTAATTACCTGCTTAAAACTAAACTTCTTGCTTAAAACATAAACAATGAAATAATAATAGGTAGACATTGAAAATAATTTCAAAAAATGCGTGAACCTTAATAATTCAGCTTATTTTCTCCCAATATGATCCCCCCTCCGAAGTATGTGACTTTGTATGTGACCGCGACTTCTGCCTAGACTTCAGCGTTTTGCTTTAAAAACACAAATCGTAACCTAAAGTTTAAATCCACTGTGATAGCAAGATATAATAAACATTGAAATATAAGTTAACATCAAAGAATATAATAAATAGGCAAAAATAAACAGTTCATTACTTCTTCTTTTCTGTTTTAATAAATCGGTTAATACCGATTTTCTTTTGTTTTTTTTTTGTATTTAGAGATTTAGTGTTACCAATAGAATCAAAAAAAAATTGAATAAAAAAAATAGACGATTATTTGTTATTGTAAAAAAGCATAGAGTAATAATACGAAGAGCGATATTCTCATACAAAGACACGCTTAACGTTGAAGGTTATAAATATATATGTGTGGGTGACACGGAAATACGTAAGCACCGGCACGTGACAAAAGACGGCCGTGGCCTTTTGAGGACTTCGAGGACTTTGAGGACTTCAATGGCTTCACTTCGTGTCTATGGCTACTGCCGATCTGAGTGTTTCAATTCTATGTAAATACATTTATATTTACGGACAGCAAGTGTGCCGTGTATCAGTTATCGTCAATACGGCGATCCATTAGCGTGGCCTGTTACACACGGCTTGATTCCTTCTTACAAACGATTCTTTTTTGTCTACTACACACATCAAAATTTAGAACAATATGTGATGTATCTTTCACTCTAGCTCATTGAATTTCACCTATTTTAATACGTCCACTGTGTGTCGATGATTTTAGTCTATAATTTTCCCACCCGATAGTAGGTTACATATTATGTACATTTTACAATAAAGCTGTATTAACATTTAAGGAGAAATTATCTACATCTATACTAATAAATAAAATTCAAGTGTCTGTTTGTAATGGCAATTTTTTGTATTAAATGGATATGAATGTATGTACGATACCTATACCAAAAATACAATATGAAAAATTTTTGTCTATTTGTTCCGGGTAATCTCCGGAACGGCTGAACGAATTTTGACGGGACTTTTTGTGCTATATAGCTGTAGTTACTCCGGGTAACTTAGGGTACTTCTAATTTTCGAAAATAATTATGATTCCGCGTAAAAAAATAACTCCAAAAAAAAAGAAAGTCTTATCCAATGCACAGTTTTATGGGCAAGTGCTTCAATTTATGAGAAATATTTTTACTTTATGTACTTAGTACTAAAAAAAAATTGGGGTTCCGTATAAGAAAATTAAAACACAGTGAAGAATATATGAAACGCGGGCGCAGCCGCGGGCACAAAGCTAGTTTAATATAAATATAAATATAAAGATAGTTGAAGTTATAAGGTGTAACTTAGGCTACTTATAATTTACGAAAATAATTATGCTTCCGAGTAAAAAAATGAAAACTCACGTAAGTGTGAATGCACAATTTTACTGCGAAGCATTTGAATTTTTGAGAAATATCTTTGATTACTGTTAGAACCGAAAATAATTTACGTTTTGCATGAAAAAAACAGGGTCCGTTCTTTTGTAATGATTATTTGAAAAGTATATTACGTAGAGATTAATTAATTGGAATAGAAAATATGATACGCCGAATATTTTTCATACGTCAGAGTATCTATCCTCACGTTATCCTGACTCGGGTAGGCAGCAAGACTCATTACCTCTATATGGAACCTCTTCAATAAATACTTTCATGACTTCAAACGCTTTTTAATTTCGTAAACTCAATATATATTTATATTCTCTCATAATATTACTCATACAAAATCAAAAAAATCTTTATTCAATTTAGGCTCTAAGAAGGCGCTTATTAAAGTCAAAACACTACCACCGGCTAGGAAAATAACCCAGTCGAGAAGAGCGCAGGCAAGAAAATCGATCTGGTTCCTATTTTTATAAGTTCAAATATATACATATTATTTTTAAAAAAATAACATCATATCATAACAAATCATCGTTACAAAATAACAACCACTGTTAGCAGAAGCACAGAGAGTGGGTTAATTCCAGACATCACTATCTTTCACGTAATCCACCCTGTAATAATATATTGAAATTAAAGGTATTATGTTAGGTATACTGTTAGTCCGTGCCCCCCTTACCTATTGTATTGGGGTACTTCGGTCTCACTAATACAATAGGTAAGGGTAGTGCGTAAATGCATTTCCCCCCGTTAAAAAAAAAAAGGTATACTGTTAGTAATAAAAAAATACAAAATCGAGAACATTAAATAACTAATCCAAAGTTATGACATAAATTTTCAATTATGAAATATTAAAAGTCGCAAAGCAATCATCAAAGCCTCTCTGAAACTATCAATAATACTACTCGGTAACAGGTGAATGGTGTAGACAGGTAATTTGTACGGCCTTCTGCTCCAACCACCCCTACTACCCGACGCACCCCCGTCACTAGGGATGTCACGCGTCCCGGTCTCTCTTGTACTCTGAATAAGCCTCTTCTCATAAATTGACGGAATGGTGTGTCAGCGCGCTCGAAACGAGTGCCGCCTTCGAGCGGCGGAAATTCGAACTAAACTTTTTTTTTCGATCTGTCTAAATACTGATGAGGAAGACTACGGAGCTCGAGATAATTTACAGAACCCTTGCACCTGTGTGTAGTGTGCAGGAAAGTGGGGTGTAGTGTAATGATAATTCATGAAAATGTCACTGTATCAAGATGGTGGTGGATATAGGAGTCACCCCAATTGATGATCGGAAGACTAAACAATGTATGACACATTTATATGAGTGATTAGGCTATGCTCACTTGAACTGCAATATTTATTAAAATGTTTAATAATCTATGGTGTTTTTTTCTCTTTGGCTCATTCTATTTAATTTTTTGTTTTTCTACGAACTCTAACCAATCTTAAATTAAGCTACATTCTTGTACTAAAGAATAATCAACTGTTATCATATTGAGTAATGTTATAATATACTATATTTGTTTATAATTTGTTATTTTTCTAAGATTAAAACAGTATTTCAACTAGCTGATGGTTCTTTGCTAGACCTTTTCAGGGAGTTATTATAGTATTTCAATATTTACATAATATTATAAGCTCAAACACTGCAAGTTAATTGATTAAAAACAAGAACTATTACACAAAAAACTAAGTAAACTAGTTTTAACAAAGAGATAGTTATGTCCCAAAAAAAACTCATGATTCTTAGACAGACAAACATATGTAGTTTTTCCTATATTAAGTAAGGATTAGTAAATATTAAACGAATTGATTACGGATACAGTGTGTAGGTTATAATTTTAATAAACCCGAGATATTTTGATTCGTAATTTACTTTCTGGCAACCCTATAGCAAAACTGTCATTCGCAAACGTCAGGGGTGCGATGACGAGGTTTTTTTTTGCGGTCAGCCTTTGATAGCACTCGATGGGTTGGGATTGTTCAACATAATTGAGGATTCTGACGTGAGTCGGTATCTGAATGGATTAATATGTCACACATATTGATATTTTTTTTGGAAGAAATAATATTTGAAATTAATATTGACACTTTAAATAAATACTATTTTTTTGTTTTTTTATGTGAAAGTGTGTGTGTGAAATAAACTGATTAGTTTATATAGAAGGTAATTTTCGATGTTGCACAGTTAAGAAAAAAATACTGGATTTTTATCAAACTTTTTAATTATTCGATAATCATTGCTCATGATAATTTCAACTGAAGCTTAGGATTATCTTAGTTCATTAAGACCGTTGTCAACTTCCAATCAGTCACGAAACTTTAAAACATATCTCCGATTTTTTCTAATTGAAAAAAAAAAAATGAAATTAAACACACATTTGTCTCTCTCTGCCTGACTGTCCGTTAGTGTGTATATAGATACATACCTATTTTGTTATATCCATATTTAGTAATATTTATATTTTAAAAAGCAAAAACGGTTAAAACGAAACTTGATTCTAATAAAAAAAAAAATACTTGGACGTCATATCACATGATTTTTGTTTAATTATATCAATATTTTAAATAAAATGATACGTGAATCACTGTTACAAAAAATCAAAAGCAGTTAAAATGTCTATTGTAATTTTTTTATTGCCTAAAATATTGTTCTAATAGATTAACTACCATTTTCTCAAAATGGTGGTCGCGTATCAGTATTCAAATTTCATTTATCATTACGAAAATGTGTAAAACAAATTACAAAATAATTTCAAGTGCCGGCTGTCATTACTTTAGGGACGAAGTAAAGTTACTTATATGATTATGCCATCGTTCTGCGTACAAAGAGGTTGTCATTTTTTTATTTATTCCTAAATTCAGGGGAGAAATCTGTAAAATAAACTAATAGGCGTCATATTGTTTAATGGTAAAATACACATTATAAAATATGAATGCGATAAATGATAATATCATTGAAAAACAGATAGTGTTGGCACGCAGCACGTGCGAGAGCGACCGCATCGTCGTCACCAGGGGCCCGTGTTTAGTTGAATTATATTCATTGCACAATTTGGCAACGCGGGCCGCCGTTACCGCAGGCCCCGATTTAAATTCTACACAGGCCGTATTCGTTAGAACCGAAACGGGTTGAATTACGATGGCACCCCGCATCGGGGGTGTTCGATTTTATGCGCTCGCGTTTGCCAAAATGTCGCTATAATGTTTTATTTATATTTTCTTTATGTAACTGCATATCTAAAACTAATTAAGAAGTTTTCTCATGCAATCTACTAAACATAAAGTAAATTAGTTTCACAAATTATTCCTAGCGTATATAATCTAAACAGGCGATTTATACTGCAACACATAAAATTAGAAAAAAAACTTCCAAGAACTATTATTTATAATGCGATTTAGGAATTAATGACATTTTATAAAATGCTTCTAAACGCCTGCTCGATTAGTAATAGCAATTACGACGATTAGAAGTTTGTTCTATCGTCTACAGCAGGCGCCTTGGGAGCGGCTGGTGCTTATCGACTCATTCATTATGGTAACTCGTTGTGTGTGATAAAAATATCTCATTTTTATTCAATTAAAATAATAATTGTATTTTAATACGTTTAGACGTACATTAGACATTATATATCTATACGTAAAAAAATACCAATCATTATAATAGAATTTTGTTTTTAACATTTAAATACAATTCTTTATTATCCGTCTATTTAACCGAATGACTTCCATTGCTATACATAGATCTCCCCCAAAGATCTCGTAACAACCGATCTTGCGCCACCCACATTCAGTTGACTCCTGCGACTTTCACTAGGTCGTCGATTCACCTTGTGGCCTAACATAAAATACGTTATTTATTATATTAAGTATTTATGACCTCAAATAATATGTAAATTTTGATTACTTTAAATTATTATTGATTATCAAAAAGGTAGTAAATCTAAATTGTGTTTATATTTTATTAAGAATTTCACTTTGAAACGCCTGCCCAATTAGTTATAGCAATTATGGATATTGGAAGTTTGCTATAACGTCGCGAGCAGGCGTTGCTATGAACAGGTGCTTTTGATCGGTTGGTATATTACAGTGTAATTTTCAGTGTGTTAGAATGTATAAATAGTACGTGTACGTATTGAAAATATAATAATATATTCCTATCAGGTATATCTATGAGAAGGTGGTAAATATTACTTAGTTCATTTATTATGGTTTAAGAATAAAGTGTTCAAATTGTTATTTTTCTTCTGATACTTGTATTTTATATCATATTACCTTTATATCATAATTTTACCAGGGTTTTAAATGCTATGTAACCTATATATATTTTACATTGCTTTTATTACCATCATGCATACTTTTTTTGGTGTCAATATTATCCGATTAATAATATGACTACTTTTTGTTATTAATGCAATTACATGCCCCTAACATAATATTCCTATCAGTAAATATTATAACAATAAAAAGAAACGCTTGCTTAATTACGACTAGCAAATATGTTGCAAGGTTGATTACTTAATAATTGCTAATATGTAAATTCAGGCGCTTTGTGCGCGTCAGAAGTAACATTACTACGAACATATGTTGCAAAGTTTTAGTGCTCATAGGTGTAAGTTAAATGTTTAGATTTCATATCGCTTTATGTTATCAAAGGATTTAAAAAGTTTAGTTAATTTTGAATGATTACTGTGTATTTTACCTATCAATATTTTTGTTCATATCTATACTAATGTATTAAATTAGGACGAATAAC
Source organism: Samia ricini (assembly GCA_014132275.2). Taxonomy (NCBI): domain Eukaryota; kingdom Metazoa; phylum Arthropoda; class Insecta; order Lepidoptera; family Saturniidae; genus Samia; species Samia ricini. Next base: position 18,471,842 of record AP028158.1, read on the forward strand.
AAATAAAAGAAATTTCACGGCTACATATATCTGATCGGTACAATAGTTATATGACATACATTATAATAAAATAACAAAAATCTAAATACAAGTACCTAATTATAGAAATAATATAATTTTTTTTTATCAAAATGTACGTGGACTTCGTTCAAAAACAGCTATTTTCCTCAGAAACATTTGTATGGAATCATACGACGTCATATGTTTAACTGAAACTTGGTTAACCGATTCCTTTGATAATAGTGAATTATTCGACAACCGATATATTGTATGGCGGCGCGATCGAGACTACTTAAATACAAATCAGTTGTTGGGTGGCGGTGTACTGATAGCTATTAAGCGTGATCTAGCTGCTGACCTACGCTCCGAGTGGTTCTCGTCAGCAGAGGATATTTGGGTGACCATAAAAGCGCAAAATAGGAAACCGAAGTTTTATTACAATATACATCTATGTGTAGTGTATATTTGTAACCAAAACCTAGGTAATTCAATATCAAAGCAACTAACTAATTTCTCTGATAGTTTAACCAAAATTGTGCATCATTATCCCAACGATGAATATATTATCTTAGGAGATTTTAATATGCCTAATTTAAAATGGTATCTAGCTGATGATGGTGTATCTTACTTTCCTACCAATATTCAGGGCGAGGTCCAAACAAATTTTTTAGATAATCTTACCACATGTCACTTGCTGCAATACAATTCATTTACTAATATAAATAATCGGATTTTAGATTTAACTTTTTCTAACACTAGCATCTCAGTTACAGATTGTATGGAACCCTTGGTACCAGAGGATCCACATCATAAAGCTTTAACTATATCTGTAGATTACACTGAATTTCCCACCTTACCAAAACGTCCACATGTTAAATTTTTATACCACTTAGGTGATTTCGACTCGATATCAACAGAGATCAGTCGAATAAATTGGCATCATGAATTTACCTCAAAATCCATCGAAGATGCGGTTTCCTTTTTCTACCAAACTCTATATACCCTACGTGATAAGTTTATTCCTAGTAAAACTACGATGCCCACCAATAAATATCCTTGTTGGTATAAATCTGCATTAATCAAAGTCTTAAAGGAGAAGCACAAATTTTATACTAAATTTAAAAAATATAAGAATGTTTCTGATTTCAATTCGTTTGTTACATTGCGGCAGCGTGCTAAGCATATGGAAAAGGATATGTATCATGAATATATATCTCAAGTTGAGAATAATATTGTAAAATCACCTAAAACGTTTTGGTCCTATGTTAAGAATAAGAAAAAATGTAATAACTATCCATCTGTATTGAAATATGAACAAGTTTCTTCTGATTGTGGTGAGACTATCAGTAACATGTTTGCCCGATATTTTTACTCTACTTTTTTACATAGCAATGACATTATTTCATCGCCTATTGCCGATCATTCGACATCTATTCGTAGGTTCTCCTCCAATATAGACTCCATCGAAATTCTCTCTCACGAAGTGGATAAATTACTAAAGTCTCTTGACATTAATAAATCGGCAGGACCAGACAATATACCTCCTGTTTTCATAATTAAGTGTGCAAATAGCATGTCTGTTCCTCTATGTCTATTGTACCAAAGATCTCTTAGCATTGGAGTAATGCCAACTATTTGGAAATCTGCTTTAATTACTCCTATACATAAAACAGGTGTCAAAGACTTAGTGATTAATTATAGACCAATATCCAAACTCTGCATTTTTGCCAAAGTTCTAGAAAGAGTTATTTTTAAGCAACTCTTTGCCACTCTCAAACACTCACTGAGTGACCATCAACATGGATTCATTAAAGGGAGATCAACTACCTCTAATCTTATTCTATCAAGTGATTACATATCTCATCACATGTCTGAGCCAGGCCAAGTTGATGTAATTTATACCGACTTCAGCAAGGCATTCGATAGAATAGACCACAAGATATTACTTCGCAAGCTAAAAGACATAGGAATACATGGTAATCTATACAGATGGTTCTCATCTTATGTGGAGAACAGATGTCAAACAGTAGTGCTGAATGGTTATACATCCTCACCTATCCAGATTCCTTCAGGAGTTCCGCAGGGATCTTTATTAGGACCTCTTCTTTTTAATATTTTCATTAACGACATATCTATGTGTTTTACTAGCTGCAAAATCCTTCTATATGCTGACGATCTCAAAATTCTACGTCCCGTAAAAACTATATCTGATGCAATTTCTGTTCAAAATGATCTAGAAAGGTTTGAAAACTACTGCTTTTTGAACAAATTAGACTTAAACGTCGGTAAGTGTAATGTAATAACATACACTCGCAAACCCAACCCACTAATTTATAATTATACACTCAAAAATACTATACTAACACGAGTTAATACAACTAATGATCTTGGCGTTATCTTTGATTCTAAACTAATTTTCGATAAACATGTCGATCACATTACTAACAAAGCCTCGAAAGCATTGGGTTTCGTTTTCAGATTGTCCAACGAGTTTAAGTCCATAAAAACCTTCAAAGTCCTTTATTGTTCATTTGTTAGAAGCCAACTTGAATATGCCTCTCAAATTTGGAATCCAAGTTATAATATATATATTACTCGCATTGAAAAGATACAAAAACGATTTCTTCGTTATCTCCAGTCTAGATCAAGTATGTTTGTGTCTGACTATACATTGCGTTGTAAGAAACATCATATGCTTCCATTGTATGAACGGAGAAAGATAGCTGATATACTTTATTTATTTTGCATACTCAACGGTTATATTGATTGTTCGGAGATACTGAGTAAAGTTAACTTAAGTGTACCGGCAGTGCAGTGTAGAAAATGTAATATGTTTTACAATTCATTAGTTAGAGCTACATACAGGCAGAACTCATATTTCATTAGAGTGACCGATAGCACAAATAAAGTGCTCAATGAAGTAGACTTCGATTTCTTCAATAGTAGTCCTAAGAAACTGAAAAATATTTTAAGTTCCTCTTTCTTTACTTAAACCTTTTGTGCTTTTGACTGCTGTTAGTTTCATTCTATTTTCTGTTATATATATATGTGGAAACTTGTAAATGGCCTTCTGTTTTTATCGTGTACAATTTTATGATTTATATTAGCTGTAAGTTTTCTTAAAAGTTTAAAATAAAATAAATAAATAAAATAAATAAAAATAAATAAATAAAATGGAAGTGCCTGTTTGTAACATTATTTTTTTTTTTTTACTAAATATATATCAATGTATATAAGATACGTAAACCAATATATTTGGTTGTCCGTCTGTTTGTACAGGGTAATCTCCGGAACGGCTAGACCGATTTTGACGTACCTTTTTTGGTACTTAACTGATGTTACTCCGCGTAACTTAGGGTTTTTTTCCAAAATAATTAGGGTTCCGCGTAAAAAAAATTCAAACTCATGGTTTCTCACTCAATAAAACAGTTTCATTGGCAGGTGTTTTGAGAAGATGTATCTTTGCTTATTGTTAGTACCAAAAACAATCTTAACTGATTTTTTTTAAATTTCTCTTCAAAAAAAGGAATTCTTATATTTTTTAAATAAAAAGTTGGTAGACTATAAAGAAAAATTAAATGGATGAATTATAGTTGTAGAATATAGATATATAATATGAACGTATAGATGCATAATGGTAAACAAGTGGGCAGAATCCTATCAATACGGGGCGTCGTTTAGTCCGTTTGTTTGAACTATGATTTATTCGCTTTGTTGTACCAGGAACTCGGAGTATGTGCATGGCTTTTATATTTATTATATACCGTTATGTGGTTTAAATAGTAAGAAAATGCTAAAACGGTTCATTTTAATTTCTATACATGTAGAAGAAGATTGAAAAAGGTATGAATATTGAGAATATAGCGTGAACGAAGTAAGCGCGTTATTTGACGTCGTTTACCCGAAAGAAATGAATTATATATACGAAATAATTTTAATATCACACAATATAGAGATGAATTAACCGTTCCATGTTTTAGGCTCAATAATAATAATAAAAGCTTTGTAAGTAATAGTGTTAGATTCTACAATAATGTTGGAATCGCCAAAGGATATTACCGATTTACGTGAGAGAATACTTTTATTTTCAACAAGTTATTACCGTAATTAGGTGAAAGATAGTGATGTCGGGAAACGATACCCCTTTTTGTGCTTCCGCTAATAATTTTAATTTGTGTAGTCTTAATTAAAAGTATACAAATATTTATACAAAGAAGTTTAACGAAATCGAGTTTCTTACCGGTTCTTCTCGATGACTGAGTTGTTGTTCCGAAGTGGTAGTATTTGGACGTTCATAAACGCTTTCTCAGGGCCTAAATGGAATAATGTAATGTTTTTTTTTGTAATTTTTGGATATATTATATAAATAATTCTACAGGTTTGTTTAAAGATTATTCGACATGGTCCTCGCACTGAATTCATTTATACGAATGTTTAAGAACTATCGTTAAAACTTCCCGGCTTTGTCTTAAACTAATTTATGACTTATGTTCGGATAAATCTATTCAATATTAGTTCGCGATCCGATTCCTTTGTCCCGTAAACAAACTTTTAAAAGTAATAGATCACTTGACTGCGGATTAATTTATTGCAAACAACAGGCAGAACAGTGAATTAATTAATTAAAATAGAACGTTTAATAAAAACAAAAATTACGTTCGGTTTGGTAAAATTCTGAGATACAAATGTTTAAAGTTGGGGATGATTTATCCCAATGAATATTAGTTTAGAACTAGTAGGAAACGCGTAAACTGTGACGTCATGTAGCCATCCCTCTAGGATAAAATTAAAAAGGGGATAGAAGGGACGGCGTCAGCGCGCTTTTACAATAGAAGAGGTCGCGCATGTCCCGCGCTCGGCCGCATCGAAACGACGGCTTTTATAGAAACATCGCGCTGGGGTCCCGACTCGCTCGCTATGTGGCGAAACTATAAGATGATACGCAGTGGGCAACAAATGTGAAAAATAGGTATTCAGGACAGCTATTGCTACCGCGTTGCGTACAAAAGAAAGAGTTATAAAACGCGAAAGAGACAACTGTAGGTCGGGCTGAATATACCTAAGCGAAATAGACGAAATTATTACTTCGTATACCCCTGTTCCCATCTACAAAACGGACGTTATTTGACTGTAAAAATAGTTTTTTTTTCTCATTATTGAAAGATCCTAATTTCTGTTGAGAAAATTAAAAACGTACGGGGATGGTGATAATAGATACATATTATACGGTATAAAAATATTCAATACCATTATCCAGGGAGGAAATAGAGGTATACGTTTATATAGAATAAACGCCTGTCGCATATCCTCTTAATCACTTTAGTAAGTCTAGTCTAGTCTAGTTATAACAATACAGATATAGCGCATAGAAACAAACGTTGCCTTTTATAACATGATCGAAATTAAATACTTCTCCCAGGTTCTACGACGCCGCACAAACAAACGGAACTCACGCAGACGACTACCCGCCTCAGGCGAAGCGGCCACCACCTTCGAGTCTATTCCTCAACCCATCACCTTTCATATATCCATTGCCAAGCAACGCTAGCCTTTTCGAATACGGACATTACCACAGTTATCACGGAGCACAGAGCGACGGCGGCTTTGAGAGAAGAGACAGTGAGTTTCAAATGTTTTTTTTTATTAAAATCTCTTTTGAATGATTTACCGTTCGCGCCACGTAACTTTACCTAAGATAGATCGCGCGGATTGCGGGGAGACGACTAATGTTGATGACCTCTGTGTAGAGACACGGTATATACGTATGTTGTGACCATCGCGTTTCATACCTCATCTCCAGCCGTACCTAAATTATATATCAAACCTCAAGTTCTAATTACATGGTTTATAATAATGTTGTTGTTAATAGTTTGAAAACTTCCTCCTTAAATTTTAAACTTGATATCATTAAAGTACGCTATATGGACATTATATTATCTGGGTTAATATTAATATGATGATGCAGGGGGAAGTGCGGTCGGATTCAGCGTTAAATGGGCATATTCCTATTCAACGCTAAAATTAGTCTGAGCTTTTAGTGAAGGAAAACATTGTGAAAAAACCATAGCATGGTGGTAGGGCATTTTCTAATAATGGCTGCCTGGTTAGCTACCACTCTCAAGTTTGAAAACCTGTCGCTTCCGGCAGCATCGCTTGAGAACCAATACTTCTAGGCTTCGTATGCTTATAATCCTGGACCACGTCGTCGCTTAACATTAGGTAAGTAAAACTTATTTAGCAATAACAAGGTCCCTGGTCACGCCAGGGGTGATGCCGGAGCTCTTATAAAAAAAAAACATCAGGTAAGATTGTGGTCAAAACACTGAGCCTATACCGTGTAAAATAAAATTGTTTAGGAATTTTCGGTACGTTGAATGATTCTGGTTACTTGAAGACTTTTATGAATTGTAAAATTTTCTCATCATATCCTCTTATGCTGTATTGGTTTAACTTCTATCTACAAACTCATTTGATGCTAAGGGGCGATTGATGCAATATCCGCCGATGCTACAACTGATCTATTTCCTTAAATGTTCCCATCAGGTAGCATAACTGTTCGTGACGTATCTTCAATGAATGCGCCGTTCGAACCTCGAGGTCCGGGGTCCTCGACCGGCAGCCTCGGGAGAGGCGACGACGAGTGGCGTAACATTAATACAATGCTTAACTGCATACTTAGTATGGTGGAGAAGACTAAACGGGCGCTTGCGATTTTACAACAGAGAGGTTTGTACAGTCGAAATATTTTCAAATAGATTGTAAAATCTTATCTCTTTTATTGGATCTCGGTAAAATAACTGCACTTGATCTGATGTGATAGAGTACAGTCAGTCCAAGAACGATGACCTCACCCGATAGCTGTGAATCTATCAATGGCCAGCATTATTTGTATGCTTGAATATATTTGGTATTTATCCGGATCTCAGTCTATAAAGTAGTAGTTATTGTATTTAATTCATTAAGTTGCATATTTGAACCTATATTTTGTAATTTTGCGTGATATAGTTTGCTTATTATGTACAATTATTGAAAAGTGTTGAAACTCGAATCGTTTATTCTAAGGTGTTTTCATGAATCTCAAAGGAACCTTCTGGTGAGTTGAGTCAATTATTGGGTTAACTACGAATTTAACTTCATGAGCACCTTATTAAGGCCTAAATTTAGTACAGGATTTTTAGATTAGAATTTCTTCTACTGCCGGAATTCCTTTTGCCAGCAACTTTTCTCTAACTGCAATGTTATATAAAGCTAAACGAAGTTCTTCATATGTCTATTACGAGAGGAGGTTAAGAGAATCAACAGCACTCTCATTACACTTTTCACTATCAAAAATAGTGCCGTTTCCTAATTATTGAAGACCATATAATATTACTAATTTTGTTTGAGTTGTACATAACTTAAAAACAATACTACTATAACGTCTTGTAGGGGTGGATTATACTTATCTTACGCTGAGCTGATTAACTTTTTGAGTAATAAACAAGCAATGCGTTGAAATTAAAAGAAATGTCCTCCAACCTCCAACGACCATAAAATTTACAAGCGGGCTTATAATAACATGGTCCATCTCCACAGCTTTATCAGTTATCTAAAGAACGTTGTGGCTCGTCAATGTCTTATACGTGCAGGTACATTGACAATTAAGTTAAGATTTTATCTTGCTCCCAAACCTCTCATAGTGATTATTTCAGCTTTAAGATCTATTTATGTTACTAGATTTATAACCTAGTCTAAGTCTTTTTAGTGAATTGGATATCTTGTAGTTTAATAGCAAAAAGTAAATCGCCGAAAGCTACAAGAACCCGTTTTAGGAATCGGAACTTCCAAATTGGATATCTTAACGTGAGAAACGATGGCAAATACCGTTCTGTTGATATCATCCGCACCAGTTAAATAATTATCATACTTGTATAAATTGAGTATCAGATTAAATCAAGTGTCTTGTAATCAGGTGTGGAACCGACGGAGAGTACTGATATAAAACGTGCAGCGAATGAGATAATGGCGACAGCAGTTAGGCAGACAGAGGAAAGGGTCGCTGAAGTTCGAAGGCGAGCTGAAGATGCAGTCAACCAGGTATCCCTCCTACCTGTTTTTTTTTTTTTTTGTGAGGTTATGTAATATAGTCACTACAGCCGATTTCCGTTACAGTGAGCTAATTCTGTCTAGAGCGTGATGTGTTTGGCCTGCAGACAGCTTATATACCCAATTTTTACTCTGAATGTACTTGCGTCGTAAGCACATGCTAGGCTACCATTTACAAAGTTGTATTCAACATGTGAAGGCAACGAAATATTGGTGCTTGGAATCGTACTTTCTTTGATCCTCAAACACAGCCACTTTATCAGGAATATTGCAAGATTAACAGTCTAATTCCTTTTAGTACTATTTACTAACGCACGCAGAAAGGAATTACATATTGTGAAGCGATGATGGCGCAGTGGTTACTGCGGCCGGATTCAAATCCTCCTATCCAACTCGCAAAGCAGCCTGGGCTTTCGGTGAAGGAAAACATCGTGAGGAAACCAAAGCATGGTGGTTCGCCTAGGTGTTCCGCCAGCATCACTTGAGAACCATCACCTCTAGGCTTAATGTGTTTACCATCCTGGACCACACCTTCACTTAACATCAGGTGAGCCTATAACGTGTAAAAAAATGTACTTAGTGTGACAACATTATAACTATATTATAATACTTTACAATAAATACTACGAAGATCCTCCAGCAGTGGTCATAGACGTGATCCGATCATCAGATAAGGAAGTTCTTAAGCGTGTCAATGACACTTTATGTACTGGCAATATATGTAACACTGCACATCATATAGTTGCACACTATACGCAAGGTTTTGCATAGAATTTTTATCTTTTCTGTAAAGCGGAGAGATTTAACCTGAATAAATTCTACGTAATTTGTATTCCAGTAACAGCCCAGGCTGAGGTTTTTTCGGTTACCATTTTTCGGCAGGGAGCTCGAAACTTTTATGTCACACAGATCCGGTGTAGCTTTCAAGATTCTTTAGGACAATAATAGCGTTAGCCACTTCCAAAAATAATAACATGAAAAGTGTTTCATTATTTAATGTTGTTATTTCAAGTATCTGATAAGAAAAATAATAGATACACAAGAAATGGATAACTTTGCACTCCTGCATCTTTACTATTTGGCCAGTTATGGTTCAATATAATGCATTAATTAATGCTCTTCCAAACAGATCTTTAGAATCACAATACGCCTATTAATTGTGCAAATATTCAAAATAGTAAAAAAAAAAAAATTGTTATTAAGGTAAAGCGACAAGCTTTACTGGAGCTGCAACGGGCGGTAGGAGCTGCCGAGTCTAAGGCTTTAGAGCTGGTGGCAAATGAGAGAGGGAAGGCCGATCGTGTTTCGGAGAGAAGGCACAGTCCTCCGCCTGGGAGAGACCTAAGCCCAAATGCAGCAGGACAGCAAAACGTTAGTATCTTTACTACCTAAATTTTAAATAGGTATATAATAATTGGCATCGATAATTGATGACTAGCGCCAAACAATTCTAATGATATTCAATATTCGTTATGTCGTGAAAACAGGAATGGTTACGTCAGTCAATTTAGAGAACACGAATCCTGGAGTTAAAGCAGTTGCTAGGGTTGAAAAGTGCAAAAGAGAAATTTAAATATATTCAATGGCTATCTGTGTGCCCGCGGCTGCGCCCGCGTTTCATATATTCTTCACTGCGTTTTTTTTTTTATACGGAACCCTAATTCTTTTTGTTCTAAAAAGATAAAGTTAAAATATTTCTCATAAATTCAAGAACTTGTCCGTAAAACTATGCATTGAATAGGATTTTATTAATTTTTTTAAGAGTTTAAATTTTTTCACGCGGAACCCTTAATTATTTTCGAAAATTAAAAGTAACCTAAGTTACCCGGAGTAACTTTACCTATCTACCAAAAAACTTTTTTACAGTCAAAATCCGCCCAGCCGTTTCGGATATTATCCGGAACAAACAGACAGACAGAGAAAAATTTAAAAATTGTATTTTTGGTATAGGTATCGTAAAGAATATACATTCATATCTTTTTATTAAAAAAAATAATTTTGACATTACAAACAGACACTTCAATTTTATTGATTTGTATAGATTTGGTTTTCACTCGATAGGGCTATATGGGTATATTGTTTCCCAGTGTTGTTGGAACTGCGGTCGCAAAGCGCAGGAAACTTGTTCCGGTTGTAATGCAGCGCGTTACTGCGGCGCCTTCTGCCAACATAAAGACTGGGAGAACCATCACCAGGTTAGAAAAATTCTTTCAATGACTGTCTGTTAGTTTCAAGAACTTGCTAGAACAATTCTCCTGTGAGACTTTTAACACACTTTTTGCTTGTTGTTCAGCGTAACAGCGTACACGTTTATGTTTACAGTGTAAACTATATTATGCGTAAAAGCCTCCAAAATTACATTGTTGGTTCAAACCCGCAAGTTAAGAGGATACGCGGTCGGGCAGAAATTTCAAAAATAGGCATTTCAGAAGTCTATTGCTCTCGCGTTGCGCCTAAATAAAGAGTTATAAAACGCCAAAGGGACAACTGCAGTTGGGGCTGATTATTCCTATGCAAATAGACGGAAACATCACGTCATATTCTCCTGTTTCCTCTTTCGAAATTTGACTAATGTTTATTTATATTACATTTATAAAATAAGAAAACCTTTGTGGACATGCATCTACTTTTTTTTCTCTTTTTATTTGTCAATTTGCTCGACGGACGGTTGAAAACGACGGTAAAAAAAATCCGGCATTTTTATTTTTTTTATTTGAAGGCCTGTAATTTCTATAATAACTATTTTATGAATAAAATCAAAACGTACGGGATAGCTGTGTTTATATATTATATCATATCAAAATATTTAATACACTTCAATTATCTAGGGTGGTGGTGGAAATATCTAGAAGGATGATGTTGAAAGGAGCAAACGGAACTTACCTTTATTAGCTGCCTTCGATCTAGCTGGTTCAGATTTAACTTTCCACCTCACTTCACTTTATGATTGTTCTATATTCTCGTAATTTAGTAATATAAACGAATAATTAATGTGCACTTTTAAATATTATTACGAGAGACAGTGGCAGCGGTTGCCTGTTGGCGTTCCGTTTTTGAATAGGAATAGGAAGGGATAATGCATACATAGACTAAATAGAGCGGGGGCGTATAGACAATATATACAAGAAATAACTTAGAATAAGAAGAAAATATATATGATAATGGATGGCGTTAACACAGGGAATAAACAGGGTAATACGTTTGCCTGAAATAAACGTCGCTCGCATTTTCTCTTAATGTAATAGATGAGAAATTATACATTAGAAAGACTGAGGTTCCGTTAAAAAAACTCTAATCATTATTTTACAGGTGTGCAGTGGTAGAGATCAGAAACCTACGGCGATGCTTCGCACATCACCCCCCATTACGCAGACGACCCTCGCTAAGACCCTCACGAGGTCGAATACGCCTATCACGGCGAGCAGTACGACGCCGGCAGACAACCGCCTCTCACTGACCACACTGAACTCCGCGGAAAGATTGCTCACCGGCGAGAGAACATTACCGACGGGCGACAGGATCGCGCTCGCGACCTTGTCAACTGCTCAGGGTCTCGTCGGTATCGGAACGAAGAAATGACGTCTCAACAAGGAAGTCGCCAGTGTTAAGTTTCCAAGAAAAGTTAGGAGATAATTTCCTTTTTTTTTTTTTCGCCCCCTTCGTCTGATTTTTGAGGTTAGATTAATTGGCATACTAATAAGTAATACAGAGACAAAAAAAGGTACGCGATCACCATTTTAAAAAAATGGCAGATTACCATTTAGAACCTTTTTTCAGACAATTATAAGTTAGTATAGACCAGTGGTCATCACACTTTTCTGGTCATGGGCCACTTAGGTCAACGTGAGGTACTACTGCGGGCCACACTCTTATACATTGGGTAGTTGATACCATCTATTTATTGGCAACCCGTTATCGTTTTAACTTTTTTTTGTTCTTTTTAAGTAGAAATATTTCATAATGTCACACAACCCCTATTTTGTAAAATGTAAGTTATTATATGATCTTCTATTTAACATCAAAACCTCGTTTTTTTTATTTTGAGGGTTGACGCTGTATTGGTTATCAGCGTACTATTTTGAGGTTAGGAATTTTACAATAATAAAAAAATATCGTCACTTACGTACTACTACTGTTATTTTAAGGTTAATAAGGTTAATGATGATTAATGTTGAAATATTTGATCTAATAAATCAAGTGAACTTTAGTATTTATATAGGTAATGGCGTCGGAGCCTCTCTCTTACCAAAGATAGCTTATAAATAGTAATACCAGCCTAAATATAGATTATTGTACTTATTTTTTGTTTTAACTAAAACTGTGAATTTATTTGTATTTCGTAATTAATATTGCTGTTAAAGTGAGATTGAGAAATTCGAAGATATTGCTGAAGAAAGCAATATTTATAATTCAGGCCATGAACGCACTTGCGTTTACCTTTACGTGATTTTTAGCCATCGGGTTTAAGTACATACTTTATTAACATATCGTATAATTAAAAAAAAACTAGTATTTTAAACTTTTAGATAATATTGTTATTATTTATTTAACTATTTAAGTGCACGTACATGAATATGTATATACGAGTGCCATAATTAATAAATAATAATACTTAATAATTAGTGTAAATGTAAGAGATAAATTATATAAGAGAGTGTTGTACACAGGTTTTTTACAAGGTAACACTTAAATTGACAATGACTACCATAGACACACTGAAAAACTGATTAAAATAACCACATTATAACCATATTATAACGTACACAACACAAAACATGGTTTCGATCACCAGGTCTATATTCTACAGAGTTGTTTACGGTGATAGTCAACCGGTCAGTTTTAATATCGAATATTAACTTTATATTGAGATCAAACCAAAAATAAATCGCTTTTTAACTGATCACTGACACTTTGGAGAGAAAAAACGATTGAAATGTCGGATTTCGGTATGTAAAAACAGATTGCACATTGAAACCGGCCGTTCGTCGGTGTAATGTCATTCCAAATGTCAGAACTGCCATGGGGGGTTTTTGTAACGATATAGAAAACGCCACCAAAATGACATAATATAGAGTAATACTGTTTGATTATAAATTAAAAATAATGACTATAAGATGACAACTAAAATCACACCAAGAATTCACTTCAATTTTTTGAATTATCAGTATTGCTAAATCCATAAATATGGAATTACTTACTTATAGTAATATTAATTAATAAACGTTTTTTTTTTTTTTCATTTATGCACATTTTATTGATCGTTAACGACTTTTACTATTGAATGTTAATTATTATGAATAACCCCTAAAACGTTAATAATATTATTTTAATTACTTTATATTTGTTTATTACAAACCCAAAAAACATATTGATAGAGAGAAAAAGTTTTTAAATCATGTGTATTTATTATTATAACGGAATATTGTAAATGAATTAAAAAATTGTTATGTACGATAACTATTTAGATAAAATTATAGTAAATAATAATACAAGACGTACGGAAAATATATGGTGAAGTTTTTTATTGAACTCCGTTATATTTTTCATCTATGTCAAGTATTAAATCAATCTCTACCTTCTTACATCTTTTAACTTAGATATTTAACATGTATCTCTATATTCTGTACTAGATACATAATATTATCAAGGCAATTTATTCTTCGGTTTTATTGTAAAGAGGTTGTAGTAATTTAAAAAAATGTTTTTTAAAGAAATAACCTAATGTAATATAATGTAATAAATAATTTTATCATGGTAGTGCAATATAAATGTAATATATTTGTATAAAATCTCGAATTTAATAATAATAAGTTTTATTTAATAGTGATATTATCTTACATTGTAACGTAATCTATAGATTAGTCTGTAACGAAGACTATCAGTTCACTTCAGTGAGATGAATAAATGTCCAAATGTTGATGAAAATACTATAGTCGTTTTATTTTCATATAATCCCAACATTTATAAATATTTTATAGGTTTTTATATATCAATATTAAAAATGTATTTTTTTTTTTTTTTCATAAATCTTGTAAGGGATTGGCCATTTATTATGCGAAGCTTCGGAAGATATCACAAAGAGATACAAAATACACGCAAATTATTGAAAGTGTACGACGTCTTATGTTATATATACCTATGTAATATGATGACTAATGGTGCCGTATTACTTTAATAATATAGTTTGATAAATTGATAAAAAGCTTCATAAAAACGGTTAAATTGTTTTACGAAGAATTATAAGATATTCTCTTAGAATATATGACATTGAGTCATAACCTTCTTTTGAATTACGTCGGAACGAGATTCAACAAGCTGGCAAAATGGCGAAGCGTCGATGGTCGGTGCAGCCGTGACTGATTTTACTTCTTGATGAACGGCAACGTAGATCGTGTTCGACGAATCGCCTGTGTTCCTCGTAATCTTATTTTATTTCGTGTGTACAATAATTAGAACTGATACATTGAACAAGTCTGCAAATACTTGGTTATTGATTTTATTGATAATCTGCCTAGATTGTGAGTTAACAAATTATTTGGCTGTCATAATCTGACGCTAATAAGACGCTATGGATGATATTGATTGAGGTTAGAATTCACCTTTAAGGAGTAATTAAAAGTTGTAAAAATACAATAGATAACAAGTATGTAAAATATCTTTTCATTGTTTTTTTTTTCTATTGTCTCTAAATCTCAGTGCATTTTATACAATCTCTCTTGATTTTAAGTGATAATATGGTTCAAGATTATTGTTAATTTAGATGTACTGGTTTCCTTCACGGAAGCTCAGGCTTATTATAAAATAAGATAGGTAGCTACTACCGATAGGATTTGGACTTACATTCAACAATTCGGTATACTACTTCTGTGTACACTAAATGATTATTGCTTTTTTTCTTATGGTTCCTTTTTTTTAAGAAAAAGGCAAAGATACTCGTATACCATGCAGCCAAGTCAAATGTTAGGCACATTATCAATAAATGAGTATCGGTAACAAAATGGTGGCCGTCTAATACGACCACAACGAGAATGATTGGGATATTTCAGTATGCACTCTCAGTATCATTACTTTCAATTCACTGCACTTGTGTATCATAACTACACTATATCACGCAAAATGCCACCAAAATTACATAGTAAAATAGTGCAAAATAATGAATTAAAAATAAGGACGACAACATGACAGACCAAAATCGCGCCAAGCAAAACCCAATAAAAAAAGAAGTTCCATTTTCTGTGCATTTTTTAAATTTATTAGGGTCTTAAATAAAAATTATTTAGGTCCAAATTCGTCCAATTTTACTAATCTTCAATGCTCCAAAAAAGCAGCGGCCATTTGCTAACATACCAAGCGAGTTATCGGAGGATCTCAGAATTCACGCTCCGCTTCATTATTTTCATACAACTGGATACTGTAAAATAAATAATTAAAAATAAGGACTCTTGACTACTACATAACCAACTTCATTCGTCTCTATATTATGTAATACCATATCAAATTTTTCACTAAAGATTCAGTCTGAAAATATGTTTTGATGGTCACTATTATAAACTGAAATTATTTTTGGTATTAGCAGAAATCAGACATTTCTCACAAATGTAAACACTTTTCAATAAGACTGAACTGAATTTTATTTTACTCTCAATTTCATGAGTTTTAATTTATTTTACGCGAAACACCCTTATTATTTTCTAAAAATTAAGGCACCTAGTCTAAGTTACGTGGAGTAACTTCAGAATACATTGATGTGTATTCAGTAAAAAATTGTTTTTTGATATTACAACAGACTTCAATTTGATTTAATAGTATAGATTGCGAAAATACACTAACCACGTAACATTGGTAAAATAGGAATGTCGTATTATGTATTCAACACTAAAAACAAAAATAAAGTCTGATTAAAAACAAGGAATTTATGAGCATTTTAATCTGTACGCTAGAGAGAGACAGTACTATACTTCAATATGACCTCACACTAAGATGGTTTCGTATAAATTCTATACTAATATTTATTTAGCGGGAAAGTGAAAGATCACCCTCCCTCATCATCCCCTCGCAAAAACTGGAAACGCTTAAATCTCAGAATTTTATTAGCCTAATGAAATAATGGCCAACGAATTCTTGGCGTAGCTTCTAAATGGTTGGGTAGTGACGTGCACCGGCTCCTTGAGTTACTTAAGCCACTTGGGCGTTGACCATCATGGTAGCTGAACTTGCATTAATGTCTCCCATCTTTTAAGATATAAATATGTAGCCGCTTCCTGGCCTCTTATCAGGATCAGCCAGAGCGTCTTATGTGAGCATATTTACAAATATCAGCGAAGTAATCGGTTGTATAACATTCTAGGCAGAATACGAAGAAGATTACGAAGACCGTAGGCGATTCGTCGGACACGATCTGCGTTTGCCGTTGACGTTCATAAAGAAATGAAGTCTATCTCGGCTGCATCGACCATCGGCACGACGCTTCACCAGACTGCTATAAAGTTTGTTAAGTCTCGTTCCGACGTAGGTAATACAAAAGAAGGTTATAATGACGCGCCGTCAAATATAATACAAACACACCTAAAATCATGACAACTCAATTGAAAGTAATTCCAAAATGCAGTGAAATCCCCTAAATTAGTGCTGTTTGTACAGTGTTGCCAAATTTACTTATTGGCCAGTTATTAATGTTTTATAAATATAATAAATAATTTGTATAAACAACATTGTGAAATCAAAGTATATTGAATTTGTAACGTATCATAACCTGAACATGTTGAATATACAGGAATTTGATTCTTTTACATTCCCACATAAAATGGTTCTATTGTTTTTTGCACCAGGGCGTTTGGTTATCTAGGAACTCCACTGCGAAGAATCTCTTTTGTTCCTAATAATTTTGTACCTTTTTAAATGTTGAAAATAATAAGAACTGACGCACTAAATGATTCTATATTTTTATTACAATAATATAATAAATAATTTAATAATATTAATAATTTAATAAAATATAAATTATTATATTAATATTTGCGTAAATGTTTGATAGCCTGAGCCTGTGTGTTCTAAATTCAAATCTAATAATACGAAGTCTATGGTAAAATTTAATTTTAAAAACAAACAAAATAACATGTTATTATGTCATAAAATATGATATTCGTAAGATGTCAAAAGATGTCAGGTTTACAAAAGGCTCTGTATCCCCCAGTTAACGTTGATGAAAGCTAGCCCGGCGGCGCTGCTCGGTGTACAAGCTCCCCAACAAGCTGTCACACTGCCCAAGGCCAACGTCTACTGTTACAATCCTCAAAGAAGTCGAGATCAAAGAGCTGACAACGTTTTTGAGTATTAACTAGGTTTGACGTTTCTTTGTATTTCTTTAAATCGTGACTAGGATTGAATAGTTGCTTTGCTTGTGAATTGTTGTTGTTTTTTACGGTGTCTTGTTAATTCTTAGACATAAAAACTCAAAAGGAGTGGTGTGTTCTTTGTTTTTCTGTATCTTTGTTTTTTTTACACGATATAGGCTCAGTGGTTTGACCAAAATTTCACTTGACGATGTGACCCGGGATGGTAAACACACTAAGCCTAGATCTACTTGTTCTCAAGCGATGCCCCCGGAATACACCTGTTGGTATTTGGCGACAGGTTTTCTAACTTGAGGGTAGTAGCTACTAAAGCGGGCATTATTAAAAAATGCCCTACCACCAAGCTATGGTTTCCTTTCATTTTTTCTTTCTCTGAAAGCTCAGACTAGGTCAGCACTCAGGGTTCCGCCTAAAATAAAATAAATACAGACTGTCTATTAGAATATAATTATTTGAATTCCAGGTGAGCAAAGTCGCGGGCACAGCTAGTTGTGAATAAAATTCAATGCAGTTTTACTGTGTTTGAATTTATGAGAAGCATCTCTGCTTTCTGTTAGTCCAAAAAATAATTTTAGGATATATATTAAGATTCCGCATAAAAAATAAAATATAAGAAAAAAATTCAATGGTCAGTTTAATTGACAAGTGCTTAAATTTATGAGAAATATCTTTGCTTTCTCTTAGTATCAAATTTTAAGAAAATAAAATAATAATAATAAAATCGAAATTAGAAATCTTGAACAAAGTACGATTCAATGGACAGCACTTTCAACAAATTATTTTCCAATAATTATTTCCAAACCATATTATGCAGTGAAGAATATATGAAAGGAAGGCGGAGCCGCGGCCACACAGCTAGTAGTAGTTATATCTATAATTATGATAAAATGCTAAAGGGACGAAATCTATACATTGAAGATATTTCAGAAAAAATACCTTGACCCACTCAAGACAGACAAAAATGTTTAAAAAAGCGTTTTTTGTATAGGTTGTTGGTACCGTATATACATTTATATATATTTAGTAAAAGTTTGTTATTTTGTTATTTTTATTTGTTACTTTGCAGAGATTTGAATGCTAAGATAGATCTTACTTGGTATAAGATTAAAATTGAATATGTCACAGGAAGTTTGGTTAGTATTTGTAATAGAGAGTCTAAGGAGTAATATGGTATAGGGTGGTAATGGTACAAGGTATGGAAATCTTATTTATTCCGCGAACATTTCTTCTTATTCTCTCTTACCCTTTATTCCTTACTAGCTGTGCTCGCGACTCCGTGCGCGTGTAATTCCGTGTTTGTAAAACGACAATTTTAATAAAAGATTCGCAGGATCATTATCACATTGGTCTACATGGTAACTAAACATCAAGTAAGATTGTGGTCAAAGCGCTGAGCCTATTTCAGTTTTAAAAAAATCCAACCCTTTTTCGCCCATTTTAAAAATATTTTTAATTTTTGTAAATCCTATTTATCAAAGTATAAACGCATTTTATTTATTTGTATTTTTTATATTTTTACAAATTTAAAATAAAAATAACCGATGATAGCTGGTCGTGTGGATACTTCGCCTAACTTTTTTTACTAAATAGATAATAATATATTTACGATACCTATACCAAAAAGACAATTTTTACAATTTTTGTCTGTTTGTTCCGGTTAATCTCCGGATCAACCAGACCGATTTTGGCGGGACTTTTTTGGTAGATAGCTGAAGTTACTCCGCGTAACTATTAGAGTTACGTATAACAAAAAAAACAGAACAAATGAAACGCGAGCGCAGCCGCGGGCAAACAGCTAGTATAGAATAAAGTCGGGTTAGTTACACCATTTATAAAACTCAAGATCGACTGAACCGATTTATTTATGATTTGTTGATTGGTGTCCGCCCTGTTTTAATACATATTAAAACAAAGGAAAATCCACAAAAAAATCTTTTTTAAATATATCTTGAGAACGGAAGTTTCCTCGGAGGAACAACAGAATTTAATTCAGCATCATAATTCATAACATAATATTTATTGATTCTGAGGCGGTACAAAGTTATTCAGGACAGTTAGTTTGTTTGCAATAAAAAAAGATTAAAATTTACTTAAGATCGTTTGTTTATCGCGGGCAAACACTATGACGGAGTTATTTTTAACTTAATTATATACGAGTGTATATTTATTAAAAAGGAATTAAACACTATCAGCCGTATAAAAATAGCCGATGGTGTAGTTCGCCGTGATTCCAATGTCAAAACACCGGAATATAACCGTAATTAAACTCTTCCGGTTTGACATACCAGTTAACTCTATTGCGCTCGGTCCGTCGCCTGTCTGTCTGCCTGTCCGTGAGAGAAACGCGACAGAGGGCCACTCGGATCGAGTCCGTGACGTCCCGAAAATTGATTTAAAATTTACTACGACCACAAGATCGCATAAGTTAGGAGAAATATTTTTAAAAATAAATATTATTCACTTCAGGACGCCTTAAGTAGACAAGACTCTGGCCACTACGAATACGAAGCACCGCACAAAGAGCGTGATCGCGAATATAATTAACACTGTATAAAATATGTTCTAGCTCACTCTCTCGTACGTTAAATTCTATAGGTCTCTTAGTTTTTTTAATGTCGCTTTTTCGTTTCATCAAATTTGAAATCTGATAATGTCTGGATGTGCATTTTTAGTAGACATGACTAAATACATGAACGACCTGAATACAAAGTTCCAGGGAAAAGATTTGTTTGTCAATCAAATGTGTTCGAATATTCAGGCGTACGGAATAAATTTGATACTGTGGGAAAATTAAATAAAGACCAAACACAGTTATTTTCCTCGTGTAAGGTCGTTATGTACAGTAAATC
This sequence comes from Samia ricini, assembly GCA_014132275.2. Lineage (NCBI taxonomy): Eukaryota > Metazoa > Arthropoda > Insecta > Lepidoptera > Saturniidae > Samia > Samia ricini. Next base: position 18,492,129 of record AP028158.1, read on the forward strand.
AGGAACAATTGGATGAGTATTCTTAACTTTTGCGGAATCTGAGCACAGAATTTAGAACAGGAAATTGCGACAGGATAAATACATAGAGATACATATTATAGCAGGCTTTCATATTTTAAAATGTTAACACTTTGGGAAAGACGTAAACTACACGACCTAGCATTTCTTCATAAAATCATTAACGGAAGTATTGAGAGCCCTATTATTTTAGAAATGGTACAATTTAATATTCCTCATAAGTACCCAAGACATAAAATGACCAATATTTTTTTCCAACCTCTATGTAAAACTAATCTTGGACTTAGCTCCCCTGTAGTGAGTGATATGTGTAGAACATATAATGAGCTCAATACCACGGTAGATAACTTGGATATATTTGCGCAAAATTTTACAACTTTATATAACCAACTGTAAATATTATTTCCATACAAATTAACAAAGTTATTATTGTACTTAATTATAAATTAGTTATAAGATGTCTATCAAAGCTGTGAGCGCCTGTAATGGGTATGCATATCATAATTAGAATCATATGATTAAGTGGCTAATGTATAATGTGTGTACTGTTGGTGCTGCCTTTTTTTATAATAAATAAATAAATAAAGTAAACGTTACTACATTTTGTACAGAGTATTGCAAGAGTTTGAATAACTGTCCAAATATATATATAAAAGCTTACAGCATGAATTGTGTATATGTAATAATAACAAACATCGCATCGCTTACTAATGATCGACTCCAATCTATTCATAAAATAATTATCAATGAATATGACACGAATGAGCTTATCAAAAACAAGATAACTCAGGTGTAGAGATTCTTAAGCTCAAGATAATTTACCCTCTTAACCTTACCTATATATGAAACCTTGAAAACTTATATTAACTATCTAACTACATAAAAATTATTACAATTGAGTGTCTGGTTTAATTTTTAATTGCGAATTAGTTAAACTCAATTCTATCTTTCTCATAGTACGCTTCAAATGGAAGTTAATATAATTCCGGTTGATTTACCAAAAAACTGTTTTAACACCAGAGTAAATGTTAATGAACCAGCTGTGACCCCGCGGCTTCGCCCGTGTGTTATCATTTCTATTCCGCATAATTCTTCACTAAATAATCAGTGGAAAAAAATTATTTTGACGGTCACAAGTAAAACATGTGTCATTGACTTGTTTTTGGTATCAAACCAGACTAGCAGAAAATATAATCTCATGGAATTGTGAATCAAATCCTATTGAGTGCACAGTTTCCAATCTGCTAAAAGTCTTTGTTTTCTGTTAGCAGTATCAAAAACAATTCAGGGTCAAAGAATAGTGACCATCAAAACATTCAATCATCACTATCCAATGATTATTTAAAAACTATATTACAGAGTGAATAATAGTGCGAAAATAGAACGTGTTACGCTGACAGAGTCACAGGCACAGAGCTAGTATCAAATAACAACGATTAGCAACAAATAATAGAACAAATCGCATGCCACTTTGAAATCTGAGCGCATTGTCACCCTAACATGGCGCGTGACAGCTACAACGACGTGCCAAAGGTACTAGACTTCCACAGTGCAATAAGCTGTGACGTATTTGATCTACAAACTAATCTTCGCACGCGGATTCGTTCGTCTTTTGATCTTTTTCGATTTGACCATAAACTCGTTGGATGTTAATATGTGGTCCAGAATGGTATCTTCTATCTTTATCTATGGAGTATCTTTGCTTAATGTAGTAGCAAAAATTTTTTGGAAAATAATTAGGGTTCCCTATAAAAAAGAACATTAAAATACAATAAAGATTATGTGAAACACGGGCTTTCTGATCTGCATCTTCAATACGGCCATTAAAAATCACCATTTTCCAGCCTCCTGGAAAGAAGCGATAGTTACAGTCACAAACCTGGTAAAAACGCCCGGTAACTCGATAGTTACCGTCCAGTCAGTTTATTAAACGCAATAGGTAAACTCTATGAGCGGATCCTTCTGAACCGTCTCCTAGAAGTGATAAAAGATTAAAACCTTTTGCATCCTGAAAATTTTCGTTTTACGCTTTAGAATAGAGTTTGCTGTCCCTTCACCCCACATTATCCATGGAGAAGTTCTAAAGGGCTTCATTCTTGCGCCTATCCTCTTCAACCTCGACATAGCAGATCTACCCCACTTATACCCAAACCCGAAAGATGATCCGCTCCCAGAAGTTGAGGCAAGTAAGGTTCAGTAAAGTCTTTACGGCGATGACACGGTCATCTTTTTTTCTTACAGACAAAGAGTCATTATCAGAGCCCGCGTCCAAAAAGCTGTTAGCATCTTAAGTCTTTCGGGAAAGAGCAACGCGATCATGTTCTCCGGAAAGAACGACACCCCTCATCGTCCCGTAAAATATCTAGGAGTAGAGATCCTATTAGTCAAGTACCTCGGTGTCCTATTAGACGTCCAAATGACTTTCAAACCTCACACTGAGAAAGTCAAGCATCAGACCGCGTTGGTGATAGAATGTTAATTTCCTTTGTACAACTCCAAGAGTAAAATCGCCCTCCGCCATAAAGTTACTCTTTACAAAACGGTAGTCAGACCGCCCCTGCCTTTGCCTATAAAAACCTGTCTTCCTTCCAAGTGATTCAGAATCGCTTCACAAGGAAAGCCGTAGGTGCCCGAGGGTATCAGAGAAATGTGGACTTACATGAAGATCTGAGAATCACATGCACAATACTGCACACACACTCCTACACACTACACGCAGGTACTTTCTTAGTAGTACCTTCTTCTTTAAATTAAATAAAAAATGTAGGCATTAGTTAGAATTCAAATTTCACGGGAATTTTTTCACACAGGTAATGGTCAAGCCGAGGTTCATACCGCTTTAGTAACCCTTTAGTGCCAGTTACCTTTTGCGGCTGAGTGCCTTCAGCACTCGCCCATAAAGCTTGGTGAAGCTTTAAAGGCCCTTCCGGTCAACTGCATTTCCTAGGTTACATAAAAAAAATAAGACGAGGGAGGAGCTGCGGGCACACAGCCAGTATGTTAATAAACCAATAACATAGGTACAGAGACGATTATTATCGTTGTGTGTAGATGAACAGAAGAGTATCAAAACATACTAGGTAGGTTATTAATACTAAAGTAATGAGTAGGTAATTATTTCTTGAAAAAAAAAACATTAAAGTAAAGTAGAAGTTTAAAAAAAAAAGTGTGGTGGCTGAACCTAGACTTTTTGCAATTTACATACGGGTCAGATGGTCAAAATAAAACTTATTTTTGGTATTTGTCCGCTGTTGCATTGTAGGTAATGAACATTTATATAAATTGATACCATAACACTAATTCACACTTTTACTAGTATATAATATTATTATATTTTGATATAACTAGAATATTATTATCGTTATTAATACAATAATAATAATAACAATGAATTTGCACAACATGAGTTTCCTATAATGAAGGAAGTATATATAATAGTATGATATACTACTTTGCCAATTAAATGTTACATTTTATAAACTACCTATTAAATAAATAAATAATATTTATAACGTAAAAAATAGGTACCTCAATAAATCCCGAAACAGAGATTAGATAACACGGCAGTCCCTCAATCGGTCTCATGTTTTATGACGTCACAGGTGATACACAAACAAAAAACAGGTTCTTCACGGAAATCAACCGCGACATGGTTATCTGCTGTCATTAAACCACGGTTTATGAATCACAAGTAGTGACTCAAACAGCTTGTAGTTTGTTTACGCACAGTGTAAATAAACATCGATAGTGGCTTAAGTTCTTTATGGACTGCTTCGATGATATTATGAACCAGCTGTTCCCGTGGCTGGGCTCGCTTTTATTATCATCTATTTCGCACAATTGATTACTGCGTAAGGGATCATTCCTTAATCGTGTGATGTTTTAGTCTAAGGCCAAAATCATGTGTATTGTTTTGCTATCATAAACATTTTCAGCAAAATAAATTTCAATTGCCTAAGAACGGCAAGTTAAAGATGCGCACCGTTTTTCGATTTTGATATCGCGCGTTCAACTCGAATAATAAACACGATTGATATCTCACCCTCTCCCCCTTATTTGTTAATATTTTTTTTCAAACCCCTTCCCTTATAAGATTGTAACAGAAATACACTAACAGATAGCAAAGATATTTCTCACAAATTCAAACACACGCCAGTAAAACAGACCACTGAATCGGATTTTGCTCACAACATTCAATTTTATTTTTTTAAACTATGGGTTTCAAATAAGAATGTGCGCGTCAAAGACCTTGATGTGTCAAAGCTCTATAAAAAAGTATGGACAGCAACAAAAATATTTGCATAGTTTTTCTTTTTTTAGTGAATTATTGGCCTAATTATTAAGTCTATTAATGTGTTGAGTATCCATAAAAATGAAACAATAGAAAGACAATAGGAAAACAATGGAAAGCTGGCGTAAACGCCGGGAAGGTGCTCAAGGGGTTAATATGTGTTATTTGAATGAACCATACGCACCTGTATAATTTTTGGTTAACTATGACGTCACAAAATAGCAAAGGTTCATGCACATACTTATAAGAAACGCACTGTACTAACGAAAAACGAAGATATTTCTCACAAATTCAAAGAATAGGAAATAAAACTATGTATTAAATCGGATTTTGTTTAAATTGTATGAGTTTAATTTTTTATACGCGGAAAACTAAATGTTTTTCTAAAATAAAAGTAGCCTAACTGTATGTATGTAAGTATGACCCTTAACTTCAACTACCTGCCAGAACAATTTTTTTTAGTTTACTTTATTCGCGAAAATCCACAGTCTTTCACTGTGGTCTCCACCTAATACCTTACGGTGACAAAAAAGGTGGTGTGCGATAGTTAAGTGTGCCCCAAAGCCCCTCGCAAGGGACCTCAACTACACTTAATTTAGATTCGGTGCGTAGTCGAATCGAATATATTAAGTCACACCCTCCCATCCCCTTATTCTATCCTCTGAGTGCTGTTTGGACGTAATATCGGATTAGCCAATTTACGTCCTCGCCCCTAGAGAGCTTGCTAGGGATCTCCCCCTAGGCTAAGTAGGTTCCAATTCCTTGAGACATTGCACTCAGTCTTTTGCGAGGCTCGCGTGGACTTTAAATTTTTGGCGCGCCCCTTGCTCCTCCAGCAGGCAGGTAGTACATCCCCTGCCCTCAAAACGTCTTGGGATGACCGCTTCAATGTTAACGGAGTATGAGCTCTTTAGTTTTAATAAATTTATCTTGCGGGTAAATCCCGAATTATGAGTACTTCGTAAATTCAGAGCCCTCAATCACGTTCCTATCGACTCACTCGAACCACGATGCCACGCACTCCACCACTGGAGAGTATCTGAGTAGGCTTGATCACTTGCGTTCGCGTTCTCGAGCGCTGTCTCTCTCGAGACTGTGCTAGGCCGAAGTTATCAACATTCCTACAGATAACTTCTTCTTACACTTGTCACCACCAGATCAGGCTGACAAACATCTGAGCCTGATCACGGACTTTGCCATCTCCCGTCCCCTCCCTCTAGTCTCGTACGGGTCTGACTCGAACGAGATTGAGATGCGACGTCAAGACCGGCATGCGGAATACCTGGAAAGAGGTACAAGCGGCGAACTGTCCCCGCTTAGTACGGACCGTTCCGTCACTTGTATGCCCCCATGGACAGAAATTCGCAGGGTCAACCTGCATTTGACGATGCAGAAAAAGCAGTCTGCTTAGTCGAAAGCCGCGCGCTGCAATGTACCCCAGTAGTCGTCAACACTGATGATACCCACAACTATGTTGTCGAATCCTCCGAGCAGGATCTGGTTGCTCTTACTCCGGTTGTACCCCTCTCACCTGTTACCTGTGTCGAGAATCCCCCGGTCCAGATGGAATCAGGAATGAAGTGTTAAAGCTTCTTACCCCGCCTCTGATCGCGTTGTTGGTCTGCATCTTCAATGCGACCATCAAGAATCACCACTTTCCAGCCGCCTGGAAAGCAGCAATCGTTATATATACAAAAGCCTGGCAAAGACGCCTGGCTACTCGATAGTTACCGTCCCATTGGTCTTCTCAACACGTTATGAAAACTCTATGAGCGGGTAATTATATTATAAAGGACAAAAATCTCTTGCCTCCCCAACAGTTTGGTTTCCGAGCCAGACACTCCTGTAGGCGTCAAGTACACCACCTCACGGAGTACATTCTCTCTTACTTCAATCACTTGCGTCCAGAAATCCCCTGTAGCACCGAAATTAGGTACTTAGGTGTTTATCTAGACGCCAAAATGACTTTCAACGCTCATCTCAAAAAAGTCAAGCGCCAGACCGCCATGGTGCTAGGCCGTCTCTACCTCCTTTATAACTCTGATAGTATAATAGCCCTCCGCCATAAAGTTTCCCCGTACAAAATGGTGGTTAGATCCATCATTACGTACTGCGTACCTGCGTTCGCTCGTTAAGTATAAAAGCTTATTAGTTGTCGTATCGCTCGACTCACTGTGTAAAATTACACTATGACCTGCATCGTACATCATACTTGATGGGCAGAGTTTTTATATCGCTAAAAACAAACATAGCATTCATTATTCAGTAGTAAGATCGTCTTACAAAGTTGCGGTCGTATAATCGGAACACGATGCGTTTCGTGAGTACATTGCTTTTTATTTATTACATTTTAATTTTTTATCTGTATATTTAATTTATAACACGCATAGATGAATTTTTTTTTAATTACCTTGCGTTATTTGACCTTATATTATGTAATTTTAATGGCATTCTTCGTGGTTTGGTATTTATGCACATAAGTGACACCTATAGGAAGTAATAACACGGAACATACGTTCTGGAGTGGCAAAAAATCTATTTAAAGTTTTAACAAGATGGCCAATGTTTTGCTAGAGCCAGTGGCGTAACTATACCGTTTAAGCGGGTGTGACGAGGGGGTGTGGGTAGCAGTCGGAATTCGTAAAGTGATGTGAGTCGTGTGCCAGTAGGCATACCGTACCGACAGTTTCAATAATGTTAGAGAAATACTTTAACAAACATTTATTTTATTATTTTATTACAATGTTAATAAAATCTTAATCATATTTTAATAAGAAGTTGACATTTTCTAATGTCCTTGTTTGTTGTTTTTTTAACAATATAGTGCAGTCTGACATTTAAATATATTTATATATTTATAAGATAATTTAAATGATTATCCAACGTATGATGATCGAACTGGTGGTCATATAAAGACATACTGCTAATTCGATAAATCATACAATCAATAATAGGCACAACACTACAACGTCTAGCCTAAACAAAAGTGTCATGATGACGCGTCAGGAGACTATTATTTTTGTTACATAAAATAGAAATCATTCTATACTTACACATCAAAAGATATACCTCATTATTTTAGGGTTTTACTCCTATAACGATTTTTTGCAACATTTCACTAAACAACTGGCCATTGTTATTACTAAACAGGCGAAACGAACGAACTGTCTAAGGGCGTCCGGGAAGCATACATGTAAAATCCATGTATGAGTGGTATAACACGCGCGGCCGGTATGCTAGTTCTATTTATAATTGTATGGGCCCCAGTATAAATTGTTAATTTATAATTTGATTGTAATGAAGCGCTGGAGTAGAATAACAACATTTATTGATTCTGAGGTGGCACAATGTACGCGGGAAGAGTTAGTCTAAACAAACAAATAAAATTTAACGTATCTGTAACAACTTACTACTAAATTATTAAAACACTATCGTTATTTTATTAAACACTTTCAGTGGGTATTATTCCCACGTCACCAATTTATTATATTATCAAGAACGTTCACTTTAACTTAGTTAGAATCGGTGTTCCGCAGGGATCGATTTTGGGACCGTTTTTATTCCTGGTTTATATTAATGACTTACCGCTAATGGTTAATAACTCAGCTGATATGGTTCTTTTTGCAGACGATACTTCACTTATATTTAAAGTAAAAAAAAAAATCAGATGTTAGGCTCTTAAATATTACACTAGCAAACATTTCTAAATGGTTTCGCCTTAAATAATTTACTACTCAATACAAAGAAAACGAAATGTACAAAATTTGTGTTGCCCAATGTGCAACATATTGATTGTAAGTTAGAGATAGAAGGGAATTTAGTAGTCTCAGTTGACAAAACTTTGTTTTTAGGTATCACACTTGATAATAAGTTACAATGGGGTCCGCATATTAAAACTTTGGCAGGAAGGCTTAGTTCCGCTGCTTTTGCGGTTCGAAAAATTCGCCAGTTGACAGATATTGCTACTGCTAGGTTAATCTACTTTGCTTACTTTCACAGCTTAATGCCTTACGGTATTTTGCTGTGGGGTACAGCAGCAGAGGTAGACACCATTTTTACATTACAAAAGAGAGCTGTTCGAGCAATATACAATATGGGACCTCACGAATCTCTAAAGAACAAGTTTCAAGAATATGATATCTTAACTTTGCCCTCCCAATACATCTTCGATAACTTAATGCATATTCGTAAAAATTTAGACAAGCTCGATCTAGTGAATGATCGTCATAATTTTAATATTAGAAATAAAGACAAGTTGGCCGTCCTACGCTTTAGGCTAAGTAAATGTAATAAAAGCTTTATAGGTAATAGTATTCTGTTTTACAATAAGATCCCATGTAAAATTACCGATTTACCTGACAATAAGTTCAAGTATTATGTCAAGCAAGTCTTAATTTCAAAAGGTTATTACAGGATGGATCATTACGTGAACGATAGTGATGTCTGGAATTAACCCACATCTTTGTGCTTCCGCTAACATTAGCTAAGAATATGATTTGAATAGTTTTTATACCAAAAAAAATGATATATATTATATTTATTCAAAAAAAAGAATCAGATATTGTTTCTTGCCTACGCTCTTCGCGACTGGGTTGTTTTCCGAACCGGTGGTATTGTTTTAGACGTTCAAAGGCGCCTTCATAGGGCTTTTTTTTTTTTTTTTTTGTCGGGGGGAAATGCATTTACGCACTACCCTTATCCATTGTATTTATGGGATCAGAGTCCCCCAAATACAATAGATAAGGGGGCACGGAGTGACGAGCTCCGTACCAGTGTGGGACTCACCCGGGCGAGAGTCGCCCGGAAATACCCACTAAAACCCCCCGGGGCCGTCCGCTGCATTTGGGATGGGGGTGATACGGGGTTGCTAGGCATGTCGCCGCGTCGCCCCCTGCAGCGAACCCACCGGGCCTCGTCGACCTTCTTAGGGCTTAAATTGAATAAAGATTTTTTTGATTTTGATTTTGAAAACAGATAGAACTGAAGTATGTCTGTGTCGACTCTACAGAACCTTATATAGTCATTTCATGCGATTTGACATGTAACAGGTGAGAGAGGGTCCCACCGGATGTAGGCAGATAATATCTTAAGGCGCCGCCAGATGAGTGGCGAAAATATTGTTATCAAAATACATATTAAAATACATTTATACCGTGTATAGACAAAAAAACACAAGTTCTAACATTTCTGCCTGTCTGTTTGTTCCGGCTAATCTTTGGAACTGCTTAACCGATTTTGACGGGACTTTTTCTGGCAGATAGTTCAAATTACAAAGTTTAACTTAGCAAAAATAATTAGGGTCCCGAGTAAAAAATTAAAACTTATGAAATTGTGAACAAATACGATTCAATGGACAGTTTTACTAGCAAGGATTGAATTTGTGAGACAAATGTGTTTGCTTTCTGTTAGTGCCAAAAAACAATTTAGGGTCAAAATACTTACCATCAAAACATTTTTCCAATGATTATTTTAAAACACTGTTTTACGCAGTGAAGAATTGTGCGGAATAGTAAATACGTAGACGGAACTGCGGGCACACAGTTAGTATAAGGTAAATGGAAAATTTAACGAAATGCGAAAGTATACTAAATAGCGCGTAATAATTAATGTACCTCCCAACTTCATTTGTTATGCGTCAGTTTATTAGTAAATCGCTATGTTTGTACTGATATAACTAATGACTAATAATGTTTTGGTTAATAATTACGAAGTCTGGCGATTGGTTGCCTCGTATTGTCTGAAGACAGATTCCATGCTGCGTTATTGAAGTAGGTATATGTCATATATATGGTATGTCTGAGAAAAATAAAGAGACGGATTATCTATACTAATAAATAAAATTGAAGTGTCCGTTTGTAATATAAAAATAACAACTTATTATTAAATACATTTGATGTATATACGATACCAAAAAATACCATTTTACAATTTTTTATTTGTCTATCTGTCTGTTTGTTCCGAGTAATCTACGGAAAGGCTGCACCGATTTTGACAGGACTTTTTTGACTTATTTTCAAAAGTAAAATCCGATTCAATTCAGTTTTACTGGCAGGCATTTTTGAAAAATATCTTAGCAAGAAATAAAAAAAGTTTTGTGAAATAATTAAGGTTCCGTATAAAAAAATTAAAACCCAAGAACTGTAAAGAAACCCATTTAATCATCATGTTTACTGACAAGTGCTTGAACTTGTAAGAAATGTATTTGCTTTCTCTTAGTACAAAAAAGTTTAAAAAATAATTAGGGGTCCGTGTAAAATAATTAAAAAACTATATTGTTCACTAAGAAAAGAAGCGATGATGGCTCGCGAAGTTGGTTCGGTCGGATTTCGCGTCAATGGACACGGGTTCAAACCTATCTATCCAACTTTAAAAAACAGCTAGAGCTTTCGGTGACGGAATACATCCTGAGGAAACCATAGCATGATGGTAGGGCATTTTTCGAGTAATGCCTGCCCGGGTAGCTGTAGCTAATACAATCAAGTTAGAAAGTCTGTCGCCAAATACCAACAGGTTTGTTCCGGCAGCATCACTTCAGAACCAGTACATCTAAGCTCAGTGTATCTACATCGTCACTAAACATCAGGTGAGATTGTGGTCAAAGCACTGAGCCTATACCGTGATAAAAAATGGAATGTACGAACTGCGGACGGAGCCGCGGGCATGAAACTAGTTAAAAGGATGCAAAGTTTTCCGTGAATCACTTTATACTTTATATATAAGTATATGGGTTAAAGTAACACATTAAAACTACGAGGGTCGTGCGTGCTTTTGTCTTGCGGTAAGCAAATACCTGAGTAAGAATCTTACAGTTATTACAGATCGAAATTATTTTGTTAAAAGTTACATGAGTTTAATCACAATGCAACGCTTTTTTAGGAATTTAAATCGCTATAAATTTATTCTTTCTACCAAGAACATTCACAAAGCCTCCTTTCGCTATTATTTTTTCACCGTCAACCTATTGTCGAACAAATTTAAATTAATATACATAATCCACTGGTATTAACGGATACTCAAACCTGTGGACGCCGAATCGGTCTAAACTATAAACCATTCGATTATCATGACTATTTGTTACATAAGAGAATAGTATTCTATGATGAAGAATATAGTAGTGAAACTGTACCTAGCATATCTGTGGGAAATATATCCATGCACCTAATTAGCTAGGTGACTCTGTTGCTAGCAGGGGTGTAGCTACCACCACCGTATCAATGATATGGAGCCACGATGTGCGTAAGAATAAAATAATGTCGCAGTTAAATTTTAGGATGCAGGTTATATCTTTTTTAGATAATTTGGAAAAACAAAAACCGTCTTTAGTTATGAATGATTTAATAATTAAGTTTGCCGAAAAAATGCTAGGAAAATATGTATCTAACTGCAATTGGTTCTTATTGGCACTTATTGGAAGTAATATTATAATTTTAACTTATTTTATTTTTTTACTAACTTTATTTTATAAATCAGTTAATTTTAAATTATATTAGTGCCCGCGTTTTTGTTTTAAATCTTTGCTTTGGGTTTCGTCACTGTCTTGTATTAAGGCCATAAATTTTGATACAGGGCCCCCAGTAGAGGTAGCTATGTTACTAGGTAACACTAGACCCTTTGAAATTTTGAGTAAAAATACTCTACTTCTGGGTTAGTGGCAATCTGCGATTTACAAAGAAAATTCTGCCAACGACATGTGATAAGTTATGTTTTCAATCTCGTGTGAACGTTTCTAGCTCCAGCAAAAAGGGTAGCTCATTCTTACTAGAACATTCATAGAAGTTTCGCGTTATTATTTCTAATACATAATAACCTGTGCCCAATAACCAAACTGTATCATACAAAACGCCACCAAAAATATTCAATATAGGGTCAAATACGCAAGTTATACATGGATTTTGTATTTACAAAAAAAATATAACTGCTATAAACAAAAAATAGCAGTTATATTTTATGTACATTACGGTTTCAGTCATTTGTAGTTTTTTATTAGAATAAGGTAATAGTAACTGGATCATACAGCCAAGTCAACACTTATAATTATAAATGTATTAGCATATATTTTAGTTTTATACGTCAATGTTAAGTCAAGTATCGATCCTAAAAACATCGGTATTTTGAAATAATAGAGATATCGTTTGCATACGTAATAGCTTCCCTTTTGTCTGTAGTGTAAAGCATACTAAGTCTAATTAGCATTTGTGATTTGTGTAGATATTTTTCCTCGTCACAATATCCGTGCTTGTGTGGTTCGGCACTACATCTCCTCTGAATCCTCAGAGGAGGCACATTAACCGCCCCTCAGATGACAAGATATTCGATCTTGAAAGACACAGGCGTTTCGCCTTCGACAACACAAAGGGACGAAAACAGCCGACAACTCACAGTGAGTATGATGATTATTTTTTAACAAATTAACCAGTTTCTATTTATATTCGTTAAAATTATTTACTTACTGTATTACAAAATTTAAGATGCCGCAAGATATGTACTGCTGGTAATTTTTTGAATTTCTTCTCTTTCAATATTTGGTCAGAAAATTTATCTATAATTAAAAAAAAACTAAGCAGCCGTGGGGACATGCCAACAAAACCGAAAACTCGAAACAATGTAAAACTGGTTTTCTAATGTTTAAATTTGTTTATATTTAGTTGATTAATATTGAAAAATAGAACACAATATATGCATAAAACGTATATTATTCCACACTTGACACAATGACATACATATAACGTACAGAGAGAGAAAAAGTTGCCTACGTAAGACACTGAGTTAATCAACAGACAATAAACATAATATTAGGTTGCGTTCTTATTTTCCAACAAAATTTATTAATTAAAATTGTTAACATAAACTAACATTTGCCTGGTTTTACATCTATAGGCGCTCCGTCTAATAATTATGTTCATTATCATTTCATTGTAGTTTATTCATAATCAAAGCATACGATTAGCTGCCTATGTTTACATTTTATTATTTATCTCTGAGCGTCAGCACTTAACGCAATCTTATACTCGCAATACTATAGCATTTTGATGGCTGACGTCATAGCATTGATAATGCGAATCTATGTTTTTTCCTTACCGAGAATCCCTTAACGTCGCTAAAGAAGTATTCAAGTAAACTTCAATAATTGGCTGGAAAAGCCATTAATACACCATCAAATGGCATCGTAGTCTCCACCTAGATAAAAGATTTTTTCTCAGTGCTGCAACATTCGGTTGAATTCTAACCACCGTACCTGTGTCAAAACCCATAGAAACGTGGCACGTCACGTTCTTAGATCAGTAAGCGTAAGTTTTGGACTGTAATTTATTTAACATCAGTTAAAGAACAGTCGTTTTTTTCCCGTTTAAAAAATAAACTCTATACAGTGGTCGTCAAATTGCGGCCCTTGGACAATACTTGTGCGGGCCGCGATGTCGCAAATAATTTCGTTAAACAATGACTCAAAATGCAAGTGAACTAGGTTTTCAAAAACAACTTAATATGCCACACAAAACAAGGATAATTCACGATTGACAGCTTATTAGAATATGTTAATTAATACATGGTATTAAATACCATGGTATCCATAAAAGTGCGGCCTGCAGTAGTACCGCACATTGAACTATGTGTCCTTGGCCAGAAGTATCCCTAAAAGTGCGGCCTGCAGTTGTATGTACCTTACATTGATGTATGTGGCCCTCGACTAGAATAGTGTAACGACCACTGCTCTATGAGGCTAAATCTTAAACTAAATTCTGACATTCCAGGACCCTTGCAGTCAATGGAGTCAAACCTAAGAAAAGGCGAGTACATATGCAATGGAAGGATTTGCAAACTGAAGCCCGGCGTCGTGCCCAAAGGCTGCAACGGCATGTGCCAGCATGCAGTTAATATATAGCTTCATTAATATTATCTATGCCGATGTGTTATGCCAATTTATAAATTTTTACTTTTTTAAATAAAACCTACCAAATTTTTTTTTTTATTATTTTATTTTACTTTTACCTTTAATACATCCAGCATTCTAAAACCATTTAATCAGAATGACTAAATATCTGTCTCCACCGATCAATGCCTTTATTACACTGAGGTATTTTTAAAAGAAAACCTGCGAAATTTGCTCTATTTAACGCGCGTTCGTTGCCTTTTACAATAAATTGAAACTACTGTTCTTTCCTTTTTTATTTTATTTATTTATTCTTTATTAATTTTCTTCAAACGACCCTTCTCCCATTTCTTCTGTGAGAGCTTGAACGTATCCACATCTAATTTCCCGGCTATCAGTCGTCCGTACGCGGTGCCGTTCAGCAGGTTACTCTTCTCCGATAACTCTGTCATTATCTTCAGCTTCTGTTCGTCGCTGGCCGCCTCGAAAATCTGTTCAAACGCCCTCGACCCGTATTGAGATAAAGCCAGTTTCTGATAATAGCCCTGCAATGAATATCGTTACACATTTAAGGGCAGTAGAAAGTATGACCTAAGCACCAACGGGTGACCTTTCTGCAATATGTTTCGTTTCTTCTTTTTGTTTGGACGAAATGGCGAAAGGCCGCTGGTGTGATTTGTGATTCCAGGATGTGAGTCCATTATAAGTACGAATCAAAATACTGGACTAGGGAGAAGATGGACGAGAAACGATTGCATTCAGCGGAGACGGATTAAATGTTGAGATAGATGTGTGGTGTGACAAGAATGGATAAAATAAGGAATTAATGTATTAGGTGTTTGCAAGTTGCGCCAGTGGTAGAAAAGTTAAAAGCCGTGGCATGGACAGCGCATGTGAATAAAATAGTTATGACATAAAGAAACTTTGAGAGCATGAGAATGACTTTTCATTGTTTTTTTTCTTTTCAAAATGATGCAAACGTTTGCTTCATATAACTAACAAGAGGATGTGAGGAGTGAAATAAATGCCCCTAAAACTAGCTTACAAAACTGAACTGCCCCGTATAACTGGCAAAATATTCTTGCTCGTTTGCTTGTATGATAGTCAGTTTATTTGTGAAGTTACAACTCGATAACCACTGAAGCGATATTACATAAGTCTATTTATCAATTAGACATGTTTTCTTTGGTTAATTTTTAGTATTAATGTTTTTTGACAATATTTTGTTACATTATGTAGTATAATAATAGAGGAAGTTACGAGAACAACAGTGATTTAAATAACAAAAAAAAACAAGGCCTTTATTTTGCATTAACAATTTTACCTTCATTTTACATGGAATGCTTAAATAATATATCAAATTATTGTCTCCCTTGTGGGCGTTTAAGACTTCCGGAGGGGGCCTCATTTGAAAACTCAGAGAAAATGAGGGGGCATTGAGATAGAGGAGAAGGGGCAAGATTAAAAATAAAGTCTAAAAAAATGCTAACAAGATAAGACGGGACGCTAGATAAAAACATATTCAATCAATAAAATGGGCGGTTAGCAATATAAGGTTGAGAAACTGTGATCTAAAAGGAGTCAATTCTAAAAAAAAACTTGAAATAACTCACTTTGAGTCTCCATATGAGTTTATCCCTCGCTTTGACTCCAACGAACTGACCCTTGCAGAGAGCATCAGCCACATGACAACCCTTCGCATCGCACAGGATCACCAGGAGCTGTTCCGAAGTCAGCTCCAGTAGACCTGACACCGCTTTCGCTGGACGCTACAGGAAAAAAACGAGATATTCCGACCTTGTAACCTATTTCTTTTTTAGACGGAATAGGCTCAGTGCTTTGAACACAATCTCACCTGATGTTAAGTGGCCTAGTGGCCTTTCAAACTTGAGAGTGGTAGCTACCCAGGCGCTACCACCATGCTATGGTTTCCTCACGATGTTTTCCTTCACCGAAAGCTCAGGCAGATTTTAGAGTTGGATAGGTGGGTTCGAACCCACGTCCATTGACGCTGAATCCGGCCGCACTACTCGCTGCGCTATCATCGCTTCAAGACCCACCCAATAGTTTAGTTGTTTTTTTATCAACTTATCTGAATGGGGGATATTTACTGTTATTTGTTATTGCCTCTAAAAATCATAGAATATCTATAATATTAAATAAAAATTGAAGAGTCCGTTTGTAAATATCAAAACAACAATTAACTAAAAATGTACTATAATATAATATATAAAAATAACTTAAACGCAAATTTTAAAATGTTTGTCTGTCTGCCTGTCTGTTTGTTCCGGATAATTTTGTAGGGTTATTTCTAAACTTGTTTTGTTATTCGAAAAAAAAATTAGGGGTCCCGGTTAAAATAATTAAAACTCAATAAAATTGTGAATAAAATATAATAGAATGCACAGTTTTAGTGGGAGGTGTTTGAATTTGTGAGAAATATTCTTGCAATCTCTAAGTAATAAAAATAACTTCAGGAAAATAATTAGGTTCCGTATTAAAAAAAATTATAAACATAATAGGATTCAATGGACAGCACCGTCGAAATATTATTTTCCAAGGATTATTTAAAAACTATATTACGTAATTAAAAATATAAATAACGCGGGAGGAGCCGCAGGCACACAGCTAGTGAATACATATGACCGCTGAAAAAATAAAATTAAAATCTGAATCAAAGTTTATGCCTATGTTACAGACAGTAGTATGATAGCATTGAGATGTTATTTTTTTTTAAATCCTAGAAATACTTTAATTAATCTGTAATTAAATTAAAAAAATAATAATTATAAGTGCGTCTGTTATATATGCACGCCATCTATAGGAATAATGAAACTAATTGACTTTCATATATATTTTACAATTTGCAAAGAGAATATTATTTGCCACACAAGATGGCGCTAGTAACTTGAAGTTATCTATGTCCGCTAACTTCATAGTGTCGGTTTTTTCGTTACACATCCAACTTTAATTGTCAACTAAACGCATAAATATAAACAAATAAAACTAAACACTCATTATTAAAAGCAGTAATTGTAATAATATTTTTTTATATTAGTTACTAGCTGGTGCCCGCGGCTCCGCCCGCGTTTCATATGTTCTGTCCATATGACGTTTCATTTATAGCTAATTTAAAAAAAACAAATGAATTAATAAAAGTAAGAGTATTTTGTTTTTATTAGCGAAAAAAAATGTATATAAGCGTAAATTGAAGTGGAAAATGTACAAAAGCGTAAATCGAAAAAAAAAATGAGAGAGGATCGGTGGAATCCAAAAAAATACCTGTCTACGAAAAATACTGCGTTGAAAGGTATTAGTCCTATCCCGATGTTTAGTAGTTTTGAGGTGATGGTGCGTCAAAGGAACCCCATTTTATAAATGCCTGTCTTTTGTTTTATGGGAGCAAATAAATTAATAAACAAACAAATTGAGAAAACATGGCAAAGGGCTCATAGAATTTGTAAAATATATAGCCTATACCCATCTACGATTAATTCCGCGTCGAATGGTTGTGGTTTCATGCTGATCGGTCCAGTAGTTTTCGAGTTTACCTCGGACAAAGAAAACACACTTTGCTTATATATATATATATATAGATAAATTAACTAATTAGAGTAATTAAAGAGAATTGTTTGAAATCTTCACGAATCACGGGCTTGGCATTTCCTTGGTCCTAAATTGGAATTAAGTAAATCAGTACATATTTATGTGAATACGAACCTGAAAATCTAAAATGGTTTGCAATATAACAGAACCATGGACATTGATGAAATAATCCTTGTCGAGTTGTGTCAGATCCACTCTGTCTATCGGCAGTAAGCGGAGACAAACTACAGGGAAATACTTCTGCTGCTCTTGTTCACTGCATTTTAACGCTTTTTCTAGACTCTGGAATTATAAAAGACCTACGATTGTCAATATGAATGAAAATAACAGAACAGAACAGTAACTAGGAGAAATTTGTACATAAAATTTTTTGAAAACTATAATTGGGATGGACTTTGTTATCGGTATAGAAGCCAAAAATATTTCATTTAGAATTTTTGTGTCTGTCTGTCCCTGTGTACGCGTATCACTCTGAAAGTACTGAATCAATTCTGATGAAACTTGACACAGTGATAATTGATATTATAAAGTTACATATAAGATACTTTTTGTCCTATAAAATGCAAGGGGTTCTCCAGGATAACGGGAAAAAGTCATATATTTGTAGTAAATGAAATTCTGATGAAATTTTTTGTGCTATAGCAGACAATCTTCATTCTCATGTCTTTTCCCAACTCACTTGAGGTCGGCGCAGTATGTTTTCTTCTTCTTCTACACGTCCCTATCAGCCGTCATCTCTTCATTCACTCCTATTTCTTTCATATCATTTCTTACACACTCCACCCACACTTTCTTTGGCCTTCCTCTACTTTTCCATCCTTCCAGATTCATATACATTATTATTTTAGAGCATCCAAATGAACATTAGCTATATTATAAAACGATGATGGCGCAGCGGGTATAGTGCAGCTGGATTCCGCGTCAATAAACGTGGGTTCGATCCCCACATATCCGACTCTAAAATCGACCTGAGCTTTCAGTGAAGGAAAACATGGTGAGGAAACCATAGCATGGTGTTAGGGCATTTTCTAAAGATGACCGCCTGGGTAGCTACCACCCTCAAGTTTGAATACCTGTCGCCAAATACCAATAGGTGTGTTCCGGCAGCATCACTTGTACTTCTAGGATTCGTGTGTTTACCATCCTGGACCACATTGTCACTTAACATCAGGTGAGATTGTGGTCAAAATACGAAAAAAAAAGCTAAAAACACATCGCTAGGTTTTGAACTGATGTCTTTGATGTCTTTCTTTGCGAAATGACCAATCAATTGAAATAGATGCATACAATATAATAAGTACGGGACGGGCATAGATAGATATATAAATATAGAATAGAGTAACGAGATAGATTGCATCTAGACTATTCCAATGGTCGTCACACTTTTCTTTTCAAGGGCCACATATATCAATGTGTGGTGCCACTGCGGCCCGCACATCTATGAACACCACGGTAGTTTATAACATCAATTAATTAACATATTTTTATGAGCTATCAAACGCGAATTACCCGTCGATTTTGTGTGGCCTATAAAGACACTTTTTGGCAACCTAGTTCGAAGTAAATTCGATTTTGAGCCATTGTTTATCGAAATAGTTAGCGAGGTCGCGGGCCGCACAAACACTGTCCAAGGACCGCAGTTTGACGACCACTGGTTGTATAATATAATCGAATTCCAGGCGAGTGAAATCGCGGGCACAGCTAGTAATCAATAAGAGGGGGTGTGTATATAATGATACTGACGGTGGGGTAATAAACTGCGTCTGTTTGGCTTTGATCCTGAGGCAGGCTTTGGCGATGGCGACCAACACTCCGGTGTTCCCGCAGGTCAACAGCGCGCCGAACTTATCACCCAACTCGTCAAACATAGGTTCAAACTAACAGCAAACATATTTATTATATATATTAAATCTTGTTTGTGCCCTTAGAATCGCTAGATTAGCTAAGATTTATAGAATAAGTCGGACAAAAAAAAAAGCGAGGCGATAATTTGGAAATTCTGTGTAAATCTAATAATAAATTTCACATAAAACTTCTAATGTTGTGTTATTTTTATTATTTGTATCATATTCACTGTAAAATTGCACGTATAAAGTTCGAGACTTTCTCCATGTAACTATGTCAGTCTATAACTTTGTTTTCCTTTAAGTACTTGTACGCCCACTGTTGGTATAACATAAAGAACTAATCAGATATAAACACCCTCTGTATGAAATAATTACTATGTTAATAAAATAAATCATTTAATTAAATGATAACGTAGCTTTTTTGGAGGGATCTCTCTGGTCTGTCAGATAGATGTTTTTATCTTTGAATTATACACTTGTGTTCCCTAATAATTAATTAATTTAAAACGGCAAAAAAAAATTGAAGAAGATTGCTTCCAGGAAAGATTGAGCTGTTAAAAAAAAATTGTCATAGATATTCAACTTCCGTCTCTGATGTGAATCCTTTACTAATAATAAATTGTCTTACACATATAAACAAAAGATTGCCAAAGAAGTTTCACATTTGACACATGCAAGTACTTTTAAAAAAAAAAATCTTATTTTGCTGGATATAATATTCTCGACACTGGCAAAAACGTAAAATAAGAATACGACAGAGACTATAAAATATAAGAGATGATGACACTGGCTGAGCTGTGGAATCATTCGCAGAAGTCATAACTCCAAAAACTTTTAGACATTTTTTTTTTAATTTATTATTTATATTTAATAGTTTTTTATACCTCTTCTTTGATATTGCAGTGGTCGATCAATCTCTGGACAGTGAAATTCAACATGGGCATTGTGCCCAACTGCCCGAGACGATTTATAAAGCACTTTGCGTATATCTGAGTGTACATCTTTTTCTTGGCAACGAATAACGCGGCCTCCAGTAATCTGTTCGCATAGATTAAATCGTGTACCACCCATTCAGACATTAAGTATACATCAATAGAGAACACGTCTATACTATGCTTGTCTCTATCTAGCTGCGTGCCCGCGGTTGCGCCCGCATTTCATATGTTCTTCGCTGCGTTTTATTTTTTTTATACAAAACCCAAATTATTTTACTTCATTTTTTTTAGTACTGAGTTAAGGTAAAACCATTTCTCACAAATTCAAACAATTGGCAGTGAAACTGTGCGTTGAATCGGATTTTATTCGAAATCTAATGAGTTTTAATTGAATAAAACGGAACCCTAATAATTTTCGAAAAACAAAAAGTAACATAAGCTACGCGGAGTAACTTCAGCTATAAACCAAAAAAAGTCCCGTCAAAATCGGTCCAGCCGTTCCGGAGATTAACCGGAACAAACAGACACTTCAATTTTATTCATTAGTGTAGATTAACACTTCGGAACTTGTTGACTGCATTAAGAATGAGCTTTCAATAAAAAAAAGTTATTGTGATAAAATCTATGCTGATAGTAGCATCTAGTTTTAAAACTTTTCAAAAAGCATGTAAACATGTACCGGAAGCATCACTTGAGAGCCAGTACCTCCAGTTTTAGAATGTTAACTATCTTATACCATATCGTCACTTAACATTAGGTACGATTGTAGTTAAAATCCCTTAGCCTATCTGTACATAGTATAATACAGAAGGTATCTGTTTATCAATTCTCTCTAACTAAACGAATTTAGATGCGGTTTTCAACCTCAGTTTTCTATTATTTCATGAAAGCGATGCTGAGAAAATCAATACTTAAACTAAACCTTAAAAGACAGATCGAAATAATGAACTAGAGGAAATGAAAGATTAATAAACCAAATTTTGCTTCTACAAGAATCCTAGCTAAAAGTTAGCATTGGTATATCTAAACTAAAATTGACTCATAATAACAGTTTCACTCTGGATTCAATTCTAAAGTCAACATAGACAAAGCCACAGGTAAATGTTAGTAAAGTATGAGGGAACAATTGAGATGAAGAAACTCACCTAACAGCAGACTCTGATTCAAACACAGGTGGAAGAGGTCTACTTTGTAAGCTGTTCTCTTCATCATCACAATTATCAACGTCGATCTTGTCTTTCTTCTCATCATCACCGGTTGAGATCCAGTCATCGGGAGCGAAGCTCTCATTTAGCAGTTGCTTCAGGAGGTTATTTGTCAATGTTTTGTCTACATTTCTTACCGCATATAACAGAACCTGCAAGCCAAGATAAAGAAACTGGATACTTTTAGGAATTAAAAGCAAACGCTACTATCATTGCGTTATGGGCGAATTCTTCAAGACATGTAACTATTTAATGCTGTATACTCAGGCGGCCTTGATTATTCTACACTCATCAACAAATTGTTGCGACTATATGCACCAAGCACACAAACTCGACACACACGATTATTTCATATTGCCCAGCATCAAACAAACATTGGGTTCAATAACTTGACGAGCAGAATTCCGCGTTCTTATAACAAACAATTCAGTGATATAGATCTATACTTAACTTCAAACTTCACAACAAAAATATATCTAAAAACAGTTTTACAAACCAAATGAAAATCTCTCTAGCAAACAAATAACATAAAATTTACACAGCATATATCCTTACATAAACATATCGACAAACATACATATACACATTACATACATACGCACACATGTGCGTTTACATAAACATAGTCTTATAATTAGTTTGAAATAATGATAAATTCAATTTTGGCTCTTTATATTATGTATCCCTTTAGTTTATATGTCTAGTTTATAGGAGCTGTGAATTTTTAAAGTAAATAAATAAATTAGATGCCATTACGTAAGCATATTGCTTGCTTGCTTATTTTTGATGACATGGGGACTAGGATTTGATCTATCATTATGTAAGCACATTTTGTTTGAAATTATTCAAATGTTATGTAATCAGGGAAGGATAGTTAAGAGGTTTCCTGATGAGGTGATGGTAAAATATAAACAATATTTTCCTTACATGATACTTGAACGGTCCCTTAATTAACTTTAACACATGTATGCAACTTGGTGCTACAATAAAGGGGATACAAA
Source organism: Samia ricini (assembly GCA_014132275.2). Classification (NCBI taxonomy): domain Eukaryota; kingdom Metazoa; phylum Arthropoda; class Insecta; order Lepidoptera; family Saturniidae; genus Samia; species Samia ricini. The sequence continues at coordinate 18,514,900 of AP028158.1, forward strand.
GAATTGAAAAACATTCTTCCTGGGGGAAAAAATATATGTGGCAATATTCATGGTGACTGGTCAATTAGTCTCTTTAATATACCATTAACAACTTGACTTTAAAAAAAACATAATAAATTCTACTATAAAAAAGAGCACAGAGTAAAAATCAGTTGCTTTAAATTAAGCTTCTAATTGGCAAGTTTGGCATAATTAGTGATTTCATATCAAATGGCCCATATGAATTACATTAGTGTATTTACACTAACCTGTAGTAATGCGGAAGTTATATTCTGATATGGTAAATCCTTAAACTGAGGCCAAGCAGATAACCGATGGGCAAAATCTTTGACAATCTCATAAAACTCGTCTGGTACAATCCTGTAAACCATTTCTGTTGTATGTGGAGGTATACCTTTATTATCATCCACTAGTTTTTTTTAAACAAATTCACTTTAGGTTTCTCTCCGGGCAACAAATTAATCCCACTTAGGCATTTCAAGGCACTTCGTAGTATATGGTTGGCATAATTGTCCCAAACAAAGTCTTCTAGGTTATTTAAAGCGTATTTACATAGTTTTTATTGTGAATTCATGGCATTTCTTTAAATGTTCCTCACTATATGTATTATTACTGTTTCGTTTTTTCTTTTTCTTTTTTGGTGTTTCATTTTCTATGTCTTCGTTTTCTGCTGTGACATTTTGTAAGGGTTCTGTAGCTCTAAGACATGATACTCGTAAAAGAGTTTCAATTACATGGCTTGTGAAATTATCAGAACACAACCTGCGTAACTCCGGGGGGACAATGCATCTATGAAACGTTCCAGGTCTTCTGGCGAGGCATACGGTAAAAGAAGTTCCACTACACGGCACCCAAGCTGATTACCAACCACATTTAACTCCTCATCCTTTGTTCTCTCAAGGACATTATTTACTAGGACATCTGAAAATTAAAAAAAAATTATAATTTACTTTAAGTTGTCATTTACTGTATATCTGTTAAAAATCATCAAAGACACTTTAGAAAGAATAATCAAGTTTCCTAGTGGTTATTGCCTTGAAGTAACTAAAAGAAATGACTTAGTGAAATGTTTACTATTAAAAGAGATGAAGCTTGTTAAAAATATTTTCATCACTCATCCGGCGGCGCATTAAGATATTATCCGCCTACATTCAGTGGGATCATCTCTCACCTGCAACATGTCAGATCGCATGGAATGACTATATAAGGCTCTGTAGAGCTAAAATAGACACACTTGACTTCTATCTGCTAAAGTGAACGTTCCTGATATTGCATTACAATAAATTGGTGATGTGAGAATAATATATAGAGAAGAGTGTTTAATAATATAGCAAGTGTATTTAATAATATGCTGTATTTAATAGGTTTATTTACAACAAATAATGCGTTGGCAAATAATTAAACATTTTGAGGGATGGAAAACATTTTGATGAAACCACAGCATAGTGGTAAGTCATTTGCTATTGCTATTGCTACAACTGAAAAACCAGTTACCCTGCATTTTAGATGAACCTAAGCAACATCTTGAGAGTGAGTCTAAGGTTAGCATTATACCATCTTCAACCACATTTTTAGGTCTGATTATGGTGAAACACAAAACCTATAGAATATAAAAAACTTATTTGTTAATAGACATCTATAATGACAAAAGTACAAAAAACAAGGTTTAGAAAACGAGGTTGCCAAAGGAAGCCTGTGATCACCCCAGGATCAAGTAAACTAAAATGGAAAAACTATGTGTGAATCTCATTATCTCAATCTGATTACCTTGAGTAGATAGTGCTTTTAATAAGAATGAGTACAAATCATCAATGAATAGCCAATACACCCGCCATCATACTATTTTATAGTTAAATCATGAGATAGCATTTAAAGACCACTCTTTGCACGCGTGCCAGCTAAGAATAGTACCACCCCATATATTAAAACCGCATATTAAAACTTTGGCAGGAAGGCTTAGTTCCGCTGCTTTTGCGGTTCAAAAAATTCGCCAGTTGACAGATATTGCTATCGCTAGGTTAGTCTACTTTGCTTACTTTCACAGCTTAATGTCTTACGGTATTTTGCTGTGGGGTACAGCAGCAGAGGTAGGCACCATTTTTACGTTACAAAAGAAAGCTGTTCGAACAATATATAATATGGGACCTCACGAATCTCTAAAGAACAAGTTTCAAGAATATGATATCTTAACTTTGCCCTCCCAATACATCTTCGATAACTTAATGCATACTCGTAAATATTTAGACAAGCTAGATCTAGTGAATGATCGTCATAATTTTAATACTAGAAGTAAAGACAAGTTGGCCGTCCCACGCTTTAGGTTAAGTAAGTGTAATAAAAGCTTTATAGGTAATAGTATTCGGTTTTACAATAAGATCCCAAGTAACATTACCGATTTACCTGACAATAAGTTCAAGTATTATGTCAAGCAAGTTTTAATCTCAAAAGGTTATTACAGGGTGGATCATTACGTGAACGATAGTGATGTCTGGAATTAACCCACATCTCTGTGCTTCCACTAAAAACTACGATTTGTATAGTTTTTTATATGACAAAAAAATGATATATATTATATTTATGAAAAAAAAGAACCAGATCGAGTTTCTTGCCGGCTCTTCTCGACTGGGTTGTTTTCCGAACCGGTGGTAGTGTTTTAGATAAGCGCCTTCTTAGGGCCTAAATTGAATAAATAAATTTTGATTTGATTTGATATTCCGTGGTTGCCGTAAAAGGCGATTAAAGGATAAACCAGGGGATGTGCAGCATAGCGATTATGGCAATCAGCCCCTTATGTTTTTGTGTGAGATCTATGTCTAGCAATGTATAACTTTTGGTTGAATTGATGGATAGATTTAAAGACAATCTGACCTGAGTGATAATGTATCTATTTCCAGCTGATGAAATACGATTAACTAATGCAATCTATGTATACTTGTTTTTATACATCGTATACAGTTTGTAATAGACGAATAACTTACGTCTCTCCTCATCGTTTTCTATGCCTTGTTTAATAACATCCAAGATACCGACAAAGTATTGGTATAGTTCCTCTGACATTTTCGTGCCTCGTCCCATTTGACCTTTTTTCGCATATTTTTTTGCATTCGCCAAGAAATTCTTGCGCTTCTTTCGTTTCCTTTTCAAATTTGGATCTTTTTCTAAATCACCTTCACTCATCTTGTGTAACAAATATCTTTTCTTTGGTATACAACACAAACACTACCTACTATTTTTAAGGTTATTTGCCAAAGAGGTTAACTTTATAAATGTCAAACTGAGTAGGTAACTAGAATTTTTTTGGTTTCGTTTATTCCTTTTAAAGGAAAAGGCAAAGGTACTAATAGATCATCCAGCCAAATCAGACATAAGGAACACTATCAATAAATGAATGGCGCTAACAAAATGGTGGCCTTCTGTTACGACCACAACGGGAATGATTGGTACACTTCAGAATACACGCTCAGTCTCATCATTTTTTATTTCACTGCACTTGCGTGTCATATAACTACACTATATCACGTAAAATGCCACAAAAGTTCCATAATATATAATCAAATACTGCAAAATAATGAATTAAAAACAAAGACGACAATATGACAGACCAAAATTCGGCCAAACACCCTAATAATGTGTTTTGGAACCATATCTTCGGTCATCCCGGTCATGACGGCCCGCACAAATATTTCTTCGCACCACGTTGGAAGGACGTATGTTATAGCTAGGAAGGAACGCAACGTCCAAAAGACTGTTTCACAGCTTTACAGTACAGTAGTACAGCAGTTTTGTTCACGCCTAGTTGGAAGTTCTGTAAAACTGTGGCTACGAAGCTCTGCGTGTGTGGTTCTATTACGGAAGAGAGAGGATGGTATCAGGTTACACGGGGCTCCTCAGAGCACTCACCATGATAGAGACAGTAGAACACGCTTAGCGAGGTAATGTCCCTGGGCAGTTGAAACGTCTCAATGATTTTAGTATCTATTTTAATCTGCATCATTTACAATGCAGATAGCCCGTCTCTGCAACCAGTGATGCGAACAGTATTCCATACACGCCCGAATTTGTACCTTATTTAGTACTTATCACAATAAGAATAATGAATAAATCAAAAATAGTAATAGGATAGATACATTTATATAAGAGTCTTTGGTGATAATAATATGATATTTGTAGCATTTTATGTAATAATAATAACAATAATTATGTTGGTACTTTTATTTAGATTTGTGTTATTTATATTTTTCACTAATAAATTCAATAATGAATGTACGTACCATATTATATCAAAGCTGTATGTGGATCTATTATTAAAACAAAATCATTTTCAATTTGTTTTGGAGGAGACACCATTACATATTATTTCATTGTCTTATCTGTGACAACACGTAGATACTTGAAACAAAACCTGATTGGAGTTCTTGGGGCAATTTGGGTTTGTCTTGTAGTAGTCCTTGTTTACAATTGACTAGCTGCTCTCCGCGTTTTTGCCCGCATAATTCCCGTTCCCGTGGGATTTTCGGAATATCCTATGTCACTCCCTGGATTTCAAACTATCTCCATACTAAATTTCATCTAAATCGGTGTAGTAGTTTTTACGTCTATTCGTTATGTACAAAAATACAATTTTTTCTGATTTATAATACTATTGTAGATTAACTTGCTTCATATGAGTCTAGATTGTATAATGGCAGTAGCGTTTGGTGACTATGCACTAGTAAGAAGCAATGGAAATAGTAACACAGAACGCGAATTTTGCAATCTCATAACACACCCTTGGATCGCTATGAGAAAAGACCGCCACTTACCTAGAGCACTGAAGATTAGGAAAATAATACGAAGTTGAACCTAAAAAACTTGTGTTCATGGCTGTAAAAGTAATTTAAAAAAAAACAAACCCTGTTTCCAAATTCAAACTGGCAACGTTTCTGTAGATTCCCAACGAGGTTCACTTTATATAAAATCATTATAATCTCATAATCTGGTGATATTTTGGCAAGTTTTGACTATATAATTATTTGTTATTCATCTTTGATTGAACGATAAATTTCTCAGAACTGTGTCTACCACAGTACCAAGTCGTTACTCACTATGTACTACGTAACCGCATATATTACTGTACAAAAAGTGCGTTCCAATTAAGTTAAAATTGGTTCAATTATACCTTTTTTTTTTTTTTTTTTTGACGGGGGGAAATGCGTTTATGCACTACCCTTACCTATTGCATTAGTGAGACCGAAGTCCCCCAATGCAATATGTAAGGGGGCACGGAGGGACGAGCTTCGTGCCAGTGTGGGACTCGCCTGGGCGTGAAGCGCCGGAAATACCCACTAAAACCCCCCCGGGGCCGTCCGCTGCATTTGGGATGGGGGCGATACGGGGTGGCTTTCGCAAGCACCGCGTCGCCCCCTGCAGCGAACCCACCAGGCCTCGTCCGTGCAATGGCCCGGTAGGGATGGAGGAGAATACTTCCCCTCCACCTCTTAGCCCGCCTCTTGAAAAGAGGCATGACCGTCTGGTCATCAGTCCGGGGGCCAGGATATACTTCCTAACCCCCATGGTTCAATTATACAATTTTTTTTTTTTTTTTTTTTTTCGAGGGGAATGCATTTACGCACTAGCCGTCCAGCCAGATCTGATAGGGACCCCCCCTTCCAGATCTGGCTGAAACGAAACGAAGATGTGTGACAGTTTCTCGCACGAAAGCACGAGAGGCTGTTACACAGGATTAGTGTGGGACTCGCAGCGATAAGCGCCGTTGGTCACTACCCACTAAACCCCCCGGTACCTCCCGCCACCTAGTTGGAGCAAACACGGGATCGCATTGCATGCACCGCGAAATGGTTCAATTATACCTGAGATTTCGATTACGTATTTTATTAAAATCAAACAACAAATTCCACGCGAACGGATTCGTAACGAGTTGTAACAAATTAAAACACAAGACAAGTCGCAAACATACATGTTTGTTTTGCTCGATTTTAAAAAGGAATTTCTTTTAAATTCTTGCCCTGTTGGATGATGTCCAGCGTCATGTAATCGGTAATGAATCCAATTTGCATTACCTTGTAGAATATTAAGGGCTTGTCAAACAACATCTTGTACATCTGAATTAAGCCTCGAAGCCTGAACGAATAATTTTAATAAAGTTCTTTATCAAAATGGCAAATTTAAAGAATCAGAGAAAATATCAACCTCGTATCGGTGATGCAGTTCAGTGCCATTATATGTCGATTACTCATCAAAATGAGACAATAGGAAAACAATAGAATGCTGGCGTAAACGCCAGGTTAGTGCTCAAGGGTTTTAATTTGTCCATAATTTTATTATTTGACTAGATGACTAAAGAATTGGAATAGCAAATTTGCCACTTTTGGTCACATTTTGGAATCTACATTGATAACAGTGTAAACAAAAAAATGTATGTAAATAATGAAAGCGTTTTTTTGCATATTTTACAAATATTCGACATAAAATTAATCATGAGGATTATTCATTTTGAAAAATACCACTCAGAATTTAGAATCATTTCTAGATATAGGTGCACATAATCAGTTTATCGTATAACTAAAATATTGTAACAATAATGCATTGCCAGATTTATTATAAGTGTGCAAATCTCTATCTCTAAACATATCATATCTCATCTGTAAAGCTCTATAAATCACGATCAACTTCTCGCTAATCTTTATCAATTGCTTTGTGGCGTTAATGTGAATTTAAACGTATACACGTATTATTCACATCATGGATTGTCGTATACTTATAGTTAATTTGGTATTAATAATAATTAAAGAAGAGCAGACATTTATCAATTAGCTTTATGTGATAATAGTCTATCAACGTTTCTTCTCAATGAATCATTAAACCATAAGATTACGGTTTATTACTAAACAAAACACAAAGAGTGGACCTATAACTTTCTCTTTCTTGCTCGAGTGAAATTATTAATTAGACGAGGACGGGAAGGGAAATCCGAAACAAACCGCGAACCGGTAACCAGTTCGTCGCTTGACGCCCGCCTCACAGACGGGAGAATAGTCGTTCAATACCTTGTTGCGTGCGCCTCTGATATAAAACGTTATTAATTCAATTCCTAAATATAATATCTAGTACAGATTTTATAAATTAACAAATATTTCCATTACTACCTCAAATTTGGATATAAATTAATTTAAAACAAATTACACGATTATATTTTTTTTAAGTTTTTAATTCCGTGTTTGTGATAACTGCATAAAAACTTTTTGTATCAGTGTTTTTGTTTTTAACTTCACGCCCGATTTGGAAATATTGTTTTACTCGTATATAGGATCCTATAAAAGGTAATAATTAATGCTAAAGTTGTGTGACTGCTCGAAAAGGCGTTGACCGCATCGCTTTGACATTCTTCGCTTATTTACTTAGTGTAAGTTTCAATAACAAGTGCTTTTTTTAGTCTATTTAAATAAATACTATGATTTTTTATATGTGTAACATATTTTTATATGTGTGTTTATTGCATTTTTATTTTAAATGTTTTTATCAAAAACGTAATGTCATATACGACTAACATTATTGCATTTTTTTATTAATATAATAGGTTAAAAAACATACAAGATTTAACAAAAGAAATGAAAAAAATATATAGTATCAGCCCAGTTACTTTGCATAAATTCTTGAAGATCCTGATTTTAACAATTTTTACTTAAGTTTAAAGTAATTTAAACTTTATGTCACACGTTTTTAAGTCTCATATTTCTGCCTATGATTTTTATAACGCGATAAAAATCAGCTAAAAGCTTATTGTAGTTATGTATATTATGCATTGTTTCTACTTACAGACTTCAATAAAATATAACTATCGAATATTTTTTATTATAGTTTTAATAGTTGCAATAAAGTTTTATCGCCTCGTGGTAATATAGCGAAGGTTGCGGTTTTGATTTTTGCAAGATCGACTTTTAATAGTGGATTTGTTTATATTATAGTTTACTTTCCTTTGAAATTGACAAAATATATAGCAAATAGCTTATTGAGCATAAAGCTTAGGCCCTGATCAGATGCTATGCTATTACTTAGCACTGACTAAGACTCTCTGCTCACATAATAATGTAAATCATCCCGGTCCAAGATATTACAGATTCTGGGAAACAGCTGACGTAATGCCAAAGCATGTTTTCTTCGATTGTGATCTATTGAAAAACCAAAGGCAATCGGATTCTGATTACATGCTGATTCTAGAATAGATTCAGTCATTTCCTGCTGCAAAGGTCTTAAAGCTCATCAAAGCTATAGGGTTAGGCAGTGAGATACAACAGTGTGAGGGTCTACAATACATACATGATATAAAGTTTCCCTACCATGAGGGTAGGCAGTATTTATTCCATCTTTCCACTTGCTACGATTCTGCTACACGTCTTTCACTTCTTCTATTTTCATGAGTGCAGTTGTCTACGGGTACTTTTCACTCGATTTCATACAAAAATAATGCAAGAGATTATGTAGAAAATTATTGGTAAGATCTCCATCTTACCATCTTACAATACGCTTTTATTAATTTTCTGTCGACTTAAGTTACTATTATCCTCATAAGTTGTTTAATATATCAAAATACTTAGTAAAAGTTGACTCTTTTATTCCTCGATGATTTACAGGAAGAATCATGCAAATCAATTCGGGATCTATACGACAACTAAATAACGGAGACTTATAATATAGAATTATGAGCAAACATAATTATATTTAAATAGTTTAAGAGTTGTAAAGTGTTTACGTACGTATCTATCAAACTGCCTCGGTCGCGCAGTGTATTACGGTACGACTGTCGTTCTGAGGTCTCGGGTTTGATCCCCGGGTCGGGTCTAGTGATATTGGGTTTTTCTACTCAGTATTATCCTGGAGTCTGGAATTTGTGGCTAATATGGCGACAGGCTCGCCCCTATCACATCTGGGACGGAACTAAGGTCGGCGTGATGTAGGTGGTGTAGTTCGCTACTTCACCTCTGCCTAACCTTTCGGGGTCAATAGGCGTAAGCTTATGTTTATGTATGTTATGTTATGTTCTATCAAACCATAATTTGATTATCTCATATCTGTTAGTGTAAATCTAATCCACTTTGCTTGATGAAAGTAATATACAAAGAAAGATACCTAACGGCGAAATTTCTCACGGACACGCACGCCATTGTTTCTATGTTTCGATGATCGAACAATACACACTAGAGGAAAGTTTCACTTTTTATTTTGAACAATTACTTAAAATCGAAATTTTTGGCGGATATATTTAAAATCATTTTCACTCTTGAGAAATGGATAATGGAAAACATCATCAATAACAAACGTTGGTTTCTAAATATAAAAAAACTAGAGAGAGAGAGAGAGAAACTTTACTTTTTAGTAAATCAATGCAAAAAGAACAATAATCTGATTTTTTTGTTTACTTTGGTAGCAGCATGTGTTGTTTTAGTGTGTACTTGGTTAGCTACTGCATTTGGTCGTCGTCTTATCACATCTTCACTAATATCGAATATTGCTGATATAAAAGCTTATAAATTTTTTACATAATTGAATTTTTTTTCTGGTTACGTAAGCTGAAGCAACTATGAAGCTCCTTGAGTAATCGCTTACCTAGGTTATAACTTTTGTTAAGTGACCGAAATCGGTAAGACAATAAAAAGTCGAATAGTGAGTGGACTTTATCAATGTAGGCCAACGGAACGGTAACGGATATAATCTTTAAACAGTGGAGGTTAGTTGATCATGCGTGACGGTCAAAGAACTTAGGGTAAGACTCTTTAAAGAATTCGATCAGCTCTGCTAAACTGCAACAATGTATCTTTCAAGCCCTTGTCAAAATTATTATGACGTGTAGACATTTAAACCACTATTTACGGATATAGACAGGGTATAGGAAGCACAATCTTAACGCACGTTTGCCAATTGATTATTCTTCTTCCTTTTCAATGTTACAACTCTCTCAGGAATCCCTTGGAATAAGACATTTTAGGAGTAGTTTAGACTTCACGGTACATGTCCTCTATAACTTATAGATTTTGTTAAAAACTTGACTCGGGGTTGATATTCAAATCAGATTCAGAGGGAGATTAAAATCACTTACCAGTATGTCGACTTGCATGTCGTGGTTATTGTATTCGTCGTTCACTTAAAATGCTGAAAGTAATCTTGATTCTTGTTAACTACGCAATAAACAGTGATGGATTATCGCCTAGCCCGTAAGGAGGGGACCTAGGGAGGCAAAATTTCGAAGGCGAAAAATATATGAATATTTAAAAAAACATAAAGCTAATGGCATTGAAATGACAATAATCTGCAGTGCCGTGGTCAATCTTATGATCATGCAAGATTATATGCGGGATTCCAAATACGAATCAGACGATAAATCAAAAACCCGAAAAGAGCTAGATAGAATAAGAAGAAGTAGACGTGTAGTAAGATAGACATAATAACAAAAAAAAATGTTTAAATCTATAGGCAATTTATATTTCAAATTATATGTGAAAAAGTGAAATCAAATTAATAAAATTCTGTTTATAATCATTCAAATATTTGATAATTGACTGTTTTGATTTATGATTGAATTATTTAATTTTGATAATCACTTCCTTATTGTTAAAAAGGGTGGAATAACGAAGATCCTTTCGTATACATAATTATGTATATGTTTCTGTGGATGTTCTACAATAACGCTAATAAAAAATATCGTATTAAATTAATGACTCGTTTGTATGCAGTCCGCGTTACGTGCGATCATTGTAAACAAGCGCTTCTGTGTTCAGTTTTAGGGAGTTTAAAAATATTAAGTTTTACTTTTATGTTCCCGGTGAAGATCAGAATTGTTTTAAATAATAACTCTAATTTAATACATTTAGGTCTGTTGTTAACACTTAACAAATAAGTACGCCTTGTTACATTTAACATATAAAGGGCAGTGCAAGAAAAATGTAGACATTTTTTACCCTTGTCAGCAATGCTTGTAAATAAAATTGAAGTGTCTGTTTCTAATGTCAAAATAAGAATTATTTTACTAACTACATGTGAATGTATGTACGATACCTATACCAAAAATACAAGTTTTAAAATGTTTGTCTATCTGTCTGTTTGTTCCGGATAATCTTCGGAACGGCTAAATAGATTTTGGCAGGACTTTTTTTGGTAGATAGCTGAAGTTACTTCGCGTAACTATGTTTATTAATCTTTCGATAATAATCCGTTCCGTGTAAAAAAATAAATAAAAACTATATTACACTGTGTAGAGTATTTAATACGCGGGTGCAGCCGCGGGTACACAGCTAGTATACAAATAAAATAAAGTGTGAAAAACACACATGGTTGGGGGTCGTTCGAGTATCACGTAAGAATCAATGGTGGCCTGGGGTTTATGCTTTGTTTATTTTTGTTAACATGGGGTACTTATGCTAGTAGTCTTTTTACGGCTGAGTGCCATAAGCACTCGGCCCCAAAGTCACTGAGATGCTGTTAAGGCCCTCCCGGCCAACAGCGTTAGCTAGTTTTAAAATAAACATAGGGTACATGAGCCATTTTTTTTTCTTCAAAACTATGCTAATATTCATGAAATCATAGAGAGGGGGGGGGGCAGTGAGAGTTTGCTGTCGCTGGTAAAGGGGATGGTTTTATTTTAAAGTGAAACTTCATATGTGACTGTATGAATTGGATTTAATGAAACGAAAATGTGTAACGAGTTTTCAGTTCCATTATCAACCAATAGATGTCACTAAACAATATGCCTGTAGCTGCAACACGTTTGTTTGTTAGTACAAAATAAACAAAATTTTGCTTAACTTGCACGATCATTTATGCGTAATATTATCATATTATAATTATTTCCAGTAAGATGCGAGAAAGCTTACGTCGTCTCGCCTCTGAGGACAACGGTGTTCGGATCGTCGGTAACATGAGGAGAGTGAGGGTCGAACTGCTGGATGGAGAGCACATCACTGTGGACGTCGATGTATGTAGATTTAAATATAATATTATTGAAATTGTTTTAGACCATTCCGAAGATTTTAGATTTTACAATAATGAATCAGTGATAGGTGCGACTTCTTATAGCGACAACGGACGTAGATTCGAATCTGACCAGCTTGACCTACAGTTTTTTATATGCGATTTTTTGTATGAAATTATAACTCTTCGCGTTATTGCCTTATGATTTCGTACCTTAAAAAAACAAATTTTAAATAGGTAAACATAACTTTATCAAAATGTTCAAAAACATAATTAATACTAATAAATAAAATTGAAGTGTCTGTTTGTAATGTCAAAATAACATATTTAAAATATTTTTTTTACTAAATAGATATGAATGTATATATGATACCTATAAATACAATTTTTAATTTTTTGTCTGTCTGTCTATTTGTTTGTTCTTGGTAATCTTCGGAACCCCTGAACCGACTTTGACGGGATTTTTAAGTATAATAAAAGGAACGCGATAGGACGGGACGGGACCCGTTTCTATATCTCATTACCGAAAAAAATCAAGGAAAATAATTAGAAGGAAAAACGCAGTGAAGAACATATGAAACGTGGGTGCAGCCGTGGGCATACAGCTAGTTACAAATAAATAAGTATAATAAAAAGTATCCATATAAATATATGAGTATGTCGTGTCGGAACACAACTTAGTTTTTTAACTGTGTTCACTTGTCAGGGAAGCCTAGTTTTAGAACATTATAAGCTTTGCCTAACTTGACAAGTTACATTAAACATTCCAATACAAATATTAAAGAGAACCTTAAAATCAGTAACAGAATACATTTTGATGGTTTGTTTAACTATTGTATGCTACTATTTGTATGCCAGTAATTATAATTTAAACGTATAATTTAATTTGTAATAAATTAATTATATGCACGTTTATTTTAATGTTGAAGAAGATAGAAGAAATATGTTTTATTTAAATCGCCATTTTATAAAGTAGTTACTTCTAAAATTATAAATAAATTTTTACACACATATCTATTGAATGCACATTACTAGGTATGTAGAATGCATAAACATCTTATACGTACAGAATTTGAAAGTCCGACATTACGTGGATTTTACGATTCATTCGACGGCAGTAGCTGTGGTATAAAGGAAATAAAGTTTTTAATATAACTATAGAGTTGTTACACCCAACTCAGAGTTTAATAGATTCGAAATTGTACAATCATTTCACAATAATTTAGGAGTTCTTACTTCGAAGTGAAGTTGTCTCTCTGAAGAAAAACATCACGACGAAAACACATTACCACAGTAAGCTTAATAAAATCCTTTATTTATGCTTAAAACTGATTTTCACCTGGCATGTCTTTAGGTAGCATTATAAAAAAAACACAGTTTGTCGTATGAACTCTTATGGTATCTTTCACATGCGGGTTTAAATTTACAAGGGCGCCGCAATATTTAGTTGCGAGTGTTTGTTGATTCAGTGAATTGGTTTACGTTTACCCGTACTTTATATGTTTAGGTTCTAAAATAGATTTTGAAGCGAATGCCAGAATATGTTATGCACAATACAAGTAGCTTCATATATCTTGTTTTATATCTATATTACAGATATACTATCACGTCTGTTTCCCATAAGAAATGTATGCAGAGACTATATCCTTCCATTGCAATGACCCTGACACACGTCTTTCGCTTCTTCTACTACCATGTGCGTTTTGATATATGCTTGTCGGTGGCATGTACTTTTGACAAAAGCCTTTCTTTGTAACGTCTTCAATCTGGTCAAGATCCGTTCGTTTATGTCCTTCTTCTACTACCATGTGCGTTTTGATATATGCTTGTCGGTGGCATGTACTTTTGACAAAAGCCTTTCTTTGTAACGTCTTCAATCTGGTCAAGATCCGTTCGTTTATGTCCTACCTAACCGATCAATCGTAAATCACCCTTCTCTTGTAAATATGTTTCTTCAGTTTGATTTTATCAATTCTATCCATTTGCCCAAACCAACTAAGCATTCCTCTCCCATCTTGTCGCTACATCCTCTACAACGTTCCGTTTCGTGCTATTTGTTATTTTGTCCATCATCTCCACTTAAGTCTTACTAAACTAAAGAAAAAAAAAATCAACTAAGTTTTTATTATACTCCTAACATAACAGGTATGCCTAGTAGTAGTTTATTCGTTTCTACTATAGCAAGCCTCAGTTGTCTTTCATCCATCAACCACAACAATCGTGTCTCAATCTTCAAACTATATTAGTAAAGTAATTTTGAGACGAAATATTTTTTACGGAAAGCGCATGTCCCATTACATACAACAATTTGGAGATATGCTCTCTAAAATCAGTGGTATTAATGAAGATACTAAACCTAGTCCCTGATCTTCAATTAAAATAAAGTGTATTATATTTTTTTAATACAGCCCACTCATAATTAGATACATTTACGATGAGCTAGGAGCCCCATTTAGGTATAGCAAATGCGCGAATCTTATCATCATCAGTCTCTAAAAGTTCACTTCTGAACTAATATATCGTGTAATGTTTACATATATATTAAGCATTTACACGAGGTAGATAGGAAGAGATAACAAGCTTCAAACGAGCTTGTGAGATTCCTAACTGATTTATTGTTTTTCATTTATTGTCCTAACAGGTTTGGGCACAGCCACCACTCGGGCAGACTACTCTTTTTAAATAAATATCTAATAAAAAGAATATTGAGATATCGATTATATTTTGACTAGATTAAACAATATTTTTCAGCGTAAAGCGCGAGGCGCAGACCTCTTGGATAAAGTATGCGATACGGTGGACATCACGGAGAAAGATTTCTTCGGTCGGTCTTCTCTATCTCTTACGCGGGGATCCGAGAGTTTGGGTCGACCTTAATAGAAGATTATCTAAAACGTTCAGAAGTAAGTTACTTTCTTCTAGATGTTTATTTTCCAGTGTCGTATTGCGTTTGCCTCTTGTTGCGGAAATGATGAGTTATTTCGGCTGTGCATTACAGATGAACCTTGGGACGTGAGGTTGGCTGTCAAATTCTACCCACCGGAGCCGTCGGAGCTGTCTGATGACGCCACCAGATATCAGATAAGTCTCGCAGTCCGTCGAGATCTGGTTGAAGGTTCGTGTTATAAATTAAAAATTACCTATTTAGTTTAGTCCTTCCAAAGGCATTTACGTGCGCTAAATTCGGAAAATTTTGGTGTGAGAATTTACCTCTCTCTGGTAATCTTATTTAACTTATAACTTTGCCCGTGGTTTCACTCCCGTCTAATACTGGTTACATTTATCATGGGTAAAGCCTCTAGGTAGCTCTATATAGTACTTTTGTTTAATGTCCTACAATCTCCTTATTACTGGATCACCACTGGTTGATCCTTGAACACGACACGCCAAATCATATTATTATGGTGGGTATATTACCATGTCCATGGTGGACCGACCCAGTCAGGCATAAAGGCAGAGAGGAATAATTATCGAATGCATTTGTAATCGCAGGCAGAATGACGTGTTCGGCGATTACCTATGCAGTCTTAGCCTCGTACGTCCTCCAAGCGGAGTTGGGTGATTACGAACCCTCGCACGTACAATCAGCGATTCTTTCCAAACACAGAGCGGCCCCGTTGAGCGCTATAACAGCCACATTCGAGGAGAACATCGAAAGACTCTACCGTAAGCACAAGTGAGTTGTATTTTAATGATTTAAAACTCGAAACATTAACAATAGACGTCGCTAGATGTCACTAACTAATATTCTGCATCGCGACACTATCACTAGAGTATAGTTTAAACATCGAGAGATGACGTTACTTGTACTTTAGATGACGTTACTGTTTAGACTTATCACTTATCACTATCACTTAGTATCGCTTGAACAGAGCTTAGTACTTTTACCATTGTTGATACATTGCATTGTTATTGTACTGGATGCCTGTTATTTGTTTTAGTGTACTTACAACCTATGTTGAGATTAAAGGGCCGTTAAAAATAACATAAGAAAAATTTTAAGTATTTCTGAACCCCTCCTCCTAGTCAGTAATAGTTAGCAAAGGTCTTATCTTTCGTCATGGATTACCTTATCATTGGAATAATTTTGAAAAAAACATAGCGTTACTTTATTAGTAATTGTTGCTTACGTAAGTATCTTTTAGACCGCCCCGTCCCCCGTGTCATCAAAAATAAACAAACAAAATATCATTTTCGGCTAAACAATGGCTAAAACGCTTTTAACACGATTCCCGTTTCCACAACACGTGCCTCCTACCCCAATCCCTCCTTCCAATCCTCCCACTCAGGGAGCTTTCGCATCCGCTGATAGTGTACACCAATGACAAAGTTTCATTATGGTACTCGAGCATCCCTCTCAAATATAATTTTTTGGATCTTTTTTCTATCTCACAACATTGGTGTCGAGAACACAAAAGAGTGCAGGTTCCGTGAAATTGCAGGCGAAGCACCATACACATCTTGTGTGAATGTGATTCATTAATACCAATACGTAATCAAATTCTGGGTAAGCAGTCGTTGCTCCGGAGGAGGGCACTTTCTGCCAACAATATTCTGCAGTATATCCAGGTTGTAGATCTAAACAGTTAGCTTCAGCAATATAGGAATAATCACAATAGATCTGACTAGGCCACAATGATACAGGATTCGGATTAATCTAACAACGCTTGACTTGACAACGTTTTCACTTCAACAATTCTATTAAAATGATTCTGAGAAACATAACATACAAGATTTGGGGTGTGTGAGCTCGTAATTTCCCAATGGTGCCGATTTAACTCGAATTTGTTATCTATTATCGGAGTAAAATTATTAAATGTGACCACCGTTGTACCATTCTAATATAGATAGGTATAAATGTGAACTCAATTTTGTAAGATTATATACAATCAGCTCAGTTAAAGTGCGTCACTTTACATATTTAGACACATAACGTTCTTTAGTACAAGGTGTTGTTAAAGCTGGATTGATTATCTAATCCTATAATCAAACACTACCTATAATCAACCAGACAATTACGACCAGAATACGTATGATAAATCGTAAAGTTTTATAGTTGAGTTCTTCTTATTTATATAAATAATGGCTTTTCTAGTGATAAGGAATAATCATAAATTAACAGTTCCATGTTCCAGACTTGGTTAGTTTTACCAAGTCAAGAGTTTTTTAGGTAATAGTGTTCGATTTTACAATTAAGTCCCAAAACACATTACCGATTTGCCAAAATAAAATAAAAATGTAAAAAATTTCTTTATTTAATTTAGACCGTTATGAACGTCAAAATACTAACATCGGTTCGGAACAACAACTCAGTCGAGAAGAGCCGGCAAGAGACTCCTTCTGATTTTTTTTTTTACCGGAACATAAGTTGAGGCACCATGTCAAGCAAGTTTTAATTTGAAAAGGCTATTATAGAATGACGATGGTGACGTCTGGAAATGGAATCCTTCTCTGTGCATTTAACCACTAATAAAAATTGAATCTATAAGTTATATAGCTTATATTTGAAAAAAAAAAAACAGATCGAGTTTGTTGCCGGTTCTTCTCGATGACTGGATAGCTTTCCGAACCGGTGGTAGTATTTTAAAGCTGATAAGCGCCCTATAAGGACACAAATTGAAGAAAAAAAAACTATTTCCAGAGGCCAGACTCCAGCAGAAGCTGAGCTAAACTATCTAGAGAATGCAAAGAAACTAGCGTTATATGGTGCGGAGCTGCACTGCGCCAGGGATTCTGACCTGGTGGATATAGTCCTCGCGGTCTGCTCCAACGGGATATCCGTCTACCGTGATGGGTGAGACTTGTAAACCATTAAGCTTGGTTTTTTTATTAGTTCTTCTAACATTAGCAAGGTCCTTTTTATAGCCCTTTGATTTTTCGTTAACGTTAAATTTCTATTTATTTGTCTTTACTGTACTGCTATGAAATCAAGCCATCAATGGCAGCTTTCATCGTCTACTACAAGTTAGTACCAAAGCTAGGTAAGTTGTTATGAGTGTTCTAGATTTTTCACTAAATACATGACTAGATTTTCTGATGCCAATCGCAGAAACAACGTTTCACATAATTTACAGTACTTTAGCCAATACAACTTGAATAAAGGTGATACGATTTGAAAGATTTTTGCTCCGAAAAGTGTAAATATTAGTTCTGCTAACTCCTGCACTGGTGTTCAGGTTATTAATGAACCGGTTCCCGTGGACGAAGATAATAAAGATCAGCTACAACAAACGTTCCTATACGTTAAAACTACGATCGAGTGAATTCGATGAATTCGAAACGCATCTCTCGTTCCGCCTTCCCTCCACTCGCGCGTGCAAGAAGCTCTGGAAGTGCAGCGTGGAAAATCATATTTTTTTCAGGTCAGTTTAACATGAAATCTTTAAAGTGTTGTCGAAAACTGTTGTTTATTTACGTTAGTTACTATTTTACAAAGAGCTTGAGGTTTCCGCGGTAATGTGATTCAAATGCACTATGCAGGGTATAGCTAAGGAGAACTATATATGTATGAAAGAGCGTCAATTTAGCGCCGCCTGGGACAGGTGGCTAATATTGCTCCCGCACACTCCGGGTCCCCCTCAGGCGGCGACCCAAGACGTGTCCCGTTCCCCAACTAGGGAGGCTCTTGACGTCGCCGCCAGCGCGATACAGTGACACTGCCCATGCATTGAGCATTACACGCACAACACTGCAAACACACTCCTGCACATAACAGGCAGATACAAAGGTCCTGTAAGGAACCTTTTTTTTTTTGTTATATATTTAAGAACTAAAAAACGTAGGGTTTAGCTAGGTTTAAATTCCTCGGAAATTTTTTGATAGGTAGCAGCCAAGCCGAGGTTCGAACCCTTGTGCTAGTTACCTTTATGCGGCTGAGTGCCTTCAGCACTCGCCCCCAAAGTTTGGTGAAGCTGTAAAGGCCAGTTTGGTCAACAGGATTAGCAAGTTTAGAAAAAAAAATTGGGTATAGTTTAAAGATGGTGGTTAAGGGGGCTGTATAGGTTATCTTAACATTACCCGTTTCTTGTGTGAGTCAATAAATAGACAGGCACATATTCTTTCATACATACAAACATGCATACACATTTACTTATAAACATGCACACGAAAAGTGCGCTAAATTAAGCATTTCTGTATTTATAAGAATAATAGTTTAGAGTAAGGAATGATGTATATTGGGAAGACATTGACACCTGAGACACAGGCTAAAAATAGGCTTTTTAGGCTGTTCAGGTGACAGGGCCTAACCTTATTTTGATTTAAAAATACTTTTGAAATATAAATGTTTATTATGACTAAATTATTTTGGACTACCTACATTAATAGTTGAGGGTTTATATAGTGTTTAAGGTAGCCGCGGTTGTAGCTAATGATTTTGGATGATACGGTCATATTAGGGGAGAAGAGAATTGAATAATCTAGTTTCACGCCTTTTTCAAAATTGTTTTAAGCACCTACCTATTTTTTATTTCATTGTTTAGACGTTTTCAGTAAAAAGTTAGTAATTCATATAAAACTTTCGTAACTTTGTTATAAGTGTACGATTTTGGAGGGGAAAATAATCCCCATGACTTTATAAGAAGGATGAAGTTTCATCAACTACAACAGTCATCGAAAATATTAAATTTGACAGATAACTCATTTCGGATTATGGTGTGAAACAATACACACTTTTATATGAAACTGAATACAGCGTAGATTATAAGCGACTCACAAACTTACAAAATTTGCCACGTTTGACTACACCCTAACACCATATTAGCATTACCTACCTCAAACTATTATTCACTACTGTTTTATTATTTGACTACACAGCTTCTTCCATATGTTTTCTTTTACATAAGACTCTAACAAATCTTTTTCTACAATAAAGTATTATCGATTGATCTGCCCTTTTAAAACCTTGTCATTTTATATAAAAGTATTACGGACTGTCATACTTAATAGCTAAAGAGAAATCATCAGTTGATGTTGAGACCATAGTAATTATCAGAATGTTCGTGTTTTATAGACGCGAGGCACCAGTGAAAGTGGAACGTGTATCTGGTTTCCCACAGCTGGGCTCTCGTAGGCTCTCCTGCAGGCGAACATTGCGCCAGATGAGATCCGAACCTGCACCAATGGGTATCACCGCCTGACAGTACCTCATCATAACGGACGATAATAAATTCGTTATAAGTGTATTAAGTTGACATTAAGTTAACTTTTCAAAAATAGAATCGGTTTGTTTTTATAGTAAACTGGCCATTAAGAAATATGTCATCATTTAAAATAATCGTCAAACTATTTAATATGAATATATATGTCACTGGTAGGACATTTTACCAAGAACTATCTAGTAATTATTTTTAAATTATTTACTGCTTTTTAACCCTAAAAGCTCGCTTCGCTTTAAAAGCAATGAGTCAGCTGTTCTCACTACAGTTTACCATCCGCCATCTTGCTAACAAGACTGAGTTGTTACTTATTATTATTATTAAAAATAGTGACATTTATGTTTTGTCAACGTTTAAACAAACGAATCATGGCATTATTTTAACCATTTGGTACAAATCAAGCCATTTCTCGAGTTAACCTCTGATCAAAAGATCGTGTATTAAGTTGACATTAAATTAATGTTTCAAAAATAGGACTCAAAAAGCACAAGTAGGAAAATAATCAATAGGTTATAATTTCCATTAAGTCGTAAATTCGATATTATTGTATTAAAAAAATATATGCAAAAGTAGCAAGTGAGAATAAACCGTTTGTTTGTTTTGTAAAAAGGGAGGGGGGAGGTCAAAAATAACTAAAATTCTGCTACAACGGAATACTCGAATGGTTTCTACAGTCTATTGCATAAGTTCGTATACGAAAACGTGGACAAAATAACTGATATCACACGTTCCTTACAACACTTCTACTTAGGGATCGTTCCAGTATTACGTATGCAGTATAAACATTTATAATAGATAATAAAAAAAGATTTAACAACATTTATTTTATTTTTTCAATTATCTGTAATTATTATATTGTTGACTTTGAATTACTGTGTGTATTGTAGTTTATAATAAATTTAATGCTGATTATAGTTATATATAATATACAAAAAATTAAATGTATCTACTTAGTTAAATATAATGAAATAACTTAGTTATAAAACATAAGTGCCATTACTTAATCATTATATAAATATTAAGTTACATTGACACATAAAGTTATATATAATAAATTGGTAGGTGATTTTGTTTGTTGATTCATAATTAACTACATGTAAGTAATGTTATGTAATAAAAATTTGAAAAGAAAAGTATGTTTTTTTCGTATTTTTTCCACCTACTTTTTACTTAACTTAGTATCAAGAAGGTATGACTGAAGACACTGATGTCTTCAAACAGGTATGTATATATATCATTGAGCGTAAAATAAAATTCACAAAGAATGCTTTAGCTTTGTTGAGGTTCTTTGGAAGCTTTATTTTATTATAAACTAGCTATTCTCGCGGCTCCGTTCGCGTACAATATTTCTTTGCTCCAAACTTAAATCAATGAATTATATGTAGACATTTTAAAAATAATCACTAGTTTGGTTATGTAAGGGCTCGTTCAAATGTTATGTGAGTCTCCACGGGGCAGGGGGGGGGGGGGGTGGTGGTAGGTTTTATACTTGACTTATTTTTGTTGTCATGAGGGCTCTGAATGGGGATTGAGTAAGCAATACTTGCTTATTAATTTTCATTATTTTATTCTGTCTGCCCGTGGCTGCGTCCACGTTACATATACGAGTATTCTTCACTGCGTTGTAATTTTTTTGAACGGAACCCTAATAATTTTCATGAAAAAATTGCTAAGATGAAGTAAAAATGTTTCTCATAAATTATAGCACTTTTCCTTAAAACTGTCGAAAGAAGTTTACTAGCTAATGCTGTTGACCGGAAAGCCCTCAACAGCTTCACCGTAACTTTTGGGGCGAGTGCTGAAAGCACTCGCAGGAAAAGGTAACTAGCACAAGAGTTAGAACCTCGGCTTGGCCGCTACCTGTGATATAAAATTCCCGCGGAATTTGAACCTAGCAGTGTTGTGCGTGTAATGCTTCATGCATGGTCAGTATCACTGTATCGCGTTGGTAGCGGCGTCAAGAGCCTCCTGAGTTGGGGAACGGACCACGTTTTCAGCCGCCAACGGAGGGGGACCCAGAGAGTGTGCGGGAGCAAAGTTAGCCGCCAGTCCCTGACTGGACAAGAAGAAGGCGCGACATTGGGTTTTAAGAACGGACCTAATGGTGAGCAGGTTCAGATCCCTGTGTAAATCCACATTATTCTAGAACCATTGAACGCCTGCAGCTTTCCTTACAAAGCGATTCTGAATCCTTTGTAAGGCATGCATCTGAGTTCTCTTAATGTGACCGAATGCGGGTGCACAGTACGTGATGATGGGTCTAACCACCATCTTGTACAGGATAATTTTATGGCAGAGGGGCATTATGCTTTTGGTGTTGTAGAGCGGGTAGAGACGGCCTAGCACCATAGCGGACTGGCGCTTGACTTTCTGAATGTGAGCTTACACAAGTCATGATGGCCAGTCATACCAATTCTGCATACTGAAACTTCCATATTGGTGAGCTTCGGAGCTTCTAACGGTGAACAATAGAGAGACCGTTAATAGTAAATAAAGGTACCACCATTTATTGGTCTTATCGTTTCTAACGATATTGTAATTCGCAATCCCGGGATTGCGGGTACCGGGTTTCCTGGACAAGAAATACGTCTATCTAACGATCGCGGAGGAAATTCGCGACTAAAACAGGCTGCGGAGCTAGATTTCGAGCGTTGAAAACGAGAGGGAAAGACCGCGTGGCTTGATCTTAGCCAGTTATTACGGGTGGGAGAAGGCGCGTGCTAGCCCTTTTTGGGTCATGACAATGGCGGGAAACCGAGTTGACGCATCTAACTCAGCTTTTCCGGAGCCGCTGTTTAACAGAGCGTTGAACGCGACTAAGTCCTGTACGTCATAACGAACCCGGTCTAAGCCGGTGGAGTTGGCCTGAAGGAGGGTAGCCTGATGCGAAAGCGTCTTGGCTTGGGGACTAGGGGTCCACGGAGCCAGACGGGCATTCGTGGGCCGGGGGGCATACGGACGGTTCGGCACCACTAAACGTGTTGCCGCTGTGCCTGGAAGACACGGGAAAGCCTTATGTGACACTTGAGGCTGAATGAGGAGGGGGCAGAGTTCCTTTGAGGAACCTACCTACCACCCTTTCTGGGGTGGTTCTTTTTTACCATGGGTGCGCCTGGGCTCCCACAGTAATTTGCCGGATGACCCTCCTGCCGGCAGAGAACACAGCTGGGGGAGTTGGCGGAGTCCTTGGGACAGGGGCAGTCCGGGATGAGATGGTCACCCAGACATTTGACACATCTCAGCGCCATGAAGCAGCTTTGAGAACTCAAAATCAAATTAAAAAAATCTTTATTCAATTTAGGCCCTAAAAAGGCGCTTATGAACGTCTCAAACACTACCACCGGTTCGGAAAACAACCCAGTCGAGAAGAGCTGGCAAGAAACTCGATATGGTTCTTTTTTTTTATAAATATAATATATATAATTTTTTTTAATATAAAAAACTATACAAATCATAGTCTTAGCTAATCTTAGCGGGTGCGCACAGAGATGTGGGTTAATTCCAGACATCACTATTGTTCACGTAATGATCCGCCCTGTACTAACCTTTTGAGATTAAGACTTGCTTGACATAATACTTGAACTTATTGTCAGATAAATCGGTAACGTTACTTGGGATCTTATTGTAAAACCGAATACTATTACCTATAAAGCTTTTATTACACTTACATAGCCTAAAGCGTGGGACGGCTAACTTGCCTTTATTTCTAATATTAAAATTATGACGATCATTCACTAGATCGAGCTTGTCTAAATAACTATGTCCGTACCCCTGCCAGCGATGACACTGCGACGGGTACGTTTTCTTGCGGGGGGCTCCACGGAGACCCCCGACAGACCGCAGAGGGTTTTCAGGCCGAAGACCTTCTTACCCTTATCGGTGGCGGTGACAAGTTTTTACATCAGAAACCTTTTTACTTATTTATTTAGCAATTTAAAATAGAATGCGACGCTTGAATAGTTTTAGAAAGGATGCCCTTAACTATTTTCAAAATACACCTGAATCATAAATGCTATAAATACGAATAAATAAATAAATAACAATAACATTTATTTTTGTAACAATTATTTTTATTATCTTCTTTTATTTGTCTCTCATAATGTTTATGTAAGAAATAATCAGTGATACTAATACAATGTAATATGATTTACTTCATAAAGTGTCATTGCTATTACAAAGTTGTTTATTTCTATCGTTTTTAGTGTACATTGTTTTAATAAACATTATATAATAATATACATTGTTTTAAATATTACACAATGGGTGATTAAAAGTTTTTTGTTTTTGTTGTGTATTTTTTAATCCTGCGGTAGGTACCCAGATAAATGACGGGCTAGAATATTAAATTTAAATGTTAATATTAAGATTAAACCTAACATATATGAAAAAACAAATGGATTTCAATTTAGGATTTTAGTAGGTAAAACAGATTGAGAGATCGCATATTGAAACAAGCCTTAAGACGTGGATCCCATGTGGTATTATTTTCAAATGTCAATTTTATTTTTCGTGTTTCATACTACGTTCTGATATTATCTCGAATTTCAACGGAATTGCTAAAAAAAATTTATGACTTTCAAACTTAATAAGTATTTCGAAATAAAAAAAAAATTAATTGCATTAGCCTTAGAAAGGCACAAGTTCTACGTTGCATCACAGGCTGAAATGTCACGTAAAAAGCAGCAAAACAGTTTATGAATGAAATTCTATTGTTTTTCTTGTAATAATGGTGCCTCATAGAATAATGATATATGTAACAAGTTTATAAATAAATTTAGTTAAAACCTTCGAATAAGTAAAACATATTATTGTTGTAAAAAGTACGAATGTTCCATTAACTAAAATAAAAAAGATATGGTATTTTGCGTTTATTCAAAGATAAAAGTTATACCAACAATCATAATGTTCAAAGATGACTATACACCTAATATTAGATTTTTTTTGTTTTTTCAGACATAATCCAATAATCATATATTTTTTGAAAGTATGACTTGTACATATAAATGATGAAATAAAACACATGTATAATTATAATAATACATATGTATACAACAAGGTTTTACTCTTAGTGTAACTTTGGGCAAAAATAAAACGACTTAATTGGGTTTCTCTGTAAGACGAAAGAGACAACATTTAAAGCCCTTTATTTTCAATTGTATTTTCTTTCACAACTCACTCTTACATCTATTTTAAATATGACATTTAAATATCATCTTTACTGATGAGAAGGCATAGACAAAAATAAAGAAAAACATAGATAACAATAAAAACTAGATTACAATGGTTTTTTTCTTTCTTTACGTGTATGTAAAATTTGTAAACGAATTTTTAATTACAGAAATTATTTTATATTATCCATAAAACAATTTTACAATAATTTAATAATTCATTAATATAATAAACAAAATAACATGCTTCAGTGTAGGAATTATATGGTTTACACCCTACTCATACTGCAGTAACTGTCAAGGAGACGGATTACCCCATTCGTATGACTGGTTGTTGAAGTGGCTGATTCAGCGGAACTTACGTGCGGAACAACAGTAAAAATATGTTAACATTCTCCTGACAGACTTGCTTTACTTGAACACTCACAATAGTATAATATATGCTCCGATCATTGTGTAACTAGAAAAAAAAAAAAAAAAAAAACGTAACTGTTTAACACGATTTTCTTTTTCCATCGTATTAACAATTATTTATTTATAAATATATATATGTATCGTTACATCGATATTACAAACTTTAGACAGTTTAGACACTAGCTTGCACTAACTTGCCAGGTTATGGTCACCGCAGAATAGATATTTCTTTTCTCTGCTTTGACGTTGATTGCTGTATTTAATATATTTCCAACTATTTTTACTTGTTTTAAATGCATGTTTTTAATTTAATGCATAGAACAGAGTGCGTTAGTATCAGCAGAAGTCTATTATATTTATCTATTCACAAAATATCAAATATCATGTATATAAAAAAAAAAAATGATGGCGCAGTTGATAGTACGATATGATACCGCGTCGACTGACGCAAGTTCGAGTCCACCTATCCAACTCTATAATGAGCCTGAGCTTTCGGTCAATAAAAAAAAAACTGCATGAAGAATTCATAGCATGGTAGCAAATAATGTTTTAATAATGTTCGCCTGGGTAGCTACTAAACACTAATAACCAAAAGCAAACACTAATACATGTGTTCCGGCAGAGAGCTCTATACTTAGTGTGTTACCATTCTGGATCAGATCGTTACTTAACATCAGGTAAGATTGTGGTTAAAGCTCTGTCTCTATACAGTGTGTATATAAACAAAGAATGGAAATTTGTTAATCTTGTAAAAAAAAAATTAATTATTAAAAGAGATTTATATGTAAACTAAGTCACGTGTAAACCTAGTATAATATTGATCTAATGCAGTACAGGTTTAACACATGACCTACGAAATGTTGATAAGAGCACAACGTAAATAATATGACTTATTTAATACGAATAGTGATATATTTACTCACGTGTTCGTTTCACAAAAGAATTAATTAATCATATCGAATTATTTACAGACACCATGGCGGCCGCAACGCACTGCCTTTATATACGAAACGGGAGATTCGAAAACTGTCTATTGCCTGAGTTTTTTGCCTCCTGAGAGCAATTGAAATACAATAATCTATTTAAAATGAAGTACTTATTTGGTAAGTAAATTAATACGACCAAAACAAAGTTATACTTGGTTCCAGGTAGTTACATGAAAACTTAATTCGATGCTTTTTTATTCGATTTCATAGCTTTCCCCAAAGTGTGCAGTAGGTACCCTTATCAGACGCTTAAAAAATCTTATAGAAACGCTCTAACAATGCTGTCGCAACTCTATTGTTATCTATAAATTCTGACATAATCAAAAGTCATTTCTAGCGACAAAGTCGCTAAATCTGCAACAGAGGCAGGGGTTTAGGGGTTCTTTCCTGTCCATCATATAATTATGTCGTTTAACCTTGGTTAGCAATTTAAGCAGATAGCACCACTTAAAAATTTGTGTTATTGGTTTAATATATGTGTATCTTAGAATGTACTTTATTAAAGTTTAAAATATTAAAATGCCGGATGGAGTTTTATAACAATTATTCCGTTGTAGATATTAGAGGAAATTTTTGAATTAATGATTATATGTTTTGTAGTCGTTATCTATTCAGAGGTGATTGATGATTTTATTAATTGATTATATTTTTAGCACTGATGCTCATCATGTCCGTCGGCTTCCTCGTAGCCGAAAGTGCTATACCATGCACATGGCTTTGTCCACGCACATATGCACCAGTTTGCAGTACTTCTCATAGAACTTACTGTAACTTATGCCGGCAAGTACATTGCAGTATATCATATATCCACATAATATTATTATTTCTCTCTATATAATTATCCAACAAACACATTTCCATAATTGTTTTTCAAGTGATACTTCTTTGCGCGCGCTTAGAGTAATGATCTCGCCATACAGCGTGCGGCACGAATGCCAACGCGCTTTTACTATAGAAGAGATCACGCTAGCTCGCGTTGACGCGATGTCTTCTATAGAAACGTCGCGCTTGCATCCCGACCCGCCCGCTGTGTAGCGAAACCATAACATTTGAAGGTTGCACACGCGATGTAGCATTAGCAATTCTGGCGTTTAGCGTCATGATTTTGAATATTAAATGGACGACTAAAAACATATGGCGAGAGAGAGTTTTTAAAACACTTTCCCTCCCAATAACGTAAGCATTGGCATACGTTTTTTTACAAAATGTTGATAAATAAAAACAAATTTTAAAGATTGCTTACGTAATCGCCAATAAAACCTCTCTATTATCAGAAATAAGCAAATCATAAACTCGCACATGTTTCGTGCTTACTTGAACAGAGGCGCTGAGCCTGAATAGTACCTAATTACGTAAGCAATGTTTACTAAGTGAATTTTTAGTAAGAGGCGGTAAGAGCTTTGTTTACTATGTGTTACTATTTAGGAACCCCCAGCATATACCTATGACGAGGGTACAATATGTGCCCGCTTTCTCCTGTAAGGAACCTTTTTTTTCCTGTAAGGAACCTTTTTTCCTGTAAGGAACCTTTTTTTTCCTGTAAGGAACTTTTTTTTCCTGTAAGGAACCTTTTATTTTTTTATATATTAATATAAAAAATGTAGGGATAGCTAGGACACAACTCGCAAGTGAGTCTTGAGTACTCAGGTGACGGCCAAGCCGAGGTTCGTACCACTTTGGTAACCCTTGAGCTAGTCACCTCATTGCGGCTGAGTGCCTTCAGCACTCGCCCCCAAAGTTCGGTGAAGCTGTAAAGACCCTTCCGGTCAACAGCATTAGCTAGGTAAAAAAAAAAAAGTGCCCGCTTTCTAAACTACAGTCAGTCATTCACACGCGTCCTCAACGACGAATACCTATAACACAAACAAATGAAAGTAATAATTTTACAGTCAATTTGTAAATTGTGTTTATTATTTCTCTCTCACTACGTACTTCTACGTTTGCCTTTGAATATTTAAAACCGTGACGTTTATATTGTGATGTTCAATTGGTGACTCAATCTTGAAATGTTACCCTTATCGCGACCCAAGAAGTTAAAAAATTAATGTAAATAATAAGATTTTTGTTTTTGATTTTTTCTTTTATTTGGTATTTTCAGCTTGGTGTGCGCCGGTGCTGTATTCGCTCACAAAGGGGTGTGCGGTTGCCTTTAATGGCATCATCTGTAGACAATAAAATCATATTAATAAAATATACATTATGATTTATTATTTCCATGTTTTATTAGTACGTCGACTCTTATATTATTTTTATGTGTGTCCTTTCATCTTTGTGTAACATCTTTTCTCTCGCTTTCTCGTAATATGTGGGAGCGATTTCGTGAAAAGGGACGGATGTGTGTAACAAGAAGCGCCGGCAATGCACGCGATATTTGATTTGATCAATGAGCGCGCGCTATTTGAATTGCGAGCGCGGTGCTGAGTTACGTTTCAGATGGTACCAAGCTAGGATAAAATTCGCGAGAGGTCCTCTTCAACCTCTACTTAGCGGACCTCCCTGATCTCGGAAGAGTTCAGTTAGGTCTATACGCGGACGATACAGTCATATATTACGCTTTTCGTAAGAAAACGGTCTTACGTAAATACGTCCAAGGCGCTGTCGACCAACTCAGCGTTTGGTATTTCAAATGGCGTCTCTCGCGATAAACCCGAGTAAGAGCGCCGCGTTATTATTCACTAAAAGTCGTAAACTCAGGAAAGACCCTCCCAAGCCCATACAGTACGCAGGTACTGAAATCCCATATAGTTCCGAAGTCAGGTACTTAGGAGTCCAGTTAGATGATAGACTCTCTTTCAAATCTCACATTAAGAAAGTGAAGCGCCAGACCTCCATGGTGCTAGGTCGTGTCTATCCGCTCTACAACAACAAGAGCAAAATGGCCCTCCGCCATAAGATTAGCCTATACAAGATGGTGGTCAGACCCATCATCTCGTATTGCGCACCTGTCTTCAGTCACATCACTCGTTCACGCATGCACGCCTTACAAAGGATTCAGAATCGCTTTGTAAGGAAGGCAGTAGGTGCCCAATGGTTCGAGAGAACTGTGGATTTACACAGGGATCTCAACCTGCCCTCCATTAGGTTCGTTTTTAAAACCCAGTGTCGCGCATTCTTCGAACGCGCAGAGACACACTCGAATCCCCTCATCGTGCGAGCCGTCTCGTACTTGCCAGGACGTAAGCCGCGTCGTATACGTCGGCCCGCGTAGAATCTTATCGTGTCGCGACGATACCATAACTCGTAGTAATAGGATCTTCCCTCCTTTACCTCGTACAAATGCGTGCCAGCGCCCACGCCCGCGAAACCGCCGATCCCGCCGCCGGGGACAGGCGGCTAACTTTGCTCCCGCACACACTCCGGGTCCCCCTCAGGCGGCGACCCAAGACGTGTCTCGTTCCCCAACTGGGGAGGCTCTTGACGTCGCCGCCAGCGCGATACAGTAACACTGCCCATGCATTGAGCAATTACACGCACAACACTCTATACACACTCATGCATAACATGCAGGTACATAGGTCCTGTAAGGAACCTTTTTTTTTTATTAATATAAAAAAATGTAGGGATAGCTAGGACACAACTCGCGTGTGAGTCTTGAGTACTCAGGTGACGGCCAAGCCGAGGTTCGTACCACTTTGGTAACCCTTGAGCTAGTCACCTCATTGCGGCTGAGTGCCTTCAGCACTCGCCCCCAAAGTTCGGTGAAGCTGTAAAGGCCCTCCCGGTCAACAGCATTAGCTAGGTCAAAAAAAAAAAAAAATCGCGAGAGAGTTTTCATACTCAGGTAACGGCCAAGCCGAGGTTCGTACCGTTTTGGTAACCCTTGTGCTAGTTACCTTTTGTGGCTGAGTGCCTTCAGCACTCGCCCCCAAATGCACGGTGAAGCTGTAAAGGCCCTCCCGGTCAACAGCGCTAGCTAGGTTAAAAAAAAAAAACATTTTCCGATAGATTAGTACTGTCAGCCATCAGTTGCGCATAACCTAAAGTATTGTGTATGAAGTACAATAAATAATTTATATGTGTAAAAAGTGCAGCGTCAGATGTTACACATCAGATACAACTACAGTAAGGCTCGCTAGTTTTTTTTTGGTGCTAAATTATTTTGTACTATTCAGTAGTCGGGTTTCCCTTTTTCTGTACTTCTTTCTACTAGGCACATAATAATGTCTGGATTTAGGCAAACGGGTACAATGCATATTTGAACGCTCTGATAACCCTGAACCATAGATTATGCCTATTTATTTACCTTTACTTACTATACTAAACAAAACGAAGTAACTATCCGCATTTGTCTATCTGCTTATTCCCTAACTCCGCCTAAACCACTTTGAATGAGATCTTCATTTTCACTAGGATTTTTCTAAAGTAATATAGGATATGTAATATATCCTAACTAAACTTTTGTCTAAATTCTAGAGAAAACTTCACGACGGCATATTTCTATTTCGGACGGTTTACTCACAATTACACAGTTACCCTCTGGACGCCAATTCAAAAATCAACGTAGGCAAAATCATGTGAAAAAGTTAGTTGTCATAACTATATTTAGTATCTATATATAATATATAAAAAAACTAGTATCTATATGTTATTTCGTCATTAAAAAACCCTGGACATGGTTTTCTTTACTGGTGCTACATAAATTATTTAAATTAACAGGTTCGCTGCCGCATGGAAAGTAGAAATTCTCCCCCGGGGCCAAAAGTGTTCATAGTTTGATTGACTTTAAAAGTGATTGGTTAAGATTATTATTAACTTTATTTTATATATTTGGGTATTTTACTGTATTCTGAGCGAGGTGATAAAATGCACCGCAGCGGTGCGTGCTTGGCACTGGGAATGGAATGGGCATTCCCAGTGCTGAAGAACGCACGAGTGCGTTGTCAGTATTTGTCATGAAAGAAATTTACTAGACGCTAGCCCGCACCGGTGCGTGGTCGGCACTCCGCGCTACACCCCCTTCCCCGCACCGGTGCGTGCTTGGCAGCGAACCTGTTAATGGTTCCCAACGAGTGTTCCGCAGGAGTCAAAATATTTTGCAGGTGATGCTTCGCCACTCATCCAGTAGAATGCTCGGTTGAGTAGCCTTGGGTTAATTATTCCCAGGGTTATCGAACTTGTGAAGAAAATGTAAAAATTGTATTTTTAATGAAAGTTACAAATAAGATCATCAGACAAATAGAAAAACTAAAGTCAGAAAAAAGTCCAGGACATAACTAATGAAACTCTCAAAATAGGAAAATTGGTCCTTAGTGGCCCATTAACAGCTCTATTTAACAAAATGCTTCTAGGACATCAGGTATCAGATAACTGGACGGAGTCCAGAATAATAATTTTGTATAAGAAAGGAGACCCGTCTGATGTCAATAACTACCGACCTTTTACCGACTATATTTAAATTATTCGCTACATACATAAATAAAAAAATAGAACCAGGCATTGAAAGAAATCAACCAGTAGAACAAGCTGGAATTAGAACAGATTTTGCATAGTGGATCATATACATATATTAGAACAAGTAATGGAAAAGTTCCAAGAATTCCAACAACCCCTCTACCTTTTTTTTTTTTTTTTTTTGACGGGGGGAAATGCATTTACGCACTATCCTTATCTATTGTATTTGAAGGATCAAAGTCCCCCAAATACAATAGATAAGGGGGCACGGAGTGACGAGCTCCGTGCCAGTGTGGGAATCACCCGGGCGAGAGTCGCCCGATAATACCCACTAAAACCCCCCGGGGCCGTCCGCTGCATTTGGGATGGGGGCGACACGGGGTGGCTTTCGCAAGCACCGCGTCGCCCCCTGCAGCGAACCCACCCGGCCCGTCAGTGCAATGGTCCGGTGGGGATGGAGGAGAATAGTTCCCCTCCACCTCTTAGCCCGCCTCAGGAGAGGCATGACCTAAGGTCAGACATCCAGGGGGCGGAATAAGTTTCCGCCCCCCATAAAGAGAAAGGGCAAGAGTTGTAAAGAGCAGTGGCGGGCAAAGGGAAACAAGGGGAAGAAACCCGCCACTGCTTTAAGAGAAGTAGGTCCCTCTCCTTCACTCGTCTTGTCTTAGTCGACAAGACGTAGGAAGGAGAGGGATACCTGAAGAAAAACGAAGGAAGAAGCAGAAACAAGAAAAGAAAAACACAGAAGAAGAAATACGGCACAAACCCCCAACACAAACCCCCCCTCTACGGCACACGCCACCAACACTCCCACACACACTCACTCCCCCCCCCCTGGGCACGCCTACATGCGGAGGAAGCTCCGCACGTAGCGTGCCCACCGCCCCCTGGGCCTTCTTCGCCTCCGAGGATCCGCCCTAGGATCCTCATCACGGGCTCTCTCGGCCGCCTCCTTCTGCAACATCACCTGTTCACAGAAGGAGGCAACCACCCCCCAGACCTCCTCGCTGCCGACCATGGCGCTGACGACGGTCGGCAGCGAGAGGTCCGGCCCCACCACCGCCACCACTGCTCGACGCGGCTCCTCCCACGCGGCGCACTCCGCGAGGGTATGGTGCGCCGTGTCCTCCGCCGCGTCGCAGTGGTGGCACCCTGGCAACGGCTCCCTCCTGGCTATTCTGTGCAGGTACCATCCGAAACATCCATGTCCGGACAGTACCTGCACAAGCCTGAAGGTGAGAGAGCCATGCCCCCTCCCAATCCACTCCCGGAGGACCGGGCGGATGGCGTCTACGGTAGGCCGTCCGTAGCGCACATCCACCAGGTCCTCCTCCCACCGCCTCATCTGCTCCTCTCTCTCCTCCAATCTGACCCTCCGCACCTCAGCCGGGTGCAAGCGGAACCCACCACCATCCCTCCTCGCTGCCGAGTGCCGGTACACGGCAGCGAGCACCTCCGCTTCTCGCTCCCACGGCAGGGAGCCGGCGAGCACACAGGCCGCCGCCACGGACACCGTGCGGTAACCACGTATCGCCCTCAACGCCACCGTGCGCTGCACTGACTGCAGCACACGGATATTACGGGCGTTGAGGGTGTCCGCCCACACAGGTGCCCCGTAAACGGCCATGCTGCGCACGACCCCTGCGTGGAGCCGGCGGCACCTCTGGCCAGGCCCCCCCACATTTAGGAGGAGCCGCCCCAGTGCCGCCGCGGCACCGGCGATGCGCGGCCCGAGTCCCTTAATGTGGGACTCGAACCGCCATCTCCCGTCCAGGGTGAGGCCCAGATACTTCATCTGGGCCTTCACCCGGATCCGGTGCCCCCCCCCACCGAGATGCTCGCCCCAGGGGGCGGCCCATGCCGAGGCCCATGGAACAACAGGGCCTCGGTCTTTTCGGCCGCCACCCTGAGCCCGAGCATCTTGATGCGCTTGACCACCAGGGCTACTCCCATCGTGGCCAAGCGCGCCACCTCCTCCCACCTCCCCCCCCGGGCTACGACAAGGGTGTCGTCCGCGTAGCAGATTAGGCGCACCCCACTCGGAAGTGCGCCTCGGACGACCCAGTCGTAGCCCACGTTCTACAGGAGTGGTCCGAGCACTGACCCCTGTGGAACCCCGCAGCCCGCCGGACGCTGGACGACGACGCCTTGGCTGTCCACGCAGGACACCTCCCTCCCTCGGAGATAGTCCTCCAACAGCCCCCTCAGATAGTGGGGCACTCTAAATGACCGGAGCGCCTCCACTATCACGGAGTGCGGGAGGCTGTTGAAGGCGTTGGCGATGTCGAGCGACACCGCCAACAACCTATCTCCCTGAGAGGTGGCCTCCATCGACCACCTCTTCAGCCTCACCAAGGCGTCCACCGTCGAGCGTCCCGCCCGGAACCCGAACTGCGCGTCCGCCAACTCCGGCCCCACGTCCCTCATGTGCTGGATGACGCGGAAAGATATTATTCGCTCGAACATCTTCCCGACGTCATCCAGCATGACGAGGGGCCGATACGCGGACGGGCAGTCCGGGGGGGCGGCCCTCCTGCCCTATCAGGCAGAGTCGGCCCTGCTTCCAGGGCCTAGGGAACTGTCCGACCATTATGCAGCGGTCGAAAAGCTCCCGTACTCTGCCCCCTAGGTACCGGAGGGCCAAGCCCAAGACGCATCTGGCCCTGGCGCCTTCCGTCTCCCGCGCAGGCGACGTACCACCGTCTCCATCTCCCCATCGCTGGTATGGGGAGGGAGAGGCTCGTCGCCCGCCTCGGCGGGAGCTAACGGCGCCATCCTGGGCGGGAGGAACCCTGGAGGGTCGTGGGGAAATAATGCCTCCACGACCCTCTCCAGTATTTCCGGCTGGAGAGTTTCCGTTATCGGGGACGCCTGGCCCCGGAATTTCTTCCGGGCGACCTTGAACGGGCGTCCCCACGGATTCCTCTCCAGCGACTGGAGCAGTTCCCCCCAGGCCAGATCCTTGGCCCGACCAATCGCTGCCTTCAGGGACTCCCTCAGGTCCCCGTAGGCAGCACAGAGTCGGGCCTCCTCCACGGGGTCCCGTCTGCGTCTCCTCCGGGCGCGGGCTACCTCCCTCCACGCCGCGGCGCAGGCCTCCCGTTTCTCGTTTAGTTCGGGAGACCACCAGTACACCGCCCTCTTCATCGGGCGGAACAACCCCTCTACCTAGCCTTTATCGACTACGCAAAGGCTTTTGCGTATTCTGTATTTCATGAATGGGATACATTAGAGTATCATAGAATTTCAAATATGAAATACGACACGAAAACGTTCGGTAGTACCTGCACCGTTTGCAACGCCAAATTACAGGCGTAAATTCTTCATACGTGAAGTTGAATCGTTTAACAGCCTACCTCGCCATTTGGACATTGATTTGTTTTGCACTAGAACATTTCAAATAAAAAATATGCTTAATAAGGAATACTTTGGAAATGATGGAAATGTTTTGTTGTATCGTTCTATCTCATTTTTGTCACTACCATATTTTTTGTTCTCCACATCTCCATATATCTTGGTATTTATCCGTGGAAGCTTTTTATTAGCAATAGTCAACAATTATATATTTTTATGCATTGTAATATTAGTCTGTAAGCTTTTCCAAAACTAATAAAATAAATAAAATGTTTATATAATAAAAAAATATATACAGCAAAAGTATAATTCGAATAAGGCTTGACAGATTAGGACCAACGTTCAAAATAGAACGGGGTGTAAAGCAAGGAGATCCCCTACCACCAAGCCTTTTTATATCCGTATTGCAAGATATATTGGGAAACTTGTCATGGAAACAAAAAGAAATCAACATCAATTGGGAAGAACCTCAGCCATCTCAGATTCCCTGACGATATTGTTCTCTTCTCTAGATCATCTAGTCAGCTAGAAGAAATCATCACAGATCTGTGGGAAGTAAGCGAAAAAGTAGGTCTAAAACTAAACACATCAAAGACAAAAGTTATGACTAACTCCCATCAAATAACCATAAAAACGATTTAAAGTATGTATACAACTATATATATTTAGGTAAACGTATAATTTTCAACAAAAAGAGAAACAAAGAAGAAATTGAAAGATGAATTAATTTAGCATAGAACAAGTTCTGGGGATTAAAAGAAATATTAAAATCAAAACTGCATGTAAAACTAAAAAAGAAAGTAATGGACTCTTGCTTGGCACCATGTTTAAGGTATGGATGTCAAACTTAGATCACAGATGGACACGTGCCAAAATCACAAAAACACAGCGTGCCATGGGAAGAAGCGTCCTCAACGGCTAAAGAGCGTTGGGATGATGAAATAAAAAGAATAGCTGGGAAAGGGTGGCATAGTAAAGCACAAAATAAAGAAAAAAAGGAAAGAATTCGAGGAGGCCTATACCCGTAAGGGGCCTTATCTTTAAGATTAAGACTTTTTTTGGTATTAATAATATAGATTTAAGTTTGTAATTAATTAAGTTAAGGAAATAAAGGGTTTCTTATTTTATTTATTTATCCTTATATAAACACTTTAAAATATTGTTTTATAAAAGATAATTTAGAAAAAAGGCAATGAATTAAAAATGAAAAAAAAGACTTGACCCATGAGAACCTATTTTCGTAATTAAGCACGTTATTGATTTGAACTGTTGATTTCGATGGATTTTGTGGTCCCACTATGATTAGCGGCTAAAGACGAAGGCGCTCTTTTGAAAATTTTACATACGCAGTAATTTTAGGTACCAAAATAATCTCATGAAATATTTTTGAGAAATAAATCACTCAGGGGACTTTACTTTATATCACTGAGAAAACACATTTCTATGATTTTTTTTCTGTTAGTTTGTGGAAGCATCGTGCAAAAAATACTGGATGAGTTTCGGTAAAATTTAATATAAAATTAGCCTATATCCCGAAGTAGTAGCATATAAGATTTTCGAAAATTGAACCCAAGTGGGGTGAATGAGGAAACGTAATATTTTAAAGTTAGAAGCCGCAGTGGCTAGTACGGACGCGGGTTCAAGTCCACCGATTCACCTCTAAAATCAACCTAAGCTTTCGGTGTGTGTATATATACAGTCCGTTTATAGTATCCATTATATATTATATTGTAGTATAGTATAGTATATTATATTATATTGTATATAGTATCCATGATATATTATAGTATCCGCTGACTACGCACCGATTTGCAGTAGATTCAGACACTTTTGTCTGTGAGTTATTAACAATTTCTAAAATTATATTCAATTTCATTTTTACAATTATACATTGTTCGGAGAAATGAGAAGATTCGCAGAAGAATCAAAGTAACCGACATTACCCAAAGAATTGCTCAAACTTGGCAGTGAGTTGGCAAATTTGTTTATAATTTGTTCTATAGATCTACATTGTGAAATTAAATTAAATCAAAAAGACTTAATCATTTTATGCCTTGGCATATAAGGCGCTTATGAGCATCAAAATACTATCACCGGTTCGAAACAATAACCCAGTCGTCCTTCTATCATCTATCCTTAGAAAAATGAATAGTGTAATGCATAGAGGTATAACGCTAAGAGCGATAGTTTCATACAAAAACTCGCTTAACATTGAAGCCTAAAAATGTATATGCCTGCGTGTAAGTGACACGAAATTGTGTAATCACCGGTATGTAACGCAAGGCTTTAGGCAATGACTTTTTAAGGCAAATTTGAAATTGGTTCACTCCAAGTGAGACTACTGCCGTTCTGAGTGTTTTATTTATATGCCTCAAGCAGTGGCGTAACTATAGGGTGACAGAGCTGGTA
Organism: Samia ricini; assembly: GCA_014132275.2. Classification (NCBI taxonomy): domain Eukaryota; kingdom Metazoa; phylum Arthropoda; class Insecta; order Lepidoptera; family Saturniidae; genus Samia; species Samia ricini. The sequence continues at coordinate 18,552,739 of AP028158.1, forward strand.
AAATGCCACGGGCCCCGATCCGATGGGGCCCTGGCCCACGCAGCCACAAGCTCAGAATAATCTTAACATTTTTAACGCTTCAGTGATTTATTAAAATCAAATTACAACTTGACGATTTTACTGTGGCCCCATCTAATGAATTTACCACGGACCTCAGATGGTATAATTACGTCACTGGTCTCATGCCTCTTAATATGTCGATTACCCATAAAAATAAAACAATGGAAAGCTGGCGTAAACGCCAGGTTAGTGCTCAAGGCGTTAAAGGAATGTATGTTAGGTATTAATAATTCTACATCAAATTATAAAAAGTACAAAAGCTACAGTGATTTCAGTAAGCACATGATTAAAAAGAACAGATTTTTCTAATTTCACATCTAATTCTTTTCTCTCGGTAGGTAAACGTGTCATGCATTGTTTACTAATGAAATATACACGTTTATTGTGTTGCTCGAAATAAATGTACAATAATTAGAATGCATGTTTGAATAAATCATGAAAGAATAAAGTAACGAATGTCACTCGTCCACCGTTTCTCAAACTGAGGGCGTAGTTATCTAGTGTCACCTTAAATTGTTTACAAAATACAACCTGAATGCACCCCTTAATTTTATTTTAAATAAGCTTTATAAATTGTTGACTTGAGAATTTAAGAAAAATAGTTAAAGTTCTATAAAATAAGAATCCAATGTGATCGTTTATTCCATTTTAATGATTAAAATATTAATTTAATCTATACTAATAAATAAAATTGAAGTGTCTGTTTGCAATATAAAATAATACATTTTTACTAAATACATACGAATATATGGTAACTGTATCAAAATAACAATTTTTACTTTATTAAATTTCTGTTTATTCCAGTTAATCTCAGGAATGGCGGGACCGATTTTGATGGGACTTTTTTGGCATATGGCTGAAGTTACTTCGCGCATCTTAGGCTAAGTTTATTATTCGAAAAGAATTATATTTCGGTATAAAAAAATTATAACTTATGAAATCGTGAATAAAACCTGATTCATTTATGAGAAATATTTTTATTTTATATTAGTACCAAAAAATTCTAGGAAAATAATTATTAGGGATTCGTGTAAAAAAATTGAAACTCATGAAATTGTGAACAAAATACGATTCAATGGACAGCACCATCAAAACATTATTTTCCAAAGATTATTTAAAAACCATATTACGTAGTGAAGAATATATGAAATGCGGCCGAATTCGCGGACAAACAGCTAGTACAAAATAAGCAACTTATTTTCTCTGTAACGATAGACGATTTCTATATTTACAAATCCATCATAAATGTTTTTTTAATCCAAGAAATGATAAAAGTCTTTGTTTTCAAACTATCCGTTACTAAGCTTCTTTATTTACATCGTCATGCAAAGCCATCTTCAGGAAATAAAATCTAGATTTGTTTTTAGATACCAGAATAACTGTAAAGGCTTCGCCGCATCTTCCACGAATCCTGCTTCGGTAGCAAATAAAACAAACCACGACAGTTGCGACACTAAACAGATTGAGAAACGATGCCCTTAGTTGTTTTTAACAACTTATCTGAATGCTGTGTACATAATATATAAATAATAATACCCTATAGTTTATTTTTAAACTCCTATTTTTACTGCATTTCCATTGTTTATTTGTTAATGTAAGAGTAATAGTGTGATACGAAACAATGCACTAACACACATTTCATAACATATGTACATACAATGTACATAAACATCTGTTTATTTCAAACGTCTTATACTATCATATTATCTATACTAATATTATAAAGAGGAAAGAGTGTATTTTTGTATGTAACGAATAAATTTAAAAAATACTTTACCAATTTGGGTGGAATTTGGTATCGAGATAGTTTGAAATCTAGGGAGTGACATAGGGTAGGATTTTTATTCCGACTATACTACGGGAACGGGAACTACGCGGGTAAAACCGGGGAGAGCAGCTAGTTATTCATATTAAAATAGTTGATTAAATTGATATCGTTCTGAATATCCAAAACTTACGATACATCAATACTAATTGTAATCTACGCTATGAATTTGAAATGTACTTTATTACATTTTTTTTTACAAGATTAAATTATATGGCCCACGATCGTAAACAGACTAAGCCTAGGTACTGGTTCTCAAGTGATGCTTCCGGAACACACCTATTGGTATTTGTCGAGAGGTTTTTAAACTTGAACGTTAGTTACCAACTACCCAGGCGGGCATCATTAAAAAATGTCCTACAACCATGTTATGGTTTCCTCACGATGTTTTCTATCACCGAAAGCTCAGGTCGATTTTATAGTTGGATAGGTGGGATCGAATCCGCTTCCATTAACACGCAATCCGACCGCACTACCCACTGCGCCATCATCAATTACATTTTCATACAAACTCACAAACGTATCTATTACTAGCTATGTGCCCGCTGCTCCGCCCGCGTTTCATGTATTCTTCACTGCGTAATATCGTTTCGTTTTTAATAATCTCTTGAAAAAATAAGGTGTTGATGGTGCTGTCCATTGAATCTTATTTTGTTCACAATTTCATGAGTTTTAATTTTTTCTTCACGGAATCCTAATTATTTACCAAAAAAAAAATTAGTACTAATATAAAGTAAAAATATTTCTCATAAGTTCAAGCGCTTGCCCGTAAAACTGATAACTTTTTTCCCAAATTTATTGTGTTTTATTTTTTTGATGCAGAACTGTTATAATTTTCTTGAAATTATTTTTCGTACTAACAGAAAGTAAATATACTTCTCACAAACTCAAACACTGAAACTATGCATTGAATCGGATTTTATTTACAATTTCATGAGGTTTAATTTTTTTTATGCGGAACCCTAATTATTTTCGAAAAATAAAAGTAGCATAGTAACTTCAGCTATCTAAGAAAAAAAGTCTGATACGCCAGCCTAGTAAACAAACTCATTCCATTAGGTATCCCCAATTCACTCGTACACTTAATTCGTGCCTATCTGGCCGATCGCAGTTTTCACTCTAGGGTAGAAAACACTTGGTCATGCCTCTTTCGAGAGGCGGGCGAAGAGGTGGGGGTGGAGAAGTATTCCCCCCCATCCCCACTGGGCCATTGCGCGGACGAGGCCCGGTGGGTTCGCTGCAGGGAGCGACGCGGTGCTTGCGAAAGCCACCCCGTGTCGCCCCCATCCCAAATGCAGCGGACGGCCCCGGGGGGGTTTTAGTGGGTATTTCCGGGCGCTTAACGCCCGGGCGAGTCCCACACTGGCACGGAGTTCGTCCCTCCGTGCCCCCTTACCTATTGTATTGGGGGACTTCGGTCTCACTAATACAATAGGTAAGGGTAGTGCGTAAATGCATTACACCCCGTAAAAAAAAAAAGGATAGAAAACACTCTCTATTGCCCACCCGATACGCGCAGGAGTCCCCCAAGGCTATATACTAACGCCTGTCCTATCCAATCTCTATAATGCTGACCTCCCACGTCTCTCTAACGTAGATACAGCCATTTTCTGTTCACTCCATCATAGAGGCTACCTTAGATCTCACGTTCAAATAGCCATTAATACCCTAGGATCTTGGTAAAATAAATGGCTAATAGAGATCAATCCGGGAAAGAGCACCGCCATCCTATCCGATCTGAATAACTGCAAAAATAAACTTCGACCTTTTAAGTACCTAGGCCTAGTACCTTATTCACCGGGCTTCTCCATTCAATAATTAGCAGTTATTTCAAACAAGCGGAAACATATCCGAACCCTCGGGTGGTAGCCGCCGCGACCTAGATCGACCTAGACCCGAACGCCACCCGAAAGAAACGACGTCAACTGAAACCTCGAATATACTTGTACCCAAGCCCGCGTAACCACCGTTCCCGCCGCCGGGGACGGTCGGCTAACTGTACTCCGTCACACACTCCGGGTTCCGTTCCGGCAGTTGCATAAGACGTGCTTCGATTCCCATCTGGGGTATGTTTTGTAGCGTCAACCGTCACCGCCGTCAGCGCGACACAGTGACACCGCATGCACATGTATCATATCATATTTGCCTGTTCTGCAAGGGACCTTTTTCTAGCAGATTTACTAATCCTTTCATGAGCTAGGACAAATGCCTCGGAATTCCTAACACTGGTAGCAGCTCAAGCCGAGCTTCGTACAATTTTGATGTCTCAAATGATGCTGCCGGAATACACCTAGTGCTATTTGGTGACGGGTTTTCAAACTTGAGGGTGGTAGCTACCAAGACGGACCAATTCTGAGTGTTTTGATTCCATGTTATTATAATGTAGTGTCGACTTTCTATGTAGCGCAGTGGAATTATTTCATGAAGAAAAAAATCTTACATCTATTACATTGTGTAAGAGGTAGTCATCACCAGATCTCCATCACCAGAATACATCTGATCGGCTTGAAATTTAACATATTCACTTCTTCCACGATGAAGACGCTCACTCAAGAACGGATTTGACGCAAATCTTATTCAAAATTGATTTTTCTGTACTATCATTTCATCAATACATTTTTATGTACTTCCCTACTCCCCTCAGTCACGCTAATAACTATTGCTACGGTAACCGTAACTTGGGCGAAATTACGGACGCAAGCTCTTATTACTACAAGAATTGTAATACGACGCATCTCAGTTTTCATGTACTATCTTCGTTCATCTTCTTTTTTCTTGATGTTATCATTACTTCATCAACTGGGTGTTTTGTTTTGCAATTTTAGAGGCCTTTAAGTGACAAATATAGTCATAATATAGGACTTGTGGAATTATGTACGATCGATATGTATTGAAAATCAACACGGAACGTTTATTCTAAAATGCCAGAAAAACTCCATTGAAAGTTCTAGCAAAGATGGTCAATGTTCGCTAGAGTATCAGAGTATTGATAAAATATTACTTACGCACTTGACAGTAGCAGAATCGTATTTAGAAATCACAAGCTATCATAAATATATGAAAAGAATATAACGCATTAAATAAATTTTGAAGAATAGAAATTTTAAATGTGAGTGGAGCCGTTGGTACAGCTAGTATATTATATAATGTAGTACAGGTTAAAATCATGACCTACGAAATGTTGATAAGAGCACAACGTAAATAATATGACTTATTTAATACGAATGATGATATATTTACTCATGTGTTCGTTTCACAAAAGAATTAATTAATGATATCGAATTATTTACAGACGCCATGGCGGCCGCACCGCGCTGCCTTTATATACAAAACGGGAGATTCGAAAACTGTCTATTGCCTGAGTTTTTGGCTCCGGAGTGCAATCGCAATACAATAATCGATTTAAAATGAAGTACTTATTTGGTAAGATTAATTTACAACTAATCATAGTTTATATATTTTGATTTGAATAATGTATAAAGAGAGAATTTTTAAAAGTATTATTGTACGGTACAGATACAGATAGAGCTGTAGACCAATCATTACATTGTACAGCTAAAACGAAAAGTATTGACAGAGTATAGAATTGAGAGTATAGAAGCGAAAACTCGCAACTTTAGACAAAACCGTTTTTTTAATGTTTAAAAATCTTTATTGGAATTATTAACATAACCTAAAATTTAACGTTCTTAACATTTGTTCATGTAAAAATCAATGACATTTACTGGCGCTGCGAGCAATAATTATGTACATTTTCATATAGTTTATTCATAATCAGAACATACGATAGGCTGCGTAAGTATACATTTTTATATTTATTTCTGAGCGCCAGCACTTAATACATACTTGATTACCTTATACTTGACATACTGTAGCATGTTGACGGCTGACATGATATGACATCATTGGTAACGCGAATCTATAATTGTTCCACTTACCGAGAATCGCTCAACGCTGCAGAAGTTATCACTTCAAACAAAAATTTGAGAACATTCGACAGTCCGTGAAAAACAATACACACTGAGTACTTGGTAGCAGGAAGGTAAAATAGAAATGTGATTTTAATACATAGTGTTTAATTTTTATAATTTGTTATAAATAAAATTTGAAATATTTAATAAATAATATGATTATCTAACGTTTCAAGTTCTAACTCAAGTGAGATCGTCGACGTATTTATTCATCTTAAACAAAAGTGTAGATTGTTTTTTCTCGTTGGCGACTAGTCGGCTATTTAGTTGCCTTTTTTTGACGTGGAAAATGAGATAAAATCCTACACTTTACAATAAATGCGTGACTGCCTTGGTGGCTCAGTTGTATTACGGTACGTCTGTCGTTCTGAGGACTCGGGTTCGATCCCTAAGTCGGGTCAAGTGATATTGGGTATTTTTACTCAGTATATCATCCCGAAGTACTGGAATTTGTGCCCGATATGGCGCCAGGCTCGCCCCCTGTCACATCTGGAACGGATCTAAGCTTGGCGAAATGTGGATGGTGTAGTTCGCTATTTCACCTCTGCCTAACCCTTCGGGGACAACAGGCGTTAGCTTATGTTATATTTTACGATCCGATGAATATGACAATAGACAATCATGTTCTTTTTTTGATATAATATAACAGTTGCGACGCTGTATACATACCGTTTTAGGCTATTTTAATAAAAATAGGTTGCAAAATATAAATTATACCTCTTTTTATATTTGGAGCGCTATTTAACGATTTTTTAGATTCACAAATGTGTAATACTATAGCTGAATGTCGGATTTGATGGAAATCTTAAAACAGTTAATAATAAAACCGGGTTTTATTATTAATGGTTAAATGTATCTTCAGCGCTGGTCTTCATCATGGCTGTCGGGTTAGTGATAGCAGAGAGTGCTGAAGTAAGCGCATGTCCTGCGGTATACGACCCAGTCTGCAGCACATCCCACAGAACTTACTGCAATTTGTGCCGGTCAGTATAAAAAAGTATTGATTATTTTTGTATTGTTTAAGCTCAGTGTTTTCACCACAATTTCTCCTAATGTTAATTGATGATGTGTTCCAGGATGATAAACACACTAAGCCTAGAGGTAAGGTCTTCAAGTGATGCTGCCAAACACATTTGGTGGTATTTGACCACAAGTTTTTAAACTTGAGGGTGATAGCTACCCAGGCAGGAATTATTAGAAAATGCGCTACCACCATGCCATGGTTTCCTCACGATATTTTCTTTTACCGAAAGCTCAGGTTTATATTATGGTGGCGCAGTTGGTAGTGCGGCTAGTTACGTCAATGGTCGCGGTTTCGAACCCACCTACCGAACTCTAAAAAATCACCTGAGCTTTCCGTGAAAGGAAACTTCATGAGGAAACCATGGGATGATGGTAGCGCATTTTCTAATAATGCCCGCCTGGGTAGCTCAACTTAGAAAACCTGTCGCGAAATATCAATAGGTGTGTTCTAGGAGCATCACTTGAGAACCAATACCTCTAGATTTAGTGTGTCTACCATCCTAGACCACATAGTCACTTAACATCAGGTGAGATTGTGTTCAAAACACTGAGCCTATATACAGTATAAAAAAAAGATTAAAACTGTAAAACCAATGATTAGTAAAAAGAGGTATAAATAAGATATCAGAGACCGAGTAAGAGATAAAACATATCTATGCCTACTTTCCAAAATAGAGTGTCGTGTAACGCTTCCTCATGAACGAATATAGCACAAAGAGAATTAAATAATAATTGTACAAATAGTCAAAAGTATAACGTACTTTTGATTCTCGTCTCTTGTTCTCTCACTACGTTCACAGTTTAATACTCAAAATTATTTAAACTCTGAAACTCATCGCTTGATATGACATTGATATTTTACTCATATTATTTTACTTCGTAAATACATTTAATAATTTAACAGCGCTTGAGCCTCAGCTGATGTCAAGTGATGATTTACTTTCAGCGCAGAATATATATATTTTCGATGTAAACGTTCTGCAAAACAAACAGACTGATCCCGATGAAGCAGTTGAAGAAGTATGCGATCTATTTATTGCTCATACAAACGCTTGCGTAACTTTGTATTCTGTGGGCAGAGATTTGCAACTAACTTCGCTCCAATACACTCGCCGCGTCCGCCACAGTTAGTGACTCTAGCCTCGAATCCACTATATAGCAACATAGTGACACCAGCACTATATGCTCTCTGTTTGAATAAATATTTTGTATTTTCAGGTTGATTGTGTCAGGCGCTAAATTCGCTTATAGAGGTGTATGCAGATGCCTTTAATGCAACGACATAAAAAATAAAAAATATTCCAAATAATTTTCTAAATCCTGTGTTTAATTTATTATTTTGTCAATATTTATGAAAATAAAAAAAATAACATCAAGACCATACTTTACTATGTTCTAATTTTTTCCATTATTGCCTACCTCCGTCCTTCCTAAGTTTATACCTTTCTACAGAGAATATGTAGTCAAATTACAGCTTGTATTTAAACATACAAATGTACTGCATATTATCATTAATTCCTACCAGGCATTTAAATGACTACATTGATAACTTCCAAGCATATTTTACCCAATTTTTTTTTGTTATAAAGTGATATTCTGCCTGTAATTTATATTGTATATCTGTAACTATGATAACCTATGTTGTATTATATTATAACTAGAATGGATAATAAACAGCAGATAGGTATCATTCACACTGATTGGAAAATACGTTGGATAAGTATATGTTACAAAAAACTTCAATTTTTTTAGTATGCGTGATATTCAATCATACAATTTAAAAATGTACTTAGGTACTTGTTACCTCTAGGTGTTCCACAAGGGACCATATTGGCCCCACTCTTCTCCAACGTAAGACGATGATTTAAAAATACTTGTATAATGTTTACTGATGGCAAAAAATGGATGCAAGAGTTAAATAAAATTTTCAATTTGTACTTAAAACCGTATGAACGTAAAAATTATTACAGGAAAAGCAAAGCAGTCTAAACAATGAAATAAAAAATCAAATCAAAATAAAAAATGTGTTTATTTACAAATTGATTGAAAATAGATAGGTGTTGAAAACAATGTTGGAAAACGTTGGATATTCCCCTAACAAAAAAACCCCGGGGCCCACCAAGGAGTATTTTGCAGCGAGCGTGACTGTGTAAGAAGACCATATAAATGATGCTGCAACGACCTGTGAGATGGTATGACTTTCGTGCTACACTGTACACAATGTGTATGTGTGGATATGTTTCCTCGCGATGTTTTTTCTTCACCGAAACGCTCAGGTTAATTTTAGAGTTGGATAGGTGGGCTTGAACCTGCGTCTGTTGACGCGAAATCCGATCACACTTTTAACTGTGTTATGATCGCTTCAATTTATTTTACATATTATTTTAAGCGACGCACAACGCGCAATTCCGCAGGAGGAAATCCATACACGTGGTAAAACTATGAACAGTTAAACAACTCCATATGGAACCGGATCAAATGAACTATTAATCGCAATAAATTTCCATTCAGAGCACGTTTAATCTCTCACTCAGTTAGTATATATGACTTTATAGAGGTGTGCCGTGAATACTAATTATGGTAGAATGCTGTCATTGGTATTTTGTCAGTTTTCCTCCTCGAACACGTGTTGTATATCTGAACTTGCGATTCGATTAATCGTATATGAACAACTAGGCTCTATAAGTTATTTTAACCACACTTTCGCCGATGTCAGCAATAGTCCATATTTACGTACGCATTGAAATAATTAAAAGAAAAAAACGAAAAGAAAATGTAAACTAATAAGTAAATATTGCTTCCGTAATCACCACTCAGATCCTTTCCTCCTTCATGTCATCAAAAATAAGCAAAACATTGACCCCCATTAATTACTTATTATTAACATTCGAATGGCTCCTATATTTAAACAAACAAGAGATATGAAAAACACGTGCGGATCTTTGATACTAAATTTATTCATTGATTGTGCACATTTTCTATAAATTTTGACGATTGTGATACAGTTTATTCAAGTCTAGTAGTAACCCCTTATCGTTTTTTTTTTTTTCAAATTAAATTTAATTTTGTAGATCATGGGTTATTATTATTATTCGAAACGGGGCTATATGCGTTGATCTCTTGTAATGATGGCTTTTTTTACTATTTTCATTATATTTTATTAATTTAATACAAGTCATGTTAATAAATTATTCTATTCTGTATCCATTTCTTAATAAAAGGCGCTTTATAATGTATCTCTATCGAGAAACAATTACTAAAAAATGTTTTAAATGTATCAACTAAAATGTAAAAGTAGTTACCACTACTAGAATCATGTAATAAGCTAGCTATTCCCGCATCTCCGCCCGCGCATCATATTCCCTACTACACAAAAATTTTAAGTGCGTAATATAGTTTTGAAATTTTTTGGAATAGATTTCTAAACCATAATTTTCATCACTTTTTTTTTTGAGGAACCTGAATTATTTACCAAAAATTATACTAGTCCTAATTACTCCTTCTATGTGTCATCCGCCAGAAGAAGGCCCGTAAAAGTTAGTTCAGCCGTTTCGGAGATTAGCCGGAATAAATAGACAGATAAGAAGAAACATTTCAAAAATTGTTTTTCTATATTCATTCGTATGTATGAACTAAAGGGTGTACATTATTTACTAAGTTGACTTTTTTCATTTGAGTATCAATTTAATTATTAGTTTATAACCTAAAAACAGCCGTTAGACATAGCCTAAAAATGACGATATTCTTCCGACTCAGTTTTTGCACTTTTTTTTTAGTATTTTTTTTTTTTTGTTTTTCTTACTATATTATTAACTCCTTGAACACTAACTTGGCGTTTACGCCAGCTTTCCATTGTTTTCTTATTGTCTTTTTATTGTCTCATATTTATTGGTAATCGACATATTAAATCACTTATTAAATATTGTCGATTCTGTTTCTATCACCACCCCTTTAGATGGAAAAATGTTGATATCAGTATCAAAATATTATTTTGTATGTTTTGATAAAATCAAAATTCATTTTTACCATTTTCAAAATCAAAGTTTTTCGCGAGCGAACATACAAAAGGTAATTTAAAATGAATTTTTATTTTAGGTCTTAATCAAGCCAGCTTTAAAAGTTAATAATTTATATATTTATATTGAATAAATATTGAGTAATAGGCAAATTAAACAAAATTATTGGTACAAGTGATGCTGTCGGAGCATACCTATTGAGGCTTGGTGACCGGTTTTGAAACTTGAGTGTTAAGTACCCAGGGAGACATTATTTTGAAAATACACTAACTGGACCAGGCTATGGTTTCTTTAATGTTTTGCTTCACCGAAAGCTCAGGCTCATTATAGAGTTAGGTGGGTTCGAACCTACATCCATCACACAGCTAATGCAATTACTGGACATAGATTTACAATATCTTGTTAAACTCGTATTTCGTCAAGATGTTTTCAAACAACTGGCAACTTCCGTTTCCGCATTAATATTAATTTTATATATACCAATTATTGCATGAATATGGTTTCCTCAATTAAACTTCAAAGAATTATTTCATACAGGTTATTTAAAAAAAATCGGTATCATACTTCTATTTTTGTTTTTTTGAAGTGATAACTTCGTATGGGAGGGTGAACCGCTTTCTTACGTAACGCGTTACGGCGCCAGTCTGTCTAGCTTCCCTTTCTCTCACACATACGGTAGGCAGGCTCCTCTTCTCTCACTCTAACCCACAGCGCTAGCCGTAGTTCGGACAGACGCTTCCCTCTCTCTCTCTACACAGTGTTTAGTGTACGATAGACATATACTGTCGATTAAATAATCATACTAATAATGTACATACACAAAATTCTAATGTACATATTCAGGAAATGTAAATAAGAATAAAATATACTTTATAATCAATAAAGGATTTTATTCATAAATAAATTAACCTTTACTGACATTAGCATATTAATTCACATACATTAAGTAATAACCTAAGCTTTTCTGAAATTAAACAATATTTCAATATTAAATAGTTCAACTTAGATTAGTTTAACTTATGTCGGGCGTCCCGGGACGCACACTTTTTTTTTAATGTGTATTTGTATAGTTCGTCTGTTAAATTCTCATGCACTGTTCCCAACTCACATGAGGTCGGCGAAGTAGGTTTTCTTCTGCTCTTTCTTTCTTCATTTACTCTTTTTTGCTTTCATATCTTTCCTCACACACATCATCCATATTTTTTTCTTTGGCCATCCTCTCCCCTTCTATCCATCAACCTTCATAGTCACTCTTTTGTCGCATGCGTTTCGTGTCTTCTCAAAACATGTCCATACAAAGACAAACGATTCCCTTTCATTTTTCCTATCAATGGTGCCATTTTCAAACTTCCTCTAACATACTCATTCCTAACCCTGTCCATTCTTTTCACGTCACGCGTCTATCTCATCATTTGCGTCGCTGCTGTGTATCTGAGTACCTACTTATAATTCGAAAAATAATTTCAGTGGTACATGCATTTAGATGGTAAATTTGTTTATTAACCTTAAAATTTTATTATATAGTTTTTAATTTAGTCTACTATAACGTGACTTGACAATTTACTTATTTGTTTTACAAATGAAATAATATAGTGGTATAATAAAAATAAAACCAGATCTAGTTACTGGCCGGTTGTTCTCGACTGGGTTGTTTTCCGAACCGGTGGTAGTGTTTTAGACGTTCATAAGCGCCTTTTTAGGGCCCAAATTGAAAAAAGATTTTTTTGATTTTAAATCACATTGTGAAAAATCCAATGAAGTGACACGTTGAGGCGCGTCTCTTGCCCGGATTTGCAAGTATATATACATACCTATCTAGGGGGGCATTACGCGTGGTAGATATAGCCCTATATGATAGTTAAGACTGTCAACAGATTCTAAACTATTAAATGTCATCACCGTTTATTGACTGTACTTTATTTAAAATCAGAAAAAGTGTAAAGATTTTCCCAGTTAGCTTTGTTTATTTTTGAAGAAATTAGGGTCGGAGGATCCGAATAGTGATTACTAAGTAAGAAATATTTACTTATAAATTTTGTTTTATTCAGAATTATTGAAGTGATTGGCTAATCGTAGGAGAGGGAGTTACGGAGAGGCTGTGCCAAAAAGACCAAAATTTTGTTTATCTATTCTAATTCTTGAACGGGTATCTACACCATTAAGGGTAAATTCTAAGGTGTCAAAGTCTCATTTTCCAGCAGTTGATGCCGCGTTAGTAGTGCAAAAATGTATTGTCGCAGAGAAATTAGCAAAAATAGATATTTAATAAATCTCTAAAGTGCCTAGATGATCAATTCATGGAAGATGTTTCGAAATAACAACTGTGATTAGACATTTTCATAAAGAAAGCAAGTTATTTGATCAAATCCCTTCACTATTATGTTAGGTTTGACTTGTGATAAATAAATAAGCGTAGCTCCTGATCTATTGCTTTCATGGCAATATTTGCATCTTCTATCAATATTAACATCTTGCGGGTATTTATTGTAGATCTATTCATTAGATCGACATTACACAAAATACGTTCATAATATGAAATTAAAAAATAACATTAAATATATAAAAATTATATTCAAAGCAATATTTATCTATTTTTCTCGATTCGGTTTTTATTTCAATCGATTTCTCTAGCTTCGATTAGAATTGAATCAAAAGTCGGTATTTTTTTCGGAATAAATCACATCCCTTTTTTTTTTTTTTTTTTTTTTTTCGAGGGAAAATGCATTTACGCACTACCCTTACCCATTGCATTAGTGAGACCGAAATCCCCCAATGCAATGGGTAAGGGGGTGCGGAGGGACGTCTCCGCACCAGTGTGGGACTCACCCGGGCGTGAAGCACCCGGAAATACCCACTAAAACCCCCCGGAGCCGCCCGCCGCATTTAGAGTAGGGGCGATACGGGATTGCGCAGCATGACACCGCGTCGCCCCCTGCGGCAAGGCCCACTGGGCCCCGTCCATACTTAAGCCCAATGGGGATGGGCAGGAGAATACCGCTGCCTGACACACAGGCTCTCCCCCGCCCACCTCTTCGCCCGTCTCTCAAAGAGAGATAACATCCACCCGGAGGAAGAGGGGTGATTATCACCCTAAAGCCACACAATCACCTCTCTCCCCCCAACCACTATTCCCTCCGGCACCTGTGACACAAGTGAGGTTCGCATCACAGAGCCTATACTGATAAGGGAGGCACGGGCTCTTCCCAACCCTCCCTATCAACCCTCCACTTTCCTCCTTCCCTGGCCTTACGCCACCTACTTGTTACCCCTAAAAGGACCTCTCACTTGAGATGAGGGGAGGCAATACGTTCCCCCCATCTGATGTTCATCCGGTCTCCCCTCCTCTGCACACCGTACACATTTGGGCTTCTCAACCCGGCACTTCACCGCTTTGTGGCCATGTGCACCACACCTATAACATTGGCCCATCCTGTCGACTTCCGCCGTGCATACCGCTCGAACGTGTCCCAGGCCCATACACTTAAAACAGCGCAACGGTTTTGCGCCAAGTACCTGAACCTGGGCCACGCTCCACCCTACCTTCAATCCCCCTTTTTCCGCCATCTTTCGGGCCGCCTCCAACGGGAGCGACACGAACAGAGTCCTCAATCCCCTGTCCGTCTCCCTAATGGGCCCCGCCTTCAAAACCTCCATCTCACACTCTCCCTCCTGTGATATTCTCCTCAATGCCTCCTCCCTTGTTACCGTGTCATCTAGCCCAATGAGGCGTATATCCGCCCGTTTTGTGGGCATAGAGACCACCGCCTCACATCCCTAGGTTGTTGTTTATTCAGTAAAGCGACGTGACATCTAGTGTTTTCGTACAGGAATTTATAATTTAGAATTGAAATTACTTTTTAAGGCACTTATTGATATAAAAAAATAAATAGTAATTTTTTTTATTATAATAAAATATGACACAATGAAACATAAAATAGACTAAACAAATCAAAATGAAATTATAATTTCAAACTTATTTATGATTACATAAGTATTATGAGGAATAATTAATTTTTCCTGATTTAACGAATACCATCTTCTGTCCCTTAATGGCTAACACATTTGTTACTCGATCTAATATTTTAATGAATCACAAAAATTCTGGAATATTATCCTTCTCTGTTTTTCCCTTGATTCAACATATTGGTTTTATATATTTACATGAAACAATAACATTTTAAATTAATTAAGATTGATGTCATGTTTAACAGCAATTCCCCATTTAATTTGTTTAAATAACACAAAAACATTATTACATTATATAAGAGACAATTTATATCTGTCTGTCCGTTAGTTAGCTAAAATTCGAAAACTACTGAACCAATTTCTATGCTACTTTTTAAATTAGGCATTTTATCTGTTCAGTTTTAGTATAATTATTACAATAAATAGTATTTACTTGTATATCTATGAATAAAGTCAATTGAATAACATCTTATATATTACTATTTATTCAATTGTAATAAGTTATTATTATATATTATCTAATTTAATAATACATATCTAATCATTTTGTACATATTTATTTAATAACTAGCTGTGTGCCCCCGGCGGGACTGCGATTCATATCAATTGTCACTGCGTAATATACTTTTTTGTATACGGAACCCCAACAGTTTTCGATTTTTTTTTTTTTGTTTCTAAGATAAAGTAAAAATCTTTCTCATAAGTTACCTATAAAACTGTGTACTGAAACTGGATTATACTCAAATTTTTAATATTTTTACGTGGAACACTAATTATTTTCGAAAATTAAAAGTACCGTCCCTAAGTTACACGGAGTAACTTCAGCTATCTACCAAACAAAAGTCCCGTCAAAATCTGTCAAGCTGTTCCGGATATTACCTGGAACAAACAGACAGACAGTAAAAATTTTCAAAATTGTATTTTCGATATTTTTTGTGTCTGTTTAGTAAAAAAAAAAATATTTTGACATTACATACAGACACTTCAATTTTATTTATTTGTATAGATCCAGATCAGACCCTGACTTGGTGATAATGGGCTAACCTCGGTAGTGTACTCCTTCGAATCAAATCAAATATTATAATTCGATAAACAAATGATGGAGAAATCGTGTAACAAACAAACAAAAAGAATACAGATGAATTGAGAAACAGCTCCTATTTGAAGTCGGTTAAAATATCAGTTTATCGCAACAAATAGTCGTTATATGGCTTAATTATTTATATTTCTAACTTATTTCAATAAATATACCAGCAAGTTTTAAAATAACAAAACTTATTAGCAAAAACTTAATCTGTTCTGAATAAAAGATAAAATAAAAACATAATTCTATCTAAAATAAATTATTATAATATTCAAATTTATAATTTTAATTAATATTTAAATGAAATAAATTCTAGTAGCTTCACTGTCGAATATAACATTAATATACAAAAAAAATGACTATAATCATAAATATATCATTAGTCTTTTAGGTATTATTAATACCTGTATAGTTAAATAATTACATAGTTGAAAATATGTTGATTAACCGGTAATTATGTTTTGATATTTATAAATGCCTTCTATACCTATATGAAATTATAAAGTGTATTCCTTACTAACGAGGTCGCTCACAATGGGCCTAATAAGAAAATCAGGAATGAGGTAATCTGCAGAAGAACAAAAGTAACCAAAATTGCTTGATGAATTGCTAAACTTAAGTGGCCGGGCACATTACTCGTAGAACCGATGCCCGATGGGGCCAACGGGTTCTCGAATGACTACCACGTGAACCGACGACCTAGTGAAGGTCGCCAGAGTCTGCTGGATGCGAGTTGCGCAAGACCGGTAGTTGTGGATATCTTTACGTGGTACTGTCCTCGGTTTAGACTGGCTTGTGTTGACCTTTGACCCATAAATTCCGTGGAATTTATTGTAATTAAACCATCGGTAACTAAGGATCTCTACAGTCCCCTTACCTGTGTGTAGTGCTAGTGCATAAAAGTTTAATTGTATCACGCTGACGGCGGGCACAGAAGACTTTCCAATTGTGGATCGGAGTATGTCGCAAGCCGCTGCCGGTGGGAGAAAAACCGGGGTGGTTTTAAATTTACGCTATTAAGTGAATAATTGTGTTTAACATAAAATATGATATGTGGGAAGAGTCGAGGGCGCAGCTAGCGTATGCGTATGTATTATATAAAAAGGCTATGACCGTAATGTAGTGATTCAGTGGACGGCGTTGGTAACCGCTGCCCATTAAGTTCGGGTTCCAATTATCCACACTTTGTGTTCAAGGATAAAAATTTACAATAGACGTTTCTACACAAATTTTCAATTGAAAAGAGGGAACTGCATTGCAGAATCTGAGCGAGCTACCGTCTCATTGTGAGTACATTTATATTTCTAAAATGTTACATTTAAATTATATTTCTAGTTTCTTGTGAATTAATGGGCAATCCCTTATCGGCGCGATTTGAAGTTATCGCAGACTGACTAAGAGTGATTCCGTGAAATTGTAAAAATACGATTCAATAAACAGTACCGTAAAACATTATTTTCCTAAGATTACTTAAAAAAATATATAATACGCAGTAATGAATATACAAAGCGCGGGCAGACCCGCGGGCATAGCTATAAAAGTGTAAAAGATTGCAATTTGCATTTGGATCTATAATGTATTTTAACATTAACCCATGGGTAATAAACAAAAAATTTTATGTATATTGGTACTAATATAAAATGTTATTTTTAATAATTTCGTAACTAGGGTTGCCACACGTACTTTATTTAAAGTATTGTACGTTATTTCGGATAATTGTACTTTATAAGAACAATAAAGTACACGAAAATACTTTATTTCTCTGGAATCACTTTCAGCCCTGTCAGCATTCACGATTAGTTTTAGAGAGAGTTTCTGTAATGAATAGTAAAAGGCGAAAAACGAATGAAACTAAACGTCTTTGAATCAGATAAAAATAAGTTACTTATTTTCTTTGGCCTTAATATAGACTGTAAAAATAGTGTGAAGCTGTTTAGTAATGATATTTATTTGTTAAAAATTGGTAAAGTATGAAAATAATATTTTTAAGCAAAATAATGAAGTAAAATAAAACGTACTTTATTTTGACAAAATGTACTTTTTCCCCCTACTTTTAATAACCAATGTACTTTATTTGCAAAAAAAAAGGTGATAACAATATTCGTGACAGATATTTATTTGAGGGGTTGCTGACCTGAAATCTGATATTTAAAAAAATTTGTCTTTCTATATCTGTATATGTCCGAACTTAAGTCGTGTAAGGCTTGTATATCAAGGAGCAATTGATAGGTTATGAACTATTTTGAAATTATTTTTAGAAATTGTAAAAAAGGAATAATAAATATTATCTTAATAATTTACAAAAGAAAACATCAAAATTGGCTTGATCGATTTTAATTAAATTTGGTATACGAACTCCTTGGCTAACATACATTATACATTTAATTAAGATAAACGTAGGCATTTAATTAAGACGCATAATTAATACGAAGTCGCAGGCAACCGCTAGCAATAAAAAAAAAATAGAAGTTCAATTAATTCATCACTATAATTAAAGATATAATTTTGGCAATTAATTGTAAAAATAAATGATTATAATGATGATCTCATTTAAAATGTAATTATGTTGTAATAATTAACTGCGTGAATGCAAATTTAATAGTATTTTATATATAATACATAATAACAAAGTTCATATGTCAGAGCGACATTACTTCCATATTCTTTTATATGTGCTACATATGAATACGTGAATTAAAAACAAAAGTATTTATAGTGAAATACTTTATTGACTTCAATTATTACAATATCTTTTTATACTCTGTTATAATTTCCTTAGAGTGCAGAACATTCACATTGTAGAATTAGCACCATATCTGTTTTCTGACGCAAAATGTATAATAGGTATCTAATTCGATAAAGAATTTCATGTTTTTAAATGGCCTTAATACTAAACTTAGTTATCATTTGTTTAGATTTAATGAGGTCAACACAGAGGTCAGTGTCAGTTATTTTTCTTTATAATTTACAAATAATTATTAAAACTTATCATTACTTATTCTAACAAACAAAAACAATAGAAAAAAAAACGTTATGTAATCGCTACATGTTTACGGTAATGTTTAAAATAAAAAACTCAATTTATAGACTCTAGGTACTTCATAAAAAACCCATTTAAAATACTTCTAATTTGTTTTTTTACAAATTCACAATTCTTAAAAGTAATATTTAAAAATAATCATAATCCAATCGGTCCAGTTGTCGCCAAGTAATATTAACTAACGATTTTTCTGTATTATATAACTGGAGTTACATTTAAAAAAATCATTGGCAAGTGCCTACAACCGGCAATCCGATAGCTACTGTCAAGGCCAGTTTAAACTTATCATCATTTTTTATCGCAAACCGTAATCTAGGATGGAATTTATTTTGAATGTGACTTTACATAGCAATAACTTTACTTGATTAATTGTTTCACTCTACAATTCATAATCATTAATATCAATTAATTTATGAACAATTACCTTGTTCCCTTTTGTACAGTTTAAATAAATTTGAGCATTTTTATACTCTGTATAGGCTTAGTGCTTTAAACACAATCTCACCTGATGTTAAGTAATGATGTGGTTCAGGATGGTAAACACACTAACTTAGATGCTGGTTCTCAAGTGATGCTGCCGGAACAGACCTGTTGGTATTTTGCGACTGGTTTTCTAACTTGAGGGTGGTAAGTTACTCAGGAGGGAACTATTAGAAAATGCTTAACACAATTCTATGGCTTCCTCAGGCTGATTTTAGAATTGGACAGGTGGGCACGAACCCGCGTCCGTTGATACAAAATCCGGCCGCACTACCCACTGCGCCATCATTGTTTGTTTATGATTGTTAACAAAATCTCTCCTAAGAATAAAAGACAAATTTAAGATAAAAAGATTTTTGTAATTAAAACAAACCCGACTTTAAAAATAAAATAAATAATAACAATCTTTAACTTCAGACAAAAGACATTTACGAAAACTAATTATTTTTATAACGCCACAGTGGTGTGTAGGCGTACCCACTGTCCCAGTATGGGACTGCCCCATGCTGTAGGGGCTGGCGCGTACACAGCACATGAGTGAAGCACATCGCTTGCGCAAGATGGCTAGAAGTCCATCAATTCTACTATAAAATGTACCAAAAAGTAAATAAATAATAACTTTGTTAGTCTACTCCTACATACTTTAATATATCCTTTGTTTTAATACCATTAATAATTTAAATATCGGTGCCAGCTTACAAATGTAAGTGTACGTCGCTAATTAATTTATGATTTTGATTAATTGTTCCTTAAAATTACCCTGTTATTTCCATTTATAAATGAGTACATTGGTTAGCTATAGCTGGCACCGGCTCCAAGATTAATAATAGTATTGAAACAAAGGGTATATTGAAGTAAACCGAACTAGATTAATAAAGTAATTATGTATGGACTCTTTGGTTACATTTTAAATGTAAATTGTAATGTTTTTGAACAATAAAATGTACATTTAAGTACATTTTATCGTATATTATTATAATTAAAAGCATTCTGCACTTCAGTTCAAAGTATAGTTTTGAAGGTAGTTTTTGTTTTTATTTCCCTAAGCAATAATTTTATTTCCGTATTAAATTCTATGTGTCTTCCTTAATCACATAAATAAAATATAACATTAAAAATATACTCATAAACTTCTACTCTTTAAAATGTTGTATCTTTAATCATCAAATCAGCAAAATTAGATGGTGACTTCAATACGCAAATACTTGAATACCTTTGGAAACAAATACATGAAACACGTGCAAGTGTCTATTATTCGAGGGTTGCTCTCGATTTCCCTGAGATCAACTGATTAGATCCTGACTTGGTTACAAAGGGAGTGCACACCTTCGATAAAACTTTACAAATAGGTAAATAGTTTACGGAGATATCGCGTAACAAACAAACACACGAATCGAGAACCTTCTTCTCATTGAAGTCGGTTAAAAATATCAATTCAGCGCAACAACAAATCTTTATGCTTGCTATGCACATCTATGCTTTAATTATTTAAATTGTGTTAATAAAAATTATGTTATTAGAATTTCATTTTAATATTTAAAATAAATACTAAAACTAAATATACTATATATATGTATATATATATATATATATATTAACATATATTGGTCTGAGAGCAGTGCCGTAATTAGCTTTTTATAGGTCCGGTGCGACTTTTTATATAATATCTGCGCCCTTGAAAAATAATCTAATCTGGCACGTCTATGATTCCTAATTGGGTAAAAAAAGCTAATGAATATGTTTACAGTGAGTGATTTTGTCTACCTACGTCATTTCCTTGTCACCACATACATAGTGAAAGCTTAACATAAGGAATTGCTATATAGTAACTTTAATCGTGAATAGGCTTTTGTAACAATTTAGCTACGTGTCAAATGTCTCCAAAGTGTTATACAACTTAAGGAACTATTGTAGGGTTGTATAAAAACTAATTTTTCATGCAGATACCGATCAACATGAAGCGCGTGCTGCAAGTCCTCGCGGCGGTGATGATGACGATTGCGGCCGCTGACGGGCTCAACCTTATCGACAAGCTGACAAAGGGTATCACGAAAGAGGTGGTTGCAATCAAACAACCAATCGACGAGTCCATCACCTTCATCGGGACAACGGCTTGTACGTTACATATGACATTTTAACGAAAACTTAATTATTACTGGCTGGAGTTTATCTTTGTTTTATTTCAACTTCGTAAAATAACTGCGTTTTATCTTAAACTAACGAACGTAACTCAGCATACACAGAGACGCGATGGGCTTTAATAATACCACCGGTATTGGATGTAGCTAAGTTTAGAATGTATTAAAACCTGATATTATTATTTCAGGTGGGCATGTTAAGAAACTTATCGGCGTCGACTACGAACAGGTCAAAGGAGTTCGGGAACCAGATCTCAATCAGCTCACACTAAATTTTTTCTCCAAGTAAGTACCTTATTAATAATAGAATCAACATATAAATCTTTTACTACTGCGTAAAAACTTGAGAAAATTAAGGCCACGTCAGCCTACAACATAATAAAGAATTCTGAGAAATATACATTTGATGTATTACCCTCACCATTTTGTGGTTCTCCAAAATATTCAGGAAAATTAAAGAACATGTAGCCGATGAAGTCGCTTCGGCTTCAGCAGAATTTCAAAGTGTTCGTTTTGTGGAAAACGTGCCCATGGTTTTATGACGTAGGTAAGAACTCTGCTTAATTTTGTAGACAAGGTGGATTCAAAGCTCAATAATGACTGGAATCCTGTGTAATTATTGAACGTAATCGTTAAAAATTGTTTAACCTTCAAAATCTTTGAACAGTGCTTTCCGTCTCACGTTCAACATAACGACAGCCGCTGAATTGATCCCGCTGTCTCGAGATTACGATCCTCATCGGAAGCTGATCATCTTCATTCACGGTTTCATCGATGATCCGACTAAGGAGAACTTCAATCTCATCAGCAATGGTTTCCTAAACCAAGGTATATGTTAACAGAATGTCGTTGATATAAGGATTAGGCCACACTTACATTCGTTTTAAGCAATGTGCCTGAAAACTGCGATTATTGTGACATACTTTATTAAATGTACTTTCTTCATCATTAGGTAAAATGTTAAAGGCAAGGTGTGTGTGTGTTTGAAGGTCGGAGGAATGCACTGATTGCGGGGGAGTGCAAGATCGGTCGTTGTATAGGTATTTGAGGGAGACATATGCCCAACATTGGACGTCTTTTGGTAGAATGGGATACAACATAAAATAATTTGTTCATTTTACTACAAATTAATAAAAAACGTGGCGATTAAACACTGATGACAATCGATCTACTGACAAAAGAATAAGTCGTAATGAAACCTTATAATGCTCACCTATATAATCACGAGTACAAATTACTACAGAGGGTTACACTATAGAGTTTTCTAGCAATGTCTTTTGAAAGGCAGTTCTTACATAGCTTGTTACGAACTTATTATAGTGCCATTTAAAATTTGAAACTTTCGGACCCTACCACTCCCATACAATGCATATCTGGATGATTCGATACAAAAATAACAAAACTTGTGGTAATTGTTTTTGTTTTTGTTGAAACCTAGGTGAATATAACATCTTGGCTTTGGACGGTAGTTCTCTGATCCGGTGGTTGTACCTCCGCTCCACCACGTACGTGCGGTTCATAGGAGAGAAGCTTGGCGGAGTCCTCGCGGCTATGGTCAAGGGTAACATTTATTGTTTTCTATTCATCATGTAATTCATTCAAATCATCATGTGAATCTGTTCAGTGGTTTTTAAGTTATAAGTCAACTAATAACAGACAAAGATAGACGTTGCCTTTTATATTCTACCGATTACGTAGCTCCTATGAAACTTCGCCTCTTGGTTTGGCTGTCGGCAGAATCCGGGCGCCACCGGTGTGTCCGTTCTTAAAAAACAAGAGGAATATTCAAGAATGCAACAATTATCGAGGAATAAAGTTAATATGAAAGATCTCAGTCACATCTTGCGACAGGAGGATGCTCGTTAAACTAAAAGGCCGTATATAATAGACCTATCATACTGTATAGATCGGAGTGTTGGGCTAGTAAGAGCATGGATAAAGATTGATGCATACAACAGTAATTAGAATGTTGAGATGAATGTGTGGCGTGACAATAATGGACAAGATCAGGAACAAGTATATTTTTATACAATACATATTACATTACATTAGATTACATTACATTATATTACATTAGATTACATATTACATTACATTAGATTACATATTACATTAGTTTAAATTATTACATTAGATTACATAAGAGATAGTTTGAAAATGGCACCAGTGATAGAAAAGTTAAAAGAGATTAGTTTATCTTGGTACGTTTTTAGTTGAAACGAAACACATTTGGCAGAAATTATGAATTATGCTAAATAAAGTTTTTTTAATTATTTCAGTAACTGTGAAATATCCTTTTTAAGCTAATAATAAGATATGAGTTACATTAAAAAAAATGTGACTATTCTTGTAATTTAAAGAAAATGTGACCAAAAATAACATACTTCCTTTCTGATAATTGAGTTGAATTTGAGTTAAAAACGGTCATATTTGTCTATTATTAATAGTTTTTAAAGATTTTTTTCCCTCCAACTTAATGAATGAGAAAGTTGATGGATGGCCAAAGATGGAATGTATGAGAAAAAATATGATAGCAAAAGGAGTAAATAAAGATATGATGGTTGATAATGTATAAAAAAGGAAACATCTGTGCCGACCTGAAGTGAGTTAGGATCAGGACAGTAACGAATGGCGACTCAAAATATTGAGAAAATGAACGCATTTATGAAATGTGGTATAAGATCGAGTAAATAGATCAATTATGAATATACATCTGCAAGGTATAAATGCAACCATTAATAGACAAAGCGTTAGTCACTTTTGTTATATCACTTGTATTTTAGTCAAAGGGTCGTCTATTAATCATGTAATGTTTTTTTGTAAATGTAAATGTAAATCATGTAAATTTGTAACTACTTCCTCTCATAGTAGGTGGTAAGATTTTAGAGTAATTCCTCCCCCACCCAAAACCACTTACAATATTTTTTTCAGAATAATATATTTAAATACGCTTACAACCTAATTTATTTCTTAACATTTTCGGACATTGTTGCTTGACAACGGATAATCAAGATCACACACACCGCTTTCTAATTTGCCATTGCGCATAAAAAATAAAAATACACGTATTATCTCACTGCACCCTTGTGAAGGTTCGTAATGTTCAAAAACTCTCTCACCTTTTCTAGCCTCACATGCTTAATGGACGATCCTTAAAATAAATATTTATCGTAGAGTGCTAGTTCTCATTTTTTGCCACTTCTTCACATGTATATTATTAATTTAATTATACTAAAGATAAATTTAATAAATGTCCTAAACGTTTTCCAGGCGGTATGAGTCCCGATGCGATTCATTTGATAGGGCACAGCCTCGGCTCTCACATATCAGGTTTCGCTGGTAAGACGTTCACAACGCTAACGGGACATCAAGTCGGGAGGATATCAGGACTGGATCCGGCGGGACCCTGCTTCAGTAATATCCCCACGGAACTACGCCTCAAACATACGGACGCTAAATTCGTCGACGTGATACACACCGACAGCGGAGTTTACGGAATAAAGGAACCTTGTGGTTAGTTTCGGATTTGGAATATGTAACGAATTGTGTGTATTTATTTATCTTTTACGCGACGATCAAATTTTACTCTCATTTCGCTCAAAGAAGTTTCACTTACAAAAGTAACGAGAATGCAGTGAGACTGAATACCACGATATGGGTTCGAGGCTAATGATGACACTAGAATTTTCAATTAGAAAAACCTCGTTATGGAAACATAGCATTATGATAGGTCATTTTCTAATAACCACAAATATCAACACCTGACTAGCTACCATCTTTAGTATATGCCAGTAGAGAGTTACCTGATTACGTAAACGTAGATATAATTCTGAATAAAAAACGAATAATAATAACTAAATAAGTATTTACGTTATCAACATTCAAACAAAAGCCTGTGTCATAAAACTCACCCACCCCACTGATGCTTGCGTAATATATGCTAATTTGCTTTGACCATATTATAACCTCTTACCACCATAGGACGTAACACTGTTTGTTTTAAAGTTAAGAAAGTTTAAACATTGTTAAAAATAATCGGAATAAAAGATTTTAGGCTTAGACGTCAAAATAACAGCTCTTTACTAAATGCATATGAATTTTGAATGTGTAATAAAATTGAATTTTTTTGTCTGTCTGTTTGATTTGACGGGACTTTTCCGGCAGATCGCTCAAGTTATAAGGTGTATATTCTTTTCCAAAAATTATTTAAATTTTAAACTATTAGCTCGTTACATATGAAATTTCCAGTGGTTACCTCAGCCTGGTTACCTGAGCCTATAGCGTATATGATAGATTAAAAACTATGATCCGCGAACGAGTTATGAATTAAATTTTGCAGGTCATGTGGACTACTACCCGAACAGCGGGTCCCAACAGCCGAACTGCTTGCTCCAGACATGCAGCCACAATCGCGTCGTGGTTCTCTACGGCGAGTCTATCGTCAACGTGAACGCTTTCCCGGCTGTCAAATGCAAGGACTGGGAATCCTTCAGGATCGGACAGTGTGATACTGAGACCAAGTAAATACTTCCTCTCGAGATCTCAAGCAATATCGGGATTCTTGGCGTCAACATATCCAACGACGTACAGTTTCGGAGTCACTTGGAAAGCAAAGCCAAAATGGCACCTAATAATCAGTTTTTTTTTTTGTTTTACACGGCATAAGCTCAGTGCTTTGACCACAATCTCAACTGATGTTAAATGACAATGTGGTCCAGGATGTTAAACACACTAAACCTAGGTTGTGGTTCTCAAGTGATGCGGCCGAAACACACCTATTGGCATTTGGCGACAGGTTTTCAAACTTGAGGGTGGTAGCTACCCAGACGGGCATCATTGGACAATGTCCTACCACCATGCTATGGTTTCCTCACGATGTTTTCCTTCACCGAAAGCTCTGGCCGATTTTAGAATCGGATAGGTGGGAATCGAACCCGCGTTGATTGACTTGGAATCCGGCCGCACTACCCGCTGCGCCATCATCGCTTCTCAACCGGTCTAAGCATTACTTCACATCAGAACAATGACTTGTGCTGTTCAAAGCACAAAAGTCCGACCTCACATGGAGTATTGTTCACATATTTGGCCGGTTCTCCTGCTTACCAGATTTCTCCTCTTGACTCGGGTCAAAAGCGTGCTATTATGTTTGTTGATGATCCCGAATTAATATGCGGTCTAGATTCTTTGGAACTTCACAGAGACTTCGGGTCTCTAGGTACCGCATGTAATATGGAGAGTGCTTAGAACTTTTCGATATGGTAGCTTCGTCGCCATTCCAAACCCGTACACTCCGCCGTTGGCTGGACGCTCATCACCATACTTTTAAACCTAGCCGTAACACTACTACCCCAGGACCTTTTTATCACGTACGCTAACGCTGTGGAATAGGTTACCCAGCACAGTCTTTCCCCCAAGCTACGACATTGGACTCTTTAAAAAGGAACGTCAAAACGCTCTCCAAGGTCGGATACGCATCTGTAATACTCCTGGAGTGTTGCATTTGTCTATAGACGACGGTAACCATTTATCATCAGATGGATCGTCTGCCTGTTTTCCGTCCTTTAATATTATAAAAAAAAAATGTACCGGTAATATCGTGATCAGATAATGAACCAGTTAGTGACTCGTAGGGGTATAAAATAAATTGTTGCATAATTGTACTATGGCTTCCTTCAAGAATCCTAGCAACCGATGTAGTAGCTCTTAATTTTTTTTTTCTAGCAGCTTTTGTCACCCCTCAAAATATATTTAAATTTTTAATTAATCCTGATTCACATGTTTTTATCCGATTTTATATACTTTATTTTATCTCAACGACCAATTGAGTTAGAGGTCTGAAACTTTCAGTCTTTAGCACATACAAACTTTCCCAGATTATCTTCCTCGAGCAAATTCATCATATTTATTCCTCTAGGACCTTTATTTTTATCAGGATATTAATTTGCATCAAATCGAGCGTTTTTGTTTCTTTTGTGGAAAATATCCTTCGACAAATTTTACCGTATAGGAAATACTGTTTTAACTCTCTTTGGCCATATCGTAATTTAATATTAGATAAAATAGTTTTGAGCCAATTATTTTGTTATTTGAACTAAATATTTTATGTTACACACAGGCTGATGGGCTACGGATGCACACCCGACACCCGCGGCATCTACTTCCTGAGGACAGGCGAAGACCCTCCGTACAGCCTCGGAAGAAACGGTACCGTTTACAAAAACAACGAGGGGATCATCAGGAATATTGGAGCTATCGGCTCTTCAATATTAAAACCTTAAAATAAAATCCTTTTAAGTCGATAAGAGTCATGTGCCAGAGGATCATAAATGGAAGTTTGATTGTACATTATAAATAAATTAATTTGTTCCAAATTGGTTTTATATTATGATTATCTTACCTGCAATTGTTGAAAAGTGGAGTTTCGTAGACTCGTATCTTTGTGTCCGTGTGGTTACCTTGTCACGGATATGATTACCTCAGAGGCCATGCGATTACCTTAGTCTTTATTGCCGCGAATACAACAATCAAACAGCTAAAATGCTCAATAGGTATAACACGATTGGGTCTATTAAAAATTGTTTTTATATGCCATAAAATAACTTACTGATACTAAATAACAACACTGGCCAGTGGTATGCAAAATGCACTATGTTACCAAACGACATACAGGAGATATAGAACATGGGAAAATACAATATCCTTTATTTCTATATGACGATGGATACTACTTACACACGGGTGATGTTGAAACATCGTTTTCGAGATTAACATGGAGTCGGACTAGAAAATAAACGTGAAAGTTTAGTGATGCAAAATATAATGTCGAAACTAAAACATAGTGGTTAGTGTCTGATTATCAGTAAAATTAAACACCAAACACACAATATGTGTCTCAAGAACATCACTTACAGTTTCTGCTAAAGGTGTTTCAATCATAAGTTACATCATTACTTAGGACATAGATAAATTTATATTATAATAGTCTTTGCTTAAGGGGATATCCTAGCGGAATTTATTCCTTATAATATAATATCATTCCATATAACACCAAATAATATATATTCACCACCGCCATGCCCATACGTTTTGATTTTTTCCTTAAATTAATTATTCTAGAAACTAGCAGCCTTTCAAAATGAAATGAAGCAATGATGGCGCACCGGGTTGTGTCTCCAGATTCCGCGCCAATTGACACGGGTTCGATCCCCACCTTTTTTTTTTTTGTTGATGAGGGGAATGCATTTATACCCTGCATTTACGCACTACCCTGCATTTACGCACTACCCTGCATTTACGCACTACCCTATTTACGCACTACCCTAAGGGTTCGATCTCCACCTATCCGTCTCTAAAATCGGCCTGAGCTTTTGGTCAAGGAAAACATCGTGGGTAAACCATAGCATGGCGGTAGGAATTTTTATAATGATGCCCGCCTGGGTAGCTACCACCCTCAAGTTTGAAAACCTGTCGCGAAATACCAATAGGTGTGTTCCGGCAGCAACACTTAAGAACAAGTATCTCTAGGCTTAGTGTGTTTACCATCCTAGACCACATCATCACTTAACATCAGGTGAGATTGTAGTCAAATAAGACCAAGAGTCTAGGACATCATAAATAAGGAAATAGGTAATAATAGAATAAATAACAATGCTTTCGATCTTGAACGTCGAAAGAGTACATATTTCAAAAAGTTCAGAAGTATCGACTGTTTTTCAAGATTATTTCACTAATATACATACCTCTAGAAGTAACAAAAAATATTACTTCATTTTTCCCATGGTGTCGCATTACCTTTAAATAATCTGAGTTCTTCTATAAAATCACAATTTAATTTTACATCTATAGTGCAGGTGAAATAATAAAAACATTCAAACAATTAAATTTGAAACATACCTGATATTTATGGGGAATGCCTGTAATGATGGTTCAATCCATAATTGTCAATATTTCACCTTATTTGGCTATTATATTTAATCAACGTATAAAAACAGGCACTTTCCCCAATTTAATGAAAGTAAGTAAAGTGGTACCTTTATTTAAATCAGGTTGTAGAAGTAGTTTTGGAAACTTGGAACTTAGAAGAAAATTTGAATTTGGAAACCTTTTTTTTGGTGGGGAAATGCATTTACGCATCCCCCGGAAAACTCTAATCCGGCAGTAACATCTCCCGGATTAGAATGAATTTGAAAATCTAACCTAACTAAACGCCAGACATTTGAGATAAAATTGGCCAGCGCAGAGAGAGTTGTCATTCACAGGCATCACTATCGTTCGCGTAATGACCCACTCTGTAATAACATTTGGATTTTAGACCCTGCTTGACATAATGTTTAAACTTATTATCACATAAATCGGTAATGTGCTTTGGAACCATATTGTTGTAGAACCGGACACTATTAGCTAAAAAGCTTTCATTGGACTTACTAAGGCTAATGCATGGGACGAATAATTTTTGATTACGTCTGGTATTAATAAAATAAATCGGAACTGCCTCGGTGGCGCAGTTGTATTACGGTATGACTGTCGTTATGAGGTCTCGGGTTCGATCCTCGGGTCGGGTCAATTGGGTTTTTCTACTCAGTATTATCCCGGAGTCTGGAATTTGTGTCCGATATGGCGACACGCTCGCATCTGTCACATCTGGGACGGAACTAAGTTCGGAGAAATGTGGGTGGGTTAGTTCGCTACTTCACCTCTGCCTAACCCTTCGGGGATAACAGGCGTGAGCTTATGTTATGTTATGTAAAAAATAAATTACCAAAAACATATATTAAATTATCAAAAATGTATTTATTAGGAGGGCGGCAAAGTTTAAGATTTTACACCTACATTTGTTACTTTCTCCACCACCCTAAGGTTGACTGGGTGAAAATGCCTAAGGCATTAAGTCCGCCTTTGTACATAGATGTGTGCAAAAAGTGTTAAATAAATAAATAAATAAGATACTACATTCCTTAAATTTATTCTTTACTGAAATCAGCAAATGCGAGTGAAATGCGATAATGTGGCAGATGGTAGTGCGGTCGGATTCCGCGTCAGTGGTCGCAGGTTCATTAGCTAATAAGTTGGTGCGCGCTCGCGGCTCGGACAGCAGCGCATGTTTGTGGCGCTTCATAATATATGGTGGTAGAGCATTATCTGATAATGGAGGTAGTTCAATAATATTTATTAGTATAGATAAAGTTAATAAGCTACTGGAGATTAATCAATTCCAGAGCCGTAAATTGACAAAATGTTTAAAAACCAAGTTGAGAATTTCAAACACATAACATACATAGTTATTTACACAACTATGCTCACAGATACTACCAAGAAAAACTTATTAGTATAGATAAAAACAATAAACATAGACAGCTATGAGCAACATGAGAAATGTCAAGGAAAGGTAGACTGTTGACATTTGAAGATGTTGTTTCCCTTTTGGCCACCGGGTCAGATTAATTTCTTGTATTGATTTTTATAATCATAGACATAGCAACATAAACTACCGGCTAATTATTTCTAGTATGGACAGTTTTACTGCCGAATACAAAATGAATCTACAAAAAAATAAATACAATTAATAATTAATTATGAAGGGCTCCGAATTTTTGTAAATATTTTATTTTTATTAATTGGGAAGAACAAAATTAAAGTGTCAAATGAATATAAAACCATTATCGCAATATAATTTTTGCATTAATGACTATAATTAATACCTTTAGGTCTAGTTAAATAATTATATACTCAGAAAAACATCGATTAACCGAATCGGCTAGTCAGAAAGCCCTAAACTACCCAAAGGGCAACCAATGGAGAGAGATATGTTCGCAGATTGCCTGCTTGATCGAATCAGAAATGTGGAGATCCGCTGAAGAACCAAAGTAACCGACATTGCCCAAAATATCGCTAAACTTAAATGGTAGTGGGCTGGGCACATTGCTCGTAGAACCGTTGGGACCAACGGGTTCTCGAATGGCTGCCGCGCACTGGAATACCCACCACGAGGTAGACCGACGACCTAAAGCCTTTGTTGAATGGCTCTTGAAAAAATCTGAGATTTGTAATTTAACAATAATCGCACTTGCAATGCTAACATTCAAGCTACATGAAATTGTTAATTAACTAATGTATAACGTATTGAAAAATCGCGATAATTTTTTTTCGGATTATTATTGGTTAATTTATCCTGTAAGTTCCTGAATTTTTTCAAATTAAAATTTTATTATGTTTAAATAATATTTTTTGTAAAGTACCCAAAAGAGGCTTGCGGAATCCCGAATATCCGTTTTCAATCGTATTTTCAGTCCTGGGTAAAAATTATAAATATTGGTTCTACAGATTCGGAGTTTTTTTTAGGTTAAGTTTCCTTCTCTTTTTGAATCTTTTTATAGATTCGAAATATCTCAAATAGTTTTTGAGACATAAGCAAAAAACCAAACCCCTTTTTTCAGTTAATTGTTTATAATTTTTGAGATTTTTGAGAGCACATCTTGGATTTTTTCTAAAACTTTCTACATGCGATTCCGAATCGAATGACACCTCAACCATATTTTTAGGGACCGGCGAAAAATTTTTGACCTTACAAGGCACTTGCTGACTAGACTAACTCTATGTATTAAATTATAAAGTACATTTTTGTCTAAAACAATATATTCTAGAAGTATAACTCAAGAAACACAGAACCGAATTACATGACACATTTTAAATCAAAGATTTTTTTATCCGGTTAGTTTTTAGCATGTTGTTCAGGTGATATATGGACAGCGAGACTAGCAAATGAAACATACGAAATAAATTATTACATATTAATATTTAATAGATAAAGTTAGAGTGAATAATTGTGGAGAATAGAGATTGTTATATGTAAGGGAAGTCACGAGATATGCCTACTTAATCTAATACACTGTCTGTGTGCCCGTGGCTGCGCCCGCGTTTCATATATTCTTTACTCCGTTATAAGGAATCCTAATTATTTTACTAAGTATAAGGTTTCTCATAAATTTAAGCACTTGTCCATAAAACGGACCATTGAATTGGATTTTATTGAAAAATTTTATGAAACTTTTTTATTCGGAGCCCTAATTATTTTCGAAAAATAAAATAGCCAACGTTACACGGATAAACTTCAGCTATCTACCAATAAAAGTCCCTTTCAAATCGTTCCAGCCATTCCCGATATTAGCCGGAACAAACAGACAGACAAAAATTTAAAATGTAGATATCGCATATATTTTCATATGTATTTAGTAATAAATTGTTATTTTGACAGTCACTTCAATTTAATTTATTAGGATAGATTATAAATTGGATACAGTATTATTAAAAATATAAATAAAACAAACAAACTTTATTAAAAAGGCTGTATTACTTTAAATTTTAATTAGATTAAAATAAAAACAGGACTAGTATATATCTATACTAATAATAAAATTGTAAATTTCACGTGTGTGTAAATTTTCGATTTTTTGAAAAGATTCATTGCAAGGGTCTTGAAATAGGCAATGAAACACATTTCTATTATTTTTAGAAATGTCTGTCTGTATTTCTGTTTGGTTACTAAGTATATCAGCCTACTAAATACTATCTAAGTACAAAGTATATTTGATAAAAAAAAAAAATTATAAAACATATTTCGCAGTAACATGAACATTTTATTGAATTAAAATCGGTCCACTCTAACAATACTTATAGTAATTTGAATGACACGCAGCGACTTTAGTATAAAAGAAGAGTTTGTAAGTAAATACGTTTTACCCTTATTTGAGAACAAGCAATTAATGGATTGATTGAAATTGACATAATAAGGACGGGACGGATTGCATCGAGAGGAAGAATGGAAGAGGAAGGCTGTCTATTAAAATAAAATATAAAATATAATTGTTTGAATCTCACGCGAGCGAAGTCGCAGGCACAGCCAAATAAGTTTTAAATCAAATATCCGCCTAAAATACTTTATTTATAGTCGTAAAACACATTACAATTACAACATAACTTGCAAATAAAAATATTATCCTATAATTATAACTATGCATTCCATACACAGCGGACTAAGTAAAGATGTTACAAATATCAATATCGGTATTACTATACATGAAACCACACTAGAGATTCGATAGAATTAAATTATCGACTATTCCGCATCACTCCATCCATCCATCAATTCAACAGAAAGACGTCTACTGCTGGATATTTGTAGGTTTCCCCTAAAGATCTCCACGACGACCGGTCTTGCGCAACCCGCATCCAGCGGATTCCCGCAACCTTCACGAGGTCGTCGGTCCACCTTGTGGGGATCTACCCGTGCTCCGTCTTCCGGTGCGTGGGAGCCATTCTAGAACCCGTTGGCCCCATCAGTCAGCCATTAGCCCATCATCAATCATCATCATCATAAATCAACAAGATTTATTGGATGGGCTTTGACATCTTTTCCGAACTTTTGTACCGAAAATGGTACGGACCTTGAATTGGGCTGACTTGGGTTGGATTTTTGATGTAAATTTCACGGAATTTATCTTGAACTTGTTTGTAGTAAACGGTAACTAAGAATCTCTACGGTCCCTTACAGAGCCCCCATGTGCATGCGTGTAGTGTGGGTTGAAACGTAATGCGTGTAGTGGTAGAGCATGAAAGCTTAATTGTATTACGCTGGAGGTGAGTATAGAAGCCTCCTCAATTGAAGATCAGAGCACGTCCTGGGCCGCTGCCGGTGGGAGAAACCAGGGTGTTTTAAATTTGTATTATTTAGTGAATAATAGAAATTATGATACGCGGGATGAGTCACGGGCGCAGCTAGTGTATCTTATATAAAAAGACTCTGCAGTGATGCAATGATTCAGTGGACAGCGTTCGTGGCCGCTGCCCATTCAGTTCGGATTCCGATCATCCGCGTTTTATGTTTACTTAACAAATAATCAAGGAAAAAATATCACAAAAACCGTATCTATTAACTATAAAAGGGAAACTGCATCGCGGTGGGTTTTTGGACTTGCATCCGTCCCATTGTGAGTACATTTATATTTCTAAAAACAAATACGTTTCAATTATATTCATTTTG
Source organism: Samia ricini (assembly GCA_014132275.2). Taxonomy (NCBI): domain Eukaryota; kingdom Metazoa; phylum Arthropoda; class Insecta; order Lepidoptera; family Saturniidae; genus Samia; species Samia ricini. The sequence continues at coordinate 18,587,378 of AP028158.1, forward strand.
TATCAGCTATCCTATTCGATTTCACTTTTTTAATGCATCTGTTACTGGCCAGAATTTATTTAATTACTTATTTGATTTTTATTTGAATCCATAAGATTATTTAACAATATTTTAGGTTTATTTTTTCTTACACGATATAGGCTGAGTAACTTTGACCACAATTCTCACCAGATGTTGAGTGACGATGTGGTCCAGGATGGTAAACACCTAGATACTAGTTCTCAAGTGATGCTGTCGGAACACACCTATTGGTATTTCGCGACAGGTAGTCGAACTTGAGGGTGGTGAGCTATCCAGACGGGCATTTTTAGAAAATGCCCCACCACCATGCTATGTTTTTTTTCCTTCACCGAAAGCTCAGGCGGTTTGCACCCGCGTCCGTTGACGCGGAATCAGTATTAAATTTAAAAATTATTTCACATTTAAAAATATGTAAGTAATAAATATTTCAACTTATTTTATTATGTTACTTATTATGCCCCAAGCTCTACTTATATTCCTCAATATCATTCAATGGCTTTTTTCTCGATTTAATTCATTATTATGGTTTTTAACTTATTGTAAAAATATTATCTAATTTAAAAAAAATATTCACTGGAATCTAGCTAAAGGACATATGTAAAAAAACATGTCGATAGGATCAGTCGTTTTTTATTTATAAGCCATCTAATGAACAGACAGAAAATTGCAGTACAAAGATTCGTCCCTTGCCGGCCCGCTTTGGTGTTATTACAGATTGTCTGAGACCGGTTCATGATTTTTTTATTGCATATAAATGAAGTTAAAGAATAAAGGTGAACTTGTTATTTAACACTCCAATAAATATATTTAATGATAATATTATACATTTATTAAATACTAGTTGTGGCCGCGGTTTCAGCCGCATGGGATTCAGACAACTCACAGCCTGTATGCACCCCCTGGATGCAATCTATCTCATTGCCAAATTTTATCGAAATCTATTCAATGGTATAGATGTGAAAACAGAGCTAACTGGTACCCGCGATTTCGCCTGTCTAGAATTATTTGTTCGAGTAGGTACTCTATTATTACTCTTAGCTCTTATTAATATTCATACTAATTAAAAATAAAATAGTTATCTGATTACGACATTTAAAGGTTAATATTTATGTATGTAAACAATTCCACGAATTAAATGCAATTATTTTTTGCGTGATTGCAGAAATAAATTCATAAACAAACAGACAAAAAGTTTTAAAGCCATCGAAATCTGTCCTCTAGTCGGTTCTGAAGCCGTACTATGGCTTTCCTCAAATATCTTTAATGTACAGATTTCGTACCGTTAGCCTTTTATTATGAGTATAGATTTGTCATTATAATGGAGTACCATCAAGGTCACAACATAGCCAGTGAGGGCCTTGGAATATGTTTACAAAATATAAGGTGTACGTTTTTTTATCATATGCTAGCCATATGATATGCATATTCTACCCATGACTTCGTCCGTGTTATTTTTAGAATTAGGTCCACAGGGAAAATGCCTTGGTGGAGATGCGATGGAGATATGGTATCCCGAAGTTTTCTCTAGAATTTTTGAAAAACCACAATTCTTTGACACTTTTTTGTAGATAATTATATATATATTAAAATGTAGCCTACGTAACAAAATAGAAATGATTTTTTTTTTTTTACTTTGTGTTTCTTTACAAACATATATATTGTTTTGCCTGTAGACAATACCTGTATCTTGAAGCCTCTACAGATTTTAAATATTTAAATATATCGATTACACATAAAAATGAGACAATAGGAAAGCCATGGAAAGATGGCGTAAACGCCAGGTTAGTGCTCAAGGGATTAATATACTTTTTATATTTGGACAAGTTTAATATGAAAAGTACTAAGCGTATTTTATTAAATTCTTATATGATTGTAATTTACGAGTAGGTTTTTTAATTAAAAATATCAGAGGCGTAACATACGAAAAACACTAATCTATACTAATAAATAAATTAAAGTGTCTCTTTGTTAAAGTAGCAATGTTTATCTAAATAACCTATACTAAAAGCATAATTAAAAAAAAATTGTCTGTCTGTTTGTTCCGGGTAATCTCCGGAATGGCTGTACCGACTTTGCCAGGACTTTTTTTAATAGATAGCTGAAGTTACTTTTATTTTTCGAAAATAATCAGGGCGTACAAACATAAAACAATGAAATTTCGAATAAAATCCGATTCAACGCAGTTTCGCTGGCAGGTGTTTGAATTTTTGAAAAGCTTTGCTTATTGTTAATAGCAAAAATAATGACAGGTTTGAAATAGAAATTATTTTAACGGTCAGTTTTACTGGCAAGTGCTTTAGTTTTAATAGCAAACATTTTTTGGAGAAATAATTAGCGTTCCGTGTAAAAAAATGAAAACCCATGAAATTGTGAATAAAATTAAAGGGACAGCACCATCAAAACATCTAATGATTATTTAAAAATTACGCAGTGAAGTAGATATATAACACGGGCAGAGCCGCGAGCACACAGCTAGTAACTTATAAATATGCCAATATATGTAATTTATATTCATTTATCATTATCAAAAGTTAAAATGAAGGAGATTATATGGCAATTCATATAAAAATAAACGATTACTTAAATGATTTCATTTCAAATTTAATTGTTTTATTTAATTAACGACGTGAATGTAAATTTACGAGGGTTTCATAGAGATAAAAATACAGTTCATCCGCCGGAGTGGCGTTAGTTAAATGTTCCTTTATACGTGCTACAAATAAATAACGTGAATTAAAAATGCAAGTGTAAAATGAAGTACTTTATTGACTTGAATTATGTTTTAGAATATAATTGAATACATATAATAAATTACTTAAATTTTCGTTATAATTACTTTGGTAGATAAATTGTGAAGTTTCTGTTAACGTTAACGTTAAATTTAACGATTTAATTGTTCTAGAATTATCGCCACATTTGTTGTCTGTTGCAAAATTGTAGTAGATATTTACGGTACAAAGTTCCGTGATGTTGTTTTTAAATACCTTGATAAACCAAGTAACCTTGGGAATTCACTCTTCACGCGGGAAAAATTATCAGTTTTAAGTTAGTTATCACTTTTTTAAATTAGTTGAGGTCATTAGTAATTTCAGTGTGTTTTTTGTTTATTATTCGGAAATATCTATAAGTAAAACTTATCATTGTTATTATTATGAAAAACCAATTATACTGACAGGGTTGTCTGGTTATAAAAAATGTACTTACTAATTTTTTTTTCCACTTGTCTTAGTTTTCCTAACTTGCTATGTAACTGCAACATGTTTATGATAATGATAAAAGATAAAATATAGTGATTTATGTACTTTAGTTCGTACAAATGAAAAGTAATTACCGAATCGGTTCAATTTTTCCTAAGTGACGTGCTATTGTCATTATTCTGAAAAGAGCTATATACGCAGTCCTGTATCACTGCGACCAAAATGTATATATCGTGATTGACCCCCTACACTGCTAAAGCTGCATACTGTAGAAGATTTTTGGCATAGAGCGTCTGTACCTCGTCCAGTTTGTTTACTCAGAACTTAGCTGCGTATGGGTATTAATAGCTCACATTCACACAAGATGTGCTTTGGCGTTTCGTCTCTTTCGCGTTTCTCTTGTTTTCTAGACACCAATATTGTGTATGTTTGCTCAAGCAACAGTGCCCAGTTCTTACTAATACTCATGGCTGATTCCTACTAAGCGCATTAGGACTTCTTCAGTATGCGCTAAGTAAATGCCCTGCTGACCTCTTTGAAATTAATTTGCCCAAAAAGAAGTGATGCACTTACTAACAATTAAGTTATTATTCATATAGCTAGATTTGTATTTTTCGATTACAGTTACGTTAAAATATTGAAATTTATTTTCAAGTATAATGTTATTATAATATGGCAACTACTCTCAAGGGGATGTTATAATAGGTGTGATTTTTATCGAATGATACTTTTTACAAAATAAATTTTACTAGACAATTAGTCTTACTCTATAATTTAGTTCATTCTTACTTAACAATCCACTTGTTGCCACCTTTACATTTTATATGTATTGGCGCAAATGATTGTAAACCAAATAAAAGAGATTCTCTTACAAATAAAAGACAATGATTCAAAATACAATGATCTCAATACAATTCCATATTAATATGTAGACATTGTTTTGTTTCCTCAAAACACCCGGCGAAACTGCCCTGTAAAAGCTGTTGGAATTCCCATAAATACCAAATACAAGGATAGTACAATAAACTATATAGTCCGTGAAATAACAACATTTAAAACACAAAATAGACTAAATTAATAATCATATGAATACAAATGAACATTTTAAAATGGTGTCTTCAACAACGGAGTCTATTGCCTACCATAGAATCTGGAATAATGTTTCCCATAATGTAAGTAATTTATATATTCTTATAGTATAGATATAAATCGTAAGAATGCTCAAAATTTGGTCAATTAAATGGTAATAGGACATAATAGCTCGTGCGCTGATAACCAATACTACTATATCTTTGTCTTTTATCACAATTATGACTGCTTAGATTCTTGTTACGCATACTAAGTGTGTAACCTCCGGCTGTGGCTGGAGAAGAGCCTTGAAGCCGAAGCGGAGCAGGTCTTGCAGCTTCTGTCAGCGTGATACATTGACACATTTTTATACTGTTAACCTAATCATGCGCAAGGTACATAGAGGTTTCAACCCACCTATGCGGGGCAATGTGTGTGTGCTCAAAGCGTGTATATAGAGATACAGTGACTGTGTGCGTGTCAAGATGTACATAAACGTACATAAGAAAATTCACTAGGTCTCTATGTTCATTTCGTTCAACCATAAGACGTCCACTGCTGGACATAGGTCACAACCCCCTTAGGTTGCCATAATCGCCACGCTTGGCAGGCGGATTAGCGATCGCAGTCAGGTGTTTGTGATACTCAGCGGATGCAGCTACCCATCCCCTGGTTTATCCCTTAGTCGCCTTTTACGACACCCGCGGGAAGATACGGGGTGGTACTATTCTTAGCAGGCACCACACATTTATTGTTTATGAAAATGTAAGTAAAAAAACGGATTTATTATGTAAATGCATGTTTATTGAACAAAATTATGCTAAATATAGTGATGATAACTAAAACTAGAAATACAAAATAACTAGCGGTGCCCGCGGTTTCCCTCGCGTGCAACTGAGACAATTTATAGCCTATTATCCTGAGAAGGGATCCTGATGCAGTCTAACTCATAACATAATTGTATATATAAAAATATATTTAAATCGAAGCTGCTTATTTACAAGGTCACGCACACATACAGAAGACCGCTAAGATTAATTGAAACATTTTTGCATAGGTATAGGTTCTGTAAGAGGCGTTTTTAAAGTTATTTTTCGTTCGAGTATTAAGTAAGTAAAATTTTGACTTCGGTCTCTCCCCTTTCTCTCCTCCGTATATTTTGAGGTGCCACAAGAATCCCTTGGAATATTCTAGAGGGATTGTCATTGTCTCAATGACGGCGCAGTGGATAGTGCGGCCGGATTTTGCGTCAATCAACGCGGATTCAAATCCTACTAACCAACTCTAAAATCAGCCTGAGCTTTCGCTGAAGGAAAACATCGTGAGGAAAACATAGCATGGTGGTAGGACATTACCTAATAATGCCCGCCTGGCTATCTACCACCCTCAAATTTTAAATCCTTACGCCAAATACCAATAGGTGCGTTCTGACCAGAACCAGTACCTAGAGCCTTAGTGTGTTTACCATACTGGACCACATCTTCACTTAACATAAGGTGAGATTGTGCTCAAAGCACTGAACCTATACCTGTAAAAAAAGGAAAAGGGTGTTGATGCAAGTTTGAACTTCAGCCTGTCCCGTCGGACGAATATTTCTCATACTACAACATATTTTCCTTAATTTTTACTACAAGGTGACACTTTTGTACCATTTTTTTTAATCAATTTGATTAAATCTACATCTATTACAAGATCTTGGTCAGGATAATGGGACAAACGTATTAAATTATTATATTGTCATCGGTCCTTGATAAGTGTGTAAAGATTCCATTACATACGACGTTCATAACGTGATTCTTTTATATTCGTGTAAAACAATAAGAAAATCAGTTGACAAAACATAGGAAAAAATTGACTCTTGAATCTTTTTCTCTTGTATTGATTCTATGTATGTTCATATATGGATATTGACTGTCAGTAGATATTTTGATGGACGCCATAGCTTTAGTCCCGTCTACCAGGTACCGTGGAAATACTTAACGAGCTTGGAATAACAGCGTGGAAAGGTTGTGGAAATCCGCTCGAACCGGGTGGTGCAAAAGCGGTTGTCGTGGAGAACTTTAGGGAAATTCTTTGTCAAGCAGTGGACATCTTTCGGTTGAATGAATGAATGGAAAAACAGTGTTGTTTAAATAAAAGTTAATTTTCACGCAGATACCGATCAACATGACGCACGTGCTGCAAGTCCTCGCGGCGGTGATGATGACGAGCGCGGCCGCTGACGGGCTCAATTTCATCGACCAGCTGAGCAGAAGTATCACGAAAGAGGTGGCTGCGGTCAAACAACCAATCGACGAGTCCATCACCTTCATCGGGACAACGGCTTGTATGTTGCACATAACATCTTAACGGAAACATAATTAATGGCGGTAGGGCATTATTGTTTTATCCGAGTTTCGCAAAATTACTACACTTCATCTTAAACAAAGCTCCTACGTAGTTCAGGATATACACAGACACGAGATGTGCTTTAGCCGTGGGATTAGATGTAGCTAACTTTAGTAAGTATTAAAACCTAATATAATTATTTCAGGTGGGCACGTTAAAAAACTTATCGGCGTCGACTACGAACAGGTCAAAGGAGTACGGGAACCGGATCTCAATCAGCTCACGCTAAACTTTTTCTCAACGTAAGTTCCTTATTAATAATATAATCAACAGAAATATCTTAATACTGCGCAAAACCCTGAGAGAAAGTATCAGACTTAGAGTCACGGCAAAAAAAAAAAAAGGAATATTGAGATCAGTGAAGGGGTTTGATCAAATCATTTATTTTCTTTAAGGAAGTGGCTTATTTTTACGATCCCTCCCTGGGATTTATCTCCCTGGGAGGCCTAGGACATATACTACGATGTATATTGAGTTATCAAACGAGTTGATAACTCACATTGCCAGACTAGGTTGTGACATGCCGTAGACATGGCGATAAAATGGCCCTACAATACTATGTGGCTGTTGCAGTTTGCATGATGGTCACAGCCCAGTCGGGCACGAAAGCACTACACCACCATGAACTGAAAAACTTGGGAGGTCTACAGTTTACTGTGCTTGCCAAGACACACAACGACATCATTTTACCATGTTACAACACCAAACTGTACAAAGAGTATTACGTAAGGACCATAAGGAGATTTATGATTTGCTTATTTTTGATCACACAGGGGACGGATGGTGATTACGTCAACTTCTATACCCACCAATCGACACCTTAAAGAAGGCCCATATCAGCTGGTAAATAACGAACAAGTTAAGTTTGTTTTGTAAGAATTCCAATTTCAATGCTTCCATTACGAGGGTAAGCATACTTATGCTAACAAGGTGGGCTTATGTGTCAATTTTGTAGACAAGGTGGATTTAAGGCTCAATAATGACTGGAATCCTGTGTAATACTTGAACGTGATCATTTCAATTTTTTTAACCTTTAATATATTTTGAACAGCGCTTTTCGTCTCTCGTTCAACATAACGAAAGCAGCTGAATTGATCCCCCTATCTCGAGATTACGACCCTCATCGGAAGCTGATCATCTTCATTCACGGCTTCACCGACGATCCGACTAAGGAGAACTTCAATATCATCAGCAATGGTTTCCTAAACCAAGGTAATATGTTAACAAAGTATCACTAGACCATACTTGACTCGCAGTGATACAACCATTTTTTTACAACTATAATACAACGTAAAATGACTTTATTAGAACTTTAAAAAAGATTGTGGCGATTCAAACCTGACACCTATAGATCGATTGATAGAAGAAATTGATGAAAACAGTGTAATATGGTGGTCAGATCTTCACACAATGTAACTGTGGACGATTCCATACATAGGCTACAGAACTTTACAATTATGCTTGTTTCTGTTGGAACTCAGGTGAATTTAACATCTTGGCCCTGGACGGCAGCTCTCTCATCCGTTGGCTGTACCTCCATTCGACCACGTACGTTCGGTTCATAGGAGAGAAGCTCGGTGAAGTCCTCGCGGCTATGGCAAAGGGTAAGAATTATTTACATTAAAAAAAAAAATTTAGCTTCACGAGTAATGGTGCGGGTTATGCTTAGAGTTTCACAAAATTTGTTCTAAAAACTAAATAAATATGTCTAAGTGTTCTTTCGTTCACCGTATGAACTTTCCTTTAAGGATCTTCTACAACCTGAGGCATCTTGTAGTGATTGTATAAATAAATATAAAAATATATATTAATATATTAAGCAAGGAAAAATATTTCTTTTGTTTTCTAAATTCTATAATGATATCATTATAAACATATAATAGTGGAAGCTAGGCAGAATCTTCTCGTCCGAAATATCGCAGTGTCTCAAGACGAGTCTTCGGTCAATGTGTGTTGCCAGTGATGACATACGGCACTGAGGCGTGCTCGCTTACAATGGGCCTAATAAAGAAGCTCAAAGTTGCTCAAAGGGCAATGAAGAGGGCTATGCTTGGAGTTTCACTGTGTGATCGAATCAGGAATGAGGAGATTCGCAGAAGAAACAAAGTAACTGAATTTGCCCGAAGAATTTTCATACTTAAGTTCGTAGAGCACACCGCTTGTAGGACCGATTTCCGATGGGGCCAATGGGTTTTCAAATGCCCGTCGCGTATCAGATGACGCAGCGTGGGTAGGTCTCCACAAGATGGACCGACGACCTGGTATAGGTCACGGGAATCGGCTGGATGCGGATAGAGCAAGACTAGTCGTTATGGACATCTTGAGGGGAGGCCTATGCCCAGCAGTGAACGTCTTTCAGTTGAATGGGGATGGGTTGATGGAATTATAATTATAGCTCCGTCATCTTCATCCAGTATTATTCTTAGAAGTTTTCCTATATATTACCTAATACAATAATACATATACCAAAATCTAGCCAAATTATAGATATACCTAGGTTTTGAAAATAGAATCGTGTAAATCGGTTTAGTGGATCTCGAGTTACAGCCCAATTAACAGACAGGCAGATAGTTGCCCCTCTTAGAATACTTAAGCACAAGGAAGCTAGTAAAACTCTGTCTATAGATTATAATGTGGTTCTCCTATAAGTCTAAGGTTCTGAATATGGTTCTATAACGCTACCAAGTATAGAGTAGCGAATCAATATAAAGGGCATATATAATAAGGCGAATGCATAAGGCTAACCTAGCCTTGACCTCTCACGGTAAACTTGTTTTATAAACGTTGACAACGAAAAACAAATCGACACCATCTATAACGTGGCTTAAACGATCTTTTTAGACCTTGAAGATTTTTAAATATATTAGAAAATCTAATTTTTAAATCTAACACCACCAGTAGTAATATCTTCTCGGTTCTTTTCGATGACAATAAACGGAAATGCTTTACAAATGCTTTAAAAAGTTAAGTCTGCTACACATCCTACATCTAAATGTAGTATCTTATACTATCAAGCGAGCAATTCTTGTATATATATATATATATATATTGGCTTCTCGAGATTCGCTGTACCGATCGGGATGAAACTTTCCATATAATTAAAGCTTTATTTTCTAAGATAATCTGGATCATACTTTTTTTTTAAAAATTGCAGCCACACATTTATATTTAAAATTTTTGTTTTGATTTAATTACATATTAACAAAGGGCAGTTACCTAAAATGTTATATTTTTGCAAATGGCCGAAAGTTGCTTGGCAACACAGGTATCAATGAATAAATAACATTATAGGTTATAATGTTACTTTTTATATTATTAATTATTATTCAATGTGTATTTGGTTTTTTATTACCTTACATTATAAATTTAATTAAGAAATTTCAAAGTTCCACGTATCGTATAGTAAATATTTCACATTTTATATGACCGTATTGATAACGATTGGACAATTGATTATTTGTACCTCGAAGAATTTACCACAGAACTGAATAGAGATATGCTATTAACCTGTTGGACTTCAGAAAGTGCTGCGGATTTTCTTAACAAGATATTTTTGCTTGAAACGAGACAAATTTGTACTTCGATTGTTTTTAATTATTACTAGTGTTTTTTTTTAGATATTCTGGCATTATATGGCTTATAAAACTGTATAACAATCTGATCTGATCACATGTCAAATATGTCTCATTATTATTATAGTTACATGTAAAAATATTAACATATAATTTCATTGTTAAGTTAAGTATGAATGAATTAAAATAAAAAAAAAATTCTAAAGTAATATTTCTAACATACTCATAAACATACATATTTGCAAAAAATCGAAGCGCTTCAAATCGCCGCCGCAAGGAAACATACCCACAAGGCTGGCAGCCTTGCCACGTTGTATGGCAATGCTGATTCTCTGACCGAGAAACAGTCCAGCCTTCTGGTTATGAGACGTCTAGACCAGGGCTTCTTAAACTTTTGTCATTTACGACCCCATTTATGATTGCGAGTTTCTTGACGACCCCATACAAATATAAAAGAAAAATAAATTAATATTTTTTGATGATTTATTTATTAGGTAACAATATACATATAATAGCGATCATCGATCGTTTACTACTGTCGGTGGAGATAGCTCAAAACCTTCAACAAATGCGCGTGTCTAGACGCTGCAAGTCCACTGTATTCCGCCAACTCTAGTGATGTTATAAAATGGTATATATAAATATTTGACATTAAAATCTCTCGCGACCGCAGAATTTTGCAAATGGGGTCGATTTAGGGTCGTCGCAACCCATACTTTAAGAAGCCCTGGTCTAGACCAAACGACCCACGAGCTCCCTATACAGGCTTAATTTTAGCTTTTTAGTTTTTTAGCTTATAGTTTTTATTTTGCTCAATTTTCTTTTTAAATTTCCCTTCCGTTTAATTATATTTCTTTTTTCAAATTTCTTTTTTTTTTGTGTTCTTATTTTATTTTTAATGTTTATAATTAAATTTACATATTTTTTATTTAATTTACATTTTTAATTTTGTATAATATTATTCTATGCACCTCCCTAAAAAACCGAGCTAAGAGTTAAATCTTGATTTTTTTGCCTTTTTTTAGACTATATTTGTAATTTGCCCACGCCCTCTCTACGATGTCTCGATGTCTCTTATTTTCTATGGGGCATCTACTGTCCCAAATGGGCGTCATCGTCCACATTGAGATCCTAGGTATTTGAATTAATATACCTTCAACAGATTAACATGCTAAAGAGACGAAGTCGACGCAATAATAACTACTGATGCGTGCCTTGCAGTGCCTTAACTAAATCATTTAGTTTTTATAAAATATTATACAGTGAATAATAATGTATGTAAATGAAGACGCTGGCGAATCTAATGTAGGAATGAGTTCACAACCTAAGACCCCTAGGAAACATTTTCAAAGATCTAATAGTCGCCTTGATCCGCCTTTATTCTTTATATGATGAACCTTAGCATTAGTAATAAATACTAAAAATAAACACTATGCAATTAGAGTCACGCAATCATTGAATAATTATCATTTATTACTGGATTGTATTCATGATGGCAACCGCGTTACTGCGACACGTGAAACCATGATTAAATGGTGTTTTCCCTTCCTTTGTTATTTGTTTGTTTGAACCAACTTGTAATTATTAAATTAACAACTTTTTCATAACATTATATGAAAAAGATTTACTTTATCATCTGTTTCATTCTGTCAAGTGAGGTTACGACACGTTATGGAGTAACGGGACGCGACGCTACTTGCACTACGTTACTCGTAGTTAATTACTTGTTTCCTGTGTTTTGTTTCATTTAGCGTAAAAGTTTTATTTTAAACATATTAAGCAGATCCTTTAAAGAGTTCTTGTCTTCACTTACGATGTTGTGAATTTACATTACATTGTTATTTTGATTATAAGATCTATCTTACTATAGTGTACGAACTAAGTAGGTCGTCAATCTGTTTATCTGAGGACAACCATATTGTCAGAATTAGCGAATTTGGGAAACGGATCGTAAGACTGAGTGAATGATTGAATTACGAGTGAATGAATAAAGGAATAAAAGAATGTAAAATTTAATGGCGGACGAAGCATTAAGTTGTGTCACCTGGTATATGCGTCATTAACGTCTTACACAACAATGAAGAAAAAAAAAAGAAAAAAAGGTCGTGTCACTTTGTTTTTTAGTTAAAAAGTTTTCCTACCCCATACTCCACACGTATATTATTTATTTATTATAATTATACCAGAGATAAGTGGATAGAATTATAACTTTTTACAAAATTTCTAAATGTTTTCCAGGCGGTATGAGTCCCGATGCGATTCATCTGATAGGGCACAGCCTCGGCTCTCACATATCAGGTTTCGCTGGTAAGACGTTCACAACGCTAACCGGACTTCAAGTCGGCAGGATATCGGGACTGGATCCGGCGGGACCCTGCTTCAGTAATATTCCCGCTGAGCTACGTCTCAAACACACAGACGCTAAATACGTCGACGTGATACACACCGATGGCGGAGTTTACGGGTTAAAGGAACCCTGTGGTTAGTTTTGGCTTTGGAATATATAATACAAGTTTGATTTTTTTTAATGAAAATGTGTAGAGAGTACACGTGTCAGAAGGGAAAATTACATTTGTATGACAAATTATTATAATTAAGAAGTATATATCAGAAATCGAAAAATATACTATAAAACATATTTACACTTTATAAAATAGAGCACGCTTAGTAGTTACTAATATTTGTACAATACGCTCAAAAGAATAAAATAATTATTCTACAGTGAAAAAGTACCTACCGTGTGTTTATTACTTGTGTCCCTTCCTCTCTCGCTACGTACTCTATCCCTACTTTAACATACAAAAGCGTGATGAAAATATTCTGACGCTGATCGCGTCCTTAAAATTTTACTCTCATCAAGAACTTCAAAAAGTTACGAGTTTGAAGCGATGTGAAAGGATACCGCAACCGTTGACGTGGGTTCGAAGCCAATGATAAAGCTGATATTTTTAATAAGGAAAACCTTGCTGTGGCCCCATAGCCTTCATATCTCTGGACGTATATACGTCACCGTCTCTAAATGTTACGTAAGCTAACTTTTGTTCATTTTTACTTAAACTTAACTTTTACATTGAAGTTTAAGATAATTGGAAAAAATTTTTTTATTGATTTATGAATAAAATCTGTTAGGTCACGCCGACTACTACCCGAACAGCGGATCCCAGCAGCCGAACTGCCTTTTCCAGACGTGCAGCCACAGTCGCGCCGTGTTGCTCTACGGCGAGTCGATCGGCAACGTGAACGCATTCCCAGCTGTCAGGTGCAAGGACTGGGAGTCCTTTAGAATCGGACAGTGTGATACTGACATCAAGTAAGTATATAGACAAACTAACTGTGTGCCCGCGGCTGCGCCCGTGTTTCATATATTCTTCACTGCGTTGTAATTGTTTTATACGGAACCCTAATAATTGTTTTAGTGCCAAGATAAAGTAAAAATATTTCTCACAAATTTACGCAATTGCCTGTAATACTGTGCTTTGCAATGTGCTTTATTAAATCGGATTTTATTCAATTTTTTAAGAGTTTTTATTTTTTTACGCGGAACCCTAATTATTTTCTAAAATTAAAAGTACCTTAAGTTACCCGAAGTAACTTCATCTATCTACCGAAAAAGTCTCGTCTAAAGCCGTGTAGCTGTTCCGGAGATTACCCGAAACAAAAAGAGACAGACAGTCCGACAAAAATTTTAAAAATTGTATCCTTGGTACATATATATAACGTTTATAGATTTATATCTCTTTAGTAAAAAAAATATTTTGACATTACAAACAGACTCTAAATTTATTTATTAATATAGATTAATATTTTTATATTACTTCCAGGCTAATGGGCTACGGTAGTACACCAGATACCCGCGGCATCTATTTCCTGCTAACAGGCGAGGATCCGCCGTACGGGCACGGGATAAACGGTACCGTTTACAAAAACAACGAGGGGATCATCAGGAGTATTGGAGCTGTCGGCTCTTCCATATTTCAATTCTAAAATGTACCACTTCTATCCACCTCTGTTGTCGTTAACGAGTCAAGTGCCAGATAATCGTAAATGAAAGTATAAATGTATATTATAAATAAACTCATTTGTGCCAAATTAGATTTTATACTATGTAACATTACGATCCCTTACCTTTGTACCCATACGGTTACCTTACCTTTACGGTTTACTTAGGCAAGCCAGCATGACAGCACTTCCTGGCAGTGCATTCTATTCAGTGTCATTCGCTGCTGTTTTGGATTGTACTGCACTTAACATCAAGTGCAGTCGCTTTGCTGCGTGATATAGAAAACAAAAAAAACCCTTGAAGACCATGTAGTAATTATTGACGCGGATGCTATGATCAATTCTGCCTTTACTAACCAATAACTACTTACTTACCAATAAAAAACTAACCAATAGTTTTTTACACAGTAAAGGCTGTGCTTTGACCACAATCTCACCTGATGTTAAGTGACAATGTGGTCCGGGATGGTAAACACACTAAGCCTAGATACTGATTCTCAGGTGATGCTGCCGGAACACATCTGTTGGTACTTAGCGATAGGTTTTCAAACTCGAGAAAGTAGTTACCCAGGCATTACCACCATGGTATGGTTTCCTCACGATATTTTCCTTCACCAAAAGCTCATGGTGATTTTAGAGTTGGATAGGTCCATTGACGCGGAATCCGGTCGCACTATTCACTGCGCCATCATCGCCTCAAGTATGTGTATATAGGTACCTCTTAAGGAAATACATTGAAAATTGAAACCCCTTGCCCTGACCACTCCCAGTGATGGGCAAAGGCGCTGGCTTAAGTACCACGCTACGACACGACGTACTAAATATACAGAAATATCTACACCAATTTCTTAACATTATTTTACTCATCGCCCATTTTGAGAATGTTTTTTGTTGGAGCCCACTATCTTTTTTGCCTTTTTGAGAATATATTTTTAATTTGCCCACGCTCCCTCTGCGCTATCTCAACATCCCCTAATTTTATCGGAGTCTTCTACTTCCACAAGGGGGAATTACGGCCATGTTGAGAACCTAGGATCTATTCAGTTCACCTATCCTAATTATTGTTGTAAAATAATAATAAATAATTTGAAGCGATGATGGTGCAGCGAATAGTGCGCCCGGATTCCGCGTCAAAGGACGCGGGTTCGATTCCAACTACCCAACTCAGCCTGAGCTTTCTGTGAAGGAAAACATCGTGAGGAACCTTAGCATGATGGTAGGACGTTTTCTAATAATCCCCTCCTGGGTAGCTACCACCCTCAAGTTTGAAAAGTTGTCACCAAAACCAATAGTACCTCTAGGCTTAGTGTGTTTACCATCCTGGACCACAGCGTCACTTTACATCAGATGAGATTGTGGTCAAAGCACAGAACCTATACCGTGTAAAAAAAACTAAAACTGTTTACTTATGTAAGCCATTAATAGATTTAAAAAGAAAGAGATGCATAGACAAGAGTCTATGGCACCCGGCACTGACTATACGATATTGTAGAATAAGGAAAATTGAATAAAACAAGTATATATTTTTTTAAACAAAGCATCGTTTATTTTTAATGTAATTATTTGTAAAACTCTTCATTAAATAGCAAATAATACAGAGCTATAGGGACACGAAGACGACGGAGTCGATACAAAAATAAACATTTATAAACACAAACACACACTTTTACTTTACAAACAATGATCTAAAAAAAAAAAAAAAATTTAAACGCTGTTATTTATAGTTCAAATCTATCTAGCTCTAGGCGTTTTTAGCACATCGAAAATACATACTTTGAAAGTGAAAGAAAAAAAAAAACTCAAATACGAAATCTCTCGTCATATTTTGTGCGAAAATTAAGACGAGCGTCGAGTAAGGAGGTAAACGGGTTAAAAAACTGGAATGAAATGTTTATTTTATAAAATCATAGGTTCGTAAGTAAAAGTGCGTACAACAAAAATATGACATTTAATACAGCCGAAAAGAAAAGGAGAATTTAAAAGGATCTATAAGTAGTAATTCCGCCAAAAAGAGGGATTGTATTAAGTAGATAGTTCTAATGTACGACCTTTTCTATTATTGTATTAAATTATCCCGCAGAACATATCCGTGTACTTGTGACAAAACCGGAAATCTAAATAATATATATCTAATTTAATATAATAAAATAAAATGAAAGAAAGAATCGAATCTGATTTTAAATCAGCGACAAATAACTTCATAATAATAAAAACTTTAAATCTATAAATAATTTTTATATCTTAATTTGAAATAATATATTAATTAATATAATATTAATAATAAAATTGTACAATATCAGTATCATTTTAACTTTTATAACGTTTTGTTTAAGCGAGACGCCATTTGGAATTATTCATTTGTCACAAAGGTGGTCAGTGTTGTTACAATAAAATTTTGCATTCAGACTTAACGAGTAATAAATTTTAACTCTTTAGTTTTTTTTTATATTAGAAAGGTAGAAATAAATTATAAAAACATTTCTATTTACTACATGAAATGTATTAATTCCTTGCCTTGCATAAAAATAATTATCAAATACGCGTCGCGCGTATAAAAATTAACCTTAATGTACAAAATTTTAATGAAAATCAAACACTTTGTGTAAACATCATCATCACCTAGCGTTTAATCTAGACTTTTTTCAACACTTATGAAATTTCTGGAATGTCCGGCTTAATATTATATATAGATAAATATATAAATGATAAAAGAACATGCTTATAAAACGGAGCGCGACAACTTATTTTAAGGCATTAAAACATGCATCTCTGTATTTATTTCAAACCAGTTCTGAACATAACAATTTTACGAAGATTTAGTATATTATTCCAAAGATCTTTTTCACGGGAATTCGTAAATATTTGAAGCAAAACAACATTTAACGAAATGCTTAACTGGCCTTAAAACAGTGCTTAATTTTAAACATCGACCAACTAAGCAACCCTTACGTGGAAAAAACGATTAGGAAAATCTATTTAATAAATAGGCAACACCAAAGAATAATATATTGAAGAGAAATTAATTGACTCAAAGGACACGAAATGTAAATCGAATGAAATATAAAATCCAAGAACGCTCATAGAAAATTAGTTAGATTACTTTTACCAGCAGAAACTATTTAAAACTGAAACACTTTGAATATATTTCCCAATCGTTTCCCCCAATACCTTAGCTGAAAGCCGCCAAATATTGCGCTCTTATATAAAACACACACACATTGAATTTTTTATAATATTTTTTGTGTAATCCTAAATCCCTAAATAGTAGCACCTAATTGGTGATTTATCGATAATGGAAAACATTGCATTGGATATACGTGGTCACAAAATCATATCGATATTTAAATATTTAGATTTTACTGAGATAGGTGGATTCGTATAGTGCTGTAAAATTATATCGACATTTATGTTTAAGATATTTTAAAGTATTTTAGAATAGATACATTTCAATAACGATTGTTCTAAAATTTAACGAGATTACGATATTTTCCAATATCGATATAGTGTATCACTCGTCATTGTCAACAGTTCGACATTTAATAATATCGATAATGCTATATTTAAGCAATAAGTTGCAGAGGCTTTACATAGCGATTTAAAATTTGACGTAAATAAATATGCTAAGCTATTTATTTATTTATCTTTTGAAGCATTCCATCCTTTTAGTGAAAAGGCAGGCATTATTAAATGTTAAACGTGATGACAGCGAGTAATACATCGACAATAGTTTAACATGTTATAATTAACTGTTATAATAAACGGTATAACGCTAGCGCTCGTTATTAACTTGTGACCTTTTGTAAAATATTTATAGACACTAAATAATAATAATGTATAACGATTTTTGAATATATCATCCCCTTTGTTATAATTTATTTAGTATAAAACCCTGTTCTTAATTATTTGTATTATACGTGTAAAAAAGTATTTTGTAATTATAAATACAAATAAATAAATTTAAAAACATCTGGAGGTCACAAGTAACCGTTAATAAACCGAATTAGTTCCACGCTATTTTGTATTAAACAAATAAAAATAATGAATTATAAACGTAAAATACAGAGAGAATCGTAAGTTTCTTTTGCGTTTTTTTTTAATATATAATTCTAAAAAAACCGGTGGTCTAACTCGTGTGACGTAACTATAAAGCTATACCGCAACGATAGTTATATTCAACGAAAATATGTTTGCAAAAAAAAAAAAAAAACTATGAAAATCGATAAATTTCTCGATATTTCTCGATAACGATAGTTTAAAAAATCTGTAACATCTCTATGGCATGTTTTATTTGGATTTATACAATGATACATTTTTTTTTTGTTTGTAATAACGTGTATATTATTTGAAAACACGCCAAGAATTGTAAAATGGATGAAGAAAATTGTATTTCCAGAGACCTAATTACCGCCATTATTGAGGTACATTCATAATGACGTAAAGGCCGTATTCATTAGCGGCTTTTGTAACGAAAACAAATTAATCTGTCCTTCCTTATTTATCTGTTACAGGTTTAAAAATATATCCCAAACAAATTCCCCCAAATACAACTATACGTTAGCGGCACCTCACACTTTTTTCACTATGGCAACATTATTTCATTATTTGGTTATATAACCAAAGCTCAATCAATCGATCTGGATGCATTATTATTGCCTTAATCCTAAAAAAAAAACCTAAAAAAAAGTAATATCATATTACCCTTAACAAATGTATCGATAAAAATATTATCGACAATCGCAAGCTGATTGATATCGATCAATCGATATATCGTAGCGTGATGACGTCACAACACTGAATATTAACCATAACTAATATAATAATGAATGAAACGAATATAAAACATATTTAAATAACTTAATTAACATAATATTCGCAGTGTCGCTTATATACTATCGCGTTACTCCGCTGCACTCGTGTGTAAGTAAATACATACGCGTACATGTGCGCGCGCGCGGTTTCGCCCGACGGCTTATGGTTGCGTGCTCTGCTGTTGGATCTCAATCTTCTCCACCGTCATATCCGGGTTCATAGCTGTCGCCTCCTATTTGCACACGAATAGTTACAATTATAAATAATAAAAACCAATTTTATTCGAAAGTGGTTAATAAAGTAAATTTTCACTTGTGCACTATGTGACGATATTAAATAAAGTCGTATTGTTTTCTGTGAAAATGTTGTATGATTTAGTGATATCTATACTAATAAATACAATTGCAGTGTCTGTTTGTAATATCAAAATTACAATTTTTTACTAAATACATGATGTGAATATATATACGACGCATATAGCAATAATACAATTTTTAAAACTTGTATCTGTCCGTGTTTGTTCCGGGCTTCCCGGAACGGCTGGACATATTTTGGTAGATAGCTAAGTTACCCCGCGTAACTTAAGGTAATTTTGATTTTAGAAAATACACACAAATTACACTTGGGCGTATAAAAATTAAAACTCATAAAAATATGAATTATATCCGATTCGATGCAGAGTTTCACTAACAGGTGTTTTAATTTATGATTTTAATTTACCTTAATCTTAAAAAAAATTTAGGAAAATATTTAGGGTTTCGTATAAAAAGTTAAAACGCAGTGAAGAACATATGAAACGCGGGCGCAACCGCGGACACACAGCTGGTTTATTTATAAAATTACTTCTATAAACGTTGTGTTTTACAACTAGAGCTAATAAACGTTTGTTCTATTTTATGTATCGTGGTGTTATTTCTGGAGTTACAGTCGCCAGTGTGTAGGCCTATGTTGTTGGCGTGTGTGTGCGCGTGCGTTTGCGTGCGTGTGTGTGTGTGTTTTGTGTGTGCGCGCGCGCGTGCGCGTGCGTGTGTGAAGGTACCTGTATCGCCTCTGCGAGTGCGCGGTCGTGGTCGATGGGGTCCCCGTCGGACTGAATCGTGATCTTCTGCTCGACCCGGGTCTCGATCACTCCGTTACGCTCAGTTTTATACTGACAAATAATATATATACATCGACTTTTTTCTTACACGGTATAGGTTTAGTGCATAGACCACAATTTCACCTGATGTTAAGTGACTTGATGTAATCAAAGATGAAAAGCAAACTAAGAATATATGTACTGGTTCTCAAGTGATGCTGCCGGAACCCACTTGTTGTTATTTGGCGACAAGTTTTCGAACTCGAGGGTGGTATGTATCCAGGTGTAAACATCATGCTATGAGTTTCCTCACGATATATTTACCTTGACCGAAAGCTGAAGCTCATTTTAGAGTTAAATAGATGGACCTAACCCGCATCCATTGACGCCAAATCCAAGCGCACTATTGAAACTGATTTATCTATTAGATACATTTATAGTAACTTATAGACTTTTATTAGTATTCTAAGTACAAAATCGGTAGGAGAAGGTAAGGCGCAAGCACTATTGTTAGTCCGACATGGTCGCCCTGGAAATATACTAACGGTGATGGTTTCGACTGTGCGCGTCTTCGAACTGATCGTCTGCGAGGAAACGACCTCGCTCTCGTCAGCGCCGAGCACCTCCTCCGCGGCACTAGCCTGCGCGCCCGTGCTCGTCTACAATACAATACACCCCTCTCTACAACTATACAACTTACATAATACCTAGCTCCTTTCAAAGCAAGTTTTATTTAAAATCATTCACACAGTATATGACATAGAAGGGTTTTAGACTGTCTTGATTCTCAGTTACAATAGTTTTTCAATGAAGGCTTATACGTAGGTATAACGTATTTAAGCTTTCGTATAAGTAGAAAAAATTAAATCGCCAACAAAATCATTTTTTACTTAAATCATAAAAGATATATATCAAAATGAACAAGAGAATTGTGGTGTTTTAAAAGTTCATAAAATCAATGCGGATGAAGTCTCAGACGGAAGCTAATACTTTATTTTTTACTAGCTGATTTCCGCGATTTTAGTGTAGTTTCCGTTTCCGGAATAAAAACTATGGTTTTGCGATGACTTCAAACTATCTCCATTATAAATTTCATCAAAATCGAATCAGTGCTTTTTAAATTTATTCGTTACATACAAAAATACAAATCTTTCCTGTTTATAATATTAGCGTATAGTGCAGATATCATTTATTTCATATTCGTTAACGTAATATTGAAATAAACACATAATTTCGAACTCTTTTCAAATAATGCATTATCTATTACATTTATCAAAGAAAAAAAACTGTCAAACTTATCTATAGTCCGTTCACTATGACTTGTCTCTTGGCTCCCTTTCCTATATGTTGGCACTACAGACCGTCATTGGAAAGTCAATCGATTCTGTCAAAACTAAGCGCTGTCATTTTTATAGTAGAAATAAGGATTTTTATTG
This sequence comes from Samia ricini, assembly GCA_014132275.2. Taxonomy (NCBI): domain Eukaryota; kingdom Metazoa; phylum Arthropoda; class Insecta; order Lepidoptera; family Saturniidae; genus Samia; species Samia ricini. The sequence continues at coordinate 18,608,946 of AP028158.1, forward strand.
CTTTATTCATGCCACAAACGATTAAAAGTAATCCAAGAGAAATTGTATGGAAGGTTCGTGCTTTTGGTAAAAGGTAAAGTGCAAACAAATCTCCGATTATTCCAATAAATCAGTACGGTCTTGTGTGTTGACATAAAGATTAGTAAAATCGAGTTACCATACGTTTGTTTAAACTCCGTATAATTTGACAAATATGTTTTATTTTCTTAGTATATATTTTGTATTAAGTATATAAGTACGATAATTACTATCTATCCAGAAAGTAGTAAGAAAAAGCAGTAGGGGCGAGAGGGGAAAATAAACTTTAGAGATGATTGCATTACACCGGACAATAATTACCATATTTCAAATTAATATGCTACGCCTCGCTATGTGTGCATCCATTACATTATGTTATTATTGTTACCTACTAATGTTTTATTTATTTATTTTTTATATGTGGTAGATATATTCGTTAAAACCGTTAGCAAAATCATAAAGGTACCGCAGTCGTTGTTGCGGTGATTTCCCAAAAAAATTAGAACCCTAGGAAAAATACGCACCAACAGAAAGACTGTAAATTGGATGACTTCGAGAAACAAAATCTCGAGAAAGAAGTACCGACCCTAAATAAATTGCTCGCGGAATTAAAGGCCGACATTGATTACAAGGGGTTGCCATACTACTTTGTGGCAATCGCTGCGACAAATTGGATTCAAATAGAAAAAATGTAGTTCAACATGGAAGTCATTAATGTAGAGACATGATATTATATTTTGGAGACACAAGTACATAAAAAATGATAGGTAACACATGCCTGAATTTGACTGGTGATATTAATGATGATTCAGATTGTAAGATTTTTAATCGTAAAAATAAAGTATTTTTTGAATAGATGTTCTTTTTATGTATTGCATTGCTTTAGTATGGCTGTTTACTTAATGCGTTCGAATGAAATTTACCCTATTTATGAATAATCAAGGCAAAATTTTCTCGCATAATTCATACAAAATGACATTTTGTTTGACGATTACTAACGTAATATTAACGAAAATGTTATGTTGAAAATGTCGAAAATGTCGCTCTTCAGTAGTTATTAAATATTCAAGTTAAGTGAGTAATGGCTACACACTTGAAACTGACTTATGAATATTTACATGATTTGTAGATATTTATTTTAATGTTGTTTCCTATGTAAAATAAACCTTGAGAGCTTTCCTTAGGTTAGCGGTGTGTGTGAAATATCCGTTTAGATCTAATAAATATCTATTTATGTTTCGTCTTAATACTCGAACATCAAACTATAATTCAATTCAATTAAATGACTAATTTTAGTCACTAATAATTAATCTTTTGTCACAATTTATCCAACTTTCACTGTCTACTTTAATTTTTGGGAGGCACAAAATGGGAAAATATGCAGCCCGATTAGTCTGAGCTACCTACTCCTGAACGAGGGGACTTGTGAACGGGGACTAGGGGACTAGGGGAACAGGGGAATAGTGAACGGACTGTACAATATATTTAGACACTAATAAAGTAAAATATCTTTGACAATTTCATAATAACCGGTAACCTCAGATTTGACAGTAATAGTATAAATGTTTGGGTTACTAATTTTTTTCTGGTTATTTTTAAGGAAAAGGCAAAGGTTAGTAGACTATGCAGCCAAGTCAGACGTTAGGAACACTATCACTAACTAGCGATAACAAAATGGCGGCCTTCTGTTATAACCACAACGAAGATAATTGAAACATTTCAGAATTCACGGTCAATGTCATTATTTACAATTCACTACACTTACGCATCACGATCACACTATATCACATAAAATGCCACCACAATTACATTGTACTCGTATATAGTCGTCAAATACTGCAAAATAATGAATTAAAAATAAGGACGATAACATGACAGACCAAAATCGCGCCAAGCACCCCTCAAAGAGTACATACATACATGACACAACAGTAAATATACTCACCCTGGCCGTGGCTCCGTAGACCATGCTGCCGAATGGTGCATTGCCCATCACCGTGCTGGTCGTCGTCGTGCTATACGACCCGGGCTCCTGCACGAACACTTTATGTCATCATCTCACGTAATTACCACGTAATCTTAAAACGATGTGATGCCGGATTCCATGTCGATAGACGGGAGGTTCAAACTCACCTATTCAACTCTATTATGAGCCTGAGCTTTCGGTAAAGGGAAAAAACACCGTGAGAAATGAAATTTTGAATTTGAATGGTGATAAAGCATTTTTAATAATGCCGGCTTTGGTAGCTGTCAGCCTCAAGTTTGTAAACCTGTCGTCAAGAACCAATAGGTGTGTTCCGGCAGCATCGTTCAGACCCTGTATGTAATTGATAGACGATCTCTTGTGTAATTACAATAGCGAATTGTTTTTATCAGACAACTTCACATTGTTACTTTTTTCACAACGCTTCTAATTACACTCTAAAATAAGTAGATAAAAAAGTACATAACTCCAAAACTTCTTGTATATTTTTCTGTTAGATTCATTGAGTAATATAGAGTATAATTATATTTATATATATATATATATATATATATATATATATGTATATATATATATATATATATATATACATGTAAATTTAACAAATTTTAATTAATTTTAGAAGAACTAAAAACTTAATTATTTTTTGTTTAAAAAAGGGGATTTCCTTTTTTATATATAAATATATTTTAATTAAAATAAGGAACATTACAATTAAAAAATGTTTTTTTGACAAACTTCACTTACCATCAATTCAATATGAAATTATCTATACTAATTAAAACAAAACATCAAACACAATGCGGTACGTTATATCTCAGATCATCTGATGCAACATGCCATACAAGACGTCACTATCTATAATAACTAAAACATGCTCACACAAACAGACAAAAACTTACTGTCGGTACAAACATTGGCCATTACAAAAATGTACGTGTTGGCCAACATAAGATCAACATTACAATCTAATTTATCGAAAAAAATTCAAAGACAATATGTGTGATATATACCTTTGGAAAAAAAATATTATTTATAAATCCTGTTAAATAGAATAATTATTAAATTAAAGAGAAACACATTCATCTCTAGTATAATAATAAAACTTTATTTATTTCATTGCAGTTATTAACTATTAAAGGGGAAAATGTTGATTGTAAAAGATGGCGTCTCCAATTAAAATCTTATTATTCTAAAAGAAAACATAAATCTTTGATTCCGGTAGATCCTTTTCTAATCTTCTCTGAGACAGAAATTCAATCGTTATAATATCCCTTAATCTATTGCAATTTCCTTATTCTTCTTTACAACACTATTTAATTCAAATGATAAGAGCTAGAAATAAATTGAATGAGGTATTTATGAACGAACCCGTGTGTTGTTAGATGGATAAATTCAAATTCAGGCACCATGTCAAGCAAGTTTTAATATCAAAGGGTTATTTATTTATTATAAGATTGATCATTGTGTAAACGATGGTGATATCTGGAAATGATCCCCTCTCTGTGCATATGCTAAAAACTGTCCCTCTCTGTGCATATGCTTGAAACTGTCCCTTTCTATGCATATGCTAAAAACAGCTTTGTAATTATGAATAGTATAGGTTTATTAAAAAAAAACCGGATCGAGTTTGTTGCCAGCGCTCGTCTCGACTGGGTTGCTGTTCCGAACCGGTGGTAATGTTTTGACGCTCCTAAGCGCTTTCTCAGGGCCAAAACTGGATAAAGAATTCTTTTGATTTATGGATTCTAGAATAGTACGTACCGTGACATAATAGTGACCTTCAGCTGCCTCCTCAAAGTCGATCGGAGTGCCGGAGTCACCGCTGCTGAGGGAGCTGGTGGAGCCGCGCCTGCCAAGCTGTTGCCATGGCGACGCGTCAACACGCACACACGTTATTAGCACACAACGTCGTGTAATATGTTCGATGCCGTGAGGGGGGGTTATAACACCATGTTAGTACCCATGCGCGTATATCGCGTTTTTGAATTATTGATGAAGATGGGGGGAAAATAAAAAATAAACAAATTAGAATTTAGAACGTGCAGTGGTTCTATGGCAGCTTTTACGAGTCCAATTCGGTAGTTGATGGGGGGTCGCGGTTATTGGTCTGTTTAGAGTTTTATGACGGTTCGAGATTAACTAGGTACTTAGGAACCTAGAAACAAGCTGTGTAAAATGTCTGTATTTAAAACTTAAATAAAGTACAGCCCAAGAATTAAAATGACCACCATGAATTAATGTGAATCGTATATCTAGTCTGAATCATAATGCCGGTCTACATCTATCACATATTGAAAAGGGTTGAAATGGATAAAAAAATACAGTATTTTCACTGTGTGCATGAAAGCGCTGCGCTAATTCAATAAAAATAAATTTACAGACAGAAATTCTAAACGTAAAACTGGAATTTTCTTGTAAAAATGTATACATTTGTTCGTTTATTCATTGTTTTAATTTATTATACAGCTAGAAAACAGTCCGAGTTTTTTGTTAGGCCAAGGGCCGGATGAACCGGGTAACTTGATTGACGCTCGGGTTTAGTATGGAATAAAATAGTTGTAGTCAAACCTAGGCCTATCGACGCGAAGCCCGGCTACAATAACAAATCAATATGTTGAAAGGTCCTACAATAAACTGGTGGATTCTATTTTTTATGTTGAAGTAAACACAATGGATTTATTTCTTTAACTCTATTAAACCGCCATAAACCTCTAAGATACTTTCAATGAATGACTTAAACTCGTTCAAATAGTTTTATTTGTTTCGATAAATGTTAACATGCGGTAATGCATATGTGACGTATGTTTTAACATTCCATCTTGCATATGCAAAGAGTACAAATCCTGTTGAACTTGAGCAATCCATGCATGGGTTATTAATTTCATTATAAATAAGATATCTATAGTGAAGATTTAAAGTCAAACTCAAAAGTGTACTGGAATCTCTTTCTAGAAAATTTTCGATTTCCAACAGGTCAGTTATAAATAAACATAATTTCGATTGAAAACAAATGCCTTACTATCGATCGATATTTCTTATAGCTAAGCTTGTGTTATTAGAATTTTTGATAAAAAGCTGTCATAGACGAAGCAATATAATATAGGAAAACAAAAACAATAGCTTAAAATAACAAAATATAAATTGAAGTCATGCTTGAATGAAAGAGTAATGATGGGTCATCTGTGGAGAAAGGCTGTGTTATATTACCTGGTCGCCTGTAGTAACCATCGTCTTGACTTCCTGAGTAAGAACCCGCTGTTCCTGCCTCGTGGCGGAGGAAGTGAGGGTATGTGCGACTGTCTTCTCCTCCATCTGCTGTGTCTTCGCTTTAGTATCGAGATCGTGGTGAGTGGTCGCCGTCCGCGTGGTGACCGCTCTCGCCGTCACGTACGGACTCTTCCCCTCCATGGGCTCAACACTTTCCGCCTACAGTTAACGGTTAGACTAGCATGCTTTTACTATACACATGAAAGGTAAGGCGTGAGAAGCTTCAACAAAAAACTAATTATCGCCAAACATTAAAAAGAAATTAACATTTAGGAAACAGAAAAAAAAAGGAAACGGCGTCATGTTGCCTATTATTGGAAATTTTTTAAACACGCACCTTGTTCGTATGTGTGGAAAAGGTGACCTCGCCGGTTCCCAAGTTTTCAATTTCGTGCTCGACATTGTGCGTGACGCCCTCGTCGTTCTTTGTCAGGAGTTGCTTCGTTGTCGTCTTGACCACGACCGGCGGCGTCGGGGTCTTCTTAGCTCGCTGCGAGATCGGGATCTTTGAGGATAGAGGGGTGGTGGAAGAGACGAAACCCTGATGTCTAATGTGCTCGCTCGTCGTGTACTCTGTAAATGTCTTCGGCTCGTCGCCTCTCAATGGACTTTCGTCTTTACCGAAAGTTGAGAATTTATGCGTATTGACCGTCTGTATATCGATGTTCGCCGGTAAATCTTGGGTCTCTTTCTCTATAGTGTAGTTGCCGCTTTTGTCTTCGAAGTGGGACGGATCGATTTGCGAATAGTGCAGTATGAGTTGCCCCGTTACTGGGTCTCGGACAGCGGTGCTCGGGTCGATGTCGCCCGTGTCCGGGTCTATGTCACCGTACTCGGTCTTTATCCTTCCTGTGACTGGATCTATCTTGCCGGATAATGTCATTGTTTGCGTGACGGTCGTTCTCGCCCCTTTGAGTCTTGGATCGTCTGGGTCCACGTCAATTGTTTCTCCCGTGATCGGGTCAATGATTTGATAGAGGTACACGGTCTTGGTTGTTATTATCCTGCCTGTGGTTTCGTCGATAGTACATTCCTTAGGATCGACTTCTTTGACGCGACCCTTTTCATCTTTCTGCGTGATCACAAAGATCTTAATAATTATGAGTCTGCCAGTCCTCGCGTCAATTCTGCCCAACTTCGTGTAAATTTCACCAGTTCCTGGATCGACTTGGGATGCGGAATATAGAGGTTGATTGTTTTCGTCGACTTCGCCGGTTGCGGTATAAATTTGTCCATTTACTGGGTCAACTTTAATTAGTGATTTATCGATATCCGTAGTTCTGACAATGTAACCAGTCTTAGGATCTAGACGGCCGTATATAGTGATGATGTAACCCGTAATCGGATCAATTTGACCCGCAGTATACAAAATCTCACCGGTTTGCGGATCCTTGGGTCCGGCGACCCAAATCTGATTAGTTTTAGGGTCAACTTTAACGTTCTTCGGGTCGTTAGAGACGATCTGCTTACCTGAGACAGGATCGATTTTGTTTTGGATGATTCTCAAGCAAATTAGTCTACCAATATCTTTGTCAGGTTTACCAGATTTTGGATTAACTTGACCGCTACGTAATAGAAATTGTCCTGTAACAGGATCAACCCTTAAATCCTGGCTTTCGTATCTTCCCGTCTTAGGGTCATTGTACGTAACGGTACCTTTGACGAGATCAATTTGACCATATTTGGTATCTATCTTGTTGTTTTCAGGGTTAAGCTGTCCAGTTGTACTTTCTACCAAGGAGTGTTTAGGTTCAATGACCCCTTTTTTACTGTCCAGTTTACCAACAAAAGTGGTGACCTCTACAACAGGGTCAATATGGGTACCAACAACTATGACTTGTCCCAATTTTGAATCTGGTTTTCCAGTCTTTGGGTCCACGACTCCTCTGACTGTAATTTGACCATTATTCTCGTCAATTTCAACGTGTTTCGCATCAGACGTGTCCGTAACAAATATAACACCGTTCGATGGATCGATAACACCGTATTTAGTAGAAATATGACCTGTGTCAGCATCGACTTTTCCTTTAGTGTGTTCAACGGTACCTTTCTCGATATTAACTTTACCCGTACTATGATCTATCGGACCAGTGATAGCGGTGATTTCCACCACTGGGTCATCTTGTTTAGCTACACTTAAAATCATACCTAAATTGGGATCAATCTTTCCAGTCTTTGGGTCAAATGCTCCAGAATTAATGAAGATTTGGCCTGTTTCCGTTAGAACAATTCCTTCTTTACTTTGCTTTTGGCCAGAAGTATCCGTTATAAGAATATTACCCTTACGGGAATCGATAACTCCATATTTAGTTTCTATCAAACCATTAGGATCAAGAATACCAGTAAGATGTTCGACCTCAGCAGTGTTCATGTCGGGTTTCCTGGTTTTGGGATCGATTCTTGTAAAAATAACCATGATTTTTACAATTTTTCTCTTAGGCGGTTCAGGTGGAGCCATCATTGGTTTAACAGGTGACTTTGGAGTAGTAGGTGTGACAGGTGATGACTTTTGAGCATAACTGCTAATAATTGGTGAAGTAGTACGAACAGGTGATTGTAATGGTGGAGGAATTGGAGTCTTAACTGGTGTTGGTATCTGCCTAGGCGGAGAAACACTAACTCTTTGTGATACTGGTGCTAAAACATGTTGTTTATCGACAATTGTTAATTGTTGAGCGTAAGTAGGTTCTACTTTGCCTGTTTTTGGGTCAACAACCGCCGTAGTGACAATTAAGTTTCCTGTCTTTGGATCTATATCAGCTTGTTTCAGTTCCTGTTTGCCAGTGATAGGATCTTTATAAAGTATCTGACCAGACCTTGGATCAATAATACCGAAGACAGTATGAATTTTACCATCATCGCCAACGTAACCTTTAGCAGCGTCTACAGTTCCCACTCCAGCGTCAACAGACTTTGTATAAGGATCGTATTTGCTAGTAATAATAACCAAACGAACTTCCCCTTTGGAGACTGGTTTGGAATGGGCCACTATAGGTTTGTTTACTATGCTAAACTGTTGAACAAGATTTGGATCAATTTTTCCAGTTTTAGGGTCCACAACATTAGAACTGATAACCATATGCCCGGTAGTAGGATTAACTGCCGCTCTTTTAATCTCTTGTCTACCGGTAGTGGGATCAGTAACAATAATTTCACCAGTTGCAGGATCGATGACACCAACGGCTGTTCGTATTGTACCATCTGGACCGATAGTTCCACTTACAGTATCAACATGTCCTTGACTTGGATCAATTTTTTTCGTTCTCGGGTCATATTTTGTTGTTATTATAACCAAGTGGATCTCTCTTTCCTTTGGTTTAGTATCTTTTTCCACTATAGTGAACTGTTGAGCTAAAGATGAATCCAGTTTTCCAGTCTTGGGATCGACAACACCAGATGCAAGAATAATGTTACTAGAGTTTGAAGCAACGGTTGGTTCTACAATAGCATGTTTCATCTCACGTTTGCCCGTTTTAGGATCAACATATTCAATTTTTGCTGTTTTCGGATCAATGATTCCGTAGTTGGTATGTATACGACCGTCTGCAGCGATTATCCCTCTGGAAGTTTCAATGTAACCATTAGGATTATCAAGTTTCTTACTTTTGGTGTCATATTTGCTTGTAATGATAACAAGTTGAACTTCCTTTCCAGGAACCGAACTAAATACATCTTTAGGTTGTTCAACAACACTGATTTGTTGCGCTAAACTTGCGTCAACTAATCCTGTATGAGGATCGACAACACCAGATGTTATACAGAGATTACCTGTTTTTGGATCCACAATGGCTTTTTTAATGTCTCTTCTACCTGTGACTGAATCCACAAATGTAATTTCACCGCTGACTGGATCCACATCACCAAATTCTGTATGAACTTTTCCGTCAGCCCCCGCTTTACCAGGGACACTGTCAATATGAGCGTTAGAAAGATCTAACTTTTTATTCTTTAAGTCATATTTAGATGTAACAATAACTAAGTTGACATATTTTTCTTTTGGTGCATCTTTATCAACTACCATCAGTTGTTGACCAAGAGCTGGATCTACTCTACCTGTTTTTGGATCTACAATCCCGGATGTCACTGTAATATAGCCAGTTTTAGGATCAACGGAAGCTTGTTTGAGCTCATGTTTGCCTGTCTTTGAATCAACGTGTTCGATTTTCCCAGTGTTTTGGTCAATGATGCCATAGTTGGAGTGTACACGACCGTCTGGAGCAATTATTCCTCGAGAAACGTCAATGTGACCATTAAGGTTGTCAAGCTTCTTATTTTTGTTGTCATACTTGTTTGTAATAATGACAAGTTGAATTTCCTTTCCAGTAACAGGTATAAATGTATCTTTGAGTTTTTCAACGACACTGATTTGTTGTGCCAAACTTGTATCAACTAATCCTGTTTGAGGATCAACAACACCTGCGGTTAATAAAAGATTACCTGTTTTTGGATCCACAGTGGCCTTTCTAGAATCTCTTTTTCCCGTTTTCGGATCTACGATTGTAACTTCACCAGTAACAGGGTCTAAATCACTATTTTCTGTGTGAACTTTCCCATCAGCACCAGTCATACCAGATAAAGTGTCAACATGTGCATTAGTCAAATCCAACTTTTTATTCTTCAAATCATATTTAGATGTAACTATCACTAAATTAACATACTTTCGTTTAGGAGCGTCTTTATCAACTACCACTAATTGTTGACCAAGAGCTGGATCTATTTTTCCTGTTTTGGGATCTAGAACACCAGAGGTTATGGTCATATGCCCGGTTTTAGGATCAACCAGAGCTTGCTTATGTTCATGTTTACCTGTATTTGGATTAACGTATTCTATCTTTCCAGTTCTAGGATCAATAACTCCAAAGTTGGTATGAACTCGACCGTCAGCAGCAATAACACCGCGAGAAGTTTCAATATACCCATTAGGATTGTCTAATTTCTTAGTTCTAGGATCATATTTACTTGTAATAACAACAAATTCCACTTCTTTGCCTGGAACTGAAGAGAATGTATCTTTAAGTTTGTCTACCACGCTGATTTGTTGACCTAAAATGGGATCAACTTCTCCTGAAATCGGATCAACTACAGAAGATGTGAGTAGAAGATTTCCGCTTCTTGGATCAACCAATGCCTTTTTAACTTCTTGTCTACCAGTTGCAGAGTTTGTAATAACAATTTCACCATTATTTGGATCCACTAGTCCAAATTCAGTAAGTACTTTATTATCAGGAGTGACTTTGCCTGGGGCCACATCAACGTGTGCATCTGACAAATCAAGTTTCTTATTCTTGAGGTCATATTTGGAGGTAACGAATACCAAATTAACATATTTGTCAGGAACTCCTTTAGAATCCTTATCAACTATGACAATTTGTTGTGCTAATGATGAATCGACTTTTCCAGTCTTCTGATCCACGACACCAGACGATACGATCAAATGACCAGTCTTAGGGTCAGCAACTGCTTGTTTGATCTCTTGTTTGCCCGTTTTGGAATCAACATGTTCGATCTTTCCCGTTTTTGGATCGATGAAACCAAAATTGGATTGTATACGTCCATCTTTAGTTACGATTCCTCGAGACGTTTCGATGTAACCATTGGGGTTGTCCAATCTCTTATACTTCGGATCATATTTGTTTGTAATTACCACAAGCTGGACTTCTTTACCTGGAACTGAAGCGAATCTATCCTTTGGTTTATCTACAACGGAGATTTGTTGTCCCAATGTTGGATCTACCTGGCCTGTCTGTGGATCAACTACTCCAGAGGTTAAAAGTAAATTTCCTGTCTTAGGATCAATAGCCGCTTTTTTAACTTCCTTCTTTCCTGTCGATGGGTCAGTAAAAGTAATTTCACCTGTTGCTGGATCTACAATACCGTAATCTGTATATACTTTATCATCAGAACCATATTTTCCAGGTATATTATCGATATGAGCATTAGAAGTATCCAACTTCTTATTCTTAGGATCATATTTAGAAGTGACAATAACCAAATTCGCATATCTTTCCGGAATGCCTTTTGGTGCATCTTTATCAACTACAGTCAACTGCTGAGCAAGGGATGAATCTGTTTTTCCTGTTTTCGGATCAATAACACCTGATGTAAGAATAAAACTACTCGTTTTTGGATCAATGTTAGCCTGTTTGTAGTCTTTTTTCCCGGTTTTAGGATCTGTGAAGTGTATTTTACCAGTATCAGGATCCAATATACCAAAATTTGTGTGGACCTTTGCATCTTTATCGCTAATTACACCATGCGAAGTTTCGACGAATCCATTCGGGTTATCGAGTTTTTTACTCTTAGGATCATATTTGCTTGTAATTGCAACAACTTGCACTTCCTTACCAGGTACCGTAGCAAAGGTGTCTATTGGTTTGTCAACAATGCTGTACTGTTGACCTAAACTTGTATCCAGTTGACCCGTCCTCGGATCAATGACTCCAGACAACAGAAGAATATTGCCTGTTTTGAAATCGATTTGCGCTTGTTTGATTTCTTGTTTCCCTGTCTTAGGATCGGTTACTTGAATTTCACCAGTTCTAGGATCAATAACTCCGTATTCTGTATAGATTTTACCATCGGTTCCGCTAAGAACGCCTTTAACGGAGTCGACGTGAGCGAAAGTCGGATCTAGTTTTTTATTCTTTAAATCATATTTGCTAGTAATTATAATCAATCTAACTTCTCTGTTAGCTTTAGTTGCGTCTTTTTCAACTATACTGTATTGCTGACCAAGGGAAGTATCAACTTTGCCTGATTTGGGATCTACGACACCAGTGGTAACTAAAATGTTACCAGTTTTATGGTCAACATAAGCTTGTTTAGGTTCTTGTTTGCCAGTTTTCGGATCGATATAATCAATCTTTCCTGTTCTTGGGTCAATAGTGCCATAATTGGAACTTATAATACCTTCGGGCCCGACAACCGCTCGAGATAATTCGACATGACCGTGAGAGGCATCCAATTTCTTATGTTTCCCATCATACTTTCCTGTAATCACAACAAGATCTACTTCACGACCCGGTTTGGTTCCAACTTTATCGGCTAATTTTTCTACGAAGCAATATTGTTGAGCTAATGTTGGATCAAGTTTGCCAGTTTTTGGATCAATCACACCAGACGTGAAAAGTATATGTCCGGATTTTGAGTCTACGTGTCCATTTTTAACTTCTTGTTTACCTGTAGTTGGATCAGTGTAACTAACTTGACCAGATTTCGTATTGATAAGTTCTTTATCCGTTTGAATCTTTCCATTGGCTTTATTGAGCGTTCCTTTTGTGACAAGGATAGTACCATTGGCATCATCAAGTTTCTTAGACTTTGGATTATACTTGCCGGTTATGATAACCACCTGTATTTCGTTTGCAGGCTTAGGAGCAACAATCGGTAGAGGTGTAGGTACTTCATGATGAGCTCGTTCTGCATCTAACAAAGCTAGAGTGGGGTCTATTAAATTCTTAGCTTGTTCCTTCAATGCCGCAGACTGAACGTAATCTATGCCTGGTGTTTTAAGCTTACTGAGGTCTTCTGGGTGTTTTACGTTTTTCTGCACTTTCTGCGACTTTCTTGTCTTCACCGGGAGCATAATTAAAAGCCAGACCGGCTTTTCTTGTAGTGGGGCTTTGACTTCATCGAGCGCTCTCTGTTTTTCGTCGGAAATAGGTTCCTTATCATAACTGAATCCTCCTTGTATGAAGGGTTTAGCACGAGTAGGGCTTTTCTCCGTATCAGTGTACTCGTAAGGTTTTGTGAAACTTGGTTTCCCTTCCTTTGTAGGACTCTTTTCAAGAGAACTATCTAGATTTGAACTGTCGTACGAAGTATCGAGTACTGGAACTTTTACTTTAGGTTCTTTATCTTTCTGATCTTTACCCTTCTGCGATTTGTCTTCTTTAGGCGATTTATCTCTCTTCGGTGATTTCTCTGGCTTCGGTGATTTGTTTCTTGGGCCGAACAGCGCAAATCCTCCCTATTGGTACAGGAAAAGGAAACGGAGATGGAAGGAGAAAACAAAAATAAAAAATAATATAAAACAATAATGCAACAATATTGTTATTTCAGTACAAATTATGGGTAAGGAACTTGAAAACAAACATATTACTATATATCTGTGGATATAATTTCTAGTATAAGCACCATTTCCCATCTTTAGTATCACCACTACTCTAATTCAGATTCCTTATCCATACTATTTATACCATAAATAACAGTGAACGTAACACATAACTTTGCATTATGAATATGCATGCATTGCATTATAACTTGCATAATCTAACAATTATATCTCGTATTCGTCTTGTATTATACAAAATAATTGTGACATCTTTTCAAATGAACTGAACGACGGATCATTATCAACCGGTTTCATTATACGTTAACTATATTTGTTTTTATTTTTATGTCAGCATTAATATTATAATTTTCATTTTCAATGTTTCAGATATTACCTCGACTAATCAACATTATTTATTTCATTGTTATTTTATCATAACGACCAGTCGTTCTTCAAATCTAAAGAAAACTGTGAAAATGTATATTTCAAGTAAATGTTTTTTTTTTCTATCTATACACTACAATGATGTAAAATTTGAATACTAATAAATTGGCTGTGCTATCTCTACCATTCTGACTGATTGTATAGTTGTTGTATTAACATAAATCATAATCATTTGCAAGAGTGTGGGTAACTGACCTTGGACTTTTTAGGTGTCGTCTCTACATTGTTCGTAAGTCCTGGATCGCTGGCCGTGTCGGTACCTGGAATATTCCAGAAGATTTCATAGTAGGCACTCAACTTGGGAGATTTTTAATTTTTAATTGTCTGTGGAGATTAGAGATTGAGAGAGCCTATTATAGCATTATAGAGTGTTCCAGATATTTCATTGATTTCATTAACAGTCTCACATTTTTTTCTATTACTTCGGCTAATAAAACCGGATTATTTCCTGTAATACATATCGAGAAATACAGCCATTAATTATTGTTTTATTATTACCATTTTCAGCAGGTTTTCTCTGGTCAGCTGATCGCTTATCGTCCTTCTTTTCCGGAGTTTCGGTCGGCATCACTCTGACCGCACCAGCCGGTGGTTTCTGCAACTTCCAAATATCAATTTTATACCAACAATCATTATTATTACACATCTCTGTTCTAAATGAACATTTTTATAATACTTAAGTTCATAATTAAAATTTTGATTATTTTGAAACTGAAAGAATTCATTGCCAGCTTTAAAAATACTAATATTCAGAACTACGTATCCAAAAGACATATAATGAATGGGTTTTAAAAAATCAACCGATAATCAATGATCTTACCGGCTTACTTGATATTAATATCACTTCATATTTTTATTTACTCTCCTCTATGGCTTACTTGCATGCATCATGCGTTAACTTTCGATAAAAAAATTAGAGGTTATTTTATATTATAATTTCATAGCTAACTGAAAAATATTATGACTACTGAACAAAATTTAAATGTAAATTAACTGAAATGTAACGTTATAATGAACACCACGTATCACAAACATAAACAAATATGTAAGTTATTTAAATCAGCGGTATAAAAATATTTAAATGAGCGGTAATAAAATACATAGTAAATTTGCCACAATTTTAGAATATATTATTTTTCTTTTACAGTCGCACAATTCGCTTAATATCGTGTGTGAAGAAACGTTAATTATATCATACAAAATTTTAAAAAGTGGAATCTACAGACAGTCTAATCTATCGATACCAGAGTAGAAAATCGCACATTCTCTCAAATAATGAAAAAAATATTTTACCTAACTGCAAAATAGTAACGAAAGCATAAAGTACATTAGTCATTGAGAGTACTGTACTTTATTATTATAAAAAATCGAAATTCAATTTCTAGTCAATCTGAAGAAGAAAAAACATCTTTGTAATAACAACTGGAGGAAAACAGAGTCCTTATTTGTAATTTATTAACTTGACCTTATGTCATTTTAGTGGAATTTTACCCTATATAGTTTGATAAATGCAACAAATGTCACAAAAATTTCATCGACATTTCCAGCAGAGGGCCACCATTTTGTTTAAACATTAGAGAAATAAAACAAGTTAAGCATAAAGAATTTGTATTCATATCCGTAATTTTTTTTTTAAAGAAAATATAAAATATTATAATAGTTATGAATTTTTCGGCAGCACCTCAGTCTGTCATGTGTAGAAGCAGATCTTTAATTCCTTAACTTGAGGAAGTGTATTGGAAATAATATAGCACGGAACGTTTATACTGAGGTGCTACGAAAATTCCATTGAGAGATCTAATAATATGGCCAACGTTAAGCCAGAGCGTTGATACAAGATAGAACTACGGAATTGCCAGTATGGATAAACAAAAGTCTCTCACCTGTCCTATTAGCTATTACTAGATTATAGTTATTATGTGATCGTATACGTGGTGTTCATTATACAAAGATGGGTATCTAATGAGAAACCTTCTCGGCCCTGTCGGTTATGTACTCGCCCTCCAAGGAACTCGCCGAGGACGCACTGGCGGTACCGCCGGACTGTCGCCGCAGCTGATCCGAGCCGCGTTAACAATGTCACCCATGTTTTACTATTACCCTGACATTGGATGGTTTATCACAACTCCTAACATAAGGGATCGTATACTTATCACTATATATCACAAGGGTTGCAGTGAGATATCGTGTATTTATTTATTTTGCCGTTGTTGGCGTGATGTTTAAAAGAATAGTGGCGCGTGTCCTTGACTCGCCGTTGCCAAGCAACAATGAGTTGTATAAAAAAAACACACACATGATTTTGAGTAAAGTGTGGGAGTGTGGTTTAGTCTAAACCCTCACCAGGTTATACGTGGTAATACAAAGGCGATGACAGGTATCAAGCAACTAAAATCTATATACCTACCAATTTTTTTGAAAAAAGGTAATCTACCATTTCTATTGGATTCGCAATCGTTTTTGCTAGTGTTATTTATGATTTATGAGAGATTGTGTCTCAAAGCATTTTTCTTATGTTTATGTGGACTAGTAATACAGTTTCAGCAAAGTTAGAATAAATCCGTCTTTGTCGATGCAATTACAAAAAATAACCACAATTTATTTATAAACTATTTCTAATGATATTAAAGTAAAGGCGATACACCTTTTTTTTTTTTTTTTTTTGACGGGGGGAAATGCATTTACGCACTACCCTTATCTATTGTATTTAGGGGATCGAAGTCCCCCAATACAATAGATAAGGGGGCACGGAAAAGGCGATACACCTAGTCAAAACTATTCACAGCATATTTAATAAATTTCTAGATTATTTTATATTGGAAAGGTAGACGGATTAAAACAGACATTACGAATACCAGAGCGAAGGAATTCAAAATTAATTAACAATCGAGTGTGTTGAAAATACACACAACGCGAATGTATGAAAATTGATGTTATTAGTAACCACACGTATTGTATATGCCCGGAGCGTGCAAATTATAGCGCGAATAAACTGGGTTGCCAGGTATCTCGTCACAAAATATCAAAAACTAAGGGACAAATATTAATTGTCCGTAGAAAGTGGTAGTAGTAAAATTAATCTTTACGTGTCATAAAATGATATGCCACCTTGAGTGAACAGAAAATATACCATATTTAATGGGTAATATTTTGATGTGAAACATCTATAGCAGCATGTAAAACCGATTTCTGGCGTGGCGACGCGTCGCCACGCTATATGATGGTATATATATACAGTCTATATGCAGTAGTGTGTACGGTGTGGCGACGCATCGCCATGCGCAATCGACTGTACGATTCTCTCCCACACGATCCGGCGTTAAGCCATCTCTCTCGCTACACAGAGCTCGGATGCCTATAGTGTATACTCCGTAGTGTATACAGTGTTGTTTACTACAGTACACATAACGTAGTCACGATTTGAAATAAATTCGTAAATTTTTGTATTGAATGAAAATAAATGTTTATTCAATAAATAGTCATCGTTATTTGGAAAAAAAAATTGTAATATTTTATTTTATCATTATGACATATGTATTTAGTTCCTATCACAATCTGTTCTTTTCCTGCATATTACTTTTACAAAATAATGTCGATGTTTCTCATCTGCCAGGCGTCCCGTGACGGCTCACATTTTTTTTTTAAATTAAATCATTATCGTAATTCAAATAAAAGCTTTGACTAAAAACCAATGACATTGCAAAAAACTATGAATATAATTAATTATCTATTTTTAAATAAATCACGCAGTTATTGCATTATTAAAATTTGTATTTAATCAGTATATTGATTATTGCATAAATAACATCATTTGAAATTTTTTTATTTCCTCAAAAAATATCTCAAAAAATTTATTTATTTATCTGCAATTTTTTTTATTAATATAACTCATCGTGCATTTAACTACAAACGTTGTTTTAAATTATTCACTAGAAAAAAAAATAGATAAAACCCCGACTTAACGGGAAAATTTTAACATCTGACATACCCGTTAATAAAATAAACTCCCGTGTTTATTTATAACACATCCATAATACCTATAGCGTTTTATAAATGTACCCGTAAATTAAACGAAATACACCCACGTGTGCTGTAATAAGTTTTACAATCTATTAACAGATTTCCCTTTAAAAGCTTTATCTACAGTTATTAGCACTTATTAGCATCATATTGCATTAAAATATTGTGATATAAAAAATACACAATAAAATAAACATCATATGTCAGAATTTAGCTAAATTGATAATCGAACGTAAATAAACCATCCAAGTTAGGGTGTCAGGTTAATAAGGAACGCAGACAATGATGATGCACGTGATTATTTACGCTCGCACGTAATTAGCGTGTGCGAGAATCTATTATAAAAACCGGAATGTATGAAAATCAATCGTCGTGCAGCGCCATCTATTAAAGCCTTTTATTAATCAGTACAAAGCAGTTACAGTCACAAACGCTTCTAATATCAGAAAATGTTATTAAAATATCTTCATCTAGTCATAGAAATGCGAATAAAAAACTTATGTAATTAATTGGATTAAAAGTGTATATACTGGAAGAAAAAATAGATGATATGGATTCCGTGAAATTCTTGGAAACTTCGGATTCTTTTTCGCATAATAATTCCAATATTTTACCAAAAGTCAATATTTCCGGGAATTTCTTTGAATGTTTTGAACCATTAATTGGTACAAACAGTCCGAATATATCTCGTAGGAATCACGATAGATGGATCATGCAAAATATGCGTTTACGAAGTTCCTACATTTTTTTTTTTGTGTTGTTTAATACTATGGCTTTATCGGAAGAATCATAGGATTGATACCTTATCTTTGACGGTAGGTCTCGGCGCCGGCTGCGGCGGCATCGTGTGCCGTTTCACAGCCTCCGGGGGCATGGGTTCATCCTTGTCTCCGGCTGCCAGTGCTGACAAAACGAAAATATATATTTATTTACTTATATAAAGGCGTTGCTGCTGCAGTGAACAAATTAAATATATACTAAGATTGCACCGACTTTGCCTGAAGAATTGCCAAACTTAAGTGGCAATGGGTTGGGCACATTGCTCGCACCGATGCCCGATGGGGCTAACGGGTTCTCGAATGGTTGCCGTGTATCGTAAGACGCAGCGTGGGTAGATACCCCCCCCCCCCTCCCTCCCCACAAGGTGGACAGTCGACTTGGTCTATGGAGAACTATGTCCATGTCCTTCGTTTGAATGGCATGTTCGTGAGTGAATGTTGAATGGAAATCGGAAGTGATAAAATTTACACTCCTATTACAGCCATGCACAACATTTACATGGTACATGAACTTATAGGAAAGATGAAATTATTTGAGTACAGATGAAAAATCAGTTAAGTAGTTTTTAAGTTTTTCTAAAATATTCAAGGAAGCCCAATACCGATCACAATATACACAATGAAAATCACTCATATATAGGGCTACTTAGACATTTTACCGAGCTAGGATAAATATATATGTCAGCGACATTTAGATAAATACTATCCACTAGCAACCGGCACTATTCCCGACTCATTATATGCAGGCTTTATAACATATTTCAATATAAGGGATCTTATAACATAAAGTATATAAATATATAAGAAATACATACAAGACGTACAACTCGGATTCCAGCAGTCGTTAAAAACCATTATCACTTCAAAAGAACGATAAACAATTTACACAAGAATTTGTTTACAGTGACGTCACTGTTCTAAATTTTTTTTAACACCAAAAATGACCTCCCAAAAAAAAACAAATCCGTAGGCACTCAAATTTCGTAATTTTTAAATCACTGAAAAATACACTAATTAAAGAAACACCAAAATCACTACCATCGGAAACGTGAACGACAAATAATCAATTGATATTAATAATTTACCGCTAATCAATGCAGGGCCTAAATTATTCACAGTGTTTACCTAGATCAATGTTTACAACATATAAAAATGTACTGTAAGAAAACGTGGAAATTAATTTTCCCGATAGTTGTTAATGTAGTTTTCCTAGAGAATCTCGTTCGCGAGAGCAGACCGGCGATTACTATGTAAATTTAGCGTTACGTTGTGTATATATGAATCCGAGTGATGATGCAGCCGTACTGTGTTAGTACCACAAGGTATTAATATCGTCTACTTCATCATCACCATCTCTGTGTGAGAATTGTTTTAATGGACGACGTTATGCATTATGACGCGTATTAAATTCACGTCCTATACGAAAAAGTTATTTAATATTATTAACACGTTCAATGCGGCACCAAACTACACTAGACACTACACTAAACACCACTAGACAGTACAGTACGTCATGATCATTATTTTGGCATTTATTTTTTTAATCAAGTTGAGTTATATTTAAAGATATGTCAATAAATATATATTTGTATCTTCTGTATTCATCAATACCTTATAGAAAACCCTTGAACCACGTTTAAAAGTATAGTTTTAAGCGCTGTACCCATTTAACTCGAAAATAACCGCCTATACTGTTCATGACGCATTGAACGGGTCAAGGTAAAAAGATTTCCATCCAAGTGCAAGTTTCCTGATGATATTTTCCTTCACCGAAAGCTCAAACTGACAACTATCAACTGCGCCATCATCGCTTCGAACGCATGTTTTCTCTGTAGTTTATATCGTGATATGAATTTAATACACGCGTCTGGATATATGTTCATATTCTCTACAATAAACACATATCTTTAACCGTTATTTTACTTTAAAATGTATATTTACACTGTCCACTTTAGTCACATTAATTTGGTCATATACGGGGACTCATAACAATAGCCTAGTTCGTAATTAACGATATTAAAATAGATAACCTAAAAACCAATACCTAAACAATTGAATACTTAACAGAAATAATTTAATTCTATGACTAACTTTATGGTAAACGGAGTTATTGGCACAGTTGTAAACATTAATAGGTTAACTCACAGTCATTTGATAAACAAGACAAATCCGCTGCATAAATATATTTCAATAAATTAACACAGGTGCATAACGTCATCCTTACGTCTCGTCAACGTGACAATATTGTCGATGAGTCAAATTAACGTGCGCCAAACTACCGAATGTCATTTTTATATATAAATACATAAATAAACAAATGTATTATAATATTTTACGAAACAACTCTATATAAATCTTAGTCATGTTTAGAAGAAATCATTCCAAATCTGTTTTGTTATTATATTATTGTTGTGACTAGCAGTATATTATAAACATACTAGCAATCCGCCCGCGGTTTTACTCGTAGCTATATAATAATTTTAATTATTCTACAATGCATCTCTAGATCATTCAATGCTTTAGATTTATTAAAGCAAGTAACGCGTTAATGGCCATTTACTTCTGGACACAATTAATTATATATTAGGAAAAACCTTATTTTTAGTGATTGGGCAAATATAGGAATAAAAAAGTAGGGATAAATTATATGATCTCTACTATAAAAAATCATTATCGACGAGAGAAACTTTTCATGCTTATGTTAGAAATTATTAAAAAAAAATTAAACATGTTTGTAAAGCAAAATTTTTGGGAAACAAAGTTATTGAGTCTAAAAACAAGACCAAGACTGTCTGGAACAACATAAATAAGGAAATAGGTAATATTCTATTGAATGACAACGCTTTCGATCTGAACGTCGACGGAGTACATATTTCAAGGAGTTTAGTGGGAGCAACTGTTTTTCAGGATTACTTCACTAACATACCTCTCGAAGTTAAAAAACATATAACTACATTTATCCCTACAAATTTAAAATTTTATTTTACATCTATTAGTGCAGGTGCCCTAATAAAAGCTTTTACCCAACTAAATTTAAAACATACTCGAGACATACGGGGAATGTCGGTAATGGTTCTTCAATCAATGTTTGTTAATATTTTACCATATTTGGCTTATATATTTAACGGATACATAGCAACAGGCACTTTCCCAAATTAGATGAAAATAAGTAAAGTGGTATCCTTATTTAAATCCGATTGTAAAAGTAGTCTTGAACATTATAGACCAATTTCTATACTTCCATCGAGTATTAAGATTTTCGAGAAGATTGTCCTAAACCAGTTAGTTGAATATTTTAAAACAAAAATTGTTTCACATGCTTGGCAGTTTGGTTTCACGAAATCCAAATCTACCACTGACGCTGGTGTAACTTTAATAAGTCATATATTGGGAGCTTGGCAATTTTGCAGGATGCATTAGGTGTGTTCTGCGATCTCTCAAAGGCCTTTCACAACGTTGATCACAGTACACTTATACTGAAACTAAAACATTACTGTGTATCTGAAACCTATGTCTCCTTATTAGTCTCCTTATTAGTCTCTTATTTAACAACCCGCTGTCAGAAAGTAAATATAAATGGCGTTAACTCCAAGGGATCGTTAGTTCGAATCGGTATTCCGCAGGGGTCTCTTTTGGAACCGTTTTTATGCCTGGTTTTTTTGTATGGGACCTCGCGAATCTTTAAAGAAGAAGTTTCAAGAATATATCATAACTTTGCCTTCAGAATACATCTTCGATAACCTAATGTATGTTCGTAAAAATGTGGACAAGCTTGATCTATATGTTATAGATATGAATAATCGTCATAATTTTAATATTAGAAATAAATATAAGTTGGCCGTCCCACGCTTCAGGCTAAGTAAATCTAATAAAAGTTTTATAGGTAATAGTATTCGGTTTTATAATAAAATCCCAAAGAACATTACCGATTTACTTGACGATAAGTTCAAGCACCATGTCAAGCATGTCTTAATTTCAAAAGGTTATTACAGGGTGGATCATTACGTGAACGATAGTGATGTCTGGAATTCACAGCCCTCTCTGTGCTTCCATTAACAATGGTTGTAACTAGACATGAATAATAATAGTTTATAATAGACTATGATTTGTATAGTTTTTATTTAACAATAATATGTATATTTATATTTTGAAATTATATAAAAAAAGAAGCAGATCGTGTTTCTTGCCTGCGCTCTTCTCGACTTTGTTATTTTCCGAACCGGTGGTAGTGTTTATAAACTCGGGTTATTGACACCATTTATAGCTCAATAACGGGTAGACCAATTTTTATGATGTTTGATTTTTTGGATTGGTCTCGACCCCGAATAACAGAAAACAATCAATCAATAAACAAATTTGATGGTGGTATGTAACCAATTTATGATTTACACAATTATAAAGTAAAAATATAGATTAATAATTTTTGTAACCTTGTCATCTTCACATGCAAATATTTTATTTACTTACCTATGTACGTATATATGATATGTTACGCTACGTAAATATTAAATAAATAAATAAATAACACAAAAAAAATGATTTCATTACGTTTTTCTTCACCAAAAACATAGACACATTACAGAATAGTATGTTCATCAACGCGGAATCCGACCACAATACCACCTAGCCAAAATCGTTTCTAAACGTAAAAAAAATAAGTTACAATTTCCTGACAAAATTAACCGACGAGCATTAGACAAATTGGTGATCTCTTACAAAGTTCAATCCGTAGTTATTATTAAAGTCAGAGGCACGAATTAGTCTAGGCTAAAAAACAGGTCTAGCCTTAAAACCACGCAGACAGTTCGTACATTGACTCGGGCAAGCGTACTGCAGTCCATCTCACACGTCTGGACCGGAATTATTATAAATACTTAATCTTCTTTATTAAGATAAACAAACATAACCTTCACTTTCCACAATTCTGACAGCTTTGTTTAATATCACGTCATCTATCTAGTTCATTATATGCAGTTTTTTTTTTTAATTTTATTTTTTACTAGTTGACTCATTAAATACTTAAATCTTATTTCGACAACAACCAAAAGATACTTAATTGTAGTCTTCTTTTCCAGTTCAATAAAAACGAGTAATTGACGATAAATATGTTATTAGAAGTACGATGCCCATCAATATTGGTATTTTATTATTTAACTAATACTCGCGTAAAATGCACATGAAATCTTTCACCAAATACATGTCGATTTGGGCCCGCCAATAATATTAGAGAAACTCAGAGAAAAAAAACAAATATAAAAAAAAACAGATCGAGTTTCTTTTCAATGACTTAAATTCAACGGTTTATTGTTCCGACCCGGTGGTTTGACGCTCAGAAGCGTCTCCTCAAGGTATAAATTGAATAAAGTATTATTGAATTTGAATTTATAATTTTTTTTTTATTACTGCGTCACCACATTAAGTAAGTGTGAGCTAAAAATAGAGAGATATATGGATAAAAGATCAAAACAAAGTCATTGGATATATCGATTATCTAATCTAAACTGTCATTTCTCGTGCAATAATTGTTATAAATTCACGGGCGCGTCTCCTCGCAGTGGCAAGGTGCACCGCGTGACGTCACACTTTATTAACGCCTCGACCGCTAAGATGTCTCACACACGCGACGAACGATCGTGCGATTTAAAAGTCGTTTTGGAGTCGGGTTTATTGCCGGGATCTCAGTCTGTCATGCATAACTTTATATCATTAGCTTGTGTCATTTCACTTTAGTAGCATTTTACGTGATATCATTCGATGTATTGGACACTGAACTATTCTGGGTTTGTTAATAAATAATCACTTCATATATGCAAACGGAAAGTTCAATATGTGTGTTTTTTACGGTGGTTACTGTACTACTACATAATACACAACTCTATGCTAAATAGAAGGTACGACACGACGACTACCCGTCGTGTCCCTTTATTTGCTGCACGTATTATGAGCTGACATAAAGGCGGGTACAGACTGCTGTAACGTAACATGCAGTGTAACATGAAAGAAGCATTTCATAAGTTTTAACGCAGCGCGCGCACGTATCTCGCATGTACCTACTCGCATCTAACCGGCATGCACTCGGTGAACATTTACCCCCTTTCTGTGCGGCGAAAAAACCTACAAAAGGCAGATCGTGGCACGCACGAGTTGAAATGCTCTGTTCGTGCGCGTAGTGTGCACAGTTAGTGCGCGCAAGGCGTTCACACTATGGGAATTCTATTACATTGCGTGATACATTGCGACAATGTGGACGGCAAATTCTTTCATTGTGTGTTACATTGCATGTTACATTTCGCAAGGCTGTACCATACAATTGGCTGTGTAAGCGTACTTTTATTCTTTGCCTTTGAGCGCCAGCACTAAGTATAAGTGGCATCTTATACTTGACATACTGTAGCATGTTGATGGCTGACGTCATAGCATTGGTGACGCGAATTGATAAGTTTTTCCCCTACCGAGAATTACTCAATACCGCTAAAGAAATTTTCGCTCCAAAAACTTATTTACATTTTGTACTTAATTTCACATGTTTTTTGTAAATTTCTGTTTCTCTTATTGTCTAAATAAATCGCAATTCTGTCTCTCTCGGGGGTGTGTTTCGCCTTATACCATGAATAAACTACACTCTAATTATATAGATTATTACATACTCAGAGTAATACATATTTATACTAATGAATAAAATTGAAGTGTCTGTTTGTAATGTCAAAATATTTTTTTTACTAAAAAGATATGAATGTTTATACTATAGCTATACCAAAAATGCAATTTTTATATTGTTTGTTTGTAATGGGTAATCTCCAAAACGGCTGGACCGATTTTTTTTTGGTAGATAGCTGAAGTTACTCCGGGGTTTACTTTTTAATTATCGAAAATAATTAGGGTTATGCGTAAAAAAGAAACTCATAAAAACTTGAATAAAATCCGATTTAATCCACAGTTTTACGGGCAAGTGCTATAATTTATGAGAAATATTTTTACTTTATCTTAGTACTACATTAGGGTTCCGTATAAAATTAAAACGCAGTAAAGAACATATGAAACGCGGGCGCAGCCGCGGGCACACAGCTAGTTAACAATTTATGAAATGTTTTCGTAAAATGTAAGTATATAGTGTTGCAGTCCAATGTCGTGGGAGTAATGTCGAATGACATTCGCAATGACAACTGTTTATCGCTACAGCGACAAATATTAATAAATGAATGTGATTTCTTTTTATTAAAGGTTATTATTATTGCTATGACTACAAATAAGTCTGTTTTTTCTTAGATGCCTAAGTGTTATACCCTGAAGAGATTGCATTAAAAATATCAATGCATAGTAACCGAAGCAATTTATATAAAGTAAAATAAAAATGCAAGAAATGAGTGTATTTCATCGGATGTTAAATGAAGTATAGTCATTCGAGAGATGTGAATTTGCTGATAGTCGCCATCATTATTTTTTTATACTGTATACGCTCAGTGCCTGGACCACAAACTAACTAGAAGTACTGGTTCTCAAGTGATGCTGCCTGAACACACCTATTGGTATTTGGCGACAGGTTTTCAAACTTGACGGTGGAAGCTACCCAGGCGCTACCACCATGCTATGGTTTTCCTGCGATGTTATCCTTCATCGATAGTTCAGGCTCATTATAGAGTTGGATAGGTGGACTCGAACCCGCGTACATTGGCGCGGAATCCGGGCCCTCAACTATCTGCGCCATCATCGTTTCATCACATCAAATCAAAAATAATTTCTTAAATTTGGGCCCTGACAAGGCGCTTATGAACGTCAAAATACTACCACCGGTTCTGTGCAACAACGCAGTTATCAAAAAGAACCAGCAAGGAACTCAATTTAGTTTTTTTATAAGTGAATTATTGCAATTTGAACGGTGGATGAAATGAAAAAGCGACTGTACGTTTCTGATGGAGGTCGGATTTATTCAACAAATTTTTGAGAGCGTGGTGACCTCGGTGGACTAATCCGCGTGTCTCATAGACAGTACGACTAAAAGGTTGGAGGTTCGAACCCATGATGGGTAACATAATTTTGTTTACTAAGGTTTCACTTCTACCACGTGTAAATTGAAAGCATTTTTTTTTTTGTAGCTGCAGCTGAAAGTTATAAGTTTATTATCGAATACATAGAGAAAGCTGTCACATCGTTCACCGTATCGGTGGTAAAGGCAGGTCGGTACTGACCGTCCATACTCCTGGAGGAGAGCTTTCTGTTGGAGAGCGTGCGCGCGAAGTGCGGCGGTGTGCGGTGCGGCAGCAGCGCGGCGCGCGACTCGTAGTGCGTGCGCCCGCTGTAGCGGAACCGCGACCCGAGCCGCGGGAACAGCGAGCTCTTCGTCGCCGGCTCCGGGCTCATCATTCAGCCTACGCACACACACGCAAACACACGCACACATTACCCTCACTGTATCCATCGTAATTCGACATTTCTAACTAACGAGCTAATAACATTTAACTAATAAACGGCACCGTGTGGTGCCGGCTAATAATAGTGCCACCTCATATCTTCCTGTGGTTATCGTAAAAGGCGACTAAGGGATATGAACCAGGGGATGGGCAGCAGCATCCTCTGAGTACCACAAACACCAACTGCGATCGCCAACGCCTGCCAAGCGTGACGATTATGGCAATGCTCTCCTTAATGTCCCATGTCCAGTAGTGGACGTCTTATGGTTGAATGAATGAATGAATGAAACAAAATTTGCTGCTGTCATTTGGAGTCGGCATAAGTATATCTTTCTTTCTCTTTCATATTACACACTTCATACACTCCATCCATGTTTCCTCTCACTTTCGTATTTATTACTGTTTTATTCACATGCCATCCTATCTTCAAATAACATGTTCTTAACATGACAAATGATTCCAATTTTACAACCACTTTCAACCTCCCACTAATATTAATTACTGACTTTATCCATACTTATCACTGCACACATACATCTCAATATTCGCATCTTAGCAACATGCAATTTTTTCTCATCAATCTTTATACTAGCCCAACATACTAATCCATATAATATGACAGAGGTATTATAATAGACTTATTCTATTCTATATATTCTTCTTTAATTTATTCTTAATTCTTCTGAAACCACCAAAACACACCAGAGACCTATCGTCACTTCATTCTAATAACCTAATTTAATTCTGCGAAATCTAGTGAATCGTTGCCTGGCAACAGCGAGTCAAATTTAACAATAAAGTTTTTACAATTTTATTTACCTATACGCCTTATCTTGGAAACACCGGAAATCGTAAAAAAACCTTCGAAATAATAATATGTACTTAAATGGCAAAGAAATAAATTCTTCAATTCGATGAAAAAAAAGGAACTTAATATTATTATTATAATCAGTTGAAGATTTTAAACAGAGGATTTATTATCGACTCTGTAAAAGTCTATATGGAAAGGTCTTATGATCATAATTTCGAGATTTTTGGGGGAGGATACATTATCGAGAGAGAACTCTCCGAGTTCGAATAAATAGAGTCTACTGATATTACAAACTTATAAATTTATGAATTCATTAGAATCAGATTTCATTAGCATTTACGAATCTATTACATTTTATTATGTAAATGTCAATTAATATCGGGATTTTTGAGGGAGGATTTATTACTCACTCTTATATTACTTACTTCCTCAGAGTTTAAGTTTAAATTTAGTCAACAAGTGGTGAGTTTACCTAAAGAAAGTGTGATGTTCGACGCAGGTCTTCCACAGTTTCTTGGCGGCTCTGTGGTTCGCGAGCTTGAACCCGACCGTCGACTCGAACTGCTCGAACTCGCCCGGGCGGAGCTTCACGTAGAAATTGTGACGTTTGTAACTGATCTTCAGTATCTTCGGCCAGGCGAACCTGTTTATACGTAGTCTGAAACAATTCATTAAATATTATAATTGTGAATAATATATCAAAATATTTATTAAACCCTGATCACAGGAGTAATCTATGATTAAATTAAAACAACCACTAATGTGACTACCTATAAGAAAACAAAGAGAGAAAGCTCGTCGTTTACGCCTTCGATACTAAAAAAAAAAAACTGCTGTAAAGAAAACGACATCGATGGAATAGAGGTCATTGACCTTTTGAAGTTTCTAAACAGGCAATTCTGAAACTTTTTTTAGTATTTAAAAGGATCGCGGGTCAATCCAGTCAGTTCAATTTGAGTTGGACCTCGAATAGAAGGACAACAAGAAAACCGCAAACGACTTAAGAGTACTATAAGTAAATAGTACACATTACTCTACTCGTATATTTAAACAAAAGTCTTATATGTAAGTGTTCGTATAATTTATTTTATTTGGACCTATCGTTACGAACCAGTTTTGGCTATAATACATTAAAAATAGAAAGAATCCAAAACAGAGCAATAAAATATACTATAAATTAGATATGGGAGTAGAAGCTAAAGACCAATATAAACTCCAAAAGTAAATAAATGAATGGATAAAAAAATAACCTATATCATGTAATGATATGTGACCAACTTACTTCTCTCTGTGTACCAACAGACCGGACGAGCAGACTCCAAGCGTGATGTCGACATTCTCAGAGTCCTTGGCCGGGTGAAGGTCGACGCCGTACATCGCCAATTTCTTCGCATTCTCCAAGTAGTTTAACTCCGCCTCCGCAGGCGTTTGACCTCTGTCGGTAAAACATCATCAGAGGATTCGGTTGTTATACGTGTTGTTCTCAACGATTTGTTCATGAATACTCCTGATTTTAAACGATTACTGCAATCTAGCCATCTACAACCAACATTAAACAGGTGCGCTATCCAAGAACTTAGATATAATAATCTTTTTATAACCGTTTCTAAGAGCCATAGCGCGTTTGTGTTTGGTTAATAATAGACATAAATTTGAACCATTAAAGAATGTTTATTCCCTAAAATATTTTTTTCTTTGCTCTTATTGGTTTTGTCTTTGGTAACCTCAATTATTTATGTGATATCTAGACTAAGAGTTGCTCTGAAATTCCATACCGCGCACGAGTTGCTTGCGCGCTCACTCTGTTCCTTACAGGCGATTCCTATTACGATGCAATTGAAGCGATCATGGCTTCAATATTAAATCAACAACGCATCAATAAACCTGGATTTGTCTAATATCCTACATATACCAAAAATACAATATTTAAAATTTCTATAAAAAACATAACATAAGTTCATGCCTGTTATCCCCGAAGGGTTAGGCAGAGGTGAAGTAGCGAACTACACCACCCACATTTCGCCGAGCTTAGTTACGTCCCAGATGTGACAGGGGGCGAGCCTGTAGCCATATCGGGCACAAATTCCAAACTCCGGGATGATATTGAGTAGAAAAACCCAATACCACTTGACCCGACCCGGGGATCGAACCCGAGACCTCAGAACGGCAGTCGCACTGTAATTGTAATTGTAACATTTAATACTGTAAATTTTTGTCTGTATGTAATGGGTAATATCCGGAATGGCTGAACCAATTTTGACAGGGCTTTTTTTTGGTAGATAACTGAAGTTACTCCGGGTAAGTTCCGCGTAAAAAAAAAATAAAACTCATAAAAATTTGAATTAAATCCGAATCAATGCAGTTTTACGGGTAAGTGCTATAATTTATGAGAAATATTTTTACTTTGTCTTGGTACTAACATTTTTAGGGTTCCGTATAAAAAAATTAAAACTCAGTGAAGAATATATGAAACGCGGGCGCAGCTGCGGGTACAAAGCTAGTTGCTATATATTGTAAAGTTGCTAACTAACCTGTGCGTTTTGTGCAATTCGACCACCTTCTCTTCAAGCTCGGGGGTGTGCAGGAGGAAGGCGGCACCAGCTTCAATTGCTTGCACATTCCGGCCCCTACTTCAGACTCCTCAAAGTCGCCGAGTTCAGATTGGAGCAGGTAACTGGCCAACAACGCGTGTGTCACAGACGAGCATGGCAACCGACCTGAGAAAAATCACAAGATTTCAACAATCACATTGTTTTACATTCTTAATAATAATTATTACCAGTAAATCAATAATTGTAATACAGCAACATCTACTGCAAGCGGTGGCAACTTATAATTAAGGGAACAATTAGTTCGTAAGGCCAAAGGTTTCTAGTGAAAGAAACAAATGGTATAGGGGGGACTTATATACTCGTATATGAAAAATGAGTAAAAATCTGTCGCCCACCACCTTTAAAGAAATCGAATTACACAAAACTTAGTTTATATGTAATGGTAATCAGGTCAATACAAGTAGTCACTTCACTTGTAACTTAAAGAACCCAAAAAAAACTACAATCATTAAATTTATGATGACTTAGTGTAGTTGTACATATTTCACTCCTCTCGTCACGCGACTTTTTAATTAAATTTGTACGTACATAGGTTATTCAATTCATACTAAGAAAACGCGATATGTTCAATGGTACAAACCTTCAAGCAGGTCCTTCCTTACGGCCAATACCAGCTGGTATCTCGTCAGTTCTTCCTGAAGCTGCGCTGGCTCCGGCGGGTAAAATTTCACAGCGAATCGAACCATCCATGGCTCATCTGTAAAAAGTATTCAACATTTATTCTTCATTTATTCTTATAGTTTATTAGATATACATACATGATGTATTTGTGCGCACCATATTAAAATATTAACGATATGAAAAATAACAATTGGCATTATATATACCAAACTATAAATATGCACGTAACGATTTCAAAATATTAATCAGCCATATAGGTGCGAAACAATTGTAATTATTGGTTTTAGTTCAATTCATATTTATTATATTATTAAGTGCAGTGCTATATGGGGACGAGTTTCTTTTCTGGCCAGCTTTATTATTCTTTTGTAATTTTTATATTAATGGTTTGTAAAGAAAACCTTCTGTTTATATAACTTATACTATTTTCATGTTTTATTTCGTATTTAAATTTAATTGTCCTCGCGACACAATAACGATCCCCTACCACAGACGTCTAAAGAAATAATATTTTTATTTCTCCAACCTCTCCTAAGGTTATTTTGCAACTGGACTCCTCTTTTTTTATTGTTGATATATATATTATTTGTTATTAACAGTGCATTGGTAAAAGGTAATCAATCATAATTGACTTTTTCGTACACAGCGCCGTGTGTCAAGAGCCTCTCCAGTTGAGGAACGTAACACATCTCAGGCTGCCACCGGAGGGGTATCCGGAGAGTATGTGGGAGCAAAATCAGCCGCCTGTTCGGCGGCGGCGGGAACGACGATTTCGCAGGGGTGGGCGCTGGCACCCATATGGAATCGGTTGAAAGGGAAAGATCCTATTTACGTATGTGATTCCATCATCGGTCGGTTAGTACGTTTCGCGGTCTCCGAAACGATTTCGGAGCTAACGGGTCGGTGTACGCGACGGCTTTTCGCTATGAGTGGATTCGGGTGTGTCTATGCGCGATTGAAAAAGGCGCGAGACTGGGACTTGATTGCGGAATGGTTGGATGGTAGGTTGAGGTCTCTGTGTAAATCTACATTCCTTTCATGCCATCGGGCACCTATGGCTCTTTTTGTGAAGCGGTTCTGAACCACTTAGAAAGAGGCCGGATCTGTGTATGCGAAAGCAGGGGCGCAATACGTAGAATGGGCGTAGAAAATATGGTCCATACCCAACTCGAATGCCATTTCCATCAATACTTTTGTTTTTTCATTTCTATCTATATTATTTCAGTAAATAGTACAGTAGTAAGTATTAATAGTGAAAACATATTAAGTATGTGGTCCAGGAGATACCTACATTTAGCGTGTTTTTATCCATATTATTGTTTTGAGCAAAAAACCTAAATATTTGTTTAATAAATTTGATTGATTTAAGAACATTCACAATATCAATACTAGATCTAAAACAAGAAATACTGCATCTATACCTAACATCAGACTGCAAGTTATACAGGAGGTTTTGTGGCATCAAAAATTTGGAAAGATTTACATACTCCACTCGTTTTTAAAACAAAATTTACATTCAGGAAAAAAAATTAAAATATATTAGAAAAACAAAAATTCCCCTACAAATAAAATTTCCTTCTTTTTTTTCTTATTTTTATTCAATTTATTAATTTGATGTCTGCGTTTAGTTTTTTTTTTTTAATTTTTGATTAAGTTAAGTTAAATTTTAATTTCTTCAATCTTGAGTTTTTAAATTTGCTTCAAAATATTGTTTTTTTTTTGTACCACTATTTATTTTTTATTTTTACTTATTTCAAAAAAATCTGTTCTCGTAATTTTAAAAGTAAGGCGCGAAGTGTTTTTTTATATATTTCTTTTGTTATGGCCAGAAAAAGGGCTGGCTGAAAAACAGCGCCGTTTTATGACGACAGTCATAAAGCGGTAAATACTGACGCCAGTCCTTATTACCGTGTGTTTTATTTTTGTTTATATACTTAATTGTAGTTTTCCTTGTAAATGTTGTAATCTATTGTAAAATATGGTAATAAATGACTTTTCTTTATTTCTTTCTATTATGATTTAAGCAGGCATTATTTAGGCGCATGTGTTGTTGGTGACTCTAAAATACATATGATAGATTGAGCTAACTCACGTTTCAGCATCTTTGAAACTCTCTTCTCGAGATCGATCCAGACTCGCGGATCGCCACGGTCTTCGTACAGTAGTCCGAAATAGTCCTTCTCAACGAGGTTCAAGTTGTCGCACACCTTCGAGAGCAACTCGTGACCGCGGATTTTTCTCTGTATTAATAAATACCCTTACATTATATAAAAGGCAAGGCCGGTTTGTCTGTCTATGCGTTAGTTGGTCTATATATTATCTGGCCAAATTATGAAAATAAAAGTGAGTTCAATAAAAAAATTACCATCACTATATTCTCTGGAAATACTTTTAAACTGCTACACAATCTACACTTATAATAGAACGAAATCTGTACATTGGAGATATTTGAGAAAAAAATAATAAACTATACTTCAGAATTAATGACAGAACAGTTCGATAGTTTTTGAAATTTATGTCTGTTAGCCTGTCTGTTTATTACGCATTTCTCATTTCTTAGTCAATTTTTCATTAAAAATAAATTTTACACAGAGCGAGTCGCGGACACAGCTAGTACTAAATAATGCAATTAATATTAATTGTTGATGACGGTAGAACACGATGCAAAATAAACTAGTTCAAGAATGTATTGCTACATACCAACCATTTTTATTTCTCATTCCCAAACACTTGATGACTAGAATTAAATTACATTATCAGCTGTCGGTGAAAGAGAACATCGCGCAGAAACGTAAACGTTTGAAGAATTTCTCCTCACTTTAACATTTTTTTTAATTCAAAATAAACACTGTAAGCGGGTAATATGACAAACAAAACGAACATTTTCTATCCTATACAATTCTCAATTTAACTTAAATGAACTTTAATCGTTATTTTGTCAACTATATGTCTTTCGATTTCCTGTATCATATAACTTTCGTGTGTAGTTTATTACAATCTTTTAATCTTGTCCGTGTACTATTTTATTATTCATTTGTATCTATTCCTAACTCCTGCTGTTCTAGCCGCCTCTTCTTTAAAGGGAAACAAAGCCGGGCAATTTTAAACGGTATATTTACAGACACAAATTTAAAGGTTTATATTGAACAAGATACTAACGTCAACGTCCAAGTCCATTGTCGACCCGTCCAAAAGCTCGATCTTCGCCCTGGCCGTGTTCCCGCTTGGCTTGCGCCGTGGAGACGACTCTTTGCTCTTTGACTTCCCATCCTCCTTGCCATCCTTGGCCATGCCTTCCGGCATTTTGCCGGTCGACCTTCAACGCCTGTAAACAAACAAAAATACACATATAAATAATATACTATAATATACAAATACATTGCATTTAGTTTTATAAAGATATAAACGTCGAACAATGTCCAATATTAATGTTAATTTAGATATATTTTTAATACAGCTAATTTTAATTTATTCCTTGTTTTAGTCGATTAGTCACATTTATTTTTCGAAGGACGATCCCATTTTTGCGAATAACTTTAGAAGTGAGTTTAAACCAAAAATCCCGACACCCCATCTACACGTCTAACATCACGAAAACGTGTGAACGGTGTTTATTCTATACAAAGGTATTCCCATTATTCCTCCCTGAATAATGGCATTCCATTAAAAAAATTATATCATATAAATAGATATATCCACCACCGCCGTGCCCGAATGCTTTGGTTTTTTGTACGCTGTGAATACACTAATTAGTAATTATTATTATAGAAACTAGGAGTAGGAGAGAAATAACCAGTCTTTCTTATTTTATCATTAAAAGTAAAATTGGCTTAGTTTTGGAGGAATATAAAGTGATGATTTCATCTATATTGCGTAGGCATAATCAGCCCGAGTAACAGTTGTCTTTTTCTCTCCTTTATACCTTTTTACAGGGGCGCAACACGACAGGAATAGATTTCTGAAATAGGTACCTGTTCTTCAAAGTTGTTACCAACCGTGTATCCTCTTAATATCACAATTAAGTAATATAATACAAACGAATCATAAATAAACTATTATAACTGAGTCATAAGTAGTGATAACATAAAAAAATTCCGTATAATTATAGAATCGGATGCATATATATATTATACAACAACATATAACCACAAAGTATTCACAAATACAATACAATGAATACACACAAACACAGAGAGCCGGCACAATACCGGCGTTGTTATCTGAAGGTCAATTCAATTATTTTTAAATCTCTAGTACAATTATTATAGTCTGTTGAAAAATTGACAATATACACGAGTTCTGAATCATTGAAAATTGTATTTGATGAACTTTGAGTAGGTTTTGATGACTCGGTATTTGTAATAATATTGCAGAGTGGTGTTATTTTTTAGTTTTTGATAATTTAACATTGACATATCAATGGCATAAAAGAATACAAACACAAATAATTAACAATGCAATCACAAATTTAGAAAATTTCCGATTTCCCTCTCTTCTGCGACCTGCCACAGAATACGAGCGAAATTATCTTACAAAAAATTATAGGGACCGATTATGATATCTGGTATGATATATATGCAAACTTTGTAACTAACTAAGTTACAGAGAACTATCCATAAAAATACATATAAAAACCAGAACTAAATTCTTGCTGGGTATATCTCAAAATTCCGCGGGAATTTTTACTAGATATAGTGTTTTCAGGCTCATAAAATCCTTATCAGTGACCTTGAATTGAATAATGTATTTTTGATATTGAATCATCAACGATTATTTTAGCTTAAATTATAAACAAACATTTTGTTAATTCTATATTTGGCACAGGAATGATACCAAAATTTTTTTTAATCTGTACAAAGATGAACGGAAATAAACTGATAACGGGAAACCATGTAATAAATAAGAAGCATTTTGGTATGGTATTTGTTGCAAAACTCAACTGGGCAGCTACTGCCTTGTAATTGTTAAATCTCAACCCAACTATTGTCTTCTAGCAGTCGGTCTTAACAAGCCAGCTCCCAGTCTACGTACAGTACATTCATAAATATTCATAACCAACTTAAAGGCAAAAACTTGTAATTTTTCGACTACGGATGGATCTTTTATGCAACGTGAAATAAACCTTAAATTTTACGCTACGTCACAAATATATCTTTTGAGGCGAAATAATTTTTTTATACTGGAATGATATGACCATAATCTCACCTAATATTAAGCGAACATGTGGACAAACCTGAGAACTGTTTTCCAATCATTATGGCAATGATCATCAACTGGCCAATAAGGAAAACAACAAAAAGGAAGAAAAAACAAATCTCTTTTTTCACGCTCCACCTAATATTAGCTTAACCTATATGTAAGTACATATTTATATATATAACGGAAATTTCGAATACAATTTTCATTAAATTTAAAACGTTGGATGAAATAAAAACTTTGGACGCTTCTCAAAAACCGATGACAATACAATAAATTTAATAAGACTCGTGAAAGATCCTTTTCTTTCTTGTATGTCAAAAAAAATTGGCTTTTTAACCCCTTGAGCACCTTCCCGGCGTTTACGCCAGCTTTCCATTGTTTTCCTATTGTCTTTCTATTGTTTAATTTTTATGGGTACTCGACACATTAAAGGACTTCTGATGTGTTAATTACACGTTGATAACATTTTTACGACAGCCATTGTGAACATAACTCAAACAGTTATCCAATCCTAAGTAATCGTGTAGGTACAATAGCCGGAGCGGGCCGTGACCTCAATTCCCGTAATTGCCCGCCGGCGACAATCATCTCACAGACTCGAACAGAGTAATCCCAAAGTATATGAATGATTCGAGGCTATCCCTCGTCATCACTATTTCTAGGTCCATCTCTCAATCCAGCTACTTATTGTTTTACATATTCCAGTTTATTATGGTTCCGGTCAAGATTTATCCTGTCAATCTTCTTTTAATTGTTGTTTTGTTTTATTTTATTACACATTTAATGGCATCTTAATGTCCGGTTCTCGTTTATTTTCACAAACAATCCTCTGTTGATTGAGAATTATCACTAGTGATGTGCCAAATATTCATTTCATATTCGATATTCAGGAGCTTTAGTGAGCGGAATGTTCGCGGTTTGGTTAAAATTAAACCGACCATTGGTATTCGGTGAAACGCTTGTACGGCCCATCTCTAATGGTCACAATCATTATCAAGTGTAAAATTCTTTTAAAACAGGGGGCGAGCCTGTCGGCATATCAGGCACAAACTCCGGGATGATACTGAGTAGAAAACCCGACACCACAGAACGACAGTCGTACCGTAATACAACTGCGTCAACGGGGCGCACCATTATATAGTTTAATGAAAAACCAAGCACCTGACCACGCGCGTCCTCGGCTCGTTAGCTGACTGACAAAATAGTCGAAAATATAACTTTCGACATACTAATAGTATCCACACTACAAACTACTTAATTATTTACTAGGCATTTATTATGTAAATTACTCGCCAATGTTTTAGTAAGATCGTCATTATTAAAGCTGTTAATATACGTACGGACCGGAGCGCGGACATGGTACGGCGGGCGGCTGAGATCACCTGTCGCCTAAGCAGGGATGGGAATCCTTTTCGAAAACAGATCAATTTCTGAATCTAAGCCTGATGAATTGATTCACAAAACATCAAGGTCTAAAAGATCGATCTTTCAAACTAATAAAGTATCCATTATTACAGTTCTTTTTGTTTTCTATGATATGATGATTATCTGTAAATACCCTAATTTTTGTTTAGTACTAAGATAAAGTAAAAATATTTCTCAAAATTTCAAGCACTTGCCCGTAAAACTATGCATCGAATCGGATTTTATTAAATTTTTTATGAGTTTTAATTTTTTTTGCGGAACCCTAACTACTTTCGAAAATTAAAATTCCCTAAGTAACTTCAGCTGTCTACCAAAAAAAGTACCATCAAAATCCGTCCAGCCGTTCCGGACATTACCCAGAACAAACACATAGACAGACAAACATTTTAAAACTTGCATTTTTAGTATAGGTTTCGTCTTTACATTCATATCTACTTAGTAAAAAAAAAAAATTGACATTACAAACAGATACTTCAATTTTATTTATCAGTAGATTAAATAAATGCTGTAACAATTAAAATGATCACGTCATGCACAGAACAGAATATCAAATTTAAAAACAGTGTAATGAACTATAGAACTTGATTAAAAATAATTAAAATATTAAACTAGCTTTATGTATACATACTTAAATAATAAAGTAATAGTAAGAAAAACAATGTAAATCAATTTGATATTCATTGTGGTAAAAATTGATGAATAACATAACATGAAAAAATCGTGAAACTACCTACACGATTATAGTAAAGTCTGTCATTTTACATTAGACCAATTTCGCTTGTAAATTTATGGGGATAACAAAGAAAATTAAGTACACGATTGATTGACAACTATCGTAGGAAGAGAAGATATGTTATCGATTGACGAATCTGGATTTCAACTAAACAGACAAGCCAAGCAGACAGGATGTGGCAGAAGTTGGCAACGGTCCAAGTCTACAATGTTTACGTCTAGATTTATGCCATACTTAACTGTGTACTGTAATAAAATTTATTATTGATAACCATATATTTGTGTAATAACTATCAAATAAATATACAAGTTAATCCAATGGACGTGGTCTACCCTCTCATCAGAGATGGCGTTGGAATTTTTTATGAAAATAAAACTTATGTATCTATGACGTCACCACCTATAAAGTACAGATATAGCTATACCTTTGCTGTAATTAAACTATCTCATTATGAAAATGAGCTGTAGTGATAGCTTAATATCAGGTGGATCGTATCCCGGTACGATACACTTTACAACATAAAAATCGATAAATTGATAGAATTTTTATTACAATGGTTCCTAACCTTTCCTTGACGAGGGACCACTTCGATATCTTTATTGACAAATAATAAAAATGTATTTTATTAAACTCAATTTGATTAACATTATTATTTTATAATAGAAAACATATTTACTAGAAAGTTATCTACTGAATTAATGTGACTTTCGAGCTTACAATTCTTGCAAGTTCGGTAATTCTGGAGCTGATATTTTTGCAAAAGCTATTTCTAACCTCATTGCACGGCTATGTACCTTTCGTGAAATTTAAATCCTGCGCGGACCGTATTTGGGATCCTAAGGACTACTGGTTGGGAACCACTATGATAGTATGAAGCGTCGTATCTGTCCAGAGTTTATGAAACCCACTTGTTTTTACATTCACTACAGATTCTTATGCTCTATTATTCGGTATTAATTATACTTTTGCAAAAGGATGAACAACAAAGTTACAAGTTTTCTGATATTTCACGAAGAACGCTATAATGTTACATACCAAAAAAAAAGCTGTTTCGTAAGAAAGTTACTTGATTTAATAACACACACTAGAGGAATAAAAGATGTAATTGGCAGGAAATGCCAACCCGACTGGCGCCTTCCCGTCCTCGCCTTATAGACGACGCACTCACACATTAGACGCACGACCCCGCACGCCTACACAATACTATATAGAGATATTTGTTTTTACGTGAGGAAATCTTATGTAAGATACCCCTAGTAGTCGTCATGACAGATTCTTAATGACTAACGCCTAAAGGCATTCCTTCGTTCAATTTGCAATAATTTTACTTCTTGCCAAGTGCGGGCCCTTCTTCAGCGGTCTGAGGGGTTGGGAGATTCTTCCCGACGAACCGTGGAGCACTAATGTGCCTCAACCAGCCTGTGCATCTATTGCAAGGACGATGGACGTACCCGCAAGCCACATCCGTTGTAGGTCAACCGCTCCCTGTCCCTTCTCGCCACCTCTTTAACAAGTATAACTTACTCGCAAAACGAGATGACGGAGTCCCACCCGTTCTCACGCTCAGTCACCGCCTTGATGGGCTGATCTACGCAGGCTGATTTAACACTATAATGGGTTTCTCACAAGTGTACAGCGGGTACGAAAGCCCTACTACCCCTCGCAGGCTAGGTATATTGCAAGCCTAGATCACATCGTAGTTTTAAAACGACTATAGATCAACATAGATCATCTTGAAGCGATAATGGTGCACCGGGTAGAACGGCTGGGTTCTGCGTTAATCGACGCGGGTCGAACCTGGACCATATCGTCACTTAACATCAGATGAGATTGAGTACAAAGCACTAAACCTATTCCGTATAAAAAAAAAAACAAATATCGCAGCTTTGAGAATATTCGACAGAATTGAATAGCTGGTTAGTGGCCAGATAATTGCGGCAGGCGCCGTTGACAAGTAACATTTTATAATGAAGCCATTGTTCAAAGAAAATTAGTATTCAGGGAATGTTCGTCATTCCACTTTACAGGTTATGTACGTCACACCATTATCCCTTATAGGGGTTGACAGGGATTGATCCTGTCCGTCAAATATACTTGCTAATTTAGTTGAAAGCGTGTTTATCAAGCCAAATTTCAGACGAAGACTTAAGCGCTGGCCCCAAAGATCAGCCAAGCTGTTAAAGCCCACGGGTCAACAGAGTTAGTCACTTTCAAAAGAAATAAAGACAAAAAGTAAGTTATAATTCGAGATTGTATCGTATTGCCTTGATTTAGTTAACCACTAAAAGTTTTAAAATAAATCCTGCCTCAACCAAAAATTGAAAATTTCCTCCAGTACAGATGTGGATAGGGACTGTTGTGGATGTCAGCCAATAAAACAAGTGTCTTTAATTAGGGCTTTGCCACCGCCTTGAAAGGTGGTGATTGACTTAGATTATAAAAAGACAACGTCTGTCTGTCTGTTACTCCTAAGATGGATATATCCTGTATACATTAGATATCATTAAGCAGTTATGTTAAAATTATAACAGTGAACAATGTTAGCTGATGTTAGTAATGAAGATGGAACGCAACCCGTAGATTTCAAAACAAATTTCGCAGAAACGTCCATAAATCATAATATCGTAAAAGAAGAGAACGCATGTGTAATTCGTTCGAAAATTATTTATTAGTCAAACATTCTAAGATAGTGATTCACTCGACTGATCGATATACATACATATATATACGTACAGACTTAAACGCTGGTAGATACTATAAAATAAACATTGTTTCTCAATTGACAGAGTATCATTCGGAATATTTAAATCGAGGGTTAAAAACGATAATTATATAAACTCTTTTCAAAAATTAATAATTTTAAATTTCAAATTTCTAAAAAGAGAATAAGTATTATTATCGATATCTAATCTGATAGAAGTGACGATATTGTTAAAAAGTTGTTACACGATAAGTCACGCACTGAATCGCAACTGTACCTTCAATATACAGATAAACATTTTAAATTAATTGTAGACAGAAAATTTGAAATATAGTAAAACAAACTTATTTAGATGACAGTTATTCTTTGATATTTTCATCGAAAAGCCACCCAAATTCACGCAAGAATTTTCAATAGGTGGCTAATTTGAATGTAAATCAAATGAAGCATTCATAACCTTAAGAAACAGTAAATCTATATAAATGAATTAGAAAAAAACATTTATTTCCATAGGTTAACTGCTGACAAGACAAAGACAACATATCTTAGATTATACTATTTAGTATTAAGGTACCTACTTTTTAATATTAACTAGCATCTGCCAAAGATAAAAAAAAACCTTTATGAGCGATTGAATTAATACTTCTTCTTTACCTGTTGTGACAAGTATAACCAAAAAAAAGATTAAACATAAAATAGATATGCATATTTAGATAAGTTTAGTACAGCATTAATATAATTTACAGTATGAGTAAAACAAAAGTCATATTTACTGAGCATCATTTCCTTTTGAAAACGTACATCCATACGAAAATGTTCCAAGTTACTCGGCATATCGCGTCTAAAAAAGTTTTCCCATTATAAAATTACACAATATTTCGTTGACAGTTGTAAACATACACAACGCAGCGGGAGGTCACGCACCCCACCTAACTTCCCCTAAATCCGTGACAGGCACGCGCCGGCACTCGAGAAATGAGTCAATCACTTCGGGCGCTACGCCGCCCGGGCAGACCGCGCCACGGGAGTGATTTATTATCTCTTACCACGTGTTCTTTACTAGCCACCAGCCGGCTAGAAATGAAACGTTACGCGTATTTGACATGTAATGTCAAACGATGTGCCAGCGAAGTGATGACCGATCGTGAACGAACAGTTTACATACAAAGACTAGGTAACATTTTTCTATTTCTACTGAATAACATTCTACTGAATGACAATTCTGTAGACATACAGACCCAACACTAAACATTAGGAATATCCGAAAAAAAAGAAAAGATTAAATTTTTATAATAAAGATATTCATGCCACTTTTTTTATTAGTTTAGGTCATCGTAACAGGTTAAAAATGTCAATTATAGTGATCAGTATTTCAATACCAACCCAACACCAACTTTGCTAATAACGCATATGCTGAAATAGACGAAATATTTGATAAGATTTGCCGTTATGTACGGGATTACTGGGACTCCACAGGCACGGATAAAAGAAGAGATGTGAATGTTAATATGAAAGTTCCGTAACAAAAAAAGTGTTAAGCCTGAAGAAATATTGAAATACAGAAGGTATGGAGGGATTGTGTGAGGAATGATTTGTGTATAAAAGTCACAGTAACTGGCTCAAAAGGACAAAAGAAAATTTACGATCAAAATCAAAATTATAAATTACCCCCTTTCATGTAAACCTGAATAGGATATATTGCATCGCTTAAAAGCTTAGGATACATCCTTAAATGAAATAGATTTTTATGGTGTCTCCTTCCGCTGTTCATAATGGCTGCGTGTGTAACTTATGAATAACTGAGCAGAGGCAGGCTGGTTGGAGCCTGAAGTGTCGCGCCGGCATCGATCCGTTATCTCCACTTACGTAGGCAATATTTTTATTTTCATCTGACTTTTAATCAAATGAATTAAGAATTTCATTGACCGCGATAGCCAAAATAGCTTCATTATTTAGAGAACTGTCTGTATCCTCCGAGTTTGCATAAATTACATTAGCAAAATGATTATTTCAAATCCATTTAATTATTATGATTTTAAGTATTTTATTTATGATGGCGAAAGATTTGCAAACACGCAGGTGACATTAAAGAAGGCCCTACTACCAAGCTATGATTTCATCACAATATTTTGTTTAATTGAAAATTCAGACGGTGGTTACAAACCTAAATCAATCGACGCTGAATTCGACACCACTACGCTTTAAACTGCTGATAATAGCTATCTGTAGCCATTAGCCACGAGTACGAGTCCTATGGGTTTTTCTAACCTCAATGTTCCAACAAAATGGCGGTGGGTTGTTAGTAAGCTGGGAGTTCTTGTGACATCTCAGAATTAACGTTCATCATTATTATTTACATTAAACTTGTGCGTAATAACAAAACGTAAAAAAATACTCAATGTAGGGTCAAATATTACAAGTTAATGAAACAAAAAATATGTACAAAATACCACCAAAGACTTCTTGGAACACCTCATGTGCTAGCGTTGCCAATCTTGAATGCTATTTAATTTACAGAAAATTTCTACTATTTAGGTATACCAGGCTTCCACAGTTAAACTTTGCGCAGATGCAATCACAACTTGTAAGGACAATTTTGAAAAAAAAAATTGTACTTTGCAAGAAATAAAACAACCCACACATTAAAGTTTAGAAAATTATATTAAATAAAATGGAATTCAAACTGAAACATCTAGGTATATTATTAACATGGCAGCACGCGACCCAACAGCCCCGGTAACTACAGAAAGTACAATCGCAAAACAAATGTGTTTATAGCAAACAAATAAATTAATATACATATATATATAGCACCTTTGGGAATGTGGAAAGCCCGATCCCTCACGCGTTTTAATAATAAAGTACAAATTATAATTACTATGTTATATTTAAATTAAGGCCAAACCTTGAACACTAACACATAATTTAAGACACACATAATTATGAACTATTTTTAAAAATGTTGTTACTACAATGATATATCTACTATTATTGTTCAAATGCGATTCCAAACATATACAGGTACATAAAATTCTCTCAAATATATTTGATATATTATGAGGATATTATAGATTGATACAAAGATACCAACAGCATATTATTTTATAATACTTTCCCTAAAACAGTCAGTGGAATAATTGTGAAAAATAAAATGATTATGTTCTGGAAAAACCTAGTAATAAATATTATAATAACTATTCCAAGCCTAAAACAAGGCACACGCCTAATAATTGTTTAAACCACACCTTCACAAACGTGCCCCAGTCCCCAAAACACCTATGGTCAATCACTTTAATTTAATTAAATACACAAACTAGCCGTTCTTTCGGCTACGCTCGTATATAAATTGTAAATCGGTGTTTTTCGAGTAGGTAGGTCGGTAAAAAGCCAACTGACGGACAGACAGGCAGATAAAACATTTTGTAGTAAAAAAGTTAAACAGTTATTTTTCCTTGTAGCCTGCTATACACTTGTAACGTATGCGGGTATTTTGCTTACCAGTTTAAATACTTACTAAGTTAAATACTAAATACCAGTTTAAATACTAAAGCGATGATGGCACAGTTGATAGAGCGGTCGGATTCCGCGTCAATGGACAAAGGTTCGAGCCCACCTATCCAACCCT
This sequence comes from Samia ricini, assembly GCA_014132275.2. Taxonomy (NCBI): domain Eukaryota; kingdom Metazoa; phylum Arthropoda; class Insecta; order Lepidoptera; family Saturniidae; genus Samia; species Samia ricini. The sequence goes on from AP028158.1 coordinate 18,653,649, forward strand.
AAAATCAGCCTGAACTTTAGTAAAAAAAAACACTTTTTTTACACGGCTCAGTCCTTTGACCACAATCTCACCTGATGTTAAGTGACGATGTGGTCCAGGTAAACACACTAAGCCTAGGTACTGGTTCTCAAGTGATGCTGCCGAAACACACCTATTGGTACTTAGCATTTCCAAACTTGAGGATCGTAGCTACCCAGTCGGGCATTATCAGAAAATGCCGTACCACCATGCTATGGTTTCCTAATGATGTTGTTTTCCTTCACCGAAAGCTCATGCTGGTTTTAGAGTTGGATATGTGGAATCGAACCCGCATCGATTGACGCAGAATACGGCTGCAATACCCGCTGCGCCATCATCGCTTCAAAATCGCTTATTTACGGGAAAACCAATTCTGTAGAATTGTATTAACAGGTAGCAAGCAGTTCAAGCCGAGAGTTGTACCACTGGCCTCCTTGCGCTAGCTAACATTTTCCGACTTAGCATCGTAATCCCTCCCCATGCAAATCGGGTGAACGTTGCAAGACCTTAGGGTTAACAGTTTAAAATATAATTTGTAGAGATGAATTCGACTAAATTGTCGATGGTTAACTCTGTTTTTTCTTTCAGAATCTTACTTTGTCGCTTTGTACGCTTAAGCTAAAGGTAAAGAAATTGTTAATTTCACAGAGAGATTAGCAAACAATGAACATGAAGACAATGGCGTGTCACCGCTAAGCATTGTTTCGCATCAACCGGCGGTCTCTCATTAACCTCGTGTATTTTATGTTTTCTCACAACAAACTATAAAATAATAAACACGGATCTCTGATTTCTTTATAAAAATTGAGAGATCAATAACATTATAAAGTCACGACATACATACATACATATCTTCATTTCAAAACGCTAAAGTCTATGGAAAACCTTAAAACATTTCTTAATAGTACTAGATTAACTCTATTTATTGAGTACAGAAGAAACACAATACAAAAAAAAATGTAAAATATCTCTAAAATCGGTGTAACCTTAATAAGGCATAAATATAAATGTCATTCTCCAATGTTAATTATTTCCGCTACTAAAAACGTTAATCATTCTCAATCATTCATTCGATCGAGTTCTCGTGGTAACCATCTTTCAGTATTAAACCAAAAAAGTAGAATACTTGAGTTTTAAAATCACTGTTATGTTGTGGGTTAGCGCGGAGTGGTGACTAAGCCCTTACGATAATAGTGCAGTGACCTATTACTACCAAATGACCTGCACGCCTGTTTGCCGCCGAATTATATCATAAAAAGTAGCAATAGATTATTATTAGATAACTCGTTAACTTTCAATAAAAAATAAGTGAAATCTACAGTGTGCTTTTTAGGGATCTCGTTAAAAAAGGTAGTTGTTATTTAATAAATATACGTAATATATCATATTATTATTATTATTATTATTATTAAAAAAAATAGCTGCAAATAAATAAAATAAATACCTAACACAAACATTCTGTCATCATACGCACATACATTTATTCACGCAATATTTTAAAAGTTTCTTACCTAAATAATAAAAATAATATTTTAAAAACAAAATACCTCACTTTCTTAGAATCAACTATATACATACGGAAATCCTTATTACCTTGTTTATTATTTTTAATAATTTAATATGAGTAACAATTAAAAGCTCTAAATCTTCATTAAATAAATCAAATACGCAAAATAATTTTCGCATTACACACGAGTTTTGTGGGGAAGCCAAAAACACCTACATATTTACCTGGAAAACTGAACATTGCACGCGACCCCGTAAATAACACATAATGGCTGTACCTACAAACGCGGTCATTCTTTTTTTTAATTGTTACTTATATCATGCAAACTGAAATTGTGTTTGAAATATTAATAAAAAAAAAACAATAAAAGTGTGTGTGTACTTTTGTACGCACGTAAAAGTTATACTTCTTTGACGTAATAATAGAAAAAAACTAAAACGTTGACAGCTTACTTCAGGGTATCGTTATTTCGTGACGGTTGCGCACGTTTCTTAAAAATTTACTTTCATCATTTTTCCCTAACGCGCCAAAAGAAGTAAAACTACAGAAATGAATGTAAATTATTACTTATAGACTTTTCTGTTAAGGAATTCGAAAACAAGAGAGACATCTCTAAAGGAAAATATTAAGTTTCAACTCGAGAAATAACCCGACTAAAGCGAGTGGCTGCAGTTTTTTTTTTTTCAAATCCTTCCAACTAATTATTTTCTTGCTTTTCTAATTTCCTTTAGGTATAGATTTAACCTTTACATGTAATTAGCCAGGTGGAAGTCATAAAATAATTTAGCACCTTGCAATATATGTATGCCCTAAATATATATAAAACACGCTTTCGGCTTTTCCAAAATGTTCAAATATGACTGCAACTTTTCGAAATTCCTCTTTCAATAAAAAAATTTAAAACAAAAACTAAGTCGGTATATTTATAATCAATATTTTTGTTTTCATTTATTAACATGATATTATTGTTCCCGTTTACGTGAATTTTGTTCCATGAAAGACATCCATTTACGTCCATGAGGATATCTTAAAATCGCTCCGTATGTATATAAAAAAAATTGACCGGGAGAGGACCCGTGACCGGTGACCCGATTTCTCGGTTGAAGCGATCGAGCCGTGTTTGAAGTTATCCCGGGAATCAAGTCTTATCTAATCCCGTGACACGCGGATTGGTCGATGCTTTATAGTTTTACACACTAGCTGTGACATATATTCTTCAGTTTGTACTTTTTTTAGTACTAAGATAAAGTGACTAAGACAAAAAAAAGCATCCGTTGTAATTTGAAAGTAGATGGAACGAAAAAACGACATTATAAAGAGACAACATCTATTTGATTTAACGTACGAGAAAATGAGATATAATACATTATTGTTATAATTATCAAAATAATATTGTATATGAGTCGACTAGTGACATCTAGATTGTTCAATAATGAACTTATCTTACATACCATAATTAATATTGTCTATATACATGTCATTATGTTCTAGAAAATATATTCACTGTCTGCTTCCAACTGCATAAGAAAAGTCGTTTCATTTTAGGTTATGGGCCCAGACTCAAAAAATATTTGTTTAATCGCGTAAATTATTGTCAGAATTATCAGTTTGATGGGCAATAGTTTAACAGAGTTGCGATTAGAATATTAGTGAGTGTGACTTAGGGGTTGGACAGTTTTCTTCTAGACAGTCGTCCGCCATGGCTAGTACCTCAAGTTATTTGGTTAGCGTGCCTAAGTTAAAGGGTCGAGAAAATTACAGCGACTGGTGTTTTGCAGCAGAGAATTTTCTCGTGTTAGAAGGTATGGTCAATTGTATCAAACCAGAGGATGGAAAAGTTCCAGAACCTTCAGATGATGCTAAAACAAAAGCAAAACTGATTTTGACCATAGACCCGTCTATCTACGTACACATTAAAAATGTTAGTACAGCGAAAGAGTTGTGGGAAAAATTAAGAGCTCTATTCGACGATTCCGGGTTTACACGAAGGATAAGCCTACTAAGAAACCTAATATCTATTAGACTTGAAAGCTGCACTTCGATGACGTCGTATGTAACACAGATTGTTGAAGCGGGACAGAAACTAGCAGGAACAGGTTTCAGTATTAATGATGAATGGATTGGTTCGATCATGCTTGCGGGTTTATCTGAGAAATATATGCCCATGATTATGGCCATCGAACATTCAGGTATTAAAATTACGACAGATGTCATTTAATCAAAATTGATTGACATGGAACCAGAAAGTACAGAATCTAGTAATGCACTGGCATGTTTTCGCTATCAAAAAGGTAAAAAGTCCATAGTTAATAAAGATAATACCTTGAACTCTCAAAAAATGATAAATGTCAAGGAAAAAAGAAATGTGAAATGTTTTCAATGTAAACAATACGGTCACTATCGTAACCAATGTCAAAATACAGATGCAAAGAATATGCAAGAAAAATTTAAAAATAATTCTACTAATGCTTTTAGTGCTATATTTTGTAATGGAACATTTTGTAAAAATGATTGGTATATCGATTCAGGCGCTAGTTCACATTTGACGGCGAATGAGGATTGGATGATGAATGCTTGTTACTCTAATTACACAAAAGAAATTATGGTTGCCGATCAGAATAAAGTGCCCGTTTTGTGTAGTGGAAATGTAAAAATCACCACTACAACTGGAAACAATGAATTCGTGGTTAGAGTTGAAAATGTTTTATGTGTTCCAACTTTGTCTACGAACCTGTTGTCAGTAAGTCAGTTAATTAAACAAGGAAACAGAGTGTTCTTTACTACAGATGGGTGTAAAATCCTTAACAAGAAAAATATATTAGTGGCTACTGCAACACTTGTAAATGGAGTATACAAATTGAATACGCCGACGTATTTCATAGGTGCAGTAGTGGAGTCTCCAGCATTGTGGCATCGGAGATTAGGACACGTGAACAGTCGTTACATGAATAATATGCAGAATGCTGTAGAGGGAATTATTTTGGATAAAAAAGCTGATATCAGTAAAATGAATTGTGTAGTATGCTGTGAGGGCAAGCAAAACAGATTGCCGTTTCCTCATGATGGTAACAGAAGCACAGAGCTATTACATACAATTCATAGTGATATATGCGGGCCGATGGAGAATGTGTCTCTCGGTGGATCCAGATATTTTGTTTTATTTATTGATGACTACAGTCGCATGACTTATGTATATTTTATGAAAAATAAAAATGAAGTTCTTCGGTGCTTTAAAGATTATAAAGTGAAAGTTGAGAATTTAACATCAAAGAGAATAAAATACCTACGAAGTGATAATGGTACAGAGTATTGTAATAAAGACTTTGATAATTATTTAAGGGTAGCGGGAATTATTCACCAGAGGTCAAATCCTTATACTCCTGAACAAAATGGGCTGAGTGAGCGTATGAACAGAACTATCGTAGAGAAGGCCAGATGTCTCTTGTTTGAAACTAAATTAGAAAAGAAATTTTGGGCTGAAGCGGTAAACACTGCGGTTTACTTACAGAATCGAATCGTAAGTGATGGATTAAATGGGCATACGCCATATGAGTTGTGGACTAATAAAAAAAACCAAATTTAAGTTACATCCGAATATTTGGTAGTACAGTTATGAAGTATAACCCCAAAGAAAAAAAACAGAAATTAGACAAGAAGCCAGAAAAATGTATTTTGGTAGGTTATTCTGAGGATGTTAAAGGATACAGAATATATAACCCAGCAACACAGATAATCACAACCAGTCGAGATGTCATTATCATTGAAGAAGACTTATCAGGCCATGATAGTGTGATTATTGAGACTAATAATAAGCCAGAGTTGTGTCTAGATCCAGTGGGAGATGTTATAGGTGATAATAGTGGACTAAGTGATTCCTTTGATTCTATAGAGAATGACGACCCAAATGATAAAACTTATGTACCAGATGAGGGATTAACAACATCTGAGAATAATTTAGAAAATATTAAGTTTTTACCACCAAGAGAAAGAAGAAAGCCAGATAGATATGGATTTATGTGCACTGAAAATAATAAAAGTGTAATTAAAGTTATAACAATAGAAGAAGCTTTACAAGGGGCAGAGAAAGAACACTGGATACGAGCCGTGAATGAAGAACTACAAAGTTTTGAAGACAATGGAAGTAAAAATATAGAAGGTTTGGTAGATGCTGATTGGGCTAATGATGTTAATGATAGCAGGTCATATACAGGTTTTTGTTTCAAGTTATCGGGATCTGTAATATCTTGTAATTATAGTAAACAAAAATGTATTGGGCTTTCAAGTAAAGAGGCCGAATATGTAGCGATTTCAGAGGCCTGAAAATAAGCAGTTTATTTAAGAAACTTACAATTTGAAGTCACTAGTAATATAAATAAAAATTACTTTGTTTAATGATGATGCAAGGTGTTAGCAAGTTATTAGTAAATCCTATTTTTTCATAATAAGACAAAGCATATTGAAGTTAAATATCATTATTGTATAGATATGAAAACAATAATATTATTAACGTTAAATATTTATGTACATCTGATATGCCAGCTAATATATTAACTAAAAGCTTAAGTTTAGTGATACATTACAAGTTTATGATGGTATTGTTAATGTCTTATAATATGTGTGCAGATGGAAGAGATTATTTTGAGTGGGAGTGTTATAATTATCAAAATAATATTGTATATGAGTCGACTAGTGACATCTAGATTGTTCAATAATGAACTTATCTTACATACCATAATTAATATTGTCTATGTACATGTCATTATGTTCTAGAAAATATATTCACTGTCTGCTTCCAACTGCATAAGAAAAGTCGTTTCATTTTAATTATACAGTGTCTCTTATATTCGTGGTCTTTCGTAGCCTATCCAAGTCTCCGCTTGTTTACCGAGAGGCCCACGTCAAACGTTGGAAATAACGAATGCGAACAGGGTGTGTGTGTAAAATATGTAATTATCTCCTTAAAACCGCCATATAGTGAGTATCTAGTATGTATAGATTTCATTTATGAAAGATTTTACTTCTACCCCAGTGTGAACTATACACATGTATTTTTGTTTTTATAGAAGCACAGAGAAATACAAAAACAATCTACAATATATCGCCAGTATGTTCTATTATGCTGACCCACTCAAATATATTATTTAAAGGAAATAGTATTTGTAAAAAGAAATGGGGCACCAGCACGGACAGCGGGTAGGATGCAAGCTAACACAAAATCAAATCAAAACAGCGTTTAGCATACGTTCTGGACAAATACTGATTTGGATGCTTAACGAAGGAGGTGAATTCGCCTAACTGAGAGTATACGAGTTTGTTTAGGATACTCAGCAACTGTCATTAGAATGTAGAGAGTAAACATTTTATAGTTTTTACTTTAAGGTTTTATTTTTTAGAAATAAGTTTGAAACATTTGAAAATTACTTTAATGATTGGAATATAATTTTCAGACTAATGTAGCAGTAAAACTAACGGAAGGTTTATTGTTACATTTGTAAGAGGTTAATCAATAATTGTAAAACGTTTACTAAGCTTAACTAGCTTTAAATTCACAAACGCCTTCTTCGGGCTTAAACTGAATAAAGAATTTTTTATATTGATTTGATTGTAAAATAAATATTAAAACTAAACTTTTCAACAAAAACTAAAAAGCACCAATATAAAAGTAGGACCTCGTACAGTTTATTATCAACTCCATATCATTTCGACATGTGACAAAACTATACAGATTACAATCTATTTATTAGTTTATTTATTATAACATACACATAGGGAACTTAACCGGTATACATTATGGATTACAAACAGTAAAAATATAAATTAGAAATGGTACACAATTTTAAGCTGGATTATAAACCAATCAAATGTATGCACAAAAAGTTCCATATGGCAGCAGTTATAATATATAAAATTGTAAATTCGAATTGTAAATAAAATGTTTACCGAATAGTAATTAAAAAGTTTTAAACATTAAAATAAATCCATGTATTTCTTAATAATATATCTCTAAACCTAAACAAATTTAAATGAAATATGTCAATAGTAGACTCTTCATTAGAAGCGTTAATGATGAGACGCTGTTGTACAGGCGATATATGTTATATGTTGGATTATTAAAAGAAATGTTGCTTCTATAAAAGGCATATGGAATTATCTTTGATTAACTTAATTATCGAATATTAATATTAAAGTTTAACATGCTTAATAATTGAGGACAATCTATAGTCGAGTGAATGAATGAATGAATGAAGAAATGAATGAATTATGTAAATATGTACATTAGCTCACTTGGTTGTCTTCTGAAAGAAAGAGAGATTTTAAAATGCTTAGTACGTGCTAGGTAGTTTGGAAACAATTATCGTGTACTCGTAATTTGAAGTTGTTATAAAAAAAACAGTTCAAAGAGATTAACATAGGTTCCGTAACTATAATTTTAAATCACAGTAATTCAATTTTTAAACTCAAAAAGACAATCCAAATGTCTCTAAAAGAGTTGTAACATACAACAAAATTTGGAAGACAATAAAAATACTTTACAAACAGTGCTTCTAACGTCGGCCATATTTGTTTATACATTTTTTTACTGGCTCAATGACACACGCTTTACGCATTTACCTAATCACTTTTAAATAACTCTATTCGAAAACAATACACAGTATATAGATATAAATAGAACATATTTAAAATAAAACTATTTACCAGTTCGCTGTAGTCCGTTGAAGGCGCTGCACGTGTCTTGGCCGGTCGCTAGTAACTACGGTACTCGTAAATCGATTACACGAGGGTTCAACGATTCCTTATCTATCTATTTTACCTGTTACTATTTATAAGAACCTACAGCCTGCCTGCTTGAACGTTTTCTTTTATACATATAAACAAAATTAAAATGTCTGTTTGTTATATCAAAATAAAAGCTTTTTACTAAATAGTATACATATTAATGTGTTTACGGAATTTTTGAAATTGCTGTCTAGGGGTTAAGTGTCGAGCTCCATTAGCTATCATGTGCATTGTATGTGGGATGCAAGCTGAAATTAGGCTAAATTAAAACAGCTTTAAGGTTTCGTTCTGGGCATTTTGCATTTAACAGATATGGGTACATTGTGAGGAGAGTAAACTCATCCAACTGTGAAGGTTGTGGAAAAATTAAGACGCTCAGCATCTGTTGGCGGAATGTACCAGAAATGCGGGGCCTAAAATCTGTTTGGTTTTCGCCTTGGGGTTATGTTATTTAAATATAGGCATGTCCCATGGTGTACTAGCAAAAACGACGTTCGATTCTGCTAGTATGGAATGGAACTTTATTATTACTATTAGTAAGCTAAGAGATAATTTCATTTAGTTGTTTTTAATTATTATTATTGTAAGTTATATTTTGGATATGCTCCGATAGGGCTGGCATGTGTAAAAGCCCTGTGCAAATAAATGGAGTATTAAAAAACATAGGTAGTTTACTAAGTACGCTTTCGACTTTCATCACTGTTAAAACTATAAGCGGGTAGTGTATCCGTTGCGTGTTATTTCCGATAATCCACGGTGTGGTAGTTACTAAAAAGTGTATGGCCCCGTGTCGCTGACGCGTGTGAATCCAACGCATTTGCACGGCTTCAATCAATAACAAATTATCTCTAACCACAGATTACAATAACTGCTTTAACTGTTTAGTTTACGTGTAGCGGATTTTTTTTAAATTACCATTTAATTTTCAGTCCAAAAGCGGTTACGTGGTTTAAGTAACCAAGAAACAGAATATTTGATGATTAACAAACGACGCATGATTCGTGACAGTTATTGATTGTTATCGTATTTGGTTTGCATTGTTAATTCTTTCTCCTTTATCAATTGTATGTTTTCCAGTTAATTAGGTATGTTACCTACGATAAAAAAATATATAGATCGGTTTTATGGCTCTCGAACCAACCAACGAACAGGCAGACAGACGTTGACTTTAATATAATGTAAGGATTATGCTAAACTACCCATAATAATAATAAAAACTAAACGCAGCACCAATCAAATGAAATAATCAACGTTGTAAGGTAAACGATCGACAAACAATCATAACTGCCTGCCATAAAGGAAGAAGTCAAATACCTGGGAGTCACTATAGATCGAAACCTGACTTTTTCAAGTCATGTAGGAGATGTGATTACGCGGACAAGAGCGGCGAGGAGAATGCTGCATCCAGTGCTCACCTCAAGGCTACCCTTGAGAACGAGGCTTGGTTTATACAAAACCTATTTGAGGTCACGATTTACCTATGCCGCCCCTGCATGGTTCAGTCGCTTATCGGAAACGAACAAGAAACGGCTTAGAGCCCAACAGACCATCTCGCTTCTCATGATCACGGGGGCACCGCGATACGTTAGCAACCACGTAATTGCGCGTGACTTACGTCTAGAGAGCCTGGATGCGTTCATAAGCAGCCTTGCCACCAACATGTTCCGCAGAGCGGACACGTCGGCGCACGTTCACCTCCAAAACATCGCGCCGTTGCACGCTAGACCTCCCGACAGACGGAGAGGAAGAGGTGAATACTTGTCGTTAATACATAGGCCTCAGGCGCGCGATCTCATACGCCGGTTCTCGCCTACCTGAGTAGGTAGTTGAAGGAGGACCATGTCTATGACCCGTATAGATCGGGTGCATCTCCCTGACCCCTCAGAGTCCGATCGATAGCAGGATTAGCTCCCAGGAACTCAAGATTACTCCACGAGGGACGCACCTTGTGTGCCTCACCCAGTAGACTTGTCCGTAGTAGCGGACAAAGGAGAGGCCACCGTCGAAGGGAATAGCCCTGATGCGGTTTCCCCGTGTCCCCTATTAGTTCGTAGACTAGTCAGTAAGTGTAGTATGTTTAGTTTTTCAACTGTCCTTTTTTTCTAATTTTATTATAATTTGTAAATTGTGTAATCTGCCAATTTCAATATTTTATAAAATAAAAAAAAATGCTTAGGGAGACACACGCTGCACTGCTGTTGGATTGCTAGAGCTAAACAAAGGGAACGCACGAGAAGATTGCTCATCAACTGCCTACCATACTTCTACAGACACGCGTGTATATGAAAACATGCCTGCCTGATTACAATAATTTAAAGAAAACCGTCCATAACGCTGATACTATAATAGGGTTTATTTTCGTTTGTCAGTAACTGTATTGGCAAAGTTTTACCAGTGTCGCGTCGCGTGCATTTCCTTTACAGACGGCAAATATAAGGGGTGAAAGAGGGAGAGAGGGTAAGTATTTTTATGACCAGCAGTTTTATAAAGTTTTATTACAATGCAACATTAAATGGATTGTTTTATTGCTTAACGACTGTGAAAATTTATACTATGATATCATCTGATTTCTATCTGGACTATGAGTAACGGCAGAGTGACTGAACTGCCGTAACCTATGTCCAGTCACTACTGTCCTCCCTACGATGTTTTTGCACATCCAGATACATCGCCACACTCGGGAAAACGAACGTCTAAACCCTATGTTAAATGTTGTGACATACAACTATTCAACACCTCGCATATGGTAGTCACGGTCAAGGGAATTGCCCAGGCCTACTGCTACTCCCAGCTTATTAAATAAACTACAGAAAGGTCACGACGAAACCATGTTATTTTGCTTTTAATGTGCCTTGTAATGTTCACCTAGGTGGCTATCACCATATCCTACTTCTCTTACCCTTTCTTCCTTATTTCGTTCCTTGAATAAAAACAAATATAGCAAAGGGAGCAGATCTGCTATCTGGAGGCAGCCGGCAAATGATGTCTGATTTATTAAGATCGCCCCGACTCAACATTAGGCCGTACCAGCCGCTAAGACTACGCGGAGCATGCTAGCTCGATCCCGCATCACTCCGTAATGGGGGCAGATGGCACCGTGGGATTTTAACGAGTATTAATCGATTCATTAAAACAAAAAAGCTTTGACTCAATTAGGGCCACAAGAAGGCGCTTATGAATGACAATAAACTACCACCGGTTCGGAAAACACCCCAATCAAAAAGAGCCGGAAAGAAACTCAACCTGGAGTATACAGAAACGGATGTAAAAAAATTACAAAATTATTTATACATAGATAGGTATAATTTCCCGACACTACTACCATTCGACTACTGATCCATCCTATAATAATATTTGGACACTTAAACATGCTTGACAGTGTTTAAACTTGGACAGTCAGGTAAATCAGAAATGTACTAAGGGCGAGTCCTTCCAGTTATAATAAAGGATCTTTATTAAAAACATAGACGTAGGTATAAAAGGGTTTATATAAATTTCTAAACTGACTTCTAAAGACAGAGTTCGACCCGTTACTGTGGTAATGCGTGGTGTTAAACACACATTTCTGGCCAAAACATATCATCCTCCATTACAACTGGTTAGGAATAAAAAAGATGCAGTAGTAATGTTTCTGTAGTTCTTCTGAAATGATTTAGGTAAATTAAAAAAAAAATCATTATGGTATAATGACATTTCAGGTGTTAACTCGTTCATATCGATAATTTGATATTAACAAATACCAACAGGAAATAAACTAATTCTAACCTTTTATTAATTTACCTGTAACCTGACAGATAATAAAAAATCATAGCTAAAGTACTTACGATCTAAACTATGATCACACTCAAGTCCAATCGTAAAATGTGATGTCATATTTACCTGTAACAATGAAGTAATCGTGTCATTATTATACCATTTAACTAAGTTAGGTAAACTATAAATAAATAATCTAATACAATTAACAGTTGTATAGGCGTCTTCGAACCTACATCCATTAACGCGGAATCCGACGAACAGAGACACCATTACTTCTAACTCCTCAAACTGTTTTTTTATATTATTTCGCGTACTGAATATAAGCTTTTTAGACATATTTTTTTTTATATTTCAAATCTACAAACAGCGATCTCTAATAATGGTGGTTAGTAGTTTCCACGTACTTTTGTGAAATCTCATAATTTACGCTTTGCGTCATTATTTCTAATGCAATTCACTTGTAGGTTTATAGCAATAAATTGAAATTATTAAATATATGAGTGAAAAGTCGCGGGCAAATCTTATATATCAGCTAACGTAAATCACTGAATAAAAATATTGTTTCCACTCATATTTACTTTTACTCATAAATTACAAAAATACCAACAAAATATCGTATCAAAAGATGTAGTTTAAGAATGGCTTGATATGCTATGAATCAAATTATTATCAGAAACTTATGAATCAGTATTATTATCGAATAATGTTACATTAATAATGATCGTTAGAAAGCGTCGCTTGTCCTTTTGCGATAAGAGGTCAACTCTGATTGGGGTCAACGATCCGCTATCGACTCGGATACTAGAACTTGACACACAAGTAAGATAAACCAGCCGAACCGCTTTACGGTATTTAATGCGGGAAAAACTTGGCCCCATGTACACCATAGTTTTACTATACCACTATAAAAACCAGATTCCCAATAGATTTCAGTAACAAAAATCAATAAGCTTATAATTTACGATCAGAAGTAGCATTTATACGTTCGCACACGCCGTTTTTTTTTTTGTGGTCAATTTGTTCCATATATTAGAACAATAAAGACGTCAAAACTACTACAACAAGACCAAGGAGGACTATTACTGATTCCCGAACAATTCAATTCAATAGAAATACCATATTTAACTCGCTCCCCAAACGATTCGCGTACTAACAATTTTAATCTGGAATTTTTCGTCTTTGACATTTTTTTTTCTAACTGGCTACACTAAGATAAACAACCATAATAGATAAACAGGCCTGCGCCTAACCTAACGCAATATAAAACATATAAAAACAAACGTGAATTAACTAGCAAGCAACGCTATCTCCTTGTTGAGATTATTCACATAATGAACATTTACTATCAATCCTTGACGTAATTTTGACGCAGTACTTACGGGCAAACATACACTCTATAGACCACATTTTTCTAAACCTTATTTTGCTCACCGCCCACTTTGAGAAAATGTTTTTTTTCTATACTTTTAATTTGCTTACGCCCCCTCTTTGTTATCTCTCATTGCCCCCTTAATTTTGTCTGTTTTCCTAATTTAAAAAGTAGGCGTTACGCCCACGTTGAGAACCTAGGATCTACTCGACATATAGGCTAAGTTCTTTATGACTAGACCAAACGTCTGCCCGCTCTGACAACTTCGTAAGGAACGTACTTACATTCCACTTTAATTTCAATTTTCAGTTACATCTATTTACAGAGTATTAGAAAAATCTTCACTTTAGATTAGTAAAAGTGAAAACAAAACCACAATTTATAAACATTCAAGCTATTTTCGACAATTATCTCCAACGTTAATACCTGCATATCTCTACGAGCCCTGATAGCCCCCGATAACAGAACCAAGCCTAGCTGCGAACCATTCACGATGCATTATAAGTACTTATAATAATAGTTTATTGTATAAATGATACAAACTATTTGTTGTAATGACCTTCGGATTCAGCATCTGCAAGTATACCGAAATATAACCTCAGGAATAACTTACGACGAGTATGAAGGAAATTAATAGATTAAGAAAACTCAAAATTATTTTTTTTTTATATTACAACACTAGAACTGTATTATTGATAAATGCATATTATCAAAATCAATTATTTCAAAGGCATCCGGAACTATCAACGGTCTTAATATCGAAAGAAAATTTACAATCGAAAAACTGTATAAGCATGCAGTTAAAGGAAATAGTAGGTCATACGTGTGTAATTGATTTATTGGAAACGCCTGTTACGATTTGGATAACATTTTGTTTTTAGATAAAGTTAACTTTCTTTTCTTGAAGATAGAACAATTATAAATAACATTTTTAGACTGAGTTATCTAAGCAGATGTCATTGCTAATGATTTTTTTTGCAAACTGATATTTGTAATGAGTGAAACGGCGAAACTTTTGAGGTACTGCATGATGCATCCTTACTAACGATGATGATCAACCCTGGACACGGGTTAGGGAGATAAACATAACGTATAACATAAGCTCACGCCTGTTATCCCCGAAGGGTTAGGCAGAGATGAAATAGCAAACTACACCACCTACATTTCGCCGAGTTTAGTTCCGTCCCTTACGTGACAGGAGGCGAGCCTATCGCCATATCGGGCACAAATTCCATACTCCAGGATGATACTGAGTAGAAAAACCCAATATCACTTGGACCCGACCCGGGGATCGAACCCGAGGCCTCAGAACGAAAGTCGTACCGTAATACAACTACGCTACCGAGGCAGTTAGGGAGATACCCTAAAAAAATACACACACACACACGTACATGCACACACACACATACATACATACATACACACATGTAAACATAGTCTTATAATTAGTATTTAAATAATGATGAATTCAATTTTGCCTCTTTATTTCATGTATCGGTTTAGTTTATATGTCTATTTTATACGAGCTGTGTATTTTTAATGTAAATAAATAAATAATACCAAAACTTGGCAAGGTACCCGATGCAGTCACATCTAGACATCTTTCACAAATCATCGCACAACCTAACGTCTAGAGAGCGTCTTATTCTGCCTTTTAGAAAGCTTATTCTCCATCTAAGAACTCTACTATTGACTCGTATGTCTAAGTCTATGTCGTTTCTTCTATCTACTATAGATAACTTTAGGTATCTGACCGTTACATTACGGACATACATCTTTCTAGCATATGACAAACTAGAGCTATCAACGCGTCTTCGATCCCAAATAACAATACGTATACACATTCTACGGTTACCATCTTAAATCATCAGTTAAGATGAGAGTTCGAATAAACCACAATACACTAACCACGTTAAAAGGCCATACAAATGGGTTCATATACGTGTCCATTCAGAACTAACTGCGCAATCAATGGAACAAAGCGACCCCTGTGATCGTCTCATGATTTCTTTGAAAATGTTAGAATCAACCGTACCCTTGTTCAGATCCCCTAATCTTTAGTCCCAGTTTCGGGGTCAGTCAACGGTGAAACAGATACTTCGAGTCCTTTCATGGTAGTGTATAATCTTAATGTATTCTCTAATCACGAATTCTTTGTAAGACTAATGAATGTTGGTCGCCATCTTTTATCTATACCACTCATAGGTAAATTTTCGCATTAGTAATTGTGTTTTAAGAAATTTTTCCGGTTGCTTTAAGGTATAAAATAGCAAGAAGTTCGAAATAAAATAATCCAAGATGGAAAATAAACTAATTTAAAAAAGATAAAATTAAAGAAAATATAATAATAGATGAGTAATAACATGACAAATAACGTCCTTCGAGCGGTTAATATGATGATCTTAGATGATTTTTTTTTTTGACCTAGCTAATGCTATTGACCGGAAGGGCCTTTACAGCTTCACCGAACTTTGGGGGCGAGTGCTGAAGGCACTCACCCGCAAAAGGTGACTAGCACAAGGGCTACCAAAATGGTACGAACCTCGGCTTGGCCGTCACCTGAGTATTCAAACTCACTCACGAGTTGTGTCCTAGGTGTTTCCTACATTTTTTATTAATATTAAAAAAAGGTTCCTTACAGGACCTATGTACCTGCGTGTTATGTGCAGGAGTGTGTATGTAGTGTTGTGCGTGTAATGCTCAATGCATGGGCAGTGTCACTGTATCGCGCTGGCGGCGACGTCAAGAGCCTCCCCAGTTGGGGAACAAAGCACGTCTTGGGTCGCCGCCTGAGTGATCTTAGATGATTGATGACACAATGATTTGAATGAGGTCACACGTGTTCTCTATAGGGTCGTGTATGTATATCGACAACTCTTATTTTCCACATCTGCTCGTTATATTCGGATTTCTTCGTTAAAACGTGATTACGATGCATAAATTTACCATATTTGTTCATTCTATAACTGTGTCGGTAAATATCAAAATCGATAAAATCCAATTTGGGTGAACCATTTCAACAGTGGTAAAATTAATTATTTTGCCATAGTCATTTAAGTTTAAAGTTTGATTTTATATCAAATTCATTACCTAGTCAAATCAATCGTTTAATTTATTTTCTGGTTACTACAGCGTTGCCTTCGAATGGCAGAAGTATTACATGTTTGAAAAGGAACAACACAGCCCATTTCCTATTTGATGGGCAATCACTATATTGTATTTAAACTTAATAGTTTTTAAATTGTGAATTAACTTACGTGATTCTTATCAATAAAATGAACACATTGATAAAAAAAACAATAGAGGTAATACCTAGAAAATACGGTACTTCATTCGAAACATGTTTAGGAATTAACTTTTAACAGCAGAACTTTTAGGAAATGATAAGGACTTCACTCTTAGATTAATTTATAAATATACTATTATATACAGGAGTCCCATGAGATGAATGGGAGAAATATCTGGAAATATTTTGTTCTGTTTTTGACTTTTTTCATTAGGTAATCGATAGATTTAATTTTAATTTAACACGTGCATTAGTTAAATACGTAAATATCATTTAAACTAGTACTTGTAAACAAAAAAACTAAAGCATTTACGGCAAAAACTTTAAATAATCCTACATAATAATAACTTTAAAAAATTTCAACGACCGGTTGCGCCCCAGCATATATGCTGCATATAACCCGATCAAATTCAAAATACCTTCGTATGACCTTAACCGACCGGTTGTGATACGCAATACGGTCGCGTAATAACGGTGACCGCTGCGATGACATCATATATGAACTATTACACAAATTTAAATAGAACTGGTATTCGAGGTAATGTTTTAAATAAACTTTACTGACGATAACACAATTTAAAATTGAATCCTTACATTCACCATTAATTTGTAGCAACCCTGGTTATAATCGCGTCCGATATTGGCAATATGCCAGAAGAAGGTGACACAGTAAACAGTGGTATTAAACTTTAATATTTTTTAGTTGTCATATAGTTGCTTAAATGTTAGTTAGAGGTTAGTTGATGGTTAAGTAAAATGTCTTGTTGTACGACGAAAGAATTTATTACACGAACACGAACTTTGTTTTACAAAAAAATTACGCGTTTGTGTTACAATTTTGTTCATAAAGTCTTTGAAGTGAAGCTGCTGGTAAATCCAATATTTTATTCATACAGAGCAATGTTTCTGTGCGAGTCATGAGGAAATAAGAATAGTGTCTCACTTGCGTCGGTTTTCAGACAGGGTGTATATATTATATCCTTTTTTTCTGTAATTCTGTGTAGCTTAACCACTAAACTCAGTTTTCACCTTTGGATGCACGACTAAACACTTAACTGCAGCTTACCTTATTTAAAAGGTCTCTGAATTGAAATTCTGTCTTTTTACTGATCAAATATATCTGCCCGTAGTTTCACATAGTGTGACCCTAAGATATAAATGGCAAAAGTGTCTCAATTGATACTTGCTCGAATCGACTGCCCTTCTAATAAAGGCTAACCAGATAGCTATTAGAAAATGCCTCGATTACAATATTTTCCTCTACCCAAGCTGAGATTCATTGAAACTCACACTGACAGAACCAATGTTGATCAAACCGGTGTCAAAACAGTTACCATTAAGCCACCACCGCTTTGTTAACATCATGCATCAAAAATTTCGATCAGTCACTATGGATAACTATAAACAAAACTCACCCTTGATTTACAACAATAATACCAAACCCCTCGGAGAGTATATAACAAATGTAATGAAAGTATTAAGGACGGGGCGCGTAGCCTCGCCTGATGATATTTTAAAAACACATTCGAGAGAATGACATCACCGACTCGCGAAGACCGGTTTGTGCTGCAGGAGCGCTATAGCGAGCTACCCGTGCCTCGTTTAGTTACGTTCAACGAAGTCTGCGACGACAGTTTACTGCCTCTCCCCCACACTCCTCTTACGTTCAACTAATAAATTACCCGTCAAAAATTTTCGTACTTTCATTAATAATAGTAAAAAGTTTCTCACTCTGTAATCACGAACGTCAGAAATTATCCGAAAATTTCCATTAAAAACAAATAGAAATAGAAGTAAGAAAATAGGAGCATTTAAAGGTGTTTTTCACGTTACATAACTAGGTATATTTTTTTCGATTGATGAAGGCGTTACTTTGCGGAAATCCATCATAAAAATATGGTTGATTGTTTGGTTAGTATATAAAAAATTAACCATATTTTTGTCAAAAATTAACAAAAAAAAAAACGATTACCCGGTTCTTTAGGAAAAGAGATTTCGTAATTTATTTTCCTCTATCTATGTTTTAGTTAGAATGATGATCTTTTTAATGTTCCAGGAGCTGTGAGACAATTTTACTTATGCCATTATTTTGTAATAATAATATTTAGGTAAAGTACGAGTTTTAAATCATAACTATTTTCTGACACGAAACCCTAGTATACATGTTTATATATGAAACAAGTTATAACATTGAACGAATTTGACACAAGCCCGTTGCACATATTCTTCACATACGGTCAACTAAAACTTCATATTTACTATTAAAAGAGATAACAGATAATACAAGGGCGAGAACATAACTCTTTATACGCGAGCAAAGTCGCGGAATCAACTATTTAAATAAACTGACAAAAGTAAAGTCTGCCAAAAACATAAAAAATAACAAGAATGCGTGATAAAATGTCCTGCGGGATTAATAAAACAATGACCATGAATAAGCACGTTTTATACATTAGAAATCATTTTGAGAGAAATAATCAATCACAGTATAAATTTAGCGTGCGTTAAAAATATTTTATTGTATTTTAGTTATTTCCTAACTTCGTGTACCAATCATATTAATTATTTTACATAATACAGTAAAGCTCCTTCAAGGTTGGGAATAATATACGCAGCATTTGATAAATCACAATCCAAGACTCCCAAATGTAATTAAGCTATAGGTCCGAATGCAACGGTATTAAAATAAATCTTGAGTTGACACAATAACATACGTGATTTTCGCTAAATCTCATGTGCGTAAATGTAATCACAAACAGTTTTGAAATAGCACAGCCTCTAGAACTGTGTATTATTGGTACCAAACTTTATGCTTACAACAGCGGAAACCATCCAAAATCCAAATTCGAAGTACTAAAGTAAAACTAGCAAGTTTCATTCTAACGCGCTCATCGTTAATGTAATTCCGAACGCTATTTAATTTAACAGGTAAGTTATGCTCAGTTACTTAGATACTATTCGTTCACGCCGATCCTCGTCTCGCTGATTAGGTGTTGAAACAGGGTCGTGACTTTGATCCGTACAGATCGAGCTCATCTTCCTGTACCCTCTGAATCCAATCGACAGCTGGATTAACTACCAGGATAACTCGGAGATTACTCTCGAGGGACGCACTAATCTCCAAGAAGCAATAATATTTGTATAACAATTAAATGTTAGTTCATTGAACCGAAGCCTCAAGTAGTATATTCGCGTTGTCGCCCATCCGGTTTGTGAAACCGTTATACTAGACTAGTTCCTTAATCCTCTTACGCATTAAAACGAAAAATTTCACACCACCTCGAACATTGGCTTATAAATGAGTAGCCAATAATTAGCCTTAAAATACCCCTCTTTGCAATAATTCATAAATTACTAGAACATTGAATCTATATCAGTTTCAGTGCGATCATACGTTAGTTAACGCCTGGTTAACAAATGGTCCTTCGAGCCGAAAGTCATCTTTCTGATGATAATCGTGCAATCTTATAAAATGCGAGAATATAAACATAAAAAACTTTATTCTACATATTATGTTCTGAGAATGCGCTAATAAACGCTAAACACTACCATCGGTTTGGAAAACAACCCAGTCATGGAGAACAACCAACAAACTTGATATGGTTTATCTTTTTTTCGTATATTTTTATTTAAAACCATACAACTCGTAGTTACAAATTGTTTGTAGCGTATACACAAAGAGGGGTATCGTTTCCAAACAGCATCATAGCTTACATAAAGATCCAATCTAATCTTAACTCTATAATTTTGAAAGTTACTAAACCTAAGCACCGTGTGTTAATAAACCCGTTAATCCCATATGATAGTAATGGGTAACAATGAAGCTATAAAATTAAACCGTCAGTAACGCGAGCACACCGCGACTCGCCTTGACACTCTTGCCTTCATATAAATAACTTTATTCCCGAGATCTTTTCGACTTTACCGTGAACATCTTCCATCATTCGTTGATTTACAATTACATCTTTATAATTATCTTATATTAGATACTAGCACGGGTATATAGAAGCCTCTAATTAAAACATATATACAACGATTACCGTTTATCCATTAAAAAAAAAAAAAACAATTTTACCTCGTTATAGTATCTATAAGTACAGATATATTAGAAATATAGGCGGTTTTTGTTAGTTTTCAACTATTTCTATTATTTGTTATTAATAATTGTCAGCCATGTGTCATAAATATATATATATATATATATATATATATATATATATATATATATATATATATATATATATACATACACACATCGGTTTAAGTAGTATTTCAAGAGGACAATCTCATAAGTAATTTCATAATTTACCTACGCTAAAAATTACTAAAATAAACCTCAAATCAATACATGATTTCCAAAAAGAATCATTTTAAACGCTAAATTGTACTTGAATTATATACACACAAAGGATAAACAAACGTATATTTAAGAATAAAGACCACACATAATATCAAAGAAGAGATCGAATTACATTTTTACACGGAATAGGCTCAATGCTTTGACCAAAATGTCACCTGATGTTAAGTGATGATGTGGTCCAGGATGGTAAGCACACTAAGCCTAGAGGTACTGGATCTCAAGTGATGCTGCCGGAACACATCGCCGGTATTTGGCGACAGGTTTTCGAACTTGAGGGTGGTAGCTACCCAAGCGGGCATCATTAGAAAATGCCCTACCGCCATGCTATTGTTTCCTCACGATGTTTTCCTTCACCGGTAGCTCAGACCGATTTTATAGTCGGATAGGTGAGAATCGAACCCGCGTTGATTGACGCGGAATCCGGCCGCACTACCTGCTGCGCCATCATCGCTTATTGGGATTATCATAATTATAAAGTCGCATAGGTGCACACTCTTTATCAGTCCCGACCAATGGTCGTACATAGCATGTCTGGTCTGTCCCACGACATCCTGAAGATAGAATTTATGCCTTTTTACAAATTATTGCGTAAAAATCGTCAACACTCTTACAGCAAACAACACTACATTACCGATGCAGCATCAATAATACCCTGAAGATATTATTAAATTGTACAAACAAAGAAATATAAACAGGCAGAGCTTGTGAGATTTCTGGATTACACTGTTGCTGCTAGAGAAACATTGATAGTAAGATTTAAATAGCCTTATATTCACACTCGGTGTGCAACGAGTCTACCTGCGAAGCTACACATATTTCTGGCCTGAGCTTACCTTGTCAGCTTTCATATTTTCTGTGACATAATAGTTGAGATATTATATCTATATATATATTAGATCATCATTGACCGTGGTTAATGCTTCGACGCTAAAAGATTAAAAACAGGCGTATATTCGAACCGCAATTTAATGTGAAAACCAGCAAACCTCAAGCCATTATTCATAGCTGTAATTTTTATTATCGTCGACAATTACCGGAATTAAGAAGGCTAAGTATTGTGCACAAGCCGAGTAATGCAGACGCTCGTAAAACACAGTATGCACTTAAATGCACTCTCCTCACTGAGTCTGGGTGACTCAGTCACAGTGAGGTAATCAGCTGAGGTCGGACACGCACCAATGTTTATGTTTAGAGGTGACGCGACGTCCAATGGAGTTTATTTAGGCCTTGTAACATTTTATAAATAGATATTATAATATGATCACTATTCTTAAATTATTCATAACAAGATCGTGAACAAGTTTTTTTGAAATATATTCACTAAGATAGAATGATTTCACTGCATTTATCATTAAAGACGACTTCTGAGGAATGAGTGTACAACAAAATTGCTATCGAAATAACTATTCAGACGGAGTGCATAAGTATAATATGCCGAATACCTTCCCCTTAGGGTACAATTTAATATACAAAGCTAAAATTTAAAAAAGAGATTTCGAGGAACCGGTAAGAGAGGCCGAACTCTTACCGAATTAGAGACACACAATGCACCATTAGTTCTGTCTCGCTCCGACTAAGTGTTTATACGAGGAATAAATAGAATATAAGAAAAGAACAATATAAATAAATGTAAGTTAGACACTAAATATTTGTCCGACAGGACTGCAACCACCCCCACAACAAGTGTAAACGGTGAGTGTATCTAGACGCCGGAAACTTTGCAGGACGGTATGAAATGAAATTTAGATTCTCCTTATAATATCGTAGTATATTGATATCGTAATTAATCATCATTGTGAATTTACAGATTTAACCTGTAGGACAAAAGATGATATCGTGACACACTCGACGAGCTCGGCCGTAAAACCCACATCTTCATAGTTTATTTGCACTAGCATAGGCGGTTACAGCAAAATTGCAAATAAACAAGGAAACTAGATCTCTTTATTGTATTTATTGCGAATTGGTAATTGTCAATAATTTATGCTAATACTTGGTTTACAAGATTATCTTTTACAAACTTAATTGGAATTAAATACATACTGTAGGGACAGGTCAGGGTGCAGTAATCACACGTATATCGATCTGTTTGAAATGTATATTTGGCCATATATCATAAAACTCTATATGCTATTCGTGCCACGTCTCGATAATGACTGACTTAAATACCCGATGGGCGACTAATTTATATTGTAACGCATGCAATACCTGTTAATAATATTCTTAACAAACAAAATATGTAGACATTCTAAAATACGTCTTTAAAAATATAGACAATTCTTACATTGATTATTCATTAATTCTTACATTGCTTATCGATTAAATCCAAAATTAACTCCACTTCCGTTTATCTATTTTCCGGTTCCGGTTAAGAAATGTATACGTAAATTCTATTACAGTTTCATACTACTCTTATTATGCATATAAACAAAGTATACGAATAATTATCCTAACAATACCGATCTCAATTTATACAGATAAATACATTGCAGAATGAAAAGGAAAATAAGCGTTATAATAATATTACGTGACAGTATTAATATGCTAGCAACTTACTGTTAGACAACTTTTTATCTCCTAAGAAATTGCAGCATGCAGGTCTGACAAGCACATATTGTCCTAAGAAGAAACGAACAGTAGAGGATATCATCAAAATCCTTAGATATAATAACTTGTTTTGACGATTATATGGGAGGATTATTCTATCCTAACGTTAATAAGCTACTGGGGATCAATTCCGGCGACAAAAATTGAGAAAACCATTTAAATATCACGATTGCGAGGTATGAGCTATGAAACTATAGAAAGTTTTTTAAAAACCTTGTTACCTTGTACTTGATATTAAAAAGAACAGCTTCAGACAAGACCTCAAATCTTCAGAAGAATTTTAACAATTATTAACACAATAGGCCAATTTAGTAATTTTTGGTATCAACGCCGCCGCCACAAATAATGTAGAAACGCCCGTGGGCGAGACTGTCAGATTCACATCACTCATGTCTCCACAACTGCCCTTTGTTCCTTAGGCATTTGTTTCAATTCTCTTGACGCGGGAATTAGTCAAGCCGTTTGAGGAACATGAAACGGTGTGAAGTAAAAATAAATAAGTGAGTAATCACAAATTACTCTATTCATTTTAATATACTTATCTAATGGAGTTTGCTTGGAGTTTCACTGCGTGATCGAATCAGAAACCAACATAGCCCCAAGAATTGCTAAACTTAAGCGGAAGTGGGCTGGGCACTTTGCTTGCAGAACCGATGCCCGATGCGACCAACGGGTTCTCGAATGGCTACCACACACCGGAAGACGTAGCTGGATGCGGGTGGCGCAAGACCGGTTGTCGTGGAGATCTTTGGGGGAGACCTATGTCCAGGACGTCTTTCGGTTGAACGGATGGATCTAATAGACTACTTGGTAACATTGTTATGGTTAACTTAGTACAAACAATTTTTTGAGTAAAGGGTCTTTAATATATTTATATTTAAACTAACGAATTACCTGCAATTTGTTATTAAAGTGGAAAGTGCATGGGATTATCAAAGTTTATTAAAATTTAAGGCAAATTACTTTTAGAGCTTAATCATCAACTGTCAAAGTTGGAAAAATACTTACGGTTTCAAATTGCTATATGGCAATATTTTTTATATCTACCTTTCTCTAATTTTAATACAATTACATACGTATACTTTCCAGAAAGTACTACAGAGTTCAGGACCTTATCGTGTCTCGATAGTTCCGTCCTATAACTTTGTTATCATTATTAACTGTCATTAATTGGAAACCAATGACGATAAAGCTCTTATCGCTGAAGAGTGGATTTATGATACCTCATTTTCAAGAAGTGCCTACCTCATTGGTAAAATTACTTTTTCTACAATATCAATTAAAGTGGTGATGGATGCATGATAGTGTGAACACACTGTTGTGATGAACGTGGGTACGAATTCTACGGTAAGTCTTTTGGTAAAAAAAAAACTACAATAAAACCATAACATAGGTATTTTTTTTAAATACCACCTTTTTTTTTTTTTTTTTGACGGGGGGAAATGCATTTACGCACTACCCTTATCTATTGTATTTGAGGGATCATAGTCCCCCAATACAATAGATAAGGGGGGCACGGAGTGACGAGCTCCGCGCCAGTGTGGGACTCACCCGGGCGTGAAGCGCCCGGAAATACCCACTAAAACCCCCCGGGGCCGTCCGTCCGCTGCATTTGGGATGGGGGCGACACGGGGTTTTAAATAGCACCTAGCTAGCCTACCTTCCTACCATTAAAAACCTGTCGCAAAACACCGATCAACACCAGATGCGGTTGTGATAGCAGGAAAACATGGGATTAGGACTAATTTACATCAATTTCAATAGCGTACAATTCTAGAAGCCTGCACCCAATATTGGGCAGAAAAAGACTTAAGAAGGAAAAGCATTTATAGTTGAGTCAAAAATCAAAATTTATTTATTCAATTTAGGCCCTAAGAAGGCGCTTATGAACTTCTAAAACAATGCCACCAGTTCGGAAAACAACCCAGTCGAGAAGATGTGCCGGCAGGATCACTAAAGAGTAGAAAGAAAGCAACGTATAACCAATTTGATTTTTTATTTTTATTTCATTTTAACATTTTACCGCAAACTTACGTAATTTTAAATAACATGCTATGTATGTTTAGAAGATGAGAACCTAATACGTGATCAGGTATACTAAATTCTTTTAAATTTGTGTTTTTTACATTATTTCGAGAATATACTCCATTTTCCAAAATTTGTATTACAAACTAATTTATATCTACACTAGCTGTGCCCGCGATTTTCGAATATTATTAGGGTCCTGCGTAAAATAAAAGAAAACTCATGAAATTTTTAATAAAATCCGATTCAACGCACAGTTTCACTGGCAAATGTTTGAATTTGTGAGAAATAATTTTGTTTTATCTCATTACTGAAAAAAAATTGAGTAAAATGCTTAGAGTATAATTAATATAAATAGGGTATAATAATAATAATTAGGGTTCCGTATCAGAAAAATAAAACGTAGTTGAAGAAGGTATGAAATGCGGACGCAGACACGGTCACACAGCTAGTATATAATATATAGTAAAAGCCAGATAATATATCCTCTACGTAATTCGTACGAAATCTTGTCTACGTTCTTAAAAAAGAATCATGAAAATCGGTTCAGTGTTTCTCGAGTTATAAATCCACTAAGAGACGTCTTTTATATGTGATTTACCTTTTATAGTATAAGGGTTCTTACAATAAAGATACTGGCCCAATTTATTTAATACAATTAAGTACAGCTTTCAATATTTTGAAACCTACGCTCTAGTACGAAATTTGAACACAAAAACATTCTAGTAATTTATGAAACCAACGAAAATTTATTTATGTCTTTTAATTTAACGTGATTATCAAAAAAATCCAATGTCTCGGGATGTTTTGCTTCGTCGAAAACATAAAAAAAAACCGAATAAAATCGAAACGTCTCTGTACATTTGAACGTTTTATAGCTGCCGTAGTGGTATCATATCGGGACCCTGACATACTCACGTCACATCTTGCTAAACAACCTGTATCGAGTTGATTTATGAATACCACCGACATTATAATTGCCTCAATTCAACAGAGGGCTTTAAGGTTTCACAATATACTAGCTGTGTGTCCGCGGCTACGCCCGCGTTTTTTATATACTTCACTGCTTACCTAAACAAAATAATGAAGAAAAATGATGGTATTTTATTTTTATTAGGCGGAAAAATGTACATAAGAGTAAAACGTAAAAAAAATGAGAAAAGGTCGATGGAATCCAAAATATAAATAATATCCCATAACCATGTACGAAAAATCCCGCTTCGAATGATACTAGTCCCTTTCCGATACGTTCAGTTGTTTTGAGGTGATGGTGCCTCTAAGGACCCCCATTTTACTTTTATATTTATAGATAGATTACATAATTGAGTTTTCTTATATTTTACTTGTTTAACTAAAAACGTAAAAATGTATTTGCTTTGTCTAAAGAACCATAGGATTCCCGTTTGATATATTAAATTGTAAATAATAATTTCACCGTTTATTTGTATACTCAGCGCCAAGGTAAATAAGTAAACAAAATACCTGAATGCATTTGGTATTTTGCCAAAAAATCGAGTGCGTTATGCGGCAGATATGTTTTAATTCTATAAAACTAAAATTAAATTAGTATATACACTAACTTTTGGCGGTCTTAAATTTCTTAGCAGCATTATGGGTACGCCGACTTTAAATTTATTTTATGAGCTGGTAGTCTAGGAGCACTGAGGGATTCTAAAAATTCTACTGGGTAATTGGTAGATTCTTCATCTTTCATAACTCTGTTAATGGAGATATACTCTATATTATCCTCCGAAACAAAGCTCAAAACTTCAGCATTTATTGCTGTTGCTTGGTCGTTTCGTGGACTTAAAATAGCTCTTTCACAAAGCCATGAATTTTCGCAAGTTGGTATTTGCGTTGCGTTTCCATACACGGATGATATGAGGTCTCGCATTCATGAAACTTCGCAGCATAGGTTTGCGTTTAGAACAAATTTTGCTTGTTCCTGCGGATACACACCGTTACCGATCTCAAGTTACTATAGAGAAAATAAAGTAGCAATAGATACAACAATTTCATCTAATTTGTATCTGGTATGAATAAAACTGTAAGGCTGAGATTTTTTATTATAATTTGTTATGCTAGTGCTTGGATTAACTTGGTAGAGTCTGAAATTGTACCCATCCTGACCATGGAAATATATCAAAGGATACTGCAGGGCATCATATGCTCGGTGTGTTTCATAAATACGTTGTAAGCGATCATCATGAGTGCGCTGCACGATGTCACGTCTATCACATTCCTGATTGACTAATATTACTGCAACTTCGTCTGCAATGGGGACATTGTACTTTTCACGATGTTCTTCCGCAGGACGTCTATCAGCCTTATTTATAACTTTATAATTGTTATTTTGGCCTTGTAGGATGGAATTTATTGCGGCTTTGAAACTTCTGACATACGGATTTACTTGATGTAACATATTCTCAAGTTGAAATATAAAGTTGATGTTCAGCTGAGGAAAGTTTATGATGTCGTATATGGGCCTGTTCATTGTAATTTGATACAAAATAAATTTAAAGAAATTTTGGCTCATTTTGGAGAAGCAAAGATCCAATCAAGTGATAAATTGGCCCTGCACCTTAAAAGTTGGATGTGATATGTTTGACCCCAAAATATGTCATTTGGAATACACCATTATATAAACGGATATAGTCTAAAAATGTTTACACTGAGGATGCTCACTATTTAGTAAAACTTTTATAAAGGGGCTCATGATAAGTTTAAATGAGCACTTTGCCACCTGAATAGAATATTCCATATGGTTCTTTTCTCCTTTTTTCAGCATTACAAAACTGACAACATACCACCATACCTACTATAGATGCGAATTCAGAGTAATCAATTCTGGGCGAATACAAATAACCTGTTTTCTCTTTGGTAATCCATGAAAGGATATCAATTTCCGCTCCAGTTTCTGGGTCTTCTATCAAGCTTGATAACATTTTATTGAGTATATGCCGAAATCGATCGGCATTTAGTCGTGACTGACGTTGTTCTGCAGTTTCTTTCTTCTTATCGATCAGCTGTTAATCGAGATTCACGATCTAAGCTACTTTCCAGCTTTCTAGAGTGCAAAGTTCGTGCTTTTTGAGAGCTCAGGCGGGTTTCCCTATCAGTAAAGGTCTCAGACTCACGCGATATTGCATGAGCCTTGCGATCGGTGGACAAACGTGCTTCACGCTGTTCCCTGTTCATCCTAACTCAAGTGGCCATCATTCGAGAACGATGTGAACTCAATCGAGATTTTCGCTGAGCTGAAGTTTCTGTAATATGAAACCTGGCCTGACGTTACTGAAATGCAGTGAAGTAATGAGAACTAATCTCATCCTTATCCTTATCCTTATAAGAAGTAGTAATTAGTACTAACTCAGCGTTATTTAGTGAACACATACTCATCATAAACAAAAAAATTAAATACTTACAGATTATTACAGTTTAACTTTATTACAGTTTAATAACTATTAAGACGTAATAAACTAACCTATTAATTATCGAAAATAAAATAAATGCCTAATAGATACATTTATGTATTAATTAATCGCAAATTACTAAATTGTTTTTTAAACATACAAATTAAGAACTTGTATAAACTTGTATTTACAGTTTAACTAATAAGACGTGTTTACCTAATTTGAAAACTAATTATCCTATACTATATACATACAATATGTATTTACAAACCCTAAAATATAAATATATAAAATAAGCAAACAGTCAGTGTTATCGAATGCAACTGTTACGCCATGCGCCTCCGAAAGCGGCCCGGCTCTCGACGTGCTTTATCTATACATATATAAACAACCTACTTGCCAGTCTAACCTGAACCCTATTTCATATGAATGATGATATATGTCTGAGGTCAACTTAAATTGGAAAGTTAACATTTCCGAAACTGATCATTTTTAACTTCTATTTATTAACATATTATTATTAATATATGATCATACTTTTATATAGACCATTATGGAGTTTAGTAAAGTTTCATACAATGCATCTGAACAGAGAAAGAATTTAGATAGAATAAATGTTCAACGTGATTCTTTAAATTGGCATAACTTTTTTATTTATGTACCGATTGACATGAAACAAACACTAAATGTTAAGTGAAGCTTACTACAATATATTAGTGAAAACTGCATATAAATCGGATGAGACGTTTCTGAGATTAGCGTGCACAAACGCACAGACAAACAGACAAACAGACAAAAATTTTAAAAATCATAGTTTTGGGTCCTATTTGCGTTTATAAAGGTCCTAATAATATTTTTTCTCATATATCTTCCATGTGCAGACAGCGATCCGTTACATTTTTATTATATGTATAGATTTATCGTAAGAAAATAACAAAATAATACATCTACTACTCAAAAAAAGAATCACCGTACATCGGTTCAGTAGTTCTGACCGACTGACTGAAGAAAAAGAGATATAGACGTTAAGTTACAAATTAATTTGAATAATAGACATAAACTTCATAAAATTCACCATTATTATTTTTTTTTTATCTGGAACCCTAATTTTTTCTAAAAAAAAAATCAAGCACTTGGCCGTAAAACTGTGCATTGAATCGGATTTTATTTTAAATTTTTATGAGTTTTTTTTTTAACAAGGTGGCCCTAATTATTTTCGAAAATTAAAAGTACCCTAACTTACCCGGAGTAACTTCAGCTATCTACTAAAAAAAGTCCTGTCAAAATCGGTCCGGAGATTACTCATTACAAACAGACAGACAAACAAAAATGTTCAAAACTGTATTTTTGGTATAGGTTTAGTATATACATTCATGTCTATTTAGTTAAAAAAATATTTTGACATTACAACCAGACACTTTTATTTTATTTATTAGTATAGATAAAGGCAACATCTCTGTTTGCCCGTTATTTAGCTTGTAACTTGATAACCACTGATCCGATAATTCTTTATTAATGTTTTGTATGTACCAATTTTATTTAATTACCATACATAAGGGATCATCCATTAATTACGTAAAACTCAAGAGGCTGGGAAGATGATTCAGAAAAAAATACGGGACATCACAAGGGGTACCAGTCACATATTACGTGTATTTATTCTTTCATTGAACGTGCAATATGCGATACCAAAAACGCTGTTACCAGGTCACGATTTCCAATATTTTCCATAAGTAAATAAGATTATTTTATAGCATTTAAAGATAATAATCAGAAAATTTTCATAACACTCTGTCACGAGGAGGGAGCGGTGGTCAAAAATTTGCAAAAAAAAAAAAATCTTCTAATTAATAGACAATCCGAAAGACTTGCGGCGTCGGTGGCGCGGTGTCTGACAACATGCAAACAAACTTGATAATATTGTTATGATACATACATACATACATATCATCACGCCTTTCTCCCGTGGGGGTAGACAAAGATTACGTCCTTCCACTTGCTAACGATCTTGACACGCCTCTTTCGCTTCCTCTACTTTCATGAGCGCTTTCATACATGCTCGTCGGTTATGAGTACTTTTTACCTGGCCTGTTATTTATTTATTATTGTTATGATTAGCAATGCTTTACCGCTTCGTGTTTTGTTTGTGATATATGTACTTTTGTTTACATTCAAACAATTATATTATTGTTATATTTATTTGATCTAGGCGATCTATAGAACATTCTTCTTTAAACAACTTTGATATTTAATGGACACGATTACAAAAATAAAGTATTTATTTTTTATATTAACTTTACCTAAAAATTTGAACCGTGACATACAAATAAAAAAAAAACACCTAAAGCAACCAAAATGTATCTATTTTTATGTTCTCAATTATTTAATTGCATAGACTATAAATTGTTTGGTTTCGAATTCAACATTTGTTTCTCTTATTGTTTCGTTTGTAATTACCTTTATGTTTCAAAAGAACAAAAATTCAACAGTGTGCAACGCAAACGATAAACAGTACATTAAAAAATATAAAAATCACATGATTTTAATAAATAATGGAAACATTCTGGAGCCGTTAATGTTTTATTTATACCATGAAGTGGCAGAAACGCGCAGAGTAGAGCAGAGAGGTAAGGATGTTGTAAGAAAGGCATTGGATATGAATGTGTTATATGGGAAGGGAAAGACCAAAGAAAAGATGGATGGATTGTGTGAAAGATGTTTAGAAAGAGAGTGAATTCGACGACTGCAAATAGAGAGGAATGGAAGAGGAAGACATGTTGAAGAGGGTAGGGAGATGATGATGGAGAGGCAGAAACGTGGTTTTTATAACGCCCACGTTTCTTGGTAGGGCTGCAATCTAAAATTTGAATCATTGAAATAAACATAGAAAACATCCAGTTGACGATGGTGACACGATTATTTGGAATAATCGCAAAACTGTTGAGATAAACAATCAGTATAATGCCGTTTTAATCAGAGTTTCGATTCACACAATTATTGTAGAATTTAATTATTTTGTAAATTTATTATAGGACGCGGATCAAGCTGTCTTTAGTTTAGACTAAAGTACTCCTTATTTTACTCACCACCTACTTTGGGAATATGTTTTTTTTTTCTAGAGTCACCCCATCTTAATTTGTTTGCCTTTTTAGTTGTTTTTATTCAGCCTGCACCCCTTCTGTGCTATATAAATGCCTCCTGATTTTCTCTGAGTCTTCTACTTTCATAGGGGGCATTACCCCCCACGTTGAGAACCTAGGGTTTATTTTAAGTACACTTAAAATATTTCAATAAAATTAACAAGGTCCCGGGTCACGCCTGAGGAGTGTAAGGGGATTTAAAAAATCTTAATGATTCTTCTTCTATTTACTGCTGCAGATTTTTAGGAAACTGGCGGCCCCTTATGGAAATTCCCCTCTTTTTGAAGGAAACCTATGCCCAGCAGTGAACTCCTTTCGGTTTATTCAGTCATGTAACATGGACTAATGCTTAAACTAGTATCACTAGATAATGGCTTGGAAACCACACAACAGTGATCGTCCACATAACACCCAGGACCACGTGGTACTCGTGTCACCTAACACGAAACACTATTCCTAATATGATAATCTACTTTCCACTCTACAAAGTGTCTCAATGGCATCCAATGATGTTGAAAAGAAACAAATACAAAGTGACAAGTGCCACAAGTGGTGCTATAAGCTTTAAATAAGTGTTACAAGGACAGACAGACGTTTCACTTTTTTAATAGTGCACAAAACAAGCAACGGGATAACTTGATATATCTCCAAAGCAACCCTAAAATGGATACGGTTTGATGTTAATAAACATCTACAGCCGATGCAGGTAGGAAATACCATCGAAACAGCCTAAACCCGTTCGAGAATGTTCGATACCTTATATGGAACGGATTTGTTTTTGTTAAACTTTTACCGCGCGCCGGTCGCCCCAGTGTCAACGAGACATTGTGTCCAGTTTCAGTGAAATTCTGTGTACAATAAACTGTGTAAAATAAATACAATAAACTTATTACTTACAATTAGAGACTTAAAGAAATATAGTTTATTCTTTTATGTATATAGAGCTGTATGCCCGCGGCTGCGCTCGCGTTTCATATATTTTTCAATGCGTAATATAGTTTTTCTTTTTTTTTTCACGGATAATTTTTCCTAATTATTTTTCAAAATTTATTTTACTACTAGCATTCTCACAAAGTCAAATATATGCCAGTAAAACTGCATTGAATCCTATTTTATTCACAATTTCATGAGTTTTAATTTTTTACGCGGAACCCGGAGATTACTTGGGAGACAAACAGACAGACAAAAATTTAAAATTTTTTATTTTTGGTATAGGTATCGTATAAACATTCATATTCGTAAAAAAAAAACTATTTACATATTACAAACAGATAAATTTTATTTATTAGTATAGATTAGTTATTATAGATATGTAATTAAAAAGATTTTGGTTTATATTTATTATCAATAAAAAGAAAATATATGGCAAAATGATATAATGTTAGCAAGTTAACCTTATTAAAATACCACTGGAAAATACTGAAATTGACTGTGTTTTTATTAGTTCTAATAAAGCTTTAATAAATTATAATCATTTATTAAAACAGGACTACCGTTTGAGATACCGGCTCGACCTAGTTCTGACGCTAGGATGCGTTAATGTACAATGGAAAATGTATTTATAAGCCTGATATTATTATACCTTATATTGTTTTAACTAGTTGTGTGCCCGCGGCTACGCCCGCGTTTCATATATTCTTCACGACATTTTAAAAAAATTATACGGATCCCTGATGTTTCCCTAATCCCTAACAGATTCAAGCACATGCCCGTAAAACTGTACATTGAATCGGGTTTTATTCATTTTTTACGAGTTTTAATTTTTTTACGCGGATCCCTAATTATTTTCGCAAATTAAAAATACCCTAAGTTACCCGGAGTAATTTCAGCTATCAACCAAAAAAGTCCCGTCAAATTCCGTCCAGCCGTTCCGGAGATTACGAGAATGACACAAACAGACAGACAAAAATTTTAATATTATATAGGTATCGTAACAACATCTATTTAGTAAAAAAAAAATTTGTCACTACAAACAGATACTTCAATTTTATTTATTCGTATAGAAGTACAGATAAAGCAATAATTTTATTGCTCGATCGCATATAACGCTCCAGATTTTTTACACAGTATAGGCTCAGTACTTTGACCGAAATTACATCTCATGTTAAGTGAATGTACAACGTTATGGTTTATATAAAGACCTTTTTACTTATATTTAATGACTTGCGGATCGGGGGTGGGTCTGAATAGTGAATACGTAAGCATCGTTTATTATTTACTTTTGTTTACATTACCACGGGATGAAGATATAAGAGATTAGCTTACAATTGTTGATAAAATTGGGAATCAAATATGTCTATCGGCCTCTTATCGTAAATTGTTTATCTAAACTATTTCAAGCGAACTAACATATTTTATAGATTTAATTCACTATTATATTTATTATACATATATACTAATAAATGTAAGTAAATAGTATAATAATATAATAATAAATATACAAGATTAGACTTGATTTAAAATAGGTTCAGTGGTACTCGGGTTTAAGCGTCGTAACAAACAGACGGGCAATGATATGATACTTTATTTATTTCGAAGAATGCGAACGGAGTTGCGCGTACAACTATTATATGTAGAGTACAAGCCGTACAAATGTCGATGATATCTCAAAACGCATCATCACGTAAGTAATTAGCCTATGTTTATCTAAATTACATCTCACATTTACGTTTACATATTTTACTGCTTTTTAAGACGCGTATTTTACATTTTTTACACTACTATTAAAAAAATTATAGTTAAACTATTGTAAGGAAATATTAGTCCTTATATGATGATTTCATTCGTTCTCATCATTTAAACTTGTGCTATTTATTACCTAACTAGCTTCTGACCGCGACTTCGTCCGCGTTGGTTCTAGAATTAAGTCCAGTTTTGGTAGATAGAGATATGCAATCGCGAAGTTCTCTCTATATACTTTTTTTTTTTTTTTTTTTTTTGACGGGGGGAAATGCATTTACGCACTACCCTTATCTATTGTATTTGGAGGATCAAAGTCCCCCAGATACAATATATAAGGGGGCACGGGAGTGACGAGCTCCGCACCAGTGTGGGACTCACCCGGGCGAGAGTCGCCCGGAAATACCCACTAAAACCCCCCGGGGCCGTCCGCTGCATTTGGGATGGGGGCGACACGGGGTGGCTTTCGCAAGCACCGCGTCGCTCTCTCTATATACCTAGGATGTACATCATATTGATGTATCTTCTTCCAATATTTCGCTTACGTAAGTCATTAAGATTAATTTTTTGGCGACTTGGTAACAGATGTTTTTTTTATCACGTTATAGGCTCAGTGCTTTTACTACAATCTCACCTGATGTTAAGTGATGATGTGGTCCAGGACGGTAACACACACTAAGCCTAGAGCTACTGGTTCTCAATTGATGCTGCCGGAACACACCTATTGGTATTTGACGACTGGTTTTCTAACTTGAGGGTGGTAGCTACACAGGCAGCCATTATTTTAAAATGCCTTACCCCCAAGCTATGGTTTCCTCACGATGTTTTCCTTCATCGAAAACTCAAGTTCATTTTAAAGTTGAATAGGAGGGATTGTACCCGCGTCCATTGACGCGAAATCCGCCCGCTATACCAACTAAGCTATTATCACTTTAAATAAAATTCCTTGCACGAACGTTACTCCTAAATACTCATATATTTCTATATAAATATATCACTAATTATGTAAACTTATCGTTAAAGCCTAGGTCCAGTTCATTATCATAATACAAACTCCACTGATATATCAAACGAGAATGGTATAAGAGATAACACTGAAAAAAGTACGTTCGGGGTCGCCACACTGATCGACGCCTAACTCGTCGCCTACAATATTATTGTGATTTCCTAGGTTATCATTCCGAACAAATACCAGCCTAAAATAAAAGAATCTAAAAATTCTACTATAAAACTACAACTAAAACTCATTGTCTAGACCTACAACCTAGATATACTTTATAATTTTTATACCGGAGAGCGACCTACATCCTCCGGGAGGAATCCATGCTTACCCAAAACTCGGTTGCGTATGGGTATTAATGGATCACGTTCACACAAGATGTGCTTTATGGTTTCGTCTGCAATTTCATAGAACATGCACTCTCTTGTATTTTATACACTAATGTTATGTATGTGTTTGCTCAAACAATAGTGTCTAATTAGTGCTCTCACTCTGCTGAGTCATCAGGACTTCTTCAGTTATGCGCTGAGTAAACGTGAAAGCCCTAACCACCTACATAAAATAACACTACACCTTTATAACAGAAACTTCTGAAGTTAACTGTGCCTCTAAAAAGAGTCAAGAAAAATATGAAAGATACAAGCGGTCATAATACTCTATACAGTTAGAACAATAATTTAATTATATTTTTTCTATTGAAAACGGTTCAGACATCGTGCGCGGCCATCTTTAACGTTTCACATCGCTCCTTAACTGGATTCAATCAACCGGGCGCGCCATAATAAACTGTAAATTCGTTCATCGGCGACGAGGACACGTCTCTCATAAGTCTAAAGCACAAATCAACGGTCATACGAGGTGGATTCCTATACTGGATATGTGTAATGGAGAAACGGTAAAAGAGAGAATCTCAAGAATACAATCCTCATATTTTCTTTGTGAAGTGATCGGTTACTTTACATTTACTGAATTCAATTTGTTCAATTATTACGTAAGTTTAATATGAGCTTCAAACTTGAGGTAGAATGTCCAGATGCGGATCCAGACATCGATCAACGTGGATGCCAATATTACGATAATTCTGATTTTTTTTTTTTTTTAAGGAAAACATTGTGGTGATAAAACTTTTAGTTATAAAAAACTGACTATTTTACCCATAAATTGAAAATCCAATGCCAAACACAATTTTTAACGAATGGACTAAATACTGTTGACCGGAAGGACCTTACAGCTTCACCGTAGTTTTAAAGCGAGAGCTTAGTGTGTTCACCCGGGAGATTCTCCATGCAGAACATGCTAATGCATATAAATGTCATTGTACCGGTACAAAATCCTCCGCAGCTGGGGATCAGAACACATCCTGGGCCATTGCTCGAAGAAGCCTCCGTTATTTAATATCAAATGAGATTGCAGACAAATATCCATAAATTATGTGACAGTATAATACTAAACTTTTAGAACACTCAATTAGTGATTCACCTTTATTAAAGCTTACCAAACTACTTTAATACAAGCACAGTACGGTCGACGTATCTTGACTAACATAGTTTCTGCTAATTTTCTTACATTTATTCTCAGAAACAAATCTTATTTAATATACATATATAAAGTAGCGATTAAACATTTCAAAATATACAGTACATGCCCAGTTAAATAATACGTACCTATACGAATTTAAGTCCGGCCATGTTTCGTCGGCCGTAATGTAACAAACATAATCACCACAGAGTCAAGTAGTTATTACTGAGCGCATAATGGAAACCTAGTTAGCCACTCTACGATAACCGCACGCTTGTAAACAATGCCATGAGTCATGAAGCAAACGAGTGTGTGCTTTACCACGAGATGAGATAAAAACTGATATAAACATCCTAACATTGATACATTTATTTGTCAATCACCTTAGTTAAGCGATACTTGTATGCCTGTACTTGAAATAGACGTTCAATTTACTAATTTCAATATCATCAATGTATGACAGCCATCACTGACAGGATAAAGTCCTAAACAGAATAAGAGTGGCAGACGCATTTAATGACCTGTCAAAATACGACTAATGGACTTAACGAGATATATGTGACGTTACATATGACCTAAAAAGTAGAAGACGTTTCATGCAAGCCAACATTTTCTTTTCACTACCTATTCAATTTAAATCGATCAGGGTTGTCAACTTTCAATTGTAGTCGAAAAAACACTAGTCAACGGCTCCCTTAAAAAAATAATGGCTTCCTTTCTAACCCTGCACAAGTTTTAATAGATTTGGTTCGATTGAAAATTAACATAGTTAACAATTTTAATCTCAAAAATGTCGACGTAATGATGTAAGTGCATCTTAAATATAAATTCGTGCATAATAATACGTTTAGGAGTTAGTTTGTATACGATTAATTTAACCGAGCTGTATTAACTGCGTACTAACAAGGCTAAGTAAAAAAAATGGACATTAAACATTCTCAATGTCATCATTTAGTACCAAAGCGATTGTTCTCGCGTGAGAATTAATAGGAAGTCTAAAGGCCAACTACCTGAAAATAGAAACAAAAGTGTATGGAGTTATATGATTATATATTTAATTTCAGACATGTGAAAGTGATATTTGATAGAAATTTACAATATCTAGACAAGTGGTTCCCAACGTGTGGTCCACAGGAGCCAAAATATGGTCTGCAAACGAATTTAAGTTTTGCGAAAGGTGCATGCATATCGCATCGCGTCAAACAGTGAGTAGTAGTAACATGACGCAAGAACTAGAAGTTTAGTTTTAAGTAATAATATTTGTCCTAAAATTCATAGACAAATTAATTTGTGACATGTTTTCTATTGAAATAATAGTTTTAACGTACAACTTATTTTGGATATTGACTCGATTTATTTTTGTTGTTCATCGTGGTTCCAGATATCAATAAAGAAATCAAATTGTTCCCTCGTCAAGTAAAGGTTGGGAGCCATTTATCCAGACCAATCCATTCCTATACTAATCCACAAAAACCATAAGCACAACACGCGAGTCGATCATAAAATTGCCAAACTACACAGCCCGTACACACGTCGTGTTCAGAGAAAAATTGCGAAACATCCGCTCGGTCGGGCTTCTGTAACGTCAGATTAACCATTAGGTAAACCTATTTATAGTCCATTAAAGTGACTGACTAATGGGTTAGTGGGTGGTCCCATATTCACGACTCTTGCACGTAAATTGTCACAAGCTGAGACGACCTATGAAACTACTTTGAGGTCCACAAACGTGACTTTACTCGCACAAAACATAAGTGACTGTATTAAAGAACTTGTGCATGATTTTTTTTTATTAATAAAGACAGAGAACAGAAACAATTTATTTATTTGGTCGCCAGTTTGGAGAAATGTAGCGGAATTTACGTCTAACGTAGCACCCTAGCCAAGGCCCGTGCCACTTTAATGCCCTTGCGCCAGCTGAGCGACCTAAGGGTTAGTACCAAAAAATCGGTAAATCTTTCAAAGCCATTCCGATCAACAGCATTAAGTCAGTCGATAAATAAAAACAACGAAAATCTATCTAGCGACTATTATAATGAAACGAAAATCAAATTAGAATATTAGTTGACTGATCAATGATGAGAATGTATGAACAATGCGAAACATTAATTAACATAGCTAACACAATACAAAAAACATATGGATATTATGTGTAGTATATACAGTATATATACTGGGGAATTGTCCAGATGTTAACAATTTTGCAACCATAAATAAAAAAAGAAGTATCCATAATTAAAACGGTTGTAACTAAAAATGTGCCTTTCAGACTTGAGAATTATTTCATAATACAACATCTGCTCCGTTGACATTGTGTCATAACTCTTGGAAAACAACTTCAATTGACATTATTTACAATTTACCACAGAAATATATCTCAAACCTAAATATTATAGTGCATTCAAATCGAATGTTTTAATTCTGACCCGAAGTACTATATGTAAATACTTATCTAACCTAATACAAGAAATGTATAGACACCCAAGAAATTTGGAACCGAGATCTATAAAGACAGAAAAATAAAAACAAAGGCCGGAAACATTTACAAATGGATCAAAACTGTTTGGAAGGGATCGATATCATAATTGTTTACTTTGCTAATGGATTGCAATCTGTCGAAAAATTACACTGATTTTACAAGAATTTCATTGTTAAAGTCCGTGCCAGGACGCTTTTATATTTCTTATTGAACCGATGATGGCTTAGTAGTAGCTTAGTGCTAGTGTGGTCGGATTCTGCGTCAGTAGACGTAAGTTCGAATTCTATGTTCGAACACAGGTTGTGTTTTCAGTAAAGGAAAGGGATTTTTCTAATCCCTGCATAACTGACTACTACCCACAAGTTATACATTATTTTGGACTACATGGTTACCTAAGATCAAATAAGATTGCGGTCAAAGCGCTGAACCGGTTAGGGGGCATAAAAATTTTCCTTTTATGGGGGGCAGGAAGTATATCCTGTCCCCCGGACTTTTGACCAAATGGTCATACCTTTCTTTGAGAGGTGGGCTAAGAGGTGGGTGGGGAAATATTTCCCCCCATCCCTAATGGGCCATAGCACGGACGAGGCCCGGTGGGTTCGCCGCAGGGGGCGACGCGGTGCTTGCGAAAGCCACCCCGTGTCGCCCTCATCCCAAATGCGGCGGACGGCCCCGGGGGGTTTCAGTGGGTATTTCCGGGCGCCTCGCGCCTGGGCGAGTCCCACACTGGTGCGGAGACGTCCCTCCGCACCCCCTTACCCATTGCATCAAAAAAAAGGGGGGCATACAAATATTACGTAAGAAGAATTATAGTCATTTTTAACTTAAATCTATACTAATAAATAAAATTAAAGCGCAGACTATTTCCTAATATATATGCATAATGGAAGACAATAAAACCAAAGCGCGTTATAGAATCGTTCAAAGAGAAAAAAATGTACTGTAATAATTGTAAGTATAATAAACGTTACATATAAAATTGAAGTGTCTATTTGTAACATCAACATAACAATTTTATAATAAACACAAATGAATGTATAGCAGATAGATATACGACAAATGCAATTTCCAAAATTTTTGTCTGTCTGTTCCGGCTAATCTCCGGAACGGCTAAACCGATTTGGGCGGGACTTTATTTGTTAGATAGCTGAAGTTACTCCGAGGTAACTTAGACTACTTGATTTTTTCTAAAATAATTAGAGTTCCGATTAAAAAAATTAAAACTCATAGAATTTGGAATAAAAGCCGATTCAATGCACAGTTTTTGAATTTGTGAGAAATATTTTTACTTAATGTTAGTGGCAAAAAAAATTTAGAATTTAATTAGGGTCTCGTATAAAAAAAAACAATATTACGCAGTAACAATGTATATACTCGGGCGCAGCCGCGAGCACATGACTAATCCGAAAAAGCCACTAGAATATAAGCCACACAAAAAGAATATCTAAAATTGACATTCCAATGATAGCGTCATGAAAACAAATACAATACGTTCACACAAATTCAACCTAGACCTTTTTATCAACGCAGGCCACGATGACATCATCACGATAACGAACGAATATAATTCAATGACACTCTTTGGCATCCTGATGATGACATCACGCCACAGACCATTCATGACCGGGCGCCAAATATTAATAATCATGTTAGACCCTCGCTCCACGTAAAGTATTTACGCATGTAATAGCATCACTAAGATATGGCGTAAAAACAGTTAAGAACAAAACTTAGTAATTGATATGTTACCCTAGATCTCTGCCTCGAAACATACATACATACAAATTTCGAGCAATCTATACTAATAAATAAAATTGAAAATTGAAGTGTCTGTTTTGGAATATCAAAATAACAAATTTTTACTAAATACATATGAATGTATACATGATACCTATACCAAAAATACAATTTTTTTAATTTTTGTCTGTCTGTTTGTTTGTTTTGTTCGGGGTAATCTCCGGAATGGCTGGGCTGTTTTTGACAGGACTTTTTTGGCAGATAGCTAAAGTTACTCAGTGTAACATAGACTACTTTAATTTCTCGAAAATAATTAGGGCTCCGCGTAAGAAAATTAAAACTATATTACACAGTGAAGATTATATGAAACATGGGCACAGCCGCAGGCACACAGTAAGTCAAAAATAAATTTTACAATATTATATGATGCCTTTTAGGTAATCTTCACAAAACAAAAATGAAAAAACACCTATTTTTATCCAATTTGATGGCTAAAAACAATACATAGTTTAATATAAGCTACCCTATCATATTGATGTGGAATCTCTCAGTATTACAACCTTATTTTAAACATTTAGTGATTTTATAATAAAAAAATAATAGGACTATAACTAACTTATAGTGTATAATTTCAGTAACTGAGGTATAGGATTTAATTTCCTGTTTAAGATAATTATAGTTTATTACTCTCATTTAATTACGACTTACAAGTAACAGTTTCCTGGATGCCTCTGACCAAAGGAAGTGGCATCATAGGCATTAGGTTTTTTTTTAATTTTTTAAGCATTAACATATATAATATAAATATAAATAGAAAGATGCAACTAAAATGCCCTAGCACTAATTTTATATAAAATTATAAGGGATGCATCTTCAACCACATCATCACTAAGCTTATTCCATGTAAAAAAAATCTATCAAAATGACACAAAAATATTGTTTTATTAAGTTTTTAGACAAAATGATACATATAAACAGTTTGTTTATAAATTAAGTCATGTAATAATGTTAAACAAACAACATACATCAGTTGTTGAGACAGATGGTTATTGTTATGTAAACATCTTGTAGTTTGTACTTAACTATTATTTTCTAAAAAAATTGGTTGAATGAAGATAGAAAGAAATGGGTTCATTGATGTTTTTTGGAACTAAGTACTTTAAAGGTGAAATTAACAACACTGGTGTCTATATCACCATGCTTTTAATGGTTTACACAGAATAAAGCATTAACTCTTTCTATACCAGAAAAGTTTGACTTCAGTTTTCAATGGCATGTGTTTAAGGATTATTTTTTTTTTACTTTTAGATTAATGACTTTCATCTATTAATGTTGTGTTTAAATGATTATTTTAATATAAAAAAATGGACTTGAGATGAATAGATAAATCAGAAATTTAATTTAATTTTCAAGGAGTTTTTGAACTTTCAAACATATTTGTTTACTATTTATAGAGGCACAGGGATACTAGTACCTATTCATACAGTTATGGTATTCATAAAATTTTGACTAATAATTTCAATGATAATATTTTGCTTACTTAAAAATTAAAAAACAAAATATTTCAAATTAATTTAATTCAGGTATAAATATGTATTACTTAATACACATTACTTTACAGTTTCACCTCTCTATCATTTGAAATAATTATTGGAGCCCCAAATACATTATAATTACTTTAGATTACTGCTTTATTTTATTATCTCTAACTATGATAAGAATAAACTTTTTAGTAAAACTATTTTGGTTTCCAATAATAACATTAAGTTTTTTTTTCTGCATTTTAATGCACTTGTGAACTTCATTCATGTTAAAATTATACAGTATAAAAATTGACCTCTTACATACAATACTTATAAGTAATTTAAGTAGATACCTATGTGAATGAACACTAAAGCAATCATATTAAATTATATGTTATATAAACCAAAGTTGATTCTTATATGACAAAAATAGTATATTTATACAAAATAACTAGGTATATATGTCTATTAAAATCGACAAAAGACCTCTGTAAATATTTGTTAACAAAGTAGAACAATTGTTTCTCAATAACCCTAAATATTTTAACACTTGCATGTTAAATATTAAAGTGATGATTAATCCGATCAGGTAAATATACATGTATAAAATGTTTACGGAAGTTTTGTAGCGCGCTAATGTATGTTATAATGATTTCGGCTCGCCTCTGGCATGTTTTAGTAATAATGAAACTACAATACGATAGCCAAACATAACACCGACATGTAATTTGTATTCCAACAACCTACTACTTGCTTGGCAAAAGTAGAACGAACAACGCCGCGCCCAACATACGCCCCGCCCGTGTTCCGTGGCCCTTATTCGCACCAATAAGAACAAAAAACAACTCTTGTATCACGAAATACGAGAACTTTTTGTAATTCTTTTATACACTTCTGTAGTTTTTCCTCGATAGTAAATTACATACAAAAACAACGAAACTAAACAAGACCAGATAAGAATGGAATTACAAAATTAAAAGTACGTACCTGTTGATCAACAAACTCCCATGTAACGGCAAATCGGCTTCTCACAGCCTATTTTCACAGTATTCTGCACGTAAACACTAGCCTGTCTCACAAAAAGGAAAGAACTGGTATTATCACTAACCACGAATCTACCTTTTCACGCACTGTTGCACATAACACGTTCCTTCGTGTCAAGAGTAAGAGTTTCTTATGGGAATTTTCGTACGCGAGCTATACGCTATAATTTTCATTCATTGTAGAATACCGCAAAGTGAAATCATTCGAGCAGAGTGGCAGTTGGTCAACTACAATAGCGTGCGGCAGGGAGCGCGCGCGTCATCCGCCATATTGAGCGATTACGTCATTCTTGATAGTGGAGCAAATATCGATTATTCGATTATGTCGATAATAATGAGGCATACTTAAACATGAATATATAACTATATTTAATGAATTTACGTAACTTGCATTTTTTTAAAAAAACATACAAAACATCTGGGTGAAATTTTAAAATTTACATTAATTTCTCCTAACTTAGGAATTACAGTAATAAATTATAACAAAAACATTTATATTAATATAGTTTGATTATTATACATGAGAGATGTACGTTGAAAATAATGGCATAGAAAGTGTAAACAAAATGACTAATGAGCTAATGACTAATAGAGCGATA
Source organism: Samia ricini (assembly GCA_014132275.2). Taxonomy (NCBI): domain Eukaryota; kingdom Metazoa; phylum Arthropoda; class Insecta; order Lepidoptera; family Saturniidae; genus Samia; species Samia ricini. The sequence continues at coordinate 18,698,485 of AP028158.1, forward strand.
CTTGACAAATGTTCCTAACGTCAGACTTAGTTGTATAATCAAGATACTTTTGCCTACTCTTTGAATAAACGAATGAAACCATAATCGAATTAGGGATGAGCAAATGTAAAAATATTTCGACGTATATATTATCGAACTATTCAAACAAAATCGAGTAAAAGATTTAGATATTTTGATATATCAATATTGTGCCTCAAGACGCGATTACCTGAAAAATAGTAGATATAGACCGCAAAGAAAAAGGGTTGATTAGAAAATATTCAAAAGTACCTGACCTAGATTTATGAATTAAATACTAAATTAAAGAATATTTTAATGAGCTTAAATAAAAAGTGAATGAAACCTTTTTATTTTGAATCAATGTAAAATTAATAAAAAAATTCCAGTATTTTTGTAAATGTAGATGGTTTTGTAAATGGTTACATATGTGCCGTTTTCACATGTTTTAGTACTTTTCGTTGCCTCTACGAGCTCGCATTACTGATATTATGCGATTTGGCATACTTTCTACTAGGTTTTTGAGTTTAATATTCTGCCATTCTTCTATTACAGCTTCTTTCATTTCACGTAGCGTGATTGGCGGCGGATGTCGCTGACGTACACGTCGTCCCAGTTCGTCCCATGTATGGTCAATGTAATTTAAGTCGGGGCTACGTGCTGGCCACTCCATGTGTGATACTGACTTCTTGAAAATAGACAAATCCTGTATCCATATGGAGCTGTAAACGGGTGGACGTTGTTTTGCATAAAAACGATATTTTCGTCCATTTCCACTAAAACTGATATTCATTCATAATTTGCGTGACATATTTTTCTGCAGTTAAAGTTCCATTTTCTATCACTATTAGCTCAGTGCGATTTTCAGGAGATATCACAGACCACTCGTGAACAGAACCTGCGCCGTATGGTACTTTTTCTTCCATACAGGCTAGGTTACATTGCTATCCCGGTCAACTGTACACTCTTTTCCATCATCCGTGGTGTTTGTATAAACATAATCTAGACACGTCACAAAACATACCTCTTCACCACTCATTCAGAGTCCAATTCTCGTGTTCTCTATAATAACTCAGCCTTGAGTTTCTGTGGTTGCTTTCTAGTTTTGGGTCATTTGCAGGTCTTAATATCTTTAAATTTGCTTCAGCCAGACGCCGTCTTTCTGTATCCGTACTCAGAATGTTACCTTCAGCTCATAAATGATGATTGTTTACTTCAACATCCGTAACAAAGTGATTTCTCAAAATTACTGACTCCATATGGCGATCCTAGCGCACCATCGTGCACCTTATTTTGTCTGTTCCTGGTCTTCGAAGATTGGATCCAGTTTCATGGAAACGCTGGAGTACTCACTGAACTGTAGAAAGAGTTACACCAACAGTTCTAGCTATGTTCCGCTTACTGTGGCCATCTTCAGGCATTGTCATGATCCTGGTACATTTTTCAGGGGTTAACGACATGATGGCTTTAGAATAATAAAATTAATGCATTGACACCACATTTATTACTTTTTTTAAAGTTATTTTTATATTTTAGAATTACAGAATCATTTTAAAACACCAATACATTCTACCGAAAAGCCCTGATATATCTTAGTAATATTAATTAGTTTTCAATTCTTAATAAATTAAAACGGAAATCAACAGGTGTTTACATAATACTAACAATAGCGCACTCTCTTTTCTACGTTACAAAATAATGTAAATACATACATACATATCATCACGTCTTTCTCCCGTTGGGGTAGGCAGAGACCACGTCCTTCTATGTGTTTGATTTGGTCAAGATACGTTCGCCTAACAAATTAATTCAACAAGATTCTATTCGAAATAAATTATAAACAATTGATCATAATTTTTAACTCAGGATTTGTAAATAAAATTTAATAGAATAATTAATAATTTTAGCTTTTTGAGATTAGATCGATTGTGATAACAAATGTATAATGCCCACAGATGCTACGGATTATTCATCTCTGCTACGCATAATTATATTTCATCTCGTTACGTTCAAAACGAATCCATTTGAAGATAGAGGCAACTTTTATACCCAAACTTACGTGTTTTAGTTTATATTAATGTAAACTTACATGAAACGAACAAAATATTATAATCATAAGTGATATACATGGTAATTATTTTAAAAATAATATAGCACTTAAAAAATATCAGTTTCGATATTCAGAAATTAATATCGTTTATCGATATATAAAATTAAAAAACGCACCGCCAATTATCAATTATTTACGAAAAAAAAAAATACAATTTTATGTTAAATCGATTGTTGGTGCTCTTCCCTAAATCGAATTGTCAGTTTTATCTTCACACTACACTACAGAAAGAGAAAGACTATTAAGAAACAACAGATGGGGTGCAATTTTGGTCTGTCATGTTGTCATCCTTTTTTTTAATTCATTATTTTGCAGTATTTGACTATGTATTATGTAATTTTAGTGGCATTTTACGAGTGTAGTTATGATACGCAAGTGTAGTGAAGTGAAAAAATGACACTGAGCGTGAATTCTGAAGTAGACCAATCATTGTCGTTGTGGTCGTAACAGAAGGCCACCATTTTGTTACCGCCATTCATTTATTGATAGTGTTCCTAACGTCTGACTTGACTGTATGAACTAATAGTACCTTTGCCTTTTCCTTTAAAAAAAAGGAACAAAAAAAATTACAGCAGAAAAAACAACCAAAGGTTTTCTTTTATTATTGATCGATGCAAATGTTCATCACATCAGAGAATCATCAATAACAAAAAATAAGTTTTTTGTACATATATAATACTTATACATTGTTGTAAAGTTGTTTTTACTGACTGTAAAGTTGTTTTTAGTGTAAAGTTGTTTTTACTGACTTTGTTGATAGATATTACTTTTATACAAACATGCAAGGTAACTCGCAAGTGTTTCATGATTCATTATCTAAGATCATTGTTCAGTTTTAATTTATAATCGTTTTTCTACCTATAGATACAAGGCCAGAATTATATGAAGAAGTAAAGCTCTATAGAAATGCCAGAGAACGTGAAAAGTAAGTCATTATTTTAAGCACTATTAAATTTCTTAAAATTTAATTACTGTTAAAATTAAAATTTAAAAACCTGAATAATCTTATTGTTTTGCTAATATGGAATTAATTAAAAATGAAAAGCCTAAGATTAATTTTTTGACTCAACCTCTAGGCTTAGTGTGTTTAACATCCTGGACCACATCGTCACTTAACTTCAGCTGAGATTGGGATCAAATAACAGCCTATTCTGTGTAAAAAAAAAACCTTACCTACATTGTTCCTAGTTCAGTATTTTTTTGTGTTATTTGATATTAAAAAATTAGATTGCTAATTCAAATATCTTGATTTTAAATATTAAGCTTTATTAGTACAGAACATATAATATAAGGAAACGCAAGGACTAATTTCTATAAAAAATACATAATAAATTAAAATGGTTGACAATATTATTGAAATGCTCATATTAAGCTATTTTATAATAAATTATTTATCTACCTTCAGAGCCTCTTTTAATTATTCTGAGTTCACCAAAAAGTAATTGTATTAATAACTTAGTGATTTAATAAACTATGAATAATATTGTATTTATTGTAGATAGAGTTTTGAAGCTACATTGGGATTGGGCTTATCACATTTATGAAATCCCATTTTATTGTGTATTAAAATTGACATTACTTAGATTCCCTAACTTGACAAGATTAGAATTATTTATCATGTAAAAGATGGATACGAGAATTTATTTAGTTTTTAGAAACATGATGTGGATAGTGATTTAAACATAAAATACTTTCAGGCATGACAATATGGCTGAGCTCTATGCTGTGGTCAGCACACTACAGCACCTTGAGAAAGCTTACATGAGAGATTGTGTCAGGGCTCAGGAATACACTGCAGCTTGTAGTCGCCTCCTTGTGCAATATAAAGTTGCATTCAAACAAGTGCAAGCTGATGAGTTTCCAAATATTGAAGCTTTTGTTGCAAAATATAGGGTGAGTAACACGGAGTAAAACACTTTAACTCTTATACTGCTACCTAGACAATTTCTTATTAAAACTAAGACTACAGATCATAATAATTAAGAAAGCCACTACCTTATGTAAGAGAGAACACTTTTTTGGTCCCTTATTATGAGATTTTTGTAATTGTTAACCAAACATTTTGTATGCTACATATTAGTCTAGTCAACAAATTCAAAAACGTGATAAATAGAGATAAAGGTCCTAAGAATATGAGGTGATGACCTATGTCATAACATAGGTGATGAATTTTTTACATAATTTGTTTATGAAATTGTTTTAAACAAATAGAAAAATTCAATATTTTTTGAAAAAATTTTATCAACAATTTTTAGATATTTCATTTTACAATAGTTATAAAAAATAATAATTAACAAATTAATAAATTTTTATGAAACTAAATATCATTTTTTTTTTCATCTTATTTTGTTAATAACAATTGCAATTTTTTACCTGCCCCAAAATCCTTCAAATACATTTTTCTAGAGGTGATTCCGAATCGAATGAGCTATCGCTCATATTTTTAGGACCTCTATCTCTATTTATCACGTTTTTGAACATGTTGACTAGACTATATCTGCATCACTATAATAGGACTTACAACTTATAATTATTTACAATAGCTTACTATATGTCACATATGCATAAATGTAAATATGACCTCCAGAATTCCTAATGAATATGCCAAATTGATACACTTTTCATAACAATATTTCTTGTTGCAACACAAAATGTCTTTGATATATGTATGTTAATTTTGTTTATCATATAAACAGTGAACAGGAAAGTAGTCAATTAAATGTATTATAACTTATTGCTGTCTATAGTCAATCTCAAACAGTACCACAATCCTAAAGTCCATAAGTAAAAATTGCAACAACGGAGAGTGAGTTTTAGTTCCTTACTGACAATTATTCCCAAGTAATCAATTCAGACTGGAATAGAGGTTAGATATAGATGTAGAATCATTCTACCTCAGAATAGATTATCCTTGATTTCATGACAATTTTTATTAAGAAACAGATTAACACTTCAATATTAACCAAGGTGAAGAGTAAATCAATAATGAGTTGCTTAAAACTCCTTGAGCACTAACCCAGTGTTTACGCCAGCTTTCCATTGTTTTCCTATTGTCTCGTTTTTATGGGTAATCGACATATTAAATTGTTTCTGCTATAATTACAGTTGGATTGTCCAGCTGCACTGGAGAGGATAAGAGAGAACAAACCCAACCTTATCAAGGATGACAAAGGCAACACAAATAAATATATCGCTGAAATTGTTTCTGTAAGTCTTCTTATAATCACTTTAGATTACTGAAACGCATCTAATAATATAAAGTTACCAAGAACTTAGTCACCTTCTTTATACTGACCTTCATTACATAAGATATATGTATCATTATCTATCTACTAATAATAAATCTGAAGTTTTGTCTGTGTATATAATTCTTAATAAATTATGTTACAGATGTTTATTTTAGCCATTACTAATCTGTATACAACTAATAGGTATATATATACAGTGTAAACTCAATATAATTACACTGACTGCACTTTAGGGCGTTATAGGGAGTTGTCGTTAAATGGAGAGAAAAAAAAACAGAATTATAAAAAGATAAAGATTTATTTCAGGCTAGTATTAGTAGTTATGTACATAAAAAACAATCTTATTTGAACGCTATTGCATATAGTCTTATTTTTGTCTGACGTCATCTGCTGCACCAGTAATTTTGTTGTATTTTTTACTTATTTTATTAATATCTTGCGACATTGAGGCACCTTGGTGGTCAAGGAAGTACTTTTCCAATAATTTAGCTGCTTCGACGTAGGTTTGAAGATTTTCCGTAAAAATTCCTGCCATGTTGAATCCACTCAGATAATGGAAGGTCGTCGTTAATTTTTAAATTTTTTGCCTCTTTCTGTTTGTTGCGGGTAATATCCGGAACGGCTGGACTGATTTTGACTGGCCTTTTTTAGGTAGATAGCTGAAGTTACTCCGGGTAACATAGGGTACTTTTTATTTTCGAAAATAAATAGAGTTCCGCGTATAAAAAATAAAACTTATGAAATTGTGAATAATGGTCTATTCAATGGGTAGATTTACGGGCAAGTGCTTGGATTTATGAGAAATATATTTTCTTAATCTTAGTAGTACCAAAAAATGTTTAGGAAAATAATTAGAGTTCCGTATAAAAAATTAAATCGCGAATATCTCGAAGAATATATGAAACGTGGGTGAAGTCGCGGGCATACAGCTGGTTACTTAATAAAATAAAGTATTTGTTCAAAATTTAAGTTGTTCATAACATTAATGGACAAACTGAGGCTGGAGTTACGAGCCATGGATATGATACAGCCTGAACTCCGAGACCTATACGACTCAATGGACAGACTGATCATGCTGCCTGAAGATTTCGAGGGGAAACTGAAGGTAAGCGTCACTTAACCGTTACAGCTGCGCGTCAAGAGGACATGCGGCGGGAAATTAGGTATTTCAGGAATCTATTGCTATCGCGTTGCGCCCCAAAGGAAGGAAAGGGACAACTGCAGCTCGAGCTGATTTTACCGCATCCAAATTAGATGAAAACATCACTTCGTTTCCTCCTCCAAAACTTAACCGATTTTGAATTTTCTTGCAGTTTTAGAATAATAAAGGCTTTGGCTATGCCTATACGTTATGGGTTTTTTTTAATTTTATGCATCAAATTTATTTGACGAACGTCTGAAAATGACGGTAAAATTCGAGTATTTTTTTTCATTTTCAAAGGCTCCTAATTTCTACAATAACTAATTTATGGGAAAAAAAAAAAACAAAACGTATGGGCATGGCGGTGGTAGATATTATATTATTTGGTATAAAAATATTTACCATAGTGCTATTATCCAGGGAGGAAACAGGGGACTACGTTTATATGGAATAAATGCTGCTAGAATATTCTCTTAAGACGTGCATCTTAACTAAGGGTTAAAAGGAAAAAGTAAGGGGTTTACCTATAATATGTGTGTAGGATGTATGAGTTGATGTCCTTTGCTGATAGTAATTGAAAAGATTAGAGTACCCACTCCACCTCTATCGGGGGGGGCTGAACGTGACGACCACTCGTAAAATTAAGACGCATTATAATTATTAAAAGAAAGTTTATGGAGTAAACGAGTGTAACATTAATAAAGAGTATTATTCCGCATACGATCCCACATATGTAATTACTGTATTGAAGAGTCTAAATTTTGTTTATTTTTGATGAATCGGCGGAGACGAATATGAATGATAATTACGTAAGCAATGTTTAATAATTCTACTTTTACTTTTTCCCCTTCAAAATTATGGCAATGTTTACTTAATGAACCTTGCAACCTTGGACATTCAAAAACATCTGCTTGATTTTGTCCTTGAAGTTGTGATAAAACATGGGAAAAGAAAAATGAATATAGATAAGGGTTTGTAGGGTTGGGGGTAGTGCTAAAAATTGAAAAAATCTATGGAACTAGTGATCTGTAATTTGAGTTCCGTGAGTTTGGATTTAGGTAAAAGCAAGTTTTAAACGAAGAGGAATGTGTAAATGTAATGTTGTATTGAAATGTCGCTAGAATTAAGTAGGTTAAGTTTGCCTCTAAAAATACAAAAATTACTAGAATAATAATTGAAACGGAAAAAAAAAAAAAAAACAAGAAAAATAAAACTAGATAAAAAAATTAATAAAGATACTTTGCCTAGAGAATAGAGAACAAAGTCTCGAATTATATCCGAGTTTTAGGGGGTTATAAAAACATGCGGAAAGGGGGGAAGAGGTTTGCCTACTATTAAGGGAAGGGGAGTCGAAAATGTTTAACTCTAAGACATGTTTATATGAAAATATTGGTGGCAGGTCCAAGAATGGCTGGACAAGTTGTCTGACATGTCGGCTTCGGACGAGCTCTCGGAGTCCCAGGTCCGTCAGCTCGTGTTCGATCTAGAGACCGCTTATGGCGCTTTCAACAAGTTCCTTCACAAGGATTGATCACGGTGAGTAACATTATAAACGGGTGACTGGTGTGGGATGCAACCCACTGGAGGATTACTAACTATTTCCACGCCTCTTTTTCCAACCATCGACCTGGTTATGTGAGTTCTTCTGTCGGCTAATTTGGCTAATTTCTTTTCAGTAGGCATTTGAAGCAAAAAAAGGAAAAGAAGGGGGTAGTGTTGCCGTGCCTAGCTAGTTGAAAATCATCCAAACTCGAAGCACAGTTTCATGTCATTCCGCCAATAAACTCGATATAACTTTAAATAAAATACAGTAGAACTTCGATATATTCTATAATTGAAAAAAAAAAATGTTATTCTCTTCCCATTAGAGCCGAAACCTCTATAACTTAATATATGGAGTACCCATAAAAATAAGACAATAGGAGAACAATGGAAAACTGGCGTAAACGCCAGGTAAGTGCTCAAGGGGTTAAAATATGAAAATTGAACTAATTATTTGCATTGCAAAATAATGGGCCCTTTTTTGTACCTGCCCAAAATTATTACTAGCAGATAACATAGATGTTTCTCACAAATTCAAAACTGAGTATTCGATTTTTTCACAGTATCATGAATGTTGGTTTTTTTATGGAAACCCTAATTTCTTTTACCAAGATGCCGCCTATGAACTCCTGATTTCATGTCAATGCACCTAATATATATCTTTTTGTTGCAGATCATACATAAAATTGCATTTTTATCAAGAGCAATGCTTATAATGGACGACTTTTGTCTGTCGATGTAACTTCACTAATACAGTAATACCTCGCTTAGCGCGACCTCGTTCGTTACGCGCGGTTTCACTATAACGTAAATTTCAAATTTCGCGCTCAAATGCCTCGCATTACGCGAAAGTGTGCGTATAAACATAATGTAAAGACAATAGATGTAATTTTCCGTAAAAAATAAGAGTATGTATTGCATAAAGTGTTCTTAGAATTAAAGTGATTGATTAAAATGATTTGTATTTTTTTGTATTAAATTTTGACTATGTTTAATCATTGACCTCGATATACGCGAATTTCTGTTAACGCGATTTTTTTTCGGAACGTATCCCTCGCGTAAAGCGGGGTATTACTGTATATAATAAACAATTGTATACCAAAACTTGACTTTTAATAATAAAATAACAATATGCTAATGTTTGTTTTATTATAAATAAAAATTTCAGTAAAATTTAAAATAAAACGTAAACTGAAATAAAAATTTAAATAGTCTAATAAAGTAGCCTGAGACATAAGAGTTAGAATTTTTATCAGGAATCAATTCCTTTCTCGCAAAACAAGAATTTGTATGCTCTCTGAGAACCATAAAATAAAGGCGCTTTTAAAATGTACTATAAGTTTGTATTTGCTATTTATGGGTAGGTTTAACACGAGACAATGTAAAGATTCAGTATCAACTTGTCTATTATAACATAAATATGAAGCGTTTAGCCATTTAATTGCAAGCTATAGATAATAGAGATAAAGATATGGAGGGTAGAGGTAAGGAGAATCATCTGTGTACATTTTAAATTAAGCGTCAAACCAATAAGCGTACTATTCACGAAATAAAATCACTCTAGTTTCTTATAATAACTCTTGAAGGTTATATTTACTACATTATTTTGTTCATTGAAGTTTTCAATAATTAACTACTTTAGTCGACAATGATATTTAATTATTAACTCGGCATACTTCAATTCATCTACAAACAATGTTTCAATCGAAAGAGTTGTGAGTATTCTTGATGAACTAGGAGTTGTTAGTAAAATGTATAAGTATTTGTGCTCTCTCCTAAGTGAAAGACATTTAAAAGTTACCATTGACGGTGGAAACAAAAGTTTAATTCGGTGGACTGGCAGAGGCGTCGCCTATCTATCGCCTATTCTGGTTAATTTAGTTACAGATAACATTTATCATAATATACAATCTACATACCCTGCTCAGTACGCAGATGATTTTGTTTTTTATGTAAACAACAAAAATTCAAACAATTGTCAGTTTAACTTGCAACTGGAACTAGATAAAATGACTCAAGTTTTAGTTGAATTAGGATTACATATATCTAGTAGCAAATCCAAATATATTATTTTTTAGTAGAGTATGGAAGAAACAAGAAATTTCTCTAAAAATAAATAATAGAATACTACAGAAGGCTGAAGATATGAAGTATTTAAGAATGTGGCTTGATAGATCATTGCGATGAAATAAACATATAAATGAACTTAGTACAAAATATTTGAATGTATTAAATGCAATTATTTAAAACGGTTTTTTACGCATTACCTTTCCTTTTTCCTATCCTGACGTTTCGGCTGGGTTTCACCAACCGTGGTCACGGGCTGGCTGGCGATGCGCGGCGTCGTCTGCTGCATTTAGGGGTATTATGCAATATCAGAGGCAGTTAAATATAGCATTAGGAAGCATTTACAAAAGTCGTGGTTTTAACGGATAGCAGAAGTGCGATTCAGCATCTGGTTCGATGTGGCTCTGGCTATAAAGGTACATCAATAGCTTATGTCATTTTGAATAATATTTTTAATGATCAGTATCTTATATTACAATGGATTCCCTCTCACCTTTGCATCAAAGGAAATGAAAAAGGTGACTATACTCGTAGAGCTAAATTAGGGGCAATAAGAGGTATATCAAAGGATGTCAAAATCAATTAATCGTAATATATCTTATAGATAGATATCTTAACTTTGCCGTCCCAATACATCTTCGATAACTTAATGCATATTCGTAAATATTTTGACAAGCTCGACCTAGTGAATGATCGTCATAATTTTAATAAAGACAAGTTGGCCGTCTCAAGCTTTAGGCTAAGTAAGTGTAATAAATACTTTATAAGTAATAGTATTCGGTTTTACAACAAGATCCCAAGTAACATTACCGATTTACTTTACAATAAGTTCAAGTATTATGTCAAGTCTTAATCTCAAAAGGTTATTACAGGGTGGATCATTACGTGAACGATAGTGATGTCTGGAATTAACCCATATGTCTGTCCATATGTGCTTCCGCTAACATTAGCTCACACTATGATTTGTACAGTTTTTTTTTATGAAAAAAAATGATATATATTATATTTATTAAAAAAAAGAACCAGATCGAGTTTGTTGCCGGCTCTTCTCGACTGGATTGTTTTCCGAACCGGTGGTAGTAGACGTTAATAAGCGCCTTCTTAGGGCCTAAATTGAATAAAGATTTTTTGGATTTTGATAACAATCATAGCAATCGTCAAGTAACTACTGGGAAATTTTACCAAAATTTAGAAAAGGATGTTATAATAAATGGAAAGAATATTTTGATTAAAGAAGTAAAGTAAAAGGGATTTGGTATAAAACAATCCAATGTCAGCCTCTTCGGAAACCTTGGCTCAATGTATGTAATTTAAGTAGAAATTATATTAAGATAGGTTTAAGACTCGCACAAGGCACTATCCATCAGGAACGTTCGCACATCTCATGAAGAAAAAAGAATCCACAAAGTTATATGATATATGTGGAAAAGTTGATGATGTGCAGCACTTACTGATAGAGTGTGCCAAGAACATAGTTGAAACAGATTTGTTGTGGTACAAGCTAGATTTAAGAAACCAAAACTTAGGAATTTGTCAAAGTATACTAGCAGAACATTCTTCAAATGAGTCCCAAAAATCTAGTAATATTAATCCACCAGCAATCCCCTTGATCAGAACGGGGTATAATGGAGCTAATATGTTCATTTGAATTTGAAAACAAAATTAAAAAGCTTTGGAACCCGCGTTACTTCTCTTCATGGCTTATTTTTTATATGTAATTGACGCACCTTAGCAGTTAAAATAATACTTATGCAGTGACGCCAAATGATGGCTGAAATGAAACATCTTTCAGAAATAAATTATCAGGAATTGCGTTATGTTAATATAAAATCAATAACCCAAGATTCATCATTTATGTTACAAACAGTAAATGCAGTCTTATGTATGATTTCTAGACCGTACATATCAAATCAATGTTACGCACTGATGGGAGTAAAATAATAAAACAATACAATTCAATTATAACTTAGTTTCTTTATCATAATTAAGATTAACTTGTGCGTTACATTCTTAAATTTGTATTATCAATTGAGCATTTCTTTGGATTTCAATATTTTACATGAAAATTCAAAAATCACATATAAAAAGTCTACAATTAGTAGAAATATGACGCTAATTACACAGTAAAAGTTATTTACGTAAATGACCGTTATTTAAATATACATTAAAACAGACCAACAACCTGATTTCTGATGAACTGCAGCAATGGCTTTCATTATAAGATCATACGATTTGTTTCTTTTAGTAATATCATTTTTATATATACGGGAGGTGAGTTTATTATAAACAAATCTCAATTACCTACTCTTTGAATTCCATTGTCACGTGGGCTTCATTTTTTTCTCTCTTAGTTTCACCAAGCTTATGTAGCACTGAAAATACTTAGCCAAAATTATGTCAAACCATTTTCGTTTATGATCACTAGATCTTGAAATTCTGTTGTTTTTGATTCTCTGTCTTGCTTAAAATCTTATACCCATTATTAATACCAGGAGAAATGGTATATAGTTCTTTTGCATGCTTTGCTTTACCTTCAGCACTCGCCCCCAGAGTTACGGTGAAGCTGTAAAGGTCCTTCCGATCAACAGCATTAGCTAGGTTACAAAAAAAGAAGTAATGGAATATATAGAAACACCTAAATAAGTACGTTTTGGCCTAAATATTATATCGTTATTTCCAGTGTACCGAAGATGTATTCCAAAATGTAGACAAAAATTATCGTCTCGTTAACGAAGCTTACAACGTGGCAAAAAGTCTTTTCAATCAAGGCAGAGCCAACTATATGAGACTTAAGAATAAATCTCTCAAATCAATAGACACTTTTCTAGATTTAGTATTTATAATGAACGAGGAAATGTCAAAACAATTGAGAAGCGCCGTTGTAAAATTTTTTATAAAATCAAAAATTTCCACGACTTTACTAACTACATTATAACAATGGACGAAGTAAGTCTGACGAGTTCTTAGTATCTAAAGTTACAAAAACATGATTCTCCAATATTTTTTCCATTGTAGTATAAAAGTAAGACGTAGTTTTTCCATACCGTCCTCAATTATAATACACAATTCTATTGTGGCTTTTTAACCTATCAAAGCATCCGCTACAGAGATCCAAGTAGTTTCAATGTGAATATTCTATAAGCGAAAGATATCCGATAATCCAAAATGTTATCCATTCTAAAGATATTTAGTATTCGGTAATGAATCCTCAGGCAATTGAGATAGTGGACCACTGCTTGGTGGATCCGGTCGAGAAACTTGGTCTAATAAGAACACAATTCCACGACGTAATCAAGAATTTTCGCGATGCTAGAAACTTCGAGACGATCGCGAAATGTCACGGTGAAATACCAGACGAAGTGGCAGCCGCTCATTGTTTGCTACATCAAGCTGTATTGTACGTTATAATTTAAATACACCTATTTAATTAGATTTAAGAATAATCTAAATATGTGTTACATCTGAAACGTAAATTTATAAAGATCGCAAACTGTAAGTTCTAGCATTCTTTCCTTTAGATGTTTAATTGATAAAATTATGAACCGTTATTAATTTAAAATTTCGCTTTGAAAATTCAAAACTTTTAATTTTAACATCCTATTTATAAAGCAAATATAACTGTTGTGATGTTGATGGATGAATCTCATTAATTAAATGAAAACTGCATCATAGTTAATTTTTAAAGAATTTTCTGTCCTAACAAGGACGACACAACTTATTGATGAAAAGATAGTTATTTTTTCTGTTAAATTCTAATCCCCGTGATCATGCCTAGAGCATCCATGTTAGCTAACTAGCATATTATGGTTATATTACATTGAAATGGTTTGAAATAGATTCAATGAAACAATGCAAGAGAGTTTAGTGACAATAGTTGAAATAAAAACAAGGCAGCATGCGCGAGAAATGAATTCTTCGTTATACAGCGTCCAGAGATGTCTCAACGATTTTATTCCGAAGTTTTTCGAGCTGCTTCTGTTAGACGCTTACACAGAAAACTCTGAATATTTGAGAGTTGTCAACGCGTCTATTACTGATTTAGTCAAAGACAAATGGAGGGGAAACGAAACATTGTTTCCAAATAAATGGAGTCCATTGGTCAAGCTTCTGAAAGAAAAGTGAGTTTTTGTTTGAGTTACCAAACTTCTTTTTCTACTATAGAGTATGGTAATGGCGAGATGAATAGGTATATATATAACATTAAAATTGTTGTATGTTAATCATAAAGGAAATAATATCCATTAGGCAAGTATGGTTCAAATCCTGTCTCCCCTGGTTCCTCTCCAGCATCTGCCCATCGGACAGGTATCATTGAAGTAAAGCGTTATGATCTACACAGTTATCATTATATAACCATATCCCTGCTCTTATTCCATATTTATTAAGTATCGGTGTAACATGCCTTCCTGTACCATTTATCTTTATTTCAGATCATTTCTACAGTCACTCCATTTTCGAGCATATGATTTTTCACACAGTCCGTCCATCATTTTTTTTTTATTTCCCAATTCCCTATAACTGTCAACATTCATATCCAATACCTTTCTCACAACATTCTTTTTACATTCTCACATGACGAGCCCATACGAGGACAGACGCCAGCTGCTTTGACTTCTCTATCACTGGCGCAGGTATATAATGATTAAAAAATTGGTGAATGGGTACTGTCGCCTACACACAACTGCAATACCAACGGTATTATTGTTATGTTGCCGACCTTGGAGAGTGTTTTTTTAGGGAAACATAGTTAATTTTTCTGATCACTAAATATTACAATACAATATCACAAACCAAATAAAGTTTCCACTAAAAAAAAAAAATATACATAAAAAAACCACATCAGAATAAAATCAATATCATAAATATTTTCTAATAATAACATTAATGGTAAGAATAAAAAACAGAAACATACAAATTTATCGTTATTATAAATACACATTCATTAAACATTTAATATATCACACTTTGCTCTAATTTCTCTTTTATAAGACGTTGTGTTTGCAATAAAGAATATGTCAGCGTCGTTAAAGTATAAATTTATACATATTACGAGTCCTATACAGGAATGTGTTTGCAACATAGTTAGTCCTACAGAGAGGAATATCAAATAAAAAAGTTAATTTAGGAAGTGATGGGTTGCTATGAAACTTATACTGTAAGTGCTTGAGACATTTGTATTGGATTACTATACTATATCTATATATTTATTATAATATGGATTCCACACTGTAGAAGCTTACTCCAATGTAGACCGAACTAAACAGTTGTAAAGAATAACAAGAATTAATGGGCAATTAAAGTCTTTTCCCGATCTTAAGCCAAGCATTTTATACGCTTTGGCTGTCATTCAAGATGATCATAATAACGTAATTTCGTACAGCTAGATTTCTCATATCGGTTACTCGATTTAGTGGATTATTATAAAGATGATAATTATAAGTAATATTTTTATTTTTTCTAGAATAAATTATAACACTACATTTAAACTAAGGTCTAGTAAATTGTTCTCACCATAACAACATAGACTGTTAAGATCATCTTGTAAAAGAGAACAATGTGAATACTCTTTAATAGTTGTAAAGATTCTCATGTCATCTTCATATAGAAGTATGTTAGTGTTAATGAAATTTGGAAATACGTCATTTATATTTAAATTAAATAGTCCTTAATCAGTCCTTTCTTAAAAAAAAAAAAACAATTTTTTTTTTTAGATACTAACATTGAGCAAAAATGTTTTTAACAAATTCAAATACCTGCCACTAAAACTGTGCGTCGAATCGAATTATATTCCACTTTTTATGAGTTTTAATTTTTTTACGTGAACCCTAATTATTTTCGAAAAATTGATTAGCCTAAGTTACGCGGAGTAACTTCAGCTGACAAAAAAAGTCCCGTCCAAATCGGTCCAGCCGTTCTGGAGATTAGCCGTTACAGACAGATTTTTTTAAATTAAATATTTAGTTTTTGGTATATGTATCTATATTCTATATCTATACATTCATATGTATTTAGTAAAAAACATTTAAATATATTAACGACAATAAAGATTGATTTTCTTAGAACGATTCTACATCGGGCTATTATACTGTTGTCTTCCATTATATATACATATATATGTGTTTCGAAACAGTCTACGGTTCTCTCTTCAATGGGTGTGTTCAGCACTCGCCCCCAAAGTTACGATGAAGCTGTAAAAGCTCTTCCGGTCAACAGCATTAGCTAGGTTAAAAAAAGATCTACTCTTCAATTTTATTTATTAGTGTAGGTATAATAAAAAGGTCGGGCCACTACCTGTGTCTTCCATCCGGGAGGGCAGTCTGGCACCAGCTGCTAGATTAGTTTAGCTAGCTACATTCGTTTTACAGCGTTTTGGATAGGGCCCATTGAAGTATTACTTAAGAATCAATGAGGGAGGTTAATGCTTTACTTAATTTAAATAATATGCGGGAGGGTTTGAACGATGATTAACGATTAACGATTTTTTTTTTAAATTATTTTTAATTAAATTTTATAAACTATTTTTATTTCAGAACGAAACCTCCAAAGCGAAGTTTACAGGAACCGTTATTTTTAACATTATTCGCCGCCAATATATCTTCAAATGATATAGTAAAAACATTATATTAATAAAATATTTTATAATCATATTTCTTATTTTTATAAACATGAATTGTATTATATTTTCTACTAGCTGTGTGCCCGTGGCTTCGCTCACGTTTCATATTATTTTAGGTTGGGGGAAAAGTTCTTCGCATTTTCAAACTCAAGACATTGTTTTCCCCAAAGTTTACTTACAATTAAATACAGTATACATGTGCCATTTTGTTCGATGACTTTCTGTCATCTTGTAGGTAGTGCAGTGGCGTAACTATACCATATGAGGCCCGTGGTAAATTCGTTTACTAAATCACTAAAACCTTAAAACATTAACATACAGGACAGGAAAAAGGTAACGCGCGAAGACGCGTTATTCAATAAGTAATTGAAGTTAAAAATTTAGTCGTGTCTAACTTTTATTGTATTTATAATTTTTGCTAAATTTTGTTCAAAATGTTACGATACTTCTGAGCTCGCGCCTTCCCGGCCCGGTGTCCGTGGCATTTTGCTAGCTCTGCTACCCTATAGTTTCGACATATAGGTAGTGCCATGATCCCGCTGCTGTAGAAATTTTGGAAGTTCAGATCACAAAAACACCACAAGTAGTTTTAGCAGACCTCTCTTTTATGGTGACCGTTACTTCCGACAATCGTCAACATCAACGGTCACCATTATTAATTGATATACTCTAAGGGTGGTCACAGCCATTTAATCGAATAGGAACGATCAACGATTGTAGTCCTCCGTAGACATGGTTAGTTCGATGTTCCCCACCATAATATGTTAATTATACTCTGATGAAGGTCACAACTTTTACTTGATAATGATAGTTCGACAATCACCCTAAACAAATAGATCGGTCGACAGCGATATCCATGAAATCATACTTTCCACCAAGAGTATAGAAATCATGTAATGTATGTTTCTGTATAAATGTAGCCTATGGCCAGTGGCGCAACTATAGAGTGGCCGAACTGGCAAAATGCCACAGGCCTGGGTCTGAAAGGCACCCGGCCCACGAAGCCGCGAGCTTAGAAGTATCCTAACATTTTTAACAACATTCAGTAAAAAATTTAAACGCAATTAAAGTTAGACATGACTAAACACTTAAACGTTTTAGTAATTTATTAAAATCAAATTCCAACGTGACAATTTTTACTGGGGCCCCAATCCAATGAATTTGCCACGGGTCTCAGATGGTATAGTTTCGCCACTGACTATGACCTCTAAGATTCTATCTATCTGCTTAATTAACAGATATTAATAATTTGAAATTATATAATAATATTATTAGCTTTGGAGTTAGAATTTATTCTATGTTCCGCGCCATATACTGATGATATGGTTGAAATTCGGTAGGTACTTAATACAACGCCTAGAAACTATGTTTTACATATATGTTTAATTATTGAATAAACTATTCCATAAAATATTATTTTATATACTGGTATTACAACTTTGGTTTTTTTATTAAAATGCATTTACTTGCCAACTCTTCTTACACACGGCGTCATTGAATTGGCTATAACTTTTGATAGAATAAACCTTTTTGATTTTTTTTAAATATTCTTAGTACTTCTGTAGTGATACCTAGTCAAACACAATCAGAATGACATTTCTTCAAATTATTTATTATTACGAAAATGTATTTAATTACCTATTTTTAGTCTCATGTATTAAACTTTTTTCATAAAAATCATAAGTTTCAGAGATGTCAATTTTTCAATTTTATTGTATGTATAGATTTACTACCTTTAAAAAAGGATGTCATATAAAATCAGTCTGTATTTATTATGAATAAAATAAGAAATAACACCTATAATTACTTTAATGAGAATCAATAAACAGTCTTTATATTTGCTATGTTACAAATGAGAAACAAAAAATTAATGGTAATAATATGGTACCAAATTGTTATATGTAAAATAATAAATAATAGTCTAGAAAATTAGTCTTTTCTTAATAATTTATTGATCTCTAATTTTAATTTTTCATTTTCTAATACAATCTGTTCTAAATTTGCTTCTAAAATTCTTTTTTTTACTTTATAATATTCAGCAATTGCTAAGTTTCTGGCTGCCCGATAATCCCCTGTCTTCATTCTTTTTCTTTGGAAATCTGGAAAATAATATTTCAATATTGATTATCTGTATACATATATACTTTCTGTGCACACAGCTTCTCTTGCATGGCAGTCAGATCATGTGAAGCCAAGATTTTATACTGAATGTAATCTATCTTGTTGCCGAAATATGTTTAGTAGTTTAGACTTAAAAATTTAACAAATAAACCAGAGCTAGCCTTCTAAAAATATCAAGGAATAACAGTAATAATTTAGTATGTTAAACCTTTTTTTTACATAGAGAAATGCTTTTAGGCACCATCCTCCCATGCAGGGGCAAGGAGGGTGTGTGGGGCTAACCCTAGGGAAGGAGACCCTAGCCACTACCCACTAAAACCCTATGAGTGACCATCTCTACTGCCACACAAAGGGGGCAATACAGGATCGCAAGCATACACCGCAACATATTCCCCGGAAGGATGACCCAGCCCGAAGGTCAAGTCCCTACCCGCTTAAGGACAGTCCCAGTCAACCAAGACTAGTCCCCTGATAGCTTTTCCAGTGCAATGGAAGGTCAGGGCCCCGCCCCTTCCCCTCTTGGTTCAACAAAAGTAGTATTTTAAACCTGTCACCAAACACCAATAAGTGTATTTCTGTAGCATGACTTGAGAACCAGTACATCTAGGCTTAGTGTTAAATGGTATACTTTATGAAAATTTTATTTACAAAATGATAATGCAAAAAATTTATGGTTATCATTGTTAATGAAATAATTACCTCCATCCCTGGGAATATTGAATGGGTTTTCCTCTGTTGGAGATGTTGCAACACTACTGTTATTATTATCCTTTGTTTCCATTATTATTATTGGAGTTTCATATTCATTTTTGGGTACAAAATTTCTATCAGTATCAATACTAGTATTAGTAAGAGTAGGTTGAGACTGATTGCTATCACCATCGTCTGGTTCTGAATCACCCCCCGACTGATCTTTAAATTCATCTACTCGATTACTTAGTAGAGCTGCAACTCGATCTAATATATCATCTGGAGGTATATAATTATGTACTCCACCACTGGTCTAGAAAAATTATATTATTATTAAATTTCAAAAATATAATATGTAATTCTATACAACCAAAATGTTATCTCTGACCTTCTCATTCATTGGTATTAAGGTGTTGCGTTTACGAGCATTTTTTTTTTTTAGATTTTCCCATTTTAAGCGGACTTGTTGTGGCGTACGACGACAATTTGAAGCTGTAGCGTTAAAATAATCCGTTATTCGTTGCCATTCTTTAATTTTAGCTTTATTACTAGCGAACTTTGTAGTCTTATTATTTATAATTTTACTATTTTCAATACAAACTAATAAAGCCTTCGTCTCTTCTCTCGTCATTGGTTTGCCTTTATTCTAAAAGAAGAACAATTACAAATAAACATTCCAAATAAATATAGTACAGAACTTCATTAGTAAGTTCATAATCATAATATTGGACAATATCCCGCGCCCCGTCCTATAGATCTCAAATATAATGAGTACTAACAGTTTCATTATCCATTGTTTTACAATTTAATAAAGATTATTGTGTATTTTGAATTGCACACGAAAAAAAAAAAACAATCTTTTTTGCAGAAACAGTAAAATGCAATTTTTTTTTTAATCACTTCTTTCACGGCTCTGGGTTCAAGACCTTTTGAGCCTGCGGTAGGAGTAATATTATTCTGTGGCCTGCATGCAATAATAATGTTTTCAGGATCTCCAGTTTCACTTTTCGAAGTTTCCCCGTTCAAGACAAAAAAAATTCCCCAATATGATACTATTTCAGAAACTTTTCCCCAAATATATTAACTTATTTATTTCGTAGTAGACATTTTTTATAATCTATAAAAGTGATGAATACAAGTTCTAAAAGCATAACTTTGATTTTTTTTCTAATCTTCAGTGTTGTAATAAAATGGAGGATATTTTTCTTAGAACTATCCAGAGAGTTTCTTTTACATCACAGATTTCACGCTTCGTCTGATTATTTTCAATACAAGTAACTTGAGCACAATAACCAAACTACACACGTACCATACCAATAAAATTACATAAAATAGAGCCAAATACTGCACGTTAAAGAGTTACAAACAAGGTACACTACAAATCCCACTAAAAGTGTCCTTGTTATTATTAGATAATTATCTATTATCAATACTGTCAGCTTACAAGATGTAGTACACAAATTATTATTTCACGACAAAGTTTAATTTTTAAGATAACACAATGCGACGAAAAGGTAAGGAAAATGACAAATTTATTCAAATGATACACAAAGAGTTGGATAAGTAAATCGAATGAGAAATAATGCAAAAAAAAAAAAACAACTCTGGTTGGATGAAATGGCGATAGATTCCTGGTCTGATTTTTGTTTCCATAGTGCACTTTAAATTGAAGGGCGGGATATATAAGTCTATCATAAGACCTGTCATATTTTATAGATCAAAATGCTGTGTTGGTAAAAAGATGAATGAGAAATGATTGGATGTAGATGGGATACGAATGTTGATATGGATGTGAGGTGTCAGAAGAATGGATAAAATAAGAAACAAATATATTAGAGGGAGCTTGAAATTTGTACCAGGGGTAAAAGAATCGAAAAGTTCTCGTTTAACATTATACGGTAACATAGTATTACGAATGTTTATTAATATGTGATATATAGTATGAATATTGTATCAATGCCAACATATATACTCACATTATCAGTGTGTTCCATTAAACCTTCACAAGGATCACACTCACGACCGCAATTTTTCCCGTTCCACTTGCTTGTGAGCGTTACTGTCGTAAACTCAAGTGGAATGGATTACAGAGCGTTTTGAGCGTGGAGGTAAATAATACAAACGGCGAGTTAGTAAAAAGATATTTATCTTTTTACATCGAATACTATATAATACTAATTTTTTCAATAAGAAAACTAACTTAAAGAAAGCTACCTTCATTTTCATTTCTAAAGTTAGGTTATATTATTGGCAATCAAGGAAAAATGTATACATGTAAACTTGTTTTACATAATTATATTTAACTGTGGGCTAAAATATCTCTTTCCGCACGAAATAACGTACTTTTAACGGTCGCCATATTTGATGCTTTGACTTTTGAAAATGCTGTTAATTTTCTCAACGATCACTTTGACCCACCTTTTTAGATGGGTCGCAGTGAGTTTCGCGTGAGCGTAAGTTATGACGTAATGAGCGACGTTTTCGCCGTGACCACAACGACCGCGGTCGTTATGTGGAACTACTAAAGGAGCATTTTGATCGTTGTGCGCTCTTAGTGGAACGCACCCTGTCCATCCTATCTTTCACTTAATATAGTATTTTAAAATGATTTATTTATTCAAAAAGTAACCACAATTACCTTTTATTCATGATTTATTATTTTAGTCTTAATTTTTATTTTATTTTAATATATATAATTTAATATTGTAATCTCAATGAATATGAAAGTGATAATTTCCTAAAATTAAAGAAGTAAAAGATTCGATACTTTGTGTGTAGCGTGCACTAATGGTTTGATCAGTGGATTCCTTGTTGGAAATTCTTTTATATAATAAATAAACATTTAATTATAATTTATAACGGGGTAAAACAAGAATTATAATTATATCTATTATAAGTGACTTGACATCTTCATCTTTATGATATTATATACTACATAAAGAATATTACTAGGTGGTTAAAATACTTTCCCAATTTTCCCCTTACAGAAATTTCTTCACCCAAGGATTTCGTTTCCCCAAAACTGCAAAGAAACTCCCAAATCTGGAGACACTGAAAGTTCTCACCATTTTTCAAGCTTCCATTTTTTTTATTAAGTGTTTAACGGCTGTAGATTCAAGTTCTTTTGAACCTATTCAATTTTCTAGAGCCCAGTGCTGCCTAATCTTATTCGGGATTTTACAAGTGACGATAAATTACAGTGGCTAGCTATAAAAATTAAGTATTGTATTTATGTAATATTAAAATACTTATTTAAGAAGGTTGTATATTCTCTTCAAGTATATTATCCTTTATCGGCCGGCTATAATATGCGCTCTTAATGTTTTTACCTACTAAAACCCGAAAAGTTTTTTAATATAAGATTCAAAATTTAAATCCACAGTATTTTGTTTATCAATTTAAATATAGAATAAGTCTATATAGTCATAACAACATGTGCAACAACAAAGTAAAATGTATTATATGAAATGTACCTTACATTGTGTGTTAAATTCCAAAACTTAAATAATAATTTATTTTAATTAAACATTTTTTACATAATAGTAATGTTTTATTTGTAACTAAGCAACAACTTTTTATATATGGCTCTTGACCAGAAAAGTGTAACTACCACTTAGACTTTAATTAAAATGTGTCCTTTTGAGTAAAAGGTAGCGGAATTTAGTTATTAACACTAATTTTATTCTAGTAGATTTCATGCACTATATTTTTAAATTACAGTAAATATTACAGTAAATTTAGTGTAATAACAGCAATGTAATATACACAAGCAGAATAAACCATTGTTAACAATAGGTACTTGGACTTACATTCCGTTTATTTTGTCCATACAATATTCATATTCATACAATAGCATTAAACATTTCTAATTTTCTATTTGTATAAAAATAGTTTTTTTTTTCTGAATTATTGCAGTTAAAATACTAAATATAGTTTATATAATAGATAGAAAATTCAATATTTTAGTTAGAAAAAGAAGCAAATAATCAAAAACATTATCCAGCAAAAGTTTTTGGGTTTTTTGTTATTGGGACAAGTATAAGGTTATTTTTTGAATTAAGAGTGTTTGTAATCTCAGGCATAATTTTTTATTTTGAGAGAAGGAAACAAATTAACAGAAAATACAGTTAATAGATAATAAAATTACTTTTTCACACAGTTTACTATTTGCAAAAGAAATAAATCTTACTAAATATTATGGATATCATTTATTAAAAACACTAAAATAGAAAACTAAAATGTATTCTGATCTTAACTACTAAAGTACTGGCTAATTATTTCTGCTCTACTACTAATATCTTCAACTTCAAAACAGAAGACTTCTATATTTTCAGAATCTGGAATATACACTTCTGGAGATACTTCATCTATATTATAATCTCTGCAGATGTTATGCAATACGGCTGTTGCTATAATTATATTTTGAATATTTTGTAATGATAACCGTAGTGTAAGTGCAACAACTGGAAACCGACGTTTCCAAGCTCCGAATGTTCTGTGAAATGTCAAGTTATATAAGTATGTATAAGTTACTATACCTATACTAAAATATAAAGAGGAAAGATTTGTATTTTAATATGTAACAAAAAAACTTAAAAAGTACTGGACCAATATGGATGGAATTTAGTATGGAGATAGTTTGAAATCCAAGGAGTAACATAGGATAGTTTTTATTCTTAAAATCCCACAGCAACGGAAACTATGTGGGTATAACCGCGAAGAGCAGCTTGTATAATATAAGCTAAAATAAACCACATAAAATGAACATATTTACAAAATAAAACTCAAATCATTTATATTTGGTTAACCTGTCATTTGTGTTCCTGGTTCTAATGTGTGCTTCATTGTATCTTTGTTCATTTTCAGTGCTAGGCTTTAATATTGGTGTCAACAGGTAAGGCCTATTTGGATAAGCACTATCTCCTATTAACCATCTATTACCATATGTGCCCTTATCACACTGAGCTGTAATAAAAGTGTTTTATTTAATCACTTATGTATAATAAATAAATTAATACAATAATATTTCTTACCTTTCAAAACAGAATTATTAAAAATAGTAGCATCATGTGTTGAACCAGGCCAACGGGCAACAACATTCATGAACTTTAGTTCAGCATCACAAACAGCTTGGACATTAATAGAAAAATATCCTTTTCTGTTCTTAAATTCTTCACCTATTATATTCTCTGAAAAAAATTATGTACAAGTAAGTTGGTGTGTTTACTGTTTATGTATTATAACACTTTGAATTTTGTTATTATGGATTAAGATAAAGAAAAATTTACTTGGGGACTGAATGCGTATGTGAGTACAATCTATAGCACCAAGAACTTGTGGAAATTTTGATATGCTATAAAATTTTTGAGCACTATTTTGATGCATATATATATATTTACAGTATAACTTTGCTATTGCCCCTGATATTGTTTGTATTATCCTACTTGCTGTAGATTTTGACACACCAACAAAATCTGCCACAGACAGGAGCACTGCGCCTAATGCATAAAACCTTAGTGCCAACAATAACTGGTGTAGAGGAGCCACGCCATTATTTCTGTAAAAGTTATTTTATGTTGAAAAATGTCACTTAGTTAATAATCAGTGATAGAAAAATTATATGATTTGCTTACCTTCTGGACTTCACCAATATGAATGGCATTATCTCAGTCAAAAGTGACTCAACTGCTACTTTATTTAATCGAAACCTATATGTAAATTCCGCCTCGTTCAGGCTTTGCGGGTAATTTATTCTTGTATAGCTTTTACAACAATTAACACGCTGTTCGTGTTCTTCGTCGCTATCCCAATCTAAAATTTGCTCCAATAATTCTAAGTCACTGTCACTATCACTAAATAATATTGAATTAAGATCCATTATAATCTAACAACAATGACATATATAACTAAATATACTTTTGATACAACAGAAAACTGTGTAAACTGATCACATACTGTAAAGAAACAGCATTCAATTAAGAGATTTAGAATGTCAAAACATTCAGACAACCAGTTCAAAAAACCAAGTTATCGAGAAAAACTAACAAGAAATAAATTAAGAAATTCGATCTGCTTTTTTATACTACAAATTATTGTCAAAAACAGATAAGAAACGAGGCAGAGTGAATTTTTATAACAAATTATTTAGTACAAATGTCGCTCGGAAACAGATCGTTATACGTATGGGGATTTAGGTATGTAGGTATTTTTATTATCTCTGGTAGGTAGCTTACCGAAGGTCGATTATAGAAACCCTTTAGAGAAACTGCCTAGGTGGCGCAGTTGTATTACGGTGCGACTGCCGTTCTGAGGTCTCGGGTTCGATCCCCGGGTCGGGTCAAGCGGTATTGGGTTTTTCTACTCAGTATCATCTTGGAGTTTGAAATTTGTGCCCGATATGGCGACAGGCTCCGTACCCTGTCACATCAAGGACGGAACTAACCTCGGCGAAATATGGGTGGTGTAGTTCGCTATCTCACCTCTACCTAACCCTTCGGGGATAACAGGCGTGAGCTTATGTTAGAGAAAAACGGATTGAAATTTCGGATTTCAGTAGGTTAAAACAAATTTAGATCGCTTATTGAAGCGGGCGGTAAATGTAGAAAAATTTGAAGATTGTTCCAAAAACGTTATTGTATATAACGTTAGTTATTTGTTAGTAGTATGTACCTACAACTGAACTGTTTCATTGTTTTACGTTTGAGTGGTTTAGTAATTAGTTCAAATATTCATGAAACTTTTAGTTATTACTCACATACCATTTTAAAAAAATATTGTTAGCAACTACCCTCACTAACGAAATCCTTATAAAAGGGCGCTTCAACTGCAAGCGTCAAGCCACCTCACACACTCCGGGTCCTCGTCCAGTGGCGACCCAAGACGTGCTCCGTTATTCAACTGGAGAGGCTCTTAACGCCGCTACCGGCGCAATACAGTGACACTGACCGTACATCAAGCATTACACGCACAACACAGCATATTCTTGCACACAACACGCAGGTACATAGATCCTGTAGGGAACATTTTTTTATGAATAAATAAAAAATGTAGGGATTAGCTGGGATCAAAAATTCTGTGGGAATTTTTGCATACAGTTAACGAGCCAAGCCGAGGTTCGTACCACTTTGGTGCCCTTATGCTAGTTATCTTTTGCGGCGAGTGCCTTCAGCGCTCGCCCCCAAAGTTACGGTGAAGCTTTATTATTCTGTGCTTTACAGCTTCCTTCCTTCCAATCAACAGCATTAGCTAGGTTAGAAAAAATAAATAAAACAAGCGTCAAGCAGTGTTTTATCGACCGTCTTCATGTGCTGAGCAATGTGCCTGGAGTGGCGTAGCGAAGCACCATGAGCGTCATACAGCGTATGGGTGTGAGATACTCTGAGCGATATTGTTATATACTGGGGTTTATTGTTCGTAATCGGTTTCTGTTGATGTTAACTAATCCAACATAATCTTATTTATTTCTTAAAATTTAAATTTCACTTCGTATCTAACAATATAATGCACTTTCGTTTATTGCCGTGGCCACACAGTGGCTTCGGGCGGGTTGTAAGGTCTTCTCACACAATTAATTATTGTATTAAACATGGTAGTAGGTATTTTAGGTATTCATAATTATTTTAATTAATTGCATGTAATATTTATGAGATTCCCGCGACACAGGACGAATGCTCTAGTGCGGGAGTTGTCAATAAACTATATTTCGAACATATTAATTGTATAAGCACATTTCGAATCTTATGGTAATTTTTTATTCCAAATAAATTATTGTTATTAAAAAAAAATATATTTGTGTGGAATAAAGTCGTGACTTAACTTTTGAAGTGAACTTGAACTTGTGATAACTTTTTGATGAGCTGAAAGACTTATAATACGACAATAATCGGCAGATTGACAGACAGCAACATATATTTTTTTTTTAGAGTTCTTGGCATGATTTTAGTTTGTTATGTCCTTGTTCATCTATCAACCCATGGATGATGGAATATTTTATAGGGATTACCATCGTCTTTCTAGGGTGTTGATACAAGGGGGCAGGAGTATATCCTGCCCCGGAATGTTGACCGATGGGTCATGCCTCCCTTCGGGGGGGTGGGTGAAGAGGTGGGGTTGAGAAATATTCTCCCCCATCCCCATTGGGCCATTGCACGACGAGGCCCGGTGGGTTCGCTGCAGGGGGCGACGCGGTGCCTGCGAAAGCCACCCCGTGTCGCCCCCATCCCAAATGCAGCGGACGGCCCCGGGGGGTTTTAGTGAGTATTTTCGGGCGACTCTCGCCCGGGTGAGTCCCACACTGGCACGGAGCTCGTCACTCCGTGCCCCCTTATCTGTTGTATTGGGGGACTCCAATCCCTTAAATACAATAGATAAGGGTAGTGCGTAAATGCATTTCCCCCCGTCAAAAAAAAAAAGAAAAAAAAGGGTGTTGATACAAAGTGCGAAAATGCATTTCCCCCCGTCAAAAAAAAAAAAAAAGGGTGTTGATACAAGTTTGAACTTCAGAATAGGCATATATAGGCAATATGCACAAAAATGTCTTCTTGCCTGACCCATTAGACGAATACTTCTACTTCAGCTACCAGTGATAAATAATAAAAATCTACTACAATAAAATTAATCTAACTTTCTACGTTTTTAATATAATGGTAAAATCAGAAACATTAATAAAAGATCCTTGAAACAAAACATCGACACTGGCAAATGCTGCTGCGATGACAACAAAAGAAAAAACAAACAATAAAAGTTTGTGATACTATTTCAAAATTTTTGCTTGTAGTAAAAACTTAAAAATAAAAAGCAGAGTATATAAAGTTAATAGGTATATAATATAAAATGTCTGAGAAACCACCTAATTTACTCCGAAATGGCTGTTCACACGACGAGCCAGACAGAATGCCCGATAATATATCAGTATCAAACCTAGACCTTATAATGTACGTGGTAGCTATTGTAGGGCATTTGGTTGATCTGGGCTTGGACATAAATATTGCTGTGAGGTACCTCGTAGCGAAGATGGTGACTGAATTCACTTGGACATTAGCCTTTATACTTTTACCAGCATTCGTTAACACGGCAGTATCTATAAGGATGTAAGTACGTTTCTTTTTCTGGCGGGTTACTACTAAAATTACCAGTCACTAAAAACTTTTTTAGACATATAAAGTGAAAAAGATAGGTGGAAAAATCACATAACTTTTTTTTGTTTTTTTTTATACTGGTATGGTGAAATGATTGCACTTTGTCAGATGATAATGGTCTGTTCACACATAATAAGTGACAGTTGATTGACTTAATTCTAACTTAAAATTAGTTAATTGTAAGTAAAGAAGCATACACATGTATGCATGTATCTATAGACACCAATATTGTTTTGTGATGTCCGTCAAATAAATTCTATGAATAAAAACAAAATCTAGAGGTACATATAGCTAAAGTCTTTTATATTTTATAATTGAAATAAAAATTAGGTACATTCAGGAAAGAGTTGCAGTTATCACTTTCCCGTTTTATAACTCTTTCTTTGGGGCACAAGGCAATACCATTAGATTTCTGAAATAACCATTCTTGAAATTTGTTGCCTTACATCTTAATTTTCAGGGTATCATTTTAAAACAAGAGAATCAATTTTTAATACAGACCTTATAAGAAATATACAATTTAGGTCTTAGACTTTTTTTTTTTGTTTGTTGTTTTAATAGTTTTTTTACATGGTATAGGCTCAGTATGCCATGACCACAATCTCACCTGACATTAAATGATGATTGTAGTCCAGAATAGTAATCACTCTAAGCCTAGAGGTTCTGGTTCTCAAGTGTTGCTGCCGGAACAAACCTATTAGTAATACCTATTAATAATTTTAAAATCAGTGCCAGCTTACAGATAACAAAGTGGTGTAAATGTTCCTCGCTATTATTTAAGCTTATATGTAATTGTGATGAAATTTAGGCAGTTCTTTTTAATTGTAAATGCATACATTGGTAAACTCTAGCTGGCACCGAATCTAATATTATTAATAGTATTAAAACAAAGGATATATCGAAGTTAGCAGAAGTAGATTAATAAAGTGATTATTTATTTACTCTTTAGTGCAGTTTTATAGTATATTCTATTGAAGTTGGTTTTGTTTATAATTAAAAGAAGTTTTGTTTTATACTTTTAGTTTAAGTATGTTCTTTTAACCTTTTAGGTATAGTTTTGAAGCTGGTTTTTTATTTTTCTTTAAAAATAATTTAATTTCCATATCTATTTTTACTCTTTTTTATTCACTGTTAGTTCATATAAATAAAGTATGACAAGAAAAAATATTCTACTCCTGCTTGTTATAATGGTGCACCTTCCATTATCAGATCAGTAAAATAAAATGGTGACTGCAATATGCAAACACTTGAATAGCTGTGGAAGTAAATATATAAATATTCTATAGAATTCGAGGGTTTCTCTTGATTTCCACTGAGACTGAGATCCACTGATCAGACCCTGATTTGGTGGTAATGGGCCACCTTGGGAATGTATTCTATTTGATTAAAAAAACAATTTTGCAAATTGGTCCACAATTGCTGAAGAAATCGAGTAACAAACATACACAGGAATTGATAACCAAAAAGGAGGAGGACCTTTTTGAATTCGGTTAAAAAGAATATTGATTTTCAGGTATGCACAAGATAAACAGCAGGATTCACTTACTAATGAGTTCACAAAGAGGAAATGGCTTCGGGTCTTCATACTTGTGCTGCAGATGGCACCTATATTGCGTTTCACAGATGCTTTGATGTAAGATCATTTTTTTCTATTCTCATAACAATTTAATGCATGAACTCTATTAAGAATCTATTCATATATAATATAACATTCCTTTAAGAGTAAAACACTTTTTTTACACTGATTAGGCCTTTACCCAAAATCTCACCTGAGTTCAGTAACAATGTGGTTGAGGATAGTAAATACACTAAGCCTAGAGATACTGACTCTCAAGTGATGCTGTCGGAACACATCTATTGTAAACATGAGTGTGAGGGTGATCTTAAGGGTAAATTAAATACCCAGACAGACATTAGAAAATTATAATGATATAGTAATGGTTTCTTGGTCTATTTATATTGTCTGTTTTCCTGAATATTTTGTTTATAACAACTTACAGTAGATATGTTGACTTTTTATTGTCTCAGTAGAAAATATACCATAAATAAGGGCACTAGCAAAAATTAAAATGTGATTAAAAATATGGAAGTACATACTTTAATTTGATCCTAGAGTGAAAGACTGTGTACACTAAAATGCCATACTTTACATGTTTCATACAAGTTTTTTAATAATACTCGTTTTCCAGGCATAGAACATTCCCTCCCCTCAAATTAAAAAATGTAGAACTTTACATTTAACTTCATAACTCAAATGTGAAGTTTTAAACACTATTTTTAATAATAATCATATTATAGTCTATGGTTTGTTTTCAAAAAAGTAACTGCTCAACTAGTTTATTTACCTTTGACTAAACGTAATATGTACTTGAATAGTAGAGATCTAAAAGATCGTATTTGGTCAGATTTCCTCAAACAGATTCTATTGGGACTTGCTCTTTATAGGGGGTGTGATGATAATGCTTCTGTCTTCCAAACTTCCACAAGCATTCTATGTACTAAAAACTAATAGAAAGTTAAAAACCATAAATACTTTGACTTTTAGTTACGCAATAAAGTCACGACGTGCCAAACGCAATAATGATCCTGCATCCCAACGCCTTTACTTTGGTTTGATGTTGAAGGAAGACTCTGACGCTGCGTTACTTAGAATCTTCGAATGTTTCTTAGAGGCTGCTCCGCAGCAAGTCCTGCAGACCAGTTTGTTGCTGCGTGCTAATGAAGAATTTGCTGGTAAGTTAATAAATTGAAAACACCTTTCATTCTATTGATTTTTTTAAACTCGTTGAAACGTAAAAGCGACATTAAGAAGAGACAAACATATACATCTAAGGTGTCGTCTATTAATCACGTGATGTTTTAGCAACTTTGGGCCCTACCCTTGTTCATATCGTGAGCTTTTAGATGACTCCCTCCCCCCTAACAAAGATCATATGCATTTTTTAGTAAAAAGTACCATAAAAATAGTATTCTATAAAATTTTTAACAAAAAAAAAATACAGTGATATCTCACTGAGGGGTTAGCCTTTAAACAGGTAAATACAAAAAGTGATTTTGTTTTATACTATAACTATGTATATAGATTTATAAGCTAGTCTTTATCATGTGTAGAAGGAGTATTGACTTACAATTTTTGTTACTGTGTATATATTGATAATTATGTGACCATAAGTGCATTAAAATTATTTTTTTTATACTGTATAGGCTCAGCTCTTTAATCACAATCTCACGTGATGTTAAGTGACTATGTGGTCCAGGATTGTAAACACACTAATTATGGTATTAGTTCTCTAGTGACGCTGCCGGAACATACCTATTAGTATTTGACGACAGGTTTTAAACGTGAGGGTAGCTACGTACAGCCTATGCAATGGTTTCTTCATAATGCTTTTCTTCTTCGAAAACACAGGTTTATCATAAATGTGGATAAGTAGATTGAATCGTAAATAAGCAGTGTATTGTTTTTATTTTTAATTCAGAAAAGAACTATAGCCATTATTTAATCCTTGGGCAGTTCATCAAATATTATCGATAATATCGTCGATTGTCGGTATGGGATGGTGCTTGGCCGCCTACCAGCGAGCAGTTAGGTACACCCAGCAGAACAAGTCTAACATGACCTGGTGCGGAACTGCTCTCCAAACGATCTGGCATTTCTTAGTTTCATGTGAGTATATTCTCTCAGGCTAGTTCTCTCAAGAGATTCACAACTTTCATTTTTTTAAAAACATTTAATTGTTAGCCATACCTTAATTTTAAATAATAAAAAAAATACGTTTTATAGATATTGTATTTTAAACATTGATAGATACAATGGAATAATAATTTTAAGGTTATATTAAATGTTTATGATTAGACAGGTTTCCTTTTAATAATTTTTTTGTTTTTTTTAGGGAAATATTACATCTTAATGTTTTGTAAAATGTATGTTAGTATAGGTATATAGGTAGGTAGTATAGTATAGGTATATATATTTCATTTCACCTTAAAAAAAATTCTGACACAGTATTGTATCATAAAACATCATTGATTAACTGAATTTCTTTTCCTTTACAGTGAGTCGAATAATTTCAATAGCTACTATTGCATACCTGTACCCGCACTGGGCAGTGCTCGCCTTTACACTACACATACTAATCACTGCAGTGTTGCTCCAGATCTTTGATCACTCTCCGTTCTGCTCACACAACAGACTCGCGGATATCGCCTTCTCTTTCGCACTCGGTGCCGTTTACC
This sequence comes from Samia ricini, assembly GCA_014132275.2. Classification (NCBI taxonomy): domain Eukaryota; kingdom Metazoa; phylum Arthropoda; class Insecta; order Lepidoptera; family Saturniidae; genus Samia; species Samia ricini. The sequence goes on from AP028158.1 coordinate 18,731,390, forward strand.
TCTTCACATACATCCTACCGGTCGAAGGCCGTACCAGATATAGATTCACAATATATTACAGCCTGTGTTTTGTCGAGAATATTACATGTGCAGTTATTTGGTTTTATTACGCTGATGAACAAATGAGAAGCTCTTTGTTCTTTTTACCTGTTTTTTATTTATGCATAGTGCCATACGTTATTGGATTGGTTGTTATGGTAATCTATTACAGTTTCTTTCATCCAGAAGTGAGTAAAAATGAATTTAGCGTCTCGTTTGTAAGTAATGGACAGGTGACTGTAGATAGCTAGTAAAAAAAGATACATAGATATAACACGTAGAAATAAATTCACAAAGAAAACATACCAATGTTGTATACAAATTTAACAAGTATAATGCAAGTAGAGACCAGTAAGAGCTGTATCCAATGTTCAAATATAAAATATCAAGGTAGATATAAGATTTTTCATATGTGTATAGGGTTAGCAAACCTATCAGGTTCAGTGCCTTACACTTCCACAATGTGATCTTTTCTAGTTCAGCATTCAGATCACATTCTTGTAAAAAATGTCTTGGATTTGTCCAAATTTTAGTGTATGTCACCCTTACATAAAGGAAACGAAGAGGATTCAAATCATTGCAAGTATTTTTTAATTCCAACAAAATAAGCTGCTATTTTTATTTTACATAAAGGCTCAAATAATTTACTCACTTTCAGAGAACTAAGTAAGGATCCTATAATATTATTAAGTTGCTATAAAATAATATTTGTATAGTACAAATTTGCTCATAAGTGGTGCCTAAAACAAGCACTGTTATAAAAAAATATTATTTATTCGTCTAACTATAGTAACTCTTGTAATCTTCATATAGAAAATCTGTCTTTAATTTTAGTCATCATCGACAAGTTTTCACACATTGTACTAAAAATAGTAAATCCTCCAATATGAATCTTCACATAGAATCTCGTTTATCTTTAATTGTAATAGAAAATGTAATTATAAATATTTTGTATACTAAAAATGTCATAAATTCATATTGTTAATGTACTCATTACAAGATTTAAAAATAAAGTTGTTTGCATAAGTAAAGTATAATATCCCTTGCGAGGTTAGAGTCTCAAACCCTTAAACTGTAAGGGTTTTCACCTAAATCAAAAAGGTTGGCAACCCTAGTTTTCTTCTAATATATAAAAATATTTGCATATTCCTATGAATCAAAACTGCCTGGTTCTCTTGCGGGGATAAACGAGTTACTTCTGCAGAAACTTAATAAATTTTAAGACAATAAACATAAGACTGCATTTATAAACTGTAATATATTTTTGTAAACAAACTTTTTATATATATGTTTTATAATGTTATGTAATTGTAATCTCAAATGTATTTTTGAATCTCCAGTGATTACCAACTTGCCAAAAAGTATTCTATATTCTCATTATGAGATATAAATTATACTTTTAATAAAATATTTCATTTTATAAATCTGTGTTTTATTGGGTTTTTTTCTGAGAAGAGTTAGGTACATTCCTAATATTTTTTGAAGCTATTTGAACATTTATTACCTAATAGAAAACTAATTCAATATAAAAGTTTATGCCGTCAGTATATTATTATCCTATGCTGATATAACCAACCAACAAACCAATATTTTTTTTAAGGATTTTTTGCTTTTTTTAATCAATATTTACTTACCTACAGTAATTATACAGTGGTGTATTTAAGTTTTAAAAATATGAATAACATGGCAACATTTGAAGGACGTAGTGAATATAGTTTTGGTGGGGGTCTTACTTTATCGTGTACTATCTCTTTTTCGAAATTTGCTTGAATTAAGTTACTTTTATGCAATGTTGGTGGAATTTTACATGATATAATTTAGCTATTTTACACACAAGGGGACAAAATTTCCTTAGAACCCTGTTTGAAGATTAGGTAAATAAAACAAAGTCAATTGTAAAGAGTTTGTATTCATGGCAGTAATAAATAATAAAAAAAACAAGTAAACATAGTATTGGAAACTGCGAGGTAGCAATAAAATTATATTCTCATTAAAATTTTCACCAAATAAATGGTGCTCGCTCCCTTAATATCCTTAAACCAAACTTATTCCATTCACTCTGGTTAATCCATAATTCAATTGCAGATTCCAAACAGGACATTACAGCAGCTCCCTTCCATGCAGTACTTGCTGGGTCTATATCTTTCGGAGAGGTTACTATTTCTAGTTGTTCAGTTTTGTATGTGTAGGGAATCTGTAAAGCTAAACGGTTCTGTAACCACAATGAGATACCTTGGACTTTGACACCACCTCCAACTATTAGAATACTGCTGTACATTTTCCGTTTCAACTCTTCACTGGAGCATCTATCAATACTTTGCAATATTGCAGCATCTAATGCTAATACTTGACCTGGAGTAAGAGAGATGATATCTCCAGATCCCCCCTCTAATGTGTCAACAACTATATCTTCATCTGGATTTGTTGTCGCCTGAACTTCATTGACAGTCTCAAATTGTTGATTATCATTGTTTGTATTATCAACTGCTTCCTTTTTTCGACCAGTTTCCCTTAAAAACTCTGCATCAAATGGATCTTCTGGATCACTAGGCTGTGGGTTTTGAATTTTAGTTGATTTTGAACCCGTTATTTTTAATAAGTCTGTGTAAAACATTGATAGTGGAGATATAATGCATTCATCACCAACTTGCAATGTATATTTGTTGACCGTATCACCAGGATGGTCAACGAGAAATGATTTCTCTTGAGGTCCACAAACATCTAAATTTATGTGGCAAAAGCTTTCATATAAATTGCGCATTAGAACTATATCTCTTGGAATATTTTCATTCCAGTTCTTATAAGGAAATGCACTTTTATGGAACATCCATGACAAAGCTTGACACACATCTCCTGCTCCATAATCCATTCTTAACCTAGTTGCCTTATGTGAGATACCATCTTCAACACAGGAAATTGCTGTTTTTTGGTCACCAATATCAACAACACATGCAGAACCAATTCCAGCACCAAATGTGGCTCCTACACTCTCCTGTACTAAAAAGCAGTGTCCAAAACCCAGATCTTTGAGTAATAAAGATATTAAATACTTTAAATGGCTTCTAGAATACAAATCAGGTATTAAAAGTACACATCTGTATTTTACTAGTTCTATTAATGGTATTCCTAACTTATATTCTATAATAGAACTCCATATAGTGTACAAATCATTTAGTACTGATGAAAGAGATCCTCCTACTTCTGAATGTAGATTAAAATCTCCCCTACGATATGGGAAATGTATGTTGTAAGGAAGTTCAGGATCTATGTCCAGGACTAGGTCACCTGCAATGATGTCACAATCAACCCGAGGCCAAACCACTCCATCAGATTCGCATTCTGGTAAAGATCTACGATTGAATGCAGCAATTTGCTGTGGTGGTGTGGCATATCGCCGTGCTCCATTCGACTGCACACAAGATTGAAGCGTATGCGATATCTGCAACCTACATTCTTCAAGCTCTTCAATCAGTTCTTTCGTTTTTGGCACACTCGGCGGCACGAAAGGGTCTCTATAGATTTTTCCACCCGTAAAGCGTTTTCTCGCTATACAGTGCAACTGTTTCACTGGTAACAGGTCTGAAGCTCGACAATACGTACGTGCAGTGATCCTGGATGAATTACAATTATCCTGTGGGATGGAAACTGCTGGAATTGGTCCGATCCGGCGTCATGTGATGGCATACTCATTTGGCTGGAACGTTAAACTTTGTTTTATGAGATGTTGTACAATAAGATTTTTATTTGTAATACTAATTATGAAATTGTAAGATCTGAATCAGAGATAAATTAAAACACAAAAAGTATCATCATTCATCACTAACCTTCATACGTAAACATAACCTTAAAACTTAAAAATCCAAACAAATAATATGTCAAAATATGACTAGTCTTTTGAGCCTCCTATAATAAATAAAATTTGAACGAACGAAATAACATGTCCAAGGCGTTCTCAGATGAATTAGCATAGTACATGAGCTGGTCAGGTCTTATTGCTTCTTCCTGTACGAGGGAGCCATTCTAGAACCCGTTGGTCCCATCGGGGATCGGTTCTGTGAGCAATGTGAAACTTTGAAATAATTCTTTTATTAAATCTTACTGACACTGCACTATTTGTACAAATCATTTAGTACTGATGAAAGAGATCCTCCTACTTCTGAATGTAGATTAAAATCTCCCCTACGATATGGGAAATGTATGTTGTAAGGAAGTTCAGGATCTATGTCCAAGACTAGGTCACCTGCAATGATGTCACAATCAACCCGAGGCCAAACCACTCCATCAGATTCGCATTCTGGTAAAGATCTACGATTGAATGCAGCAATTTGCTATGGTGGTGTGGCATATCGCCGTGCTCCATTCGACTGCACACAAGATTGAAGCGTATGCGATATCTGCAACCTACATTCTTCAAGATCTTCGATCAGTTCTTTCCTTTTTGGCACACTCGGCGGCACGAAAGGTTTCTATAAATTTTTCCACCCGTAAAGCATTTTCTCGCTATACAGTGCAACTGTTTCACTGGTAACAGGTCTGAGGCTCGACCAATACGTACGTGATCCTGGAATGCCTATCTAAATAAATCTGTCTCGGCTTCAAGCACTTCGTCTCACTCCTGCTAGGTGATGGCGAAATAGACCGGACAGTAAAGCATAAAATAAACACAGCATGGATGAAATGGCGGCAGATCATAGCTACCACTAGTGATCCGCAAATACTCCTTAAATTAAAGTGGAAGATATACAAGAGCCTGATCCGGCCTGTCGAGATGTATGGATAAGAATCTTGCCCCATAAAGGTGATGGATGAAAGGAGACTGCATGCAGTCGAGATGAGAATGTGGACATGGATGTGTGGGGTAACAAGAATAGACAGGATTAGAAATGAACACATTAGAGGAAGTTTGAAAGTGGCACCATTGACAGAGAATTTAAGGAGCAGGCGTTTGTCTTGGTGTGGGCATATAGTGCAAGGGAGGCTCCCCACATTCTACCTGCATAACATTAATGGGCGAGGGTTTCATAGCGCCTAGAATAATACGCAGACATTTGGAATGGAGTCTGTGGAATTTTTCTATATTATATTAATTGCAGGTACTAAGAAGAAAGGTACTAAGAAGAAAGGAACCATAATCAAAATGAGTACGAATTATAGAAGTGTATAGGAGTTTTTGGGAGTATGGATGGGATCCTCACCATACCCCCGAAAGGAAACGGAAAATATTAATGTTCTTTTCACATTTCTGTCCATCTTTGGAGAAACGAGAAGAGCCTGTCATTCTAGAATACAGCCATATACCCAGAAATTGAACGTCATTAAATTGTGGGATGATCTCACTCTGAACAGAATTTTTTACAAGAGAGATGGTGAAGGATATTTCACAGACTCTAACACTAATAATATTGATGCCAGGATAGGCAGGAAAAGGGATTTGGGAAAAGGGGAGAGAACGTCTTATAAATAAGGCGTTCCCTGCACACCCGTCTGGCCCGTCGTCCTGGAAACAGGAGTAGCCTGAAATCCGAAAATGGGATCCCGATCTAAGCCACATCTCCGAGACGGTAATGACAGTTTGTTGGAATTTATCTATTAAGTGGACCAGTTCGTGCTTTTTAGCTCGCACGCTCCGGGTATTCCACTATAAGATTATCAACTGATCCATGGTCAGATTTAAAGGATAGGAGTTGGGTAAGTTTTTGGGCAACTTTGGACGGTACTTGTGGGATTGAGATGATAATTAAGATGATATCAATGACTAGGGAAAGGAGAGGCTGTACCATAGTGGCGTTCTGTTCACTTGTGACAGATTCAATTATACGTATCCGAAACAAATTGACATGTGTCACTTGTCAGATTTAAGATGTCATTTGTCGTCACAAAATTTTGTAGGAAATACAAATATTGTATTTTTACAAAAAAACAATAATTATATTAAGTCTAAAAATGGTTTCAAGGAGTTTAACTGAGGTGTTTGTATTGATGCGAAACAATGCAATACACAGCCGACAAATATTTTCTGAACAGGCAAGTCACGCCAGTTGTATTGATTTTAAAAATATATATTAATAAAGGACTGATGCAACAACCTTCTCAATTAAATCTAGTCTTAAAGTAATTAAATACTAGCTTGTTATAAAATAAACTATTGGTATAATACACATCTACTTCGGAAAAAATATAACAACTTATCAAGTTTTACTACTTTTCAGTTTTATATATTCGTAGTTCGTAATACATTAATAATGAGAATTTAATTGGTCTATGCTTTATACCAAGAGCCTAACTACAATACTTTAATGTTAAAAAAGGATCAATAATTTAGTATATACAAATTTTCTTTGCGTTCATCGAAAATCATTTATGTTAACAGTTAAAAATGGTTTTAATTGATTAAAACGCATATAAATTCTAATTAATCTTAGAAATGTTTCAAGGAACATTGATGAAATAAATGAGTAAGTGTGGGTAGTAGTAGATTATTTTTTCAAATAATGAGCACATGATGAGATCATGTTTTAAAACAATATATAGAATATATTTTTATACTAGTTTAACAAATGTATTCACATTTTACTGTTCCATAGTTATGACCTGTGATGACATGTGATTCTTCAATAACTGCCAATATCATATTGACCTATGAATATCATTCTAAGAGCTTAAAAGTCATGTATACCTTTAAAAAATAGGTTGGGTTATCTCTGTATTAAAGTGGTCCAATCATGCATTGATGTGTATTAGAATCATCAAAAAAACTTGAGTTTATGGTTAAGAAAAACACTATAAAGGGTAGGGTTTTTCTAATGCTTGTCTGATGTTACTTACCACATACAAGTTGAAAATCTCACCAAGGATTTAAGGTATGTTCTTGCTTTGCTTGTAGAACATACCAGTTAATATGTATTATTATTAACCTTAGTTACTTGTCAAACATCAGGTGCGATTTCCATCAAACGCTAAACCTATCATTAAAAAAAAAAATACTTTTATAAGTTAAAATGTCTCCTCCATATGTCAGAAAAAAACATCATTAATGTCAATTAATTTTTTCACTTATAGCCAGCTTATCAAAGACAGGTATGGAATAAATCTATTATTTTCCAAGGTTATCTCTTAATTTCCATTAACTTGTTATATTATATCTTTACTAAGTGTTAGTAACCCAGTTTAGTGAGTTTTTTCTATTTAGTTTTGTATGATTTTTTTTAATTAAATTTCAGTGAGTATAGTGTTTGTTAACCTATTAGCTAGAAAAAAAAGCAACCTAAAATGTTCTATACACTTTAATTTGTTCTCAATTTGGTCAAACATATTGAGCACTAGGATTCCAAACGGGTGGTAATTTTTGGAAATTCATAAGAGCCATTTCAAGGTCCAAATTGAATTAAGATTTTTTGGATTTTAATATATGTATATTGGCTGATCCCAAAACATGGTGCATCAATGCAAGTTTAGTAACTTGCATATAGGGAGTGATTCATATATAAGGTAGTCACTATCCAGTTTGTGCTATCACAGTTACAATTTGCTGTTGTCTTAATCATCCATGTGGGTATGGTTAAATAGATTGTTGTACCATGTTATTTCTCACTTTATTTTAAATGTTATATATCAAATAAATAATTGTTATTTCGATATGCGATACAGGAGTGGGGATTATATTCTTTTTTCTGCAATAGTCATTCACTTAACAGTGGAACACTGATAGGTTAATTTTCATTTACATTTCTTGAAAGCAAAACATCTGTATATTTCCTGTTATCCTCCTTCTTACTAAAATTTCTAACTATACCAAACTCTCTTTAGTTGTTTAACCCCTCTATCTATAAGTTATTCGATTTTTTAATTTTTTTATACTAATGTAGCAGGTGGTTTTGCTTATCCTAAACTATATTCTGATGAATTCTGACAAACATTTAATATCTATTAATGATTTTCCAGAAATAAGTATTGTAATTTCAAATATATTTCCAGGGTAATGACTCAGAGAGGGTCCGGCTCATGCGGCGTAACTCTCACGAGATGGAGGCTGGTATGGAGCTGCGGGACTCGCATGCGGCACCTCCCTGGGCTGACGCTTTAGAGGAGACACATTACGTCATTACCAGGTAATAAGGCTGTAAAAGAAGCAGTACTGTTTATCAACTGATTGGAAGAAGACTGCTATATGCTCTGTTAATACTGGTTGTAACAATAGGATAGTTTACTGATGTTTAATTTATTAAAACCAACAGACTTATGCGAATAATATAATTAAAGCTATACCGAAACAAAAATTTCATTCTGATCAAGATTCTCAAAATACAAGCAGTTAAAGTTTTTGGTGGGGATTTAGATGGTTCACTTTATCGTTGTCCAGGAAAATTATAGTTACCTATCCAATTCTAAAATCAGCATGCGCTTTCTGTGAAGGTAAAAATCGCAAGGAAACCATAGTATGGGGGTAGGCCATTTCGTGATAATGTCCGCTTAGGTAGTTTCATTACCTTCATGTTTGAAAACCTGTTGCTAAATACTAATAGGTGTGTTCCGGTAACATCACTTGAGAATCATATCATCAGTTAACATCAAGTGTGATTGTGGTCAGTGCATCAGTGCTGTGAGCCGTCTTTACCTATAGTGTAGGGTTTTAGGGGGCACCGAGCGACACGTACAAAAATGCGTTGCTCGGAGCGTCAACGCTCTCGAATACCCTGCACCCGTGTTATGGCCGACACCGAACGAGATAATGATTAAAAAAATTTGGTAAATCATCACGTGCAGCCCACCATAGATTGGACAGCTTAGCACCAGAGCAGGGCAACCTAGCGTTTATTTAAAAAATAAATGTTACACTTATTAATATATTTAATTATTTCATTTATTCTTAAAAATAACTTAACTAGACTGCCCTAATACTAAGCTCACAATTAATGGGGGACACGGGGAAACCGCATCAGGGCTATTCCCTTCGACGGTGCCCTCTCCTTTGTCCGCGCCCACGGACAAGTCTACTGAGTGAGGTACACAAGGTGCGTCCCTCGTGGCGTAATCTTCTGAGTTTCCTGGGAGCTAATCGATCTGACTCTGAGGGGCCAGGGAGATGCACCCGATCTGTACGGGTCATATTTAGTTTAAATGCAGTTAATTTAAACGGGTTTTCAAGCGTTACTTTTCCTTTTTTCTATCCCGACGTTTCGTCTGGGCTTCACCAACCGTGGTGAGGGGCTGACTCGCGGTGCGCAGCGTCGCCTAACGCATTGACGGTTATTTTGATGAACTACCCCCGTTTGGTCTTTATATTTATTATAGTCACAACACACGCGCCAGTCAGCCCGTGACCACGGTTGGTGAAACCCAGCCGAAACGTCGGGATAGGAAAAAGGAAAGGTAACGCGTGAAAACCCGTTTAAATTAACTGCATTTAAATATGGAACGAGAAAATGTAAAACATTACATACTTACAGTTAGTTAAAATTACTACCAGACATCATAACTTGCATCCGAATTGACGTTTGAAAATGTATCTGTAATTATTTTACTTTAACCGTGCCCCTACTAGAGGGCGCCAGGATACTGGTTGTACACGGACGCTACAAGGACTAGAGCCGCCGCTGACTGAGCCTATAACATGTAAAAAAAATATCTCTAGGATCACTTGCATGTTGGGATTTAATTGTGGTAACGGTATGATTGTTTGCGGCTGCATAATGTTACCATACGCGTGTAGGCTTAAGACGAAGTTATCAGAACTGCGGACGCGACACGAGAAGCAGATCCACCGGCCGGCGCTCGACGACGCGACCGAACACCATCACATACAGCGGCTGACCACCGAGATCGGGAGGCATTTCACACACGCGCACACACATATTACAGCTATCAAAGGACAAATATTACAAGGTAACTCGGTAAAAGTTAGTTAAAAACATTTTTGAACAAAGATGCTGGCACTCGATTTCAATATTTTCATTAACACATAACACAACGGCTTTTAACTAACGATGCCCGACTTGATGCGATCGTTATCGAGCATTACTGACACCACCCAAACTTGATACCTATACGGCTTTACCAAACAACTTATCAATATTTTACAGATCGTGTCGTATAACTCATAAATGAACATGGAAAAACCCTTGTACATGTACAAAAAAAATGTAATTTTTTTTTCGATATGTTGTATCGACACTGCGATATATCGAACAAATATTTTCGATATATCATATGTAATTTGTAATCAACTAGCCTGTAATAAAACACAAAACCAATCAGGGTATCAGTTCAGTGGCGTAGCTAGCATGGGTTTCACCCCCACAAATCAAGAATCACCTCAAGTCTACCAGAGTTCAGATTCAGAGTATCCATGATCAAAATAAAATAGAAATAGTGTATTTTTAACTTTGTTCGTTGTATTTTATATCGGACAACATTCGATAATATCGGATTGATTTTTTCATTAATATCGAGAGTATGTGTTGATATTTACTTAATTGAATATCTAATTATCTACATATATCGAACTCTCCTAACCAAAATGCCATTGATATATGTATAAACTTACAGTTCAAACGGTACTAATAAAAAAAAGCAATCGAATTGAGAACCTCCTCCTTTTTGAAGTCGGTAAAAAAATAAATACAGCTTGTAAAGTAACGATAATCATTGCAGTTTTCAATGTACTTTATTTACACACAATATTAAATGAATGAGATAAAGATAAAAATTACTACATGGCCGATTAAGATGCTGTTAAAAACTCATTTCTTCTAAGTGTTACCATTTCTGGAAATGATCATAATTTATTGTCGTATTAAATAATGTGTATTAAGCATACTAATTCTCTTCTAGGTAATAAAACGGAACAAAAATTAGCAGCTAACGTAGTTCTAGCATTAGTTAGTACGCTGCAAGAACTTAGTATAGAATTCAGGACAGCACAATCGATCTATCTGAAATCTTTGACTTCGAGAGAGGAACGATCGAATGCGTACTTCGAATTACCGAACTTCGAAGAGTTAAGCCTTGATGATAGAACAGATTTATTACCGGGTCTAACGAACAATCAAACGGATCTTCTGTTCTCAATGCCGAGCACATCAGGAAACCAGAGGAGTTTTATAGACGAGGACGGCGCCCGACCAACAGAAACTAATTCTAAGTCAAAAGCAGATGCTATTGGTCCAAGAAGAGAACACGCAGATGGTCGCAGAGAGAGAGGAGGAAGTCAATAAAGTCGTCAGATCTATAGTCGATCTTAACGACATATTTAAAGATTTAGCGCATATGGTCCACGAACAGGGCACCGTTTTAGACAGGATCGACTATAACATAGAACAGACGCAGTTCCAAGTGCAGGAGGGGTACAAACAGTTGCAGAAAGCTGAAAGGTATCAGAGGAAAAAACAGGAAGATGCACTGCATCTCCATATTGGCTGTGATGGTTATAATACTTATGGTTCTATTGATAATCGTGAAGAGTTAGCTTTCAACGTACTTGTAGTTAAATCGAATTTCACAAGAATCCATAGTAATTTCATATCCAAGTTAATTTTTCAAAATAGTAGCTAATTGTTTTGACTAAACATATTTAACTCGTTAGTGTAAATAAAATAGGTTATTACCGATTTTTATATGGCGTATCAAATCACATCATTGTATATTTAAGCAAAAAAACAATTAAATGCATTTAATATTTTTGTTAATGTGTTACACAAGATTATTTGGACGGCCCCTTGTCTTAAACCTAATTATTATACATATTTTGTAAAATATGTATGTATTTATGTTTATCTGTTAAATATTCTACGTACGAGCAGCCATACGGACGCAAAAGTAAAAAAAAAAATATTAATGTAACGTTTATTCTAGTCTGTATTTATGTTTAATTATAAAATAAATATATAAATGGATAATTAGTATTATGAATTTGTCTAAATGTTTATTTATATAAAAGCTTGTAAATGTGTTTTGTTGTTCAAGATGGCGGCCGAGTTTGGATGTGTCAAATGTTTCTGAATATGTTTGTGTGTGCTTGACAATCGATTATTGTAGTATATTAATTTATAGTGTGATTGGATTTTAAAACCATTGAGCACTAACCTGGCGTTTACGCCAGTTTTTCCAATGTTTTTACCTATTGTCTCATTTTTATGGGTGTAATCGACGTATTAAAATTGATTTTGTAAAATTTAGTCAATGAATCATTATTGATCTTAATAATTTTTCAAATGTATAATGAAGGTGTATAATAGTTTATAGTTTTTGATAACAGGTCCTTATAACATCTGTCTGTCTTTTAATGCAGTTTAGAGAACTCGAAAACCCAATTAAATTTGGGGGGTATGAAAATAATTATAATTTTACACATTATTTACAAGGATGTGCTGTGGTAGGGCTTACGACTCAAGTGCTTGACTCGGTCATGACTACCATATACATGATGGAAAACCCGCCATAGCGTAACGCATCGACGTAGGAGGTATCGCGTCTTATTCATTAGCAAAGTGTATATGTTTTACTCAAGCACTCAAAATGGCAGTAGTCACACGTGGAGTGAAGCCATTTCAAGTTGGCCTTAAAAGGCCACGTAGACCTTACGTTTCGTGCGGGGAATTACGTAATTCATGTCACTTACTCACACACACACACACACACACACACACATATATATATATATTTGGCTACAACGTTAAACGAGTTTTTTCATGGAACTAACCATATTTACTCTATGCTTATAGCCTTTTTTACATGTTACTTAATTTTAGTTTCATAAATTATTAATTATATCGGCTCATTGGTTATAACCTAAATAATCGACAGACAGAGACAGACTGATAATATTTAACATTTCGCATGCAACTCAACGTTTTTCAGTTCAAGATAAAAATAGCTCGGCCATTTTATGTCACTTTTGCAAAATGCGTCTCATTGCGTTTCATGTTTTTTTTTAAATAGATAAAATAATTATTAACAAATTTTATTATTAACCGATTATTGTATAAAAAAAAAATACAATTTATTCCTGATCTTTTGATCGATAAACGTCGACGAAGCTACTTAATGTAACAATGATATCAATGTTAAATAATCATTTTATATCGATATGTAAATATTTATATGTTAAATTATTACAAACAAGTTTAAATTAATAATAATAAATGTATATACACTGTTCATATTTTTTCTTATTAAATAATATATAACTTTTATTTAGACTTGAACCTTATGAAGTCTTATATATGTAGTAGAGATTATCTAACATCTATACAAATAAATAACAGTGAATGTCCGTACACAAGAGTCTGTGCTGTATACAGCTTTTTACTAAATAAATACCAAACCAGAATTTTTTTTAATTTTGTCTGTCTGTTTGTTCCAACTAATCTCCGGAACTACTGGACCAATTATGACAATATTTTTTCTGGTAGATAGCTGAAGTTATAAGGTGTAACTTGGGCTACTTTTATTTTTTGAAAATATTTAATATTGCGCGTAACAAATGATAACTTATAAAATTGTGATCAAAATCCGAATAATCATGAACAATTTTTTACTGACAAGTGTTTATTTAAAATATGTTTTGCTTTCTGTTAGGATCAAAATAACTTAGGAAAAAATTATTCGGATTTTGCGCAAAAAAAATTAAAACTCACGAAATTGTGAAAATAAGAATTGATTTAATGACCAGTTTTACTCACGTGGAATTTATGTGTGTGAAAAATATATTTGCTTTCTGTTAGTACCAAAAATAATTTAAGAGCCTATACAAAATAATAGGGACGACTATTTAAAAACTAGTGACGCAGTGAATAATTGTGTACGGTAACAATTTAAATTTTAAAAAAATAGCAGTGATAAAAATGCTTAGACGGACATTAAGCTTGCAAATTGTTTTAATATTTTAAAAAAGGTGTAATCATATGAAAAGCATCTAATTGTTCTGATTCATTTATCTATTTAATGGGCATTGTCCTCCAAGTATGGATTAACGAGACTTTCTTCAACAGTGACAAGTGGATAAGCATCTAGAACGTCAGCTGTTGTTGGCGCTGTGCTTTGTTGAATTTTAATGTCGTTTTAGTCATCGCGCGGTCAAAGAAAAATCGAATACACATGATATCTTACTGCATTTTTTCAAGGATTACGTGATTAATGAACGACCCATAGTTGTCCGACTGAATTCTGTTGAACAAGTTTGAGTGCTGGTTATGTATTTAGCTTAGAGATTTAATTCTATCATTGCTTACATGAGATAAAATAATATCCAGATGGGACTAAGCTAACTCGAAGCCTGTTACAAATATTCAGAACGAATATTGCCTAGCTTTGGGTAATAAAATAAATGACAGCAAATTTGTAGGTCGTCCCCGCTTAACTGATTGGTGGTAATAATGCCTGGCTAGTTAAATAAGTTAAGTTAATCTAAACACATATAAGATTTGCTCTGATAGCATCACGCTAACCTTAGGCTTAGCGTTTTACAATCTAGGTCACATCGTCACTTGTGACGTCACATCAAGGGAGATTGTGACGTATAAAAAAAAACGTACTATAGCAGTGGTCATCTTCTTTTCTGTTCAAGAGCCACATAGGTCAATGAAAGGTGCCACTCCGGGCCACACTTTTAAGGATACCATGGTAGTTTATACCATCTATTAATTAAGATATTTTTATGAGCTATGAAACACGAATTCACCGTAGATTTTGTGTGATCTGTGCGTTTTTGTCTACCGAAAGTGTTTGCGATGTCGCGGGCCGCACAATAGGGTAGTTGAAGAATTTTAAGAAACAGGTTTATAATTTGCCTTATGGTCTACTTTATCTGAAATATTACTATGTATTTCGGTAAAAAAACAACAGTAACATATTTTTTTATTTAGCAATTTTATAAGCATTTTGTAACTAAAACGCGTCAATCTGTCATGGCGTCTCGAATTACTGCAAATTGACGGGGTGCAAATAAACATCTTTTTGGTTGAAGTGTAATCAAAGTTTAAGAAATCGCCGGAACGCCTGGACGGATTTTGAAGGACTTTTTGTGGTACATAGCTGAAGTTACTCCGGTTAACTTAGAGTACTTTAAATTTTCGAATATAATTAGGATTCCGCGTAAAAAAATTAAAAATCATAAAAATTTAACAAAATCGGATTCAATGCACAGTTTTTCGGGCATGTGTTGGAATGTATTAGAAATATTTTTACTTTAACTTAATACTTAACAAAAATTAGGGTTCCGTATAAAAAGAGTGCAGTGAAGAATATATGAAACGCGGGCGCAGCCGCGGGCACACAATCTTCATTTCAATTCATTAATCAATCACATCCCTAGTTTCTAGGAATTACAACAGTAGGGATGGTGGTCTGAGATCATTAATCGATCTTTAAGACCAAAAAATCGAATTTTTTATTGATATCTAGCACCGAGTCGATCTTAGAACCTAGGAAATACTAGTTACGCATCAAAAATATAAGTCGAAAAAGATCGATCTTTTTATGAATCTATTCATTAAACTTCGATTCAAATTGACTTAAGAAATCGATCATTTTTGAAAAAATCGCCCTCCCTGCATTGTACTACAGTTTTCTTGTTGTAAGCTTAGAGACCTGTGTTAGAGACTCAGGAATATTGTGACCATTTATTTCACTAACTATGTAAGACTAATTCGTTGTTGGCTATTATTGACAGAGACAATATCAAAATAAGATTGAATTCGTCGAGGTAAAAATATTTACTTATTAGTGGAATAAAAATACAATATAAATTGCACTAAATAATTATAATTGTCAGTGATCACTCAGTTTAGGTACATATAATTATTCATGATCATAAAACGGCAGACGAAGACGCTGATTGTCCAATTTACAATATTTATTTATTTTACATACAATCAAATCCACAGGAAAACAACTTTACAATTTTAAAAAATGTTACTTTTTTCTATTAATTCCAATAACACTATTATTTTTCTTTAAAATTCACATCAAAATTCTTTATAAATTGACCTGACAATGTTTTAGTTTTAAATGTGGCATAAAGCATGAGAAATTTAAAATAATTTACATTTACAACTAAAATTATAATTAAGCTCAAACATCGTCGTCTTTTCGTCGATCACATACACATTTCGAATCAAACACTCACAACTCAAAATGACAATGGCAAATACATATTACAGAAGAAAAAAAAAAATAATGAAATACATCTCCTACAACAAATTATGAATCCTTATGTTTAACGTAAAATTCATCTAAATATTTCTTATAAGCCGGCTGATTTGCCCAAAGATAGGAGGCTTGCTGATTAAGAGGGCTCTGAGTATTTGGTTCGGCTAACAAACTCTGTATGGATAATAAGATTGTACGAACATCATACAAAGCGGTCCACTTATCCTTTAATATATCTAAACAAATTAATCCGCATGTGTCTACATTGGGGGTGGAAACAGGGTGTGATGAATTTGACAACCGGTGGAGCATAAGGATACGCGTTAGGAAACTCAAGTGACAATTTATATTTGTGCCCTGCATAGACAGTCTCTTGTGGCCCATTGATGGTTCCCACCCATTTGAATAAGTTTTCACTTTCCGGGAATGCTGATATACCTTTGTCTGCACATCTCATCAGCTCCATTAGCTCCTTCTGAAGCCTGTACAAATTGAAATAAAAAGAAATACAATTTAATTCCTTTAACAACTCTATATAACATTATTGGAGTTTTTAAGATTACAACTATCAGTAATACACAGACTAATTTTAGTCTGGATAGCTATTTACCAAATTAAAAGACATTTCTAAAAGCCTTTTAAATTGGTCTTGATTGCCTATACAGAACACTCAAGAAATATAATTTTAGAAAATTCTAGTTTGCAATCTTTGTGTTCTATTTTGTTGCTTTATTGTTCTAGTCAAGATGCCAAGATTAAAAATATTATCTAATAAGAAAATTGCTAATAACAAAAAATGTGAATACTTGGAGGTAATTTAAATTTTTCTCAATACCTAATAATAAAAAAAAACATACTTGTAGAGGTGAAATACAGGTCAATAAATGTCATTAATAGTGGTAATTGGGTAAATAAATATATCATAAAGGTTATGTTAAAATTAAACTGTTATGAATTCTATAAGATTTAAGGTGTTGCCTAGATGCACTAAACAGGTCATTAACATTACCTAAATATACAACCGTTAATAATCCTTGCATATAGGAACCACTGTGACAACAATGCAAAATGTAATTACATATGTAGCGGATGCAAGTAAAATCGATAATCCTAAATAAAATAAATAACTTATGACGATATGAACAATCAGAGTATAATATAAGAATCAACTCACCGTTTACTAACAGCATGATTGTCTTTTAATTTAATGGTGTCTTCGTTTTGTTTGGATAGATTCGATGAAGATGGAAAATGCGGATTGATATTCTGAGCCATTATAATGAAAATAAAAATTGAAACAATATGCCTCCAATTCTGTCTCGGCTAACAATTTTCTGTTACACTGGACTACTTCCTGTTAAATTTGAAAACGCTCAAATTTTATTGGATATCTGTCGTTATTTGACAGAGGTACGTAATGGCGGCATTTGACGTTAGGAAGGAAGCGCCATCTGCACGTCATCTTAAAGAAATAACACATGTTTTTGCCATTATAACGTATTATGGTTGTGAATATAAGTTTCTTACGTTCTACTTTATTTCATTATCCATCTTTGAATACAAAGATTTACTTTGAACAGGTTTATAAGGTAAATTAGACCTTTTGTTAGAAGTTTCTACGTAGTTTTTAAGTTACGTGTCATTATTTCCAACATAATTCATTTCTGCATTGTTACACAAAAAGTTGTTGCATAAAACTCAGTCGAAAATTTCCTTAAGTTCACTATTGTATTTTCAATACTTATCAAGCCTTAGAAAGAAAACCTACAAAAAATTATTTTACAAAGAATTTATGATGAAACATTTATTTAGTAACCAAGTATATTTAGTATTATTATTAATGGCAATTTTGGTTTGTGAATTGTGATCTTTCTCAATCTTTCTGACGTAAATTGTATAGTGTTACCCAGTGTTAACTATATAAATACATTACATAAACAACTTTAGACTGCACTATTATTCTTCTTGGCAGTTTCTCCAGCAAAAGTAAAATCATCTACATTATGCTTTCCTCTAATTTCTTGTTGTTGTACTGAATTCTAAAATGTGGCGCATGGACACAACACCGCATAACTTTAGTCCTATGACTGTAACTTAACAATAAAGCAATTCCATTATATAATTTACTCGAAGATGCAGCGTGTTGACCCCTCACAAGGTGAATCGACGACGTGGTGAACGTCGTGAGAGTCCGCTGCAAGTGGTGGTACAAGACCGTTCGTCGTGGAGATCTTTGGTGTAGACTTATGTCCAACAGTGGATGTCTATCAGATAAATGGATGTATTATATAATTTTATGTCAGTAATACTATCGGAGGCAATGTGAAGGTCTAGAATATTTACAGTCGCTTCTACTGTGTATACCTATTAAACAAAACATTTTTAAATCATGGCAAATAATATTAGTTAAACTCAGTATAGATTTACCAGTTACATTTCATTTGGTACCCTTAGTTCAAAATTAAACAATCAACGAAAGTAGTTTGCAACTGCATTACTGATGTTAGAAGTTTGCAGGATTTAAAGCATTTTCGTCATAAGCAATGTATAAAATCCAATATTCAACAATGTTAGTATGGTACTGGTAAAATGGTACTTCATCTAAATAAATTAATAATATTGTATTTCCTAGCTCTAATAACTATTAATTGTGTGAAAAACAAAACAGAGTGAATAAAATTTTACTTATTTAAATAAAGCAGTTTCCTATATAATATTTATCGTAATCTAAAGTAGTAATTAGTTTATTTATGTAGGTAGGTATTAAGATATTCTTACGTTTACCTACAACCGTAAACCATATTTGCAAAGTAATCAGTTTAGCCTAAAAACTTTATTCATTTTATTTTAATATCGATAATTGCATTGTATTGACATCGTGCGGTACTTACTTTCACTTTCTTTTACGGATTTAATGTTCATTAGAGCGTGATATTGGAAATCTATCGCAGAATTATTTAATAACAAAAAGAAAATTGAAAGAAGTCTATTTAAGATTCAGAAAAACACATAATTACATTTACTTTTGATTGTGATTTTCATGGAAATAGCGTTGTGTTCAAAAATGTTAAAAATGACTTTACAGGTAAGATTTACTTTGTTACAATATATATTACTGTAGGTGGTTGATATAATGTAGAATAATACAGTCTTAAATACATTATTATAATAAAATATATTCATATGTGTAAATAGGTATAAAACTATAATATATCATGCATAACATTAGCTTCTTTGAAGAAAAATAAAACTTATACAAAATGATAACTATTTATGCAAAGTATTAACTTAAAGTTAATTTACCAAAATATCGTAGATATATAACTATTACACGTAGAGTAGTATAATTTTTTATAAGAAATTTATTAGAAATATCTGCTATTCATGAACTCTCAGCGTATAATACTCGTGCCTTATTAATTATCTGTGTGTAGCGCTTGACATCTGTCTTGTCTTGAGAAATGTCATTTTACTAAATGCGCCTTGCTTTCCAAGTAAATATTTGGGAAATTTGTTATTTAATTCGTGTATTATTTACCGTTAAAATAGTAAAGTACCGTTAAAATAAAGTAAGTTTTGACCAACTGCTTTCAGTATGTCATGTCACGTATTCTTTGACAATATCTATCTTTATAATGTGCAATGCCCAGATGTTTTAACACTTACACAAAATGTGTCACAAAAATCTAGTGTTCCTATCAATGATTTCTACGTCACTATCAACGGGAAAGTTGTTTCAAACGATTTCAACTTAAAAAACAAGCCAGAATGTTGCTAGATTCTCGACTAGATTGGTGGGAGGGAAAGGTGGTTTTGGATCTATGTTGCGAGCAATCGGTGCACAAATTGAGAAAACGACGAACCGTGAAGCATGTCGCGACCTTTCAGGACGTCGGCTGCGTGATATCAATGAGGAAAAGAGACTCAGGAAGTGGTTAGATGGTCAAGAAGACAGAGAGCGTGAAGCAGCCGAACGAAAACAAAAGAAACTTGAGAAGTTGATAGCGGAGCCCAAGATTGAAGTAAATTTAAATCCAGAATATGAGAGAGAACGTAAGGAGTTACCGGAACGCGTGAGCGCTGCAGTGGATGCTGGTTGGCAGAATGCAACAAGTTCAGAAAGCAGTTTAAAAAGAAAAGCAGAATTAGAAGAAACCAAAGCAAAAAAGAAAAAGTTATGGATAGATTCAGAATTGTCTGATTGCTCTTCATTAAGTGAGGATGATGAGATATGTCCGGCTAAATCTAGTCAGGAACAATGTATTTCAACTGACAGTGGAAATGAATCAGACAAGATTTCAGAACTAAATAAAATCTGATCTCCATAGCTGTGTTAGTTGTTAAAGAGTGTACTATTATTGTGATTAATATTGTATGTATTAACTGTCTAAAAATAAATAAAAACTGTGGTTATGATATATTTGTACATGTGTTTTTATTCTAATCATCTCTTAATAAGTCTGTTATGGAAGATTTGGTTATTCAGTTAGAAACTTGATTTGTTTTTTACCTTCCTACATATTACATACCTACAAAATCTGCTCAATTATTGTGAAGTATCCATGTTTGATACAAACTCCTTTATATATTCATAGATATATATAAAAGAATGTGGTTGCTAAGTTACATAGAAATAAAACATTACGAATATATAAAAATGTTTTATTAAAATAAATTATAATTAATATAATGTTCTCAAATTTAACATGGTAGCAGAGCGTGTGAAATATTAATATAGTGTGTTTTTTCAAAATGTCACTAACTAAAATTGAATTCTTGACCCGAGACAACTACGATACTTGGTCGATTCATGCCGAAGCAGTCCTTGTAAAACAAAAGTTATGGAAATACGTCGAGACTTCGTTGACCGCAGATTCAAGTTTAGCTGACAAAGAAGGTAATAAACTGGCTAAAGCCGAATTAATTTTGATAATTGCTCCTTCTGAGTTGAAATTAATTAAAAATTGCTATACTGCGAAAGATGTATGGGACAATTGAATTGAAGTCAACGTATGCAAGTAAAGGACCGGCTAGAAAGGCATCTCTATTAAAACAACTGATTTTATTGAAATTAAACGGAAATGATGTTCGATCCCATTTGGATAACTTCATGGACAAAGTTGAAAAATTAGCTGACATGGATGTAAACATAAACGAAGATCTGTTAACTATTATGATGTTATACAGTCTTTCACTTGAATTTGAGAACTTCAGAGTAGCTATAGAATCCAGAGACACTCTTCCAAAGCCAGACGAGCTTAAGATCTAAATAATTGAAGAAAGCGACGCACGTCATAGTCAAAGGATGTCTATAAGCGACGAACCTGAATCCATATTACAAGAAGAAACATACTATGCTTCTTGTAAAATTTGCAAACAAAGAGGTAACATCTTTAAACGCAAAAACCACACAATATGTACAAACTGCTGGAAGAAAAACAATGAGAAATTTAATAAACACAAGAGTTTTTAAAAAAAAAACCATTTTGCTTGCTCACACGAAATGAGAAGCCTGAAAACAGTATTTGGATTTTAGATAGCGGTTGTACGTCTCACATGACATATCAAAGAGATTTATTTCCGGCCATTGAGAATACATCTAAAAGATTAAATTTTGCAACAGAGGACCATACAGCCGAAATAAAAGGAATTGGGACAGTCTCTATTCTAACAACGGTAGGTGATGATACAACTCTCACTCATTTGAAAAATACGCTGTATGTGCCTAGTCTATGCACCAATCTTTTATCCGTTAGCAAGATGACAGATGCTAAATGCTCTGTACATTTTAGTAAAACAAAAGCGACGATCACTAATCCTAAGAATGGTATAACTCTCACTGCATTTAAACAATCGGATGGCCTTTATTACATAAAAACAAAAAGATATAAATCTCATCATTCCAATAACCTTACCAATGATAATGATGTCACAGTTAAAATAAAAACAAAGTAAACAAACTCATCAAACATCAACGACTGGCATAGAAAACTCGGTCACATGAATGCCAAAGACATGCGTATAGCACTGAAAAACAAGAACTTAATTGGCTTAGACTTTGATGCTTCTGAAACTTTGACTGAATGTGAAACATGCATTCAAGCAAAAATGCATCAAGTACCAGTTTCTAGTGAGAAAACAACTCAAAGAACAACACACTGCTTAGAAATCGTACATAGTGATGTTTGTGGACCTATACAAACGCCAACAATAAGTGGAAATAAATACTTCGTTACTTTTATAGACGACTACAGCCGTTACAGCCGTGTATACCTAATAAAAAATAAAGACGAAGTATTGAACAAATTTAAAGAGTTCAAAGAGTTATCCGAAAAGCAAACTGGGAATGAAATAAAGTTCTTACAATCAGACAATGGCACTGAATATGTGAACAAAGAGTTTGATACTTATTTAAAACGCAATGGAATACAAAGAAGACTTACGGCACCTTACACTCCAAGTCAAAACGGAGTTGCTGAACGGAAAAACCGTACCCTCGTAGAGAAAGCGAGAGCAATGATGATTGAAGCAAAGGCACCATTGAAATTCTGGGGCGAAGCAGTCTATACTGCAAACTATTTGTCTAATAGAAGTATAAATAGTGTCATTCAGAATCAAAAACACCATTTGAAAGATGGGTTGGTAGAAAACCATGTATCAATCATTTGTACGTGTTCGGTAGTAAGACTTATGTCCTTAAAAAAGGTACTAATGATCATAAATTTGCACCGAAAGCTATTCCAGGCGTGTTTGTGGGATACTCTGAAACATCCAAAGCATTCAGAATCTTGATACCTTCGAGAAATAAAACTATTATCTCTAAAGATATTAGAGTAATGAAGACTATGTATTATGATGCTCAAAACACAAACGATCTCTCCACATTGTTCAATACAGTTACACAAATTGAACAACCTAAAGAAACAAAGTCTCAACACGTACCACGCAAGCAGGTATATGTGAAATTTGACAAAATAGAAGATCAACTTGAAGTTGACAGTGATACTGATACAAATCAAGGTACATGCTTACAACATGATTTAGTCGAAAACTCAAATGAACCAACAGACATAGAAAGTGAGAGTGAATCACTCTCTGGTGATAATGAAGAAGGCACCACTGTGTAAACGAGGTCTTTGAGAGATAGATCAACAATCATAGCACCTAAACGCTTTGATGATTTTATTTTAGCAGCTGCTGAAGAAATTGAAAATCTCAATAAGCCCAAAGAACCTGCTACGTTCAAAGAAGCGATGGATTCTCCTGACAAAGAAAAATGGTTAGAAGCCATGAAAAGCGAAATGACTTCTCTGAACGTCAATGAGACCTGGGATCTGGTTGATCTGCCTAAAGGACGAAAACCTCTACCTTGTAAGTGGGTGTTTAAAGTAAAAATGAACCATGATGGTTCCGTAGACAGATACAAAGCCAGAATGGTTATAAAAGGTTACTCTCAACAACATGGAGTAGATTATGATAAAAACATTTAGTCCAGTAGTTCGTATGACCACAGTTCGTGCATTACTTGCAATAGCTGCTCAAGAAAATTTAAAACTGCAACAGTTTGATGTTTCAACGGCGTTTTTAAACGGAGAAGTAAAGGAAGAAATCTTTATGGAACAACCTGAAGGCTATCGGGATGGCACAAAAAGAGTGTGCAGACTTAAACGTAGTCTTTATGGTTTAAAGCAAGCGCCGCGTTGTTGGAACACATGTATAGCCGAGTTTCTAGAAAAGTCTGCTTTTAGACAAAGCGAAGCAGACCCATGTTTGTATGTCCGAATCCGAGGATATTCCAAAGTCTTTATTGGTCTTTATGTGGATGATGGACTTGTAGCTTATAATACAACTGCTGCAGGAAACGAGTTTATCCAGGAATTGAAAACAAGATTCAAGATAACAACTAAACCGGCTTCATATTTCCTTGGAATGGAAATTAACGTTACTAATGACAAGACAATTACTTTAAGTCAAAAGGCCTATACAAAGAAAGTTTTAGAAAAATACGGCATGATAAAATGCAAACCAGCACCAACACCCGTAATAAAAGAAAATGAAATAGAAGAGAAAGAGAATATCTATGCAAACTTTCCATACAGACAAGCTGTTGGTGCTTTGGCATACTTATCAGTTGGCACGAGACCTGATATTTCTTATGCTGTCAGTTTTGCATCCAGAAATCTTGATACATTTACTAAGAAAGATGTAATGATGGTAAAACGAATCTTCCGATATTTAAAAGGAACCCAACAGAAAGGGTTAGTCTTTAAGAAGACATCGACTCCACCACGTCTAGACTGCTACAGTGATGCAGATCATGGAGGAGATCAGACTACAGGAAGATCAACATCTGGAATCGTTTGTCTATTATCTGGAGCTTCCATTAGCTGGAGGAGCCAGAAGCAAACGACGGTGTCTATTTCTTCAACTGAAGCCGAGATTATAGCCGCTAGTGAATGTGCGCAAGAGATTTTATGGTTGAATCGGCTAATTGGTAACCTGACTAAAACTGAGAAACCAGTACTGAACTTAGACAATGAGTCTGCTATAAAACTTGCACACAATCCAAAATACGAATACCATAAGCGTACTAAGCATATCAAGCTAAAACACTTCTTTGTGAGAGAATGTGTCAATAATAGCGAGTTTAATGTCAGGCAACTCAGCTCGGAATTGCAGTTAGCTGACATGCTGACTAAACCATTATTTGGCCCGAGGTTGCTTGAATTAAGTTCTAGAATAGGACTAAATAATTTATAGATATAAATTATTCAAACTTCCGAGGATGTGAAGTATCCATGTTTGATACAAACTCCTTTATATATTCATAGATATATATAAAAGAATGTGGTTGCTAAGTTACATAGAAATAAAACATTACGAATATATAAAAATGTTTTATTAAAATAAATTATAATTAATATAATGTTCTCAAATTTAACAATTATAAAATTACTTCTAAAATTTTCAGTCTTAGCATTATGATCATTACTGTACATTTTAGTTAGTACTAACCTCTTTACTGTGATTGAGTGATTGGCTTTTGAGTTTTTAGTTTATTCTAAAAATGAGAATTATTGCAACATTTATTTACTTATATGATAAATGTTGCTATAATTATAACAACCAAAAATAAATAATTAAATAGGTGAATTTGTGTGATCGTGGATTTTAAGCTATTTGGCTACTCAGTTATGAAATGAACACATTATAATCAATAATTACAATACCTCATTTGTTTTCATTTACAAAATAGTAATCAAGGATATATTATAAAACTAGCTGTGTGCTGGTGGCTGCAACTATGATTTATATATTCTTCACTGCATTGTAATTTTTTATATGGAACCCCAACACTTTTTTTGAGACTAAGATAAAGTAAAAAAATAAGTTACCCGGAGTAACTTCAGCTATCTACCAAAATTGACGATAAATATCAAATTTTTGGCTAATTTTTTTTGTTAAATAATTACCTTGGACTATTAAAAGATCCTGAAAATTTTGGCTGTTTTGTGTTTTCAAAAATATTAAGTTTTGAATATTATTCCAAAAAATTTTTGTTATTTTCATTTTTTTTTTTTTCCTTTGACAGAACTTCTAAAGAATACTTCTGACCAAACTTTGCCCAAATCGAAAGGGGTCTATTCTAACTATTTGTCGATTTGAGGTGGAATCACTTGTATATCTACATCTACACTAATATAAACAGGAAAGATTATATTTTTGTATGTAAACGAATAAACTTAATAACTATAATACTTGACCGATTTGGATGAAATTTGGTATGGAGATAGTTTTTATTCCGAAAATCCCACGGGAACGGGAACTACGCGGGTAAAACCGCAGAGAGTAGCTAGTATGTAATATAGAAGTATTAAGGTTATTAAACAGCATTAATCTTATACTCTAAAAAACAAGCAATTGTTGTATATATATATGTAATTAATTTCTCGGGATCCGCTGTATCGGTCGGGATGAAATTGCATATAATTAAAGCTTTATTTTCTAAGATTATCTGGTTTTATACTTTTTTTGAAAACTGCAGCCACGTTATTATATTTAACATATTGGTTTTGATTTAATAAGTTATATATTGGGAGTTTGGGAGAATTCGCAGGATGCAATAGGTGTGTTTTGCGATCTCTCAAAGGTAATTGACTGCGTTGATCACAGTACACTTATACTGAAACTAAAACATGGTGTTTCTGAAACCTCTGTCTCCTTATTCGTCTCTTATTTAACAAACCGCTGTCAGAAAGTAAATATAAATGCGGTTAATTCCAAGGGATCGTTAGTACGAATCGGTATTCCGCAGGGGTCGATTTTGGGACCGTCCTATTCCTGGTTTATATTAACGACTTACAGCTAATGGTTAAAAACTCGGCTGATATAGTTCTTTTTGCAGATGACACTTTATTTATGTTTAAAGTGAGAGGAAATAATTCAGAGGTTAGGCTTTTAAATAATACACTAGCAAACATTTCTAATTGGTTTGCCTTAATTAATTAACTTCTAAACACTAAGAAGACGAAATGTATAAAAATCACGTTGCCCAATGTGCAACATATTGATTGTAGGATTGAGATAGAAGGGAATTTAGTAGGCTTAGTTGAAAAACTCTGTTCCTGGGTATCACACTTGATAGTAAGTTACAATGGTGTCCACATATTAAAACCTTGGCAGGAAGGGTTAGCTCCGCTGCTTTTGCGGTTCGAAAAATTCGCTAGTTAACAGATATTACTACTACTAGGTTAGTCTACTTTGCTTACTTTTATAGTCTAATGTTTTACGGTATTTTGCTGAAAAGTACAGCAGCTGAGGTAGACACCATTTTTACATTACAAAAGAGTACTGTTCAAGGAATATACAATATGGGACCTCGCGTATCTCTAAAGAACAAGTTTCAAAAATATGATATCTTAACTTTGCCCTCCCAATATATCTTCGATAACCTAATGTATGTTCGTAAAAATTTGGACAGGCTTGATCTGGTAAATGATCGTCATAACTTTAATATTATAAATGAAGATAAGTTGGCCCTCCCACGCTTTAGGCTAAGTAAATCTAATAAAAGTTTTATAGGTAAATAGTATTCGGTTTTATAATAAGATCCCAAAGAACATTACCAATTGACATGAATCGTCACACAGACGTCTTTAAAACACCGAGCTAAGCTCGTTCACCCAGGTACTGATTCCTTTATAAAGCAAAGGTAGCTAAATCTCATGTTAGCCCGTCTCGTACTCGTCAGTCCGACACACTGTTCACAACAGGCGGCGACCGCGTAACATTTTAATCGACTGCGACTATAAAATCACTCGCAGTGATAGGATCTTTCCTTATTAATTACGTTCATTTGCGTGTCAGCACCCACGCTCGCGAAACCACTGTTCCCGCTGCGGGGATAGGTGACTAACTTTGCTCCCGCACACACTCCGCGTCTCCCTCCGGTGGCGGCCCAAAACGAGGCTGGGAAGGCTCTTGACGCCACTACCAGCGCGATACAGTGACACTGCCCATGCATCAAGCATTACACGCACAACACTGCATACACACTCCTGCACATAACACGAAGGCACATAGATTCTTTTTTATATAATTAAGAAATAAAAAATGTGCGAATTTACGGTGAAGTTTAAGTTTAAGTTACGGTGAAGCTGTAAAGGCTCTTCCGGTCAACACCATTAGCTAGGTTAGAAAAAAAAAATCTCATGTTAGGACAAATAAGGACGAGGCAAACAAAGTTGCCGCAAAATTCACGTGTATAAAGAGTTATGTTGTTAAAAGATTTTTTAAATAAGAGCTTTTTTTTTTCGTTCATCACACTTTTTTCTATGATTACAGAGAAATTTCTGGTGTGCTGTAATATTGATATCTTTAGTTGTGCTGGCTTCTGCTAGACCTCAAGAGTTTGAGGACGATGAAGATGGACATTCAGTTGACAAGAAAGGTTGGTATTTTATTTGCGTAGCTAAATAGTAGATTGACAAGTGCAGATTGAGCTTTGATGATGTATAAAGAAGTAGCGCTGGTATCAAAAAGATTATCGCTGCTTTCATTAGTTTACATTATGCTCAGTCAATAAATTTCGATCTTTAATAAATAGAAATCATAAAACGAGTTATAATTCTATATTTAATTGCAGATGTTTAGCTGATATTTTAATCGTTCTCGTTTCAAATGCAGTGAAATATTGAAGATTATTGTCAGTGTGAACGGGTCGCAGCAACAAAATAAATTGAATCGCATCCGTGTTCTCCAAGTTCGTAACATGATATTTTATTTCTCATTGTCTTTTCTTTTCAGATGATGTTGCCAGAGTCCAAATAAAAGTTTACCGAGGCCCGACGAAGCACGACGGATATGCGCCCTGGGGTTTCTGGGTGAAGCAACCATCCGATGAAGAATAATTTTATTATTTTAAAATCAAAGTATTCTCCGTCGTTTATCTAAATTAGTTTATTCATAGTAATGTATTTGACGTATTATTAAACATTTATTTTTTCATGGCAAAACCAAAGATTTTTTTTAGTAGACGATATGCGAATAATTCCTAAAAAAATATTTACATAAGTAGATTTAGATATTCATCGGTTAGAATAAATTAGAATGTCAGGAAATTCTTACTTGGTAGATATCCCACCTTTTTGAGTTTTCTTTCAGTTTTGCTTTTGTACTGATGTAGGTACTAAAACGTCTTTTCCTATACCTACCTGATATAATTATTCCTTACAAAAAAAAAACAAACACTTTGTTTCTTCCACTAAAAAAAAAAGAAAACAAAATGAATCGCGTTCAAATGTATTTTTAGGTATATAATAAAACGTTTAACAATTTTTCGAGTTTTATTTCAGAAACATTTCAGCGATAAGTTAAAAATACAATGTTTAATTTCTTCTTGGAGCTGTTATAGTTAATTGCTGGATTAAGGGCTCTTCAGTACCAGATTCCTCAGTCCCGTTCCTTGGCACTGGTCAAAGAAGTCGTCCCATTATCGAAATTTTGCATAAAATGGATAAAGTTTCGATTTGCAATTTGTGAATAAATAAAATGACATATATTGCTTAAAATTATAAATCACAATAAAAATCACAATTATTACATTTTTGAAAAATAAAAAGGCTTATTAAATAACGCGAAGAATTTTTTTTCTCTTGCCAAATTCTTTTCCCTGGACCCTAGCCCCGAGTGCCGCTAATAACACTTTATTGCTCAAGGGCCACAAAAGTCGGTGTGAAGTACCATTGCGGGCCGTACTTTTATAGGTTGGGTAGTTGACACCATAGAGTACAAAATATATAATTGTTATTATGAGTTGTCAAACGCGAATTTCCCATGGATATGTATGGCAATCGTGTTGACACATAATTTAAATAAATCCATCATCTTTTCTGACTCTAAGAGTTGCCTTCAGGCAACCCTTTCCAATCCATTCCGTCGTCAATCCCGATTTCCCTTAATTTTCAAGATAAAAAAGCCCTCTTAGGCTGCCACCACCGTAATATACAAGTAATAGATTGAACAAAAAAATAGATTAAAATATAAAATTGGAAATAAGTATATAAAAATTATGATAAGAATTATGAATAAATAAAGATCCGACAAAACAAAATGTAATAGAACAAGAGAGACGAAATAGAATAAGACTGTAAAATAGAAATAAGATGAAAACAATAAAGCCACCAAAAAAGTAAACAAAACTCTGAGATGTAAGGGGACTAAAAAACCATAAAAAAATATATACAAGTGGCCCTGGCCTGGATTCCAGGCTAGACTAAGCTCTCTAATTGGATTCGTAGACAGTGGTCTATTAGTGGCAAAATCTTCTCCCATGACCTATGCCTCCTTGCCGAAAGTCTAATTGTGAAATCATGGAATATTATATGGAATTCCTCAAAAACTGAAAAAGGAAAATATTATGCTAACATACAGCCTGAGATTTCTCGCATCCAATGGTTCTTCAAGTTCCCCGAGGCCAACAAGTCGGCAACTTCATCTATCCGTCGTTTCAAATTGGATTTTTTCCTGCACTCCCGTTTTCCTAGCTAAGCTCAGGATCAGGAACTTTTCGCTGTGTGAATGTGGCCCCGACGAAGGCGATTTCAACCATATCTTTTTCTCCTATCCTAAGATGCGTAAAATGTCTTCTTCTCTTCACCTTTTCTCTCATAATTAACCATATATTACGTAAATATTTACAAATGAAAAATATAAAACTGTAAATACTATATGTTACTAACATTTTTACTAATAAATACTATGTTTTTGTCCTACTAAAACTGTGTTGTTTTTTATATGTTCGTGTTGCCCCTTTTTCGGGTTCAAGGATATTTTTTTTTCATTTCATCAGCTATAGTTTTGCTTACCAGTTTCCACTCCTTGGTTCATGACTCTACCTTACGGATACTGGCAGAATTGTGGCCAATAGCTACAAAGGCCAAAAACTAGGAAGTGAAGTGAATTATAGCAATAATAGGGTATGAAGTCACCAAATCCTCCTCCGCTAGCGGCCCACTTTCTTCGTTTCTCACCTGTGGAGGTTCTCACAGTCGCCGTCGACGCGATATAGTGAGACTGCATGCACTCTACCATTACACGCATCATACTGCAAACATACACGCAGGTACATAAGTTCTGTAAGGGACCTTTCTTTTTTCTTTTGTTACAAATCATAGGGATTAGCAAGGGCTAACTCCGGGGGGTATTTTTACTCAGGAAGGATTGAAAATTGTGTTCTTGAATTATTGATTCGTGGTTTCAATTACCTAATATTATATTATCAAGATAGGTATCATAATGGGAATTATTGCGAATATATAATGTACATTGAAAAACACTGTACATTATTATTTTTCAGTTTAACAAACACAAACATTAGCTATTAAATACTTGTTACTACGTAGGTACTAGTATTATGTTCGAATGCATTTGCTTATAATGCAAATATTTTATTCATTATTTGTCTGATCATCTTGTTAAGAGTTAAGAATTTGCCGTATTAAACTTTATAATAATCGCAGTCGCAGTTTGATGATCTCTGCCAACCCTGTAAATCCAACAATCCTCAATCTTGTACTTCCAATCGTTCTCAGCCATTTTCCAAAGATTGTCACTCCATTTAGCAGGTGAACGTCCACCCACGCTACGTTTGCCTTAATGTTGTTTCCACTCATATGGTTGTCTATTCCAATGATTTTCGATTCCTCCGAAAATATGAGTGGCCCATTGCCATTTTGACTTTCTAGCATTAAGAACTACGCTGGTGACTTTGCTTCTCTGCGGAATTGTATCGTAGCGAATTGCGGAAAGAATGACTGAAAACAGTTCTATTCGTCACTCGTTAAACAACTCTTGACTTATGAGTCAGTTGTTTATGGTTCAGCACAGGTAGGACAAACTGGTTAAATACTTTGTAGTCTTCAAACATTGTAGAATAGACACTAAAAAAATCTGACGGATTTTCCCCAAATTTTCAGTTCAAAAAGTGTCATCAAAATTGGTGTAATCGTTTTCGAACAGTATATAAGCACACTAACGGGCTAACATATATAGAGATATTGCCTGTTATGGTTTAGTCACACAGGGGACGGTTCGGGACACCCACGAGGTTATACTATAGAAGATGTCGCTGTATCTTTTACAGAAGTAACGCGCTGGTGTCCCGACCCTATCGTTCCCCAATTGGAGAGGCTCTTGACACCGTTGCCTATGCGATACAGTGACACTGAACATGCATTAAGCATTACACGCATAACACTGCACACTCACTCCTGTACATAACACGCAGGTACATAGGTCCTGTATGGAACCTTTTTAAAAATTATTAAATAAGAAATGTAGGGCTTAGCTAGGTTCAAAATTTCGCGGATTTTTTTTTATTCAAGTAACGTCCAAGCCGAGGTTTTTACCACTTTGGTAACCCTTGTGCTAGTTACCTTTTTGCGGCTGAGTGCCTTCAGCACTCGTCCCCAAAGCCACGGTGAACCCGTAAAGAGCCTTGCGATCAACAGTGTTAGCTAGTTAGGAAACAAATGTCACGACCCCGCCCGCTGTGTAGCGAAACCATTATAATGCAACTACTGAATTTATTTGGATGAAGTTTTCATTTTAATATAGAAGTAATTTTGAGGAAAGATATTATTATACTTTTCTACAGGGGTTAAATCGAGATTTATTAATTTATTACACTGGAACAAAATTCCGAACGTAATTTAATATTACTTTAAGTTCTTAGAAAGTGCAGCTTAGAGACAAGTTGCTTATACGCATTGTTCTCAATGGTTAAACCTTTTGTTAACAAAACATAGCGTACGTTGTTTAGACAACTTAACAATGCACGAACAATATTAATAATGTACTAGCTACTCATAATTTTAGGAAGAGATTATTTAAACAAAACTATGAATATACGCTGCTCTGGTTTGGAGATATTTCATGTATTATGTAATTATATTATGATTATGACTAAAAACTATCGCAGACCCTTCGGACGCCGAACCAGACATCTGGGTCCACATTAAAGCACGTAAAATAAAAAGTTTATTGTTCAATCTATCATTAAGACTCTTTGAAAGGAGAGTATTCATAGTTAATTACGAAGTAGTAAAAGATACTAAACTAAATGTGATGATGGCCCAGTTGATAATGTGGTCGTATTCCGCGTCAACGGACGCGAGTTCGAACCCACGCCCTATCCATCTCTAAAATCAGCCTGAGCTTTCAGTGAAGCAAGTGAGGAAACCATAGCATGGTGGTAAGGCATTTTATTACAATGTCATCAAGTTAGAAATCCTGTTACCAAATACCAATACGTATGTTCCGATAGTTTTAGGATTAGTGTGTTTACCATACTGGATCTTGGAACCTACCATCAGGTGAGAACAATCTGAGCACTGAGCCTAAACAGTATTGTATAAAAATCCATACAAATAGTTGGTTATTATTTATAGAAAAATTATTATAATAATTCAAAAGTTCAAAAACATAATTGTTGTTTAGACTTTTTTGATGTGCGTACTATACTTACTTACCGCCGCCCTTTAACATATATTTGCTAACAGTTTTATCAAAAGGATATCCTAGCGGCATTTATTCCATACAAACGTAGTCCCCTGTTTCTTCCCTGGATAATAGCACTATGGTGAATATTTTCTATCAAATCATATATATCCACTACCGCCATGCCCGTACGTTTTGATTTTTTCCCATGAATTAGTTATTGTAGAAACTAGGAGCTTTTGAAAATGAAAAAAGTGCACGATTTTTACCGTCATTTTCAGAAGTTTTCAAACAAATTAGATGGATAAAATTAAAAAAGCAAAACGTACAGGCATAGTCAAAGTCTATATAATTCTAAAATTGAAAGAAAATAAAAAGTCGGTTCATTTTTGAAGGAGAAAACAGGGCACTACGAAGTGGGGTTTACGTCTATTTTGTATAGGTAAAATCAGCCCGAGCTGCAGCTGTCCTTTTCGTGTTTTATAATTCTTTCTTTGGGCGCAACGATGCCAATACATTTCTGAAATCTACCTACTTTTCCGACCGCATGTCCTCTTAATGACCGAATAGTATGTACATCGCAGATAAAATTAAGACCTACGTTAATACAATACAAATTATTCGCAAGTAGCCGGTCGCGACGCCGTGTCGCCAATCGCCATCTTTCTTGGCACCCGGCAGACAACCGTTAAGCGTGTGAGGGCGTTGGAAATATCTCGCGCTCCCTTTCACTTATGGCTCTTATGCGAACGTGTAGTGATGTACTGCTTTTGTAATTATAAAATATCGAGAAATTTAATTTGGAAATTAAACACTAATTGTAAGTATGCCAATTGACAGAATATCTATTTTAGGCAAGTATAATTACAATTTTCATTGGGAAACCATTTACGGCATAGAAAACTGCAATTGGAAGTCAAATAAATAATTAGATGCTTGCTCTATATTAACGATTTTACCATGCAAATAAACGAAGAATATCTTTTATTATTTATATATAAAGAACAAATGCTCCTTTCTGTACATACACCCCAAAGCATTTAATAAGTATTCTATAGATTGCATAAAATATAAATTTTGACGCTTTTAGTGTGCACCCAGCGGATGACGCCATTAAGGATGCGATAAATTTTTTTTACACAAAAATAGTTAAAAAAAAATACTTCTTTAGCCATTTTAGTGATTCTAGGTATGAGAAAACTTACAAATTCGCGTTATCTACAATACTATGACGTCAGCCGTCAAAATGCTATAGTATGTCAAGTATAATATTGAGTTTAAGTGTTGGTGCTCTATAAGCTTTTTAATTTTAATTACATTTATTAAATTTAATTAATCGTACTAAAGTATTAACTTTAAAGATTTTAGTTTTCACTTCTCTCGGCATTCCCCGTGGCTGCCAACTTATTTTTTAATTTAGTTTATTATTATTTGCCAACGATAATAGAAAATTCAAATAAAATAAAAATGATAAGTTTTAGTTTATTAGTTTAATTATTAGTTTAGTAATAAGACATTATTAGTTATAATTACCTACCTACGTATTCTTAAGTATGTCTATATTTTATAAGCGTGAACAGAGAAATCTTTAAAGAACGTATTTAATACAGCTCTATATTTTGTCATTGAAGTGCTATTTGACTCACACATCGATAAGCATTATCGATAGATAACAACACTGTCGAACGTATGTATATTTGTGAACGTGTTTTTTATTTTAGTCACCGACTGTATTCGGGCAAAGGTGCTGTGCTTGTGTTTTTAAGGTTCAAACTGCGTGTTAACTGTTTAGGTCTTATTATTAAACAGACACAGTGTATTAAAACCGAATGAGATGTGCCCAAATGAAGAATTATGTACAGAAAAATATTATTTGCTTTTGTTAAATTGTTCGGTGAGTAAAGAACATATTTTTTCAATAATATTATAGGTATTTTTAATTTGGGTGTTATATCTACCTTCTGTGCCAATTTAAATATTTAATTCATATCAGCGTGTTTCTTATCAATTTAAAAGGGTGTAATTAAAATAATTATTCATTTACCACAAGGCAGTGTAACTTTATTTTGGAATAATTTATAAATATGCAGATATGGATAATTCCGGTTAAAGGTGTGTTTGTTTACTCACAATTCGGTCGAAAACTTGTTTATCTTTGTGTCTACAATGTGCGTTATCATAAACGATACTATATTTAATGTTATCACGTAACGTTTTTGTAAATATACCAATTGATTTTTTTTTTTAATTAAGAGATTTTTTACGTTTCACTCTGTCATTTTTTAATAAGTGCTAAGTACATAATATCTACATACATACAAGTATATAAATGGTTTTGTGTTTTCTTTATACATTTGTAGCCGCTTAGGGGTTGGTCAAGTATTATGTAAGCAACATTTTAGACATTTTTTACTTCGTCTCTCCCTTCTCAGCAAACTGATAAGACCCTCCATGATAATGTGTATTGGTATCGTTTTGAAAAACAAAAAACCATAAAGTATGTATGTATGAAAACATTACTTAAGTAATCACATTCATTCCATCAAAATCAGCAAAGCATAAACCCTAAATATACTATGGTTCAGGTAAATTATGCCATAGATTATTGTGTGTCTACATAATTCGAAAATTTTCGAATAATTCGCGAATTAATGAAATATCTCTGTCTTTTCAATTGTTTCTATTTAAATTCCTTTAAATCGTGTATCGAAATATTCTACTTACGAATAATATACTTTTCGTTTATAAATCAATTACCCAGAGAATACAATTGCTCATTTTAACTAAATATATTTCATGGTTTAAATAAAATGTATATGGACCGTTAAATTTATATTTCAATATTGAACATAAGAAACCCTGAATTGAAAATACTCGAAAATTCACTAATAATTTAACAGTTTACGAATCATTCGGGAAAAAATCGAATTATTCGAAAAAAAATTGAATTATTCGAAAATTTTCGAATTATTCGATTCGAGTTTCGAACATTCATTATTATTATTATTATTATTAACATTCGATTCGGGACGAATAATTCGTTAGTTCGAATTATTCGCACATCACTAATATTAAGTTATAAGCGCACTAACAGACAAATAGTACAGTGCCTTTTATTATTATTGACACATTTTTACCATCGTGCTTTTACAAGGACAATAAAAATATAATAATACTATCATATAAAGTCGTACATACTCGTAATATTAAGTTCTATTTATAAAATAGAGGAAAAATGATTGATAAAGAACTAATATTAAAAAATAATAACGATTCATAATGAAGTCGATTTAAAAACACACGTTCTTATATGTATATAGAACCCATAAATGTCCAATTTTTTCTCATTAATCTTTGTAATAAATATTAAACTTACAAAGTTTTATTCATAAAACTCATTGCTAAACACAAACAAGTCAGAGCTTTAGCTTAGAGCTTTGTTAAAACGGTTGTTATTACTTATGTATTTAGCGCTTAAAAATCAGAGATGGCTCCATGATCGCATACCTGTGTCCTGAATCCACTTATCTCACAATGAGCCTTAGCTTTCGGTGAATTTTTATGGTATAATCTACCACCATTACTCAAGTTTAAAAATCTTTGATTTCCCTTCCTAGGTGTGGTATATCACAGCAGGAAGTATATCCTGCCCCCCGGACTGCAGACCTATCTAGGTCATGCCTCCTGCGGGAGGCGGGCGAAGAGGTGGGGTTGAGAAGTGCTACACTCCCCCATCCCCGCTGGGCCATTGCACGACGAGGCCCGGTGGGTTCGCTGCAGGGGGCGACGCGGTGCTTGCGAAAGCCACCCCGTGTCGCCCCCATCCCAAATGCAGCGGACGGCCCCGGGGGGTTTTAGTGGGTATTTCCGGGCGATTGTCGCCCGGGTGAGTCCCACACTGGCACGGAGCTCGTCACTCCGTGCCCCCTTATCTATTGTATTGGGGGACTTCGATCCCTAAAAAAAAAAAAAAAAAAAAAAGGTGTGGTATATCACATGAGAACCAGTAGGCTAGTAACCTCTAGGCTTGCATGTTACGATGTTAGACATATTGTGGCCAAATGCTTAACTTATACTATATAACAAAAGTTGGTCGTCACGAGACGCATTTTCGGCACTGGTTCCAAGTTTTTAGGCTTATAAATTGGCTGGATGGTAGTCGAAATTTATTTGATAATTGTTACTCTCTGAAACTAACTGATAATAGTTATAATTGGCTCATATTTTAATAACAAAAAGGTATATGGAAGGAATATAATCTGATTTAGTATTTTTTTTTTTTTTTCGAATTGACTAAATACTGTTTACCTTGACAGCTTCACTGAACTACGGAGGTGAGTGCTTAGACGTGAGGGATTAGCGTAGCGTAGCGAAAAGGTTACCATTAGATTATGTCACAGTTTCTGTTGTCAATTACGAATATTATCTATATCCTTATTACACTATATAAAAGGCAACGTCTGTCTGTTGATGCGTTACCTAGGTTATAATTCAAGAAACACTACAATTTTACATGATTTTGAAGTGAAAACCTCTTAAGCCGTGTTGAGTTTTTTTTTTTGCGGTAGGGGAAAAACTTATGAGTTCTCATCACTGACACGCTATAGTGTGCCAAGTATAAGATGGCTAGGATGGCGTTTAAGTGGTGGTGCTTAAATCGTTTTTATATCGTAAATGGTCATTTACCTGGTTAGATTTTAGTATATATGATTTTATATGTTTAATCCATTCATCTATCTATCCATTCAAGCGAAAGACGTCCACTACTGGACATAAGTCTCACCCAAAGATCTCCACGACAACCGGTTTTGCGCACCCGCATCCAGCGGATTCCCGTAATCATCACCAGGTCGTCGGTCAACCTTGTAGGTGACCTTTCCCACACTACGTCTTCCGGTGCGTAGTAGTCATTCGAGAACCCGTTGGCACCATGGGACACCGGTTCTGCGAGTCATGTGCCTAGCCCACTGCTACTTAAGTTTAGCAATCCTTCGGGCAATATCAGTTACTGTGGTTCTTCTGTGGATCTCCTTATTCCTGATTCGATCACGCAGTGAAACTCTAAGCATTGCCCTTTGAGCAACTTTGAGCTATATTTTTAATACATAGAATAAATCATGGGGTACATACTTTTTAAGTTTGTTTTATTTTTAATTTATTTTTTGTTTTTGTTTAATCTATTTCTTTTTTTGTCATGAACATTGAAGTATATCTACCTACAGTACTAGAACCGCTAGCCAGACCGCGGATCGTGTACCATGCGGTAACCATATCATGCCACGCCCCAGTATCATGCCGCACATTTGATTAAGAAATGCATGTCAGAGGGGACAAATTAAAAAAAATTACAATGATAGATAGGAGGTAAATAATTTCAAGTATTATGTATATGTACATTATGTATTTTATTAGGTACATTACGTATAATAAAATCTATACTAATAAATAAAATTGAAACGTCTGCTTGTAATATCAAAATAGGTTTTTTTTCTCTTAAAAACATTTGAATGTACATACGATACCTATACCAAAAAATACAATTAATAAATTTATTATGTATGTCTGTCCATTTGTTCCGGATAATCTCCGGAACGGCCCAACCGATTTTGAAGGGATTTTTTTTGTTAGATAGCTGAAGATATTCCGCGTAACTTAGGGTACTTTTGTTTTTAGAAAATAGGTTTCCACGTAAAAAATTAAAATACAGTGAAAAACATATGAAACGCAGGCGCAGTCGCGGGCACAAAGCTATAATAATTTTGGTTGTGGCAATTTGGTATTTGTTCAATAAATTCTAAGCTTGAGTGTTTTCTTTTTTTACACGATATAGGGTCAGAGCTTTGACCAGAAGCTTACCTGATGGTTTCCTCACGATGTTATCCCTCACCGAAAGCTCAGGCTGATATTTAGAGTTGGATAGTGGGTTCGAGCCGCGTCCAATGGGGCGTAATCCGCCCGCGCTACCAACAGTTTTATACCCTTTAGTACTCTTAAACAGTTTTATGTATTTTAGACCAATTACCAATTTAACGCCACATACCACGAATATTCGGTACAACTATTCGGTATTCGGCTATTTAGCAATTATTTTCCACTATTCGTTCTATAGTTCACAATATTCGGCTGAACTCCGAATAGTAAAGCACGAAAAAAAATGCATAATATTTCTCACAAAGATTTTTATTTACCAATAACTAAGCATTCATATGTACTTAAAATGTAGCAGTGGTAAATTATGACGAATAAATTTTTTTTTTTACCATTTTTATTGATATCAAATAATTGCGCTTTTCTTCATAAATTATACCGGTTTTTTTTAAATATCAACTCACTGTATACACTTCTACCGGGGGATGGTAAATAAATCTCAGCAAATTCTGCTAGGCTAATGATATTGTTTTGCGTTTGCTGACCACCGCCTGTAAGGGTCTGCCCGCGTACCTCTGTTGGCGTTGGGGCTGGCAACATCGCGCTGATTTGTGTCGTTTTAAAAATTATGCGTGTGGTATTAAAGGTCATTTAAAAATAATGTGTAAAACATCTTCAAATATGACCATGCTTTCGACGCAACGGCGTGAAAATAATCACAAATTTAACAGTGATGAGGAGATCGAGAATGATTTTCATAATATAAATGTGAGTGGTATTCATGATAAGCCATATCATGTAGCGGCCAATGTAAACGGCCAAGATTTTATTTTTTGAACTGGATACTGGAAGTAACTTATCTGTAATTAATGTAGATTTTTATAAGAAAAATTTTCATGATGTACCTCTAATTGATAATAATATTTTATTGTATTTGTATACCGGCACCAAAATCGAATCTGTGGCTTTCATGTTTGTTAATGTTACGATAGGAGATTATTCGGCACCAAATCTTAAATTATTTGTTATTAAAAATGGTGGACCACCGTTATTGGGTAGGTCATGGCTGAAAACATTAAATATTAGTAATATTCACATAAATAACATGATTTTACAGATGAATGCTATTAATTTGGAAAATCAATTACGACAAGAGTTTCCAATGGTGTTCGCTTCGGGGTTAGGTACATGTGCGAAAAAGATTTCTCTTAGGTTAATTGATACAAATCCGGTTTTCGTTAAGGCTAGGCAATTACCATTAGCGCTGCGAAAACCTGTGCAATTAGATGCACTGAGACCAAATGCTGAAAAAAATGTTGAAGATCTGCAGACCAGTCCGGTCGTCTTCGCCCGGGATCTGAACGTTACGTCGCGGTTGGTGATCAAGTTCTAGCGCGTGACTATAGCGCGCGCACTGAAAAATGGACAACGGTCAAAATCGTTGCTAGGGACACTCCACTCACTTATAGGGTAAAAACTTCTAACGGAAATGAATGGAAGCGTCACATAGATCAATTATTACCTATTAAAAATGCTAGTGCGAGTACTCGATTTTCTTTACCGATTAATGAAAAGACAAATTCAGCGATAGTTGATTCGAACGGTGAAAATAATATACTGCCTACAGAATTCGTAGAACAAACTAAAAACGTATACGAAACTGAACAGACTTCTATTTCGGATGTAAATGACAACTGCAGTCCAGCCTTGATTTCAGAAGACGTATGCGTTAATAATCAACCTCGACCTAAGCGAAATTGTGCGTTCAAAGAAAAATATCCAGCATAGTTATTAAAGTTGTCTTTGTCTTTTTTATCCTTTACTTAAAAAAAAATAGTATCTTTATTATTAGAAAATTATCTTTTTATAGTTAAGATTAACAAAAATATTTTTTTATTTGTTGTTTTTTTTTTTGTGTAACATGTACTATTTATATATTTAACTTTTTGCATATTGTATTATTCATTTTAAAGAGGGAAGTGTTGTATCAATGTCAACTATGTGGGTACTTCAATAATACAATAAACAGTTGTGTCACTGAATCCGGTCTATGTTTGTTGTTTGCACAAATTATCCTTAATATCTTACTATATCATTGTGTAGTCTTTCTGTTTTTCATTTACTTGTCTTTAACTCTAGAATTAGCGAAGCGATTTACATAATTACTTTTATGTAAAACCATTGAATATTCAGAAGTTCAATGCATTGTATAATTATTGAGAATAGAAGTTGTTATATGCGACCGAAGCCACCGGTGTCATTAGTTGTTTAAATACTTATACTAGAAGGCTAGTATACGTATTTCCGTATTTACTAGTACTAGCCTTTGGCTTTGTGCGCATTAATATAAATCACTTGTATCTGTGATCAAATGTATCTTATGTCCCATTCTATCATAATTGGTTTAAAATTTAAGGCGTGAAAGCGACACTCATGGTACTTTTAACTAATTACAACCTCAAAATGTATAAAATAAATTAATTTGCAATAAAAGAAATTGAGGGTATTAATTGGGATATTAAACTACATAGTTATAACATGCCATTTGGGATTATTGTAGAACGTGAAATGCTTTTAGAATCAAATGGTATCAAATACATATAATATATACTAAACAACCAACCAAATATATACTAAAACCTGATCAAATAATATATGTACCGTTTTAAAGAATACTTTAAATCGGTCTAGTGGTTGTCGAGTTATAAGCCAACTATCGGACAGGCAGGGACGTTGCTTTTTATATAATACAAGGATACATAATGCGTATTATTCCTGTTACAAATAAATTCAAAAATATAATTATCATAATGGTTTTGTTATTGTATTGCATTGGCTGGTCGCACTGGAGCCGGGGTGGGTCGACCGACGCCACTCGCCTGGAATGATGTCAAATCAGATATGCATCAACATACTACGTAATTTAACCGACATCCATTCCTTGTATTATTAAAAAAACAATTTTATATGACCACATTGTGGTAAATGTGTTCTGTATATATCCTCGACAGCTTTTGTATATCTACACCACAATGGCTACCAAATGCATATTGTGAACGAAATCTTTTAAAAACATATTTAAAGTTTGTAATTTTAGCATTTTTCAAATTCTAATTTCAAACTTCATATAATTCACGTCCTGATAAGGTGCTTATAAATGTCAAAAAGAAGCTCGATCTGGTTTCTTTTTTTCATATGTTATTATTAAAGAAACTACACAACTTATAGTTACATAGTTTATTAGTAGATGCACAGAGAATGGTGTTATTTCCAGATATAAACAAAATGTATTATTTATACTAAGTTCTTCATACGTTTTCGTTCGCGTTTGCGCGCAAACTGATAATAATAATAATTTCAAATTAATCGAACAGTCAAC
The DNA here is from genome assembly GCA_014132275.2 of Samia ricini. NCBI lineage: Eukaryota > Metazoa > Arthropoda > Insecta > Lepidoptera > Saturniidae > Samia > Samia ricini. The sequence continues at coordinate 18,773,820 of AP028158.1, forward strand.
ATTTGAAACTTTTAAGACTGGGGAAAAGTAAAAATATTTCTCATAAACTAAAGCACTTGCCCGTAAAACTGTTAATTAAATCGGATTTTATTCAATTTTTTATGAGTTTTAATTAATTTACGCGGAACCTTAATTATTTTCTAAAATTATAAGTACTCTAAATTACCCGGAGTAACTTCAGGTATCTACCAAAAAATGTTCCGTCAAAATACGTACAGCCGTTCCGGAGATTACCCGGAACAAATGAACAGACAAACGAGCATAAATTTTATAAATTAAATTTTTGATATAGGTATCTTATGTACATACATTCAAATGTATTTAATAAAAAATATCTATTTTGATATTACAAACAGACACTTCAATTTTATTTATTAGTATAGATTTTATTATACGTAATGTACCTAATAAAATGCATAATGTACGTATACATAATACTTGAAATCATTTACCTCCTATCTATCATAGTCTTTTTTTTGTATTTTTTCCTTTCTGGCATACATTTCTTCATTTCATTTTTAATTATATTTTTCTTATAGGCATTGCATTCATATATATTTAGTAAAAAAATATTTTTGATATTACAAACAGCCAATTCAATTTTATTTGTTAGTATCGTTACGTTATTTTACGCACGCAGGTAACGGCCGAATCGAGGTTCGTTACACTTTGGTAACCCTTGTGCTAGTTACCTTTTTGCGTAAGATAAGTTGACCTCTATATGTCAAGAGGAAATGTGCGCGCTGTTCAAACCACACAAACGTATCTATTAGTTTCCTACTTAGGTAATAGCATTAGATTAAATATCTATATACCTTATAATCTATATAGTTATGAAAAAAGTATAAAATGAAGTCGACATCAAACAAACCACGAAGAACGTTCTAAATATCAATGTAACTAAACCATCGAATATTTAAGGAATACAGCGAATAAATATGAAAATACTGATTGTTATATGGAAGCAGAGACACGGGATATAGTTAGTTCCCCATAAATTACACAATGAAGTAATAGATAATGAGAATAATGGCATCGAATTAAAACACTCAGAAAGTTGCACGCGGAGCGAAGTTATTTCAAGTTGGTCTTAAAAAGCCAAGTACGCTTTGTGTTGCGCGCGGGTGATTACGTAATTCCGTGTCGCTTACATATACGTTAAGCGAGTTTTTGTATGAAACTTCATTCTTGATGTTATTACTCTATTATACTCGTATAATGGCCTATCAGGCACCTAGTAGAAACGTCGAACGTTTATGTCAGTATGTATGCGTCGTTAGCATGTACCCAAGGTAGGGCTCATCTGTAATGTTTTCAACAGCTTTTTAACCCTACCCCTCGTTTTAGTTTATCAAATCAACTACACGAATCTTCGTTTAGGATGGATATATATTTTTTAATTAACAGAATGATCAACTATTTTCACGCGTAGGTGTGACTAGCTCTTATTAATGTAATTTCATTTAGTTTATTCAGATGTTAACAATAACCTCGATTTAAAGTCATATTCGTATATTTTCCGTAAGATTTAAGTGAAATAAAACTTCTTAAATTGTAAAACTGAAGTAAAAAAAGTAACGTTTTCAAATGAAAAAGTCGTTCATTAATTAATGTTATTTTGTACTAGCTGTGCCCGCAACTTCGTCTGCGTGGAATAGTGACTTTGGGCAGCATTTTTTGGATTTTGGTTTATTCTGGATTATAATCACCGTCGTTACATCGTATAGCCATCGGGGAACAAAGCATACAGGCTGCTAGAATTATTAACACGTGATAAAGCCACATAAAGCTGACCGTGCGAAAAACAGCTAATACTTAGATCCACATCCACAACTTTTAGCGTCTGACCATAGGCTTTATTAATTGTCATCGCGAAACTGGTCATAAGCTCACTGGAAACTGAACTCGTTTAAAACTAAACGGAAAATTGTTTGGAATGAGAGGAACCCGAGGCATAAAAACACTACCACCTGTTAAAATCTCTGCTTCTATCAGGTTTCGCAGAATCAGAAAATTTAAAAGAGAAAAATTCACTTTTAATCAAGTATTGTTGCAAAGTTTTGGCGGTCTTAAATTTCTTAGCAGCATTATGGGTACGCCGACTTTAAATTTATTTTATGAGCTGGTAGTCCAGGAGCACTGAGGGATTCTAAAAATTCTACTGGGTAATTGGTAGATTCTTCATCTTTTATAACTCTGTTAATGGAGATATACTCTACATTATCCTCCGAAACAAAGCTCAAAATTTTAGCATTTATTGCTGTTGCTTGGTCGTTTCGTGGACTTAAAATAGCTCTTTCGCAAAGCCATGAATTTTCGCAAGTTGGTATTTGCGTTGCGTTTCCATACACGGATGATATGAGGTCTCGCATTCATGAAACTTCGCAGCATAGGTTTGCGTTTAGAACAAATTTTGCTTGTTCCTGCAGATACACACCGTTACCGATCTCAAGTTACTATAGAGAAAATAAAGTAGCAATAGATACAATAATTTCATCTAATTTGTATCTGGTATGAATAAAACTGTAAGGCTGATATTTTTTATTATAATTTGTTATGCTAGTGCTTGGATTAACTTGGTAGAGTCTGAAATTGTACCCATCCTGACCATGGAAATATATCAAAGGATGCTGCAGGGCATCATATGCTCGGTGTGTTTCATAAATACGTTGTAAGTGATCATCATGAGTGCGCTGCACGATGTCACGTCTATGACATTCCTGATTGACTAATATTACTGCAACTTCATCTGCAATGGGGACATTGTACTTTTCACGTTGTTCTTCCGCAGGACGTCTATCAGCCTTATTTATAACTTTATAATTGTTATTTTGGCCTTGTAGGATGGAATCTATTGCGGCTTTGAAACTTCTGACATACGGATTTACTTGATGTAACATATTCTCAAGTTGAAATATAAAGTTGATGATGTCGTATATGGGCCTGTTCATTGTAATTTGATACAAAATAAATGTAAAGAAATTTTGGCTCATTTTGGAGAAGCAAAGATCCAATCAAGTGATAAATTGGCCCTGCACCTTAAAAGTTGGATGTGATATGTTTGACCCCAAAAGATGTCATTTGGAATACACTATTATATAAACGGATATAGTCTAAAAATGTTTACACTGAGGATGCTCACTATTTAGTAAAACTTTTATAAAGGGGCTCATGATAAGTTTAAATGAGCACTTTGCCACCTGAATAGCATATTCCATATGGTTCTTTTCTCCATTTTTAAGCATTACAAAACTGACAACATACCACCATACCTACTATAGATGCGAATTCAGAGTAATCAATTCTGGGCGAATACAAATAACCTGTTTTCTCTTTGGTAATCCATGGAAGGATATCAATTTCCGCTCCAGTTTCTGGGTCTTCTATCAAACTTGATAACATTTTATTGAGTATATGCCGAAATCGATCGGCATTTAGTCGTGACTGACGTTGTTCTGCAGTTTCTTTCTTCTTCTCGATCAGCTGTTAATCGAGATTCACGATCTAAGCTACTTTCCAGCTTTCTAGACTGCAAAGTTCGTGCTTTTTGAGAGCTCAGGCGGGTTTCCCTATCAGTAAAGGTCTCAGACTCACGCGATATTGCATGAGCCTTGCGATCGGTGGACAAACGTGCTTCACGCTGTTCCCTGTTCATCCTAACTCAAGTGGCCATCATTCGAGAACGATGTGAACTCAATCGAGATTTTCGCTGAGCTGAAGTTTCTGTAATATGAAACCTGGCCTGACGTTACTGAAATGCAGTGAAGTAATGAGAACTAATCTCATCCTTATAGCATTTCTGCTGCACCGGGGGAGGTTGGATCTTTTTCGAGGCATTCTTATAAGAAGTAGTAATTAGTACTAACTCAGCGTTATTTAGTGAACTCATACTCATCATAAACAAAAAAATTAAATACTTACAGATTATTACACAGTTTAACTTTATTACAGTTTAATAACTATTAAGACGTAATAAACTAACCTATTAATTATCGAAAATAAAAGAAATGTCTAATAGATACATTTATGTATTAATTAATCGCAAATTACTAAATTGTTGTAAACTTGTATTTACAGTTTAACTAATAAGACGTGTTTACCTAATTTGAAAACTAATTAACCTATACTATATACATACAATATGTATTTTCAAACCCTAAAATAGAAATATATAAAATAAGCAAACAGTCAGTGTTATCGAATGCAACTGTTACGCTATGCGCCTCCGAAAGCGCCCGGCTCTCGACGTGTTTTATCTATACATATCTATAAACAACCTATTATGCCAGCCTAACCTGAACCCTATTTCATATGAATGATGATATATGTCTGAGGTCAACTTAAATTGGAATATTAACACTTCCGAAACCGATCATTTTTAACTTCTATTTATTAACATATTATTATTAATATATAATCATACTTTTATATAGACCATTATGGAGTTTAGTAAAGTTTCATACAATGCATCTGAACAGAGAAAGAATTTAGATAGAATAAATGTTCAACGTGATTCTTTAAATTGGCATAACTTTTTTATTTATGTACCGATTGACATGAAACAAACACTAAATGTTAAGTGAAGCTTACTACAATATATTAGTGAAAACTGCATCTAAATCGGATAAGCCGTTTCTGAGATTAGCGTGCACAAACGCACAGACAAACAGACAAAAATTTTAAAAATCATAGTTTTGGGTCCTATTTGCGTTTATAAAGGTCCTAATAATATTTTTTCTCATATATCTTCCATGTACAGACAGCGATCCGTTACATTTTTATTATATGTATAGATTACTTGTACTGTATCCATGTATCATGTTATTTACACCATTTATAACCCAAGAACGGTTGAATCGATCTTAATGATCTTTGATTTGTTGGCTTTGTCTCTGGCCCGAATAGCAAAATAACTAACAAAAAAAAACAGAGAAAATAAGGAAAAAGGAACTATGAATAAAATTAATTTTCACATACACTCTGTATGGAACGCATTTATCGATTTTGAGGCGGTACGGAGTTCGCTGGGTTTTTTTCCCTAACCTAGCCAATGCTGTTGACCGGAGGTCCTTTACAGCTTCACCGTGATTTTGGGAGCTAGTGCTGCAGGCATGGTGCCTTAAGCAAGATTTAATTTCAAAGGGTCATTATAGGGTGGATCATTATGTGAACGATGGTGATAATTATCTGGAAGTGATACTCCTGTCTATGTATACGCCAATAACGATTTGTAATTATAAATAGTGTAGTATTATTTTCAAAAAAATAAATGTATATATTTAAAAAATACAGATCGAACTTGCTGCTTGTGCTCTTCCCGATGACTAGTAGTGTTTTGACGTTCATAAGCAGCTGCTCAGGGCCTTCTTTTTTATGTGATTATGACTTATATAAAACATTTTGTAATTTCAGGTAAACGTAGGAACATCCTGGTATACTTACCTATGATAGCGTGGATTCTGATGGCGTCAGCATCTTGCGTCTGGTTCGCAGAGTTTGTCACAAACTTCATCATGCCGCCCCCGCCTCTAGACCAAAATCTTCAACATTACAGGAGGAATAGAAGTTTAGTTCATTACTTAGATAATATGTAAGTAAAATCATTTTACCAACTAGTTTCGATCTGCGACGACTCGCATTAATCAAGGCTTTGGTAATTAATTCGGGGTCTGCAAAATTTCATGATAATCAGTTTAGTATTTAAGGCATGAAAGTTGTAACAAACAAATAAAGTCACATTCACATTAATTTATAATATTAGCTAGGATTTTGTAATAGAAATCTAATTTCCGAGAATGTTCCATTAGTGACAGCGTGTGGTATGATGTGAGTTGATATATAAAAGAGAAACACTGTTTGAATATACATTTGGTTATACATTCAACCGTAAAGGCGTCCACTGTTGGACTTGATCCTTCCCCAAAGATAAGGAGGGAATTACCATAATCGCCACGCTTGGCAAGTAGGTTGGCGATCACAGTAGGTGTTTGTGGTCCTCAGAGGATGCTGCTGCCCATCCCCTGGTGTATCCCTTAGTTGCCTTTTACGACACCCACGGGTAGATATGGGGTGGTACTATTCTTAAGCCGGCACCACACATTTGGTTAATATGCAGTAGATGGTATTTGCGTATACATTGTAGATACACTGTATGAAAACAGTAGTTGCGATCAGTGGGTATAAAGATCTCGGTTTTGTGTGGAGCTTTCGTTTCCGATTGAGTCATGACCATACAAATGGTGAAAAGGCTGCCATAGCGATGTGTTAGATGCGTCGAGTTCCCGGTTCATTAATGGTCTATGCAGACGTAGTTAGAAGGTTCGGAGAAGATGTAACCCGATATAATGATGCTATATATTATATAAACATTTAACAATAAATGAAGTGCAGTCATTTTGTCAATTTAAAAAAGGGTGTATTTTCGTTTCTAGAAATATTTTAATAGAGCCATCATCGACTCCATGCGTTGGCCTGGACAAGATCCAGGTGGTGGCGCTGGTGACGACATCACCCTCACGTTTTGACCACAGGCAAGCCATCAGAAAGACCTGGGCGAGGCACCAGCCCACATACTTCGTCTTAGGATTGGACGGTGATGATATAGATGAACAGTTAGTAAGTGTAGAACTACTATCAATTTAGGAGGACTTTGCTAACTGTTATGATCTCATTTTCTTTATTCAGCCTCGGCAATATAACTGCACGTCATCTTATATTAAATAAAGTATAGTCCGAGATGATGATGACACCTGATAAATGAGAATCTATTGAAAACCACCATCGTAATGTCGGCCTATATCTACTACGGCTATAGCTTTTTTGTAACTCTGGATAAGTTAACATATATATACATGTTTAAAGTATTGGCTATTTTGCCCTGTGTCATTGGTCCATCATGTGCCTGATCTACGAAATTCTGTAATATTTAAATGCCACTACAATTTAAGATATAGTCAAAGTGAACACGCTAAATCCAGGAATACAATAAATTCTTGAGCGCAGTCAACGTGAAATAATAGTAGATGTTTCGATGTATTTTTAATCTTAAGATAAGAGGTAGAGGGAGATGAGTCAGACTCCGCTATACTCACCATGCGGTCATTCTGAATTAATTGTATTTTTAGTAGTATTCATTCCGTAGTAAAGAGATTTAATTAAATAGGCAAAGATAAGACAGATTTTCTTTATTTTTCATTCAATAGCTTATGATGAACTTAATTTTTTTTCCAAAACATGTCATCTTCAATTTTTTTTTAATTCTACGAGTGGTGAAGTGGAAACGGAGCATGAGTTTGATAGCGACGACGACCTTCCATTAACTGAGTGGATTTAACAGTTCAACATGGAAGGAAATTTTGCGCAACATCCTTCAACCTACATCGAAGTAGAAGACAGTCTGCTTGCAAGGGGTTTACTCGCAGACATAGAAATTTTAGATTCAGTGAAAAAAACTGAGGGCCAAGAACAAGGAGATGAAGAAGATGAGACGGATGAGCCTGAGCCTCCACCGAGCAATAAAGAAACTCTGGAAACAACTAAATTATTCGAAAAGTACTTCCTTTATCACCAAGATGCCTCAATATCGCAAGATATTAATAAAATAAGTAAAAAAATAAATACAACAAAATTACTGGTGCAGCAGATGACGTCAGACAAAAATAAAAGAACTATACGCAATATCGTTCAAGAAAGATTGTTTTTTATGTACATAACAGTAACACTAGCCTGAAATAAAACTTTATCTTTTTATAATTCTGTGTTTTTTTCTCTCCATTAACGACAACTCTCTATACGCCATAAAATGCATATTCTCTTCAGTGTCGTTATATAAAGTTTACACTGTAATCAACTAAATTTTTCACTATTTTTTACACGTTATATGCTGAATGCTTTGATCACAATCTCAGCTGATGTTAAGTGACAATGTGGTTCAGGATGGTAACACACTAAGCCTAAATACTGGTTTTCAAGTGATGTTACCGGAACACACTTATTGGTATTTGGTAACAGTTTTCAAACTTGAGGGTGGTAGCTATCGAGGTAGGTATTATTAAAAAACATACTATGATTTCCTCACGACGTTTTTTTGCACAGAAAGCTCAGGCTGATTTTAGAGTTCGAGTCAAATCCAACACGAGCTTTGGTTCATGCTAACCGTTTAAAACATTACGTACAAACAGGTAGACATATACGTGGAAGCGAAGCAGTATGGTGATATGGTGGTATGGGATTTCAAAGACCATTATCAGAACCTAACACTGAAGACCGCGCTCATGATGCAGTGGACTTTGAACAGGTGTTTGCAGGCGCAGTTCATGTTTAAAATCGACGATGACGTTCTCCTTAATCCTTGGATGTTGAAGGAAGTTCTTCGCGATAATAAAGAGGCTAAGTTATTAGGTTTGTTATCTTTTTGATATTTAATTCTTTTAATCTTTTTACCTTTTCAGTGGCAATTCCAAGATCTATCGAGATGTTTGAAGATACGCCAAGTTTTATTCTCTCGTCGTTGCACTTCAATTCTATTATTATACATATTTTTTCAATAGTCGAAAATAAATTGTATTTTCACTATTGAAAATTAAGTTAAACAAGTACAGTTATGATGTCAGAGACCGTTTTTTGTTTGTCATAAGCTCTCATTTCTTGCCAGTTACCATCTGATTCAACGGTGGCGCTAACGTCTGAGGGAGCCTTGGAGAACATTTTAACAATGATATGAAAAGTTTGACTATTACCATACGCATGAGCAGTATTTATCCAGAGTCGTAGAGTGGGGCACGTGCCGAAACCAATTAAGCATTCCGATCTCTATCTTGGACACTACATCCTCTACCACACCACATTGCTCCCTTATTACACTATTCTTTACTTTTTCTATCATTTCCACACCATACTTCTTACACTTCTAATCTCTGTAGCATTAACGTACATAAATGTAGAGGACTAGCACACCCCGATGCACAGCCAAACGTAACTTCGGCACATTCTGGCTGCTCATGAAATTACGGAGGACTCCGTTCATTCGATTCTCTAAGATTATTCTTTGTTAAACTTCATATATATTTCAGAATATTAATGAAATTGTCTTTTTAGGATATAATAATATAAACACGTCGGTGCATAGGGATGAGTATACGAGATGGTTCATGCCGCGTTGGCTGTTCCCTGAAGACGTGATACCAGAATACTTATCCGGCCCTGGATATTTAGTCAACAGTAAGTATTTGGATTTTAAACAGACAATTTTGGTGATCTTGTGCAAGTTTCAACTGCATGGAGGCGTCCCTAATACAAATACCATTTGTTAATTATATATGTGAGATATGGGTAGGGTTGGAGAAACAAGCACATTAGGAAAAAAAATAATTAATTAGTAATCAAGCGACACAATTTTAATTAAAGCTTCGTCCGCCATTGTGTATTATATTCTTTTTTCTTTTTATTCATTCGATTATGTTGCCTTCTTTCAGTCCGAGCAACGTGGTTAGTAATATAAGCTGTTTAATAATTGATTGATTAATCTGCTGTGGCAATTTCACACTAGGCTAAGAGTTCCACCTGCTTATTATTTATCCTTGAAAAAAAAAAAATACTGTGTCTTACATAAACATTTTTTTTCTTTTTCTAAAAAAGAAGTCGCCTTTACAAAATGTACATATTTGCCGAGTGACTAAAACAATGCAAAAAATAAAAATTGTATTAAAATGATAAACTCAAGTTTTGAATTTTGGTGGGTGTTTGATAGATAGGTAAATGCATTTTTTCACAGCACTTCGCAATAAATTTCAATAACACATTACTTTTCAGCTGATCACCTCAAGGATATCATAGACGCGGCTAAAACGGTCCCGTTAATAAATCTAGAAGATGTATACTTTACGTATTTGGTGGGAAAGAGGAAGCTGCGCTTCGATCTGACGCATGATCTGAGGGTTAGTCCCTCGAAGCCGCTGGTGCCGTTCGGGTGCGGGTACTGGAGCCTCGCCTCCGCTCACAGCTTGAGCGCTGACGAGATGGTGCGAGCCTGGCAACAGCTCGAAACTACAGCTATCGATAACTCAAGCTGTAAATTACATTATAACATTGGAAAATATCTTGTTTTTTGATGTATATTGTTTTAATCAGTACCGTTCGAGTTTTACGTAAGCGTTGTTGGGGATTATCATCAATGGGAGGTCTACACAAGAATAGATAAAGTAAGGAATTAATATATTAGAGGGAGTTTAAAAGATGCGCCAGTGGTAGAAATGTCGAGAGGTTCTCGTTTGTTATGGTATGAACATGATATGAGTAAAAATGAACCGCATTTGGGTAATTTAATAATGAATAATATGGAAGGATGGAAAAAAAAGGAAGGCCAAAGAAAGTGTGGATTGTGTGTTTAAGAAATGATATGAAAGAAAAAGGAGTAAATGAAGAGATGGAGGCTGATAGGGACGTGTGGAAGAAGAAACATACTGCGCCGACCTTAAGTGAATTGGAAACAGGGTATACCCTTATTATTATTAGAGTGATGGTGATCATCAATGGGAGGTCTATACTTTGTTTATTTTTGATGACATGACTTAAGAGAATACGCGGCGGCGACAAAGTTGAAAATGTTATTTCAGAAATCTATTGCTATCGAATTACACCCCAAAGAAAGAGTTTTATAACACGAAAGGGACAACCGCAGTTCGGGCTGATTTTACCTATGCAAAATAGATGAAAACATCACTTCGTAGTGGTACCCTGTTTCCTCCGCCAAAACTGGACCGATTTTATTTTTTCCGTCAATTATAGAATAGGAAAGACTTTGGCTAAGCTTCAACGTATTGTTTTTTTATCCATGAAATTTGTCTCACAGATGTTTGAGAAGGATGGTAGAAATCGAGCATTTTTTTCATTTTCAATGCGTCCTAGTTACAAAGATAACTAATTTATGGAAAAAGTTAAAACGTCCTGTACGTTGGTTATCACAACGATGGTAGTATATTATTTGGCACAAAAATAATTACCATATTACTGTTATTCAGGGAGGAAACAGGAGCATACCTTCGTATGGAATAAACGACGCTCGCATATTCTCGCATCAAAGTAAATTTATGTATTAACTGTGGTTTTTTTGTTGGAAAATTATGCTTATGCTTACGTGATAAGGAAGGTGTGGGGTTAAGAGCTGTGTTCACTAATCCTGCCAAGGTGTAGTTCAAAGATGTATAAAATTTGACTTAACAATGACAATGTATAGAGTTAACCAAAAATATAATTATGCGTGTGTCTGGAAGCGCAACGTATAATAGTTCAGACGGATTGTGGTTACTGTTTTTACTACCAATGTTAGGTGGTGCTTTTTGTGGTCCGGTTGGTTAAATTAATCCCAGATTGTTGAGCATGTGACCGCTGTAATGCTATTAATACACGTACGGATCGAACTGCGGACATGGTATAGCGAGCGGCCGAGGTCATAAATCACATAAGTAGGGATGGGAATAAGGTTTTTCAAAAATGTTGATTTTTGAATCGATTCACAGAACATCGAGGTCAAAGAGATCAGTCTTTTTTCTTTCGACTATATATATATATATATATATATAATTTTTTTAAGTATCAAAACTATACAAATCATAGCCATAACCAATGTTAGCGGAAGCACAGAGATGTGTGTTATTTCCAGACATCACTATCGTTCACGTAATGATCCACCCTATTATAAAATTTTGAAATTAAGACTTGCTTGACATAATACTTGAACTTATTGCCAGGTAAATAGGTAATGTTATTTGGGATCTTATAGTAAAACCGAATGCTATTACCTATAAAGATTTTATTAGATTTACTTAGCCTAAAGCGTGGAATAGCCATCTTGTCTTGATGAACGAGTGATGTGAAAATTTATAATTGATTTTAAAAATTCTACATTTTTTATCTGTTCTACTAATAATCGAAACAATAAGTGTCATCACTAAACAGAAAACGTCACTTTCGAAGGGATGAGAGTCTTTCTAATGAGTGAATAGTATAATTACAATATAATTTTTAACGAATGAATGACTCTAATAAATTGATTTACAAAAAAATCGAGGTCCAAGACATCTGTTTCTCAAGAATCAGTTTTTTCGACTAGTTTCGAGTTTTCATTCGTTACTAGTATTCTGACAGTTATCAAAATTAGGTAATAAAACTGTTTTTAACAATTGAAGTTAAAATTTCTTTAGCGGCGTTGAGTGATTCTCAGTAGGGGAATTCTGTAAGATTGGCATTACCTTGCTAGAGTATGTCAAGTATAAGATGGCGTTTAAGGGTTGGCGCTCAGAGATAAATAATAAAATGTCTACTTCGCAATCAACCGTATGTTTTTATTATAAATAAACTAATAAACAGGCAAAAGTTAGGTTATGTTAATAATTTCAATTAATAAATTATGAAATTTTATATATTAGTACTGGTGGTGGAAATATCTAGAAGGATGATGTTGAAAGGAGCAAACCTTAAGGAACTTACCTTTATTAGTAACCTTCGATTAAGTTGGTTCAGAGTTAACTTTCCACCTCACTTCACTTTATGAATGTTGTATTATAATCGGATAATTAATGTGCACTTTTAAATATTATTACGAGAGACAGCGGCGGCGGTTGCGTGTTGGCGTTCCGTTTTTGAATAGGAAGAGAAAGAGAAGGGGATAATGCATACATAGACTAAATAAAGCGGGGGAATATAGTCAATATAGACAAGAAATAACTTAGAATGGGAAGAAAATATATATGATAATGGCGTTAACAAGTACTACAATTTAAACATTTAAAAAACAGTTACTTATCCCAAAGTTAAGAGTGTTGTCATTTCTGTCGGCAGCCTTCCATGACTACTTAGTTTTTTTAATACTATAACTAAAGCATCAAATAAACTAACAAAACATCAATAACTTAACAAATAGAAAAACTATAGACGAGCACACGAGAAAAGACATATATATATATATTTTTTTTGCCTACTTATATATTGATATTTAATCACTTTAAAATAATGAGAATTGATTTTACAAGGATACCAAAGTTTTTTTTTAAATTAGTGAAGGATTTTAGGTTTGGCACCATGCTACAAATATCCCTGATGGACTCCGTGCCCATCGTTTATATTCAGATACGGTTTTACACCAGACAATCTATTCGTCTATCATCTTACAGGTATAACTGTAACCGTCAGGTATAACTGAATACAAAATTGAATGAAGTGAAAATCGAACATATCTTTTTTTGTGTTTGGTGCAATCTTAAATGTAAATAATTTTATGGTGAAAGATCAACTAGCTGGATCGACATTACACAAAATATGTTCATAACATAAAATGAAATAATATTATGAAATGTTCCACAATAATTTGAAGAATAATATTTACATTAGCATGTTATCTATTTTTCTATTCTTATTAATATTTTAAGAAATCGATCTTTTGAACGACGATTTTTATTTCAATTAATTCATGTAGCTTGATTCGAATCGATTCAAAAATTAATCCCCCCCCCCTTTTTCGAACCTAGCTAACGCTGTTGACCGGAAGGGCCTTTACAGCTTCACCGAACTTTGGGGGCGAGTGCTGAAGGCACTCAGCCGCAATAAGGTGACTAGCTCAAGGGTTACCAAAGTGGTACGAACCTCGGCTTGGCCGTCACCTGAGTGTAAAAACTCTCTCGCGAGTTTGAACCTAGCTATTCCCTACATTTTTTATTAATAATAAAAAAAAAAAAAGGTTCCTTACAGGACCTATGTACCTGCATGTTATGTGCAAGAGTGTGTTTGCAGTGTTGTGCGTGTAATGCTCAATGCATGGGCAGTGTCACTGTATCGCGCTGGCGGCGACGTCAAGAGCCTCCCCAGTTGGGGAACGAAGCACGTCCTGGGCCGCCGCCTGAGGGGGACCCGGAGTGTGTGCGGGAGCAAAGTTAGCCGCCTGTCCCCGGCGGCGGGAACGGCGGTTTCGCGGGCGTGGGCGCTGGCACGCATACTGGATCGGTTGGAAAGGAAAGATCCTATTTTCGCACGTGATTTTATCATCGGGATCGGTGAGAACGTTACGCGGTCTCCGAAGCGGTTTCGGAGCTAGCGGGTCGGAGGAGTACGCGACGGCTTTCGCTATGAGCGGATTCGGGTGTGTCTCTGCGCGATCGAAAAATGCGCGACACAGGGATTTGATAACAGAGTGAATGGATGGTAGATTGAGGTCTCTGTGGATGTCCACATCCCTCTCGTACCACCGGGCACCTACGGCTCTCCTGGTGAAGCGGTTCTGAACCACTTGGAAGGAGGACAGATCTGTATAAGCGAAGGCAGGGGCGCAATAAGTGAGAATGGGCCTAACTACCGTTTTGTATAATGTAATTTTATGGCGGACGGCCATCTTACTACGGGCGTTGTAAAGAGGGAAAAGACGTCCCATAACCATGTTGGCACGGTTTCTGGCTTTCAAAACGTGAGATTTGAAAGTCATGTGGGCGTCTAGTGTGACACCGAGGTACTTGACCTCGGTCGCCCATGGGATCTCTACTCCTAGGTAAGTGACTGGACGAGGAGGGTCAGATTTCTCTACGGAGAACATAATCGCGGTGCTCTTTCCCGGGTTAATCGCTATGCGCCACTTCAAGTACCAAAAGCTTAAGATGTTAACAGCCTTTTGGACGCGGGATCTGAGAGTGTCTCTTTGTCTGTGCGAGTAATAGATGACCGTGTCATCGGCATAGAGGCCTAAATGAACCTTACTAGCCGCCACTCCTTCGAGCGGGTCGTCTTTCAGGTTCGGATTTAGGTCTGGTAAGTCCGCTATGTAAAGGTTGAAGAGGACAGGCGCCAGAATGGAGCCCTGGGGGACTCCTGCGCGGATCGGGCGGGCTGAAGAGAGAGCGGACTCTACTCTAAAGCGGAAACTACGATTCGAAAGGTAATCGCGTAGGATGTGTACTAATGTGTCAGGGACGCCTAACCTAACTAGTTTAAATACAAGGCCGGCATGCCAGACCTTGTCGAATGCCTTAGCGACGTCGAAGAAGACAGCGAGCGTACGCCAGGGTGTGTTTGGGGTTCGGTGAAAATTTGACAGGATGTGCTCCGTGAGGCGTTGCACTTGGTGCGCGCAAGAGTGTCTGGCTCTGAAACCAAACTGTTCGGGAGGCAAGAGATTTTTGTCCTCTATCACTACGAGGAGTCGGTTCAGAAGGATCCGCTCGTAGAGTTTACCTATTGAGCTTAGCAAGCTGATTGGGCGGTAACTATCGGGTGACCTGGCATCTTTGCCAGACTTGTGTATACCTATCACTATCGCTTCTTTCCAGGCGGCTGGAAAGTGGTGGTTTTTGATGGCCGCATTGAAGATGCAGACCAGTAGCGCGATGAGACGGGGCGGAAGAAGCTTAAGCACTTCATTCCTGATCCCGTCCGGACCGGGAGATTTTCTAGGCTTAAGGCCCTTAATGGTTGTAGTGACCTCATCACAGGTGACAGGTGTGAGGGGAACAACCGGGGAAAGAGCGTCTAGGTCCTGTACCGAGGACTCTACATCGGAGACGTGGAGGACGTCAACGTTGTCAGTGACGGGGGAACATTGCTGCTCGAGGCTATCGGCTAAGCACTCGGCTTTGTCGTCATCGTCAAATGCGGGTGGAAGACCCTGAGTGTTTCTGACCAGGGGGGGCATACTAGCGACGGAACGGTCCGTCTTCATCGATCGTGCAAGCTTCCAGTACGCGAGGTGGGAAGGTACCAGCTCCTCGAGGAGACTGTTCCACCTGTTATCACGGAGCTGATCTATGCGGTCTTTCACCGCTCTACGCAAGGAACGTAAGCGTGCACGATTTTCCTCAGTCGGATACGCGTCGTGGGCACGGGTCGCGGCGTTCTTCTGGGTGAGCAGAGCTCTCACGTCATCAGGGAGTATAAAGCGGCGATCGTTCGCCGCTTGTACCTCTTTCGAGGTCTCCCTGATTCCGGTGTTGAGATGCTCAACCAGAGAAGCGATCGCGAGATCCGTGTCCGCAGGCGTATCCAGTACGTCGGGGATCAAGTCGAGCGGGGGGGAGGACTGATGGTCCTTGAGATATCTGCCGAGTTTGTAATAGTCCGCGACCTTTACAACTGGCGGGCTAGAGTCATCCGAATGACCTAACTGTAAAATGACTGGGCGGTGGTCGGAGTCGAGTTCGTGTACGACTTGTATGAGACGCACAGGAAGCCGAACCCCTTTAAAAATAGCTACATCTAGCACTGTCGGGCGGCAGTGCGGCATGAAGTGGGTAGGCTCTAAAGGAGCGATGACCTCAAAATCGAGCTCATCCATCAGCCCAGTAAGAGCAATCCCATTACTGGTATTACTCGAACTGTTCCAAAGGGTGTGCCCGCAATTGAGATCACCCGCGATAATGACGGAGTCTCCGAGAGAGAAAAGTTTCCCTAAATCGGAAGCTAATATGCGCTTATTGGGCGAGAGATATACAGAGACCAGAACGATCGACTGATGGCCGGTCATTCCGATTCTGCATATAGAAACCTCTAAGTTTTCTAGCTCAGGAGGGTCTAGCGGCGTGCAATACAGAGACCGCTTATAATAAATTAAGGTACCACCGCCCCTAGTTGGGGGCAATCTATCGTTCCGAACGATATTATAATTCGCGATCTTAGGATCGCGATCTTTGGGCTTCAGTAGGGTTTCCTGGACAAGAAACACGTCTATTTGACGATCGCGGAGGAAGTTCGCGACGAGTTCACGCTGCGGAACTAGTTTCCGCGCGTTAAAGAACGAAAGGGACAAACCGCGTGGCTTTATCTTAGCCATTGATTACGGGTGTTGGGAAGCGCGTGCCAGCCCTTGGAGGGTCATGGCGATGGCGGGAAACCGAGTTATAGCGTCTAACTCGGCGTTTCCGGCGCCGCTGTTCAACAGAGTGTTGAACGCGACGACATCCTGCACGTCGTGGACGCGCAGGAGGAAGAGAACCCGGTCTAGGCCGGTGGAGTGGGCCTGAGGGGCCTGAGGGGGGGTAGCCAGGCGCGGCTGCGCCTTGGCTTGGGGCCTAGGTGCCCACGGAGCCAGAGGGGCTGCGGGGGGGGGGGGCGGCGGGACGGGTCGGCACCGCGGAAGGCGACGCCGACGTGCCTGGGAGGCACGGGAAAGACCTCAGTGTCATAGGCGGCACTTGAGGTTGGAGGAGGAGGGGGGCAGCGTTCCTCTGAGGAACGCGTCTACCGCCTTTGTTAGGCTGGTTGCGTCTTACCTTGGGCGCACACGGGCACCCTCGGTAATTTGCGGGATGACCCTCCTGCCTGCACAAAACGCAGCTCGGAGGGTCGGTAGTGTCCTTGGGACGGGGACAGTCGGGGGTGAGATGATCCCCGAGACACTTGACACATCTCGGAGCCATAAAGCAGTTCCGAGAACTGTGCCCGTACCCCTGGCAGCGGTGACACTGCGAGGGGTAAGACTTCTTGTGTGGGACTTCCACACAGATGCGGGAGAGGCCGCAGAGGGTCTTCAGACCGAAGACCTTCTTGCTAACCTCGTTGGCGGGGAGTGAAACAAGGACCATGTTATCGTGCATCCGATGCACTTCAGCGTCGGGGAATCCCCGCTCCTTAAGGGAGTCAGCGATTTCGTTACAAGAGAGTTCCTTTGGAACTCTCTTGATCACGACGCGGAGGGACTTCTCCTCCTCCAGCGCGTGCGTGAAAAAAGCATATTTCGCCTCACGGAGAAACCGCGTGAGGTCGCGGAAGGTGTCCGTGGTCGACACCTTCACCATGATTCCATCGCGAACATTCGTCGCGCTGGAGAAATGTATTTTGCGGCTCGCTAACGCCGCGGAGATTTTCGTCCAGGACGCTTTGTCCTGGATCGTGACAGGGGGGGGGGACGTACCTTCCTGGGCTGCACCTGAGACGGTGCCGCTGCAGGCTTGGGCGCTGCCGACTTCGCGGCAGGCAGCGGAGTCGGCTGCCGTGACGCGTCCTCTACGGCGAGGACCTTCGGGACTGACTCGGAGGGCGGCGGAGAGGCCGGCGCCTTCCTCTTATTTTTCCGCTTAGGGGTGGTGAACTCACCCCCCCCCAGCGGAGGGAACGCGGTGTCCATCTCGTCCGAGTCTGACCCGGACGACGAATGGACTGCGGGAGCGGCGAACCTAGGCATCAGGCTCGGATGCCTGTCTGCCTGGCTCGGGGGGGAGAGCGGGGAAAAGCTATTCCCCGTACTAACATTAATAACGTCCGCTGAAGGCGGGCGGAAGGGGGACCGCGAGCGCGACCGGGATCGCGACCTGCAATCCGAGAAAGATGAATCCCTACGCGAGTGAGACGCGGGCGGAGTACGCGGACGCGAACGCTCCGGAGCGTTTATATTTGCGACAGGTTTACGCACTTTGGGACCCGACGCGGCGGTTGAGGACAACTGCCTCTTAAAATTTTCGAATTCTCGGGCTAGTTCAGGCGATCTTTCGCACAAAATCCTAACAAAACGGCTTAGGAGCTGACGCTCCGCAGCCAACGAATCGGCCATCCCGCGATGGCAGAGGGCAGGGGGGGGGTGAACTACCTCCCTGCCTGAGGGGCAGGGGGGGCGCGCCAAAAAAACTATGAGACTACGCGAGTCTCGCAAGTGACCGTTGAGTCAAAGTGCAATGACTCAAGGTAGTTGGGAGCCTACGGAGCCTAGGGGGAAGCCCTAACAAGCCCTAGGGCCGAGGACGTGGGTCAGACGCCCAAACAGCACCCAGGGGATGGATGTGACGCAGGAGCGGAAGTCGGGTAAGAAAAAAGGAAACCCGGTGTGATCACACACCAGATTCCGGTATTTGGAGACCCCAGAAGGGGGTCCCCAGGGAACCTGCTAAACCCTACACCACCTTAAGTTGGCACCGTTAGGTTTCCGGTGATGACCACAATCAAGAGAGAGTGGGTTTTAATAATGTCGAGAAGCGACACGTATCCTCACCTTAAGGGTGAGTATACGTAAAACGCGCGCGTACTGAAAAGTACGTTTTTCGAAAAAATACACGAAGTTATAAATGAGATTTATAAAATCGAGTATTTAACGCTCGCAAAAATACCGCAGCGCGGGAAACCCACACCGGGTACACGACGCGGGCGCGCGCGCTTGCGTCACCTCAACCGTTAAATAAATTTAACGGTTGTTGCTACGCAAGCGAACGAACTTCGAAGGCGGCGATAAGCGAGATCGAAACACGTATCGTATTTGTGCGAGCGACCTTAGCGTGCGTGCGCACACTTCGGCTTACCAAACGGGTATCTCACAAAAATTAATCTTTTCTGTAAGCATTATATCCCTGGTTTGTTGATTAATACGTGACGTCACTAAATAAAACGGTACGAGTGATAGCGTTTTCGCGCGGAAATTTATAATTTCAAATTGAAATGACTTTTGTGAGCACTTAACGCTATCCTTCTGTTACGTTGTGAGTTTATCTTCTTTTTAGTTAATCTTTATCTGTTAACACTTTACTTTTCTTAGCTTTTTACCTCTAAACATTTTAACTTATTTTATTAAATTTATTGTGTCTACAGTATGCCAACAGTAGCTACAGTGATAGTTCCATACAAAAACTCGCTTAACTTTGAAGTCAAAATAATGTATATATATATATTGTGTGGTAGTATGACGAAATTAAATAATTATCGGTACGTAACGAAACGTTTACGTGGTCTTTTCAGGCGAATTTGAAATGGGTTCACTCCACGTGCGACTACTGCCGTTCTGAGTGTTTCATTTTTATGTTGCCACCTACATATATTCAAACTGATTCTCTAATCAACGAATTAAATTTGTAATGTATTATATTTATTTTATAATCTCAATTTCATAGTTCAACCTTTGACCAGATAAGTTGGTTATTGTTTAAATTATACCATCAATTATGTAATGAAAAATATAACCTAAACCATTTATATTTATGTTAAATGTTTAGATGATTTTAATATAATTTTATGAAAAGGAGATGAAGGAAAAATAAGAGGAGTATAAGAGTAAAACGTATAGAGAAAAACGCTGTCTTAGATATAGCTTATATTTTTTCGATGTATTATATAAAAAAGTTTAATAAGCGAACAACAAAATTAAATAGGAACTGTTTTTTTTATTAGTAGTAGTTTATATATGTATATTAAATTACTTTGTAAAAAATATTATATGTTGCGTTTTATTTCATTGAATTTAATCTAAAAGTTCTTTATTTACTTCATCAGAATTGATTGTAAATATTTTTTTTTTGTTGTTTTATAAAAGTTCGGCCAGTGGCGGTTGGAGGTGGGGGTTGTCATGACCCCCCTCCTCTAAAATCGTATACGTCGAATTTACAAACCTCTTAAAAGTAGACACTACGAAAGCTTTAAATAAATTATTAACTTGCTTCTTAAAACGTCTAAACAATGAATTATAAAACTTCCCACTCCCCAAATATGACCGACTCCTACAAAACCTTCGGCTATGACCGCGCGGTTTTTACAATTTTTGTCTGTCTGTCGGTTTGTCTGTTTATTACTTTGTTCACAAATCACACAAAAACTACTGGACCGAATTGGATGAAATTTGGTAAGATTGTAGCATGGTGATAGGGCATTTTCTAATGATGCCCGTCTGGGTAGCTACAGCCCTCAAGTTTGAAAACCTGCCGCCAAATACCAATAGGTGTGTTCCGGCAGCATCACTTGGTGAACTTGAGAACCAGTACCTAGGCTTAGTGTTTTACCATACTTAACATCAGGTGAGATTGTTGTCAAAGCACTAAGCCTACATCGTGTTTAAAAAAAACATCTATAGAAGATATTTCGTTATGCATACATAGTTGCCAGTTGTCAGCTTTTTTCAGAGTCATAGACATTTGTTTTTACATGGGGTAACCCGTCATGTATATCTTACTTTCCTGGGGGGATGCAGGATCAAAATAGCGTTCAACCGCTTCACCTCAGCAGCTGGGCTAACTTAACTAACGGGCCTCGTTGTTCCGGGGAGACAGCTTAGTAGACTAGCCTCTCCCATCTACTGAACCTCTGCAATGAGAGGGAACTCTATTCGATCTCCCTCATACGATTCATTTGCAGCTAGACATTGTTCCCTGCACACTCCTCATATAAGGAGGGCCTGCTGGTAGCGACGCATCCTTCTTCTGCCCTCTTTACTGCGTCCATTGTAAGAGCAACACCTCTCGAATAACCATCTAACAGTATCTTTTCATGGGATCCTAGGTCCTCTCACTGACAAGCATTGCGACTATAACAAAGTTTGTGTTATTTTATTAACAAAAAAAAAAATTAAATTATATCAATAATTATGTTTAATGAACAAGTTTTTACATCTAGCTTTTAGCCTAATCCTCCAGCAATGTTAGTATGTTTCAATCTGAGATATGTGATTGTCATAACTTATTGGCCTCATACCTCAGATGGTACTTTGTTGTTGGTAGTCATTGTTGTCATATGTTACTTATTACATATGTAATGACTACCTAATATCGTATTAAATGTATTTATTACTTACTTTAACATGAAAAATTAGGTTTCATTGACTATGATTACGTTTTATAATCATGGAATTATGGACTCGCTTTAACCTTTAGTTGGTTTGTGATGATTACCAACTTATTTTTAATTGGCTGGAACTCAAGGATAACGTCTGTATCGAATCGGGTATCGGTTGTTATTGGCGTTCATACGAGACATGTTTGTTATAACCAGGGAGTTATTAAAAGTCCCTTGCCAACATGCGATGGTTTCATTATAGTGTTTTCCTTCAACGAAAGAACAGTCTTATTGTAGTGTATTTCAATTGATGTCAATTGGCATAATAGAAAGGAATGGCCTGTCTTTATCTAGAAAACAATATAGGCTAGTTAAACCAGCTGAGTAAGTACATTCATTTAAAAAGATTTTTTAAATTAAAATATTATTGTTACTTGTTCTATACAATTTAATCTCTCTATGTTACTGACATACTCGTTGATTCTTGTGCGCAGGTGTATCGGACTCTTGATAAGGTTTAATTGTCAACCGGTCATTTTGTTTCCTCTTGCTAAAACAATAAAGATTATATTGTCGATTTGATACGACAGGGCCGTATTTGAAAGCTAATGTTATTTTGTGTCTATATTTCTAACATCACGGCATATTTCTACTGTGATATGCAGAGAGGATGGTTTGTTAATTTACTTCACATTCTTATTCTTCAATATCGCACTAAAGTTTTTAATAAAAAAAATATTGTTACCAGATTTATTATTATCTTCATACAAACGTCCAATGATGGTGCTACATAAAATGTAGAGATCGACGATATCAGTTTTGTGAAGGTTCTTTAATATCTCAGTCAGAAAGAAGATTGTACATAGCGTATAGAGTATGTATTTTGTGAACGATGAATAAAACAGAAAGAACTTGGCGATTTATCGAATCTTTAACGTGGTATCGCCACATTAAAATTATTTATTTAGTTTAAGTCTAACTTTCATAGTGTTGCAAGACCAACCTGCACCTCTGGATAAATATTTTATATAATTCGTAATGTTAGTGGTTTTTCATTTGAGTCGTATAAGTCAACCTCGACATATTCTCATTTGGCCACGTGGATACTATAGAACTTTTGCTATTCTTTTAATTCTTTTGTAAAATATTTAATGTCATATTATAATAATAATAATATCCTAATCGTATTCGACCACGGCGACTATTGATCTATAGTGAGTTCTCTGATGACTGGTGTGGCCTATTCTTATAGCAAATATGCACATTTGCTGCAAGTTATCACCTATCCAACATAATTGTAAGCATAGTCCCTGCGATCCTCGGGCTCGTCTTGTTTTACGTATAGCCTCTTCTCAAAATTCTATCACCTTATTATTCACATGAAATCTCCACTGAAGTCTATCACCTAATACTAAAGTCATAATACCATAAACCTTAATCCTACCCACGTATTTAAAAACAAAGAATCAAGAAGCTTAATAGACCGTGAAACAATATAAAACTGTTCACTTATACTCTGTTCTACAACTGATGAAAGGGAAACACCATGCGTTACAGACTTCTTCTATTTATTGTGGTCTTCTTGTTGTTAAATGTGATACTCCACGTGGAAGCTGGTAAGATTCATCTTTTGTTTTACGTTGATATTATATACTATGTATGTATCTACTGTTACTAGTAAATTTAAAGATACAAAATTACTACAGAATCTTAGTTATTTAGTTATAGGGTTGTTTCTTTTGCCAAAAAGTATATAATTGAAATTGACATGGTTTTCTGGGTAGATGTTTATTTCTCGTGCATAAGATCTGAACACAAAAGATAAGGAGTAGAGAGATAAAAGATGAATGCACATACTGATAACAATGGGCTCATTGAATTAGCAAGTAATGGCACTGATAAAAATGTTTGCTTTAAATAAATTAATATTTATAATCAATAAATAGTTATCTAGGACCAATTAACAAAATTCTAGATTTCTTTTACAATCATATATCACCAAAAGTAGAAGAATTAGATGCTGCCAATTTAAAATGCATACCCGGTCGTACTGTTATGAGAATCAAGCAAAAGGAAGTCGCGGTAGACCCAGGGTCGGGGTCCGATGATGATGAATATGTAGCGACTGATAACCGAAGATCTCACATGAATTTTCCACCGAAAGACGACTATTGCCAAATTTGCGTGTGCTCGGTTGAGGGGAAAGACGAATATTGTAGTCGAAGACCAGCAATGAATGTAAACGAATGCATGAGGATGGCTACATTGTTGGATAAATTTCATAAAAACGTACCGTTTGAACATGAGAGAAGTTTGGCATTTAGGATTAGGAGAGGTGAGATTTTGAAAGTGAGAGGTGCAGTTGAACGTCGTGGAAATAAGCTAGTATGGTCTCTAGTAGCAATCAGGTCTCTGTGCAATTCGTAGAATATTTTCTTATCGTGTCAAGATTTATTTTCAGGAGTCAGATTAAATTGCTTAGTTCGTGTTTAATTTCATACAGTGCAACTGTGGTTTGTTTGCAATAATTATGTCTGATGTTAAGTGGCGATATAAGATCGCAATAAACCAAAATTAGAAATAGAACTAGCTCAGGGAGGTGCTGATAAGAAAATCTTTAGGGAAACAATTGTTATTATTAATGTAAAATTAATTACAATTAATTTTGTAAAGAACCAACTCAAAATAAACCAACAGATTATCTTTGGCATAACGATGAGATACCATACGAAGCTAAAGCTAAGTGCAGACGTGGTCACTCCTACTACAGCAGCAGTGTTAACGCAAACGATACAGACATCGACGTGGCTTCCGATATTGAAAGTCTCCTTGACTATTCTAATAAAGATATCTGCTATTACTGCGTTTGCTCCATGGACGGGCGTTCTGTCGGGTGCATCAGTCGAAACACTTATTTCTGCGAATACTACAGAGACATTCGTGAGAATGACGCCGCTCGTGACATGTACACGACGCTGTTTGAACAGGATAGGCCAACGTACTTCAGACAACTGTCGTATAGATTAAGGAGAACCTTGGACAATGGAATGTTTGAATTTTTAGACAGCGGTATGCTATTTAGGCTGTCTTGTCTGTTTGTTAAATTGACACAGGGTTTTGCACATCTTATTAAGCTATTACTCTTGGATTTTGGTAGTAACTAATTCATATTTACTAGTGTAATTGTTTTTTGGGATACTTTTTATAATATTATGCAGTGCAGAGTGTTAAAATAAATGTGTCATGTTTAATGCAAAAGTGTGAATTTATAGATAATGTTTGATTACGTGGATGGAGTAAATGTATATATCTTGCAATAATTATTAGTTTATTTATAATACTCATCTATTGATTGTCAAATGTTAGTTCAAGAACCAATTGCGGTGATAAAGGTACATCAAACAAGGCTTCCAAGAAAAAATGTAAATGAACCAGAAAATCGAATAGTGTAGTGAAATTTAGAAAAAGTGTCGCTTCTTGCAAGCCAATCTTGCTAAATTTTAAAACATTTTTAATTTTAAGATCTTGTGAAGTTTCGAATATTTTGACTAAAGTAAAGATTGCTTGCAGGAGGCGATGCGTTATGTTGCGACCACCCAGATGGACATCGACGGAGTTTACACAATCACGTCAGAAGCAAGATCAGACAACTGAGAAGGAAAGTGGCCAAAGAGAATCTCATGTCCGGAGCTCCGGGAGGAGATTACATAGACTTTATCGTTAACAATGATTAAGAAAAAATTTGTAAACAGATGAATGATGAACGCTGAATAATTTTGAAAATTAGCAATTTTGTTGACAATCATTTAATTAATTTAAATTATTTATTTAGTATTCCACAATTCATAAATTGTGTTGATTTTTGTTTCATGATGTGTTTAATTTTTATTTTTATAATAAATTATGTGATTATTTAAAATTCTTAGTTATTTGATTTTTTTGTTGCATTTCGCGTATAGGGTTTAAATTTTAACGTTTCTTCAATCAAAATATTTTTGTTTCTAGCACCTGTATCACAACATATATTTTTGTTTTATTTTTGCACACGGGAATGATTACTATTTTGCCAATGTTGTGTGAGCACGCTTTGTTCGTTTGATAAGGACTAATAGCATTTTTGAAAACTTTATCTCTCTAACTCGGCACCACGTTCAACTGCACCTAACATATCTATATTTTTAAGTGGCAAATTTACTTTCAGTTAAATATTTAGTATTATTTAAAGTTTCTTTATTTATAGTTGTACTTGAAGAGATACAGGCCTCCATTATAACAATGATATTAATTAAATAATGTATGTGCATAACAAAACATTTTTTTTTTGTCGAGTGGAATGCATTTTACGCACTTCCTCTATCGACCCCATCGAAGAGCGAAGTCTCCCGATGAGGTTAATAGAGGGGTGTGTGGGACTAGCCCGGCGTTGAGGGTGCCAGGAATACACACTAAACTCCCCGGGGCCACCCGCCGTATTAAGGGGGGTGATACGGAATCGGAGACGCAAGCGCCGCGTCGCTCCCTGCGGCAGGCCCAATTGGGCCTCGTCCACTCATCACGCCCAGTCGGTGTGGGAGGGGAGTCGCTGCCTGACCCACAGGCTCTATCATCCCACCTGTTGCTCTATTCTCCCTCAATAAAATATACATCCGGGGAGAGGGGGGTTTATAGCCTGACCCACAGGCGTTATATGAAACGCGGGCACACAGCTAGTACTTAATAAATATCTGATATAGTATTCTATGCTACAAGAAAAATACTGGTAAATAGTAAATTGTCGTTACAATAATTAAATTTGTAAGTGAAGCAGTTGTTGTAATAGTATATTAATCAGGCTCATTGAATGTCAAGAAACATTTGGAAGTAATTTAGATAAATAAACGGCCTCTGTTTAGCATTGAGTCAATACAAATTCTTAATCAATCGTATTCATCACAAACATTGACGAAATGTCTAAGGAAGTCAGTCGATGTTCAAATTTGTTTAGCGAAGACAACAAAATGTACCTTAACTAAAAGGAATTAATGTCAGTTATTGAACATCATTAAGCATATAACCGTATGCATTTATTAAATTGATGTTTCAGTTGGTTCTGGACAAGAAGAGACAAAGAAGTGTATACCATTTGTTTCGGTTTACACGGATTGTACGGATGGTATGACATTTTTCCTTTTTTAAAAATAATTTAAGTTAATTTAATTTAAACTTTTAAGAAGCGAATTGTTTTCGTTAAAGCTTTCATGAGTATCGCTAAATAAACAGTTTCACGTGGTTCGTTTTTCAAATCCTGAATGTAAAAAATATGGGACAAATTAAAAAGGGCATTAAAAAGCTACCATTAACACGTCTGACTTGATCTATTTTATATTTAAGAGATATTATCCAGTGAATTATTATGAAGCGTATAAATATTATATGTTAGTAGAGAGACGGGCACAGCTGGCTGTATATTCATAATTGAGAAAAAACTTGCGTCTGTGGAGTGTATGTGTGTGTGACAGAGAAAGAGAGAGAGAGAGTGGGTATCTTAAAAGAAATACAATAATACATTATTTAAAAAAATGTTTTTTCATTACTATGTGTGGATAGCCTAAATTGTGTATTCGATATAGAACGTATTTCTAATTCATTTTACGTTGTAGCTTTGTTTTCTCTCTCACACTAACGAAATATGCCTAAATTGAATCTTCTTTGGAATCCGTCCTTAGAATTTAATTCTTAATTCTCCTCCATGAAGTTTCACTTCAATAAATTGTTTTTAAATAATAATGACTTAGGGAGAATTAGCATTTCTTATTTTTTTTTATGACACAGTAATAAGGCAAATAATTTTCCTTAAGTGATTATTGTAGCCAACAGCTTTGTATAATCGATTTAAAATTAAAATTACTATGAGGCCGGGGTCATTAATAGGTTGTTACCCTTGAGAACTCTGTTAGAACGTGGTTCATGTGCTATGCCGACCACACCTTTCTGTTTCAAAGTAATTACATTATTTTTATACACACGTATAAGGTTAGATATTGGATTTTATGTTCTATGATTATCGGTAGCAAATAAGTACTGCTATCAACATTTATATTGAGACCAGAGATTTGTGATTAAAAATGGTTTCGGTTTGGAATAATATACAGGCGCAGCAAAAGTTGCTATTTGTACTGTATGTTTTCTAGTCAACACCTTTCTGATTAGATTCCTAAGGGTTGAAAATATAAATATATTTCACCAAAGATCTATACTTTTAGCGTGTTTACTGACTTAGGCTATATCATCAAGTTAGATGTGGTCAAAGAGTTATTTGTAAATTTATAATTCATGAGAAGCGCCTATTGCAGAATGTTTTGCTGCTGTTTCTAGCAAATGGTAAATGAACCATGCCGGATGTAACAAGGCGACGAATAAATAAAACTAATTTTCGTCCGATGGTCTACATTTGACCATCTAATAAAAGCAAATACTTCCTTTTTTTATTAATACAAATAAAGTTCACCATTAAATACTAACCAAACAAAAAATTAAGAAAGCCAGAGAAGCAAAAGTACTATACTGTATAGACTCAGTGGTTTCACTATTATTTCAACTAATGTTAGGAGGCGATGTGGTCCAGGAGGATACTAAACCTAGAGGTATTACCTCTTAACTGACGCTGCTGAGACACACCCATTGGTGCTTGCCGACTTGATGATTTTCAAACTTAAATGCAACCCAGGCGCGCATTATTAGAAAATGCCCTACCAACATGCTAAATGGTTTTCTCACGATGTTTTCCTTCACCAAAATCTCAGACTTATTATAGAGTAGAATAGGTGGATTCGAACCTACGTCAATAGACGCGGAAAACGACAATTTAAATATCATCACATTATCATCATTCTATAAATCACTCATCACAATTTAAACATAGATTTCTCTTGCAGAAAACCAATGTTCAGGCTGTACTAAATGTACATGCAGTGCGCAAGGAGAGTGGTCCTGTGATATCGTGGACAAATGTTCAAGCATGATGCAGCGAGCTCCTCTAAGTGATGACGATATCGATTCAGCACTGCTAATACTGGAAAATGGTAGATGAACTTATTTGAATCATATTTAATTATATATATACCTAACACACGATGTTAGGGCTTTCATGCCCAACTAGATTGTGGTCAACATATGTTTGTGAAAAATCCGCCATAGTGTTATCTTAAAGTAAGTCGTGTGAGAAATCAGCAAGTGTATATGCTTAAATAGCCATGATAGATGTAACCAGTCGTGATGATGTTGTCTGTCTGTAGACAGTTATTCATCTGGTGTCGTCGCAATTCTTGGCATGTATGTAATATCAGATAGAGTGCAGCCTTTTTTCCGAGCTCGAATAATAAAACAATCTGATAGGAATGAGATAAATAATAGAGTGTAAGATTTACCTACATTTTCAAGTTGTACTAAATTAAGTGATTGAATTCTGCTTTAGAATTGATATTATTATTTTAATCTACATAGGAACGTATTCAAGAATCATTGTTTAACGTTTACTTACAATTTATTTGTGCTAAATGACGTACTTGTTGCTTTTTACTATTTTCTACCAGTAATATAAGGTTTTTTATGTATATTTAGAAATTTATAAAATATCCTAACATTCCGACACCATAATGCAATGCAATAGTACACATAGCCACATTTATATACATCAATACATAATTATAATATAATATATTATAAAATGAATATAGAACTACCACATGTTGTCTTCAATAGCAATAAAGTTTATGGCCAAACTGATTTTTAGAGGGAGCGCATTCCATAAAAGAACAGATTGTACAATTTTACCGGTCATATAATTAAATCAAGGTTTTTAGAGTTGCCTTTAAGGTAACAGTACTGCGTTTTGGTTAAGTTGTAAACCCAGGCTAAGCGCTTTTTCTTTAACTAGTTCACTTTTTATTCTAAGCTAGTTTGCAACTTAATATTTTGATATCCATATTAGCAGACGATGTCATCAACCCACTTTTCTTTAATATCCAATCAATAAGACGAGTGATCGTAAAATCGAATTGTAAGAACTTTTCTAACAGCTACTAAACATTTTCAGAAATGAAGAGAGATAGACTAAAATCTGCAGCATCTTCTAAGAACCCGTTAGTCCCGCCGCCGCCTACAACAAAGGATCTTATAATAGGTAGTCTAAAAGCATGTATCTATATCTAATATATTCATGATATTCAGGTTCTTAATAAATATTTGTATAACTTCTTACAGGTTACGTTTTAGGAATACCGCGGAAGCACTAATTTGCACAATTTTTAATATAGCACTTGCACTAAAATTCGCTTTATTTATTTCATTATAATTAAATACACTTGGTGGTAAGTTAATTTTATGTTAACTATAAAATATATGCCTGATATAAAAGCCGCGATGTCAGTTCCAGATGAAGATGAAAAGAAATTCATTATAGAAGATGAACTTATAGATTTGATAAGACCAAAGCGATCTACTGATGAATATATCTCCGATGTAGAAAATAAGACTGTTCAATTCCATCACACCATAGATGAGATTAATGAAGGTAGTATTTTTTAAAAGTAAACAATTCTTTATCGTAAAGTGGTTTATTCTAGAAATGTTACATACTGTTTTACAGATACATTAAAAAATGTTAATTTGTCGGGTACAATTGAAGCAAAAAAGCTTGATGTGTTAAATAAAGAAACATTATCAAGAAGAACCGGTATATTTACAAACAAGAATTCTTCAAATTCACTACAGATAGAGTATAATAAACCTAAACTGTATCAAGATAATAGTAAAGTAGTAACAAATGGCCAAACCGAAGATAGATCTCATGACACTCTATATGAATTATCAGATAACTTTACTGAACAACAAAAAAATAAAGATCTATCAAAAATAATAGTGAATGAACTAAATCGCGGTATTGAAGTTATTGGCGATAAAAATTCTCCTATCATGTCTAATGTAACATTTACACCAGAAAATGATACACTGACAGCAATGACGTTCATTGCCGGTAACTTGTTGAATAAACTATGGAATATAGAACGTGATTCAAGTGAATCAATAGAAACAGAAGTCTTGAAACATGAAAAGATTGCTGATTTACTTGAAATATTTAAAGAACCTTTAACAATGAGACAAGAAATCTTCTTAAAAAATGCTTTGAAACAATTGTCCACTGCTATTGACAAAACTAAAGATATAGGAAAAGTTTCACTTTGTGATAGTGTTGAAAAAAATAAGAAATCAAACGAATCTAGTTATAAAGATAGGAAGGGACATAACGGAGTAGAAGAAAGCATTAAATGTGCAATAAAAAATGATGAAGAGAAATCTACAAAAGCAGAAGCACAAACGAAAATGTCCAATGTTATAGATTTAGTAAAAAAATTTGAAAAAGTGAAAAAACATGTTAATGATCTAAAAAATAAACCCGAAAGTAAATTTGTTTTTAAAAAATTGTCTACAAAGGAAAGAGGGGACACTTTGAACTTATTCGGGGGCATTCTTGAAAAAATTACAAAACTAATATTGCCTGACAAAAGAAGTCAAGAGATGATAAATAATATAAGGAATCAAAGAATTTATGGGGCTTCAAATGGGGTTGAGAAAGAATTTAAAGAAATTTTTAACATGGACGTTCCTAAATTAACAGTAAATGCGAAAGATAAACTAGTCCTTGACTATTTGCAACACGTTGACAGTAATCCAGATTGTTATTCATATCATAAAGCTTACAGTACTGCAGCGAAGCCAAAATTAAGTGTCGAAGGAAACGTATTGCTTAACTTATCAGAATTCTTTAAGATAAAATCGTTAAATGATTTAGTTCAAGTTATAAGTTCATCAACTAAAAATATTTCTGAGGAATTGTCAAATGTTCGTACACTAGAAACTTCGAAGAAAAATATCGATATACCGCTAACTCCAAAAAGCATTAGTCAAAATGTTGAAAATCCTACAAAAACTTTGTCAAACATGAAAGAAAAGTTAAAAACACATTTAAAATCTATTCTGGAAGATATAATGGAGATGCAAGTTGTTAATGGGCAGCCTAAAGAAAAAATAGAGATAACAGATATTTTACCATGTATATATAATATCCTAAATTCAAACGTGGAAACAAAGCATAGGAAAGTGGAGACCTCTAACTCATTTGAAAAAGTAACTACAATATTTCACAATTTGAGGAATGATTTAAAACATGCACAAAATACTAGGAGAAGTAATTTTATTCCTGAACGTCCGAAGTCGGCAACGGTTTGGGATAGAGTAATCAAGAATTTGAATGATAAACATAAATTAAGCAGTCGCAGGAGTCTTAAATCAGGAAATATACCAAAAACTTATGAAGAATTAAAAGAAAATAATGGATGAAACTGAATATGGTTCCAATACGTATAAAACTGTTGCTTTATTTAACGAAGTGCCAGCTGCGGATAGATTAACTTTACTTAAAACTTTTGATATGGATGTTAAAAAATATATTGACGTTATAGAACATATTACAACTTCTTTAGCAGCTGGTAAAGTATCAAGAAATAAATTTAACGAAATAACTGAATACTTACATAATGTAAGAAATAATATAAATTTAAACCAGAAAGTTGTTAAAAGCATGAACAGACGCAAACCTAGTACACTTTTTGGTGATAACATTGATTCGAAAAAAAGAAAGTTATTTAACAGTAAACTGAAACCTAATCAAGCATTTAAAGTGGCTGAAGTAACTTCTTCATACGGAACAAATACGAAAATAACTAGAGATCAAATTATGAATCAGTTAATTCAAAATCGTTTAAGATTATTTATTAAAGTAAAAGAAGCTTCGCAGAGTTATGTCAGCGAAGACATAAATTATGATATAGCAAAAAAGATATTACTTTATTTAGAAAGAGGAAATTATGTTATAGCTAGGGAAATGTACAAGATTTTTATATCTCAGTATCAAAGAAAACACTATGGAAGATGGAAGGCTAGGTAAGCTTTTAACTGAATATTTTTGTAAATGGTTCATTTATTTTAACTTGCTAAAAGTAAAAAGCATATTATTAGACTAGACTTTACTAAATCTTTTCGTAGACTAAGTATCTTAAATGACAAGAACTCATCAAGTTCAGAAATGATATTCCATTCCAATTAGGTTGGTCGATTGAAGCAAAAGTAAATATATTTTTGCTCAAATGGCAAATTAAAAACCGAGTTTAAGAGTTGATTGTCTTAGATCTACAACAACTATCTGATTCGTTAGTCAACTTTCACCTGATCACTACCCTAAAATTAAAATGAGGTTTATTCTGATTTAGGATACTCCAGAATAAACGAAAACGATGGCGCTAGAAGAGATGCAATGAGAAATAAGGAACCTTTGATACAGTTTGAGCAGACGAAGGTGGATGACGTACCACTGATGAGCCACGAACACCTTCTCCAGCAGCTTATTAATATAAAGAACATGAACATCTAAATGAAAAACTTCATTTATACTTTTATATTTTTATTAAAATATTTTTGTATAGTTCTGCATTTTAATATTTCCTGTAATTATAAAAAAAAAATATTTACTCAAATGTTTAGGATTGCAAAATATGTAGTATCGATATAACTAACTTAAATTGCCATTAATCTTAAATTGAGTCGACTGGAGTCTATTCTATATAAGTATATAAATAAAAACATTATTATAGTTGCTTTCAATGTACTTTATTAAACATACGATATAAATGTAATTCACATTATACGCGCATAATACTTTAAATTATAGATTTCGAAGACTAAAGTACTGTTCTTGCTTTTCTAATAGCGACTTTCTTATTAGGGGCTGTAACTGAAAAATCATATCCGATTTAAAGATTATGCACTATTCAATCTATTATAAATAATCACAATATTCTTAATAATTTCAAACAGTATGCAATGGAACTATTAATCGTGCAGGAACACAATAAATGCAGAATTGCATTTTTGTAACGAATGCGACCCGCGACCCCTAGGAGAGATGGTACCGGTATATTTAATTTTAAAAAGTTAGTTGTTTTTATGAACTTGTGTAAACATAACGTATATGTTTGATTTCCCCGAATGCCTACAATGTTTAAAATAGCTTTGTCTGTTTTAACTTTAAAAAAAATAATGCAACAGGAATTTACAAAATATATAGGACTCCATTGGCGATTTCGTTTATTATCGTAATTTCTCAGTATAGTGTAAAATGAGTAACACTGCTTACTGGGATATCTGTCTGTACTGAATGGAACTCGTCACATCATAACTAGATCACATCAAAGCGATGCTTATTTTGACTCCTAGCCGAATAGGTGATGTAGAATATCAGTAAGAGTCAGATATAGCTACCCTTTTGCTACCCGCTAGGGGTGCAGGGGTGCTTATGCAAAATAGTTCCTCGTGAAAAAATGATATCGAGACATAGATACTGACGATGAGACTGGTCCATTAGTAAGGTTTTCAACTGGTTATCTATCAAAGAAACTGTAGTAGATATCTCTTTGAGGGCTAAAACCTTTATATGAAAATATATGCCACAGAAACAAAATTGATATAACAGCTCAAACCGTACTTGAGCTAAATTGAAAGTAAAACATGTGTTGCCACGACAACCATTGGACTAGAAGAGTTTTTGAGTGGAGATCACATTTCAGCAATTGCAGTGTTAGTCACTATCCAGTTAAGGGGAGAGATGGTTTACTAAAGAAGGCTGGAAGTGAATAGATGCGGGAATGTCGAATTCAGTGACGTGCCATGAGAATTACCAATATCTAACAACGAACTATAACAGGTAGCTATAATTCATAATGATGATTAAAACATTAAAAAGATAAGCAGATGAATTTTCACATGTTTTAATTAGTCTTTAGTATTTGGCAACTTACTATTTTTTTTATTTCGTTTTAAATTGTTATTCTTCATATCCTTTGCGATGATGGCTGTATTCATTTTCCCTCTTAGATACTTTGGTAATATATTTTTGATACGGTTTTTATACTTGATATTCCTTAGAGATCGTTTATCTCTCGGTGCTAGATCTAAATTATTTTGCCATTTCTTCATAGTCTCTTCGAACTCTGTAAATCTTCTCCTTGTTATATCGTCCAACTTTTTTCTTGCTACTTCTTTAGCTAGATCATGTTTTTTCACTTTTTGCCTTATAAAACTTATAATATCTTTCTTTGAATTCCTTAATACATTTCTTAGTTTCATAAAGAGAGAGTCTTTCTTGAACTTCTTACGTAACTCAAAAGTTTTCGTATTATTAATTGATTGGAAACCTTCATTATGAAGATTTATAATGACTTTAATTTTTTCGTTTATCGTTCTCAAGCCTCTATCTATTTTGTCAATAATTCTATATCCAATTGGACCTATTGGTGACATACGTCGATTGTGTGCAAAGTTTATCAAAACTAAAGCATCATTCATTTTCTCTATATCAGAATATAACACAATATGTAATAATTTCATAGTGTAAAGTCTATTGAAAACAGTGCTTTTCGTTATATACTTTGTCATTTCTTGCCATTTCACACCTATACTTTGTAGAACGTTCGTTAAGTTATAATTTTTATCCGAAACTCTAACGCTACTTTCAGTAAAATCATCCACAATTTTATGTTCCATAATCCTTTTAAGTATTTTCTTTGAACTATTTGAAAGTGGTGCTAACGCATTAGATTGAGGTCTATTTTTGTCAATAACTTCAAGAATAGCAGTAAAATCATCAATAATTGTATTTGAATATTGTGCATTGTCATTACGCCAATGTCTTCTAAAATTGCTTTCGTTTGTATTTTCCATATTTTCTTCTTTCGAATAGTTTTTCTGACTACGTACATAGGTTTTCATAGCATGTATTAATTTTTTAAATCCTGTGGTAATTGACCTAAATTCGTGAGTTTCTGTATGGTAATAATATCACTTATAACTTCATAAATATCTTTTTTTAATTTATATAATATTTTTTTAAGGATATTATTATTTGTTCGCCTGAGATCGTACGTATAATCGAATTCTGGTACTATATCCAATTTGTAAATGGTAAATGTCGAATTAGTTTTTGTATCATTGTTATGAGCGTATGCATTGGTATCAATATCTTCACTATTATTTGATTTCATAAATTTAATTAAATTTTCACTAATATTTAATAAGTCATCAAGTTCTTTTTGTTTTACAGTAATAAGATTGCTTAGCGGAAGCAGGACGTCATTCTTAAGTTCTATTGTGTCACTTGTACTGATACAATCTTCATTTTTATTAAGGTCTTGGATTTCCGAACTATTCTGAGTAACTACACCCCTTTTCATTATGTTGAAGGCATTTAATTCTATCTCTCATTGGCAGGATCTATATAATTATTTTTTTCATAGTCATTCATATAATCTACAAAAATGAAAGCATAAAACAAAATAAATAGGTACGACCGCATATTATTATATAAAATTTGATTTTATAATATCACCTGTTATATTACTATCATCAGCAATATTGTTCCCTTTAGAGGATTCAAGTAAATTAATGACCACTTCAGTAACTCCTTTCATATTAAATGTTGTGCTGTCGCCGTCTGCGACCAAAATATTACTAGTTTCCTGAGATTTATCTTTGGATTTGAAACCATTTACAGTATCATTGTATTCATCGAATAACATATAGTCGAAAAACGTATCATTTCTTTCAACTAGTATCGGTTTCTTTCTGGTATAATTTGTATTATCAACAGCTATATTATTTAGTACTTCTTCAAATGCTAAGTAATCATTATCTATAACTGTATCTGGTTTAATTACTACTATCCTAGTATTATCTGGTATATTTTGTTCTGCAAAGTTAAAATTTAGTTAAATATATTATTTTAGTAAAACGTATTTTCCTCTACTTTCTCTACATAGTTCGACATCAAATTTTTGAGCAAAGAGAGGATCTATGTTAAGCTGGCTAGCATATTACATAATTTGCTTTTAGATACATTACGAAAATAATGAAAACGATCTCCAAAGAAAACATGCTATTGTTATTGTTTTTTATAAAAAATACTATTATAACGTT
Source organism: Samia ricini (assembly GCA_014132275.2). NCBI lineage: Eukaryota > Metazoa > Arthropoda > Insecta > Lepidoptera > Saturniidae > Samia > Samia ricini. The sequence continues at coordinate 18,810,378 of AP028158.1, forward strand.
TTCATTATTTTAACTATTTCTTTTACAATGATAGTATATATATATATATATATATACATTTATTCAAAAAGTACATAAATTTATACACAAAAAAATTAAAATAAAATACTATAAATAATGAATGCCGTCCAGCTCGCCGCCAGACGGGAAGGTTCCCAGGAGGCTGACCATATTGCCACGTTGGATGGCAATGCTATTTCTTTTTATATTATAGACTAGCTATGCCTGCGACTTCGCACGCGTGGAATTTAGATAGTTATATTCTCCCTTTGCAATGTTTCAGAACAGTCCAAATTATTAATAAAAAGGATAACGTTATCTACGAATAATTTTCAGAAATACATATATAATTTGCTTACATAATCATCATTCACAACGCTACGCCTCCCATGTCGTCAAAAATAAACAAAACGTAAACCGTCCAATTATAGTTAAAATAAAATAATATTATGTTCCGCGTCCTATTTATACCTGTTGATATTATTATTGAAATTCTGTTAACTACTTCCATAAACTGACTCCTCAATACAACGTCTAAAAGCCTAGATGATTGTGTGAAAATTGAATATCACAATATTCTTATGTCTTAGATATTAATTATTTATATTTATATACTATACATAAATTTTATATTATGCCATTTTGCTCAATTACAATCATCTAATATTTTTTTCTCCAATAACACTAAAACGCATTAACTTACAAACTTTTCTTTCATACTAAAGTCGCCGCAGTATTATATTGTAGTCTTGGGTCGCCGCGTGACATTCAAATTACTATAACTTTGATGATAGAGTGGATCGATTTTAATGAAATAAAGTTTTGATGCTACTCCGGAACATGCTTTATAATCTTTATCTTTTTGAATTTTTTAAATATACTTAGTACTTTCTAATTGATACCTGCACAGACAAACAGACAGACATTTCTAAAAATGATAGAAATGTGTTTAATTACCTATTTTTAGTCCCTTGGAATAATTCTTTTCACAAAAATCGGAAATGTACAGACACATGAAATATTCAAGTTTATTAATACTATAGATTATAACTTTTTTTTATTATATAAAACAATAAAATGTATTGTGCATGTCGTCGTTGCCTTTAATCAGGATCACATTTAAATAATAGTATTATATTTTATTATGTTTTGATAAGATAGTGTATTGATGTCGAATCTGTTGACGAAGGCAACTGTCACAGTTATATGGCGCCTTATAAAGGAAATTTACCTATTATTATAGGGGCTTTGGTAAGAATTTCGCTATCTAAAACTTTTTGATGATTTTCATTAATAGTTGTTGATTGTAATTGTTCAATGAGCTGCGGTTGGACGTCGAAAAACCATTTTAAGAGTTCTTCATAGCTCATTTTCGTTTCATTCACATCATTTTTATTCTTAACAGAGCGTTTTATCCTATTGCTTTGATCACCTGCAAAGAGAATTTTTTAATATTTTATTTTTAATAGAAACATACTGAAGTCACAACAAAATTATTATTTACTCTAGGCGCCAGAAATCCACCTGGAAAAGTTATAAAGTATTTACGTATTTTCTTTCATATGCACATTTATTCTAATTGATTATCTTAATACACTCATTTGAAATTACCACTATAATAAATTTAAAACTTTTTGTTTGCCTTAAAAATCGGAAACTTCTTGAAATTTTACAATTTTAGATTTTTACCACATAAACTTTATTTTAGACCACATAAAAGAAACTGAGACAATACCTAAAACTCAAGTTGCAATTTTGTGGCGCGCGCCGACACTGACCTACGTAAATTTATTTGTTTAATACAAAGCCTTTAATAATTATTAGGCACACCCTGACTAATAATTCTCGTAGTGATTACATACTAAAATGTCCTTCTTTATTTGTATATACAATAAGTAAATAGTTTTATGATAAAATAAAGTGGCAAGAATACTACATGATATTATTGCAAAAGCTTGACGAGATTGGGTAAGTATTAATACTCACCACCCCTTAGATTTTCAATAACCTTAAATAGGACTCTGTGGTTGATGTCAATACTGGGATCTGCTAGGCACTTCTGGACAGTATTGCAATTCCAGCTGCCCGTTCCATCGCACTCACAGTTTGTGCAGCCGGTGCAGATGTTTTCTAAAAAAATGAAATAATAATCTAAATCTAAAACAAGGTTCCACTTGCAGAACTCTAAGCTAAACTAGCTGAGATAGGTTAGGTATTGTGAAGTAAGCGTATCACAAATTATGGTAATGTTTTCTTTGCCGATTTTGTCGTGATACTGTTCCTATGGTAATTGTTTCGTTTATGGTAAATGTATTCGTTCATATTTATGGTGATTATTCTTCTTAAATTTTCCATTATAACATACATTAGTTCTGGAAAACATTAAAGTAAGTTCTCAATTTTTTTTATTGGAGTTGGTAAAATAATTCCAATTAATCTGATGTTTAATAAAGTACAGTCCAAGAATAATGAGGACTACTGATAGATGTGCCAAGCTACATTTATCACGGCCAATTTATCTAGATTAGTCTGGATACTAAATAAAGTTGCTAGTTCTGGAGACGTTCAGAATTAGTTCGCGTTACTTCGCGCTACGCTTTTTTCTATCAGTAAAAATATCAAGCAAATTTATTACAAGCGTAATAGTAATTATCAAATAACAGATGATTTAAGTTAACGTGACAAGTGTTTTCAAAGTCATATATTTTATTGAAGGTTTAAATAATTTCATTGGCCTAGTACTAAACAAGGTCTATCCTCAACTGGTTTAAATTTGTGTTATTATTACTTTTAAATTTTCATGTTACTGCATTCTTAATGAGCTACTCCCAAATATTTTGTGTTCTATTAGTTTAAAATGACAAATATATGTGGAGCGTGTCAAAGATTCCTCGCCTCTTTTTATTGATCTAGATGCTTTGGTTGAGCATCTCAAGATCGGCATCGAGGAGACCTCAAAAGAGATGCAAACGGTGAACGATCGCCGCTTCGTACTCCCCGATGACGTGAGAGCTCTGCTCACCCAGAAAAACGCCGTGACCCGAGCCCACGACATGTATCCGACTGAGAAGAATCGTGCGCGCTTGCGTTCCTTGCGTAGAGTGGTGAAAGACCGCATAGATCAGATTTGTAATGATAGGTGGAACAGCCTCTTAGGAGAGCTGAAACCTTCACACCTCGCGTACTGGAAGCTCGCACGATCCATGAAGATGGACCGTACCATCGTTAACATAGATAGACACCCCTGGACAGAAATACGCAGGGTCTTCAACCCGCATTTGACGATATCGAAAAAAACCGAGTGCTTAGCCATAGCCTCGAGCATCAATGCGCCCCAGTAACTGACAACATTGAAGTCTAACACATGTCTTATGTCGAATCCTCTGTGAAGGACTCAGTTGCTCTTACTCCGGTTGTCCCCTTCTCATCTGTCACCTGTGACGAGGTAGTGGACGCCATCAAGGGCCTTAAGCCCAGAAAGCCCACGGTCCTGACAGAATCAGGAACGAAGTTATCAAACTTCTTCCTCCGCCTCTGATCGCGTTGCTGGTCTGCATCTTCAATGCGGCCAATGCGGAGGGGAATGCATTTACGCACTACCCTTACCTATTGCATTAGTGAGACCGAAGTCCCGATGAGACCGAAGTCCCCCGAAGTCAGGTACCTAGGAGTTCAGTTAGACGATAGACTGACTTTCAAAGCACACCTTAAGAAAGTCAAGCGCCAGACCTCAAGCAAGAGCAAAATGGCCCTCCCTCATAAGATTACCCTATACAAGATGGTAGTCAGACCCATCATCATGTATTGTGCACCTGTCTTCGGTCACATTAGTCGATCTCGTATGCACGCCTTACAAAGGATTCAGAATCGCTTTGTAAGGAAGGCAGTAGGTGCCCAATGATTCGAGAGAACTGTGGATTTACACAGGGATCTCAACTTGCCCTCCGTTAGGTCCGTTTTTAAAACCCAGTGTCACGCATTCTTTGAACGCGCAGAGACACACACGAATCCCCTCATCGTGCGAGCCGTCTCGTACTTGCCAGGACGTAAGCGGTGTCGTCGTCCGCGTAGAATTATATCGTGTCGCGACGAGATCATACCTTAATCATAATAAATAGGATCTTTCCTCCCTTACCTCGTACAAATGCGTGCCAGCGCCTACGCCCGCAAAACCGCCGTTCCCGCCGCCGGGGACAGGCGGCTAATTTTGCTCCCGCACACATTCCGGGGTCCCCCTCAGGCGGCGACCCAAGACGTGTCTCGTTCCCCAACTGGGGAGGCTCTTGACATCGCCGCCAGCGCGATACAGTGACACTGCTCATGCATTGAGCATTACACGCACAACACTCCATACACACTCCTGCACATAACACGCAGGTACATAGGTCCTGTATGGAACCTTTTTTTAAATTTTGTATTATTAATAATAAAAAATGTAGGGTCAGCTAGGACCCAACTCGCGAGAGAGTTTTGAAAACTCCGACTCGGCCAAGACGAGGTTCGTACCACTTTGGTAGCCCTTGTGCTAGTCACCTTTTTGCGGCTGAGTGCCTTCAGTACTCGCCCCCAAAGTTCGGTGAAGCTGTTAAGGCCTGTCCGGTCAACAGCATTAGTTAGGTCAAAAAAAAAAATTATGGATCTATGTTTTAGAAGTCTTAGAACGGAACAAGAAATTAATATGAGATTTGTTTAAAAAGGCTATTCGAGTTTACAACTATTTCTACGGTAAAACTACTGTTATTTTATGTTCCAGTGTAGGGTTGATACTATGCACTGGCAAATGAGGTTTTTTTTTCATCTTAGCTCTAAGAATTTACAACGTGCAACTAGCTAGCTTCAGGACTATTACCTTTATCGGGTGTCTGTAGTCCTACTAAATAACTATAAAACAATAACACCTTTAAGATTGGACAACATTATCATGATGGCGGTGTTTACATGCTTACTACAGTTTTACTTCAATATTTCGAACGAGGGTAAATTTTATCAATGCAAAGGAATCGATGCGGTTGAGGTATTGACGAAGAACATGAATAATTGTTTATTAAAAAAAAACAGTGTCAACAATATTTTGTTATAGTGTGGATGTCATATTTTAGATAAGTTAGTAATTTGGCAACTTAGTAAAAACTTGAATAATAAGGTTTTTGTTAATCAATTCAGTTAAATGTTAATAAATTTTATTATTAGTGAAATTTACCTTTATGACAGTTTGTGTAACTCGACACAAGAGGAATACATTCAGATGTTAACTCCGCAGCTGAAAATTAATATTATTTCTAGATTTCATTTTAATAGGTTTAGAAATATATCGTACTAATTTTTAATGTCATTATAACGTCAAGTTTATATCCACAAGATTTTTTATCCAAGTAGGTACACATCAAAATGACGACGCGGCAAAAGATTCGGAATAAAATGGCGCGTAGTGATATTACCATGTTAACTTTGTCTCCAAATAATAAGCGGAATTGAATTGTTGATAAAAGAGATTACGATTTACTAATAACCTTCACATATTTGAAGTCATATAATAACTCAAATTAACGACAAAAAATCATATATTTCTGTGACTATGAATATTTCTCAATTATTCGATATGATGACGGCTCAGTTGATAGTGTGGACAAATTCCTCGACGACGAACTTAGGTTTGAATTCACATATTCAATTCTATAATAAGCTTGAGCTTGAGAAAATATCGAAATCATATTATGGTAAGAGCGCATTTTGTAATGCCAGTCTCAAGTTTGAAAAATCTATCGCCAAGCAATTAGTGTGTTGCAACATAATTATTTGAAAGCCAGCGCCTCTGTGTTTACTATCCTGGTTCTATCATTAGGTTAGATTGTGGTTAAACCGCTAACCCTGTACAGTATTAAAATGTATTTTAAATCCAACAATCTTATTTCTATTGAATCAGGGAATTAAACTATTGTGTTCGTGTAAGCCTTACATTTATAATAACAATAATAATACCTTTTTCAATGAATGAGTGAATCATATGATCAACTTGAGCACTCATTTCAGGATTACTGGCATTCTCTTGAAAAGTTTGAGGTATGAGTTTATCAGTTTCCACGTAGTATTTACATCTTATATGATCCATCTCAAAGCAGTCTACACCATAGCATATCTTGCAGACGTTGTTGTCACGGCGAAAGATTTCTGGGTTTTCGTAATGAAATCTTATGTCTGATACTGAAATATGGCAAATCGTTTTGATATAATCAATCCTTAAATAAGCCTGAATTTTCGGGAGAAGGGGAATATTTTGGTGCAAATGCGATGGTTTTTAATGCTTTTGTAACTACCTAAATTCAAAAGATTAAATTTGAAAATTCACATATTCTCAGGTAAAATGGTATAAAAACATATTTAAGTTTATATTTTCATGTAAACAAAAGGTCTCACCGGACGCGCCAAGCATGCCGATAAATAGGCAAACATATACGAACATGGTGACGGAACGACAAACAGTGCTTGATCGAATTTCGTAACATCCAATGTTTGCAGATCAAAATTGTTTCGATGCGGTACGGATTTAGACTCTCAGTTGCCAATTATATATTATATTTAACTATATAATATCAATATCTTTTTTCCATATAAATATCATTGTCAGTTGCTTTAAAGATATGTATTTTATTTATTTGTTTATTCAGGTAACAAACAGCCATGACATAAATGTGATTACATAAGAAGATACACTAAAAGGCCTGCAGTACCAAAATTTATATTTAATAATTAACAGTTATTAACTAAGGAATCGTAACGTACGCGCAATAAAAAGAAAAAGGTTAAGTTAGTGTAGTAATCATGAAGTACAAACAATGAATAGAATAATAAACAGAAATTTTAAAACAAACATTAGTTTGCTAAAATCGTATGTTATAGTTATTTTTTATAATAAATATTAGCCAACTTCATTTTGTAAGATGACAAAGTATTTTAGAACATGTCAACATCATTTAGGCATTTGTTATAGTTGTAACAGGATCGTTGAAAGAACGAGTTCCTGATATAATTCGATCGACAGAAAGGGATATGAAGAGTGTCATGAGATCGTGTGTGAGTGGGATTTTAAAATAAATTTGTTCTGAGAGTGGGGATGAATCAACATTGTTATTGATTAATTTATAAAGGAAAACTGCGTCAAGGTAATCTCTCCTATCGTTTAAAGATATCATATTATGCCTCGAAGCGCTTGTTTCATAATCAGTAAAGGTATTAACCTGTTCTGTAATCTAGCGCTTTTAAAAATTTATGATGTATTATTTTGACTTCAAGCAATTTGCAACATTTATTAAAACATTAGCTATTTAAAGAGCTCACTTCATTACTTGCATTATGATATTCTAATGTTTGCCTGGTTAGTTACAGTCCTTATCAAAATTTATAGGTGTGCTTGGTAGCATCACTCGAGTAACTTCTTTTAGGCATACATATATTATTACCGTTTTAGTAAGATTACGGTCAAACACTAATTCTATCCAGTATAAAAAAATACTAACTTACGAATAAATAAAAAAAAATAAGGCTAATTCTGCGTAGTGATTGCTGTTACCAATTTTGTTCTTATTTATTTATTAGCGGGTTTTATAATATTAAATACTGATATGAGATATTTTAATTCATTCGTGATATAAAATAATAATTTTTGGCGTCGTGGGTCACGCATGGCAGCAAAAATAAAGCTCATATGCCGTTAACGTAAATTAATTCTTGCTTAATTAGGTAATTCAATCACCGCTAGGTTAAATGGCTTTTATTAGGAAAATAGAATGTTCTAGGGATCTCCTTTACTAACCATTTCACTAGTATCGTATCGTATCGTAATTCTCATCACAAGCCGTTGAAATATAAAATGTATGCTGATTCCGTGCCAGCTGTGAAAACGTGAAAATTTTCATGATGTTTGTAAATAAGACGCGGGGCCGTTACGTCGCCAGCGCAGTGGAACTGTAATCAGTTGAACGTATCGAACAAAGCGGAGATCATGCTGCTGCTGTTATTATTTTTAGCCGTTGTCTTCTCTAAAGGTGAGTCTCACACAGACACGGGAAGGACTTTTGGTTTTGTCGAACCTGTTCAACTATAAGCTGATGTTGCCAAAAATTCACTTTTCTTTCAAGTATGGTTAAAAATAACGTAGAATTTTATGGGATGGGCAACCAAAAACAACTATCGCCTTTTCAGACGCCTAAAACAAACCACGCTGGAAATCTTTAGGAAAATTCACGGGCTGATCTTGAAAATCGTGCAAATACTATTTATAGGAGTTTTTCTCCGTCTATATTCATGTGATCCAGTCGGGCAGAAATACTGTATTCTCTTGCATAAGTATAGTTGATTTCTATGTTTAAAAAAACATAAAAAATAGTATAGTAAAAGACAAGTCGTCAAGGATCGATGTCATAATCTATACCAAATGTTGGAGTCATAAACCGCAAAAAAAGGAAGATTGATCGAAAAAAAAAGCAATAGGACACGAAGTAACAGTTGCTGATTAGTCTTAGGGCTCCTTCCTTTTTTGTGGTTTCAATTAATGCTAACATATGAATTAGATATATAATTCAAACAGTGACAAGTGTGTAAGGAATTTTTCTAATTAACGTTTTAGCGATAATGGCCATCTTGTTAGAACTTTCCAGGGATATTTTGTGTTAGCCAGCCACCCGTCCCAAGTCTCTCTCCTCCGGAGTTCTTGTACCAAAAATAACCCAAATGGAAGAGGGGCGGGACCTTTTGGCTGGCGGTGAGAAAGAAAGGGGGTAAGTGGGGTTGCTTTGTACCGAGCTCCCTCCTTGACGGAAGATATAGAGGGGTCTAACCCGGCATGGCAGATTATGCCTGCCATTGACTTGTAGTTAATAGACGCGTTTGCTACTTCATAAAAATGAAACTTTATAGCAACTGTCGTGGTGATATTATGTTGGTGTAGAAATCTAATCACCTTATTGTAAACAATACTTCAATTATAATTTCTTGGATTCTTAAGATATACGAGTATGTCCCTTTCTCATCCAAAGTGCAGTGCAATTATCTGTTTCTTTTCCTAGCGTGCATATCACAATGAGCCCTCACCACTTGAAACTACAGAAACGATTTTTTTTTTTATTAAGATCATTTATTCCAGATATATCAGTAGACAAAAAATTTTTCATCAAGCATATTGACTCTTGCCCTGAAGAAGGTTATTACTTTCGACGGGAGTTGTCTCTCAACTTAGCGATTCCTGGGCCTTGCTATCTCTGTTTCTGCCAGAATGATGGCACAGCTACTTGCTGGCGACGGGAGAATCGAAGATGTGATGCGGAGAGCTACCACTACCATAATATTGGAAAGAGGTTTGTTTTTTGTCTTTAATGGGTAGTACAGATTTTTTTTTTCCTAAGAATTGATAACACCGGTGAACATAGTCCAGTTTATTACAAATTTTAGCGATCACAATTTTAACAAAAATGATTGAGTTTGAAGATTATGAGTGTGGTGGGACTATAAATCTAATTATAACTTAATGTTTTATAATACAAAAATAGATTATTTAAGAAAGGAAATACTGTAGGTTTGTTTGGTGTATAATACTTGACATTATTGACCTTTTAGTTAATATATTGTATCCACGAGACAAAACAGTTTTTTTAGATCTTTGTGCGTATATATTGAGTACTTAATTTAAAATGTACATATTAAAAAAAATATTGTACCAGACATATTCACATAATTTTATAGGACTGAAAAAAGAAATAAAGTAGATTGACAAGAGTATCAATGAAGTTTTTTGGTGAGTTAATTCTAGAACTTTCAAAATTTTTTTTTATTTCACAGAGATAATCGAGTGAGACGTGGGATCGGGTTAGGAGACATCTTTCTCCGTGACGCGGTCAGAGATAGTATGTAAAAACAAATCAATTTTCCATTAAATAATAAATAGGGAATCTCATCCTTATAAAAACAATTTATAATCATTACAATTTATAAAATGCCACGTATTAGAAATTTTAATAACGATAATAATATATAGTTTTGTTTCAGTCTTAAAAAAAACAGTTGCCTGAGCAATGCAAGCCATTTGAATCTAGTTTCAGCGACGGATGTCCACCAGGTAATACGCATATTTAAAATTTGAGAACTCTGAAGACTCAAGAACAAGCGATATATATTTTATACAGATTTGATTAAATTCTAAATACATGTAGCATTTTAAATATAATCTCACCTTATGATAAATGACAACGTGACCTAGGATAGTAACACACTAGCAACAAGTCCTTATACCTAACTAGAAGGTAGAAACTAGTCAGTGGTGACGGTGATTAATATCAGAAAATTGTTCTCTTTGCTTGTCTCACATTGTGTCAGGTTCAATTTGAAGTTAAGTTAAAGCCCGTTGATTAAATTAGTAACGTTATATAAAAAAAACAAGACCCTCACCGTGGTCTACATGTTCGATCGCTTTGCCGACAAGGGACAGTGTGGCTGCAAAAAAAACCATTATGAATATGACCAGCGCATAGTTTAGCCTATTCTTTTCACAAATTATCGCATATGTTGTTAAGTGTTTTTAGCAATTTTTTAATTCAAAAAAGAAATATATTGCGATGTTACTCACTGATAATGTAAATTGCTACAGGTAATTTTTTATCCTACGTCTTGTTTTTACATGACGAGTAAGAGGAGAGGGATCTTTCTTCAGGTAACGGACGTATTTCTTCTAAGAGAGGGGGAGAAGTGGAGAGTCTGTGTGTCTGGCTATAACCGCTCCTCTCCCCCCGGGCGAAAATTCTCTTACGAGAGAATTGGGTGGAAGGTGAGAGAGAGAGAACCTGTGGGTCAGGCACCAATTCCCCTCACACCAACTGGGCGAGTTGAGTGGACGAGGTTCAGTTGAGCCTGCCGCAGGGAGGTATGCGGTGCTTGTGTCTCCAATCCCGTATCGCCCCCTTTAATGCGGCGGGTGGCCCCGGGGTGTTTAGTGGGTATACCCGACGCCCTCAATACCGGGAGAGTCCCACACACCCCTGTACTAACCACATCGGGGAGACTTCACTCTTCGGTAGAGTCGATAGAGGAAGTGTGTAAATGCATTCCCCTCGAAAAAAAAAACAGAAAAAAGGTGATTTTTATTCGGTTTAGTATTTTTAGAGTTTATCCATAACAAACTTAAAAACAATTTTACCTCTGTATTGGTTAGATAGATAAATATAGATACGCCAATAGAGATCAATTTTTTAACACTTTTAAAACTATATATTCGCAGCGGACTGGTGTATTGGATGTACGGTCTGTGATTGCGATGCGAACGGACGCTGGGATTGTCACGTCTTGAGTTATTGTCCGAAAAGTAAGTTACATAGATATTAAAAATAATTTATAATGTTATCTTATCACTTCAGTTCAACAAGCAATGTTATTTCTTATAAATGGTGTAAGGATTACTTAAGTATATTAAGAATTAAGTTTATGTTCTTCATATATTCTATGATTGGTTTTTTGTAATATTTATTACACTATTATTATATACATATCTTCATTATATTTATTAATTAAAGTTATTACGAAAACCCGAAGGTTTTCTATTAGTTTATAGATGTCAACTGTAAGTTTTATAGTATATCTTACGCGTGCGCTCTGGGAATCGAACATGAGTTTTTAATGGATTAATTGAAGAGCCTGTCTAATAAGGAACACTTTAAAATTTAATTTTTCAAACTTCGAGAAGAATACAATTTTGAGGTCAAACAGAAAAAGGGGTCGAGGGTGAGAGGATGTAAAAAAATAAAAGAAAACGTCGGTCTCAAATACGATACAAGATATTGTTATTAGATATATACTTCCATATATATCCCAGACGTCAAGTTACGCTACAGCACCCAAGGTATCTTTAAGGGTGGAAATTATTTAAGGAAGGCTTCACAGTTTAGCGGCCAGTAAGGAGAGGAACGTACCCGCTATATATATTATTGTAAAGAGGACCTTCGGTTATTATAATATTTTCATATATTCATTTCGTTTTTAATATATTTATTTAGAGTGAAAATTAATTTAATTCTCCTCGTGACAATATAACCTATTGTTGAGGGGTGGACTAATATGAACTATTTGACCTAGATTATCTTTTCGAGTTTATCAGACGAGAATTATTATTGGGGATGGGTATAGAGTTTAGTGATGCGGAGTGCAAGCCTTTGAGGCTTCAGACTCCTGTAGGTTACTACACACTAGAGTATCATTATTGTTGACGTATTCTTGACACCGCCATTTAAAATATTGATTAAAGTTTTTTAGAAGTAAACGTGGTTGTTGTATTATTAGAAATAAACTTTCCTGTCTAATTAAGCTTATTTAATTTTTAATCAGAATATACTGATTTTTATAAACCATTTCTATTGAGACAATGTTTAATTTACAGAGTCCACTAAAAAACCAGCGCTAAAATCCCGCAAAGGACCGGCCAAACACAATGTTATCAGAAAATCGGCAAAGAGGTCAATTAAATCAACATCAAAAAACACATTAAAACCCAAGTCTAAACTGACATCGAAACGTAATAAGAATCTTCGAAAAAAACACGCTACATAAACCAACAAATAAAAATAGATCAAATAGGCAACCCGTGAAAAACCATAATCAAGGGAGGAACCAAAAAATTATTCAAAAAAGGAGTCAACCTCCCAGAAAGATTGTAAAAAAATATATAAGTAAAAAGCCTGGGTCACCACGATCTGATGCAACAAAACAGATTCTTTTACCTACTTCGCCAAATGTAGCTCAAGCCGCGGTCAGGAAAATAATGGCAGCCATGCAAATATAATGATGAGGAAAGATTTAAAGAAAGGTGATTCATCAAAAATTCTTAAAGCGGTTGATAAAAAACACAGAATCAATTTAAGCAATAAAAAAAAAAGTGTCACACAGCCTACTAAACAAAGTAAAAGTACTACAAAAAGAAATATTGATCAGAAAAATAAAGCTAGGAATAAGCGGGAAGCTAATTTACAAGTACAGAATTCTTCTGAGGTAAATTCTACAGTAACTTTACCTAAAGGTTTGTATATTTTATTTCACTTTCTTCAAGCTACGCTATTAGTGGCAAAAGTCTATACAGTCATAATTATTATTGCTTCTGAATTATATTTATTAATTAATTAAAAAAAAATAGATTCAATAAGCATTTATGGTTCAGTCATGCATTGGTATGTGGTTTTAAAATTATATTAATTGTTACAGAGTCTTCCTTTATAGAAGATGTAATAAAAATAGTCACAAATAACACTGTTGACATACAAAGTGGTCTAACTACACCGATCAGCTTAAAATTGTCAACAGTTTTTATAATATAAGTCCTGTTGGTACTATTATAAAACATGTTATAACAAATACCACCACTCCAATGAATAATGTTCTAGACAGTTCTTATTATAAATATTTGGAAAATGACAACACTGTTTCCATAACAATAAACCCGCTCAAGGGTGAAGTATTATCAAAAGACCCAAATTCAATGTCAAGTCAAAATATACTGAACAATACAACTACATTAAGAATAACAAACTTTATCATTAACGTTAGTGATGTCAATGAAGATAAACAAAATAAAATGCTATATTTCATAGACAAAATACCGAGTGGTAATGATTTGAAATTCAAGAAATGGTCAAAAATCAAACTGTTAAAAGATAAAGCAAAACGTTTTAAAGTTGAACTGGTTAAATCTATGAACTTATATAGTATTTTCAGTAGTCAAAGAGCCAAAACAGCTAAAGTTTCTAGTCATATAAACCAAAATACAACGTATAAACACCAACTGAAGAAAATCGGTGTAACAAAGAATTATAATATTAAAAGACTTGTAAATACGTCAAAATTGGGAAGAGATGAAAACATTAATATGAATAAGACAAATTTATTTTATGTAAACAATAGAATAACACAATTACAAATGTTTGTGAAAAATTTATTGTATGGTTTTGGTAAAAAATAGTACTAGTAAAAATAACAGAAAATCCAAACAATTTAATGTTCTTAAGTACATGAGAAAATTGTTTAGAAAAATATTTCACAGTAGACAAAAGAAGTTATACAAAAATGAGAAAGACTTTCTTGTGAATAAACATATAATGGAAACACTTTGTGAATATTTCGGACCTTGTAAAATAGATCCAAAAGAAAAAAAATTGTTGAAGATAAAGTTAAAAGATATTCATTATGAAACTGCGAAAATGTTGAAAACAATTAACATTATAAAAGGGCTACTCCATCTTATTGATCTCCCTTCAAATAAAAGCGTTAATATAAATAAAACAAAATCAAACTTCAACGATGATATATGGAAACTCAACTCTATACTCAAGGATCCATATCAGAAAACATTAACTGAAACAAATTATTTACAAATAGAATATATTAAAAAGAATACTCAAGAATTTGTTCAATCGATGGGGAATATTGCGATACTATTGAACGAGATTATTTTAATTTTGAATAACACTAAAAACGAAATCAAATATTATCAGAAACCAGTTCCCATTCCAGTAAAAAGGAAATCAAACAGTAACAAAGTTTTTACATCTATTAAAAGTTTGCTAATAAAATACGATATACTTCATAATACTTTTTTAAAGAAATTGTATGATACTATAACTACTTTCGAATCAAAGATAAACCAAGATGAACTTGCTAAAATCAATACGGAGAAGGAATTAGATAATATCGCATCGATAAATCGTTTCTCAAACAATATAATCACAAATCTAAGAAAACTGAGGCATTTGGCGCAAACTTTAAATTCAAAGAGGCAAAAAAGGCAAGTACCAAGAGAGATAATGACGCTATAGAGTACCTACTTATGTTGATGGAATATTTGTTAAAACAAAACTACCCACTAGACGCTGCTCCAGGTATGTTATAATATAAATATGAAAACACAACATATGATTTCACTAATCTTACGATTTTAAGAAATTAACAATCTATTCTATCTAAACTGATTTACTAAATTTGAAGCACAAACTCTGATAAATTTTGCATTATGATCACAAATTTTTTTGAATGTTAATTTTCAGTTAACGACGGTATAGACCTTTTATTAGAATATATTAAACTTTCACCAGACATTAAAAGTATAAAGAAAAAAGTTCTAGAAACCCCGTCAATAAGGTTTGTCGAAACTGTGAGATCTATGGGAGTTAATGAATTAACAGATGGAAAGTCGAAGTTTAATATAACATCCACCGAATATAATTCGAAAAGTGAAACAAATAGCACTTCAAAACTAGATGACACTAAACTTATAGAGGAATTGGAAGTAGACCGAGATTATGACGATAAGTATATAATAACAAAAAAGTCGACAGATAAAAGTAAAAAATCAACTGCTAATAGAAGAAATATCCAATCAAGTAAAATAAAGGATGAGGTAGACTCGACTACAAATAGAGAAGTAGTAAAAAATAAAGCTGCTGCTAAATTAGTCATCAATAGCACAACTTTAGATAAGGTTGAAGAAAGATTTGGTGACACGGAAAGTAGCAGTAAATACGAATTATACATCAATGACGCAAATAACGAAAATCCAGTAACTGAGACTTCCACCATTGACCCTACAACAGTAATGAACATAACTAGAGACAAAGCAAAATTAAAGACTGGAGAAAAAAGTGAGCAAGATAGTTCTTTAAGCGAAATTACAGAACTGGACTGGGTAGATAAGGACGCTAAAGATTACAAAGAATATAAAAGTTTAGTCCATCTTAAATCAACTACACATTCAAGTAATAAATTAAAAACTAACACATAAACTTACAGACGATAATGTGAGTGTTATATCTAAAGAATTAAAAAAGAGTAAAAAGGCTAAGATGAACATGGATGATGTTATGCTAAAAAAGCAAATGGATTTATTAAACTCACTAGATTATGGCACTGAGAAGTTAAATATGGAAGAAGACGAATCAAAAGATGCCAGTGCTTATGAAAGGTACTCAGTAGATACATTCCCAGCGTATTTCGTATAAACATAAAACAAAAAATATTTAATAAATTATTAAAAATTGGTATTCAATATACCTAATTGAATGTGCCTGGAACAGAAAGTTGTGATTTTTCTTCGGAGAGTTATGTAAGATTAATTTGCGTATATTTTATATTAGCTACTTGGTTTGTACTGTATTAATTATCAACTTCCTGAAGTAAGTCCGCCAAAATGGCCTTAAGAAAGATTTCAGAGAGAGCTAACCATTTTATTCTTTTTGAAGCTTGACATATGTTATTGTTAATTATTTAAAGGTATTTAATAATTGACAGAGTAATTTAAAATTTACCTACAAGTAATAATTAACCGGTACTAAGAATAGCCGTGTGGTGTCAGCTAAGAATAGTACCACCCCATATTTTCCCGTGGTTGTCGTAAAAGGCGACTAAGGTATAAACCAGAGAATGGGCAGCAGTATTCACTAAGTACCACAAACATCTGACTAGGATCGCCAACCCGCCTGCCAAGCATGGCGATTATGGCAACTCCCCCCTTTTTGGAGGAGACCTATATTCAACATTGGACGTCTTTCGGTCGAATTCATCTAATTAGTATTATCTCTCATCCATGAAATCAGTATTCTTTTTAGTAACTTAAATTTATGAGTTATAATCGTTTTATATTAATTACAATTATTAGTTAAAGAGTCACTAATTGTTATGCCATATTATCAGTTGTTTAGAAGTATTTGTTAATGTTGTAATTATTATCAATAAACAAAACATGGGAATCAAAACATTTATTAATTTTGATCCTTATCTTCTGCATATATGTATTAAATGTATATGTATATGTTTATTGTATATATTAAATGAAAATTTATATAAATAGATGCTGGAGTATAGATAATATTTTATATATAAGCTGACAGGATACCGCATGTTTTATTTTGTTTTTCTATCTGTTCGCTAGTGGGCTCATAACTAAAGAACCAAATAACCGATATACACGAGTCTTTAAAAATATTATAAGTATATTCTTTGACACATATCTTGTCATGTATGAAATAAATAAATTTAAAAAACCCTTTGTTACTTACTTCACCACTCTAAGGTTGACTGGGAGAAATGCCTAAGTCATTAAGTCCGCCTTTGTACATAAATGTGTGCAAAAAGTGTTAAATAAATAAATAAAATATATAATGAAGTACTATCTTCATTAAGACTAAGTCGTGACATAGGTGAACATCTGCACATTCTCTTACAGTACGAATGAATATTTAATGAGTCGATTATCCATAATAATGAGACAATAGGAAAACAATGGAAAGCTGGCGTAAACGTCAGGTTAGTGCTTAAGGGGTTAAGAGATATTGTGCAGTGCAGTGAATAACTAAAGGGAATAAAAATGTTTAAATACAGGCGGAGACGCGAGACATAGCTAGTTTTTTTAACTATATTGTATAATTAATATACAAATACTAATTTAATTAACGAAATTATAATTTGGACGGTAAAAAAAATTGTTCTATGTTGATAATTTTGAGTTAGATTACAACCTGGGACCGATTTTTGTGGCCCTTTCAAATATAATAGTACTAATAGACGTTCTAAAATGGTACGGCGAATGAAAAAAGTTATATCGTGAGACAGTCACTTATTTCTGTAGCGGTAACGTAGATGCCACCATAAAATCATAATATATTATAAAATGCAACATTTGTTTGTTCGTTAATTGCATAAATAATATTGTTTCGTGCTCCAGTCATCCACTGTACCATGTCCCTTTTATGTTTCGAACCGAGTCCGAACATCTGTTAACACTAAATTAACATTAAAGTTGACACTAATTTCAAATAACTTTTTACAATATACGAGGAAATATTCCCCACTAAGTACTATTTGAAATCTTTAAAAAGCGATCTGAAATTGTGCAATTTGAACCGTACAGTGGACGTTTCAGAACGGGAGACTATTCCGACGATTAATTCTATATAGTTTCTTATATTATTAATGGGCTAACTACACTGTTGCTGTTTCCGACAGAAGGGTGTGAGTAGATCGCGATTTCCAAGCAAAACAGGCGGGAATCCTGTGCGGAGCACTGTCTTCTACCCAGCTATAACGACCTTGATGACAACTCCTAGTCTATACGACACAAGTAGTTAGTGTAATATTCGAGATTCGAGATCATCTGTGTGAGCCTGAAAGTCTCTATAGTTGTACAGGATAAATCTTTGAACCTTTTCGTTTACATTAGGTATGGTGTACAAATAATAAATAATAACCTTGAACCGTAACCATAGAAATTGTGCATAGGCATTATATTATGCCCATGCGGTTGGTTTTTTTGCTTAATGGTAAATAGCGTTCCGTGCCAAACTTCTAATTTACCAGACAGCAGTTTCTATTTTAAAATCACTTGCAATTTAAGAAACAAATAAAATAAAAAGTGTGTGTGTCTCGAGACGCCCGACAGAAGTGATAACTTATACTAATCTAAGTTGAAAAATTTAATAATGAAATTGTAACGCATTACTTAAGAAAGCGGTTCACCTTCCCATAAGAAGTTATCACTTCAATAAATTTTCGAGGTAAAAGTTGAAAGGATGACGTTGGATAGATTTACTATAATTAGGGTAAAAGTGAAATGGTTTAATATAGTTTAAATACTGCTGGCAGTAGTAACTATTCATGCAGCATACGAACATGGAAATCGGAAATATTGGAAGAAGGGGAAGACTATAATAATGAATTATGTCCATCTCGTCCCACTGTCACAGCATCATTACTCTAGGTTTGATTAATAAAGGAAGGTCGGCTGCAGCCGGCAGCGGTCGCCGGCGGACCGGAACGCGTTGCAGCCGCTTGCGACATCGTTGTGGTTAATTACTCTGTATACAAACATGTCTAGATAACTCCTAAAAATATAACTTGGCATAATACTAAACTAATTGATATAACTATCTGGAATAGTGGATTTCCTTACGAAAACAATAAAATATCTTAAGCAGTCTTTATTTGGGGTTTGATGTATGTAAATTTACAGGATTACAGATTGGTAACAAAATATTTACTATTGGATATGAAACCGAATGATTTTCAGCAACCACTATACAACAATGTTATAGTTAAATGTTGTATTATGATATTATATTTCATTATAACCGCAAGTGTCTTTCAATTATCATGCGATGATTATTGTCTGTTGTCATTGGATTTTTTTTGTTTAGTAGTTATTTAAAAAGCATCAGCGTTAGCTTCAGATTATGAAATTAGAAAGTTTTCTTTTTAAATTTCAATAATATTAGGGCGCGAATTTTTGAGAACTAAACTATTTTTCAACCGTTTTGTTGTTTTACCGTTATTCTACCTTGTGGCATGCAAAGGGAGATGTTTTAACATGGATAACAAACATGCTATCATTGCGCTTTGAATTTGACCCCAAAAGATCACATATGACTATTTTAATATTCATTCACTACATTTTATATATCTTATAAATTCAGTTTTACAATACATCTGGAAAGCAACAGCAAAGAAAAAATGATTCCAATGAGGTCATCAAATCATTTACTTACCGCAAACCTAAAGAGTCTTTGATACTCAGTTGGAATCAGTTGGACACAGTTGTGTGAACTAATATATGTACAACTTCGAGTCCTGAATAAATGAGAGTTCTGTGTAACTGCAGACGAAATGCCAAAGTACGCGTATATGTGGTCATTAACACCCATACGCAATGGAGTTCTGGGTAAGCACGTGTTGCTCCCGAAGGAGGTAAAAATGCTCTGAATCTAAAATATTCTACAGTATTTCCAGTGATCTGTAGCGATCACAACTGATAAATCAGAATAATAATCTTTATAATTTTTTACATGTTATAATAGAATATGCACTATAACACTGAACAGAGTACTGGGATCGGTGCAAGTATGTTTTCTTCTTCCACACGTCCATATCAGCCGTCATCTCTACATTTACTCCTTATTCTTTCATATTATTCCTCACCAACTCCATCCACACTTTTTTACCCTTCCTCTACTTTTCCATCCTTCCACATTTATTCATTATTACTACTCTATTCACACGCGCTTCCTTTCTTCTCATAACATGTCCATACCACTACAAACGAGAGCCACCTACCATTTCTACCACTGGAGCCACTTTGAAACTGATATATTAATTCCTGACTTTATATATTTTTGTGACATCACACATCCATGTCTATACTAGCATTTCAAATTACATGCAATTGTTTCTCATCCTTATTCTTGCTATTCCAGATTTATGTAAATATAGTAAAGATTTATATAAATCAATTAATTAATAATTTAGCTAGATATTTTGGTGTAGCTACGTATTAGTTATGTATATTTATGTTCTACCCGATGTCATGTAAACAAACTAGTATTTATTGCAAAATATAAAAATCGTGTATTTGATATATCTTTAAATAAACGTGTTGACATACGATTGCGAAACTCGACAAAATGCGGTTTCGTGGTCGAGATACGATCTCGAGGTATTCGTATTTGGTCCCTGGACTGCATATTATGTTCTACGATTAATGAAATTTAAAAACAAACATGTCTGATAATTAACGTGATTAGACAAAGTGTGTACCTATTCTTAGGCTTTAGATAAATTAACATAATATATGGAGATCTGAATGTGATGGGATATAAAAGAGTAAGAAAAATGAAATAGGTTTCGCCCTTTGTATACAATATTACCTGATGTTAAGTGACAATGTGAACTAAGATGCTAACTAAGGGATCGGTCCAGTATTGCGTATACAGAATTCAAAACATTTCTGAGTACGCTTTTCAATTGTCGACAGTAATAAGCACCGCAACGTAATCATTGGTATAATTTTTACAAGATCTGTTCAAGTAAACATTGCTTACGTCATCATTCGTTTTGCTGGAGCTTAGAAACGTTCACACAAGATTGAAAACATAACTTAACACATGACGCTGCCAGATCTGTATATGTAAATCGGAGTTTGGCATTAACCAAGAAGTAGATACTCCTATTGTACTTGTTCACTAAGTCTTGAAGTCTTTAAGTTGAAGCAATGATGGCGCAGCGAGTAGAGCGGCCGATTCCGTTTCAATCGACGAGGGTTCGATCCCCTACCTATCTGATTCTAAAATCGGCCTGAGCTTTCGGCGAAGGAAAACATCGTGAGGAAACCATAGCATGGTGGCAGGGCATTTTTTAATAATGATCGCCTGGGTGACCTAACACCCTCAAGTTAGAAAACCTGTCCCCAAATATCAACAGATGTGTTCCGGTTGCATCACTTGAGAACCAGTACCTCTAGGTTTAGTGTGTTTACCATCCTGGACCATATCGTCACTTAACATCAGGTGAGATTATAGTCAAATCGCTGAGTAAGAAAAAAAGTCAAAATTTCTTTAACTTAACTTTCAACTTTTACAGAGCTGTTAAGTGGTTGTTTACATGAATTCTGGAACACATAGTTGGTTCGGGCACATAGAAAGCGTAGAAAAGATGGCCGACAGAAGATTATCGAAACGAATTAACAAGGCGGAAAGGGTCGACTTTTGTTTCTTTTTTAACCCTACCGCGTTTTATGAGAGCCACGGTACCGGACCTGCATTGACCGCGGCAACTCAACGGATAGTCCATTACCCGGGTGCCTCCCAGCCAACACAAGTTGTAAAAGCTGGTTATTATACCTGAGGAGGAGGGTGTAAGAACCCCTCTCCCCCCATATGATGATGCACCGCAGCTATACCCACACTCGTGGACAGAGCGCACGTCGGCTTTTCCGCCTTACACTCCATGACCTTGTGACCCACATCCCCAAACTGTGCACACCTGTCTATTTCCGACGTCGGAAAGGGTCGACTTAGGTGAACGTATCTTGAGCAGATCAAACACGTCTTAAATAAAGGCTGTAGTGAAAAGCACCCATAACCGGCAAGTATGCATGAAATGACTTAAGAAAGTAGAGGAAGCAAAAGAGGTATGTCATGATCGTAGCAAGTAGAAGGACGTAATCTCTGCCTACCCTCACGGGAGAAAGGCGTGGTACTATGTATGTGTGTATAACATGAATCGTTTAGTTAAAATTAAGTTATTCACTCTGTCATTTCATACGTATGAACAGGCCATCAGTCATCATTGCTAAATTAAATATCTATTACGTAGAGATTTATACAATCTAATAATGTTCTGTCCTCGTCCCTATTATGTATTTACAATGGAGCACGCGCTTACTGTTTGTCGTCGACTGATATTATTCCATTTTTTTTACCATACCATCCGTGATTTCGTTCACGTTAATATGCCGTAAGAGGTCGCACATTAATCACGTGATGTATTTTTAGTAACTTTTAAGCATCCACCACTCAATACTCAAAATTGTGTATAATTGTTCTTTGTATAAAGCACCATAAACAGAATCCAGAAGATTATCTTAAAATACGGGTATAACTTAATTTAATTATAGAAAATTTTGGATATTGTAGCCCTTGAAACGGTGAGTCAAGACAGACATTTCATAACGCCGCTTCCTCTTGTGATGTGTCGTGATTTGCCCGAACCCAGACCCCCACTTTCAAACCTCACGTGATTAATGGAAGACCCCTTATGTTTTATAAAAATTACGTGTACATCTGGATTAAAAGTAAATATTTTATCATTATTATCACGTAGTGAAATGATGTAGACTCTATTCTATTCCTGGAACTATTCAATTCCGTTTATCTTACATTTTCATTATAAAATCAATGAAGTAGATTTATTGTTAGTATCTATATTGATATTAGTAGGTTGGGGATAGGTTTCTTCGCATTTTATATGAAAACTGAAGACATTTTTGAAGGGAAAACTTCTTTAGCATCGTTGTGATTTGAAAGTCGATGAAACGAAAAAGTGACAGTACGTGTTTGTACGCATGCGTAGTGCAAAGCTTAGAAAAAGGGATCAGAACAACCGTGGTGCTTTGTATCGTTTTTTGAAGGTTTCACTTCTACCACGTGCACACAATACTTTTTTCTAAGTTTATGTAAATTGAATTACAGTATATATGTTCCATTTTGTTCGACGTCTTTCTGTCATCTTATAGGTATCACCATGACCCCGTTGTTGCAGAAATTTTGTGACTTCTGATCAAAAAAACGGGACAAGTAGTTTTGCAGTCTTCTCTTGATGTGTACCTGACACGGCCAAAATAATTTTGAAGAAACCGAAACAGGTGGAAACCTGAATGTGCAAGATCAGGGCTATATGGCGAATTCATTACTAGCCTCAGCCAAGCTCTATTAATTTTTGCAGAGCGGCTAAAGATATGTGTGGTCTAGCGATTACAATAAAAGACCACATTTTTTCTATTGATCAATTCCGGCCGCTTTCTCTCAACTTCTTGCTTTAATCTGATTAGTCGTTGGCAGTAGAGATCTGAATCAATGGTTCTGGCCGGCGGTAAAACCTCATAACGAACAATGCCCTTCCAATCCCACCATATACAAAGCATCACCTTATTGCGAGTAAACCACAGTCTGTGAAGCCTGACTGACCTTAGACCACGACCTTATTCACACGCTCTTCTCGTAAGAGATCCACTTTTTATCTTCAGTTATCAATCTCTTCAAAAACCGTTCGATTTCATTACGTCTCAATAAATAATCGGCTATGAATAAACGGTTCATTAGGTTTCTTTCATTGAGCTTGTGTGACACCCAAATATTAAGTTTTTTTTGTGTATCCAGTTTTTTTCAAGTAGGTTAAAACTGTTTTGTTGTCAATTCCCAGTTATTTAGCTATGTGTCGTATCTACCGATACGCCGATATTACTCCATTTTTTTTTTAAATGGTGTCCTCTTGATCCGTAATAGGGTGACCAGAACCAGGTACATCTCTGATATCGAAATTCCTGGGTTGAAAACGCTAATCAACTTTATGCTATTCTTGCTGATACTGCATTAGGTCCATAAACTTCACAAATATTTTCGTGGCTTGCGTTGAATATCCCTTTTTTGTAATTACGATTTCAAATGTATCTAATTTCTTCATTAGACTCATTCATTTGGACACAAAGAAAATTAAATGAAAAATAGCTGGAGACAACATTTTACTAATTTGTTTCTTTTTTGAAATGTAACTTTTTTAATGTCACCGAAACTAGCCAGATACAAATAGTATAAAGTTTATACATACTCATGCGAAAATATTGAAAATAACAAACGATCAAATCTAAAACATAATACAAGAATACCCGATTAAAAAATAATTTCAAAGCAAAACACGGTCTCTTCCGTTACAATCGCTGTTAGAATCCGAAGCGTTTGGCAGTAAAAAAAAAATGTTACGTTAACTCTTCAATCTCGTAATTAGATTTAATTAATTATATTCGATAGTAATAAAAGTATTATAAATAGTTAACTGAGCGAATAGTCGCCCCGCCATGCAGCGTTCCATATTACACGACCTTTCCCGCCATTGCGTTCAAGTTTGACATTTCATTGCATTTTAGCGCCAGCGACGCAACGCCCGGCCCGCGCATGTGCCGCTCGCGATAACCAATAGACAATTTAAACCTTTTTTTTAAAATTTCATTGGCAATTTGCGGCCTATGGCAAAGAAATAACTTGACTATCGTTAATCGTTTTATCAGATTATATTTAAATGATGTTGTAAAAAATTTTGATTTTAAATATTGAACATTTTAGTTTTTCTTTTTTAAACTTTTACTAGTGATAACAATTTATAGTGAACTTCTATGTAGATATCTAATGATATGTTCTTATTGTGATAAATAAAAGTATTTTTTAAATAGACTTTTTTCCCGATTATTTTGAAAACGTTTCTGTGTTGAGAATTATTTTTATGCTACGGTGATTTTCAGGTGAGTAAATTGTTTGTATATAGTTAGCTATACAATATTACAATGCTATTAGTTATAATTATTTAAACCATTATAATAAATATCTTAACGAAATTATTTAGGTAACGAGTAGCATACTTTTCATTTATTATTGAAAATAACAAAGTATAAACTAAAATCAGGGCCTTTGCCTCTCTTATGTATTCTCTGTATATAGATACATAGTGTTGAAAAAAAAAGTCAAGCGAATCGGCAAGTTGTCGTCAAGCTGAAGCGATATCAAGTTTATCAATCAAATCAAGTATGGGATTCTATATGAACCTGATTTTTGGGTAAAAGACAACATGGTAAATGGAAATCTCAGTTTTGTAAAGCCACTGCACTATTTAAGCTTCAAAAAGTAAATCATTAATGTGACTTTTTTATCACGTAATGAAAGAAGGAACGTACTTGTGTAGTTTACTTTAACAAATCCAACGAACATAAGGAAAAACCCCATTATTTTACTAGTTCACCTCGGCTGTTTGTAATTTCGGATCAAACAGTTTTCCACTATGCCTTTTGGGAGCTATACAAAATAACTGCACTTCATTTGTTGTTAAATAAAGTACACAGTCCAAAAATGATGACGATCTTCGATAAATGTGAATCTATCGACAGATGCTAGCATCATGTCTTAATGTGCCATAGTGTCTGGGTTTTCACAAGTGTACGGCGGTCACTATCTAGTCGTGCTTAATTAATTGCCTAATGCAATTGCTGCAATATCTCGCTAACTACTGGATGTACACCCATCCCCACCATTATAGTAATCTATTCAGGGTTAATATTCAATCAACAGTGCCTAGATTTACTACCTATATCGTTATGCATTGACACTATAAACTAACTTATAGGAGTGAATCACTATGACTAATTTTTACTATATGTAAGTTGTTCATATTGTTTCGTAATTTTGTTAAGCATGGAAGTTATTTGATACTAGAAGTGTCTATTCGAAGATTACTAAGTGACGCGTCACAGTCACTCGGTTCGGAGGTGTATTACTTATTAAAATGGAATTGCGTCTATAATGTCAGACACTTCGTATTTATGCTATGTGACTATAACAAAATACTTTTTGCACTATGCAGTATTTTAATTATATTAGTTTATTAATATTTTTTAGTTATAGTTCACAAGTGATGTGAACTGAAAATAAGGACACGGAGCGTGAATTTTGAGATCTCTCAACCACTCTCATGAAATAGCTCTAACAAAAGGGCGCCAATTAGTTGAATAAAAATTTTTCTTAACGTTAAACTTGGCTGCATGGCAAGCACCTTCGTCTTATACTTAACAAAGAATGAATAGAACCACAAACAATTGTGGTAGAGGATTTTCGTACTAAATACTATTGTTTTGATTGAATAGAAACACGATGACTTGCAAAAAGCAACTGACAAATACTGAACTGTTCGTAATATATTATTGTACTTAAATGTTCTTGAACAGTTCTGTTGTCGAAAGTGTCACTTGATGAAATGTCAAGGAGATTTTGTTGAAATATTATGATTATGTGGACGGTCGCCGGCGGCGTTGTGTATCAACAATAATTACATACTTATCTAAATATGTCTTATAGGATAAAAGTCAAGCGATAATGAGCTTCTAGTGGAGTAGAGCAAATAGTCTATCTTAAGATTCTTAATAATTTGAATAATTAATTATAAACATATGAAGCGATAACAGCACAGTTAGTAATATGGTCGAATTCCGCGTTAATGGATGTAGGTTCAAGACCACTTATCCAACTCTGAAAATGAGCCTGAGCTTTCGACAAAGTAAAACATTGTGATGAAAGCATAGTATGGTGATATTCTAATAATGCCCTCTTGAGTAGCTACCATCCTCAAGTTTAAAAACCTGTCGCTAAACACCAATAGGCGTGTTTCGGCAGCTAGACCTATAGGCTTATTTTATATACCATCAAGGACCACATCTTCTGAGATTTTGGTTAAAGCACTGAGCCTATACAATGTAAAAATACACGAACATAGTAGCAGACATAAGAAGTTATTAATTAGTTATTAGCTAAACAGAATTAGCTATACTTCAGAAGGCAGTAAGGAGTTTGTGTTGCCAATAACATTCCCCGCATATTATCAACTCGCCTTAAACGAGTGAATTTATAGTATGCAAAACAGAGTTAAAAACATAACAGACGAGCTGAACTTTTAGTTATTTATTGACATAAATCGAGACTTAGTTTTCTGAAATATGAAGCATAGTGTAGTCTGCCATCGGCTACTCCAAGTTGCTTCCTGACTTTCGGGTTATTTGTCACTCAAGTGATCAGAGGCTTGCCTCGCTCTCTTTTCTATTTAGCGATAGCAAATTACTTCCTAACAACGTAGTTATGAACGTTAGTTCCTACGTCCGTAGATCTTGACATGACCAGAAATCTCAGTAATTACGCCTACTTACTACGATATATAACAATAATCAAACTTATTTTTTTGGCATAATCGCTACCCGCTCCGCTTAGTTAAGCGTTCAATTGACGCTAATACTCGAAACGTACACTGAATCTTGTAACCATGAAATCAGATTTGCACAACATAATTCAATGTTAAAATCTCTCTTTAATAAACGCTTCAACTGTCGCAGAAACGTCTCGACGCCATTTTGAAAGCAAGACGCTTATTAGCTCACTGTTGATAAAGTTGCATAACCAAAGAATTACATATTTCCCGAATAATAAAATAATACTATTAGTGAGTATGCGAGCAAACGTGTGAATTAGATGCTGCGTTTCACATAAATATTTGTTATTATATTTTGATACTTCAAGTTATGTCTATTTCACAATAATAAAAATTTTAAACAGACTAAATCTGCTTGAACGTATAGACCAGTGGTTGTAAAACAACGGCCCGGACGGCATTTGTGCGGCCCACGATTTCGCAAACAATTTTGATAGACAATGACTTAAAATTGAGATTAGTAGTTAGTGCATTAGATTGTTACAAATTTCATAAGTTCTTATTGGAATAGAAAATCTATGGGAAATTAGCATTTGAAAGCTCATATATGTTAAATTAATAGATGGTATCAACTAACCATTCTATACAGTGTGGCCTGCAGTGGTACCTCACATTGAGCTATGTGGCCCTTGACCAGAAATTTTTGACGATAACTGGAATAGATGTATTTATAACACTTGTGTATGATTATTAATGGTACAAGTAAAGTATATTGTATGTATGAGAAATGATTACACGTAGCCGAGATGCGAATGTTGACATGGATGTGTGCTGCCACAAGAATGGATAAAGTAATAAATTAATGATGTCGCTTTTTGTATTATTTTAGGATACAACGGCATTACAACGTTTGTTGAGATCTGCCTGTATAGTAAATAACTTAATTTCTCCGTCTGTAAGTGACCTATAACTCCAGAACCGCTGAAACAATTTACATGATTTTTCAAAATTCATCGATACATTCTCTAGAGTTTCGCCCGATTGTAACATATGATTTGTTAGATTAAGGATTAAGAAGTTATGAGGATAACAGTGAAATAAGTCGACAAACTACATAAGCACCACCGGTATTAATAAGGGTATTATAAAACAGCAGTAAAAGATTTAAAATTGTATGAAATATAATCTCTAAATAACACTAAAACATTCTTTGGTCATTGAACTTTTTTTAAACATGTGTTCAACGGGAGTTTAACTTTTTTGTAATAACACCGCATACGTTATCTAAATTCCATTAAAGACAATACTTGTAAAAAAATTTTCGCAATTTATTTCTTCTATCGTAAAAATTTGAGAGATCCATGTCGGTCACTATAGTAATTCCTTACTTAAGGGACATTCTGTTTTAACTTATTACGTAATTAGATAAATTAACATCATCTTATATTGACCATATCAATATTAAAAATCTTTTACGTTTTAAATAAAATAAATTGACTTGGGCATCGCATGAAAACACAATGTATGTCACAAGTAATAAATATTATATTAAATAAGATTGTTTAGTGCGATTGCCAAGTCAATCTATTCTATTTACAACAAAAGACCTTTAATATTAATATGGTTACTATAAGATGTTGTGAGGATAGCTAATCACGTAATAACATAAGACAGAAGGTCCTTAAAGTAGGGAGTTAAGAAAGTATGTTAGTTATTTATGTTACTAAGTTATTTATGCAGTTGGTGTATCTAGAAATCTGGACAGAAATTACAAAATGTTTTAGTTTTTCCTTGATTTATACACTAATAGTATTCTAAATTTGAAGCTTCTATGTCTGCTAGAAGTCTCTTAGAATTCTGATGATCGGTTAGTCAGTCAGTCAGTTTGAACTATACCGTGTTTATACAATGCCTGCTTGGTTATGAAAATTTAGACTTCTAGTTTTATCCACAACAAAGTTATAGGGGGTTGAAAATGGCCTGAACTGCTTTGACAACAGGTTGGTACGGCCGTGCCGTTTCTTTTTTGCTTTTGCTAGACTTGGCTGGGGCACAGCCGTGCGCCCATCTTTTGATAGTTAATTTTGAATTGTCATACTAGTGTATTTCAAGAATATAACCACTATATATAATATAACAATAAATGCAACAAAACCGCTATATATAAATAATTTACATACTGTACCTGTTTAGAATGTATTTCTCACAATAAATAATAAGGACATTGCGAAAAGCTTGCA
This sequence comes from Samia ricini, assembly GCA_014132275.2. NCBI lineage: Eukaryota > Metazoa > Arthropoda > Insecta > Lepidoptera > Saturniidae > Samia > Samia ricini. The sequence continues at coordinate 18,839,918 of AP028158.1, forward strand.
TTATTCCGAGAACGGCTTGTTTACTCTGGTATTTACATTAATATCTCACGTCGTTACAAGGTCGAAGCCCTTAACAACTTTTAAATATTTTCTTATTATATTAACTAGTTTTTACTTGTAACTTTGCTCATTTATACCAAAAAAATTATACTTCCGCATTTTTTGTTAGTCGATATTATTCACTAATTTCCTTTTAGACTGTTTTCTGTATTAACTTTTGTTATAAAATATATACCAATTCTTTTATGTCCCATAACTATAAACAGGCAATATCCAAATCTGATCTGATCGTAAATTGTTACCGTCATCCATAGACAACTGCAACTTTTAATCCTGAAAAAACCCTCTAAATGTACTTTTTGAAACTACACACTTAGAAGATATCTGCAATTTAAAAGAAGAATCATGTAAATAGTTTCAGTTATTTCAGTTTAGTTGTTAACTTGTATATTAGTCGTAAAAGTTATAGATATAATATACCATTTATGGAGATACAGTGAGAGTTGACTAACATATTGTTTCGAACGATATCTGTTTGAACCTCACAACGAGCACGAACTCTCCATACAATAACAGTCCTTCATGAAACCTTTCCCTTTCAATATAAAGCAGTAGTTTCCAAAATTGACTGGACCTCGACCCGACTAACAAAAACATCCACATTCACAACTTAACTTTTGGTTGTGTCGTCCATATAAAAACGCACATAATCATCTTAATAAAAATAAATCAATCATTTGCAATCGTAAATTATTAATTCTAAATATATACACTACTATATGTAGATACATTACACTATATGGGAAGACAAAGATCAAAGAAAAGATGGATTGTGTGTTTAGGAAGAGAGTGAATGAATGCGGAGATGACTGGAAATAGAGAGGAATGGAAAAGGATGACATGTTGCACCGACCGCAAATAAAAATAGGATAAGGATAGGATGATGATGTCAAGGAGTAGTGTATAATCCTATTTTTTAGCCCACTAGTGACCTATGACATATTGAAGCTAGACCATTTGTCGCGAGGATAATTTAATTATAAAATTTAGACTAAGAAATGTCAATTAAAAACGAAATGACAATAAGAAAATAGTATAACATTTATAAAAAAACCGAAGGTTCTCTCTTATATACAATAAATATCAAAATTACAAAAAAATAATGAACCTGGCCGGCAACGAAACTCCTCCCATATAGCACTGCAATACTTATACCAGAGTTTGTTAAACAGTACGCCTGTATCGGTGATAGTAATTTCCTGATCGACTATGATTTTCGCTTGCATCATCCAAAAGTCTGCACGGTATAATGTAATAGTGTTGCCTGATTTTTTATTACCCATCAATTTACTATATTCATTAAATTGCTCGTTGAGGGTCGCTTGTTCTTCATCACCCATAGTGTGTCTGATTACATTACTTTCATGTTATATCTATTTATTATATTTTCACTTGATATTTAATGATGACATTACTTTCCTTTTTCTTAATCTATTAATAAAATTCTATTGTTTCTCGAGGTTCCAAATTTTCAAATTTTAAATGTTCTCTCTGAGACGGCCTCCTCGATGAATTCATTAAAACTCATGTTGCATTAACAGAGTGCACGCGTTAGATATAGTGACAGTTGACATGAATAAACTAATAAAAAATCTTCGGGTTTTCATAATGAATGAAATAAATAAATAAAATGAAGATATATAAATAATAATAATATAATAAATATTACAAAAATACATTATTTTAAAACCAATCATTACACATTCTTAGTTCTTGTCTGGTTAATAATAAAAACCTGTTATCGAGCATTTGTTGCTATGCCCATGGAAACGAATTTTAAAGTAATTTCCCATTTTACTGTTCCTTATGAAATTTGTATATCTTAACATTTGTGTAAATAAAATAAAAAAATTGTTTTCATATCTAAATGCGATAATAAAAACTAACATAACATAATATAACATAAGCTCACGCCTGTTTATCACCGAAGGGTTAGGCAGAGGTGAAGCAGATAACTACACCACCCAAATTTTACGCAGAGGTTAGTTCCGTCCCAGATGTGACAGGGGGTGAGTCTGTAGCCATATCGGACACATATTCCAGACTCCGGGATGATACTGAGTAGACAAACCTAATATCACTGACCCGACTCGGGGATCGAACCCGAGACCTCAGAACGACAGTCGCACCGTAATACAACTACGCCACCGAGGCAGTCGCGGTGCGCCACCATAAAAACTAAATATCGATAATATACGTACGTATTATAATTTACGAAATATACATAAAATTGCGATTTCGTTTACGAAACTAATGTTTTATTATAAAGATATCTGGTTTCGTTATTTTCACATAGAAGGCCAGCTTGTTTTTTTTACTTTGTGTTTCGTAAAAGGCATGCTTTGCTTAAGAAACAGTTGAAGGGCGTCAAAATATTATATAGACTACTTTAGAACAGTACTATATAATCTAAGTAACGTGATTTAAGAATTATTAATATAATCAGATGTAGAATGTGCCTTTGGTTTTATTTTTCATGCACCATAAAAGACATATCAATAGAACAATTGAAGTAATCGATGTTTGAAAATTATTAAGGTGTTCAAATAGTATAAAACAGTTTATTAAAAGTGAAATATTTGTTACAGTTGCAAAAAACGAAGATGTATCATCCGGCGAGAAAAAAATTATCTAATATATTAATAAAAATGCTGCTAAGCTTATTACTTGTAATACTACATTTGGAAGACATTCAAGCTAAATCCGTAGATATACCTGTAAAAGGAAGTACTAAGAATCCTGTGGAAGATTCCATTGATCATAACGTGATTGACTTTGATGAAGATTATTCAATAAAATTTAACAAGAAATATGACACACAGTGGCATGGAAACAATTTCAATAAAGACTCATATCGATACACGGTAATCAAAGATAACGAAGATTATAAATTAAGCAATAATAAAAACAATAGAACTATATTTAATGATAGTCAAAGCAAAAATGAACCAAATTTACAAAACGCTACTGAAAAAACAACGACACAAGACTACAGCGTTATTCCATTAGAACTTATAAGTACAACTGAAAATAAATTAATAAGTATATTAGAAAGTACAACTGAATCTGATTTGAGTGTTATACCCTTGAGTACTACCGATACAATACCAAAAATTGAAATAAATGATACGTTCACACTCCCGTCATCTACTTCTACAGAAAATTATGAAACTACCACATACTATAGCACAACAGTACAAGAGGAAGCTCGTGATGATTTCAAATTAACTGTTATACCTTTGGCTAACGTTAAACATGTCGCAGAAATGAATGAGACTACAGTAAAATTAATTAACCAATCAACATCGGAATCGATAGTTACTAATAATGTTGATATTGTTACGACATCTACAGAAAACTTTGACAAAACTACCTTAGTAGAAACCACTATGGGTATTGAAATAATTAATGTAACCAAAACCCCTATTACTTTGAAACTGAACAGTAATGTGAAAGACAATAAGAATACATCAGTAAACATTAGTAATTCAACAACGTTAAACATTAAAGATACTAAATATAATATAACGAAGACGACTGTAAATAAAAATATAAGTCGATCAGATACTACAAGTACCGAATCGGAGGAAGAAGTACCTATATTCACAGAACTTGATGCTGAAGATGTCAAAGATGTTCCAGAAGATTACTATGACTCTAAAGATGTAGTGCCGACGACGGCTCCTAGAACTGATGCTTTATCAGTGATTTTTGGTCTCGCTGGCACAGTAGTGGAGAGCGTTGTCGAAAGCGTCGCAGAGAGGGTAGTACCTAAAAGTATATTTGATTTGTTCAAACGTATGCAAAGACAAAACGAAGCTTTAGAAGCTGAGAGGTTGAGGAGTCGAGAAGAAAACGGTGGATTGGGTGAGTTTGATCAACAATAATTCTTTAACTTTCCCAACACAGTGCAAAAGGTCACAATCACTACGTTTAATATAATAAATAATTGGTAATATAAACTTAAATAGTATGATTGTATAATTAATAATACGAATTATTTATTAATTCATAGATATTCCGCTTTTTTTTACAATTTATTATTTTTTTAAACAATTAATCATCTGCTTTAATCTTTGCGACGCATATAAACAGTTTATAATTATTAAGAGTTTGGATTATACTAAGAAAATATATAACAGTAGATTTCTTGGCATCTAAAATCGCTAATATGTATGTGTAGGTCGTGAATCAGTGTGATAATCAAGGCTTCCCATACAATAAGACATTCTAATTTTGGTTATCATTCCTTCTTGTATATTAAGGGATTACACTGAATAGTAGATAATAATACTTTAGGAAATTTTTCATAATAAGGAGATTGGCTAAACGTTATTAATAAGAGAAGTTAACATTATTTTTCTTGAACAATTATTTATTCTCATGTAGTCAAATAAATGTTAATGAGTAATTATTTGTTTTTGTTACACGGCTGTAATTAATATCTTATTCAATATAAATTACATTATAAATTTGTTGTAGGCTATATTTAATGACTTATATTGTTATTAAATATTACAAAACAAAATTACAATTTGGATTATGTATTTACTTCCTTTTAATTAGAACTATTTTCAATCAATCATTTGTAAAATTTTCTTTATTAAGTTATTATTATAAGTAAATATGATTTAATTAACATAGTTACGATAATAATTACCGGATATAATATAATAATATCTTAGTAACATTCACTTGGGTGGAAATTTATTAACAACTACGGAATTTCGTAAGCGTTTTAATTATCGTTGTATTTACACTTTGTAAAGGTATTATAAATAAGGTAATTACGTTTTGAAAGGTTTTAATTGGATATAATAGTTATTTTGTAATTGAATAAACTATATTTAAAACTTCAGGTTATGAAGGCTATGTAGACAGAGGCCTGCACTGCAAGTAACATACGAGAGTTATTCTGATAGTTGTTGAGAAACATTTTTTTGTTGATATGCTTTGTTTAGATTTAAGTACAGTACCATACAATGCTCGACAATAAACGATTTAGGAGTGGATTTAATTACTATATTACTAATTAGGTTCCATTCATTAAAAGGATATGCGGTTGGCGACAAATTTATATTTTTTTTATTTGTGAAAGTAGGTATTTCAGAAATCTATTGCAATCGCGTTGCACCCCAAAAGAAGGTTAATAAAATTCAAAAGGAACAACTGCAACTTGGGCTGATTTTATCGTATGCAAAATAGTCGAAAACATCACTTTGTATTAACCTGTTTTCACTTTCAAAACTGAACCGATTTTTATTTTTATTACAATTACAGAATAAGAAAGACTTTACGCTTTTTAGTTTTCCTTTATCTAATTTGTTTGACAAACATCTGAAAATGACGGTAAAATTAAGCATTTTTTTATTTTCCTAGTTTCTACAATAACTCATTTATATACATGGCGATGATAGTTATATATTATTTGGTATACAATTTTTGCCATAGTGTTATTATCCAGGGAGGAAACAGAGGAGGACTATGTTTGTATCGAATAAAGGCCGCTTGTATGTCCTCTTAAGTGCATTAATTAGAATAACTTCGCTTATTTCATTCGATCAAATGATTTATTTAAATTTAATTTAAAACATTTATTCATTTAGCCATTTATAAATAAGTTTGTTCCATTAATTATTGCCTATTAGAATTCATGAAATTCTAACTTATTTCGCAGGACAATTTACTCGAGGTATCATCAAGAGTATATCGACAGGCATTTCGAAACCGCTCAGCCAGTTGGTCGCAGGCGCTCGGGACATCGGCTCACTGGATACTGACAGAGGTTTCGTTGCCAGCATCGCGTCCGGAGTTACGAGCGTGGCCAACGTTGCTTATTCAGTTGCAGATGCGTTTAAAGACAGAGTTCAAGCTATCTATCCAGGTATTTCTTCCTTACATATCGTCAGCTCTTAAGACTCATCTAATTCAATTCAATTCAATTAATTTTGTGTAAGATTTAATGACTATAGCTTCCTTATTTATATTTAGAATTGTTTTCATACAAATGTAGCGAACGACCGTATTATTGACTTGCTAAATACATGGCTCAAATGTTCTGTACTGTATAGGACCTTAAGATCCATAGCTTTCCTTGACAACCGTAGGTTTAGCTAGGCTAATTTTAAGGTTAACTAAGGTTCTAAATGGTCGTCTTAAAGGCTCGTTGAAGCTGCCAAGACCAATCCGATCAACAATATTTCATTCGAAAAAATAAAAAATATAAACACAGCATGACTTATACTAAGCAGCCTATAGATCTTCCACTAATGCCTAAACATTAATGAGGATTGATCGAAGTTTTAATAAATTAGTCTTTATGTGTCTTTAGAAATGGATGCTGGTAGATAAGAATGTCGTTGTTAAATTCCTATGAATTTCTTTTGAAGGCACGGTTTGGTGCGGCGATGGTCGGTCTGCGACAGCGCGGTCGAGTGATCTCGGTTTGTTTTTCTTCACGGACACGTGTTGTCGGCAACACGACGCCTGCAAACTCTACATCAAATCCGGCGAGACTAAATACGGTCTAACAAACACTGGACTATTCACCAGGTAAATTCTGAACATTTCAATACTTCGTCAACTGTCTTATTGTGAGTTAATGTCATTACGAAATTTGCTGTAGAATTTTTGGACAAGCACAGTTCTTTAGTAGTTCGTTTTGATATATTTCTTATGAATGCTGGCCAACGTGAGATATGATAATTGATACTTTGGCGAAAAAGATTCTGATTAATATAGAATATAATAATAGGTCTTTCTTTCGCCTATAGTAGCGACACGATGTGATGGCCGTTTTGACGCATTAGAGTAATCACGTGAAATGTAAATTTATTTTCGAAATCGAATGCTACTTGTATCTATAAGTTCTTGGTATTTTTAACCAATATTGTAAGCAGTAGCTGATTAAAAGTTTTAATAAAACTAGCATACAAATATTTATTTAATATATTTAAAAAAACTGAATTTTGCAATCAAAATGACAATACTTTCTATCGGCCATATCGAGAAATCCACAAGAAGTGGCGCAAATAGTGTCCAATTACCGAGTAAGTGTCAATAGTTATGCAATATAAATATCCGAAAGCCAGGTCAAAACTATAGCACAGTCGTAGTACACGGATGGTTTGCTTTTTTAAAAACAAGTCAAGTCGAAACTGCTTTGTTTTGCTGTTAGCATTGACACGAGTTTGTTCAAACTTTATGAATGTACTAACGTCAAAACGGCCATCATAGAGTGCTCCTACTATAGGACTACTATGACTAGTGTTTTAACTCGTGTGTTGCTAGTCGGATATTACTGATTTCTCGAACATTTTTTTTACACGGTATAGGGTCACTGCTTTGACCTGATGTTAAATGACGATGTGGTCCAGAATGGCAAACACACTAAGCCTAGGTATTGGTTCTCAAGTGATGCTGCCGAAACACACCTATTGGTACCTGGTGACAGGTTTCCAAACTTGAGGGTGGCAGCTACCCAGGTGGGCATCATTAGAAAATGCCCCCTACCACCATACTATGGTTTTTTCACGTTTTCCTTCACCGAAAGCTCAAGTCGATCTTAAAGTTGGATAGGTGGGATCTAACCCTCGTCGATTGACGCGAAATCCGAGCACATTACCCACTGCATCGTCATCACTTCTATATTGTTTTCAAAAATAGAATGTCAATTTTGACTACAAACATAGATTCTCTCATAATACAAACGTCACAAAGTTACAAATACGTGTGTGAACTAAGTTCTATTACTTACTTTGTATGTGAAGTAGATTGTGTTATGCATCAATGGGTCCACCCACATGCAACATTGTGTTTATGATTGCCTGGTACTTATAATTACCGCACGTATCTGTAGATGTTTTTTTTTTTTTTAAATTATAGAAATATTCTATATGCATGTATTGACATAGTGTAATGGTATCGCCTAATCGAAGTGTGACTTTAGTGGGGAGCGACTACCATACACATTGTGAAAATCCTTCAATGTGACACGTAGAGATTGTCATTTAACAGGATCAAACATTCTTGGGCTGTATTTTCAAAATCAAATCAAATGTCATATTGCCGAACTCGTATATAAAAAAAAACAAGTGTCTCAATTATCTAGAGACACTCAAGTTAAATTCGCTTGCATGTGATAACTTGAAAAAAATCCTTTTTGTACCAGCCAATACATATCTGTCCACGTAGTGGCTTTGATGCTTATAGGCTCGAATGCGGTAACGCTGTCGACTTTTGACAGTCGTTGTCAATCTTAAACTTTCATTCCTTACTGTCAAGTGACATAATAACGTTAATCATGCGAATATATCATTTCTGATAATTAATAAATTGTCAACTCTTAAAATCAAAAATGAGATTTCGCTTTCAAATGCAAGATCGCATAATATCGTATAATTTTACAAAATAGTGGAAAGGATATATAATGTAATATACCTAAAATAAAAAAAAGTTAAAACGAAACTAGTTTCTAAAAAAAATATATCTAACTGAGGGTGAAAACTGCATCAAAATACCGTTCAATGGTTTAGACGGAGTCAACGATTAAACAGCCAAAAAGACGTGGTAAGCGAGTTTGTGGTTATTATGTATTGATGGATTTTTAACAATAAAATTTAAAATAGCTGCACTAAATATAATGTGTCTTAATAAGAGTCAACGAATTTGCTAAAAATAGCAACTATTTATTCGTTTACTCCATAGAATGAACTTATTTTTGTTTTAGAAAGGCGGGCAATTTGTGATACTATTGTTTATGGTCTATTCTTTTCGAAGTTTTACTTCTTTTGGCGCGTTAGGGAAAAGTGATGAGAGTAAAATTTTACGATGCGCGCGCAATCATCACGAAAAAATGACACCCTGAAGTTAGCTTGTCAACATACGATGCGTGCGCACACCGTTTATTTTGTTTAACATATAAATCCGATGTTAACAATTTTTCTATTAGTTTTATTAAGCGTACGTCGAACTCGCAACTCGGTATTAGTAATGTGACATTGACCGACAGACGCGTGACGCGATTAAAAACAACGGACTTGATATTAAAATTGTTTGAAACTCTCAGCCACTGATAATGTTGATTTGTTTCGGCGCGGAACGACGGAACTTTCTCCCGTCTCCGAGATCTCATTCGATACGGTTATGCAACTTGTTGTTGCGGTTACCCAACAACTATTTCACTTGGTATATAGTATTTTAATACACGTGTAATCGTATTTATATATGTATATAATATAGTGTTTATGTATCTAATATATACTAATAATAAATCTGTAGGGTCTGTCTGTACAGAATGATAAGGAAGAGGAAGGATTGTCCACGGTTATGAAGAGGAAGAGGGTTTAGGTGAGGGACTTTGGGTCCTGGCCCCCAAGCCCCAGGCCGCTGTATCGGAAGAGAGGGCACCGAGGCTCTCGTCGACGCCGTGTTCCGCCGCAATGGTCATTACGCTGCGGTGAGCCGCGTTAGTGAGAGTACTCACCTATGGGGAAGTGCTGGCGGACGCCAGATCGAAGGTGGACCTTGGAGATATGGTTATGGAAGACATATCGTGTCGACCTACCGCCACAGGATCTCGGGTCCGTGTGGCGGAGAGCGTGCGGATGCCCTCGCTGCCTGCCTCCAGACAGACGGCTGTGTCACGGTCACGGTCACGGTCAAGTCACGGTGGTCTCCAAGCTAACGAAACAGGCTGACGTTCGTCTGGGAAACTCGGTGTCGCAAAAAAGAGGTAGTGTGTAGGGTTTCCCAGGATGGAAGGTGTCAGCCGGATGAAACTAAGGCCGGCCCAATCCAGAACACATAAAGCGGGGTCAAAACGGGTTTTTATGGCGTTGCCAGTCGAAGCGGTCCATAAAGTGGCTGAAAAAGGCGTGTAAGTATTGCATGGAGTGTGGCCCAGGTCTACGCACTTGATGCAAATTCTCTGTGGTAGTTAAAGTGTATGGGCCTGGGTCATACGCGCCTGATTTGCTCGGCGACGATGGAGAGGGTTCCCGAGTGCTTCCGCTGTGATGCAAAGTTGTGGAATGCACTGCGGAAATGTAGGCCGAGGAGGGTAGAGAGATCCAGCATCACAGAGTAAGTGGCAAAAGACCATAGGAAGGGGCGGCAGAAAGCTGTAGGAGGGAGAGGAGGAGATCACCCCACCCCTTTCTTAGCTTCTCTAGTTTTAGGAAGGGTGGGAGGCAGTGCGTCTCTCAGCTGGTCGAGCGGCCTGCGGCCTACTTCCCTCATGACTTCTTTTTGAAAAACAAGAATGCAGAGAGGAGAGGGGGGCTCTTTGGTTAGTGGACGGAGAAGGGGGGCAGGTGGTACTAGGCTGTTCCCCTTCAGTAGGTAGACAAAGGCAGTGACTCGTTCTTTGTGCCTACCACTGGGGGCATGAGGAGTGGTCTAGAGTAATCCCGTAACGCCCCCCAGGAAGGTGGCGGATGGTACCGTATGTTTTAGTGAGAATTTCGCTTCACGCTGGGCGATTCCAACATAACTCCCAAATATTTTAGAAATATTGTGACACATATCTATTGTAACTTTTATTTATTCTATTCTATTTATTTTAACTGCCTCGGTGGCGCAGTTGTATTACGGTGAGACTGCCGTTCTGAGGTCTCAGGTTTGATCCCCGGGTCGGATCAAGTGGTACTGGGGTTTTCTACTCAGGATCATTCCGGAGTTTGGAATTTGTGCCCGATATGGCACTGACAGGTTCGCCCCCTGTTACATCTGGGACAGAACTAAGCTCGGCGAAATGTGGGTGGTGTAGTTCGCTATTCCACCTCTGCATAACCCTTCGAGGATAACAGGCGTGAGCTTATGTTATGCCTATTTTAACCATTACTAATCTCGAATCTAATTTATCTGCCTATGGTATTGTCCGAATTAAACTCAAAAAGAGCTGGACCAATACTGATGTCACTTTCTACATGGGAAGTATATGTCTTATATATGTCAAGGGAAAGTGACAATAAATATTTTAAAAATTATTTCTAAAAACCGGAACAACTATTCTGTTCCTCTTTAGTTAAGTAACGGGTTGACCTATTTTTATCAAACTTTGTACGCATAAGTACCTATATGTTAATAAGCGATTAATAAGCTATAAATAATATTAAAATAATAAGAAAAATCAAAAGGGCTCAAATTTGGTGTAGAAAAAGCATGTACCGTTCGGTTAACGATAAGGCTATGAAAAATAAAACAAAACCAGGACATCCTACATCCAATCAGGATAAGACACTTAAAAGAAGTCGGGGGCATCCCCTAGTTTAATATATCTATTTACACATATAAATAAATATATGTATTTTATCTACATATCTACTCGTTGCTAGATGTTATGTTTTTGAAAATTTATTAATATTTAACGTATTTTGGTCATCCCATTTGCACTCTTTAATCTCTCTCTAAAATCCCAAGATTGATAGAAAACCCCTAAGATATTAAGTTCACTTAAATTCACTTAAGCGTACTTGTAGTATAAATAATATTATAAATGAATTATGATTATTTGTTCCTTATTAACATACTCCCAAACGATTGGATCTATAGAAGTGAAATTTGATTTAGAAATATTCCTAAAGGGTTTATTAATCACGTTTACCAACTTTCCAAGACTAAGTGGCCTTCACAAAAACAGATATGTTTTTTTAGTACAAAGAATTTTAAGAATTTATTTAATTAAATTGTAGCCAATTTTTTGTGTACCTAGTAACGGTCAACGGCACTATAAATACACGTGGTATATAACTGCACACTCATCACTCTCCTTGTGATATTTGATGATTTTCCCTGCACTATCTCCCTCCTTTCGAGGTTGATTAATGGACGATTCCTAAGGGAATAAACATGAGACAACATACATATTACCTTTATTAACCTAAACCATCTAAATCTTCTTTTCTTTCTTGGATCCTTTACACTAATGATTATATTTATCTTAATTTATTTAACTTCCATACATCTATTATAGTTGACAGATATATTTCAATGGGAAAAAAAATATGCGTTATTTATAGATGTCATTTGAATCAAATAAAAGTGTCCGTCACAATTTTGAAGTGTGTTTTACCAAGAACACAACTTACCCCATTATAATCATTTACAGAAAGATAAAAATGTGTTCGAAAATTTGAAAAATATTTGGAGATTTTTAATTATAAAATTTTAATTTTTTTTTCTTGTATAATTAAATCTTGGATTAAATGAAGCTTTTCTTGAATAAGGAGTCAATCTTGTTATAATATAAATAACTGCTTACGTTACCAGTTGTTTGAGTTTTTCGATAATACGTTATGAGGTACGGTAAAGGGGGGTGTAATGTAATAAAATAAAAATGGAAGCCATTACTTTGATGTAATTTACTTTTAACTTGGAATGATAGGCTCCCAGAGGAGGTGCGACCTAACCTTGGGGTGACGCGCCAAATTTTCATTATTTTAAAATGAAACTATGTTATTATTATATAGTTATTTAACGATCGGTCAACATTTTTGATGATATTTTCAAAAACTGTATGGGTATTTTTCCGAAATAAGAAGTCACAAATATATTTGATAAGTAAATAAGACCCGGATCTATTTTAATGAGATTATTTCATCCCGGGATCGATTATTAAATTGGACCCAATGTTTGCTGATGTAAACTGTTATGAAGTGACGATGACTTAGTTGGTAGTGTGGTCGGATTCTGTCTCAAAAGACGTAGGTAAACCAACTAATCCAATTCTTTAATGCTCTTGAATTTTTGTTGAAAGAATTTTTTTTGGTTGTTGTGCGTTTTCTAGTGCCACTCTCAGTTTCGTAGCATCACTTGAGAGCCAGTACCTCTAGGTTTTGCGTATTAACATCCTGAACTACATCGTCACTTATCACTCGTCATTATTGACATAGAACTGAGCATGTTACAAGATCCTAAAAGACCGAGGTTTGAGTCTACCTACCTATTCAACTTTAAAATTAGTCTGAGCTTTCGGTGAAGAAAAACATCGTAAGGAAACCGTAACATGGTGGTAGGGGAATGCCTGACTGGGTAGCTACCACTCTCAAGTTTGAAAACCTGTCGCCAAATACCAATAAGTGTGTTCCGGTAGCATTACTAGAGAATCAGTTCCGTCTAGGCTTAGTGTGTTTACAATCCTAGATCAGATCATCACTTAGTCACATCAGGGGAGATTGTCAAAGCACTGTGCATATACCGAGTAAAAAAAAAAGAAATAGAATTTAATAATCTGATTCTAAACTGCGTCGTGTTATTGCGTTATTGCGTTATGTCCTGCATTTGAACTATATCTTTGTAATTAAATTTTGAAACATGTATTTTGCTTTTATTCTGACATTTTCACTATTTTGGAATAGCACATTACACAACACAAATTTTAACATACAGAATATACATATTTATTACAAGTTAAACAAAATGTTATGCTTATGCGAACAAGGTCCAACCTCAGCTTCATTGCTGCAGTGAAACTTCAAAGGTGTCATTTTAGTTCACTTTTGTAAAAAAGGAATTTATTTATTTATTTTATTTATTTATTTGTTGGAAGACCAACAGCTATATCTTACATTAGTTAGTTAACAGCTACATTAGAAACAAAAAGCCATTTACAGGTCCTCGCCGTTAAGTAACAAATTAAAAAATCAAGTGGTTTGCTATTACATTACAACATATTATTACATGAACCTAAAATTAAAAATAAAAAAAAAAAAAGTAATAATAATAAAAAAACTGAAAGATTATAATTAATTACAACTACTTACAACCGCCACCATTAAAGAAGAGGCTACTTAAGGATGTTGACGGATGTTAAGGATGTAATGTCGTATTGTGAATGTTATGGGATTACGAGTAATTATGAGTAAAGCTAGATATGTATGTGACTCCATTATGCCTTAAAAAAAGTATAATTATGGAGTTATATCCTTTTTCAACTAGGTACACTGGTATAAGTAGGTGACAACTGTCAGCCCGAGAACTATTTCTTACAATTTTTGTTCCAGATCGCATTGCAGTTGCGATGTCAAGTTTCGGGAATGTCTCCATCGTACCAATTCCCTCGTCTCTTCACAGATTGGGCTCACGTATTTCAATGTTCTGGGACCTCAGTGCTTTCGAAGAGCCCATCCTATTGTTAGATGCGTTAGGAGAACGCGGTAAGTGTCTTTGAACGAATTTCTTTATCGTGCCTTTGGTGAATGGGAACTGCGTGGTATATAGTTTCCGGCCGATACTTTCTGAATTAAAATTAAAATATAACATACATTTCCGGGAAGTGTTAAAAACATTTTTTTTTTTAATTTTTAGTTTTTTACCCTTCCGTAACAGATATCCTGTTTGTCGAAGGTTCGAATCTAACGAAATTTCTTTATTCAAATGGCTTTTTTTGGTATATATCTCGGATAAAGGCTACATATTCTTTGAATGAAGTTGTTCTGTAAAATTCCTACATTTTGTTTATTTATCTATACTTCTAAACTAATAAATAAAATTGAAGTGTCTCTTTGTAATGACAAATTTTTTTTTTACTAGATATGAATGTGTATACGATACCTATACCAAAAATACAATTTTTTAAATGTTTGTCTGTCAGTCTGTCTGTTTGTAACAGGTAATCTCCGGAACGGCTGGGTCGATTTTGACGGAACTTTTTTTTACTATGTACTTTAATTTTCTAAAATAATTAGGGATCGGCTTAAAAAATAATTCTCATAAAAAATTGAATAAAATCCGATTCAATGCATAGTTTTACGGGTAAGTGCTATAATTTAGGAGAAGATTTAAAAGAATTGGTTTGGGAACAAAAGTTTCCATGCGTATTATTGGCAGATACTATACCAATTTCAATAAATCTTTACGATTATTATAGGTTATTAAATTAGTAAGAAGACAGGATACAAATGAATACGTTTCTCCGTGGGGGTGACGCAGTGTGATAAATTTACAGTTTTAAAACAAATTGAATACAGCGTCCTCTTTAACACAATAAAACAAACAATCTTCATATATCGTCAAAGAAACATTAAACTAAATACTAGTTATTAAAATTATATTTATTTCCAGGATAACCGGTCTGAAATGTGAAGAATACGAACTGGATTATACGAAGCCAAGAATGTGGCAGTGGTTCGATAACGAGACCTTCTGAATGACGAGATTTATGCTTCACTCAATAGATGGCAGTGTCGGAAGATACCCTTTTGTTTTGTGAACCAACAGATGCCAGAGTGTCTCAGTTTACAGTCTATTTTGTTATTAATAGATGGCGGTTGATGATATTTTATCTGTGACACTAGACGATAGCTCAATATCCCACTCGTATATTATTAACTTTATCTGAAATAAAATCCGTACAATAGTTTTAGGATATTATGAACAGAGTCTTCTTGGCGCTAATTCTGGCAGCGGCTTAGGTCGTGTGTCTTTATCCAACCAGGAATGCTTCTGTAGAGGCGCCAGAGTAATACAGCGATAGCTTCATATGTTAAGATAATTTGCATTCACTGCATCCCACACTACCGTGCAGGTACATGGGTTCTGTAAAGAACTTTGAGATTCGTAGTTTCCCTTAACCGTCGTAGGCTTAGAGCGGGTGATATCCTCGGAGTTGATGTTCCAGGTTCAGAGAGAGCATCAAAAGCCGAGGTCCGTATCACATTTGGTGTTTTCGCGCTAACTCTAATCTAACGCTAACGCTAATCACTCTCCCGGCTGAGTGACCTAAGCACTCTCTCCTAAAATTCAGTGAAGATGTCAAGGTCTTTCCACCCAATAGTTGTTAGACAATTTACAAAAAGAAGAGGGTGTATGAGGAATACGCAATCGTCAGATTGTGTTTTTAAAATAAATTATGCTTTCTATCTTACAGTTATTTAATTTTGTCAATAAAATATTAAGAAAGTAAAGAAAATGTGTTTTTATTTTAATAATCTAGTTATATATCCATAAGTGAGGTAATAATAACGATGCGTGAATTATTTAAATCCTGATATCTATCTAGTTATAACAAGCGATAGATACGTGTTAAATTTTCATTAATAAAATAGACCGAAAATAGGTTATAACAGCGTACTGCTTAGTATACTAAACTTTGAATAAATAAATCTTGTCAAATAAGGGTTTTTGCTGAATCTTAATAATATCTTTTGTAATTTTTTTCTATCAATAGATCGGCGCTTGTCGAATCACACCTGATTAAAAATTAAAAAATGGCCGATGATTTATTAATTCTTTCACTTTTTATTTGAAGACCCCTATGGTATATAAATCCGGAAAAAAATCCGGAAAAACAGACGTAGGTAGCTTATTGCATACATTCGCGTTTCTTATTAAAAATATAAATGTATAAAGTTTCATGCGAATGAATAGAATAGCGATTAGGGGCCGAACAAGCATAATGTAAGCTAAATCTTTGACATTTTTTGCTCTCATCTCCCTCTCGACAACAATAGTAAGCAATGAATAACCAAAGCATCCCTCCTTCCCTAACATGGAATTACGGCCTAACATGGATGGAGTTACGGCGCCTGGTAGTCCTCAGAATCGAGTGGACAGAATTAAGTAACTTTGTGCACATAGAGTAATAATGCTTAGAGTGATGTTTTCATATAAAAGCTCGCTTAACATTAAAACTAAAAAAGTATATATGCTGTGTGTTAGTTAGGAATAGGGAATTACGTAATCACTCACTCGTCACGAAACACGAACGTAGTCTTATAAGGTCAACTTGAAACGAATGCGACTACTGCCGTTCTGAGTGTTTTAATTCTATGCCGGTGCAGTTCTTCAGGCCATTCAGCAAAATACAGCCGCTTGAACCTGGCAAGTTGTTGCTGATGTTTATGGATAAATAAATAAGGATAACAAATACAGTTAAATTTGCAAAAGGATATAAATAAAACAACAAATTATTTTTATACGATAAAACATCATAATATAATATGCATATCGAAACGTTTACAATTAACAATAATATATCGTAAATTAATTATTAATATAATTAATATAAATAAATTGAAAATAAGCATTAAAAAAAATTGCAGTTCAAAATCTGTCGACATGTTAAACATTAACTTAAATACATTGTACCAACAGTTTTGAATAATAATTTTCTATATAAAATATTCGGTGCATCAATTAAATTATGGGTATGAAATTAATGATAAATTTTTCTTTTTTTTTCGTCTGCAATTTTTAACGATACAATGATGATTTTACAAATGTATATATCGCTGCTTTTGCATAGAAATCAGTCGTACCAAATTAATACGTAAGTATCTGAAATTATATTATGGTTTTATGATATTCTCCAATGTCCGCCTGACGTAAGATCTAAATAATTTCCATCTTATATCATTTCATAACTCAACATCAGATGAGAAAAAGGAAAGGTAATTTTATTGTTAAGTCCCTAAAAAGTGTGTTATGTATATTTTATTTTATTACTTTATGACAATTACATTCACTTATACTTAAAAATACCAATTTAAAAAAAATGAGAAATCACTCGCTGATCAAATTTTAATTTATTAGAAATTAATGTTATTTTATTTTATTAGAAAAAAAAACATTAAGATCAAAACAAACGTTCCAGTTAATATTTTCTAAAGCAGCGATATAATTACATTTATAAAATTTATATTATTACATTATATTCTCAATAAATATTTTTTAAGCAGGATTAGGATAATAATTATATTTGTATCCGATAACGGTTAATATGATGATTTTTATATAAATTTTGTGCGTGCAAAAAATTCATTAGTGTAATGGGTATAATATATTCATTGGATATGTTTAATTAATTATCAGACACATCAGTTATGATAGTTTGATGCAAGCTTTCGTATACAATGACTATTTATTTGTTTTACTCGTTTTTTTATTTGTCGTGATTTTTTTTTCAAGATAACTCATGTTGTAACGATCAAGACTGTTAATAGCTTTACTGGTCTATTTATCAATTTAACTGTAATTATTTTGTTGTTAAATGTGTTTGAATAATCTAATGCTTGCTTTAAAATATATAATATAATTTGTTATAATAGTTTATTTATTTAGGGGCAATGTAAATTTTTGCCAACATGCGTTATATTATATTCTCTATAAATTTGAATAAACTCATAAATAATGTAACTATTTCAATTATAGAATTCATATTAAAAAAAACTATCTGTAATAATGTACAAAAATTGTGCTGTCAAATAACCTTTAAAATTACAGCATTAAACTAAATTAAGCTTTTATAATTAATATTAACATGAAATTTATAACTTAAACGTATGAAATTTTATTCGAATTAAAAACACCGAATGACGAACTGACACTGAAACATAGACATTATATTATTTGGATTTATATTAATACTATTATAATTTTATAAAATTCTATATATATAAGCTACGGAATATTACATTTCTACGAAATTCTGTGGGCTTATAAAATATTGCTTAACGTGGTCCGATGGGATATTATTTTAGGCAAGAACTTAATATTAGGTAGTATGGAGAGTAAGAGAAGTTTATGATTTATATTGCTCCATTTCTAATAGCGACATTTGACATGAGAAATGTCTCATCCATGTAATTCGAACGAGAAGTTAACAACGATAAATTTATTTATATTAAAAACGGACCAATAAAAATCTTTAATATCAGCACTAAATTAATAGATGGCAAATAATGCCGTAGTTTTTTTTTACGAAGCAAGAGATAACAGGAGAGTGATAGGAGATTATAGAAGCTCAAAAAAGATACAGCAGTAGACTTAGTTATTTAATTATATGGAGCATTGTTACTATGTAAAAATTCATGGCCAATTATTTATTACACTTCATTTATTTTATTGTCATGTCCCTGGTATATGCGACCATCTCGCGAATATAACAACCACAATCAAGAAATATCAGCTGGTTCATTTTATTATTACATTATAAAATTTACAGTTTTACTCAGGTGCAGTTAGGATTAGAGTAGAGTACAGTAAAAATAATGGCTCAAATACTTCAATATACGTATAGACAAGAAAATTGAGTTGGTATACCAGCTGGTATCTCATAAAGGCAGTTTGTATCCAAACACTGTCACCCAAATACCTAAGTTTGCTTTTGAATCTAATTCAGCGCATATTATACATATAAAGTAAAAATGATTTTATTAAAATTACAGTACAAAAGATACATAAATATCTTACACTCAATATTTTCTATTACCTACACATATGTATTAATTAATTAAATAAATAGCGACAGTTCTCCCTTAATGGAAATATATTCAAATTAGCAACGCTGCTTCCATCCATCCAACCGTATAGGGTTCCATTGCTGGACTAGGTCTCCCCCAAAGATTTTCTATAATAGCCTAACTTGGCAGGAGGGTTGGCGATCGAAGTAGGTATTTGTAGTCCTAAGAAGATGATGCTGCCCATCCTCTGGTATCACTTAAAACCCCTTTTACGAAACCCACGGGTAGATATGGGACGGCACCACGATGCTTTATAATATGCAATTACTGATACATGATCATACGATATAATAATATATAAATTAAATCTTAAATAGATAATAAGACTATGTTTTCTCGTTGCCCGGTTATAAGGGAATACGGTGGCGGACAGATAAACAAATTGAAAAGGTTATTTTTTTGGATATTTTTTTACATAAATATTTTACATAGCATTTTTCCAAATCTTATAAATAGGGCACCTATTGATCTGTATCATACTTTCATCCATACATATTGGAAGAAACAAAGTCTATCTGTCCATTAGTCCGCTTAAAACTCGAGAACCAGTGTACTGATTTAGGTGATTTTTTAAATGATATATTATGCGGTCAAATTTTAGTTTTATATTTTCTTTAAGAACAAAGCAAAAGGGGCATGACCCCTCCCCCCTAAAATCTTACACGTCGAATTGATAAGTCTATAAGGGATCGTGCCTGGTTAAACTGAAATTTGTACAATAATACCAATGTACATTTAAAAAAATGGGAGAACTTTTGTTTCATTAGTATATTCATTAATTAGTATATTTTTTTTATAAAATAAAAACTTATCTAATTTTTTAAGCTCCACTATTAAACTATACTCTACTGCTGATGAATTTAGGGAAATGGAATGGTCCAGTTTAGTCCAAGGGTGAAATGGGGGTGAAATTTGGTGTTTCATTTGGACCCTGGGTTAAAATATATCAAAAATTGTGAGACGTTATTATAATCTAGATTACGTTCTAATTATTATTATTTATTACTAAGAAATGAATTTTAATACTAAAATGTCGCGAAAATTTGATCAATCTGTGTTTTGTTTTATGTAAGTAGGTACTTGTAGGTCAAAATTCTGTTACTATTTTGTTTTTCTTTAAAAAATGCGTCTTGTGTTTTCTTAAAACGAATAAAAAAACTAGACAGCAACGGGGACTGCCGACAAAAGTGACAAGTCGAAACTGGAAAAATTATGAACATAACCTAAAATTTAATATATAACATTTGTCTGTTATAACACCTTTCAACGATAGGTTGCCTAATTATACATTTTATTATAAATTACAAGGGGAAAAAATAATAACATAATTAAAATCTAAAACAAAAAAATAACTCAATAGAAAAGAAAAAATAAAAACAGATGAGTACTATTTTATTTCATGTTCGTCTATTTATATATAAGTTTACTTGGTTGTACCTTGGACGCAAAATAATAATAAAAAAATCAAAATAAATCAACAAAAGTCATGAAATGTCACATGTTTCTCTCAAGGAGGTGATTAAAATTTGTTGCTTCATTAACAAAAAAAACTATCATACTTTTTCCACAAAATCTGTTTTAGTAATTAAATGTTAACAACATTCCTTATATAATTACTATCTAGATCCCCGTAACTTAAGTTATAAAAAAAAGCAAATCACTTAATGGCCAGTTTTTAAATGGCTTCTTTAAAATATCATAACACAAATTGATCAAACGACGTGTGCCTAAAATACTAACAACAAATAGACGTATATATACTAATAATATTACCAGAGGTATAATAAAGGAGATATTTTTAAAAATACATTTAAATTCTTACATTCAATAATTATTATTTATTAATACATAATAATAATTCAGAATATTTATTTATGTATAATCTATATTTTCTAGCGTCTAATGAATACTGTAAATGTCAGCTATTGTATATAAATAATAAAACGCTATCAAAATAAGGCAAACGGGTTTTCGCGGAGGGATCAAATAATTTAATATATTTATTTAATATCAGGCACTCAAATTGAAATAATTCTCTTTTATTTAATTAAATAATCGCTTATCTTAACACTTCTATATGCCTTTAGGTCTAAAAAGCTACAAGGATTTACTAGAAAAAAATGTGTTACTACTAAATTATAAGGAACAGATTTCTATTTTTTTCTATTTTCGGATGGATTCGTGCATTCACGTTTAAAAATCTTGGCAGTGTATATAATGTTACTGAGATATCGAATTATTATTTTTATTATTCATAATTTTAATATATTTATAATATTACCAATTTCAGCTCTATACTACGTTTTACGCTTGCCGAATTGAAAAAAAATAAATCTACACTAATTTATTACCAAAGCTCTGGACCCAAATACATGATTATTGATTATTATTATATATAAAAAATAAAATATTTAATACAGCACGATGCTATGAATGTTTTGAGGAGGTTTTAGTTTTATTAAAAATCATATTTAATATTATGAATGTATCGCAGCTATTCAGTAATAATTTATGTTACTAAAAGCTATTTAAAACAGTTAGTATATTGTTTCGTTTAAAATATGTTCCTGATAAACATTTTTAAAACTATAAAATGTAAAATCAAATAATTAAAGTATGTTTATATATTATTACATTTAACATGAATTACAAAGTAAATAAAAAGGTTAAATGGAAGTCTTTGTAAAAAAAAGAATACAGATAAAATTATAAATTTCAATATGTAATATTTAGCAATGAATAATTATTATTAGAAATAAACAATTACTTAAATTTAGAATAAATATACTGTTTTTTTTGTTTAATAATCACCATTATTTGCTTAATTAATTATCTTATTAGCATATTTTTTATGATTTATATTATCTACATTTCATGAAATATTTAGGAGACACGTCGGGATCACATTAAGGTTACACAATTTTAATATTTTAATTTTATTATATAAAATTGAATTAAAACTACTAATACTTGAAATAAGCCTTACAACTGGGTAATTATGACCCCATACAAACATTTCGCCTTTTCTGTAAACAAAAATACGACTTGGACAACTTACGACGTAGTTCAACATTCTATCAATAAATGGTGTCAAAATAGAATTACTTTTAACATTTATTTATTTGCATATTATTTATGTTTTTAATCAAAACGTATTTAATGCCATAAGAATTTGGCCCAACATTTTAACACATTTACATAGCAATATTTTAAATATACAAAGGATAGTGAAATTTAATAAATGTACATTTATTGGCTCAGATTTGAACAACGTCGTAAAACAATCATAGACATTCATGCACACTCAAAAAATCTTAAAGGTTATAGTAACTCATTCATATTCATTGTGGGTACTGATTTTATATATATACATATATATATATATATATATATATATATATATATATATATATATATATATATATATATATTATAAAGAGTACTTTACGCCGAACCTTCAACTTCCCGATTCATTTGTTTTACTCAACACAGTTTTAAAATCATTTACTGTCATGGAAATTCACTCCCCCTCGTACGTTGTATAAATAAGATATAATTCCACGATTTCTACGTTAGAAAATATACTGAATATAATTTAAAACAATTATATTTAGTAGTAGTAAAAGTTGAAATAGAGATGGCGCGCGAATGGTTTTAGTAAACAGGTAATTTTTTGATTGCCTTTATTGCTTTCTATGGAAAAGGAAAAGG
This sequence comes from Samia ricini, assembly GCA_014132275.2. Classification (NCBI taxonomy): domain Eukaryota; kingdom Metazoa; phylum Arthropoda; class Insecta; order Lepidoptera; family Saturniidae; genus Samia; species Samia ricini. Next base: position 18,862,930 of record AP028158.1, read on the forward strand.
TACTATAATAGACCAAGCAGCTAAACTGTGTTGTTCTTATTTTTGTTGATGGCAACCTGTGTATATACAATTTGTGCCAGTGTCATGTGGGTATTAGAGTTGTTGGGATTTGAGGATGTATTTTCAATAGGTAGCAAAACGGTGGCCCATCCTGCTCGTACTTTCCATGGAGCTTTGTCGGTACCTCAGAATATATGTTACACGTTATCCTCTATAATAAACTTAACATGAAGAAACAATGACCAAAGTATATCACACTAAACGTCACCAAAATTACATGATATTCAGTCAAATGTACAAGTTTAATGAATTAAAAAAAAATAACTGTTGAGATCCCGCCAAAAACTCCAAAACTATTTTTGAGGAAAAGGCAAAGGTAACGAGACAATGCAGCCAAGTCAAAGCTTTGAATCTTTTATGAACGTTTCAAAATGCTAGCGAAATAGTTACCATCTTGCTAGAAATTTCTAAGGAATTTTTGTGTCTCATCCGAATTCTTGTTCCATGTTATTTTAATGCGCTGGGCATAATAACCAGACTATCTCTCGTTAATTATCCAATCCGATGCGATTTTCTTTCTATTTTAATTATGTACATGATATGTAAGCCTCCTTAGAAGTACTTTTCTAACGTAGAATCGGTCAAATATTTACCCGACCCAGTAAAAATATGATTTTTTGTTCAAAAAAAAATTAATTCATCGCTTGTCATATTTATCACTTTATGAGTCAATTTAATCAAATATTACTTTTAATTAGATACGTATATATTTTAAACACTGTTTATATATTTGAAACACACAGATAACATGTGGGCTGTTAAGGAAATATTTTACTAACATATAAAGAGGATACAAGGACCTATGTATATACTTGGGGTTGCTACTTGGTTGTTGGAAGGGTATCACCTATATTTATTCATATCGCGATATAACTAGACTGCGCTGATTCTTTTAAAACACAAACTAACTTTTTTTTACAATTTTTTAAGAAATATATCTTTAAAACTAACATGTGGTGTTATAAATGTCCCAATTAGCAAAAAGATTACAATAATTGTACACGAAATTTGTAAATAGGTTTTTACATAATTGACAATGATCGCTAATATGAAAAAAAAATATTAGTATGATACCACAAATCGTGGGCAGGAACCAGTAGCGTTCTCGCTTCATTAGGCAATCATCGTCGAGAATACTAAACATACCCGTATATGGTTGGTTGAATTAGAGTTTTTTTAACTTTTTGTTCCAGTAACGGCTAGATTATAAGAATTTTAAAGGAGGGTAAAAGCATTTTTCAATTGCTGACAACGCATACGTGATACCATAGGTACCGCAAGCGCACACAAGCAAAGTATTCCAATAAAATTGATTGGCCGTTTACCACATTTGAACAAAAAAATAATCATCAATTTAACAACAAGTCTAATCAATATGACGAATCAGCACAGTTCAGTGGTTATTTTTTCGGATACCATAAAAGATCGCCGTGGTTTTTATATTGACTCTGTGTTAGCGGAACTGTGTCCTGAGTATGAGCTGATAGTCTACGCGTAGTCAGCGGCGCAGTCGAAGAACGGGAAGCAAGCAACAGGCTCGGCGACCGAATGCTAGAGAACGTGAAGATTCTCGCAGGATTTCGACTTCGAGTCGCGCGCCCACACTCTGCCCAAGAGTCCACGGACCTAGAAATGTAGGAGGATAACTGGTGACACAAAGTGTTTTGTACTCCCTTGAACTAGCTAAAATACTGTCTTTGTGGAAATTCTACACTACTAAATTAAATTCTTTTCATTATTTAAAATAGTTTATTATTATAGTTTATTAATTCTTTATAGATTTTGTGAATACTTTCATAATAGTTTGTATTGTTGCTTTATGTCAAAGTTATTTTCTCATCCAGTTTACACAATCAAACGATAATGGCTCAATGATAGCGTGGTCAGATTTTGCTTCGAACAACGTAGTATCAAACTCTATAATTATTCTGAAACTTCAGTGATGGAAGACATTCAGATGATATCATAATATGTGGCTACGACAATTTCTAATGCCTGGTTGATTAGACATCACTATCTTCAAATTGAAAGCTTATTGTCAAGCACCTCTAAAGGTGTATACCAGCAACATCACTTGAGAACACATAGCTCTGGACTTAGCACCTTCTTAAGTCACGTGGTCATTTAACACTAGCTGAGATTTTGGTCATACGCTAAACCGCTAAAACATCAAAAACCTATCAGTGAGTTCTACTAGATATATTTAAGTCTAACTCATTTTGAACTTAGCTATCTTTAAAGAATAAATCTCACTTAACTCAAGCTGCGGTTTATACTAAAAGGACAGCTTTACCTTTTATATAAGGCACAAGTTCGGCCGTGCATGGAGTGCTGCTCGCATCTCTGGGATGGTTCCGCAAAATACCTACTCGATAACCTTGATACATTACAGAGACGGGCTATCCGCATTGTTAATGATACGGACACTACTCATGTATCGAGCCGCTTCAGCTGCGCATGGACATTACCTCGCTAAGGGTGTTCTACCGTCTCTATCATGGTGAGAGCTCTGAGGAGCTGTTTAATTTAATTCCGTTCTCTCCTTTCCACAACAAGACCACACGCGCTAGGCTTTGCAACCACAGTTATATGGTATCACTCATTCCAGCACGAACCAAAAAGTTCGATTCAGTTTACCTCTACCCTACCATAAAACTGTGCAACAGTCCCCCGGCCGCTGTATTCCCTCCTTCCTACAACATTGGGTTCTTCAAAACCAATGTGAAGAGATACTTCTGCAGGCTAGCATAGCAGCGGCGACCGGCGGTCGATAGCTGATTTTCGGTGGTTGTCGCTGTTTTTGGATTGTTCAGTGCTTACCATCCGACACAGAGCCGCTATTTTGCCGTGCTACTATAAAAAAAATTTAAAAAAATTCCTGAAGGCTATATAAGCTGGTGCATAACTTACCTTCACGCTAGCTGATAGTCGTGTCCTTTTCCTCGGTGTACTGGCTGCGGAGGCGGGGGCCGGCGCTGACGCTGGCTGCTCTGTTTCCAGCGGGGATCGTGCCCGGGTTCGATTCTTACGAGAGCTACTGCGTTTACTGTGTCACATAAAGTTCTGTATTTTTTTCATCCGAACTGATTAAATGCTGTTAATCGGAAGAGCTGACTGCTTCTCCGTACCTTTGAGGCGAGCACTCACAGTGTTCAGCCGAGAGAGACTGGTAGCTAACACAAGAGCACCAAAGAGGTACAAATCTCGGCGTGGACTACTACCCGAGATGTAAATTCCGTGGAATTTGCTCTAGTTATGGTGGTTAAGAAGAATTGAAGGCAGCGTTTATTCCATACAACCTCACTTGTTTCCGTTCTTGATCGTTATTATAACCTATAAACGCATCGTAGACTTTGACGTTTAGATCCCGGCTAATTAACAGCATTAAGGCATTAAGCAGGTTGTCATGTACGTCAGTGTCAGTACAAAATGAACAACCGTTAGAACTCTCAATCGCGTCATATATAACTTAACAATAAATATGTGTTGGTTTAATAAAGTTAATTATCATCTATTATTGAAGTGCTTTTGGCTCTACAATTTCATCATCATCATCATCGTCCGTGTGTGTCTCTGTTCATCACATCATCATCAGCGCAAATTCAGTGGCCGGCAATTTCTGATCAAGGTACTGCATATATCTTTACTGCGATTAGCCGGATCTAAACTTATCAAAGCATCATAAGGCCCATTTAGGGTATTCCCAGAGTAGCAGAAAGCCACCACTGCTATTTCGGCAGTGCGTATCCTACATATGTATATCAAAATTGTCACGCCTGTATGTTTTCATTGTTCCGTAAATTTATTATCATAGTAACTAGGGGCATACGAAAATGAGAAAAATGCCCAATTTTTATCATCGTTTTCAAACGTCTGACAAACATATTTGACGAATACAAACACGAAAGCAAACGTAGAGGCATAGCCGGTCTTTCTTATTTTATAATTGATTGAAAAATAGAAATCGACTCAATTTTGAAGGAGAAACAAAAATAAGTTGTATATTTTCCATAGGTATAGGTAATTAGCCCGAGCAGCAGTTGTCCTTTTCGCGCTTTATAACCTTTTCATTGGAGCGCAACGTGATAGCAATAGATTTCTGTGAAAAACACCTATTCTGCAAATTTGTTGCCGACTGCCTATCCTTTCAAGAGAAACTACGGATCGAAAGGTTCCTTACGGAATTTATATACCCACGTGTAGTGTGCAGGGGTGTGGGGTGAAGTGTAATGCCTGTTACGCTAGTGCATGAAAGTGTCACTGTATCACGCTAACGGTGGGTACAGTAGCCTCTCCAATTAAAGTTCGGAACACGTCCTGGGTCTGTGCCGGAGTAGATGCTGCAGGTAATGATGATGACGATAAAGTTTACTCACCGGACTCGTTCAGCGTGTTGCTGCTTCAATCTGATCTGAGTGAGGAGTCCAACGAGCAGTTCATCGACGTTGTGGTTGATCCCAACTGAAGTCTCAATAAATTTACATTCGTAGGAGGTTGCCAATATCTTACCCTCTGGAACAATATTGCAGATTCTGATTTGTCAGTACTGTTGTTTTATGTATGAAAGATTAGTTAAAATAAAACTAGGATAAAAACAAATTCTGGCGGAGTTATACCATGTTTTAATTTTTTTATAAATACACCATACAAAGATATTCTTTTTTTTGAGTATGTCCAAACGTCGAGGCGGCTCCTCATCGCGGCAGCAGAATGTCAGCAGAAAGCGAAAACATACCGGGTGAGAAAACATGTTTTGTGCTTGTAATTCTATACATACGCTCATTTATCATCATATCGTATCCTTTTACTTGTATTTCATTGACTACAGTTTTAAAATAATCATGCAATGATTTATTAGGGATGAAAAAATGAATAGGTCTAAATAGAGAATTTTACAAAAATAATCTTGAAAAAGGTGGACATCTCTTATTAGGAAATACGTGGAATTCGTAATTGAAGAAACAATACGAATACCTATAATGAAAATAATTGTGATAGTAAAGAAGCTAACGCCGGCTGAGACTAGTTTTATACAGAAAGAATAACCTTAGGAAAAACAAGTAGCCAGTACTTTGTGCCTACTTCAATATGGCGACGACATCGGAGATGTGTACTTAAATACTAGGTAAAGATTTTACTAATTTCAAAAGGAATTACTAGATTATTTATTTAAAGCTTTAGTTTTAGTGAATCAGCAAAGGCAAATTTGTACATAGCTTTATTTCTAATAATATATCCTATTGAAGGTTTTGTGTAAGTAGAATTTTTTATTTTTTTTATAAACACTTTTTTTAAGCCAAAAAGTCAATTTTAATTCCTCATGTAAACTAAACCTTAAGATAATATCTATTATAGTGATGTAAAAGAGAATTATGGCGCTTCAAAAATCCTAAAGAGCTTATTGCATATATCTCTCTATTTCCTACAATTGATTCACAGCTTCTCTCTGCTCCCAAATCTAAATTCAACATGGACGAAATCGCTGGCACAAGCTAGTTTAGAATAATAAGAGGTTTTCTATAGGCGTTGACTTTTCAAATGGAAACACTAAAGTTTAAATTACATGAAAAAAAGTTGTAAGTAGTTAATGACTAAAAATATGAAAATCTTTCATCTTTCTCATTTCCAGGTTCTAGATATGCCGGGATATTACTGTGAAGCCAATTTAAATTCCGCTGAAATGTTTTTGATTAAGTAGTTGCCAGTCATTCTTATGACGTTTTGCTGTTGTACGTTCATTGTTCAACAATTTTTTGGATCGTAGAAAACTTAGCCTGAGTTATATACATGTTATCATGGTCATCTTTTTTTGAAATTTGTTTAAGTTTGACAATTGAATAAAGGCTAACTGATTAATTTATCTCTAGGTTTTATCGATTGACCTGTATATCGTTTTATACTAAGTGGTGATGTAGCTAAAGTTCGGAATGTGAAATATGTATAGCATATGATGGTAAAGTTTCAAATTGTGTCTAATAATTTTTCATAACAAATTTTTGAAGTGAAATCTTCTTTAGCGGGGTTGAGCAATTTTTTGTAGGGGAAAAACTTATAGATTAGCGTTACCAATGCTATGACGTCATCTGTTAACATGCCACAGCATGTCAAGTATAAGACGGTGTTTAAGTGCTGGCGCTCAGTGATAAAATAATAAATTTTTTACTTACACAGCCCATCGTATATTTTGATTATGAAAAAATATAAATATAAATAGATTTAAAAACTAGATAATTTTATGTTATTAATTTGAATTAACAAATTATGAATTAAAACATTAAAAAACCCAATATTTCCAAGGTATCGAGTTTTCACTTCTGCCGGCAGTCCCCATGGCTGCCTAGTTTTTTTTTCATCCTTGTTATAAGATTAGAACCCCATGTTGAATGACACTATACTCGACCACTAATCCATCGTGGCTTCAAAAAAACTCCATAATGAAATATAATAAAAATAATAAAATTGGGTCGCGCGGAATACACGAAATGCTGCTAATTTACAACTAACAACACCACAAAACAAATAAAAACGAACATTAATTTGAAATGTTTATGGGCATTTAAATTACACTTAACAAAATTTTATAAACGTCCGTATGAAATTGTGGTGTAATAAACTTAAATTTATTATAGATTTAGGTGTTTTAAAAGAACAGCGTAAGAGGGAAAAATATTCATTTGCTGCTACTATTGCTATCATTAGTTTATTGGTAATATTAGACATTGCAGAAAATTGATCTTTGGAATCGTTGTTCATCAGTGTTTCAGGTTCATTATAAATATCTTTAAAAAATTATGTTCGAGTTAGTCACGACTGTAATCAAACGAATCGCGCTTGGCCCTAGTCTAAACGATTCGGGGTCGTGATTAACCCTGGCTGACCTGCGATTCGCAGTAGACCAAAATAAGGTCTTATAGATCGACACTTACCTCTCGAGTAACGCCGGTGTCCTGCTTCACCTTCTGTAGCCCGTGTGTAGTAACCAGTGTATAGTGTGAATGTGTGAACTGAGTAATAGCTAGGAAGGCTTAACAATCAACAAACAATCAATTTAACGTTTAACGCTAATCACAAACAACTTTCATCTATAACAACGTGTATGCTCGCGTCAAGTTATTACCAAACTGAACCCTGCGACAATTCTCGCGGGTACTACGATAGAATTCAAGTGCCCTTTTTTTCACTTATGATCAATAATTAACAATTACGTTTCCTCCAACATTCTTTCTATGCCCTAAAAATATGTATGTTCTACAGACATATTAACCTTTAAAACCTTACAACAAAGTTTCTGAAATCCTGAAGAATTTATAATATGCAACAGTATAAATTTGATATGTGACTACTCATGAAAATAGGACACGTTATGTGGTGACGAAAGAGATCACAGATCAGTGGGTTGGAAACCGTAAAAAGGGACATGAAGATGATGAGACTATACCTAGATAACTACATCAAGAGAGGCTCATTAAAATTAAGAGTTGCAACTCCGAAAAATAATAATGAGACACAAAAGAAGAATGAATATCAAATACGGTTTAGTTGATTAAAATAATCTATAACGAATTTAAGAAAGAACATTCTTTTAAAATTTGCTCTCAGTATAAATAAACGTACAAATCGTTTTTTCACACTTTAATTATCAAAGTAGCGCAATTTAAAGTAATGATTCTTTATAATTATCATTGCAAATTGGCAAACTTCAAGTGTGGGCTACACTTCTGTATTTCTATTTTGAAAGGTTTAATTATGAGAAAGGGCACCAAAATCGTAAAACAATAAAACAGACTTTACTACCAGATTTATAAATGCAAAATAATAAATAAATTCCATTACGCTCCGTAGTTGAAACAACTCCACAAAATTTCCTATAAAATAATTTCAAGTTTTTACGATCCCGAAACGAAATTTTGTGTAAACCGCCCACCGGTTACAATTATACCGTTAGAATTTTATGTATTAATTAATTCGCAAGACAATTATAAAGTGTCTTAATAGTCGTTAGCGTTTGTCCATCCTATAACAAAGTTCCAGTAAATTACCTTTAGACACTTTACGAATTATTGCGCACTAAATATTGTAGTGCCAGTCTGATGTAGGTATTTATTATCTTTTAAGTTTTCAATGGAATAGGGTTTTAATAAATATTGAGTAAGACGCCTACGTCCTATAAGTAAGTTTCACAAAATATAACAATAGACAGAAGATCAATCTATAACCAAATCGATTTACTTCTATAGCCTTAGGGTCGATGCCATTTACTTTAAATGTAAATTAAATGTAACATCATCTTAATTCAAATATGCAAGTAATGTTCCGTGATAAGTGTGGTGGAAAAAATTAACTCATAGCTAACTTCGCGCAGGACGGATTTAAAGATAATTTTTTAGGACTAATTTGGAGTTTCGTGTGCAAGCATATTAATCATATTTATAGCGAAATAAAAAAAACATGGGCAATAATATTTGCAACAGTATGTGTGGTAAGTATGACAATGATAACTAAACAATATATACTCGCACTTGTTGATTTAAAAAATGTCAAACATATATCAGATATTGGTTTGTAAGAACGAGAAAAAGTCTGTGTCGTAAATGTTGGCAATTATTATATATAAAAAGTTACAACAATTTAATAACTCACCATCAGTCGGAACAACTCTTGACCGGGCTAAATCAGCTTTGTTTCCAACTAGTATGACAGCTCTTCGTGTTGTATGTCCAGCCGCCCACAGCGCTTGGAGGCGCTTTTCTGCTTCAACGAAACTTGCTCTATCAGCTGTAGAATAGACAACGCAGTAACCGTGCGCGCATCCTTCAGACTGCAATAATAAAATACCATTTCGATTTCAATAACTAATCCTTACTAATACTATAAATGCGATAGTAACTCTATCTATCGCGCTTACACACCAAAACTAATGATCCGAAATAAATGAAAATTGGTACACAGATAGTCTAGAGCCTGAGAAAGGACATAGGCGAAAAAAGATTTGTAAGAGGTTGAAAAGAGTGATGAAAAGTAGAAGTTGAAGTATCGTCATTTTTAGAGCTAGAAGTTTGAAACTTATTTTTTACTTTGATCATTCGATATAAATAAATATGATATTAACAGTTTGTAATAGTTTTACCATCAAGGGTGTAAAATAGCAATAGGGAATAGGGGATGAAAGTTTGTATGGAATATGTTAGGTTTATGTGACTATTTTATAAGTTTGCGACAAGATACAAATTATTAGAGTTATTCTGATGTAACATTTACGGATGGGGAAGGGGGAGAGGGTGGAGGCGGAGCGCGGCGTGATGAGGCGCACGCGACACGTTCCGCAATCAGCCAGTATAGATCCGACAGTTTGTGCGGTGGGTAGAGAATAACCCCGATTGGGTCGCGACTACCATACACACGGTGAAATGCCGCTATTGTGAAATATTTCGACGCGTCACGTTCCATAATCAACCAATATAGATTCGACAATTTGTGTAGTGGTAAGAGAATAATCCCGATTGGGTCGCGACTACCATACACACGGTGAAATGCCGCTATTGTTACACGTTTCATAACATAACATAAGCTCACGCCTGTTATTCCCGAAGGGTTAGGCAGAAGTAAAGTAGAAAGTAGAGGTTTAGTAAGATAAAAATAGCGAATTACAACACCCACATTTCGCCGAGCTTAGTTCCGTCCCAGATTCATCTTAATTTAACATTAAACGAAGTGCAGTCATTTGGCCGAGCTCGAATAAAAATAGCTAATGTTTCCGCAAGTCGTCGAATCTGATGAATTGGACTTTGCTCAGTTTAAGCTAAGCAAATGCTAAGCTTGTGACTATAAATTTGTTTTCTGGCGTTAAGTCTGAGATAAGCCTGAGTACGCTCTATAGATTTCACCCTAAGTGTGCTTACCCGGACGGGCAGACACGTGACGTCACACGCTTGCGAATACTGGTGGCAAAAGGTGGGAAAACAAAAAACGTAGTTTATAAAAATGTACTTAAATAAACTCATATTAATACTTTATACCTTATATACTTAAATAATAAAGTATTCATACGTACATATGTATCTTATTTGTAAAATAATTAGCTTAAATAATTTAAAATGCTACTCAAAGACAGTATTTCACGCGGACGAATTCGCGGGCACAGCTAGTACCAAATTAATAAATAAATAGGCAATACAAATGCAACGACAAAACGGGTATAGAACTACACCCGGAAATATTAATAAAATATAAGTACAAAACGCGAAAGTTTAAAAAGTGTTATTCCTAAGAACATACAAAGTAAATATACCCAGCATCAAACTTGGAAGGCTCTGATGTTCAATAGATATTAAAGAATAATGGTAAGAGTATATTAAAGGCATACATATTCTCTGAATAAATACATTTACAACATAGAGATTGGAAAGATATTGCAGACTTAACTAAAGATGAAACGCCAAAGCATTTCTTGTGTAGTGTTTATACCCGGACATCTTACTAATACTAAAATTGTAAATTTCACGTGTCTGTACAGTTCGGATTTCAAAAGAAATATTACAGGAGACTAAAAATACATCCATACTTCAATACATTTTTCATCATTTTTAGAAATGTCTGTCTATTTGTCTAAGTACTAACTAGATTAAAAAAATTAATAAGATAGAATTGAATTTGTGGACTATCGTAATGTTATGGTCCCATTCTAAGATAATTTTTGTTCAATTGGGCACATTAATATTCGAACTAAAATTTGTAAATCGAATTAAAATGGTTTCATTACGAATATATCTGATTTCCAAACTTAAAATAAATAATTAAAGTGGACTCACAATGACATGATCTGGTGGAGAATCCAGGAACGTGATCTCAGATTCTTCGCCTGCTAGCAATACACAAACTGATCGTTCACCAGATTCATCATCTGAAAGCAATTCTGTTAATTTTACTTTCTCCGTAAAAAAAGCTATTTGTGTGACATTAAACAGTAGCAACTGCATAATGGATTTAAGACTTATATAAAAGTTGCCAATGATTCAGAAATGCTTAAAGACATCATAACAATATTGTTTAGTTTGCTTTCATCCTCAATAAAAACATATTTACTTAAATATAGTTTCTTCCAATTATTAACATTTAAATTTTCATTCAGTGTATGGAATAAAAATGAAGGTGGACGCTTCCACCGTCTTGAGAGATGTTTAAAATTGTTTATAAATATGTAATGAGTTTTGCTACCAATAGAACGACTAGTACTCTCCTTTACCAATTCACTATCATGATGCAAATTATGACCACACGTTGGCAGGATTCAACAGAAATTGCTGACTACAGGATTGGTTAAGATACACAGCCGTTTAATGTTTTTATTTCTGGCACAGTCACAGTCGTCACAAATATGACTTATGTCGTTGTAGTAATTTACTTGAGAGTAAAATTTGTTATTAAGTATTAATAGAAACGTACCTATACTGGTGTCGTAAGCGTGTAGATATTCCGAAGTCATGAACTGGCCCACGAGACTGGACTTGCCTACGCCTGAAGCTCCCAGCACCAACACTCGATATGTACTCAAGCCAGTAGAGGAATCTCTAAATTTAACAGTTTAAATAGCAACTAATGCGGTGTATTCGACTTAGGCCTTAGAAACATCGTGAGGAAACCACAGCACGGTGGTAGGGCATTTTCTAACAATACCCACCTGGGTAGCTAACATCCACAAGTCTAAAGACCTGTCGCCAAATACCAATAGGTGTGTTCCGGCAGGATCACTTAAGAACCAGTATCTAGGCTTAGTATGTTTACGATTCTGGACCACATCATCACTTAACATTAGGTGAGATTGTGGTCAAAGCACTGAGCCTAAACCGTGTAATAAAAAACAATTATCCTGGATTATGAATACCAAGTAGGTACATTTTTTACCACCAGCCTTAAAATTTGCAAACTACGATCTCTCCGAGCTTTTTAGTTACAATGGAATATAATATCTAAATATGATAAAGGATAAAAGTGTTTAAGATATTGTTTCCTGTGTTTATTTTCCTTATTATTCCTGAGTTTTGAAAACAATAAAAATAATTTGTGGAAACAGTTTTCTTTTTCTTCAAATTTTCAGCTATTGTTATGGTTGGACGTAGTCAAGATAGTTGAATAAAGCAGATATGTACAATAACGCAGAAAATTGATAATTACCTTGAAGAAGCCAGCGAACAAGGCGCAGAAGCCCTGTTGGCTGCTTCAGTACTGGATGCGCTTGAGGCAACTGAGGTGTTGGAGCGAGATCGACGAGACCGCAATGAGTCACCTCGATTCACCACTCCTTTACCTACATGATACATAATATATACCTATAAGATAGCTTGAATTATACTAGTTCAGTTGAAAAGATTTTAAAACAATTGCCGATCGTAAAGGCTGTCAGTTTCATCAAATACATGAAAATTGAGATTCGAGACTAGAGTCAATTTAAATTCAAATATACTTTGTTCAATTTAGGCCCGGATAAGATGATTATGAAGATCAAAATACTTCCAACGGTTAGGAAAACAACCCAGTCATCGGGAAGAACACCCAAGACACTCAAACTGTTTGTTTTAACTATAAAAGAATAAAAGTTTATTAAAGATCTAGTCGAGATACGTTCGCCTAGGACGACCCTTACCAACTTGTCCAGTCACATTCGCCTTGTGTTTCGTCAATATTCTTTCATCCATCCTTTTCAAATGTTCAAACCAATTAAGCATCCCTTACACTGCATCCTGTACCCCACCATAACGTTACTTTACTTATTAAAGCAATAGTTTATCGAGTTTCTTGCCGAACCGGTGGTAGTGTTTTGACATTCATAAGCGCCTTCTTGGGCTTAAATTTAATAAAGACCTATTTGATTTTGATTTTTGAATTTGAGTTACTTATTCATTTTATATTTTTCTTTTTTCCAACATCTACTTAATCATGGGGGAGGGATAACAGATTTGTTACTATTCCTGACAAGGGGGAGGGTCAAACATGTCGATAATTTTGCTTACTTTAACGGTCTCTGACAGATAGTTTTATATCGTTGCTTTTGTATACAATTTTGTCAATAGTATTTTCAAATTTGCATTGTAATCTCTATACTGAGAAATAGTGAAATTTTGCAGGCGAAGTCAAGAGGGATGCTTTGAAGGGTCCTCCGAGAGTATGTCTTGACAATAATTTGCATGTAGCCTCGTTGACACTTGACATCTTCCCGCTTCACATCCCGACATCAGCGCTTGTTTGAATTGTGGCTTGAAGTGTCTCTCCGGGGATTATTCGTTCACTACGTGAGGGTTTTTATGAGAAGTTAGTTCCTCCTCATTGCTGTGATCGTTCGATATTATTTATGTTTTAATAATGAGAATGAAATATTTATATGAAATACTGCGTATTGTTGTTCGAAAAATTTTGTACGAAGAATTCGTTTGCAGAAACATTTATTATGATATACAATTTGTCCATGCCTGTTATACTTTTTGAGTTAAAAGTATTGATCATAACACCAATTACCGGAGATATCAATTTATAATTATACCGCAGTGCCTAAACGTCTTAAATTTTCCCGCTAAAGCGACATTGCTTTATTTTTTCCATCTTATATTTTGGGACATTGTTCCCAAAATCTACTAGTCAAATAAAAAATACTTTATTCAAATTAGGGCTTTATGACCGTCAAAAAAGTAACAACAATTCGGAAAACATCTCAGTAGTCCAGAATACCCGGTAAGAAAATCGACTTTTTTTTGTTTAATATATGTATGTATGAGTAAGTATATACGAGTATATTTTACAGAGCTACACAAATCGTAGTTACAACTTGTTTTTAGTAACCTTTTAAAACACAAAACTTGCTTGTGCCTGAATGTACTGCCAGGTAAACAGGTAATCTGCATTGAGACCTCATTATCGAAATCGAACTATTATGTTCTATTTTACAAAAAACGTTATATACTTACCGGTAATGCTGAAATGCCTCAAACGGTAATATTCTTCTTCGACGCCTGTATTCGGCATCGATGCGACCCTGGCCCTTTGCTGTGGAAGGCCCAAGAGTTGCCGTTCTCCTGTTCGGCTGCGCTGTGCTTTGACCGACTGCGAACGCGAGTGATGGGGACTCCCATACCTGGATATATTCACACTTTTCAGTAATGACGGTTGTAAATACATTATCAATTCAGAACAAAGATTTACAAGTTTTCGTTGGAATGCGCGCCGCGAACCCACAAATTGTCATAAGTAGAAAAGAAAATAAATAAGAATAATTGATTTTCTACATTATTATTGAAAATACATTATTGAAATTGTTAAAATACGCAGAAACTTTTGTATTGTGTACGCACAAGTGACCATTTGATAGTTGGGTCCATCTTACATAAAAAGTAAGAATAAATGTAATATCATTCTATCGACATGAAAATAATTAATAAACACACCACTAATTAAGAAGACAGTTAAAACTGTTAGTTGAATTCAAATGTTTCAGTAGAAAGCTGTCATTTTATGAGAATAATAGCTTCAATTGTTTTTATAATATAAATGACCACTTCTAAAGAATACTTTCACGATGAAGGGCCAAAATACAAGTCACTGAAGATGCTCGCTATTAATATTTTTAATGTAATTATAATTACTGTAATCCAAAATAAAAACATTGCTAATTCGGTATTAAAAAGGTTCGGCAACAACAATAGAGATGAGGTCTTAATAAACAAACGGACAATAAAATATTTACTTCATTCCGGAGGGATTATTAACGTAATAAATGTATTTGGATAGCGAAGCTCCTTTTTCGAGTTATAATATTATAATCCGACACAATTAGAGAGGCTTAGCGGCTGAAGAGACGGGCTCTGAACGTCGTTACACCGCGATTTGCACGTGCTGGGGGTAACCATGGTTTTCGTAAACATATTTTTTAAACTGAATCATTTTAATAAAGTTTTATATTTTGTTCTTGTATTTTATAAATTGTTTAAAAGATTCTTTTGAAGAACGAATTCCTTAGTTTCCTTAAAATTTATTGCAAGAACGTAGAGACTTCATCTATAATTTAAAAAATAACGTTTAACATCGGTTCTGTGGTTGTCAAGTTAAAAACGTGCAGACAGACAGAGAAACTTGACATTGTAATCATAAGAACTTATAAATAAGTTTTACAGTTTAGACTTTGGTAGGAAATTCGACTATTGTTTCCCAATAGATTACAATAATTTCACCTTAAGAAAGCTATATACTATCACCCAGTGACAAATACTATATTTGATTTTCTTTTTTAAATTAGGTGTGTACCCTGTAGATGCGCCCGCGTTTCATATGTTTTTCACAGATTAATATAATTTTTAATTTTTTTATACAGAACCCTCAAATAAAGAAAAGATACTTCTCACAAATTCAAAAGTTTTAATTTCTTTACGCGGAGTTATTTTCTAAAAACACAAGTACCCCCCCAAGTCACGTGGAGTAACTTAAGCTATCTACGAAAAAAATGTCCGTCAAAATTGGTCCTGACGTTCCGGAGATTTCACAGAACAAACAAACAGACAGAGAGATAAAAATTTAACAAAATTGTATTTTTAGTGTAGGTATCGTATATATTCATATCCAGGGTTGGCAAGATTAAAACAAGTTATTTTAAAACACATGTTTAAATCAGTGTTTAAAACAGTTTGAATTAAAACTGTGTTTTTATCACGTATTTAAAAACAGTTAATCTTTTAAAACAAGTTTTAAACAATGTATAAAACATTAAGAAAAAAAACAAGCTTTAAAATTACTTTTGATTGCAAATGAATGGATAAACTAATTAATATTTGGGACTCTAAATAGCTCGACATAAAACCAGTTGAGTCTATGCTATTTATTTTATTGTACTTATGTAATTCTTTTGGCAATCAATCAAAGTACTAGTGATAACAATAAAAAATAAAAAAAATAACATTCAGAATAAATGTAAAGCGTTTAGTACGGTTTGTAAATATTTAATTTACTATGGCGAATTTGAAAATGGCTAGTCTAGAAATGAATTAATATAGGTATTTGATTTGAGTTTAATGACCTAAACTAAAAAGAAAAACAAAACATAAAAAAACACTTGTTTAAAACAATTTCAACTGTTTGCTTTATAAAATTAAAAACCCTGTTCATATCTATTTAGTGAAAAAAAATATTTTGACATTACAAACAGACACTTTAATTTTATTTATTAGTATAGATTAGACATTTCTATATACACATTCGAAGCCGGGGCAGGTCGCTAGTACTAAATAACTTTGATGAGTTATTCATTTATATCAAGCGAAATTATGAATAAAATGTTAAAATATATTTCCCGGTTACACACATAATGGTCGCTATGTGAACGAATACCCTTTAATTTTTTCCCATTGAGTTCATTTTGTAATGTCAACACGTGTCGACAGAGTCACGATGTTATTATTGTCAAATATTTCATGATTACTCAAATGGCTTTCCCTGAATGCATTAAATTTTTACGTATTTTTGAGAGTAATCGCCGTTCGCGGTTTAATTGATATGAAAAAAGCGTCTAATATTCTATTAAAAACGATTTTGAGGCGATGATGGCGGAGTTGGTAGTGCTGCCGGATTCCGCATTAGTAGACGCGGGTTAGAGCCCACCTACTCAACTCTACAATGAGCCCGAGCTTTTGGTGGAGGAAAACATCGTGAGGGAACCGTAGCGTGGTGGTAGCGCAGTTTCTAATATTGCCCACATGGGTAGCTACCACTCTCAAGTTTGAAAACCTGTCGCCAAATAACGATAGGCGTATTTCGGTAGCATCGCTTGACAACCAATACCTCTAGGCTTAGAGTGTTTGCCATCCTGAACCACATCGTTACTTAACATCAGGTGAGATTGTGGTCAAAGCGTTGTACCTGCACAGTGTAAAAATACGCAATGTATTTATCTGAATGTAGATAAATAATTCAAATACCTTGTATATAATAGATAATAGGGAAAGTAAACAAAGAAATGAATAATAAAATATACATCACAAATATCACACATTGATCCTTATAAATGGAACCCTCCGCGGTCAATGGGGGTATGGATACACCAGACCCAGCTATTTAACTCAATGGATCATTTGATAAGTAAAACTAATACCGTCCATAAGTTATATCGGGATCGGATAATCTATTTTATGGGGAAAGGGATAAATGATAAGATAGGTCTCGTTTTAACTTAAGGTTTTGTTGCCGAATAATTCTGCCATGTGTGTTATAAATTCTTAGATTAAAGGGAAATGGAAGCGTTGGTTATTATATGTTAATTTTATCTTTTTTTATTATTTTTTCATTGAATTATATAATTT
The DNA here is from genome assembly GCA_014132275.2 of Samia ricini. Lineage (NCBI taxonomy): Eukaryota > Metazoa > Arthropoda > Insecta > Lepidoptera > Saturniidae > Samia > Samia ricini. Next base: position 18,880,323 of record AP028158.1, read on the forward strand.
ATATCCTTTAACTTTCATTACTATAAAATTTTTTGAAGTAAAACTTTTTTATGTGCGATGAAAGATAAATTTCAAGGTCGCTTCTCAAACGATGAACGCCAGATATTTTAACGCAAATATTAAAGGACGGATAGAAAGAAGTACGTAGTTCTCACTACTAATGACCACGTTATACTATTTTTGACTCTAGAATTATTATCTTCTACTCTTTGTGCTACATTTGTTTTAAAAGAAGCGTGCGTATGACTGTATTACTTTTAAGAAGCAGATACATATTTTTTCTACCTAATAGGTGAAAACCCGCCTTTGCTTGTATGAAATGTGACTCATTATACATAATAATTTACAACATGTAGGTAGATAGGAACTGTAACTTCACTGATACGTGTGAATCAGCCTTAACGAACTCAAGCCAATATGGCGGCTGTCATTTGCACCATTAGAATTTAACAAAATACTCGATAATCCAAATTATGCGGATATATGTTGTCGACTCGAAATCATTATTTTTTATGTTTTATTATTCAGGTAAGGTTTCAATCGAGTCTACCGTACCCCTTGATTGAATTATTAATATAGATGTCCATCGGCACAGACTCTGACCACATCATCACAGAACTATCATCGTTTGTTCAGAATAAACAGTTAAGTAAATTGATTATTTCGTTCTTCAGTTATAAGTCAACGTTTCTTTCGGTAACCTGTAATGAAAGATAAAGTCGAAACTAGATGTAATATTTTAGCAGTGTTTTTAATTTTAAAGTTTATCTTTTACCTAACTTTTAAATTTGGGTCAAGTTACATCGAATTCGGGACACTCTTAAAAACCGTAATAAACAGAAGTTGGAAACAATCGAAAGTTTTACAATTATAACTATGTAGATTAAGATCGGGTCATTCATTATAAGCACGGAAAAACACCGTAACATTGAATTACAAACGATATAATAACAGAGAAGCGATAAAAATAACACGTATCATTGTGGAAAAGCCTGTGATTAGTTGTAGGACTATTAAGTTGTCACGTGGAAGTAGATTTGAAGTACTGTTAGGGTTCACACTTTTGTAATATATCTAGACGACATTGTTACGTATGGTAAACACTTCGATATCCATCCATCTGTAGGGGCGTAAGCGCCATGCATCGTCTCGCCTATATAACGTATAACCAGTGAGATTCGAGTCAGTAAGCGCTGTGCCCTATCAGTAAACAGTAATAAATATTTAATTGGGAAACCGGAGTATTTATTTAATCACCATAACACAGGGCCAGCCTTACTCAACATTGGTGACCCCGTACGCTGGTAACTTGGTGATTTTAAAGTGAAATAATTTAATAATTAATAAATTATTTAAAACTGCTGTACTGGCAGTCAGCGAGGTGAAGGAACTGGACAACTTAGCTGCTATTGCCGATAAGATCTTAGAAACAACACGACCGATCGAAATATCTGAGGTCGGGCCGATAAAACCCAGTTCGTCGCGAAATATGGACCTGGCGGACGAATTAAAGAAGTTACGTTTAGAGGTCGTCCAGCTGAAACGTCAATCCGCATGGCGTGATAACCGACGTGGTAGGAGCCGAACTCGTTCGACTACAGAGCAGTACCGACGGCAACCCTACAGATCTTCATCACGACGTTCATCCAAAGATGGGAATTGGCTATGTTTCTACCACTATCGATATTAAAATAAGGCTGTTAAGTGCATACAGCCATGTGCATGGAATCCGGAGGAGAAGCAGATGACGGAAAACTAGTCGCGGCACAGCAGACGGCGGATACCTGTGCCATACTCCCGAGTTCCCGCCTCTCCGTGACAGACAGTGTTAGTGGTTATAAATATCTTATCGACACTGGTGCAAACATTTCAGTTATTCCGGTGAGTAATAAATTGCGTAATATTCAAAAGTGTTCTGAATATAAACTGTACGCAGCCAATGGTACAGTCATAAAAACATACGGTACAAAGACATTAAAATTAAATTTAAAATTACGTAGACCATACACATGGAATTTTGTGATAGCGGATGTAAAACAACCGATTTTAGGCGCAGATTTTTTAAGTTTCCATGGTCTTTTAGTTGACTTAAGCGCACATAGATTAATTGATCGCGAAATAAAATTAAATGTTATAGGCTCAATTGTAAACGTAATACAACCGTCCATAAAAACGGTTGATGATAATCATGTATTTGCAGATTTATTACATAAGTACCCTAATGTTACTAAACCAATTAATTACAGGGAGACCTCTTGTCACTCTGTGTATCATCATATAGAGACAACTGGACCCCCTGTTCACGCTAAGGCAAGAACTTTACCTCCCGATAGATACAGTAAAGTCAAAGAGGAATTTCGCGTCATGCAAGAAATGGGTATATGCAGGCCCTCAAAAAGCCCATGGGCTAGTCCTTTACATGTAGTTCCAAAAAAAAAACGGTGATTTGCGACCATGCGGTGATTACCGTAAATTAAATTCTATCACTAAGCCCGATAGATATCCTATTCCGAGGTTACAAGACTTTACTTATTTATTGGCCGGCAAACATGTTTTTTCTAGAATTGATGTAATTAGAGCTTATCATTGTATTCCAACTAACCCACAAGACATTGAAAAAACGGCAATAATTACGCCATTCGGGTTATATGAATTTCCGCGTATGACATTTGGATTGCGAAATGCAGCACAGACGTTCCAACGATTTATGGATCATACTGTACTTAAAGATTTAAATAACGTATTTTGTTACATTGATGACGTAATTATTTCTAGTGAATCGATTTCGAAGCATAAAACGGATCTAGAACAAGTATTTAAGCGTTTTGATCAATACGGTATTTCAATTAATATTTCAAAATGTTCTTTTGGGTTAAACAAAATCGAATTTTTAGGTTATGAAGTGTCTGACTCTGGTATACGACCTATTAAAGATAAGGTAGAACTATTTTAAACTTTCCGAAACCTAAAACTATAGAAGAATTACGCAGATTTTTAGGTATGGTTAACTTCTATAGATCCCATATTCCAAAAGCTGTAGACTCACAATCAATTTTAAATAATTATTTGCATGGTTCTAAAAAGAAAGATAAAACTGTTATTCAGTGGACGCAGGAAGCTGACGAAGCATTCAAGCAATGTAAGTTGAGCCTGCGGAATGCAGTTACGTTGTCGCACCCGTCACCGGACGCGCCGTTAGCGCTGAAAGCTGACGCATCAAATAATGCAGTAGGTGTAGTATTGCAACAGCGTAGTAACAACAAATGGTTACCTTTAGGATATTTTTCTAAGGCCATGTCCCAGACAGAGCGAAAATATTCAGCGTACGATCGCGAACTATTAGCGATATATTTAGCAATTAAATATTTTCAGAATATGATTGAAGGCCGACAATTAATAATCTATAGTGATCATAAACCACTAATGTATTTTTTACTAAAAATTGTAATGGTAAAGAATCACCTAGACGTATACGTCAACTTGCATTTATAAGTGAATTTACTACGGACATACGATACATAAGCGGTAGCGAAAACATGGTAGCCGACGCTTTATCGCGCGTTGAAACCGTATACTGTCCGACAGCGATTGACTACCAGGAATTAGCGCTGGCGCAGGCAAAGGATGATTATTTATTAAATATACCTACTAATAGCAATATAATGATAAAAAAATTAGTTGTACCACAGTTTGGTGGGATTTCTATTTTTTGTGATATTTCCTCTGGTAAGGTTAGACCATATTTGCCTGAGCAGTTTCGCCGAATTGCATTCGATTCTGTTCATAACTTAAGCCATCCCGGTATTCGCGCTAGTAAGAAATTAATGCAAGATAGATACATTTGGCCTAATATGAATCGTGACGTAAGTCAATGGGCCAAGACATGTATACAATGTCAGCGAACAAAGACCAATCGTCATACTAATGCCGAAATAGGTATTTTTAAAGAATGTGAACGATTTGAACATATTCACGTAGATTTAGTAGGACCACTACCGACTACTGAAGATAATTTTAGGTACTGTTTAACGATTATTGATAGACGTACGCGCTGGCCGGAAGCGTTTCCAATCAAAGATATGACCGCGGAAACTGTCGCTAAAACATTATATACAGGATGGATTGTTCGTTTTGGTTGTCCTGTTCGCCTCACAACTGATCAAGGCAGACAATTTGAAAGTTCGTTGTTTTTAGCACTTTTAAAAATAATGGGAATTCAGAGAATTAGGACGTCACCTTACCACCCGCAGAGCAGAGCAACGGCGCGGTGGAACGGTGGCATAGATCATTAAAAGTTTCGCTTGCTGCTCGATTAAACGTTTTGTCAACATCTTGGGTTGACGAGTTACCTACCGTCATGCTAGGCTTAAGGTCAGCTATACGGTTGGATACAGGTTCGAGTGCAGCCGAAATGGTATACGGATGTACTTTACGTTTACCAAGCGATTTTTTATGTTAAAAATTTAGATAATAATGTAACTGATTATCAATGTATTAATAAGATAAGACAAACGATTGATAACTTGAGACCAATACCATTATCGCATACAAGTTCCAAAAATTTGTTTATTCATCCAGATTTAGAAAATTCCGAGTATGTTTTCATAAGAAACGATGCAGTCAAAAAACCTTTACAACCTACTTACGAAGGTCCTTATCGCGTTATTAAGCGAAATGCAAAAGTATTTACGTTGCAATTACCTAATAGACGATTAAACATTGCAATAGATCAAGTAAAACCAGCATATTTAATTTCAGACCAAATTTTAAATAATAATTATGATGCTACAAACAATAAAAAGGAAATTGCTGACGATTTAATGCTCGCACCATACGTTAGTCGATCGGGTCGAGTCATCAAAAAACCCTTACGTTTTAATATATAGTTACTTACCTAATATTTTAATTCCAAGGTAATATTTCATTTATTGCAAAAAGTTTTTTGGCATTTTATGTATTAGCAGCATCGTAATTCAGAAGTATTTTTTGTGTTGACTTATAAATATAATTATGGGCAATTACAATAATAAAGAGTCTAACGAGCATGTTGTGATAGCTCAAGTTCATGCGAACACAGCAGCCGTGGATGCGAAGGTGAACAAATTTGGCCTAGTCGCTGTTCTGGTACTTAGTTTATTGTGCCTCATAATATTATACATTGGAATAAATCGCTGTAAAGAGAATATTAAGAAATGGATAATGAAACAAATTACTCGCGTTACAATTCGGAATGTGCAATCGGAACCTATAAGTGCAACGGTTACGAAACCGCCACAAGTTATCATCGCTTGACATTCTTTTCTTTATTTGTGATTTTAATGCTTGTATTTGAATTTTTTTATTCATATAATTTTTTGTAAGATATTATGTTTAGATATTTTATTCGTAATATTTTGATTTTTTTGTTAATGATATTAATGTTTTTTTCTCTCGTCATAATCAGCATTATCGTTAGCTGAGCTGATTTTATTGTGAAATTACTAATTTCATTTTTAATTATTTTCATACTTTGACATGTTTTTACGTTTATTGGATTATTATTAATTTTTTTTGTGTATTTTTAATGTATAATTTTTACACTTTATTAACATTTTTGTAGTTACATTACTTTTATGTGATATTGTTTTTGTATTTATATTTTTACAACTCATGTGTAATTTGTTTGTATTTCTTAGGATACATCTTGCTGATTCGAAATCTTCCATTTTTTAAATATATTTCTACGATTTTACTAGTTTTGAAATGAATTTACATTTGTAATTAAATTGCATTCATTTTTTTTATAAGAAGGGGGATGATGTAGGGGCGTAAGCGCCATGCATCGTCTCGCCTATATAACGTATAACCAGTGAGATTCGAGTCAGTAAGCGCTGTGCCCTATCAGTAAACAGTAATAAATATTTAATTGGGAAACCGGAGTATTTATTTAATCACCCATAACACAGGGCCAGCCTTACCCAACACATCCATTCAAGCGAAAGACGTCCCCTGCTGAACATAGGTCTCCCCCAAAGATCTCCACGACGACCGGTTATGCGCCACCCGTATCCAGCGGATTCCTACGACATTCACCAGGTTGTCGGTCCACTTTGTGGAGGGCCTACCCACGTTGCGTCTTCCAGTGCGTAGTAGCCATTCGATTACCCGTTGACCCCATCGGGCATCGGTTCTGTGAGCAATGTGCCCAGCCCACTGCCACTTAAGTTTAGCAATTCTTCGGCCAATGTCGGTTACTTTGGTTCTTCTTGGATATACATAAAAATAGTTGTAGAATATTATTAGTGAAGTTGGGGAGTGGTAGGCCTTTCTTGCCCTACTGGGTCACAACCACCATATACACGGTGGAAACTTAGATATAGTAACAAGTTTCGCCACTTCATGTTCTGGATCCAGCAGTTAGCGGTATGCTAGGACAATTGCTCTTGATTAGATTGCGAGGACCGAACATTATCAACAGTTTTTATCATCCCACTACAGGGTATAAACCTTTTCTCTTTTAAGCCATTCGTCCCTGTTTTCCACCAGTTTTATCTTGGCGACAAGGTTTGGTGGTGTCATCGGACCATCTTGACAAAGTTCTTCCTACTCACCGTCTACTTTCTTTTGGGCACCATTCCGTCAAGGATGTACTCCACCACCATCTGCCCAGCCAAGTACCAAGTGCAACGCGATTTGATTTGAATAATATGAGGATTCGCATATAATTTACTTTTGTTTTCCTTCGGATGTCTGTGTTACGTACTCTATCTCTCAAGGTAACATAATGACTGTCTGCGAGCCTCGCTTGGTGCACAAGTTCCTGGGAGAATGTTGAAGTTTTGGCACCATATGTCATTCTGTGTAAAATAGATTGTTTTCCAGATTCATATACAGATCCACCAACAAACATTAGCCGTTATAGATGTAGCTCGTGATAATAGTTGGCGATGGCCGATATTCCGGTGTTCGACTTTCTTTTTGTATTGTTCTATGGTTACCATCAGCTACAATGCCAACATTCTTTCATGCTTATATATTTATAAACTTTAAATTTGAATAGTATTTTGGAAAAAAAATTGCGCAAATAACAAATATTTTGGGTATAAAAGTAAATTTTTAAACATTGTATTTAGAATGAAAATAATAACTTGCAGAAAAAAAACAATCGAAGGAATTATATATTGTAATGATCGTAACAGGTGAACAACAAAATTACTTCAAAAATTAATGAAAGATTAATGAGGCCGTGCGCGCCTAACGATTATAAAACGCACAGTATAATGAAAAAATATTTCTTTCAAACGATAATATTAATTAACCTAACTTCCCGAAACTGGGACAAAGTCGTTTATAAAAGCGTTAATAGAAATTTAAGTTTTGTTTTTATTATCCATTTCCGTTCGTGATATGTTTTAAGTCTATAAAGATTTAGAGAAATTTACTACCTAACTTCTTAATGTTATGATCACAGTAATAGCCCCTGCCAAAATCATACATGCGTATACATAAAAATCTATCTAAGTATGTTTTTCCTGTATGCGTTCTTTAATTGTAGATATGTTTGTGACGAAACTTTACCGAATTAATCTGTTTACGTTCGAGAACCACCTAACTAAAAAACATTTTCGTAACTTTTCGACGTATGCCGAGCACAGCGAGTATGTTATAAATAAAAACCATGTTTTTTTAAATTATTTTCACCATATTAACTTAATTGGTCAAAGCTGCTGTAATAAGAGATAACGGGCATTATCATTGAAGACACAAACGTTAAAAATGATACATCATCATAAATGAATACCCTACAGTTTTGGCTCAGAAAATTTACTTCGATATAGTGCGCCAAATAAATTCATCTTAATCAATCCGGCAGACTATTTTTACCTTTGATATAATTAGGAAGGGAGCCAGTCAGTAAAGGTATGGTGAAAGGAGAATTCAAATTAAATGGAGATGTGTTAGGTGTTAATTGATTTCCTATCAGAAGACTGGCTGCAAAAAAAGGCAAACAAGCAGAAAATGAATCAGAATATGATATTCTCAACTGCGTCTTAATTGAGTTTCTCAGATAAGGCAAGTTATTTTGCTATGATTAAGATTGTTCAATTTTAGGTTAATGTTAAATTGTTTTTGAAGTAAAACGTTCTCCAGCGGCGTTGAGCGATTCTCGGTAGAGGAAAATCATATATGTATAACGCAAAATAACCCAGAAATAAATAATAAAATATATATTAACGCAGCCTATAGTATAATTTGTTTATGACTATACTATGTTATATAAAAAAAAACATAATTATTTATCAGAGCGGCAAAAGATGTAAATACCAGACATATGTTTATACGTTAAGTGTTAGATTATGATAATAATTAAAAAATTAACAAATTATTTATAGATTAATAACGGGTTTTCCAAAGTTACGAGTTCTAGTTCTAGTTTATTTTTATTATTACATGTCTTTTATTTACATACTAGTTGTAGCCGCGACTTCGCTCGCGTGGAATTCAGATAATTATATTCTAATAAATAGCGTATATTCTCTCGTTCCGTCCCGTCCAGGCCCCTACCCGCAGAAAAGGTCACCCTGTCCTAACCAGGCCACCCCTTAGAGTGCCTTCCCAGTGCTATGGAAGATCTAGACCCCGAACCCCCTTGGTTTTGCAATATGGCAGAGTCCAGACCCAACCGAAGCTGTGCACCCAGCCACTCTTGCCCTAATAGTCCTCAATAGCGGCATGCTACCCATATGGTGATGAGTGCCACCTCCCGCCTCACCCCTACAATCAACGGAATTATAACCGTGCTACCCCCACCTAAAACATTGTCCTCCCCGTTCTACCCCCGAAGGACAGACTGGCCGAGTGTAACCCTGGCTCAAACACTGGAAGCAACGTAGGGGCACGGTAGCAACCAAACCGTCCAGGCAGCGCACGCCATATTATAGAAAGAAACATTTATTGGACACTGAATGACGGAACATAACGGACCTAAGCTAACCATAATACGTACGATACAATGCACTCACATATATATGTATACTAATATCACCACAATACGTTGCTAAATCATATACCGCATTCAACGTCAAAAAGGGCACTAACTCAGCATGGGCTACAACAAATATCTCATAGCGCTGATTTTCAATTAATTACTTATTAAACGATTATTATTAACTGGCATCGAGAATTAATCAAATTTGATTTAATCATAAGAAAAAGTAAGTTTACAACAATGTTACAAAAACTATCCGCACTAAAACAATGTTATAAATAAGCTGCGCAGTATAGAGGCAGTTAAAACAGATCAAGGTCTATACCGAAATTTTCTTGTTTGTCCCTAACATATTCTTTTAATTTATTTCTAAAAGGATGAATAGATTTTGCGAATTGTAAAGGTGGAGGATTTATAGAATTATTGCAGACTTCAATTACATTTATTGTGATTAATTATTGAAAATATATATTTACCAAAATAAAAAGTAGCCTATATATATAATATCTTTTGTAATATAAAATATACAGTGAAAAAAATAGAAAATCGGATCAGTAGTTTCGGAGGGTACTCCAAACATCCAAACTCACAAACTTTACATCTTTGTAATATTGGTAAAGATGTTTGCAACGTTACATTATTAAGGTTTTTTTTTAATGAATCTCGATTAACGCTATTCATACATTGTATAAATACATAGATGTACATAGATAGATAGAGTATAAACTACTACCAGACCAAATTTCATCGAAATAGATTCAGTAGATTTTGAACAAATTAATAAACAAAACAGACAGACAGGCAAATTATATTAGCCTTTTATTATTATAGTGTTATTTAGTATAGATTATTTGTCTTTGTAATGTTACAAATCGGCCCAAATTATTAAAATTATATATATAATGTATTCTAAATGTTACTAAAGAGTATATACTACAATTATACCAAATTACATTCAATTCGGTCCAGTACTTTTGGGTGATTAGCGAACAAATAAATAAACAGACGTCTGTCTGTCAGACAGGCAAAAAATGAAAATAAAAACTATTGAAATGTGTTTCGTTGTCGATTCTGAACCCCTTGGTATTTTTTCTGGTAATATCTTCAATGTACAGATTTCGCCCGTCTAGCCTTTTTTTTATAAGTATAGATTAAGGAACAATAAAAGGTGAATGATTTTATACACTATGTAGGTCGAGCAATATTATGGAAGATAGGTTGGACACGTTAGATATAAAATTATAAATATAGTTATGTACACTAAAGAACAAAAAGTGTAATAAAATTTACAAGTGATGAGTGTGTAAAATAAAATTCAAATGCGCGCTTAGTAAATGTAGAAAATGAAACAAATTTGTTATTTAGAAAAATAACATGTTAAAAAACTATTGAAACACAGTACAAAGAAAGAAGTAAATGAAGCAAAAAGTACGTATACATTTTAACAGTAGCATTATAGGCCGAGCAGTTTGTTACTCAAATACGAAATTTAGAACAAATATTATGTTTGCGCTGATTTGTTCGTGTTTACTTTTCATGTAATGTGTAGGTCTTTTGCTGTTTTTTATTCGTTCTCTTTCGAAACCTTATAAATTCTACTTTGAGCATATATTTATAGATGAGTTGAAGAAGCCTATTATTTGTAGGTTATTTATAGGAAGCAAATATGATTGAGAACTTGTTATGTTGTGATTTTTATTTGGATGTCTTTGTTATGTATATTGAAGTACACAGAGACCTTGGTATATCATGGAAACAAATTGAGTTAACATATGGGAAAATACAAATAACTCAATAATTTTGTTCACAATAACTGCAATAAAAAAAACGAAAAAAAACGAATTTTTAAACTAAAGGTATGTCTTAAGAGGGGTAGTAAAATGCAAAATATTATTCTATGTTCAAATAGCTATATAATAGGTAATAGGCAAATATTCATAAATTCTAATAAACGTGTCAACTCTTTCTTTTTTAAAACTTTTTTTAACTTTAATTCTACTTGTTTATTACATGAAATTCTGCCAAAAACACAAGTTGCGTTTTCGAAAAATTAATGTATCTTAATATATAAATGTATATATGTTTTTTAATAAAGCAGTACCTACAAAATTCGTTTGAAAAAGTACATCGACTTTTATTTGAATTTATTGTCCGATGGACGGGAGTATTTATTCATAAAAGTCCTTTTTTTTATAAAATCTTGTCTAGTATTAACATACACATAACTGTACCAGTTCTGAAACTTTAAAATTCATGGTACAAATATAACAAAGCCACAAAGAACACAAAAAGATCTCGCAGCATAAAATTAAAATGTTACAAAGACACAGAGGAGCCGCCGTGAAAATGGAGCGAATTATCTTTTACACCAAGATAGTTTTTCTCTTTTATCTTTTGTCCGCGACGCGGATAAATGTTAAGGCTTTTAAGGCATTTTTCTGCGAAACTTACATAGAGTTTTCTAAGTGGCGAAGTTGGATCGTTTAGTTCTATAGTCAACTCATAACTGCGCAACCTTTTAAAAATTGGTTGTAGAAATTCAGTAGATAATGTAAATTTTCCCTCAAATGATATACCTACTGTAATAATTAGTTTTAATATAATTGTTTTTGTAACATTTATTATATTATTATTGTTTATATATTATCATTACATTTATTTATTTAATTCATTACAGAAAACCCGAAGGTTTCCTATTAGTTTCTAAATACATTAGTAAATTATTACATAAATTATGTCAACTGTCAATTTTATATTACCTGTGTCTTACGCGTGCGCTCTGCTAATGTAACATGAGCTTTTAATGGATTTATTGAGCAGACCGTTTAAGAATGAACATTTAAAAATTTAAAATTACGAACATCGAGAAGAAATAGAATTTTAATGTCAATTAGAAAAAGAGGTCGAAAGACGGAGGATGTAAGATAAAGGAATAAAAAAATGATCTTTCAACCAATTTTTTTAGATGATAGAGTAATGTAATCAGACACATTATGGGTGATGAAGAATAGGCGAAACTCGACGGGCAATTTATTGAATATAGTAAATTGATGGACAATAAAAGATCTAGCTACACTAAAAAATTATATCGTTCAGACTTTTGTATGAGGCAAACGAAGATCATAGACAATAATAGGATAATTATTATGGCCGATACAGTCATACTGTGTAACAAACTCTGGTAAAGAAATATTGCAGTGCATCATAGGACGGGTTTCTATGCTGGCCAGGGAGCATCTAAGATCTTTCCGATTGATAGCACAGGATTTTAATCGTTGTATTTTTATATAATTATGGTGTATAAAGAGAAGCTTCGGTTTTAAATTTATTTATTATTATCATATTTTCATTTTGTTTTTACTTATTTGTCTAAATTTAATTAAATTATCCTCGCGACACTACTCATATGTTTTTTTACACATCTCATAGGCAGTGCTTGTATGATCGGACCATGCTTAGATTTAAGTACTCTAGAATTCTCTAATATACCAATTTCATTAAAGTGGAGACACAATTTTAGCGTTAGAAATTTATCATTCTTTACCTCTTGTCAAATTCGTGTAGATCTTCAGAGGTGAATTGACTGGTGACGTCAAGGAGTTGTTGTATGTGATCGCTGCAGACTCTGCTCTTCCGCCTGCCATCTTCACCGTCTCGCACGAGGATTGTGGAACATCCTCCATAGTCTAATGAGAGAGATGGCTGCTGGACCACAATCGTTGTCCGGCCAGCTGGGAGACTGGTGGTTGCCGAGTCTAGGGGGTTTGCTGTGACGTGGACCTGAGCGGCTGTAAAAGAATATAATAGCAATGCTAAAAGTAAATATTCCAAAGGTTCTACCTTTCCTGATATCAAGTCTCAGAGCACATTACTGACTTACCGGACAATAAGTTCAGGCACTATGTCAACCAAGTTTTCATTTGTAAAAAATTCTATAGTGTGGATCATTATTTGAACTATGGTGATGTGTGGAAATAGCACTCTCTCTGTGCATCAACTAAAAACTTTATAACTATTGAGTTGTATATTTCTATTAAACTACATAAAATAAAAGACAAAAATTAGATTAAATTTGTTGCTGGCTCTTCTCAATAACTGGGTTGTTTTCCGAATCGGTGGTAGTATTTTTGACGTTCACAAGCGCCTAAATTGAATATATGTTAAATTTGTCATTCTATTGTGATATAAGAAATATTGTACCTGTGGATTGTCTTCTAGAAGACGGCGGGGGAACAGAATGTTGGTGTGCAGACGACCTTCTTCTTGCTGTCGTAAATACTTCCGTCCCTTCTAACTGTCTCCTCAATTTCGCCACTTCATCCTTATAATATTCCTTATCTTTCTGCTTATTTTTTAACCTTGGTTCGCTGCCTCGCCTTTTAACCGGATCGGGTTCAAATTTAAAGTGAGTTTCGTATTTACTTTGGCTTGCTTTCGGACTTTTAGGTAATGGAATTTTTGGGTCGTACCCTATTTGTATCGACGTTGATGGACCTCCGGTGTGACTGACTTTAGTTTTGTTCCTTAACTTTTCTGCCTTTTTTGGATCCGGTAGTGGTATATCGAAAACGAATCTCGCTGGGCCAGGTCTGGAGGAGTCGATAGCATCAGTAGCAGACTGTGGTTTCGTGAAAGCCGGTGAATCGATGTCGCAGCTGTTCTGTCCTCTGTGGTAGTGTGGCGGGGCTGTGCTCGGGGGGTTTTGGATAGGGTCAGCGTCGATAAGGCTTGGTGCGATAGCCGGAGGATCAGGAGGGTCAGGTTCCGCGTCCATCGAGTCATCAGTGCCGGTGACGGAGGTTAGTGCAGTCGCTGCGGAGTCTGTACTCGTGTTGATGGTTTTGTCTGACGTTGTACTGCTTCCCATAACTACGACCTGCTGTGAGAAATAAATAAAACATTACGGCATGTTTCATGGAGCAGCGATAATAGGTATTTTTAGTCTAGAAACGTCTATGGTTAACAGAAATTTCAATTAAACGAAATATGTATTTTATTTTTATTTATTGCGTAGTTAGCTTATTATATTATGCCATTTAACATAAGGTGAGATTGTCGTCACATCGCTAAGGTTCTACAATATTATTATAAAGTTTCCTTATGTTCTGATACATTTTACCATGACATATATCTCCAAGCTTTATCCAAACTAGTATCTATAAACTTAGTTTGTAATAGTTGGGCCCGCGATTTCACTCGTGTAGAATTCTGGCGTCCCGTCCCATCCAGTAAAAAGTACCAATATATAATATAGCTTTCTAACAGTGAAAGAATTTCCACAATCGGATCAGCGCTACCGGAGATTACCACGAACATACAAACTTATAGACTGCCTCTTTATAATAATAGTACAGATGTTCTTACGCATCCAGTTCATTATTATGATGTTTTTAATGAATCTAAATAAATGCTATTCATATATTATGTAAATACATATATATGTGTGTAAAACACATTGCTATAAAGTAGAACTACTAACATACCAAATTTCATCGAAATCGGTTCAGTAGATTTTGCGTCAATGGCGAACAAATTAATAAACAGACTAAAAAAAATTTTAAAACTGTCGAAATGTGTCATGTTATATATATGAAATATTACAGAACATTCCAAATTATTAAAAAAATAGTATATCGTCACATATGAATAATCGACAGAAATACATAGATAATTTACTCACAAAATCACCATAATACTTCATCACCCATTTCATCAAAAATAATAAAACTTGAACCGTCTAATTATAAATAGAATTATATAATATTACGTTCCCCGCCATATTTACCTATTAATATTATAATTGAAATTCAGTTCACTACTTCCATAAAATGACTCCTTAATGCAATGGCTAAAATGCTTAGATGATATCAAAATATTATTTTCTCATTTACTATGTCTTATATATTTATTATTTATATCTATACATATATTTTATATTATATCATTTTGTTCAATTTTAAACAATCTATCAATTTTTTTTTCTCTCGAATAAGACTAAAAAGCATTTATTTACTAACTCGTCTTTCATGCTAAAGACGCCGCGTGTCATTCAAATTACTATAACTTTTGATATTGTCGACCGATTTTAATGAAATAAAGTTTTGATGCTACTCCGGAATATGCTTTATAATTATCTTTCATTAAGATTTTTGAAATTGCCTTGTACTTATTTCACAAAAATCTACAATTATATTATTAGAATTGATAATTAATAAGTGATGCTGCCGGAAGACATTGGCGATTAGGCGACTTTTAAACTTGAGGGTGGTAGCTAGTTAGGTGGGCATTACTAGAAAATGCCCTACCACTATTCTATAGTTTTCACACAATGTTTTTCTTCAACCAAAAGTTCAAATTCATATTAGAGGTTGATAAGCGGATACGAACCGGCGTTCAATGACGTGGAATCCGACCACCCTACTCACTGTGTCATCATCGCTTCAATTGTAGATTCAGGACTGCCATAATTTAGAATTCACAGTTTTAATTTTCAGTCAACCCTACCCACATAGGTTAATTACACGTGAGAGGCACGAATCGAGTTACAGGAATCAGAAACTTATTTTGTAATAATATATTCTCCTACATAAGTTATGATATTGTTTCGTAAACGAAACATATGTTAACAATTATAAATATGCTATTATATTAATTTTCCATTTATTAGTATAGTTGTCTGTCAAATTGATATTCTTAAGTTGGTGGACTGATATCAGCAGTGCCTTGCGGCAGTGGCTCAAGACATGCATCAGTCCTCAACTGTGGAATTTTTTGTAGCCGCCTCCAGCGCGATACAATGACGTCACACCACCATACACGTGCACGCCTCCCACTAGATTAATGAGCTCCGTAATAGAGCATTTTTACTTTTCTAAAAACCTTAGGGGGTTAGAGATCGTCTTTTAATCACGCGAGGATCGAAATAGGCAAGAAGATAGTTCAGAAAAGACTCGAAATATCCCAAGGTGAGATGGGGGAGGAGTTAAGATATATTACGTGTATTTGTATTTTCATTGAACGAGCGATTGCTAAAACAAAAAGGGGCGCCATTGCCAGATAACGCTTTAAAAAAATCCACAATATAATTATATTTATGATACTTTATACCAAAAATACGGATCTTTGTCTAGGTACCTGGATTAGATTAAAAAACTTACTACCTGTCATCAGGGTGGAGGTGGGATTTACAAAGTTCCCAAAAACATCACGTCTTTAATGAACGTACCATTAACTAGCGAAAATTCTGCAAAATTGACATACAGGTAGCAAGTTTAGCTCAAGCAGTGGTTCGTGCCTTATGGTGCTCATAACTAGAAGTACTATTTAGCGGCTGAGTATCTCTCGGCGCTCATTACAAAGCCTCTGTGAAGCTATCAAAGTCTTTCAAGTCGGTAGTTAATAAACCATTCAAGAATTATTTATATATCATTTTTTATATAATCAAGCTTTTACCGTGAACAAACTTGGAGAACAAACTATTATTCTTCTCTGTAAGCGGTAGAAGCATTTTAGCAGGGTTTATTAAACTTGTGGTGTGACTGGGAGCCCATATAATGAAAGGGGTTAAATTAGATTCGCAATTATTATAAACCAAAATATATTAAAGTTTCTCACATCGAAGTTTTATATGCTCGTTATCAAAATAACAATACCGTTGTCATGGCAATCATTTTCCTCCAAAAATATCGGATACATTGTCCATATGAATTGTTTATAAAATATTGATGACATAACAGCATATACGTATCACGTGACCCAGGCAAGACACTGAAGATAACATCTCTCGTTAAATAATGTATTTTTATTTGAATTTCGAAAAGGAATACTACTTATAACGCCTCATGCGTTAAGTTACTTTGACTTCATTTACATAAATATACAACATAAATATTGTGTTGCTTTACCACAAATTAGTGTATCCACCCTTGTTGTCTCCGCTTAAGTTAACAAGGTACATATTCTTATTATTTCTCGCTGAGTATCACTCAAGATGAAGTGTAATTAATGTAATAAAACGATTTATGATCAAGAAAACATAAAATGTTTATCATGTAGCAGACCACAGTACCACTTCAAATGCGCTGGACTTCAGGAGGACAAGTTCCGTAAGATGCGATCGTCCACGAAAACTAACTGGACTGGTCTTTCTTGCACACAACTGTTACTTCAATTATCGGATAATATAGATTTACTCGTAAATCATAACAAGGACTCTAAGGCATCCGTAAGCGACGCAAATAAACAACTGATTAGTGCACCCACCCCACCACACTTGACGATCTCATAGAATCATCACCCGCCAGGGGTACTAAGCCTATGTATATGTCAGGTTTATATAATTTCATAAAAACTGAGATGAATAATTTGCGAGAAGGAAATAAAAATTATCTTCAGCGCTTTAAACAGAATATTTTAACTTCTTTCAATGAAAAATTTAAAGTACAGGTGATAAAATACTAGATCTTTCAAACACCATTAATAATTTCCGTGTTAAGTTATTTAATTTTAACAAGCGTTGTTCGGACATTGAAGATGCACAACAATTTTTGCGCTCTCAGTATGATCCACCACTGGATTAGAATAAACTACTGGATAAAAATTTAGAAGCTGATATTATATCGATGTACACTAAAGTTAAAGAGCTCAGAAATGGTGATGAGGTACTCCAAGAAGTAAAGTGTAAAGTTAATGAACAAGATCAATTGTCCCGTTTTCATAACATCGAAGTGTTTGGTTTTCCAGAAAATTTGTCTAAAATTATCATTGACAAAGCTAAGTTTATAGGCATGGACTTACAAACGTCAGATATAATTTTCTCGACTAGAATAAATTCATAACAAAAAAATTGTGGGTTACCGTAACCTGTCATTGCTAAGCAGAGCTCCCTATTGAAAAGAGATCAACCAATTAGCGCTATTAGAAGAAAAAAAGGGTGCACATCTTCAGAAATAGGTGTTGTGGGAGAAACCAGGACAATTTATTTAAATGAACATCTGACTATCGAGAACAAGAACTTATTTCAGTCAACAAGAAAAACTTCTGCTCATCTGTGGTTTTTTTACTCCTGGGTACGAAATGGAACAATTTTCGTCAGAAAAACCGATACCTCACCGCCAATTAATATAAGTAGGGAACGAGATTTAACAAAATTAATGTAATAAAATTGAAAATGTTTACAACACGGGTATTAATTATCGCTAGCTGGTTTTCGAAGGTACGTCGTTTTCATGAATACCCTCCATTAATTAGTTGTAGGTTAATTACATTATTAGCCGTTATTGGTTCTATTATTTATTGCAATATTATTGTTCATACCATTAATATAAATCTAAACATTATATATGTAGGCACACACCAAATTACACTTACAGTTTCGTTACACGTCGCACCAAATATACCTACATTATACAAATATGTAGTACCAATTGTACACATTATGAACTTGACTGCACCTGTCTTGGACAAAATATCATGTACTTTTCATATATTATATTGCTATGCATTAATCTTTTTTATAGCTGTTTTTAAAGTTATGAAGTATATATCAACCATGTCATATTCAAACGATTTAAAACTTAAAATTCAATTATTAACTAATCATATTAATTTAATATTAATTCTTACCGATTTATATCTTCGTACATTTTTTAAAACTTAATTTATTAATTTAAATTAGAAATGAAGTCTATATCAGTTTACTTTCAGAACGCTCGTAGTATTCGCGGTAAAACAATTCAATTTTGACAGGGTTTACTAACTACCAATTGTGACATGATTGCAATTGTTGAGATATGGTTAAATGATAGAATATACAATAATGAAGTATCAGATAATCGATACAATGTTTTAGATGCGATCGGAACGCACTCGTTACGGGGCACGTGCGCTGAAGGGGCGTTATGGTACTTACTAAACGTGAGATTGGCGCCAGTTACTGTGTTAATGCAGTGTCAACATGCACAGCATTATTTGAGGCCGTTCATGTTGTTCCTGCCGGCAAACTCAGTCAGTTTAAGTTGAACCTTCACGTGGAATGTCTCTATCTTCCGGGTACTCGTACTTTACAAAATCCTGTTCTTGACAGTGCAATAAATTATTTAAATAGTATTTTCCATCGTTTTGCTGGAAAACATTTCCTTTTAGTAGGATTTTAATTTCACCACAATTCAGAGGTCAGGATCCCCAGGGAATACTTTGAATTAAATAGGATCACTAGAAGGTTATCCGCAGTAGTTCTACCAAATGATCTCGAAAACAAATTTGTCAAAATTCAATCATGTTACAAATGATAATGGTAGGTATTTAGATTTAGTATTTAGTAATGCATACGTTTCGGGTTCACGTGCGAAATTAACACTCTTACCTGAAGACCTGCCTCACTATCCAGCCATTATACTTTAACTGAATGAACTAAAAAGCAGCGCAATTCATGTCTCTCCAAGAAAAATAGTTCTTTTTAATAAGAGAGATTATGCTGCCATATGTAAATACTTGAACAGTATTGGGTTAGTGAATTATCTTAAAGGAAGTGTTGATGCTGTCGAGGTCTTGTATTCTATAATTTCTAATGCAGTTCCAGACTATGTTCCTACTGTAACTACAGTTTCTAGTAATTAGCCACCATGGTACACCAAATGCATAATAAAAATAATAAACAAAAAACTAAAGTATCACAAGTCGTGGAAGCAAATCATGAACCCACAGGACTATGAGACTTGTGTGTTACTTAGACGATGACAGAAGGGCGTACAAGGGGATTGTTGGCGTAGTTATTGTTGGCAGATTTGATACTCTTGTATAACATAATAAATAATAAGTTAGATTGTCCAAGTCTGGTGGAGCTTATAGGCCTCAGAGTTACCTCGTATCTTATTTGAACCTAGAACTTATACCAATTATGCAGTTAATTCTGTTCTGATAAGATACTCTCATTTATTCAATGCAATAGCATCCGATGTAGATGTTTTTTTTATAAATGTAGCAGGAGCAGGAGAAATGTGATAGACATTATTACTAGAACTAGTTTAGGTGCAGATAAGTAAATAATCCTAGATATTCATTCACACTCACACAACATTGTCATAAAATGTTGGTACGTTAATAATATTGTCACAGTTTTTCTTTAGGCAACATTTTTATGTATTTACAAAAAAAAAAATATTCTTTGAAATCCATTGTTGTGTCACTGTTTAATATATACAGATTTTGAAGAAATAATTAACCTTGTTTGGGTCAATTGTGGTGAACTATAATGATATGTATTTACAATAGAATTCGCTACTATTTATAAGAACTTATATGTAAATTGAATTTAATAGCTATTGTTTTCTTGAAATAAATAAATAAAGTAAAGTGAGAATAATAAGTTGGGAAAATTTTCAACTGTAGGCTAACAATATTGAATCATGGCTACCATTTACATAGAGGAAACTTTAAAATATTCGTCGTAGCATTTATTTTCTTTACATCTACTTAAACAGACTTTTAAGATGATGGCTATTATAAAATTTGCATTGTACTTGATGGTAGGTAGTGTAAACTTTTATATATATAGTCCAGAAAGCCTCTATTCAACTAACTACACTTTACTTTTTTACTAGAACCACACCAACTCCTGCTGGAGCTCAATCTCCGCTGTCTCTAGTGTTTCGCACATAGTTTAGTGGAAACTTGACTGGTTTATGTAATATTGTTATGCAATTCCATATGTGTATTTTATTCACTGTGTGTTTCCCAAATAAATAAAAAAATAAAGTAAACAAATAGTTTTCTCACATTACAGGAAATGGAGCTTGTGCTACTTACAGATTTAAATTTATAAAAAGAATTAGTAAAATTCCAAACATCATTTTTATGGATTTTCCAAACATATTTTGTGGAAGGTTGTAAAGTATTTTTTATTTTATTTGATACAATCAACAAGTTATGTTGTTAGTATATTAGTAGTATATTGTAGTAGTAGTAGTAGTAGTAGTATGTGTAGTATATTGACAATTTTTTTATAATCTATACTAATAATAAAATTACCAAACAAAGTCCTGTCAAAATCGGCCCAACCGTTCCGGAGATTTCTCATTACAAACAGACTCACAGACACAGAGACAAAATTTTAAAAATTGATTTTATTGATATATGTATCCTATATATATTATGACTATTTAGTAAAAATAAAAATAAAAATTTGACATTAAAAACAGACACTTCAATTTTATTTGTTAGTATAGATGCGGAATTATTTATAGTCAGTACTGAAAATATCTGAGCCACGGCCAATATGCACCTAAAATAAGCATTTGAATTTTAGAGAAGCTAACATTAGATTTGTAAAGAAATAAAAAATGTTTATCGGGAATCAAACTTGAAACTCTTCAATTTACTGCACCAACGAAGCAATCATGATGAAAACGGAGTGTGTTTTTTAACAAGTACCTAATATTCTCATTTCTTTTAGGTAAAGCACAAAATGATTCAATTTGTAACCATTTATTAAATTTGTACATGTCGGGAAAAGGTTCGTTCATATCGGAAGAGGTGGACGTAACTGTACCTTCAGGTATAACTCAAGGCAAAAAATTAATTTATTAGAAGTTTTAAAGAATAAATGACACACAGAAATCTATTATCTATTAGAAGCGATGATGGCGCAGCGGGTAGTGCAGCCGGATTCCGCGTCAATAGACGCGGGTTCGATCCCCACCTATCCGACTCTAAGATCGGTCTGAGCTTTCACTGAAGGAAAACATCGCGAGGAAACCAAAGCATGGTGGTAGGGCATTTCCTAATGATGCCCACCTCAAAATTGAAAACCTGTCGCCAAATACCAATAGATGTGTTTCGGCAGCATCACTTGAGAACCGGTATCTCTAGGCTTAGTGTGTTTACCATCCTGGACCACATCGTCACTTAACATTAGGTGAGATTGTGGTAAAAGCACAGCCTATACCATGTAAAAAAAAAAAGAATATCAGCTATAGTTTAAGTGCTAGACATATACAAGTACACATACGCACGCATAGATAAATATGTTATCTATATATTATAATATATATAAATAGGCAATGATAAAAAAAATCAAGACATTTTTCTCTTCTAATTTTCTTTATTGTTTGTACATATATAACAATTAATAAGGTTTCAAATAATCATTTTTTATCAAAATAATAAATCTGCTTGTGTATAATATTTAGGAATAGAAAACATTTGTCACGGAAGGTGCGAACTAACTTTATTACAGGCAAGAATTTCCAAATAAATTATTTTCTTAAGAATGCCAGATACGCTTAGACCCCTACTCGTATCGGCGTTTATTTTGATTTTTATTTCTGACATAAAATTTCCCAGAAGCTTTTCACGTACGATTCTGTCGGAGAAAAATCAGGTATGACTTTCGCTTTTGTTAATATCACTCGGTGGGTAAAAAAATCTTGGATTTTTTTTGTCAGTTTCCTCAAAAGAGGTTAGACGATGATTTCGATACTTGGTCCGAATGAATAAGCTGTACGCAGTTTTTTTTTTTATATATCGAGGGTTTTTATTATTATTACTTTATGGTTAACATTTGATGACAATTTCTCGTAACGTCATATTACTAAGTATGTGCTCGATGAAGATATTAAACCTAGAGGTACTGGCTTTCAAGTTATGCTACCGGAATACACCTATAATAAATGTTTTGGCGTTAGAAATTCAAATTGAGTACGGTATCTAGCTAAGCAGATATGTTGATTGTTGTGTATTAAATGATTAAATACATAGAAATTAATGAATTATAATTTTATATTGTGGAGCACAATGCTTGTATTATACAATATATATTTTGACAATGACAAAACAAAAACACATTATTCATATATAAAAAACTATAAAGAGTTTTACTATAAAATAGTTTGTTTGTTTATCTGAGAATGATCTACAAAGCAATGAGGAATATCTTAGCATATCTAAATATATACTTAAATATAATTACAATAATATCAGAAATCAGTTTATAAGGGGTTGAAATAAAACAGCGTCTGTGCCCAAACTCTTTAAATTAAACTTAAATAATAAAAAATCACTGCAGTCGACAATATAAAATCGCGTGTGAAATACAAAAAAGGGGCGTATAATTTTTTTTATATCGATAATCGCCTTGTAGACAGTTTCATAGACTTTTTTTTTAGTTTTGACCGATTTTAAGATGAATAGCAAAAAAAAGTTATGCGCCCTTTTAGCATAAAACCATATCCAACGACTATGAAACGCCCTTTTTGCATTTGGCGTGTGTAATAAACAACACCAAACGTAAAACACAATCTATTGTTCGCCAATCACGCAAAAACTACTGAACCGATTTCGATGAAATTTGGTATGGTGGTAGTTTATACTATATAGTAACACCAAGCATATGTATATATTTATATAATATATGACTAGGGTTATCTAGATTCATAAAAACAAACCATAATATTGAAGTGTATGCATAATAACATTATACAAAAATAGTGATAGGAATAGAAACATAACAGATTTAAAGAAACATTTTATTTTAACGTTATTCCAAAAATCTTTCCTCTATACTTTTAATGAAAGGCTAACGAGACGAAATCTGTATATTTTAGATATTTAAGCAAAATACTATACGAGACTTCAAAATCGACAACAGAACACATTTCGATAGTTAAAAAAAAATTGTCTGACTGCTTATTAATGTTAATCATGCAAAAAATACTAAACCATATACTGCATCCAGGGGAGAACATAGGATGTAAATTGTCTGAATTCCAAGCAGATGAGGCCGCGGACATACGGCTAGTTTATAAATAAAATTACTGACGGTGTGAAAGTGTTACACGGTAATGTATATACACGGTTATAATTTTCAGAAAATGTAATACTCCGCACGAAAGAGGTTCTCAAAATATATCACTACTCATTAGACATTACGATTTTTTTCCAACTGATTAAAACTCTGTTGGGTGGAAGGGCTTCACCTAACTTTTAGAACAAGTGCTTAAGGCTCGGAGAGTTATATGCAGTGCAAGGGCTCCAAAAACGTAAGGACCACGGCTTAGGCTGATTAAAGAGATGTAAATCCGCGAAATTTACGAATCTCAAAGTCCTTTACAGAACCTATTTGGCCGCGTGTAGTGTGCCGGTACAAGAGCCTTCCCGACAGAGGATCGGACCTTGTCCTGGGAAACTACCGGAGGGGGCTAGGGGTACTTAAGTTGGCCCTTATTATTTTCAATACACTTCTCTTGAGCACAATAAACATAAAAATGTATTATATAAAATGCCATCAAAATAACTGCAGGTTAATGAAACTTAACTAAAAACTCCAGAATCTAACAAATAATTACAGCAAATACATTACAAAAACAAAAAGACCTATAGTTTCCTATACGAATAATTATTACATAAATATATTAACAGAAACACAAGTAAGCAGATTTACACGAGTACCAAACTACAATACGTTATATAAAATATCAAAGAATAAATAAATTTATGATATTTGATTAAATACTGCAAGAGCGACACTTAAAGGATCAATATTACTTAATTCATTGTGTAAATTTACATGCGCGTTTTATAAATGAGTTTCCTGTGTAACATGTTTTAAAATGTGCTATTGAATATAGGTTTTATTTTTCGAATATTTAATTCGTGTTTGCGTACGACGCAGATGAAAATTGATTTTACTGAGAAGCATTGTCGAATTAATGATATTTTTTACAATTTTGTATAGCGGTATTAAATCTCTGAGACACGTGTGGGATTTTATGTCTTTTTACAAGAATTCATAGTCTATTATTACTACAAGTTCTAAAACCAAGTCCAATATTGTTAGAGTCTGTACATAAAAAATGAATTCTGTTACTTTTTATAACAATACGAACACTTAGAAAGTTCGAAGCTTGTAGTCACGTTTTCATTACGCACTTACTTCTGTGTTACTGTTTAAGTTTTTCCAAGAATGTTTTTGAATCGACTACAATGAGCAGCGTAACAAACGTGACCTTTAAATTATTCGCGAACTTTTTAGTTCCTACTTTATAATGATTATTTAAACGGGCCACAGTTTTGGAGGGTTCTTCCAACTGAAGAATCTCTAGTATCTGGTCTGAAAACGTTTTAGTGGCAATTTATGCACTTCCAAAATATATAAAGCAGGTCGATTTTTTTAGCGGATTTTTGGATTGTCATGTTTGTAATTCAGTGCCCTATAGCGATCGATTCGGATTTGAAATGAGATCCCAGCTGCGGTTTTGATCGCGGAATACAGTATAGGGTTCTTCAATAGGAACATGAGTGATTTTTTTAAGAGTCGCCAACGCACAAATATGTCTGTCGCAGGCTTCCATAGGCTACCAATTTACCATCAGGCGGATGGTACGCCTGTTTGCCCCTTGTGCGGTATAAAAACCAGCTAAATCACGTATAAGTACGACTGTATTTGAAGCAACAGATTAATTCATAAATTAGCTGTGAGCCCGCGGCTCCACCCGCGTCTCATATGTTCTTCACTACGTAATCATCATCTCCCTACCCTTTTCCCATATTCATTTGGGGTCGGCGCAACATGTCTTCCTCTTCCATTCCTTTCTGTTTGTTGTCATCTCCGCATTCACTCCTATCTTAAGCATATCATCTTTCACACAGTCCATCCATCTTTTCTTTGGAAAATAATGCTATGATGGCGCTGTCCATTGAATCGTATTTTGTTCACAATTTTTTGAGCTTGATTTTTTTTAGACGGATCCCTAATTATTCTCATAAATTTGTTTTGGTACTAAGATAATTTAATAATATGTTTCATAAATTCACACACTTGGTCGTTAAACTGACCATTAAATCGTCTTTATTCCCAAAACATTATGTGTTTTTTTATGCGGAACCCTAATTATTTTCGAAAAATAAAAGTAGCCTATAAGTCACACGGAGTTGCTGCAGACGTTTCGGAGATTAGCCGGAATAAACAGACAGACAACAATTATAAAGATTGTTTTTTATATAGGTTTCGCATATAGTAATGTATAACATAACACAAGCTCACGCCTGTTATCCCCGAAGGGTTAGGCAGAGGTGAAATAGCGAACTACCCCACTCACATTTCGCCGAGCTTAGTTTCTTGCCAGATGTTATACGGGGCGAGCCTGTCGCTATATCGGGCACAAATTCCAGACTCCGGGATGATACTGAGTAGAAAAACCCTATATCACTTGACCCGACCCGGGATCGAACCCGAGACTTCAAGAACGACAGCCGTACTGTAATACAACTGCACCCACCACCGAGGCACCGACGCAGAGTAGAGTAATGTATTTAGTAAAAAATGGTTATTTGGATATTACTGATGGAAATGGAACGCACTCTAATTAGTTTAAGTTTTATCCGCTTACTTGTTTAGCTCTAGGTGTGATATAAAAACTGTAATGTCTGTGTTATTTTGTTAAACAGTATATATAAATAAAAACATACTTAATACTAAATATCCCAATTCATTTTTTGCTAAAAACCTTCAATTACAAACAGACACTTTAATTTTATTTATTAGTATTTAAATAATAATAGTTGTCGAAATTTTACATTAATTATTATTGAACGTTTGGAAAAAAAACAACGAATTCCAAGTTTAAAGACTAATCGATAACGACTAAAAAAATCAACTAATAAACATATGAGAAAAATATCCTAAACTGTTTTATTTTCCCTATTTATATATAAATATCGATTTAAACTTTAGAGTTTAAATTGTCGTTTCATGGTCGTAATTTAAGTGTTATTAAAAAACTCGTTTATCCGACAACTATCACATAAACTATATATATATATACAAATAATTACAGTGTTCGTGTAATTATAAACTAATTACAGGGTGGATTATTACGCTAACGATAGTGATGGCTGGAAATGACACCCCTCTTTGTGCTTCCGCTAAAACCGTTTATTCTTAAGTATTCTCAAGTGTCTGTTTATCATATCAAAATAATAAATTTTTACTAAATACATACGTATGCCAAAAAAACAATTTTTTTCAATTATTGTCGGTCTGTCTCACCGTCTATCTGTTTGTTTTGGTTAATCTGTGAAATGGGACTCTTTTTGGTAAATAGCTGAATGCAGATAACGAGTAAGTCTTGCCCGCCGTGTTCAGGGCTGGAGAGTTCTCGAGGAGGTGGAGACGTTCGGACCACCGGTATATCAGGTTCGACGTCTCCGCCGCTGACTCGAGCTCTTCGGTTCGCAACGCTCCAGTTGTTGGTGGTGGTCCTCGTTAGGTTCTAGGGCATTTCGACCGTGAAGCTTTTCTCGAGGCGACTATCGCGCAAAACTGGGACAGGGGTGTTCCGGTTTAATGGTCAGCTTTACTGCCAAGTGTTTGAATTTGTAAGAGGTACATATATTTGCTTTCTGTAAGTACTAAACATAATTTAGGGCTTATTTAAAAAAAAAAACAGTAAAATTTTTTCATAACTAGAATGTAGGCACGTTTTACTCAAGTAGAATATATCTGCTTTTTGCCAGTTCTTTTATTTTTTAACCTAGCTACGAGGTGAATGATAAATCAAGTGAAAAATAATCATCATAAAAACATTTATGAAATATTTAAAAACTATTTTGTGTAGTGAATAATTGTGGGGAATAGAAGATTGACAAGCTAGCGGAGCCGCGAGAAGAGCTAGTTTTTTTAATAAATTTTATGCCTATTTTAACCAAAAACTACATATAAATGCTTGAGTTAACAAAAAAATGTTGAACAACCAACATATACGAGATCTCTGACGCTTAGAGACGATTAGAATTTGTAAACATCTGCATAATTTTAATATCGTAGGTACTTAGACCGTTTTCAAAGTCATTCAAGAGGTAAAAATAAAATAAAAACCACCTTTGAATACCCATTTCGTTTTAAATTCGCGATGTAAACCTTCGCGTGAGCAATATTTTTCTCTTTCCAATAATAAACAAAAATGAAAAAAAAGTCGTCTGAAAATAAATTTGTTCATATAAAATGAAATGGCGATGTATAAAAGTTCGTCGACATATTTCATAACCTATAAAGTACTCGTTTGAGAGGCACCTCTGTTTTCAATCCCTTTTTTTCTATACTATTTATACCTGTGACTTCGTTCGTAATTATATAGCAGTTTCTGTTTCTAATAATCCACTTTAATTTGATTCATCCACGAAGAGATGATGGTCCAGTTGGTAGTGTGGTTAGATTCCGCGTCGATGGACTTAGGTTCGAACCCACCTATTCAATTATAAAGGGAGCTTGAGTTTTCGGTGAAGGAAAATATCGCGAGGAAATTATATCATGGTGATAGGACAATATCTAACAATCCCCGCCTAGGTATTTACTGACCTCGTTATAGAAACCATATTTTACTAAAATAAAATACTTTGAGGCACCATCACCTCAAAACTACTGAACATATCGGAATTGGACTACTACGATTCGGCGCGGAATTTTTTGTAGATGGTTATAAGCTATTTAGTTTTTAGATTCCAATGGCCCTTTCTCATTTTTTTTTAAATTTACTTTTATACATAAGATTTTCCGCTAATAAAAATAAAAGACTCTCATTTTTTTTTGTTAATATGCACTTTTTCATTCACATCCAAAAAACATATGCCAGGCGGGTGGAGACGCGGACACCAGCTAGTATAAAACTAAACATAGGCACTTACACATATTTCCATACAAATTTGCATCCCCCTTTTCACGCTAAATTGGGTGAGTTCGGTTTAAAAGAAGTTAGAAAATCATAGAATACAGTTCCAAAGTGCATTACTGATTACAGTAAGTCCAAACACTATGTCCATCAAATTTTAATATCCAAAGGTTATTTTAATAGGGTCGAGAGTGTCGTTTGGAAATGGCACCCAGAGAGGGCTTCCATTAAAACAGTTTATAGCAATGAAATGTGTAATTTTTACATAAAATAAAAATTGAAAACGAAGATAAGTCGAGTTTTTTTGAGTGCTTTAACGTTCATAGATGCCTTCTCAGGGCCTAAATCGATTAAAGAATGTTTTGACCTCCACTCAAAAGTTCTCCCGAGTAAGAATTTATTCAATGTACAGATTAGGTTTCTTAGCAGTTTTATTATAAGTGCTTAGAGATTAGTTGTGGGCTGTACTCGCAAATTCTTTATAACTATTTACTGTATTAAACCCTTAAATATTCGTTGGTTTAATCAAAATATTACAAGGAATACAATGGTAGACAAATTGATGTCGACTTTAGTCACGGTTATGTTGATATTGTTGATCGAAGACTGTTATCCTTACAACTTCTCCTACATACAACATTATGTAACAAAGCAAATATTAAAAAGTGACCAGATAATATATCTCCGATTTAAAAAATGAAGCATGTAAATCGGTTTAGTAGTTCTCGATTTATATGCCAACTAACGGACAAAGAGACATTCTCTTTTATATAATTTATAATAATATGTAAATATAGACAGATTCAATTCATATTTTTTCTCTATCAATGTAAATATAGAATCAGAAATTCAATTGATTTTATTTGTCACAGAACACAACTCCATATTATATGCAAACGTAATTCAATCTGTCACTCACATTCATTCAATTCGTTCATTATTCACTCTTTCGATCGTATTCGTTTGGCGGCTTATACTCTAATACCATATGTATTTTTATTCGAAATATTCGAAGAAGTAGATATTTAGATATATTGTTGGATGTTAGATTCTTGATAAACTTTTCACAGATTATAAACGTCTGTCTGTCAATTTAGATGTATCTGAAAGTGTATTTTTAAGTAAATCAATGTCAGTACTAATCAAATCAAATCAAAATTTATTTACTCAATTTAGGCCCTAAGAAGGGGCTTATGAACGTCTGAAACACTACCACTGTTTAATGCTTAACCAGGATATGGGTTACATGAAAATGAAAAAAGGTATAACTGACTCACGGCCAACACCTGGATCTCACACTCGCACTGTACCGCTGGATGGTTTCGGTTTTCTTGAATATTTTTGTTTTTTCTTTTACGGAGCACTCGCGAGTTTCGGGTTTTGTTGTTAACGGCACACACTACTGTTCTTATTGGCTAGCGAGCGCCCGGGTAGCACGCGTTGTTATTGGTGCATTATGGCCGCGAGATTTAAATGGGGAAAGGAAGGGATGTAAGGAACGGTTAAGCTTGTCCATATCCCCCCACATGAAATCACTCGGATTTCATAAGATAGATAAAGATTCCGGCTAATTAATTATGCGGATTCATGCACCATTGATAAAAATAACGGTTAGATTAATAAAGATATAGAATAGATATATAATGAATAAATATAGAAGAATACTAATAATAGATAAAATAAGATAAATTAAAGATTATGTTAAGTTAGACTAGGTAGAGAGGTATGATTAATTATTTTCCTCTGTTGGAAGAGGACAGACTTTTACCACTGGTCGTACAAGTAGACCCTTGGAAGTTCTAATAGTCACAACGCGAATAATATTGTCCTTGCCAGGATGCAACTTTACCACACGGCCTAATCGCCATTCGTTAGCAGGTAAGTTAGGTTCGAAGATGGTAACAAGATCGTTCAATTTTGGCTGTCGATTTCCAGCTTTATGCCACTTTACTCTTTGTTGTAAAGTGTGTAGATAATCTCTTTGCCAAGTTCTCCAGAAGTTCTGAGTTAATCTCTGGACAAGCTGCCAACGAGTTCTCAGAGAAACGTTTTCTTCCTGCATCGGTTCAGGTAAAGAGACCAGCGGTCGACCTATTAAAAAATGACCGGCTGTGAGAGCATCAACTTCACGAGGATCGGACGAGAGCTCCACTAATGGTCTGGAGTTCAACATCGCTTCTACTTTTGTAAGAACAGTGTATAATTCTTCGTATGTAAGAACTTGAGATCCTACTATTCGCTTGAGATGATATTTAGTAGATTTAATGCCACTTTCGAAAATGCCTCCGAAGTGAGGTCCGGATGCTGGGTTTATTTTCCAAGTTATGTTGCGAGATAAGAGTTGATTGGAAATAGCATCGCTTTCTTTATTGAGCATTTCTGACACTTCCGAAAGATAGCGTTTAGCACCCACAAAGTTTTGTACCTCCATCAGTGATGATTACTTCGCAAAGACCTCTTCTGGATACGAAACGGTCTAAAGCCGCGATAAAGGCTTCCGTTGTTAGCTCGGTAACGAGTTCAAGATGCACGGCTTTAATCGCATGGCAAACTATAAGACACAGATACGCCTTATAAGTTCGTGCGTTTCGGCGCCTACTCTCTTTAACCATGAAAGGACCTCCAAAGTCAATTCCAACCGTCTGAAAATGTTGGCCGGGCTGTAAGCGTGATAGCGGAAGATCCCCCATGATAGGTTGTAAAGGGACGGGTTTAACTTTGAAACACGTAACGCATTTCGATAATCGTGATCTGATGAGGTTTCGTACACCAAGTATCCAAAATCGACGTTGTATCAGCGAATGTAAAAGGCGAGGTCCGCAATGAAGGTAAGTTTTATGAAAGTGATCGATTAAAAGGTGACTTAGGCGAGATATTTTTGGTAAGAGGTACGGATGTTTTAAGCTTTCCGAAAAATTTGTTTTGTTTAAGACGTCCCCCCACACGTAGAACTCCGCAAGAGTCCAGAAATGGAGAGAGTTTTGAGATATGTCTAGGTAATAATTTGTTAGATTTGATCATAGAAAACACCTCATTGAAATGTTCACGTTGGACATGTTTTACTAAAACGTTCATTGATTGATCAAGTTCTTTTGACGTTAAAAACGAAGACAAATTTCGATCCGATCGCGGTAATTTAAGATTATTGGAGAAACGATAAATCCAGGCTACTACTCTCTGTAGATGTGAAAAGTTTGAGGTACGTTCCAATCTAGCGCTGAGCACGTTCGGTTCTGGTGTCTCAACATTTACGTGGCACAAGTATGATTGTGATTTCAATTCGGGAACGATGTCATGTGTTTCAACTGGTAGTGTCGGCCAATCGGTTTGTTTACTGGCTAGCCATACTGGACCTGACCACCACTTATTGCAAGTAACTAGTTGAGCACATGAAATACCACGACTACAGAGGTCGACTGGGTTATCTTGAGTAGACACGTGACGCCACACAAACGAAAGTGTAGTATCAGTAATTTGAACTACCCGGTGTGCTACAAAGGTTTTTAATTTATATGGTTCAGTATTTATCCATGCTAAAACGGTTGAACTATCCGTGAATAAAATAGTCTGAGATATATTCAGGGTTTTGCTAAGTAGTGTGTGAATACGACGAACTACTTTTGCCATGAGAACCGCACCGCACAGTTCTAAACGATTTACCGTTAAAACCTTTAACGGCGCTACCTTGGACTTAGCTATCAGAAGATGTACTTGAACCTTGTTAGCGATACAAGAACGAAGGTAAACAGAACATCCATAAGCTTTTGTGGAACCATCGCAGAATCCAATCAACTGAATGTCTGAAGCTTTGGAGGTTACAACATGGCGAAGGATTTGAATAAGTTCTAAATGATTTAGGTCAAGGATGAAATCTCGCCAGTTGTCAGAGATATCGCTCGGCACAGGTTCGTCCCAAGATAGCTTGTGTCGCCATAAATCTTGAAGGAGCAGCTTCGCTTTTAGTATGACTGGAGTTAGCCATCCTAAGGGGTCAAATATTCGCGCCACGTTGGATAGAATAGAACGTTTTGTAAACTCTGTATCCACGATCGGTAAATATGAGTATACAAAGTTATCACCCCTGGGATCGTATTGGACTCCTAAGATTTTAAGAGCAGATATGTTGTGGTTTTCGGAAAATGGTTTTGGAGATTGACAATGGTCTACCGGTAGAGTTTCTAGGAAACATTTGGAATTACTGCTCCATTTCCGTAGTTCTAATTGAGCATAAGACAAAAGTTTTACAAGTTGGTCTTTTAACTCGATTGCTTCTTGTATTGAAGGCGCTCCGGTCGTAATGTCATCCATGAAAGTTTCATAGCGAAGTGCCTCAGCAGCACGTGGATATTCAGTGCCGTGATCAGCAACGAGTTGATGAAGTGTACGTATGGCGAGATAAGGTGAACTGCTAACACCATATGTAACTGTCGCGAGTTCATATTCTTGAACTGGATCATTAGAAGATTCCCGCCATAATATGTGCTGATAGGACCGGTCTTCTGGTCTGATTAAGATTTGCCGGTACATTTTTGATATGTCGCACGTAAATACCACAGCGTGTAATCGAAAGTTAGTTATAATATCTATTATGTCAGCTTGAAGTTTAGGTCCGGTAAACACCATGTCATTTAAAGATTGACCATTAGTAGTTTTGCAACTTGCATCAAAAACCACGCGCAGCTTAGTTGTTGTGCTTCCAGGGTTGATGACGCAATGATGCGGGATAAGATAACGATTGGTAGGTTGGGAAGTAGTTGGAGATATACGATACATGTGATTTAAGTTCTCGTAATCGCGCATGAAGTCTATATAATCAGCTTTGAGATGACCTTGTTTGCTTAATTTTTTTCTCGAGGTTCAGTAACCGAGATAAAGAGCGAGTGTATGAATCACCCAGCGTGGAATCACAGTTTTTTAAGAGAATTGGGACTACGTACCGACCATTACTATCACGATACGTAAGATCCGTGTATAAACGCTCACAAATCTCATCGTCGGGATCGCGAATAGGTACGCGCGGAGGCTCTTCAACTTCCCAGAATTGCTTTACCTGCTCTTCGAGTGTACAGGTGGAGGCTAATAATGAAGCTGTAGTAGGTGGAGGGCCGAAACTGTCTAATGTTCCAGTAAGTATCCAACCAAATATGCTATGCAAGGCAACAGGTAAACCAGGCCCAAGTTGAATACGTTGCCCATCATAAACCTCGTGAAAGAGTTCCGCTCCGATTAATAAATCTATTTCTCCTGGGCTGTCGAAGTTGTTATCTCCTAAAGTTAAATGTTTACAACGATCACGAACTGTTGAAGGTAGTTTAGTGCAAGGCATCTGGGTTGTGATATGATCTAACACAATAGGTTTTATTGTGAATCGCGGATGATCACTATTGAGGGGTCGCAATACGCATTCTGTTTCACCCCTGACTTGAAACACAGTATTTTGACCTAGTCCGGCTACAGTAAGATTGCATCGACGGAGCTTTAAGCCAAGTATCCGTGCGCAGGCAGTAGTGATAAAACAATCCTGTGCACCGCTATCTATGAGTGCACGAACTGTATGTTCGGTGGCGGTGGCGGCGTTGTACACTCGTACTTGACACGTGCCTAGCAGTACGATGCCGCGACTGCTTCCGACATGCACGCTGGTACTGGCTTGAGTGAGAATATCAGCGTTCTGTGCTTTCTCAGTATGCAGTAAGGTATGATGACGCTCTCCGCATTTTAGACAACACACTTTTGATTTGCATTGATTTGTCACGTGATTGCTCCTAAGACAGTTCATGCAAAGATTTTTATTGTCGATTAGGGACAATCTAGCATGATAATTTAATGCTTCGAAGGTGGGACACTTATAAATTAAGTGTGCTTCGCCACAATGTATACAACTGAAAGATGTTTGTGGGCTGGATTTCGAAAGGTAAGTTGAGCGTTTGGATCCGCTGCTAGGTCGCCGATTTGATGGCGCAGAAGTTTTCCCATCACAAGGTCGGGTAGGATTAAGATTTGATGAAGGTAATTTGCTGGTTTCTAAGATCTTTACATAATCTTGAAGAAACTTTAATAAATCCGTGACGGTAGGTATTTCGGAAACGTTTTGAGATTCAAAACGGTTACGTGTGCCCTCGTCGAGTGCCCGCGATGCTAAATAAAATAAAATAAATTCACCTAAATTGTCAATATTCATTGCCTT
Source organism: Samia ricini (assembly GCA_014132275.2). Lineage (NCBI taxonomy): Eukaryota > Metazoa > Arthropoda > Insecta > Lepidoptera > Saturniidae > Samia > Samia ricini. The sequence continues at coordinate 18,915,139 of AP028158.1, forward strand.
CAGCGCTTGATACGATTCATAAAAAATGTTTGTCAACGTTTGTAAGTTGTTGAAGTTACATACTTTCAATACTGGATAACTTAAGATTTTATCTACATATGTTATTGCCAAAATGCGTTTATTTTGATATCGTTCAATTAAAGTATCGAAAACTATCCCATAATTATCTGAAGTTATCGGAACCCCTTTTACGAGAATTAAGGCAGGTCCTGACAAACAACTTATAAGATAATGGAATTTTTCTATTTTAGATATAGACTTATTTTCATGAACTAGAGAACTAAACGTATCATAAAAGGTTTGCCAATTTTCGATTTGGCTATTAAATTTTGGTAACTCCAATATTGGTAACTGCACTCTTCCTGATCCTGAAAAGCCTGTTTCAGATCGTACAAGATTTTCCCACCCGGCGACGTTGACGCTCTCACAATGGCCCGAGTTCAGTGACAACAGATCGGCGGCGCTAATTACAGAGTAGTATAGATCGTCAAACGCGCTAATCGCTGATTGATCAATATCAACATCAGGATTTATTTGTAATTGCAACAATTGTATTTTTTCGGTAATTTCCATGAACTCATCACGAATTGAATGTAAACGAGTATATCTGGATTTAAATGCAGACACCTTTGATCGATCTTGAATCATTTCTTTAGATAAATCGAAAAGGATTTGCATAGCCCGAAAAACATATTCGCGTTGAGATATGAAAATTTTAAGTTTATTTTCCATAACTGTAGATTACGTAATATGGGTGGGTAAGGTAAAATAAACAAAGGTAAATAATATGTAACGAATTAGAATTTAAAAATATTTTAAGTAGGTAAGATTAGAAAATTATTATAAGTAAAAATATAAAGAAGATATTTGTTTACAAATGTACCTACTTGATAAGTTTGTTATATATATTGTTTATTTGTTATTAATGTTATTAGTTTGATATAGGTGATAGATATTATTAGATCAAGATGTTATATTTGTCAGAAAAAAAGATTAATAGATATGTGTATATACAAAGTGTGAGATAGCTAATTTAGATGGCGTATGAAACCGTATAGTTAATTACCGTTATAATTTCATATAAGTAACTTATTTGTTTGAGTTAATTTTGATGTTATTTTATGTTTAGCGTTATTATTGATATAACTCTAAATGAAATCAAAATAACAGAGTACTGTAATAGTTTTTCAAAGATAAAACCATAGGAATTCGCGCTCGAAATGGACCACTTTTTTATGTTTAATGCTTAACCAGGATATGGGTTACATGAAAATGAAAAAAGGTATAACTGACTCACGGCCAACACCTGGATCTCACACTCGCACTGTACCGCTGGATGGTTTCGGTTTTCTTGAATATTTTTGTTTTCTTTTACGGAGCACTCGCGAGTTTCGGGTTTTGTTGTTAACGGCACACACTACTGTTCTTATTGGCTAGCGAGCGCCCGGGTAGCACGCGTTGTTATTGGTGCATTATGGCCGCGAGATTTAAATGGGGAAAGGAAGGGATGTAAGGAACGGTTAAGCTTGTCCAACCACCGATTCGGAAAACAACCCAGTCGAGAAGAGCCGGCAAGAAACTCGATCTAGTTCTTTTTTTTTTATAAATATAATACATATCATTTTTTTTTTGTCATATAAAAAACTATACAAATCATAGTCTTAATAATGTTAGCGGAAGCACAGAGATGTGGGTTAATTTCAGACATCACTATCGTTCACGTAATGATCCACCCTGTAATAACCTTTTGAGATTAAAACTTGCTTGACATAATACTTGAACTTATTGTCAGGTATATCGGTAATGTTACTTGGGATCTTATTGTAAAACCGAATACTATTACCTATAAAGCTTTTATTAGACTTACTTAACCTAAAGCGTGTGACGGCCAACTTGTCTTTACTTCTAATATTAAAATTATGACGATCATTCACTAGATCTAGCTTGTCTTAATTTTTACGAATATGCATTAAGTTATCGAAGATGTATTGGGAGGGCAAAGTTAAGATATCATATTCTTGAAACTTGTTCTTTAGAGATTCGCCAGGTTCCATATTGTATATTGCTAGAACAGCTCTCTTTTGTAACGTAAACATGGTGTCTAGCTCTGCTGATGTACCCCACAGCAAAATACTGTAAGACATTAAGCTGTGAAAGTAAGCAAAGTAGACTAACCTAGCAGTAGCAATATCTGTCAACTGGCGAATTTATTCGCCGCAAAAGCAGCGGTACTAAGCCTTCCTGCCAGACTCCAGATCGGCCCTGGATCTGCTAAGTAACCCGATGCCGACTCACCCATTGCAAAAGGCTATAGGGGAATGCATGGAGGACATACGAGCAGCGGGAGGGGATGTTCGGCTATTCTGGTTGAGGGCACATGTCGGAACTGCTGGGAATGAGCGAGCGGACGAGCTTGCGAAATCGGCAGCGCTCAGCGACGAACCCCCCGACTACGAGTCAGTCCCTGTGTCCTATGTCAAGAGAAAGATTCAGCGTTGGCAGGACCGGTATGACTCTTCCAGCACTGGAAGCATCACAAAAACCTTCCTCCCTAATATAGCCGATGCATATCGGCTAGCGAGAAAGGTCAAGTGGTCTCCCATTCACGTTCAGATCTTGACGGGACACGGGGGAATAGGCGAATATCTCCACAGGTTCAAGCTGAAGGAGGATCCAGGATGTGAGTGTGACTCGCAGAGGAGGGAGACAGTGTGGCACTTACTACTCGAATGCCCAAGGTATTCGGCCGCCAGACACGACCTTCAGTCGCAGATAGACTTGCCACTGGAACTGCCTAATCTGCATGTCTTACTTGCGGAGCAGACCAGCAGGCATCTCTTACTAGCTTATGCGGAGAAGATCTTCCGCACGGTGGCCGAGAAAAACAAAACCATAACATCCGCAGACCCCCTACACAGACCTCACACACCGCCCAATGTTCCGGACCCTACACCGCAGCCCCAACTAGCCCGCAATATAACAGTAGACCATATGCTATCTAGCGGGCAGAGAGGGGCACCTGGGATTAGGGTTCGAGGGGTGGCCCTTTTCATGGACAATAACTACGAAACATTAGGCATAAGTTTCTGCCGGGTGGGACCTCGGAGCCAGCTTGTGATTTCGCCCGGTCTAGCCAAACTGATGAACGGGAGCACAACAAGAACAGCAATGAGGCGCAAGATCTACGATACCCTGCCGGCGACAATGATGTCGGGAACTACGTGCAAGCTGGTGAGGACTAAGAACAAGGTCATAGCACTGCTTGCATGGGGTACCAGGACGCCATTCGCGCAGGCAAGTACATTGCTGTCCCGCATCGGTGAAGCTGGGTCGGAGGCGGAAACAACACCACGCAGGATTAGCGTCGATGCGATGGTGGTCGACTATGAGAAGGGAGAGGTGGCGGACCTTTTGGGATGTGTATCTGCCTCTAAACTCCATGAGGTAGTCGTGTACGAGGACAGGGGTGCAGACCTCGGTTTTTTGGTGCGCGACAAACCAACAAGGGAGCCTGCCTTCTCCGACCCCAACGTCGAGCTAAGTGGAGCCGAACGACTGCAATTAAAGGTAGCAGCCGAAAAGGAAGCCGCAAAAAAATCTGTAGGCGGCAGTCCAGAGAGAGGACCATCTTGGGCCATAACACAAACTTTAACAACCCAAACACACACGACCCTTTATGACCCACAGCAGACCGCTATAGACCGTCTTCAAAGAAGAGTTCGGATCCCGAGACCGGACCCACAGCGGAAAAGGACCAGAGCTGACATGGGGCAGGTGAACGCACCCCTCCAAACCCCAGTAGTGGGACCGCTGGACCATATGGAGAATGCGATCCTGGAGTTTAAAGCAGTCTTGGAGGCCACGATAAAAGTCAATAAATTGACATGTACTAAGATCCTAGAAGACCATCGTCTGGGTATCGTGGGCTCCTTGAAGGCAAGACTCGAGGAAGCAGAAGCGGCCATCTACAATAACGATACTGCCCAGGTCATCGCAGGGAGTATGTCGGGTAGTTACATGGCCGCTTTCAGTTCCACAAGCGGTTTCGTGCTCAGGGAGGAGGAGGAGTCGCAGGAGCCTAGCCCCCAGCTCAGGTTCAGGACACCTTTGGTTGACCCCATCGTCGTGGTGGCCCGGTGCACTAAGATCATGCTGGATGAGAGGATCATCGAAAAGGTGGAAACCGTATCGAGGGTCCTCAACACTACGGCAGTGGAATGCACTGAAGCAATACCCACGATTGAGTGGACCAATGGGGTCCCAGGCTGTGGGAAGACAACGTGGCTGGTGAAAAACTTTGATGTGGAGAGAGACGCAGTCGCGACCACCACAACCGAGGCGGCTAAAGATCTACAGGAAAAACTGGTGTAGACGCACGGCAGCAAGGCCGAAAAGAGAGCGCGCACCATGGCCTCGATCCTCGTAAATGGTTTTAAAGAGTCCGAGAAACGTCCGCGATTAATCGTGGACGAGGCTCTTATGAATCATTTCGGGGCTATCCTGACCGCCGCCCGGCTGGCGGGAGCAAACGAAATCCTCCTCATTGGGGACTTCAATCAGCTGCCCTACATCGACCGAGAGAACCTCTTCGAGATGTCTTACTGCCGACCAACTGCAGTCGCCGGTATCACAAAACAACTTCTCTGCACTCACAGGAACCCGATGGACGTGGCCTATGCATTCAGCGAGGTCTATGACGGTATATACTCGTCCAAACCGATAGTGAGGTCCCTGAGACTCGGGGGTTACTCGGGAGCGCAGATACCCCCACACTCCACCGATACTCTCTACCTAGTACATACTCAGGTAGAGAAGAAAGCCCTTATAAACAAGGGCTACGGAACAGGGGAGGGGTCGCGAGTCCTTTTTTTTTTTTTTTTTTTTTTTTTTTGACGGGGGGAAATGCATTTACGCACTACCCTTATCTATTGTACTTAGGGGATCAAAGTCCCCCAGTACACTAGATAAGGGGCACGGAGTGACGAGCTCCGTGCAGTGTGGGACTCACCCGGGCGAGAGTCGCCCGGAAATACCCACTAAAACCCCCCCGGGGCCGTCCGCTGCATTTGGGATGGGGGCGACACGGGGTGGCTTTCGCAAGCACCGCGTCGCCCCCTGCAGCGAACCCGCCGGGCCTCGTCGTGCAATGGCCCGGTGGGGATGGGGGAGTGTACACACTACTCAACCCCACCTCTTCGCCCGCCTCCCGAAGGAGGCATGACCAAGAAAGGTCAGTCGGCCGGGGAGGCAGAAAAGCTGCCCCCCCATAAAAAGGGAAAGTTGGGACAGTTCAGTGGCGGGCAAAGAAAAGGGGGAAGAAGCCCGCCACTAAGAAGAGAGATTCTGAGTCCCTCTCCTTCACTCATCTTGTCACCAACGACAAGACATAGCGAGGAGAGGGATACTCAGGAAGAGAAAGGGTCAGAAGAAGAAGAAAACAAAAACACAAAAAACACCAAACGCACACAAAACATACGGACACACGTCCAACAGCCACCGGGGCTCCTACAACCGTAGGAAGCCCCGGACATACCGAGCCCACCGCCCTCTCGGCCTCCTCCTCCGCTGAGGGTGCGCCAACGGGTCCTCCTCCCTCAGCCTTTCGTCAGCGTCCTTCTGCATCAAGATGTTCTCGCAGAAGGAGGCGACGACCCTCCAGACCTCCTCGCTGCCGACCATGGCTCTAACGACGGTCGGCAGCGAGAGGTCCTCCCCCACCACCGCCACCACTTCGCGGCGCGGCACCTCCCACGCGGCGCACTCAGCAAATGTGTGATGCGCCGTGTCCTCCGCCGCGTCGCAGTGGTAGCACCTCGGCAGCGGCAGGGGTCGCGAGTCCTGACGATCCACGAGTCGCAGGGGTTGACGTTCAAATCGGTGGTGATTCTCCAGACCAAGGGGAGAAAGCTACAGATCCACGATAGTGTATCCCACGCTATTGTGGCCATCTCGAGACACACGGAGACCTGTGTCTATTATACCGACGTGGCCGACGACGCAATAGGCCGCTTCATCCACCGAGCGGTGAGCGCACCGGCGAAGGACATAGCGGATTATAATTTCAAGATGGCCATAAAACATGCCAAACTATGAGGTAATTATGCGGACACGGACCTAGTTCTGCTTGGCTTGTTACGACCGTTAATTAAAAAAAAAAAAAAAAAATGTAATAATGTAATAATTATGTAATTAATAATAACAAAATAAGTGTTTACAAAATAATTGAATATATAGATATAAAAAATTTAATAGAAGTAGATTTAAGCTCACATATGCAAAAGAAGATTACTAACTGCATAGCTGCTTGAATTGCTATTATAGGCAATTTTTTCCGACGCAAGTCGATTTAAATCTCCAATCTAAAAAAAGGTGCGGACCCAGAGTCTGCAGATAGTTTAATTTAAATCATATAAAAAAAAAAAAAAAAAAAAAAAAAAGCCTTCCTGCCAAAGTTTTAATATGCGGACCCCATTGTAACTTATTATCAAGTGTGATACCTAAAAACAGAGTTGCACATTGGGCAACATAAATTTTATACATTTCGTATTTTTTAGTGTTAAGAAGTAAATTATTTAAGGCAAACCATTTGGAAATGTTTGCTAGTGTATTATTTAAGTGCCTAATCTCTGAATTTTTTCTTTTTACTTTAAATATAAGTGAAGTATCGTCTGCAAAAAGAACCATATCAGCTGAGTTATTAACCATTAGCGGTAAGTCATTAATATAAACCAGGAATAAAAACGATCCCAAAATCGACCCCTGCAGCACACCGATTCTAACTAATGATCCAGTGGAGGTAACCCCATTTACATTTACTTTCTGACATCGGTTTGTTAAGTAAAAGGCCAGGAAGGAGACAGAGGTTTCAGAAACACCATAATGTTTTAGTTTCAGTATAAGTGTACTGTGATCAACGCAGTCAAAGGCCTTTGAGAGATCGCAGAATAAACCTATTGCATCCTGCCAAATCTCCCAAGCTCCCAATATATGACTTATTAACGTTGCACCAGCATCAGTGGTAGATTTGGATTTCGTGAAACCAAACTGCCGATCATCTAAAATCTTTTCTGCTCTAAAGTATTCAACTAACTTATTAAGCATAATCTTTTCGAAAATCTTACTAATCGATGGAAATACTGAAATTGGTCTATAAGTTTCAAGACTACTTCTGCAACCTGATTTAAATAAGGGTACCACTTTACTTATTTTCATTAAATTAGGGAAAGTGCCTGTTGCTATGCATCCATTAAATATGTTAGCCAAATAAAATACTAATCTAATTATCGGTTTTGTATTAGAAGGGCCATATAATTAAAATAATCAAGGTAAGGTAAAAAGGCAAGGAAAAGGTAAAATGGCTCTTTTCTCTATATCCTTTATCAGAACTGGATAAATAGTTTAGGAATGCAGAGAGGACATACATACTTACGTTGATTTTTGTTGATAGGCTCAGTAATTTGATTACAATTTCATCTGATTTTAAGTGATAATGTGATACTGGCTTTTAAATGATGTTGCCGAAACACACCTACAGGTTGCCGACATATTTTAAACCTACAAAAGTCAGGCGGGCATTAGAAAATGCTATATCACCATGCTTTGTTTAAATCAAGAAATCTAAATCTCAGTCTCGTTATAGAATAGGATAGATAGATTTAAACCTACGACCACTGATAGGGTATAAATGTTGTGTACGTTAGCCATAATCGCATCAAACAACTGTCACTGTAGAATAAGTAAATCTTCTTCTTCCTTCCCTGATCCCGTTATTTGAGGTCAGATAATTTCATGCAATTGGGCTGTTTTGAGGTCTCTTTTAATATTTGACCACCAGGTCGATGGCGAACGGCCTCTATTTCTTTTCTTCTCCGGTAGGTTCAGCGCAATTGACACCACGTGGTCGCTATCGCGTCTCTTTATATCTCCATACCACCGAAGACGGTTTTCAGTTATTTTATCTATAACTGACGTGACATTGAAGGAGCCTCGTATATATTTATTTTGTATTTTGTGAAACTTAATCACACCTCCAGCCCATCTAATCATTTTCATTTCATTGGTATGGATTTCTTGTGCCTGCGTCTTTGTCCAGCAATCGGAGTCATATAACAGCGAAAGGTGAACTGCTGTTTTGTAGACTTTACCCTTGGTTTTTATTGGAATACGGGGGTCAAATAATTGACCTGTTAGTGACCGCCTTTTTTGCCAGGTGACGTTGATTCTGTGAGATACATCAGCGTCTACGTTCACGTTTGGTGTGAGCATTGAGCCTAAGTATTTAAATTTTTTCACTGTGAGATTAGAATCCGATCCTATGTAAATAGATTCTTATGATATTTTTACTACTTTTTTACTCTTAGGCCATACCTTTCCAAGGATTTAGTCCATATGCTTACCTGTTTCTGCACGTGAGTAGCAGTGTCCGCGGTCAGAACAATATAATCGATTATAGCATTGTCCGTGGTCAAAGGAATGGAATATTATTAGTAAGATAGTCCATTACTAAGTTAAGTTAATAAGTAAAGAAAAATTGAGTAGCCTTCTTGAGGTCAGTTGTAAACAATTATACATATGTGACACTGACCGCTTATTATCAGGTGAACTGCAAGCCTGTTCGCTGCTAAATAAAATTAAAAAATAAACTACCACATTCTACTCAACACTAGATATGGAAATGAATCATCAATAAAATCGTCCATGTTACACACGACGCAACCGCCGCCATATATAATTGAAAACAGTTCATTCATAATTCATTCGTTCAATTTAAAATCGCGCTTACAAACCGTGTGTTATTTATGTCACTCTCATTTGCTGGATAAAATATTTATGTAATCTTCGATGTTTCACACAATGGCGGTCTGAGGGGGAAGGGTATCTTAAAAATAGAGAACATACGAAAGCTTTAAATAAATTATTATACCTTAACTTCCTGTTTTAAATGCCTAAACAATGAAATAACATATAGGTAGGTATTCAAAGTTATTTTCAAAAATGCGTGAAACACGATAATTATCACTTCTCCTCCCAAAGTCTTAAGTTGCGACCGCACCTGATTTGACTTACGTCTCGAAGGAATTTTATTTGAGCGAGATCGGGATTGCGGGGATCGTGAAGACTGGGTCACGACTACCATACAAATAATGAAAACTCCAACTATAAAGAGACACGTTTTGTCGCATCGTATTAGCGTGTTAAGGCAGTGTAGGTTCATCATTTAGCGGATGGTTGGTTGGTGGCGATTGAGCCTAAAAAAGTCAGAAAGGTAAGGGTGTCATGTCCCTGGATTAGCAAGTGTATTTTGTTGTGGTGTAGAGTCTATGCTTTGCTTATTTATGATGATATGAGGTACAGAAGGGGAGGGGCGTGGGGTTCAATACTGATTGTATAAGCACGTTTACTTATTTCGTTTAAATTACTTAAGCAAACATTGCCAAAACAATGCCCACATGGGGGCGACTGGGGGTATTGGGAGGGGAAGGAGTGAAAGCTGGCCTCACACTACTTTAAAAAAATGTCTAAAATTCTGTTTACGTAATACTTGCACGAGTCTAAACTACGATGTATCCGAATATTATGGTAGATATAGCAACTTAATTAGAATACACACCATGTACATTAAAGATATAAGATAAGACAGAGTTAGTTATACCATTTTTAGCTCAGGAACGGTTGGGACCGACTTTTATAATTTTTGATATGTTGGCATCGACATGATATAACAGATGTTAACTATTTTCAAAATTATGACTAACTTATATAGTCATGTATGTTATTTTTATTATGGCAATACTGATTTAAAAACAACAATCATGGCGGCGGAGGCGTTAGATCCCGGTTAAGTGTGCTGGGACTTGTATGAGTTTTAAATATTATTACAGAAATAATGAGTAAATTACTGCCTGAATATATTTGTGTACACAAAGTAATTATTTAACCCCTTGAGGCAGTTTATTCCATTGTTTTCCTATTGTCTTATATTTACGGGTACTCGACACATTAAACAGGAAATATTAAGAAAAAATGCCATTCAATTTGTATTTGGTTTTTTTGATAATATGACGGATTGACTGATTTCGATGACTTTTTTGTTAGTCTTTCAGACTCGTATAGTTTTAGAAATAAATGTTTACTGATCCTGAGGCGGCAAGAAGTTCGACCGGACAACAAAACACAAACTTGAAAAAAATATTCCTATGGTATTATTAAAAACGAATTCAATATATTATAATTCTTTAGAAAGTTAAGTTAAAGCAATCAGATCACATTGAGCGTTACGAAGCTCCCGGGGCTCGTTGAGATTGCCGATGTTTGCGGAGCGCTCTTCAAAAACTCATTTGTGTCACTGATTTCACATTAAAGAAAATCGTTTGGCACAAAAATTATTTCTATATCAATACTGAAGAATACTATATTAAAAAAAGAAGCAAACCTTAAGAGATTAATCAATAACGAAGAGCAGAAAATAATGCCGCAGCAACAAACATAAAATTTGTCAATTCTTCTGTCCACAGCTTCTTCTGCGGTCTTTAAGGTTCGGGTCCAGAAATTGTTTTTGTCTGAATTTTTATAAGAATCACAATTCTTCAGTACACCATTTTGATGTAGCTCTAAAGATTTAGCCTACATCTATAACTATACTAATAAATAAAATAGAAGTGTCTGTTTGTTATGTCAAAATATATTTTTTAATTTAAAATACATATACGATAACTATACCAAAAACATAATTTTTATAATTGTTGTCTGTCTGTTTTTTCCGAGAAATCTCTGAACGACTGTACCGATTTTGACAGTACTTTATTTGTTAGATACAACTATCTAACTAAGGTTACTTTAATTTTTCGAAAATAATTAGGGTTCCGCGAAAAACAATTACAACACCTGAATCAGCGAATAAAATCCGATTCAATTCACAGTTTTATTAACAATTCACAGTTGAATTTGTGAGAAATATTTATACTTAATGTTAGAAGAAAAAAAAAATAGGAAGATAATTAGCGCTCCGTATAAAAAATGCAATTAAGAACATAAGAAACGCGAGCGCAGCCGCAGGCACACAGCTAGTAAGTTAATAAAAATTGTTTTTTTGGCGTCTTGGTTAGCAAATTCATATTGTCTGTTACTTACATAAAACCATAATTAGGACAAAATTATGTAGAAACTAGCTCTGTGTGCTAATTTTATTTTTTTGTACTAAGATAAAGTAAACACTTTTCTCATAAATTCAAACACTTGGCTATAAACTGTGCATTGAATTTAAAAGTACCCGAACTTCAGCTATCTACCAAAAGAAAATCTCGTCAAAATCGGTCCAGCCGTTCCGGAGATGACAAACACAACAATTTAAAAAATTGTATTTTTGATATAGGTATCGTCCATATGTATTTAGTAAAATTTTATTATTTAGATATTACAAAAAGAGACTTCAATTTTATTTATTGGTATATATTGCTACATAAATCGGTAATCCCAGTCATTAACATCACAGAAATACCAATACGTTTACGACAATAATATTAATAAATAGCTTTAATTGTTTGTTAAAAAATATAATAATTGATTATAATAATGCTTACGTTAGATAAAATAATAATAAGTAACTACTCGAAGTACTAGACCTCGCTTCCTGCTTTATTTTAAACCCAATATAATTTCAAGGTAACCCCCCATGAATTTAGATTGAGTATATCTGGATCAGGATATCTGGGTGACATCCATGAACGCGAAAAGATTTACGAGAAAGTTACTCTAAGAACTTTTAATAAAGAACCTGCGTGTTCTTTATTAAAGTAATTTATAATTATATGAAGAAAAAGTGTATTTAATTAATTGTGATAAGATAAAGTGTCGGTTGAAGCATCTTAGCATTTATATCAATCCTTAATTTATGTAATGTTATACTTATAGGAATGTTACAGTGCCTTGGCACCTCGCGATTCACTAAAGAATAAGTTTTTGTAATTGGAGACGCCTCGAGCTGGCGCGGTAGGCCATTTATGGCAAGGGAAGCGTGGTAGATGCGGGAACAAGGAAGTCGTGTACTGACCTGTTCCTCAGCAGCAGCAAGCGCCTTCGACGTGTAGATCCGCTCGCAGCCGCCCGAAAGCAGCCTCAAATAACACACAAGGGCTTCCAACACCTCACACACTTGCCAACACACGACGTCACCACAGTATGCGGTATAGTTTATTTTATTTGCGGAAAAGCGAATGTAACCACCGATTTAGGCGGCGCGGGCGCGGTTAGGAGCACAAGTATGTCCTCGTATAGCGGGGTAGCGAAATTAGTATCTGCGTTGTATGCGCGGGCGCGGTTGACACAGAAGTGCACGACAGGGAAAAGGGATGGGGGTTTTAGGAAGCCACACTAGGTGGCGTTACCAGTAATTTAGTATATTAATTTTACCTTCCCAAAACGTACTTGATAATTTAATGTACCATTCAAAGTTAAACAAGGTCCATACAGTAAACGGCCGACATAATTACAATACCTACTGTAAATAATCACAAATTAGCGGGCTTTAAGCTTAGTAAATCTAATAAAGACACATAAAAAAATAAAATAAAAACATTGAGGAGACCAAACCATTTTTGTTAAGTAAGAGGCCAGGAAGGAGACAGAGGTTTCAGAAACACCATAATGTTTTACATGTGTTTCAGAAACACCATAATAATCTATGCCTGGGTAGCTACCACCCTCAGGTTTGAAAACCTGTCGACAAATACCAATAGGTGTGCTCCGGCAGCATCACTTGAGAACCAGTACTTCTAGGCTTAGTGTGTTTACTATCTTGAACCACATCGTAACTTAACATCAGGTGAGATTGTGATGAACCAAAAGGTTCTGACAGGAATTTTTAGACACAGGTAAAGGCCAAGCCGAGGCTCGTACCACTTCGGTGCCCTTGTGCTAGTTACCTTATTACGACGAGTGCCTTTAGCAATGGCCCTCAAATATACGATGAAGCTGTAAAGGCCCTTCCGGTCAACAGCATTAGCTAGGTTAGATACTATCAATATCTATTCTAAGCAGTAGTTATTCGATAAATAGGTTATAAAGAAATTTATTTATACTTAAGGAAATCCCCATTTAACACGACAAACCTTTTGTAACAATATGCATAAAGATATGGAAGGAAAACCTTTTCAGGCGGGTAATGCGGTGAAGTAATTCAGTTTTGCACCGACCTTTTATCCGCTTCGTATGTTTTTATAACGCTCCATACAAAAGATACAGAAGGAATAATAGACTATTTGTATCGATCCATGTAAACTGATTTATTTGTTGGTTTCTCTTTAATTATATTAAAACTAGTTGTGTAACCGCGGCGCTGTCCGGTTTCTTTATATTCTGTAATGCGTAATATAGTTTTTATTTAATCATTGGAAAAGAATATTTTAATCACGCTCACTCTTGAATCGGATGATATTTGAAATTTCATGAGTTTTAATTTTTTTGAATGCGGTACCTCTCATTATTTTTGAAAAATAAAAGTACCTTAAGTTACGCGCGGTAACTAAAGTTCACTCGAAACAAACAGACAGATAAAAATGTTAAAAATTGTAATATTGGTATAGGTATCGTATATATTAATACGTGTTTAATAAAAAAAATGTTATTTTTTTATTACAAGCAGACACGTGAATTTTATTTATTTGTATAGAGTATAGATGACATAGATTAGTTATAGCGCATAAGTGAATTGAATCTGAAGCAATGATGACTCAGTTGATAGTGCGGTCGGATTCCGCATCAATGCATGCGGGTGCCAGTCTAGCTATCCAACACTAAAATCAGTCCGAGCTTCCAGTAAAGGAAAACATCGTGAGGACGCCATAGCATGATGGTATGACTTTTGCAATAATGGCCGCCTGGGTAGCTACCAACCAGGTATTATTCACGATAGATAGCCGATGTCTCGACGGTCGTCACTGTTTTTGAATTGCATTGTGCTTACTATCAGCCAAAATGCCGACACTTTGTTGAGTTGAAAAAAAAAAAACCATGTCGCCAGGCACTAATATGAAACTAAATATATTTATAACATATTTTCATGTATATCACGAAAAAAAAAATCAGTTCTGAATTTCATTAAAATACATGCAGTAGTTTTTTCTTGATGGCCACGCCCTAAATGAACATTTTCTAATCATGACCGTTTGGGTAACTATCCTTAAGTTTCAAAACGTGTCGCCAAATACCAACAGACGTGCAGCATTACATCATATATGTAGGCTTAGTGGGTTTACCACCTTGGACCACATCGTCGCTTAACATCAGATCAGATGAGATCGAAGCACTGACCATATTTAAAGTGTAAAAAAAAGAATAAAAAATTGGAAATAATGACTCGGAATGTGAGATCTCTGAACCACTCCTTTGCTTTAACATTTTGTTACTGCATTATATGAAAACTGTTCCTAACGTCTCAACTTGGCTGCATGGTTGAGCACCTTTGCATTTTCTATGAAGGAATAAATAGAACAAAAAAAAACGTGAGCTTCATTCTATTAATCCTTCATTATTCCTACACATTTCTTTTCTTTTTCACAGGATTCTTTTTCTTTAATTGTAAATATATTATTTAGTTAAATCTTGCTACATTACATATATGTACAAAATTATGTTGATAATTGTGAAAGTAGTTGACAGCAAAATGACTACCATTGTGTCATTTGCTACATTTTAACTAAAGTCTCCAGGGATATTATGCAGTAAATAAACTGTTTCAAATAAATGTATGTGAAACAGTAAGACTCACGTCGCAGTGAGTATATAAAATCCATTTTATAAGCAAATGCAATATGGCTTGGTAATGTGGTGGCGGAGGAGGTAACTTAGTTTAAAACCACCTTTTACACACCTCGTTTACGGTCTTCTAAGGCCGTTTACCCACGATCATACTTTTATAACGACTATACACTATAAGTCTATATAAGTGATGAGACTTCACTGTTAGTGCACTTCATTGGGTTTGAATCTTGATGATCAAGCATAGTGATATAACCATAATAAATATACACAGTGTAATATGATATAATTTAAATTTAAGTATAGTTTAAGTAATTTAAGTGAGATTTATAAGAATAAAAGAAAAATGAAAAGAAAGAGAGAAACAAGAGGCAAAAGAAAAAGCCTAACAAAAGAATACAAAGGGAAGAAAGGGGGGAAAGATTTTATTATTACCAAAGAGTTTTTACCAAAGTCCTTGATAGGTCAACTCCTATTATGTCTATCGGGTTAGTTACAACCGTCAAGTTTAATAATGTGTCGCCAAGCACGTACAAGTGTGTTTTAAAAGTATCATTCGAGAGACAGTTCCTCGAGACTTAATGTATTTACCATAGTAAATCACATTATCACTTGGTATTATGGTCAGAAGGCAAAGTTTAAGGTAAAAGCTAAATGTTTATTTTCAGTTTTTTTAGTCTGTGCGATTAATGTCTGTTGGACGAAGTCTAGTTTAGAGTAAGTGGTAAAAACCCATTATGAGGTTACGTTCGTATATGTAGCGAGGTAAAATGTCTAAGAGGTGGGTTTATATAGTATACGTTTATTATAACGAACAAGTAGGCGCTTGAACACAATCTCACCTGATGGTAAGTGACGATGTGGTCTATGATGGAACGCGCTTACTCAGCAAGTACCTGTTCACTCTAACAGACATAAAAAGTAATGAACTTCTAAATGTTATTAAATTTATTCACAGGGATAAATTAATTTGTTCTTGTTCGAGATTAGTCCGAGAAAACTTTTAAACAATTTTTGGAAATAAGTTTTTTTTACAAAGTCACATAAGGCATAAATATAAAAACATTTCAATTTATTATTACACTTTTATTATTATCGTATGGCTGATAGACGAAAATATGTTAGAAAACCACGAATATATTAAAAACGCTAACATTATTTTAATTTTCACTTCTTTAAATATATATTCTTATAAAAGGTAGAATAAAAAAAGTTTAATTATCTACATACAGGCAACTATTGAACGAAAAATTGTAATGTTTAATAAAAATACAAAAATAAGTAATAATGCTTGACGGTGTAAGATCACCCTTAAATTATACACGCTTTTAAAACCCTTGAATTTAATCCTGTTAGATACCTTATCCATTAGTGCGCGTGTATTCAAATTGTAATTACAAGATTTTAGAATCGAATAAACTTTGATTTTATAAGTAAGTACATACTTGAATAAAAACTTTTACCGATGCTTACGAGAAGAACCGCTTGGAAATTATCGGGAGCGTCAATATTATTATAACATTTGTTGATACTTTTAGTGATCAGTGCTTCATATTGAAACTGACTGTTAGAGGATCCTTGTTGTCTGCTCGTCAATGTATTAAGATTGTATTTAGAATGATTATTACCAAACACCAATGTTTCAGGTAGGCTATAATTGGGGTGACTGGTCTTGGTTGACCGGGATTGGTCCCTATGCAGGTAGGCAAATGACCTTTGGGCTGGGTCATCCGTCCGGGGGTATGTCGCGGTGTCTTCTTTGGGATTCCGTGTTGCCCTCCTCGTGTGGCGGTAGAGACGGTCACTCATAGGGTTTTAGTGAGTAGTCCTAGGGAAAAAAAGTACTTCTAAAGTAGTAAGTCATAAAACATAGCATAAAGCAGTAGCAGAGCGCTCATAAAAACCCAATTCCTTATAGTTTTATTACAAAATTTCGCACACACCAAATATCACATCATAATAACCACGTACTTAAACACAAAACATGCATACTAAGAACATGTCCATACAAGCCGGTAGAATACGTCGGAATTAAGTTCAAACATACATCCACATTACACTATAATTAACACGCACACAATGAAAGCATTAGTGAATCTATTCTGTAAACGTAGCGCGCATTTATGCAGCAAACTATAGCAAATAACCCGTTTCCTCTCGACTTATTCAATTTAACTTTTAACATTATTGTTATGATGTTACGGTATTTTTGGAAATAACATTTAATTGCTAAATTTTGTCACTATCTTGTAAATAAATTGTGTGATCGCAATTAATAGTGGTTAATATAATTGAAGCGATGATGGTGCATTGGATAGTGCGGCCGGATTTCGTGTCAATAGACGCAGGTTTAAACCCACCTATTCGACTCTAAACTCAGCCTTTCAGTGAGGGAAAACATCGTAAGGAAACCATAGCATGGTGGTAGGGCATTTTCTAACAATGCCTGCCTGGGTAGCTACCAACCTCAAGTTCGAAAACCTGTCGCCAAATACTAATAGGTGTTCCGGCAGCATCACTTGAGAACCAGTATCTAGGCTTAGTCTGTTTACCATCCTGGACCACATTGTTACTTAACATTAGATGAGATTGTGGTCAAAGCACTGAGCCTATGCCGTGTAAAAAAAATACTTAACAATAATTACGCGACTTACAATTAATTGTATTTGTAAGATAAAATATTGTATAATCGATCTCAGAAAAAAATATTTGAAGAACATGTCATCTGGTGTCATACGTAACTAATGTTAGGCAAATTGAAAAAAATCGTGATAGAGAAAATGCTGATTACTTTCCATAGAAGGCACTTTTTAACAAGTTG
Organism: Samia ricini; assembly: GCA_014132275.2. Classification (NCBI taxonomy): domain Eukaryota; kingdom Metazoa; phylum Arthropoda; class Insecta; order Lepidoptera; family Saturniidae; genus Samia; species Samia ricini. Next base: position 18,932,714 of record AP028158.1, read on the forward strand.
TCTGTAAATATTTTTGCCAGGCTAAAATTTTGAACTAGGTACTTTTTATTGTAGTACTTTGTAAATGGACACATGAAGTATTGTGATTTATCGATTATAATCATGCGTAATTTCGTAAACGAAGAAAACATTTAAATATTTAATTGCTTGCTATTTATTTTTATAACCCGATTTTTTCTATATATTCGCATTTACAAATGAAAGTTTTGATATAATTCTATAAAATAAGTGCACACATTTTTAGTTTTGTATTAAAGTATGAAAAAATAGGAATAATTCTCATCTTTAAACGATATGAAAATCGGCTGTTTTCAAAGCCACTTTTCAACTGTCAAAGTTAAATATGATGAAGGTGCTAACTGCAACTAGATAGCTTCTTTCCGAAGCCCAAACATCCATTGTACATTACGTACTAATTTTCAAGACGAAGAAGTATGATGACCAGGTAGATTTTTTTATTACTCCGGCTTTACCGTCTATTTCTTTTTTGACGTTACTGGTAAAAAGGAAAGTCTTATGATGTAAGTTAAGATCATGAATACATAAAATCTCGTGTTTAATTATTAATCGACAAAGTTATGTTTCATAATAAGTACGCGTGGACGAAAAAAGAAAAGTGTTTCGCTTAAATGTATCGAAATTTTTGGATAAAACATTTAATATCACAGTAACTTCAAGACGCAAGTTTTAATTAATGTTTATTCTGTTGAATAAAGGTACTCTTTTAGTAATAATAATAAAGTTAATTAAAAATAATAATATTCTATTATCTTATACAACGATGAGAAATCTAAAGTCGTATAACTTTTAAGGCAGTACAAAAAATATATTTAGAAGTACCTATATATCTTCGAAAAATGTTAATAGTATTATATTACTGAATTATGAAGTACGGAATTCAATTTTTTATATTTTTATTTTATTAAGGGCAACGAACAACTAAGTGAAGCACCGGAACAATGTGGCTTGGAGATGAACCATGATAAAACCAAGCTCATGACTAATATCCCAAATAATACCCTAAAAATCAGCGTCAAAGACAGTATCACAGGAAGGGTAGATAGGTATGTGTGTTTTGGCCAGTAGATAGTGATGGGAAAGACAACCAGGCAAATGAAATTGGCAGGCGAATAGGACTTGCATGGGCTGCTTATTCCAAACTCGAATTCGCGTTCAATATGAATATTAGCGCCGAACGAAAAGCTCGCATCCACGACCAGTGCATCCTATCAGTGCTCACATATGGAGCGGAAACCTGGGTGTTCACCAAGGAGATTCTCCATAAACTTCAGGTGGCTCAAAGAGCGATTGAGAGAAAACTGATGAGAGTGTCATTAAAGGACCGTAAACAAATGAGTGGATAAAGACAAGATAAAGCAAAGTGAGCGACGTTATTAAACGGGTTGCGAGGTTGAAATGGAAGTGGGCAGGCCATGTCACCAGAAAGAAAGCTTCCTGGGGCAAAGCAGTGGTAGAGTGCCGATCGTGGGGTAAGAAACGCCCACAAGGAACGCGTTGGTACGATGATATCAAGAAAATGGCCAAAACAAAGTGCATCATAACTACCTAAGATCGCAGAAAATGGCATAATACGAAGGAGGCATACAGCCTAGCGGTCAAGAAAGGCTAAAGAAGAGAAAGAAGAAGGGCAACGGCTGTGCGATCGTTACTTGGTTTATAAATCGAGAAACAGTAAACCGGATTACATTCTCCGTAGAGAAATCTGACCCTCCTCGTCCAGTACCTAGGAATAGAGATCTCATGGGCAACCGAGGTCAAGTACCTCGGTGTTACACTAGATGCCCACATGATTTTCAAAAACCTCACGTTTTGGAAGTCAGAAACCACGCCAACATGTTATGGGACGTCTTTTCCCTCTATATAACGCTCGGAGTAAGATGGCCAAACGTCATAAGCTTACTCTGTATAAAACGGTAGTTAGGCCCATTCTCACCTATTGCGCCCCTGCCTTCGCTTACACAGATCTGGCCTCCTTCCAAGTGGTTCAGAACCGCTTCACCAGGAGAGCCGTAGTTGCCCGATGGTACGAGAGGAATGTGGACGTCCACAGAGACCTCAACCTACCATCCATTCATTCCGTTATCAAGCCCAGTGTCGTTCATTTTTCGACCGCGCAGAGACACACCCGAATCCGCTCATAGCGAAAGCCGTCACGTACTCCTCTGACTCGCTAGCTCCGAAACCGCTTCAGAGACCGCGTAACGTTCTCACCGATCCCGATGATGATATCACGTGCGAAAATAGGATCTTTCCTTTCTAGTATGCGTGCCAGCGCCCACGCTCGCGTAACCGCCGTTCCCGCCGCCGGGGACAGGCGGCTAATTTTGTTCCCGCACACTCTCCGGGTCCCCCTCAGGCGGCGACCTAAGACGTGTCTCGTTCCCCAACTGGGGAGGCTCTTGACATCGCCGCCAGCGCGATACAGTGAGACTGCCTATGCATTGAGCATCACACGCACAACACTGCATACACACTCCTGCACACAACACGCAGGTACATAGTTCCTGTAAGGTACCTTTTTTTTATGTCAAATAAAAAAATGTAGGGATAACTAGGATACAACTTGTGAGAGAGTTTGAAGACTCAGGTGACGGCCAAGCCAAGGTTCGTACCATTTTGGTAACCCTTGTGCTAGTCATCTTTTGCGGTTGAGTGCCCTCTGCACTCGCCCTCAAAGTCACGGTGAAGCTGTAAAGGCCCTTCCGGTCAACAGCGTTAGCTAGGTTCGAAGAAAAAAAAACACCGGTTTACATGATCCTTTTTTTAAATTTGATGTACTCTAAACTAATATTATAAAGAGGAAGGATTTGATTGTTTTTTGCATTGAATAGGCTCTGAAATGACTGGACCGATTTGAAAAATTCTTTCACCGTTAGAATACTACATTACTCCTGATGAACATAGGCGATAGAATATTTTCAAAAAAGATAGGAATCCGTTTGTAAACTACGGTAATGTAACCCAACTTGTAAAAAAACATCGTTATATCCCGTACGCTGAAGAAGTTATTGACAATAGAGCAAAGTGATGTACTAGTTTTTATAGAGGACATCAATTTCTAAAAAAAAAAAAAAAAAAAAAGTTTTAAAAAAATTAAAAAATAACGCAAAATGAAGGGTACGCGTGTGTTTTAAATTTTATGATTTTTTAAATTAAAATTTTGGTATTGGGTACTGTTAAATACCCGTGCGAAGCCGGGTTTTTAATTCAATTCAAAGCCGGCCCGCTTTGAATAATTTTAATATATATTCTGCTACAATAAGCAACATGTAGGAGCAAGTTATTGGTAAAATAATGAAGTAAGGTTATAAAGATATTATTTCAATATTATAAAATTAAATACATATATCAATTTATATTTTTAATCACATTTGTATGTGCTTATACAGAAGAGAGTGTGATAAAACTATAACAATTATAACAATCATAATGTGTTATTATTATTTACTTATAGTGTAATGAAATTTAGAATATCGGTTCAGCAAATATTGAATAGAGATCTACTTTTCATGTCACCGCTTGAGAGTGTACACTTGGCCTTATAATAAATCACATATGCTTCAGAAAGCCGTACTGGATTTGGAGTTTGATGGTGGGTGGATAAATTGGGTTTTAGTCGAATCTTTTACGTATTACTTTTTTATGTATTCTGTAATAGATGGCGTGATAACTTCTCACAGTACAAATTTAAACAATTTTTTTTATAATTCTTTAGGGTTTTTTTCTGATTTGAAGTTAAGGCGTTTTATTAACATGTCATTTAGCATAATTGGCCATAGAATTATGTATTATTATTAGATTTTACATGTATGCTTCCCGGACGCCCTCAGTCGGTTCGTTCGTTTCAACGGTTTACTGTCTCTGACAAAATATTTGTAATTATTTTACGTAAAAACAATAACCAGTTGTGCAATAAAAATCAGTTTACGAATACTGCCTGCTACCCGCGCCCCTCCTTACACCCACAAAAAGACACACGGTTTCCATACTTTGTACAGATTTCGCACATTTCTGGTGACCGCAACGACTTCGTTGCTTTATGGAATTGGCTTAGTTAAGGATGGTAAATAGCAATGGAAAAGATCTAAAACTGAGTCATTATCATAAGGAAACTAAATTTTCGAAGAAGAAAAATCTCACTATTGGGTGATTAGTATTAGTATTTTGTACCATTCGAATAGATGCCTACCATTATCAGGCTAGAGATCTTGTTGCGAAGCGCCTGTCAATGTTCATCAAAAGGTAGAACAAGTTATGCTTCAGCCTGTAAATTTGAGAAGAATGACTTGCAGAATACATTTTTTTACTGTACATAAGATTTGCGTTTGAACACAATCTTATCTGATGTTAAATGACGATGTAACTTAGGTTAATAAAGATACTAAGTATAGAGATGCTGGCATTTGTGTGATGCTGCTGGATGGGTTTTACAACTTGAGAGCGATAGCTATCTATGCGGGCTTTGCAAGAAAAACAACCAGATCGAGTTTCTTGCGGATTCTTCTCCATGTCTGGGTTGTTTTTCCGCATCAGTGGTAATATTTTCACGTTTACAGGCACCTTATCAATGCCTAGAATATAGTATTTTTTGGATTTTAGACGTTTTAGGATTAGAATCATTCACGGAAAAATAACGGAACAAACGATCTGTCATTGATTTATTGAACATCATTGAGAGCAGAATGGGATCTGTTAAGACTCATTCAATGAATCCAGGATAGAAGAGCTTTATAAATGAAGTGGAACTCGTAAAACGGCAACCACTTACTGTCCAGCCGGGACTAGGGGGCCGGGAGCCGGGGGTTCGGAACGCGCCATAAAAGTTTTATAGCCCTTCGCAACAGAATCCATTATTTGGATGAAATTTGATTTCTACAATAGAACTAACTATAACCGCGACTTCATTCACGCGTGTCTATTATTTGAAACGCATATTTCTCTCTGTCTATATGTTTATCGCAAGGATTCCACGTTTAATATAATTTTGATAATGCCATATTTTTTTTTTATGTAATTCCTTTTAACTCTGTCTCTTACTGTGCGTTGTTATGTAAAAATAAAATTCGTTGTATCTGTTTGAATTCCACCGTAGTAGTTTTTTTTTTTAATTTCTCTAAAAGATTTTACGTCCAATACTTAGCTTGTAAATCAGTGTATTATGCAAAAAAAAAAACAAATAATTTTGCTCAAAAACGTAAATGTCGTACTTACCTAATTAAGGTAGCATTTGTTCTTAATACCAATGCAACTTACAGTAATAACATATTTATATACCGTTGGTGTTTGAATAAATAAATAAAATAATTTGTTGTGTTTGTCGCTTTTAATATTTTTAAATTGTTTTTTTTTTTATTTGAGCTCTGTAAAACGATTCCATGTTATTGATGTTAAAAAAGCACATTTTAAGAACAATGACGACATCCAATAGATGAGTCTTCAATAAGTGATGATGATATAATCTATCGATAGTGAGCATTGTCATGCTAATCTCCATAGGCTAGTGTTTAACCTCTCCTCCGCACTATAAGCATAGCTATTACTTCTCCCTACGTACGTAAGCATTGGCATCATTTAATAAAAACGAGAATTAAAAAGAATTGATTGTTTGGTTCTTCAGTCAGAAGCGAATAAACAGACAAACAGAATATTAAGTAAGATAAAGAAGTCCAGTACTAATCATTACGATTCAAAGGATTACGCTATAACAGAATAGTCATGAATCGAATTCTATAAAGAAAGGCGGCTAAAGTCGTATTACTGTGGATTAAACTACATCAAATCGGCTTATCCTCTTTTAGGATTTTAATTGAAAGATGCAGAGGATTTAAAGAAATCGCTATATTGGAAAGCTTTGACCAGTAGAATGGAATCTATTCAATAACCCAGATGACCCCAAATTGACTTGATTGTGGTATATGTCGAAACAAGGAAAGATGCCAAGAATAAACGTCTTCACCGAAACAAAGTGAGCATAGAACGCGCTATCTACCTACATACGAGTATACTATTAGTAAAACTAAAGTTTTGTCTGTAAATTTTTTTTTTTAATTTTGTAACAAATGCCTATTTTTTGCCTGATATTTAAAAAAATCTTGCATGAATTTAATTTTAAAACGATTTGATCGATTTTTATAAACCTTTCTACACGGGAAGTATTGAATAAGTGATAAGGTTTACATTTTAAAAATTATTTTAAAATACGTAAAATAACTAAAACAAGTCACCAAAATTACAAAATACAGGGTCAAATATCCTAAATAAAAAGTTAATTAATTGAAGACTAACTACCAATAGACTGAGATCCCGCCATACATCTCTAATAGTAAATTACAATTAAACGTTACAATCCAGTGTTGAAATAAATAATACAATTCCATGCTAGTGATAAGATAAGGGATCGTCCATTAATCACGTGAATTTCAACTAAAACCTCACAACATGGTGATAACTATAAGAGAAAGGCGAGATAAAGAAACACGACGTGATGAACTAATAAGCCCTAAGCAGTAATCAGCAGATAAAGGGTAATCTTAAGAAATATTATCTGACTATTCTTTGGAGGGCAAACAGACGGAATAAAAATTACAGCACTATTTTAGGGATCGGCGATTCAGACATAAGTATTTAATATTCCCTTGCTCCCAACTTCCAAAGAGTTCAATGGGAGTTTCAATAAAGATTTATGTTCTCGAAAATATAAAAGCTTGTGCTAACATCAAAGGGTTTTTACAGGATTTAAAAGCCTGTGCCATTAATTGAAACCACTTACCAACCTGAATAATATTACTAGCTTATATCGCTTACTGTCCCGCGTAAAATGAATATTTATGATATTATTTCATGCTCTTTTGAACCATTTTAATGGTTGACGTAATATGTATTTTTAATTTAACATATTTAAAATAACTTAATAAATTTATATCCATTAAATTTATTAAAGTGTTAATGCATATACTTCGACCAGTTCTATGAACTTAACTTCAGTACATTTTGGAAGTCATAATTTATATAGCGACTTTTAACGATTCTCGGTAAGGGAAAAACTTATAAATTCGCGTTACCAATGCTACAACGTCAACTGTCAAAATACTACAGAATCTCAAGTATAAGATGGCGTTTAAGTGCTGGCGCTCATAGATAAATAATAAAAAGTATCCTATCGTATGTTTTGTTTATGAATAAACTAAGTGAAAATGTAAATAATTATTGATCAGAGCACCTATAGTTGTAAAAACCTTAGACTAAGTTCTCCATGTAAAAACCAGATATATGCTATATAAATGTTAAATGTTAATAATTTAAATTAGCAAGTTATGAAATTTAAACATCCAAAAACAGTTTTTCCAAAGTTTTTACTTCTGTCGGCAGTATCTCATGGCTGCCTGATTTTCTTATTTGATCCACATGAGTCTATTTCGATTTACCTAGTTGATATATGGATCCTATGTAATTTTGATAGTGTTTTCCTTGATATAATCTGGTTATTGTGTACGAGCGAAGTGCATTGCATTATTGCATATTATAAAAATAACACGGAATGTTTTTTCTGAAATGTCATAAAATTCCATGGAATGTTCTAGAAAGATTACTTATCCATACGACAATGGTGTATTTTTATTAAACTGTTATGCATTAAAGAAACATAATGTATTAATGAAAAAAAAATATGAGCATGTAATTCCGTAGGGGTTTTTATTAAAAAAAGCGTTTTTAGGGTATGTCGGTTTTTTGAGTGATTGCGTATTTTTCCTCCAAGTCCTTCACTCGCTTAGTGTCACCGTAGGCTACATCTCACACGGTCACCGTTACCATTTTGATCATCTGTTCATTATAGTAAGGGTTTTACTGATAAAATTACTGGTAAAATTTCACCACATTCACAGTACACGGCTGCCAGAACTTATAGGGTTGCCATCTTTTTTAATATTAATTTTTCCGATAAAATTATTTTATTTGAAAAATATTATAACTTGGTAAGAATTTATTTGGTACTGTTTATTTTATTAGCGCCATTAAAATATAATATTAAGTATATAAATTAATATATTTGAAGACAGTATACACATATTTTTTTTAAAAAGAGCGGTTTGTAGGACTTAGAATGTAATTAACTTGTTTGTAGGACACAATTTTTGTCGTCATAACTTTTATTATAGTATACTATAATATAACATATATTAAAATATTATAAATTTAACTTGAGCGTACTAGCTTACTTACCTAGTCTCATAGAAGTTCTGACACTATGTTATGGCTTCATAATGATGTCAAGAAATAAGTAATTAACTGTTAATAATGCCTTGTTTTATTTTTGCTACAAACATACAAACGACGATAACTGTTAATGAATCAAGTATTAACAGCCAGTGTTGTTGTACACCTGTGATTTTTTTATGAACTGTAATTTTTCCGGAAATATTCACAAACAATACTATGAGACTTCACAGGGCGCATGGACGCACAGTGTCGTAAATTCCTATTCATGGACAATACTTGAGTGTCGGGCAACGCTATGCGTTCACCACAACGGACCCTTAAGTCTTTTTGCTTGGTACAAGTTGCGTTCACGTGGCTGTATAGCCATACATGCGCTTGCCTTTCGGCACAGATGATAAATAGAAAATTGAGGGCAGAGCTGAAAATTTGTCTTGATTTGTTATTTACATACTTAATAAATATTAATTTTAATATGAATTAAATTAAATGGATAATACAAAAAGTATGTTTTATTTCCCTGCATTCATTGAGAAAGCACTATATATGCCTCGGCAGAATCCTCATTACGACGCCGTCATGACACTTCTTCTTAGTAAAAAAACCCACTTTATTTACTACTAGCTGTGTGCCCGTGGCTCCCACCCGCGTTTTATATATTCTTCACTGCGTAATTACTGTAAATAATGACTATTGTCTGTTCGAGCAATATACAATATGGGACCTCGAGAATCTCTAAAGAACAAGTTTCAAGAATATGATATCTTAACTTTGCCCTCCCAATACATCTTCGATAACTTAATGCATATTCGTAAAAATTTAGACAAGCTAGATTTAGTGAATGATCGTCATAATTTTAATATTAGAAGTAAAGACTAGTTGGCCGTCCCACGCTTTAGGTTAAGTAAGTTTTTGCATTGGGGGGCTCCGGTCTCACTAATCTAATAGGTAAGGGTAGTGCGTAAATGCATTTCCCCCCGTCAAAAAAAAAAGTTAAGTAAGTCTAATAAAAGCTTTATAGGTAATAGTATTCGGTTTTACAATAAGATCCGAAGTAACATTACCGATTTACCTGACAATAAGTTCAAGTATTATGTCAAGCAAGTTTTAATCTCAAAAGGTTATTACAGGGTGGATCATTACGTGAACGATAGTGATGTCTGGAATTAACCCACAACTCTGTGCTTCCGCTAATATTATTAAGACTACGATTTGTATAGTTTTTTATATGAAAAATAAAATTTGTATGATTTTTTTTTTTATATATATTTAAAAAAAAGAACCAGATCGAGTTTCTTGCCTGCGCTCTTCTAGGCTGGGTTGTTTTCCGAACCGGTGGTAGTGTTTTAGACGTTCATAAGCGCCTTCTTAGGGCCTAAATTGATATAAAGTTATTTTTGATTTTGATTTTGACTAGTTTTCAAATAACCATTGGAAAATAATGTTTTGCTGGTGCTGCCTATTAAATCGTATTTTATTTACCTATTTATTTTTGAAAAATTAAAATTACGCGGAGTAACTTCAGCTATCTTCCAAAAATCTCGTCAAAATCGGTCCAACCATTTCGGAGATCAGCCTGACCAAACAGACAGACAGACAAAATGATTAAAATTGTATTTTTTGGGTATAGGTAACAGACACTTCAATTTTATTTATTAGTTAAATATAGATTATTCGACACAATTCTCGTTCCTATGTAATAATAATTAAACTTATTATTATTAATTATAACAAATTAAATTAAAGACGTATATCTATATTTACCAAAATAATTTAACAATGTAACTAACGATTAGAAATGATGATGGCGCAGTGGATAGTGCGGCTGGATTACGCGTCAATGGACGTCGGTTCAAATCCTCTTATCCAACTCTAAAATCATCCTGAGCTTTTGGCGAAGGAAAAAACATCGTGACGAAACCAATGCAGGGTGGTAGGGTACTCTCTAATAATGCTCGCCTGGGTAGCTACCACCCTCAAGTTTCAAAACCGGTCGCCAGTACTTCTAGGCTTAGTATATTTACCATCCTGGACCACATCTTCACTTAACATCAGATGAGATTGTAGTCAAAGCACTGAGCCTATATAGAATTAAATTTATTTATTTAATAGAATTATTTGAATGAATATTATTAAGTTATATTTATTGTTAACAGTAAAAACATTTAAAAATGTTACGCAAAAACAAAAGAAATCATATACATTTCTATGGAGCTGTTTGATAATCGAAGCGTTTGTAGAATTTTATCTATCTATCCATAAATACTACCAAACAGGACGCAAACGTAAACAGGTAAGATGGGCTACGAGAATCCAAAACTAATACTCATCCTAGAGAATCCCAACTTGATTCTTAACTCACTAAATAAAAAAAACATATTCAACATCAAAGTTAGAGACGGAAAGAGATGTAGTCATAATAACAAAAGCGGCGAATTACAATAAACATAATTTTGGGTCTATAGTTAAAAACTAATAAGTATTCAAAATACTGTAAAATATTGAAATAATATGATGATATATTTACATATATGTAAAATTGTAATGTTAATGATCAATCAATTAATTCATTATTATCAATTTGATAATCATTATTCACATTTAATTAAAATATAGGATTTGTCACATTTGTTATTAGATATATTGTTACGCCACGGTGTAAGATACGGCAACGTTTCCGTCCCGTTTATTACATCGTAAATTTACCGTAAACTTTTCAATTGTCTAATTCTATTAGCGGTTGCGATGTCTGCTCACGATTCTATTATAGCTTAGTATACTGGTAGATTAACTTAATTTTTTAGTCTACTAAAAACTTATATGAACAGTTGTACAGTTGTGTGCACGGAAAATACAGATAAAATGATACACTACTTGTTAAAACGGAATCGTTTGTCGTAGTATGTACATTTTATGAGAAGAAATTGAATCTTGCTATCTTTGGAAGCGTATCTGAATAAAATATTAATGAATATGAATGTGAAAGAATATCAAAGAAAGTATGGGAAAGTGTATGAAGAATAATATGAAAGAAAAAGACAAAAGATAAATGAAGAAATGACGGCTGGTCCCTATTTACGTCCCTACGTATGGAAGGAAAAAATATATTGTGCCGATACAAATAGGACATGAGAATGATAATAGTTGTTAAAGTAAATACAAGAGTTCCTCTAGTAACTATCTTACAACTGATGGTAAGCAAACTATTAGAATTTTTGGACCTATATACCTTGGAAACTAATCCAGCTGTCGGTCAGAGGTGAACCCAATGAAAAACCCGAAAAATATGTGATTTTTTCCTGAAAAACTTTCAAAGCTATTGTGATTCAGTGATGTTATAGTCGGACACCGCATCCATGGATGTCAGATTTAATTTAATATGACTATCCTATTCACACAGTGAGCCTAAACTTACGGAGAAGGGAAATCATCCTGATGAATCCACAACATGATGGTAGGGAATTTTCCAATGCCCCCCTGGCTATCTGCCACCCCCAAGTTTGAAAATACTGTTGCTATAGATGTGTTCCGGTAGCATCATTCGAGAATAACTACCGCTATGTATATTGTGTTTACGACTTTGTAACACAGTCAAGCGTTATATAGTTTCTAATAACAAAAAAAAAGATTCAACCGAAGTTTTTTTTATTTCAAACTGTTTTCGAATTCATAATATGGATATGAACTTTCATTTCTAAAGACATCTACCCCTACCTCCCCCTACTAGTAAAGTTGAAACCCGTCCCGCAGATAATGAACTTCAGAACTAATAACAAGCAGTCCTAAACAGTTCGAGCTCTGCGAGTGTGTGAACATACTCAGCGCTCTCATTAACGCGTTTTCACATTAAACTTATAAACGCGGATTTATCATTCGCAAGTATTAAGATCATTGAGTTGTTCGAGATATTAAAATATCAAGTTTCTTCTATTATTAAAAATATAAATATGCACCTACGATCTTACATAACATAACATAAGCTCATGCCTGTTATCCCCGAAGGGTTAGCAGGGGTGAAATACCGAACTACACCACTCACTTTTCGCCGAGCTTAGTTCCGTCCCAAATGTGACAGGAGGCGACGAGCCTGTCACCATATCGGGCACAAATTCCAGACTCCGGGATGATACTGAGTAGAAAAACCCAATATCACTTGTCGTGGACCCGGGGATCGAAACCCGAGACCTTCAGAACTAGAGTCGTAACGTAATACATCTGCGCCACCGAAGCAGACATCTTACATAATGAAATCATTGTTGCTAATCAGTACAGTGAAACTGATGAAACGTGCGTAGAGGTATATTGTATATTTATAGGTAATATGTGTGTGAGATTCAACATAAATTGCGATCATGGTGTGGTTTATTCATAATGTTTTCTTTAACCGAAAAGCTCAGGCTTAGTAATCAACGCATTGACGTAATTACCGGTACACACCGTCCATTTAGTGATAGTGCTATTTATTTACCTGCGGTACAGGCTCGCCGAGCAGAGTCGGATCGAATCGCAATTACTTCCCTGCTACATATTTGCTATAAAACGACATCGATTAATGATAAACCGTGGCGCGTTGAATCGAATCGTCAGCGCGCATCGCTTATCAAGCGAATTACTTCGGCGATGCGTTTTGACTCGACTCGGTGCGCCACAATCGACACAAGATAGCGGATGTTTGTTAACGTATTTACGTGTAGTTGTCAAGGTTTTTGTCGTTGGTTTCGAGGCAAAAATTTAGCAGAGTTCTTTTTGAAGTCTGAAAATAAAATTTGTCATAAATACTTATTTTGTGCACCCAGTATTTAGACGTATTTTGTTTTTTTTTATCACGATGTAAAGCAAATTTGAAATGAAAACATTTTTGCATACGACCAATTCATCACTTATAAGTACTAATTACTTTGGTTCCACTTACCTATACTGACCGATTTGCTTTGATACTTCTTTGACAAACGCACACGGAAAAAATGCGACTGGATTCAAGCGATATGTGCGGTAGTTGATGCTAGCCTTGAGGGCTTTAAAAGACTACGCGCCTATGGTATAGCCAGGGCCTGTACCAGGTCTTTACCTATGTTATAATTTTAAACAGTGTATCCGAGTATCAGGTTTTGGAAGGATGGAAGGCACCAAAGTAGTGCTTACACTCGGGTGTTTGTCGGTTATGATACGTTTTATTACACTTGAAGCTGTAGTTAAAAGGTAAGCAGAAGACAATTATTAACTAATCTGAGACGAAATTATGTAACCTTAAAATAGACTTTGCTAAGTTATTATTAGCCAATGACGCAACTTCTCATCTCATCACTGAAAGGACTTATTAACTTTTAAGAGATTGTTTTCAAATATTGAAATACCAGAAAATTACCATTGGAAACCTATAAAATCGTGTGATTTTGTAGACACGACCGCGAGTTGCGTGTGAATATGCCTTATGTTGCTTGGATGTGAGATTAAGACATTTTCTTGTCGAATTAATTTTCGTCGCTCGACATGTCGATATGTAGTAAGACAACGTAATAATTTTACCAAAAAAATAAGTAATATACAATAAATGAATTCTATTACTAAATAAATAAGTATACAATTAAATAAATAATTGAATAACATTTTAACGACGTATTTCAAAGCTATTGTTGTTAGGTGAACGTACTTAGTCGTAAAATTTTGAGACAATTTACACTAAATCTCAAATGAAAACTTAATTTTCAGAGCTCATATAAAATTCAACTGTGGAAAATGCCTTTTACACTGTGAAAATATATTTTATAATACATTGTTAATTAGTTGAGTACATTGAGATAAATTAAGATTGCTAGATAAGCACGAGTGCCAGACACATCGCACTAAGAGTGTGAAAGCGATGATAATGCAGTACTAGTGTTTTGTGTATCGTCATGACTATAACATGATGACTGTGCTTTTTAAAATAACTTTCCGGTTAACTACCCCAATCAAATAATATCACTTTCCAAACTCCAGTTTATCATGCCAATGCTCTAATTTTAAACCGAATTCCAATTAGAAACATATATTAAATTTAGCACAATTAAAGGTTAAGTCCCAGGGCCTCAGTGTCGCATGAAATTATAAAGCCGTATCTAGTAGATATATAAGTAATTAACATGGCTGTTTGTCTACCTAGGGGTGAAGTGGAAAGCTGCCCCGAGGTGAAGATCGTGAGTGCAAGGACCTTTTATCTAGGGTTGCCATCTTTTTTTACTATTAATTTCTCCGATAAAATTATTTTATTTGAAAAATATTATAACTTGGTAAGAATTTATTTGGTACTGTTTATTTTATTAGCGCTTTTAACATATAATATTAAGTATATAAATTAATATTTATGCAAACTGTTTACTTAAAACTTTTTAAAAGAGAGATTTGTAGGCCTTTTTGTGTAGACTTCTTTCGCAATTATTATCGTCATAACTTTTCTTATATACTATAATATAATTTATATATAAATAAAATATTTATACATTCTATCCAGAGCGTATATCTACGGTTTAAACAAATCTTTTAATTTTGTAATTTAATGCAGTATTTCTCGACTTATACGCCAAACACGAATAGACGAAAAGAAGGGCGAAGTATACTTGATTTAAATGAGACGATTTTCAACCATTACTCGATTATTTATTACATGGTTAACAACCCTATATTTGCAAATACTAAAAGCCTTTATAAAAGTACTGGCTGTCAATTACCAGCAAGTTAATTCAAGTGTTAATGGTTGTGCTCATTTTTCGGGAATTACGTTTTTAATTAAATTTATATTCACAAAAAAATTAATCTTTTTAAGTAAGTACACAGAGATATACATAAGTGAAGTTTTTACAATTATTAAGTGAATTAATAACCTGTAACATTATTAAAATTTACGTATTTTGTACTAAATTGTTTCGTTATTAATCATTCACTGTTTCAGCCAGGTCGCACGAGCCGTGGTCACGACTCAACTGAGGTGTTACGGTGTTTATGATAGCTATAGGTTGAATAATTTGACCACGATCTCTATTTACTCTCATTTTGTAATGTTTACGGGCTAAATAAACTTCAAATTCCGATTCAGAGTATCGAACTACATGAAAAACTTACCAGAACTTTTTTTTATCTCCATAACCGCAGTTTATTTTGCGATTTTTAATGGTTACTCGAAATTTAGCTAAAATTTTGAGGATGTACGAGCGAAACAGATTCGGATTCAGCACATCGAAATACATGTGGGTTTATTCAAATGTATAGACAACTATTTTTGTGTACTAGTATTATTATTTAAAGATTTCATTTACGATTATAGTTATAAGTTGTTCAAAATAATACCTTAAGTAACAAAATTATACTAACACGTGTACATATTCAAGATTATGGCAATCTCCCCCTTACGAACGACACAATAATAGGTGCGCCGACGATCTGGTGAAGGTTACGAGTACTGGATGCGACTGGAGCAAGATTAGTCGGTTGGAAGCTTGGCTGTACGTCTGTTTAATGGTTCTCTAGTTATAAAACAACTAACAAGCAGACAGATGAACAAACAGGTAGAGACATACATAAGTAAATATATAGCAAATACTACGACAAACCTCGCGCTCAAAGCAAACAATATATATGGGGCTCCTATTTTGCTATGTTTGTTTTATTCTTAAAGTTATCTCCCATGCAATGAATTATGATACTATGCTCTCATGAATTGTGAAGTACAAAATATCTGTAAAAGTTGGGATAAATTTGATTATATTAATGAATAAATCTGGGGTCCCTTTGATCATGTTTGACCTGTAAGACCTGCGCAGACGTGAAGTATAACAGAATAAAAAAAAATATTACAAACATAAATTTTATTTATTACGGAGAAAGTCACGGGTAATAATGAGTTGTTGTCATTCACAAACACCCACCCACACAGATGACCTTAATAACCCCCCCATCGTATATATCATAATAATAACGCTACACCATTCGCAAAATCAACCTTGACATCTAACTGGGAAGGGTTCATACTTTACAGTCAAACCAGTATATCTTGATTAAAATTAACCCATAGAAAATTACAAATTTAAGTCAAAATAACAAAATTACTGAAACTGTAGATATGAAAGCAGCTGGATAAAATATAATCGAAACATTTTCTTGAACGCTGTAGCCACCTTTAGAAGGTAATTTTCTTGTTGATGAAGATCGTAATAACTTATCACCAATTTAAACCCCTTTCTCTTTTGTTTTTGTAAAACTATTTGCATGCGACTGTTATTATTTTTATTTAATCAAAATTGCTGTTATAGTGTTTTGATTTTTTTATCAATGATTTTTCTTTTTAACTCTTTTTTTTTTACTCATTATATAACACAATAATATTCACTGCGCATGTTGTCGTTGCACACTTCAACACACACACACTTTAATAGCTATCCGAACAAAAAGGTAGAAAAAATTAGTTGATTTATAAATTTACGCCATAATGTTGGAAAACATTATAGTTTTTTTTTACATATTAGTGCTTTGAACACAATCTCACCTGATTGCAAGTGACGATGTTGTCCAGCCTAGATACTGGTTCTCAAGTGATGCTGTTGGAACACACCTAGTGGTATTTGGCGTCAGGTTTTCTAACTTAAGGGTGGTAGCTACCCAGGCAGACATTATTCGAAAATGCCCTACCACTATGCTATGGTTCCTCACGACGTTTTCCTTCACCGAAAGTTTAGACTGATTTTAAAGTTAAATAGGTTAGAACCCGCGAAGCTCGACCGCACTACCAACTAAGCCATCATCACTTCAAAATTATTTTATTATTAAAATTATTTTTACTCTTACTGTTTTATTTCATATTCTGTTATATTCACAAGATTCCGATCCTGGTAAATGACGGAAACTAATCAAACTATTGTATTGTTTATAATATCATCCGACGTTTGAAAGTTATTGAAAATTATCTCAACGTTTCAATTATATAGATAAATAGATAGATATGTGTCAAACTAACAAAGCGTGTAAAAAGTGAAACGGCGCAATGCAGATATTGCGTTGGTACTGTAAGTGTAACTTTACGTAATTTTTTACCTAAGGAGGAAGTGGGGGGGCGGGTGGGGTGGGTAAAATGTGACGGGTAGAAGGTGTTCAGTAGGGCTAGACAATATTAATAATCTTCTGTTCGTCATGTCTGGAGGTCACAGGTGGTCGCGCCCTGTCGATTCATCAACAATTCAATATGTATAGAAGAACTAAATTTTAGATGGTAATGGTGCGAAGGATAAGCGATAGCGGGTCGAGACTTTTAGTCGATTAGATATCACAATAGCGGCTGAGTCGCAACGGGGTCATGACGTAAAAGTACATACATACATATCATCACGCCTTTCTCCCGTGGGGGTAGGCAGAGATTACGTCCTTCCACTTGCTACGACCTTGACTCACCTCTTTCGCTTCCTCTACTTTCATGAGCGCTTTCATACATGCTCGTCGGTTATGAGTACTTTTTACCTGGCCTTTATTTAACACATGATTGATTTGGTCTAGGTACGTTCGTCTAGGTCGACCCTTACCGATTTACCCATTCACCCTCGCTTTATAAATTAATTTCGTTAATCTTCTCTCATCCATCCTCTCTACATGCCCAAACCAACTAAGCATACCTTTCTCTATTTTGGTCACCACATCCTTGACCGCACCACAGCGTTCCCTTATCATACTATTCCTGACTTTGTCAATCATCTTCAGTCCAGCTATACTTCTCAGACTTCTCATTTCCACCGCGTTAATCTTACTTTCATGCCTCTTCTGCCAAACCCAGCATTCACTACCATACCTAAGTGTAGGGACCAGGACTCCTCGATGCACAGCCAAACGCGCCTTTTCAGTCATTTTCTGGCTGCACATGAAGTTACGCAGGGCCCCATTCACTCTATTCCCTAACAAAACTCTTCGCTCGATATCATCGTCACACTTTCCATCTCTCGTAACCTTTGATCCCAAGTACACAAACTCTTTCACTTGTTCCATTCTTTCTCCTTCGATCGAAATTGTAAATTGTAATTGTAAAAGTGATTGTAATAAAAATTTACGTGTTTATCGTTTTGTAAATACATTGACATAGTTATTGATAAGTTTCTGCAAATCAATCTGCCATCTTCAATGAATACATTTGACTTAATGCTTCATGTAAATCATAGTTTTACACGTCTATGCATCTATTAAACCGAAAGACGTCCATTGCTGGACATAGGTCTCCTCTAAGATCTCCACGACGACCGACCGGTTGCTTCGTTTACACATCTATAAAACAACTATACTGTTAGCTTTATTTATACTTACACGTTCATTTTTAAATGAATGGTTCGTATTGTTTAGATATTTTCATCTTTGATCGGTCAATAGTAATGAAACTTGTTACTTACAAAGAATTCAATTTTTGTTATTTTTATTATCTAGTACCTAGTGAAGAATTTGATTATTACTGTCGGCAGAATTCTATAAAGGGCGTTCGGAAACTTTGTGACGCCATTTGTTATTGTGCTATGAAGCAAGGTAATGAACCGGAGAAAAAAAGCAAGCGTCTTCAAGCACGTAGCAAAGATTTCAGACCGATAGCTTGTTTTGAAGCGAGCAAGGAACAACTGAAGAGAGTCGATCATCCACGATTAGATTGTCTATATGATCTTCCCAAGCTTTTGCTGCGTAGTCAACTAGAGTAGTTTTTTCGCGTCACCAACGAGCTAAGTTTGGACTTCGTGAGGGGGCAATGGGTAATCTGGCACTCCCTCCGCAGTGCTCTTTTCTCATTGATGAGTTCCTGAATCACGCTGGGGAGAGGTTTAAGCCTCCGAGCCGTCGAAATGGTAAGAGTTGATTTTTCTAGAGCACTGCTAATGCACTGGGTGGTTTCACCTTTCATCCATTCCACATTTTTTGATGTGGACATCTTTCTCGTCGATGCAGTGCTCTCTAGTTTCCTTCAGTTACTGTCCAATTGATCCGTTTAAATGGATATTGTACACGGGTTGATGTCTCGGAGACTTAGAGAAGGACTTGTCGGTAATCTGAGGAAAGATTCCGCAGGACTGTCTGCCTTGGTGGATTCAAAGGCCTTTTCATTAGTATGATGTCTCTGTCACCTCTTGCAACCTCCGGCTATAACTTATGATTCTCAGCTATAGTTGAATCCGGTAGATGGTGTTATATGTCATAAAACTATAATAATTGTTCCCTAATAAATATGAAGCGTTGAACCGATTTGGGTTTAATTATAGTTTATTCCTTTTACCATCACATAAATCGATCAACTTGATGTCCTATTATAAGTTTCAATATACATATTTTATTGCATATCTTAATTATTCCTTTAGCTCTTATATCAAGTTTTAGATTATCTTCTGAAAGCATTCTCGTCTGGTAATGAGGGATAAATATGATAATGAAGTACTAGATACTGTGCTAAACCTAAAATTAATTAATTAATCAACATTTACTTATGCTTATCAATAAATTTTAAATCCGAGGGTTGGTAGTTAGTCAAATTGATTATTAAATGATAATTAAAAAGAAAATACATTTATAATTGTTCAATACATGACCTCGGCATGCAAATGTCTTAAAAAATAATTCGAAAACATGTCTAAAAAAATGAAATATTCCTACCGTATGTCATGTTTTATATGTTAACACTATAGCGTTACCTTGTGTAGGGTTGCCACGTCATAATTCTGTATTTATTTTGTAAAGAAAAGAGGTGGTTGATATTTACCAGAAAAAGTTAATAAAAGTAAAGGCAAAGGTTTCACTGTCATTCAGCCTTAGTTTTTACATATAAATCGAAAATAACATTACGAAGTCTATAATACATAAATTAAATATAATAAAAAAAAATAGTTTACAATTTAAATCTTTTTTTATGGATTAGAGGGCAAACGAGCAAGCAGGCTACCTGATGGTAAGTGATCACTCCCGGCCATGGACACCCACCCACAACATCAGAAGAATCGCAGGTGCGTTTCTGGCATTTAAATCATACAATTTAAAACATTTGAATACAGTGGAAATCATTTCTTAGCATCTCATAAGAAATTAATTAGATGGAAAAATCAAATCATTTTTATTTAAGAACAATAATAAAGCGAATCAGGAATAACACGATGTTGTATCATCTATCATATTAGTCAATGGATTATCAAATAATGTTATGTTAATTATAAACTCACAGAAAATTGTCTTTTTTAAATATATCGAATATTATTTGAATATTTCAAAGCGTTCAAGTATTGGCACAATGATTTAATAAAAATAATTTTCGATGAATGTAACAGCCCTGTTGTGTGGAGCGATGTTGCGGTCAGCGGTGGCTATCGTGGCCGTGTGGTGACACGCTAGATACTTTCACCCTACTGTGAAGCTATTGACTGAGTTATACGCGTTATACGCGGTAGCGATTTACCGACTTGACAAACAAATTAATTTATTTTCTGACCTAATTCGAAAGGTATGCTGGTAGCTGACATTCAAAATTTTAAGTTAATTCTAAGGTATAGTTGCATGTAACCAGTCTGTTAGTCTTGTTTCGGATGGACTATATTTGAACTATTACATATTTGAAATTAAACAAACGTTTACGGTATAAAATAAACTTACGGTTTATAATCGTTCAGTTCTCCAAAATTTAAACATTACATGCATATATAGCAGTCTCAAAGTTTTAATAAATATAATATATGTTACATTTAAATATACTATAATACTATAGATATTAAAACAGAGAATATATTGAAGTTAGCAGAAGTAAATGTAGAAGTAATTTTTTTTTTATTTTATATTGCATTTTTATAGTAGTAGCTGGGCGACCGAACTTAGTTGGGTTTTTAAGGACGTGTAAAAGATAAAATCAAATAAAACCAATCCAAAAGAACACTAATAAAAAAACTTACAAAAGCAATAAAATTGAAAAAATAAATAAAATTAAATTGAAAGGAAATTCAATAAAAAGATAATTTAGCAAAATAAAACTATAAGCTAAAAGACTGAAAAGCCATAATCAAGCCTGTAGGGAGCTCGTGGGTCGTTTGGTTTAGACCTCTCATAACCAGAAGTCTGGACTGTTACTCGGTCAGAGAATCAACATTGTCATACAACGTGGCAATGCTGCCAGCCTTCTGAGTACGTTTCCTTGCGGCGGCGCTTCAGAGGGCTTCGATTTTTTGTAAATATGATTATTTTTATTTTTGCGTATGTTAGAAATATTACCTAAGAATTTTTTATTTTAATTCATACATACTTAATAGTTAAATTATTTATTAAACAATTTATGTAACTTTATAGTTATTAATTAGATATATTTGAGATGTGACCAGATCCATTGATCGTCATACAGTTTTATAAGCCATATAACACCACATCTAAAAAAATAAATAAAAAATCAGTGGAAATAATTAAAAACAATCGAATTTAAAATTTGTCTCGTTTCAAGCAAATCTCTCTTGTTAATAAAGCAGTACTTTATGAACTCCAATAGATTATAGTCTATTCAGTTCTGCGGGCAATTTCTGGTACATCTAATCAACTGTCCAATGGCTATCAGTAAGGTCGATACAAAATGTGAAAAATGTACTACATCAGATGTGGAACTATGAAACTTCTTAAATCAATTAACTCGTATAATGTACCTTTATTAAAAAAAACACATTGAATAATAATTAATAATGTAAAGAGTAACATTATAATTTATAATGTAATTTATTTATCGACACCTGTTGTTGCCTAGTAACTGTCGGCCATTTGCAAAAATATAGTGTAGGTCACTGCTCTTTGTTAATATGTAATTAAATGAAAACAAAAAAGTTAAATATAAATGTGTGGCTGAAATTTTCACAAAAAAGTATGAATCCAGATAATTTTAGAACATAAAGCAATTGGTTTCCCGAGATCCGCGAGATCCGCTGTATCGATCGGGATGAAACTTTGCATATAATTAAAGCTTTATGTTCTAAGATTATCTGGATATATTTATATAAACTAGTTGTGCGCCCGTGTTTTATATGTTCTTCACTTCGTTTTATTTTCTTTCTACGGAACCCTACTTTTTTGTACCTTAGTTAAAATATTTATCATAAATTCAAGCACTTGGCCATAAAAACCGTGCATTGAATCGATTTTATTCAATTTTTTTTATGAGTTTTATTGTTTTTACGCGGACCCCTACTTATTTTAGAAAATTAAAAGTACCTTCAGCTATCTACCAAAAAAGTTCCGTCAAAATCCGCCCAGCCGTCCTGGAGATTAACTGGAGATGAAAACAATTTTAAAAATTATATTTTTGGTATAGGTATCGTGTATATATTCATATTTATTAAGTAAAAAAAATAATTTTGACATTACAAACAGACACTCCAATTTTATTTATTGGTATAGATATATAAAAGAATTGCTCGCTTAATGGTATAAGATATTTTTTTGAAGTCAGTTTTTGATTTAATTAAAAAAGTTTTGTTTCCTACTTTTTAGTTTAAGTATGTCCTTTTAGGTATAGTTTTGAAGCTAGATTTTCTAAATAAAGAAAGTACAACAACAACAAAAATATCTTCTATATAACTTTATATAACTTTCCATCAGCAAAATAATATGGTGACTGGATTACGCAATACTTGAAAGGCTGGGGAAACAAATATATGAAACACACGTAAGTATCTTCAGAATTTGAGGGTTTCTGACCCAAGTTGAGACCCTGAGATTCACTGATCAGATCTAATCTTGGTGGCAATGGGACCACCTCGGGAGTGTAGTCCTTCGAATAAAAAAGATACAAATCGGTCCACAATTGACGAAGAAATCGCGTAACAAAGATGCAAAAAAAAAAACACACACCACAGCCAAATTGAGAAGTTGTGTTAGAGTAGAAACTAGTTGAAAAACCATTAGAAAATTTTCCATCACTTGCATATCTATAGGACACCATATATGTATTTGATTTCTTATCTATAATACACATGATTGGAAAACTACTAAAACATTTTGAACATAGTTTTCAAGTGGTGACAAAAAAAACAGAAATTAACTTAACATATTTTAATAATAGTTTAGTGATATTAATAAAGTTATTTACTTAACATGATTGAATTAAACGTGTGTGGATTGTCGTCGGTTGATATAAAATAAACGAATTTAGAGGGCAAAATCGCTTAAGCTCATCACTAAGCTCACAGTAATTTCTAACAACGCGACGTGCACGAGGTTCGACGACTCCCTATGGCGTCACAGACGACGATAATGATTGATTCGTCGGCAGAGTTAAATTTCACGGTTCCACTGAACCGTTTTATACGGAATAACGTGTAAACTCTCTCCATACTGTAGAAGCATTAGAACGCAACTTAATATTTTTTTGTATCGACTTACGCCTTTATGCTTTTGAGGTGAACATGTGCGAGTCTATATTTATTTCATGACCTTATATTTTATTTTAGGATATATCAGTATTAGATATCTAAAAATAGGTTAGGAAAAATGGTTTTCGTTATTAATTTATAAGTTAAGTGAAAATATATCAGGAGACGGTAATATACTAAACTAAGAAACTGACTCCCAACTTTAGCTGGCAAAAAAATATATTTATACGTAGATTTGTAAAATAACTCCTCTGTTCAGTCTAAGACCGTAATATATTAACAATTACCCACAAAAAAAAAAAATTTTGGTACGAGTTAGTTTTATTGTATCATGAGCTGGTAACCACCTAAATGAGGATCCACCTGATTTTAAACGGTAACCTTAGCCTTTAGACAATAAGGTCTGACAACAGTTTTTCAACTTACGATAATTCGATCCCTTGACAATAATAAGTCACTAGACTTGTCTATTAATTTAATGACATAAATAAGCGCCCTAAAAGTCAACAGTTAAATTTTCCACACGGAAATACCAAACCGCTGCGGTTGTTTGTGACTACTACACAGTCAACAAGATCATGTGTCAACAACATCGCAGCGTAAGCTCTACAGAGATACTGTATAATGACGTCACGTACGTGTGCATCATGGCGGCTACTATTTAGGATTTTTTGTAGAACAGATTAAACACATTACTTTTTTATGAATCACTCACAGTTGCTTAGAATTATTGTGAGTAAAAGACGTGCTAGATTGCATTATTTACTTCTCTAGCCTTAGCATAACTACATACCTAAAGGTCTTCAAAATATTATCAAAATCAAAAAATCAAAAAAATCTTTATTCGATTTAGGCCCTAAGATGGTGCTTATGAAAGTCTAAAACACTACCACCGGTTCGGAAAACAACCCAGTCGAGAAACTCGATCTGAGGTACCACCCCCAAGATTAAAAATTTGTCGCCAAATACCATTAGGTGTATTCCAGCAACATCACTTGAGAACCAGTATAGGCTTAATGTCACTTCGTCACTTAACATTAGGTAAGATTATGATCAAAGCTCAGTGCTTGGACCACAATCACACCTGATGTTGAGTGACAATGTCGCCTGGCATAGTAAACACACTGAGCCTAGAGGAACTGGTTTGACGACAGGTTTTTAAACTCGAGGGTTGTATGAATTAAGCTAAACGATGAAATGTATGACGCAATTACTATTGTTCAGTCCCCTTTCGATGGTCACCGTCACTGGATTTTACCTACGTTCCTATTTATCGTCAGTAGAAGTTTATTTTAACGAACCATTAAAAAAAAATTGAAAGGAATAAAAAAAGCAACGTTCACAAACATGACCCAGTTTGCAGCTCCCTGTAGCATCGACTCCCGTCAGGGTTTTTTTTTTTTTTTTTTTTTAATTTAAGTTTTTTTAGGGGCTTTTGACATAAGTCATATCAGCCCCATCATAACCTAATGTTACTAATTTTAAAGGTTTATTTCATTACATACATCATCTTTCATAATATCATCTTTCAATCAATTCACATAGCATTTTAGCAATCTCTTTAGTAGGATTTACTAAAATACTATGGAACATTCCTACATCTAATTTATTTAACTTAAACTTATTAATAAAATCTATCCTAACATTATAATTTTTAACACATTCCGTCAGAACATGATGCACGTCATCAATAGTACCGCATGCTGTACAACATGGCGATCTAACTATCTGCATAAGAAATTTAAATTGTTCTGATGGAATGTGTCCTGATCTTAACCTATGCAATAAAACTACAGAACATCTATTTAATTCAACATCACAGAACCAAGGTGTTCTAGGCGGCTGACTTTGTAAGGTCTTATACCAAATTTCCTTCTCTTTAGATTTTTCGTCAAAATACTCTTTCCACATATGATATACTGTTTTTTTAAATAGGCCTAACAACTCTGAATAATTATTGTAAATATACACCTCTATTCCATTCAACACTGCTAATTTATTGCTAACACCGGGACCGAATTTATACAGTACATTTTGTGTCGAGTACAATTTATTGTATATTGAGTATTGATTCAAATATCCGGTAATTTTTGTTAGTATAAATATAGTGAGGACGAGTCTTTAGTGACTAATATAGAGTAATGGACGCTTAATTGGTTTGGGCGCGTGCAGGGGATGACTAAAAGTAGATTTAAGAAAAAGTTTACAAGGCAAGGATGATTGGGCAAGCCGGTAAGGGTTAGCTTAGACGAACGTATCTCAACCAGATCAAAGACGTTATGAATAAAGGCCGCTGTCAAAAGTACTACAAGAACGTGTATGAAATCACTCATGAAAGTAGAAAAAGCGAAAGACGTGTGTCATGATCGTAGCATGTGGAAGCATGTAGTCTCTGCCGACCCTTACGGTAGAGAGGTGTGATGTTATTTATGTATAATTGTAATAAATGTATAATGTGGTTGTGAGCATAATGTCAAATTTATAAGCAGACATTATTATTATTGTGAGTCTATTGTTGTACATGTTATTTTATCTTACTAAAAGTCAACTGGGTGAGTGAGTATTACATATGTATAAGAATATAAAAAAGCAAGATATTAAGTCGACCTGCCTGAAGGACATATCAATTAATGCAGAATTTTAAATTTTAATACATTGGCATTAAAAGTATGTTTTACTGGCAACCCTAATTCTAATACGTCCAGGAAACACCTCTCATCACTACGTCCGTCGTAAACTCAATAACCACACGTTTTTCTCCATAGCAAGAGACACCTTCTCTATTCTTATTGGAGGAATTCCAATACTTTATAAGTGTTTGGAATTTTCCAATAAAACATATTGAACCTTCGTTTTTGTCGCACGATTTATTGTCTTTGGATCAGAACAGAAGAGAGGAGAAAAATATTTGTCACATCTGTTTGGTTACTCTTGAGAGCTGATAAGCTTCCCATCCACTTAACGTGTGCCCTCTTCGCGATTTGGTACGAAATATCTATTCCGGTAAGTCGCTCGCAATTCCTATAAATGAATGTTTACTGAATAAATTAAAACTCTGGGTAATTTAATAAGTATAAAGT
This sequence comes from Samia ricini, assembly GCA_014132275.2. Lineage (NCBI taxonomy): Eukaryota > Metazoa > Arthropoda > Insecta > Lepidoptera > Saturniidae > Samia > Samia ricini. The sequence continues at coordinate 18,959,400 of AP028158.1, forward strand.
TTTGAAAAAAAAAAAACGTAAGAGTTTTATTTGAATTTTTGTGGTCATTCCGACCCCAAAATACCAGTATTAATAATTAAGTAGTAAATAAGGTATTAATACTTTTCCTCAATCTGTGAATCACCAAAATTCATTTCATAATGTATTTATAAATAAACCTTCTTTGGAAAAATGTTTGGATGGTAGGGACAAGAAAAAAACTACCCACACAATAAACATAAAAGATAAGACTTTATAAAAAGAGTTTGAACTTGAAATCTTCCATAACTGGCCGTGATTACGTAGATTATTTAAATGTTCGTTACGAAACCAGTTTTCTGAATTTATATAAGTTGTTAATATGTTTTGATTTACCGTATCCTTATTCTAGACTGTCAAGTGATTATTTACTGTCTATAAAATGAGAGATGAATCGATTGTAGTGTGTTTCCATACAGAGTCCATCGAAGTTTTTTTAATCGACAAAAATAAAATGCGTATATATTATAAAGGATTACAATTAAACCATTCAAGATAGTAGGGTATGTTATAATGTTGCCCTGTATTGGTGTTTCATAAGGTCTAACCTTCAAAAACTATAACCTCTTGAACCTATAGATAGGCATGTTCCGATGAAATCGCTTCAGAGCTAATTTTTCTAAGTTAAGAATTTTACCATAAACATTTAGGGGAATTTTAATTTAATTTTTTAAAGTGGTACATTAAAAAGTTATTACGTCACCGACATATATTTTTTTCTTACAAAGTATTTGTACTTTATTAGTATAAAGTAGGTTAGCAGGACAAAGTTAGCTCATCTATGTGCTGGACTGCATGATTGTTACCTTAATAATAAATATAAGTAACATTCAACGGGACAATTTTATGAAAGAAACTTCCGGTAAATGACAGCTTAAGCGAATTTACGAACGTTAAAAGAATAATTAGACAAGTCATTTTGTTTAATGCAATACAAATAATTCGATAACGGGCATAATTACATGAGTATGTAAAATTACTTCCAATTTGGATAATATTCCACATAGGTAAGTATTTGGATTTTAAAGCGAACAAATCGGTAACTTATTTTCTTTAGACTCGGGTATATTCTATACAGTTTGTGTATTTTTCAACTACCTAGTTGACAATGGCATATGTATTTCAAAATCATTGTTTTTAAAAATGTATCCTCTTTGAGTTATGGCGTCGTTATGTAACATTGTCGCCGTAAATTGTTTACATTTATTTAACCACAGAAATAAGAGAGTCATGCAGATGACCTCGATAGCATAAGCTAGTTAGATTCATTATTACTTTTCGATATGTTTGTATAATATGTTATCAATGGTGAAAACATCGATAGTTTAAACAGTAAAACTATACGACGCGAGTCCGGACGAATCGACCTTAACTATAGAACGTAGTAGGTACAAATTTATCAGTTCTATATCGATGTCGATACAAAGGTGCTGTGTCTTAGCACTGTACGGTTTATTATATGCGTAATGTGCGTAACAAAAAATTAATCATTTTCAATAACGTATATTAATTACAAAAAAACATCAGCCTGTACTTCATACAAATTTATTCTACAAAAAACAAAAGAAAATACCAAAATATCGCGATTAGCTACAGATTATTCTATTTTTTCTTTTTCAATTTAATTCAAAACCAGATTTGTCTGGTTAAAGATTTGTTTATGAATACATAATATTCAGTGTAATATGTTTACGTGAGCCAGTCGAAATCATGGCGTCGAAACGTACTTACACTATAAATGTACTCTTTATCTCGTTTGTAATAATAATGTTAGCTAGAATTCCAATATTCTCCATAACTAAAGAGACTAAGAAGCTAATTGGATACCCGCGTGATTCTCTCCTGAATTTCACAGAACTGACTGGCAAATACGGATACCAATCTGAGGAGCACAGGATTGTGACGGAAGATGGATACATTCTCACCGCGTTCAAGATAATGAGTGCAAGGAACTGTCGTGAAGAGAAGAGAAAACCTCCAATCTTGCTGATGCACGGACTGCTGCAGAGCTCTGACTCCTGGATAGACTCGGGACCAAGCGCAGGTCTTGCGTATCTCATAGCAGACGCCTGCCATGACCTCTGGTTAGGAAACATACGTGGTAACTACTACTCTCGGAGTCACGTCCACCTCGACCCTGACAAAGACGCAGCCTACTGGCAGTTCTCCGTCGATGAGATGGGATACTACGACGTGCCCGCGCTCATCGACTATGTTTTGAATAATACGAAAGCAGACAAACTGAACTATATTGGCTTCTCTCAAGGTTCAGGAACATTCTACATCATGTGTTCCGAAAGACCAAGTTATTGTGATAAAGTGAATCTAGCCATTAGTTTAGCTCCAGCCGCAAGACAAACCCATACATCATCTATTTACTACAGAACGTTGACGGAGGGTATATCAAATCTAGAAGGTTTACTGATAAAAATTGGTATAAATGAAATTTTTTCCAAGGGCGCCTTCAGTCAGGAACTAGTTGCGTTCTTCTGCCAGTTGGGTAAAATTACAGAGAAACTGTGTGCGACGGGAATGGACCTCTTTAATTCACTGGAGTCGACACATCCCGGCTCTGTCAGCAACGAGACGATAAGGAATCTATTTGGGCATTTCCCTGCTGGTACTTCAGTGCATAATATGGCGAGGTACGGTCAAGCAATGAGGATAGATAAATTTGTAAAATACGATTACGGGGAGCAGAAGAATTTAGAGTTGTATGGTAGCGCTAGTCCTCCTGAATATAATCTCAGTGCAGTAACTGTACCAGTGTTGGTTATTTACGGGAGAAACGATGGCCTCGTCGATACAAAAGACGTCGAATGGTTAATGGATAAGTTACCTCGAGTGTTAGAAGCTGTTCTAGTAAAAGATCCTTTGTGGAATCACCTAGACGTTTCGTACAGCCAGTACACCAGTGATGTTATATTCCCAATAATTAATGAATACTTAAATAACCCTAATTCTTTTACTAAAAATATTTCTCATAAATTATAGCACTTGCCCGTAAAACTTTTCATTTGCAACTTTATTCACATTTTTATGTGTTTTATATGTTTTATTCTTTTACACGCGGAACGCTAATTATTTGCGAAAATTAAAAATACCCTAAGTTACCCGTAGTAATTTCAGCTATCTATAAAAAAAGTCCCATCAAAGTCGGTCTAACCATTTAGAAAAATAACCCATTACAAACAGGCAGATAAAAATAAAAAAAATGTATTTTCGGTATAGGTGTCGTATATACATTCATATCTATTTAGTAAAAAAAAATTGACATTACAAACAGACACTGAAATTTAATTTATTTGTATAGATTAATTTTATTAAGTTTATTTTGTCTGAATCTTCTTGAATGGCAGAAAATCTGTACTATACGATTTTGTATACAGAATGATGAGTCTTCTTAGATTATTGTCGACGTTATATTACAAGCCTCAATGACGTATCTTCTGGAACTGACTTAATTACTAGAAACTAACAATAATTGATATGGCACCTCCTTCTAATAACCTACCTCCCTAATAATTCCGATGAAGTTAGGTACTAACAAACCTTTTACTATTTATGATGAATGGATAATTTTGATAGTTAATAGGAATGATTATTGTTAAATATAACCGCTTAATGCCTTATTTATAAATATGAATTAACACGTTGCATATTTAATATTTGTTTAATGCAATTATTTCGTTAAAACTAGTTAGTTTTATAATATATTCCACGGTCAAGTAAGTTACTTAGCATAATGTGTAAATGAGTTTATGTTTTTCTTAAACATAGCTTCCGTGATTTTTCATTTTAAGAGTAGGTAGAAGTCATGGATAAATAATAATGTTGAGATTAACTTACCTACAATGTCTGTAATAATAAATTATATTATTAACATAATTACGTGTAATATGTACATAATAATAGTACAAATTAATACGCGTACTTAATGTAACCGAATTGTAACTAACATGCTCTTTAGGGAGGTCATGCCAAACAATACAGATAATGTTTTAGGCACATTAAGAAACGTTTTATTCATAAACAATTTACAGGAGACATTTTTAGTTTTAATGAAATCTTAGTAGGAAATAAATATAAAAATAAAGTTTTGTTTAAAATTTGTACCTAGAGTTACTTATAATTAAAAAATAGTTTTATTTTTTAAATATAAACAAAGATTTTTATAAAACACAAGGAATAAAACATTTGAACCAATTTCACATGTAGCAAAATAAAGGTTTCATAGAAAATGCAAACCGCGCTAAAGCTCCACAGGGTATTGGCTCTTCAGTTGAATAGATTTTCGACTTGAGCGTATTACTAGCCAGATCGACACTGGAAAAGTTTTCTACCAAAAAGTTTTTAAACTAGGTTTAGTTTCAAAAACGTTACAATGTTATATGAAATATACGGCTAATACGGTAATATGCAAATATCAAAAAATAAAGTTTTGTAGTTTTTGGGAGACATAAAACTTTATATGAGTTGTTTCATTTTATCTTTTTTTGAGATTCAAATGTAATTATATAATATTGATTTCAAATGAATTATATATGTGTATTATTTTTTGTTAAATTTATATTTTATATTATATTAGTTACTGTCACAAACTAAACACGTGGTGGTGATATAATAAGGCACTTATAATTGTGTCCATATTCTTAAATGAACCAATCTTAAATCCAGTGTATTGGTCATCTTCCATTTTATTTGAATAAATAACGGAATAAATAATTAACTTTATATACTGTACATTAACATCTTTGTTTCTGAACTTTGCCGTTATGTAACTTCGCCTAAAGCTCTCGTACTATTTTGTGATAGATTTGATATAAGTTTATGTACAAATTAGCGCTTTAGATTTACCCGTGAAATATCAGTTCATTGAACCGGACCTCGACCTCCAGCCGAGCGTTGTTCGACTGCATGTGCCCTTCATTTGATTTATTTATCTATGCGAATAAAAGAACAACTAGGTACTGGACGCGATTGTGTTTCCTAATAAATTGTACACGATATAAAATGTATAGGTTTTTTTTAGATTTAAGACGAAGTTAATATTATAAGTAATTTGAAATAAAGACGAAAAAAATAGAATAGAACGAAAAGAATAATTTCTGTAAGAAATTTTTTTTGGTTCCATTTATTTATTTTTAAGTTTGAGGCAAAAGTACTAGATAATACAACCAAGTCTGATGTTGCATATTCTTTCCATACAATGGTCTAATAAAACGGTGGCGCTTGTTATAGCTTTCCCTCCAGCTTAGTATATTGGAGATTTCAAAATTCATACTCTCAGTCATTATTTTCAATACACTTCACTTGTGTACAAGAATCAAAGTAAATATCAACAAAATTACATAACATAGTGTCAAATACTGCAATTTAATGAATAAAAAATAAGAACTACATAGCAAACAAAAAAATGCGAACAGACTTCCGTTAGTGAATAATAACCTAATACAGAAAACTGTTTGGATTTTTTAAGAACGAACGAAGGCGCTGGCAAATGCCATTATGTAAAGCCAACACATATAATAAAGTAAGAAATAATAATACATTGTATGATGATGCTATTTAAAATCTATATTAATAAATTGTATATGAGAATTTTAATACATGAATAAATCTCAGTTGTTATAAAAACTAAATGAAATATAATTACACTTGTTAATAAACATATTTTTTTAAATTCACTTCCTTGTAAAGTGACGCTTAATACTTTAGGGTTCAAATGTAGCTTATAAGAAACGATAGCTGACGAGTGAATTTCATTTGACTTAATTTATACTTTTTCCAAGAGTTTCGATATCTTTTAAAATAACTCCTAGACGTTTTTTGGAATGACTAAATTATAATACTTATATATATATCAGTAAATTTCTCAGTTTTTTGTATTTGACTTTGTACTACAGGCATCGCATGTTGGTAGCATTTTACGTGATACAGTTTGCTTATTGTTTACAAGTGAAGTGAATTTGTATAATAGTTAAACAAGAGAGTCTATTCTTAGATGCCACAAAGCTCTCTAAAAAATTCCAACAAAGAGCCACCATTTATATTAAAGCGCTTTATGAAAAATGTTCCTAACCCTAGACAAGGAGGTATGGCGTAAAGCTTTAGCCTGTCCTAAGAACAATTAAAAATAATTACATACACGGCGTGGGATAAGAAATAACTTGTATACATTATTAGTTTGTGAAGAAATCCTAGAGCTTATTTGATTTAAAAAATTTGATTTATGAAATTTGATTTCTATTTGGGATTTTGGTGGCATCCAAGTCTGTCATGTCATAGCGTTCAATATAACGTGTTTTTTAACCCTGTATTGTTCCATTCTTGTTGTCGCTTTGCGTAATAGAGTTTGGTTATTGTGTACAAGTGAAGTATACTGAAAATAATCACACGGAGCTTTTATTCTGAGGTGGCACGAAAATATCATGGAACATTCTAGAATGATTACCATCCTTTCCTAGAGTGTTTATTTGAACTTCCAAATAGGCAGTATCGACAAATAAATGTCTCTTCGCTTGTCCTATTGGATGACTAATTCTACTACTGATTTATTTTTGTCTTACATTGGTTTTGCACACAGGAGCATAAATAGGATGTGCCAAAGCAAGTCACTATGATTGGTGGCTCGCTATGAAAGAGTGGTCGGTGTGATAAAATATTTTCTAATAAATGCACCAAGGCTTTGTTCAAGGGTACTTTGCGGTTGGTTTCCAATAGTAATGGCGTGTTTATTGTTCACAGTACAAGAACATTTTCTCCCCGTTACGCTTGACTGAGAACGGTTACAATAAATTCTAGGCCGATAGTAATTATTTATACAATAAACCAAGGTATTAAATTTACCACTTACTAGACTGTGCTGTATAAAAATGTATGTCAATAATTCATTTCATTGAGGATTAACATTTTTTTTATTTATATATATCAATAAAATTGAAATGCCTGTTTATAAAATCTACTAAATGCATATGACTGTGTATACTGTCACTTATATACAATTGAAAATTAAGAAGGTGATGGATTTCTGTTTGGTACCATCTATTACTTATGAATGTCAGACGTGGAAATATACCAACGATGTTAAAAACAAAATAAGATCCTGCCAATGGAGTATGGAGAGAAGCATGATAAATGTTAGACGAATCGAAAAGATACGCCATTCCATTATTAGAAGCGAAACAAAAGTTACTGATGCCCTTACTTCACTGAAACGAAAGTGGTGTTGGGCTCAACATGTCGCAAGACTAAGAGATGATCGCTGGACAAACCGGCTTGTTAAATGGTCTGGTTCATTGGCTGCGAGAATGAGAGGAAGACCCAAAACACGATGGGAAGATGATGTTATAAAGTTAATAGGAAGAACATAGTTTATGAAAGCCAAAAACAGTGACCGTTGGACAAGTCTGGAGGAGGCCTTCACCCTCACATGCGGGGTTTTTAGATTTCAAATATTTTAAATTATTTAGTTGATACTATTACTTAGACAAAATTATCTTTTAGTTTTTATAATTATATATTCATTTATGTAACAACAAATAAAATGCTTTTTTATTTATTTATATACAATTACAATATACAATCGCCGCACACTACTCACTAAAACAAATCACGACATACCGTCTCCACAGCTTATGGGGACGTCATGGTAACCATCTACTAATATCTGTATTGTCAGCTAGCAGGTGGTCCAGCAAAAGACTGAACCCCCACCTGCGACCGAAGACAGTCCCCGGGGTTTGCCACATAGCTGGAGATACTCCGTGTAACTTCACCTAATTAAACTATTATCGAATTCTGACAATTGGCCAGAGTTCCTCATTTTCATTGCCATTGAAGAAAAGAAGTGGTTCAGGTTTTACAATATACTAGAAGTTGCAGCGTTATAGGAGCTATCACTTAAGGCGGTATGTCTAAAAAAGAAAGTTATAAAGGGGTACCTAAAACGTTCCATGTCAAATACCATTAAAAGCAATGATGGCACAGTGGGTAGTGTGGCCGGATTCCGCGTCAATAGACGTAGGTTCGAACACACCTATCCGACTGTTATAGTTAAAAGCCTTTTAACAACGAACCGATAACATAGATATATCATTTACCTTCTACATAAGGACTAAGATATTTATATCATCACTTCCATCATTGTACTTAGATCCAAACAGGTTTAGTCTAGGCACCTAATTGAGGTGAAGAGCGACAGCGTTTATCTATATAGTTTTACTAGATTTCCCTGTTATCATTTAGGTCAATGTCATTTCAAATGAGCAATGATTATGTAATAGCAAACGCATTATGTACATTTTGTTTACACGGTATAGGCACAGTGCTTTGACCACAATCTCACATGATGTTAAGTGACAATGTGGTCCAGGATGGTAAACACACTAAGCCTAGAGGCTCAAGTGATACTGCCGGAACACACCTATAAGTATTTGGCAACAGTTTTTCAAACTTGAGGGCGGTAGCGGTAGCAACCCAGGCGGGTATTATTAAAAAACGCCCTACCACCATACTATGTTTTCCTCACGATGTTTTCCATCGCTCAGGGTGATTTTAGAGTTGGATACGTGGCTCGAACCCGAGTCCATTGACGCGCACTATACACTGCGCCATCGATTCGAACTAGAATCACTGAGTCTATTTACGTGTTTGTTGAATAGTTTTTGTTTGGAATTTATTATTTTGCAATATTTGCTCCCATATATGTACACAATAACTCCCCAAGTCAATAAAAAAAAAATTTCAAGATTAGAAAAATAAAACAAAAGTCTCGCCTAAAGAACCTGTATCCATAGCTGTAATCAATTATAAACAACAAACACGAGTTTTTTTTAATTTACTCCTCAGAAGGAGTAACCTATTATGACCTATTAATAACAAATGACTTTAGTTCGTTCTGAGGTAGTTTTGAGGTTATTTACGAACATCTATTAGCGTCAGTGACTACTTAAAGTCAACCGAATTACATGCCTGTTTGAGAGCTCCATATTTACAAAAATAATTCTCTGCGTCATAATAATAACGATTATTTATATCGAACAGTTAATTTGAAAGTGCTTAAAATGACCACAATAATTATGGAATACATAAATTTACATTTTTGAAACATTTATGACGGTAAGTAAAGCGCCCTAATGGGGTCGTTTATTAAGCACGTGATGTTTTTTTAGCTAATTTTTTAACCTTCTCTTTCTACTGGTAAGGATTAAAAAATCACGAGTATTTTTCGCGGAAGGTAATATTTATATTAGAATTCTTTAAAATTAAGGTATTTACATCAAATCTTTAAATAATCAAAATGAGACAAATGAACTGTTTTATCTTTAATACAAATTTGGGTCTAAATAGAATAATCTCATTATATAACAGAAAATCTAAATCTAAAAATATAGACATTTTTCAAAACAGCCTTAGAATGTATAAATCTAACTACTTACGAAAGTAATACTAATGTTATATTATTTAAAACCTAAAATTAATGTAAGTTTATTCTACTTTTAATTTAGAGTCTTTTTTTAGTGTAATTTAAAATGTATAATTTAAAATTTAAACTCTTTCAGTTCTAGTATTTAACAGATTTATTTGATCTCTTGTATCTTTTTGTTTTGTACAAGCTTATTCTCAATATACAATTCAACGTAATCACTTATAATGAAGGTTGCATTTATCACGTGTCCTCAAATTGTTCATAGTATCTAAATCAAAATGTAAATCTTTTTAGTGTTCAAATAAATAAATAAAAGATATTGAAAAAAGAATACTTCACTCAGAAACAAAACTATTACAAGTTTCGTATAAAAATGACAGTTGCGAGACACGACCGAACAAATCGAGTGCACTGACTTCAACTTCATTTTATTGTCCATATTAATATTACAAATGATTTAATGCACAATCTATACTAATAATAAAATTGAAGCTGTCTGTACATCATTTTTTTTAATTTTGTGATGTATCTTTTAGTCGAATCGCACATTGAAAATTGTTTGTCCTTTCTGTCTAACTGTCCTTGTATATCCGGATTTAACTCAAGAGCCTATTTAGCCTGGAATTTAATATGTTTCTCACATCGAAAGCAGTTCAATTCCAACTCAAAAAAAACAAGTTTGTTCTTCAAATAATTAAGCTAATGAAAACGTTGTTTTAAGAGATTCCCTGTGATCTTTGTTTATTTTTAAAAAGAGAAATGGTGAATCAAAAACAACACGTTTCCTAATGTACTTCTACGTCCTGCATGGGGGAATCTACTGCCTTATCAATCATATGGAGCCCAGAGCTACAAGGGCTCTGGGCTCTGACGTACATCACGTCACAGGTGGGTAGAAGGACTCCTCGATAAATTTCGTGATACAAATTACAGTATTTTTCCTCCTTCCAAGAAACCTAATACTTGCCAGATTTTATTCGGACTTTTACCATTAGGAGTTGATAAATTTTAGAGTGTATACATAAATTTATTATATATACTAAATAAATATATACTAAAACTTGACCAAAGAATACATCTATACGCTTTTGTTAGATTACTGGTGAATATAATTTTGACAGAAGGATTCCTGAAATTAAACTTTAAATTAACTTTATTGTAATAAAAATTATAATCTATGCATTTGTTCATGAGTGATAAATTCACTAACATACAGTCAGACAAGTAAACGTGCCCTTTATAGTATTTAAGGATAATGATTAGGTAGTAAGTAATTTTCCACAGAAACAACTTGTTATATTCAATGTCATTTCCCGGTCGATCTTTACATAACTATGTGACGTTGTGTTAAAAATATACTCGATTCACTCACAACATAATTAACATGAATTGTGTAAATAATTGTGCACGATACCTGGGTATTATGATAGATACGGGTATTTTGAAGCGATGATGGACCAATGGATAGTGCGTCCGGGTTCCGCGTCAATGGACGCGGTTTCAAGCACACTTATTCCAACTTTAAAATCAGCCTGAGCATTTGGTAAAGGAAAATATCGTGAGAAACCATATTATGGTGTTAGGGTATATTCTAATAATGCTCGCCTGGATAGCTACCACCCTCAAGTTTTTTTTTACACGGTACAGGCTCAGTGCTTTGACCACAATCTCACTTGATGCGATAGTTGTGTTCCAACTTCACTTGAGAACCAGTACCTCTAGGCTTAGTGTGTTGTTCATCCTGAAATACATCGTTACTTAGCGTCAGGTGAGATTGTGGTCAAAGCACTAAGCCTATACCGTGTAAAAAAAAGAAAAAGAAAAGATAGTAAATTAAATTCGAAGATCATTTATTTAACGTAATCTATCTATCTATACAAATAAATAAAACTGAAGTGTTTATTTGTAATACCAAAAAAACTACTTTTACATTTTTTTTTCTCCTTATGTCTATTTGTTTCGCCTAATCTCCGAAGTGACTGGACGGGTTTTAATGGGACTTTCTCTGGTATGTAGCTGAAGTTAGTATTTTTATTTTACACAAAAATAATTTGTGTTGCGAATAAAAGAAAAAATAAAACCCATGAAATTATGAACAAATTCCGATTCGCTTTCCGTTAGTACCAAAAATAATTTAAGACCTGTCCAAAAAAAGTAGGGTTCAATTTACTCTTAGTGCTAATGTCACTTTAAACTAGAATGTTTTACTTTAGTAGTATGTACTTGACTTTTATACGTAACCTCTTTTTTATTCCTACGATAAGAATAAAAATAAAGTAAACCTAAAATCCACTCAACCGAAGGACGTCCACTGCTGAAGATATGTTTCCCCCAATAAGGGGAGGATTACCATAATCGCTACGCTTGGCAGGCTGGCTGGCGATTGCAATAGGTGTTTGTGGTACTCAGAGGAGGCTGCTGTCCATCCCCAAGATTATTCCTTAGTCGACTTTTACGAAATCCACGGGAACGATATGGGGTGGTACTATGCTTAGCCGGCACCACAGACAAAATCCAAAAATAACGACCATGAAAACATTATATTTTCCATTGAATATTTAAAAACTACATTATCTATCTATCTATTCAACCGAAAGTCGTCCACTGCTGGACATAGGTCTCCCCTAAAGATCTCCACGACGACATTAAGCAGCGAATAATTTTATATATAATATATTTTACGCAAGCGATGCCGCGGCTACATCTATAATTAATAGTATTATAAGTATTAATAAAACTGTAAAAAAAAAACAAAATCTGTACATTCAACATATTTAACAAAAGCCCCTTACTTTAAAACCAATAAGAGAACACATTTCTATGATTTTTAGAGTTTTTGTCTGTCTGTTTGTGCACGTATCACTCAAAAACTACTTAATTCATTTTAATGAAAATTTGTACGTTGTCTACATCCAGGTGTAAGTTTTTAAAAAAAAAGGATAAAAAGTAGACGAAAATTTATATGGGAATTGAATCAGTTTTATAGTTTTTTGTATTTAAGGTCATAATTTAAAAAAGACTTATTCTAATTCCCAAAATAAAATTTATAATTTTGACAAAAATAAAAACTTCCCATAAATTGGTTGAAAGAGTGAAAAGTTGCACGAGGTAAGACATAAATTAGAAGTTATAAGTAAATGAAGAAAATTAGTACATAGGTAAAAAAAATAAGGTCACAGTGCGTATTCAAGAACTTACATCATCTATACTAACAATAAAATTGTAAAGAAATAAAATCCGCAAATCACTGCAAACAAGGGAAGTCACTCATATAATGCGATGATTCTGCATTCACTAAACGCAACATTAAACACTATACTTAAACAAATACTCATAAATTTTTGGAAATATCGTTTTACTAGTGTACTGACTGTACGTGACGTCTAGATGATTCCACAAAGGATCTTTCACCAGAACAGCTTCTAACACTCGAGGTAACTTGTCCACTAACCATTCGACGTCTTTTGTATCGACGAGACCATCGTTTTTTTCCGTAAATAACCAACACTGGTACAATTACTGCACTGAGATTATATTCAGGAGGACTAGCAGTACCATATAACTTCAAATTCTTTCGATCCCCGTAATTAAACTTTACAAATTTATCTATCCTCATCGCTTGTCCGTACCTCGCCATATTATGCACTGAAGTACCAGCAGGGAAATGGCCAAATAGATTCCTTATTGTCTCGTTGCTGACTGAGCTGGGATGTGTCGACTCCAGTGAATTAAAGAGGTCCATTCCCGTCGCACACAGTTTCTCTGTAATTTTACTCAAATGGCAGAAGAACGCAACTAGTTCTTGACTGAAGGCGCCCTTCGAAAAAAATCTCATTTATACCAATTTTTCTCAGTAAACCTTCCATATTTGATATACTCTCCGTCAAAGTTCTGTAGTAAATAGATGTATGTGTTTGTCTCGAAGCTGGAGCTAAACTAATGGCTAGATTCACTTTATCACAATAATCTGGTCTTTCGGAACACATGACGAAGAACATTCCTGAACCTTGAGAGAAACCGATGTAGTTCACTTTGTCTGCTTTCGTATTGTTTAATACATAGTCGATGAGTGCTGGCATATCGTAGTATCCGATCTCGTCGACCGAGAACTGCCAGTATGCTGCATCATTGTCAGGATTAAGGTGGACGTGAGTACGAGAGTAATAGTTACCGCGTGTGTTGCCCACCCATAGGTCGTAACAAGCGTCGGCAATAAGGTACCCAAGCCCTGCACTTGGTCCTGAATCTATCCAGGAGTCAGAGCTCTGCAAGAGTCCGTGCATTAGCACGACTGGCGGTTTTCTCTTCTCTTGGCGACAGTTTCTTCCACTCACTATTCTAAACGCGGTGAGAATGTATCCATCTTCCGTCACAATCCTATGCTCCTCGGACTGGTATCCGTATATGCCAGTCAGCTCCGTGAAATTCAGTAAAGAGTCGCGCGGATATCCCAGTAGCGTCTTAGTCTTAGTTATTGGTAACAAATGTATTCCCGAAACAATTGATGTCAAAAACGAACTTAAAATTACATTTAAAACGTAAAAATTATCCGAGGGCATTGTGATGACCGAATTAGTCAGTATTATTTGCAGAATATTCTTTAGGGATTTTTATTGTGTTATAAGTTAAACTAATATAGGACGAATAAACGAATACAAGGTAAAAGTTTATTTATATATCTAAATGAAATGCCTCGTACATTACTGTGACACATCCTCATAAGGTAAACGGCCTCATGTCGTGAAACATTTGTTCCTCTTTAAATACCCCTTTCAATGACTAATGATGTTATTAATAAAAAACTCTGATATGAGTTGTAAAACTCGAATTTTTTTCACGTATACAGTGTAGGATAGAGACTAGGATAGGTAAATTACTGAAATATTTGAAAAATAGATTGCACCAGTGCCATTCGGCAGTTATACAAGTTTCTAGTGGCATGCCACCTAATAAATACCAGATAAATTCAGAAAGCGAAAGCGAGAAACTTTGACGGGTTGGGTTTGTCACTACGTGTAGAGAGTTGGAAGAAAATGATCTGAAGCGTTGATGGCACAATTATAGTGTGGTCGGATACTGTACTTATGGACCTAGGTGATGGTATCTCGACCACATCGAAGAGGTTCTAAAGAAAGCGCTCATGAAAGTAAAAGAAGCAAAAATATGTCAAGATCGTAGGAAGTGACAGGATGAACTCTGTACCTACCCTCATGGAAGAAGGGTTCGATGTTACGTTTGTATAAAGTAGTTTATAAATCGGTTCTATGATTCGCGAGTTATAAAGCAATTAACGTACAGACATATATGTTTTCCTTTTTAAAACTTATAAAGATAAATCCAATGGAGGAAAATGTAAAATGCTAGACGTCGTGATCATGTGTACTTAAATTTGTGAAGCAGTTAAAGTGTTTGTAATCGTTTATTTATCCTCTTTTTAACAGTTCCGTTTGAATGTGTGAGGTCACTATCGGATTAGTTTTGATAATATGTAACTCATTGTCAAGGTTATCAAGAACCCGCGACGCTTGTTCGCCAACGAGATGCGGAAAAATATTATAAATGTTTTTTTTTTATTAATTTAACGTAATTATTACGCGTATCATCACACGCATATATCTGAAAATTTAGCGTAACAATTACAAACAATTTTTGGAAAGTCTTTCTTATGGTAGGCGTTCACATACCCGCATCGTACGTATGCCGACCAGTGCACGAACTCCGCACGCTTGTTCGCTCCGCGTCGTCCGCCATTTGCCTACGATTATCGTCTTGCTCACACGTGTTATTCCAGCATGGACGTGGCACAACTAATTGCAATTGTGCAAGAGTATAAAGAGATATATTATTTAAAACACCCTAATAATTATTCATATTAACAAACAAGCAATTACAACAAATTCTTCTTCTTGGTATCCTCCATTATCTTACACATTCCACTGAACACTACGAAAATCCGAACGAAAGTAGTGTCGGCAATCCGATTTGCTGGTAGTTGCGTCGGCAAATCCGATCGCTGCTGGTACTGTGGATGCATTGTTAAAAATAATCCGTTTGATACGATGCAGATAGATGGACGCCTGCCTTTATGTGACGTTTACCTTCTGGTTTTTATTTAGTTTTGTTAAAACGCTTTTATTAGCTCTATACGTATGCGCCTACGTAACGGAAACTTTGAAGATGATTTTGACGCAGTATAAATATACAAAAATTTATACTGTGATTGTAACCCCCTACAAAACGTCAGATTGGCTCGAAATTTGGCATACTTATCAAAGACCGATGACGATTTAATATTACAAACAGTTAGTCCCGTTATCCTTACCAGAATTTTTAGGATTAGCGATTTTTTTAGTATCTGATATCCGAAAACTAAAAAAAACACGCTTTTATAGAAAATATAGAATAAATATAAGTTAAGTATTGGAAATGGATTTTATTGTAAGAAAAGCGTGGGGTGCTTTTTAAGATATTATCAAAATGATGATCCTTCTACTCATATCTGTCAAAAAATACTTATAACCGTGCACCCCACGCTTTTTACAATAAAATCCATTTTTTTCTCTTATTTACATCTAATCTATTTATATCTCATTATTTTCTTTTTTTTGTCAACTTTTCTATATAACCGTGTTCTTAGTTGTGTTTACAACAATTATTTATATTTACTTTTTTTTTTAAATTAAAAGTTGAAAATATGATAAAATAATTTAATGTAACCATTTTTATAAGGATGTTTTCAAATTATTGGAATTATCATAATTTCTGGAATTATTCTTAATTTAATTTCTATTTTAAAATTATTTACTTGTCTACAGTTTAAATTTTAGAAAATGTCCATGTAATCTTTTTTCTTGTATTTACTTATAAAATTAAAGTCTTTTTGTCCAGCTTGAGGTTGTCAAGACACTCGCAATAAAGCGATAAGATAAGACCTACTGAATAATTGTTCTCTTCCTCTACCTGTATGTCTGAATATCACCGGTATGTTTGAAAACTCAGTAAGACTTTTTTGTCTTTTTGTAACGGGGCAAGACTATAATTTGATGTGGCGGGCGAAGTACATTTCGCGAGGTGAAGATGTTTGAGAAAAATATGTCGGGCTTCAGAATCCACAACAGCATAAATTTCGATAGTTTAAAACAAAATTTGTGGTGACAGGGCGGGACGGGAAGGCAATATAATTGTCTAAATTCTTAGCAAGCGAAGACGCGGGCACAGCTGGTTTAAAATAATTTTGAAATTATGTTTCTTTGCGCTGCGTTTCTAAGAGTATAATTTATAAGTTACGTGATGATGGTTAGAATATTAGAATCGCAATTGAGGGGTATAAAAGCAAAAACCGCTTTGAGAGCATAAACTATTTTATAAATTCAATGAAGAATCGTTGCTGTCAAGTTTTAAACGACAAAGGAGGCCACACTATGTATTTAATTAAGAAAGAATTAAAATAAATCTCCATAATTTAATTCGTTGATTATTGTATTTTAATAAACATTTAATTGAAAGATTTTAATAATAATAATAATTTATTGCTTTAGTCACTAATCCATCAAAAAATGATTGGTCATTATTTATAAAAGAAACATAAATCAATTACAATATTAAAAATCATTCAAAGTACCTACATGTTGCTTAGACTTTTTTTAGTGTGTTTTAAGTATCGTTCGTCTAGAAATCTCTCAACGCCTGAATAAAATGTAACAGCAATGATTTGTTTCATACTATCTATGATACATAATTGTATTTTATGAAATGAAGATTTTTTTTCTTCAAATTATATTTTAAATAATATTTATAATTCCACATTCTATCACCAGGAGAAATAATAATAAATCTGAAGTCGAGTGTTTTTTTTAATTATGTGACAGATGTGTCTGTCTATGTGTTTGTCCGGGTTCAACTCAAAAACGGCTGGACCAATTTTGACGAAACTTTGTACACGGGAAGTATTTTATTAAGGATAAATTGATAAGCTATAAAGATTTTTTAAAAATATATCTATATTTCGTAAAAACAATTATTCCCAACTTCGTTTCATAGAGCTCATCCTATCAACACTAACCTTCTCCCCTGATGGGCATAGTGTCATCAAGTATGGATGCAGGAATTCAAGTCGATGTAGTGTACTTTGAATTCCGTATGCTGTTTGGCACTGTAGATAATTATAGCAAAACTGTCTGCTCATGGTTTTGCACCTAATATATATGCATTATTTACCAATTATTTAACTGACAGACGACAATATGTAAAGCATGGGTCGCTTGTATATAAATATAATAATATTACTTGCGTTTTAGTGTCTGTCAGTACTAGGACCATTGTTCTTTTTAATTATGGTTACTTATACATTCATGTATTATACTTAACTATGTTTACTAATAAATTTGATTGTAGACGCGTTAAGGTTTTTACAAATTTTGGTATGTATAGAAATAAAAACTGCAACAAAACTCTGACATCATTTTAATATTTTAAGTTTACTTTTTTACAAAAATGTAGTGTTATATTTAAAAAATGAACATTTGGTTAACATGAACATGTTGATTAATAATTTCGATTTAAAAAAAAGGTGGTAAAACATGTTTAAATTTATTATATTTTAGTTGACCATGAGATAATTTGTAAATTCATAGTCATCGATGAACAATTAATAAAGAAAAAAAAACACATGCAATATAAAATCTAGTTTTACAATGATAGTGAATGATAACTTTTCATACTTAAAACAAGAAAAAATTAAATTTTGTAAATGTTCAATGCACTAGTTTCGTCCTAAAATTAAAATATTTTACCATTTACAAGTCGATAATATTATTTCACAATAGGTACAATTTATTAAATAGCTTTATAGTCTTTTGAGTTTTGGTCGAGTTTTTAACTGGAATCTATCCTTCGATAGATACTCCAACATCTTAGGAAAGAGCAATTTGTTCGTGTTCTGACTATATGTGAAATCTAGGTGTGACCAAAAGGGATCGCTCACCATAAATGTCTCTAGCACATGCGGCAGCTTCCCCACCAACCACTCTACATCGCTGACATCAACGATACCGTCATTTTTTCCATAAATCACTAGTATTGGAACAGTCACGGCATTTAAATTGAATTGCGGAGGAGTCTCAATCCCATACAACTCAAGATTTCTTATCTTTCCGTAGTCGAATTTGACAAATTCATGACTTATCAACATTTTCCCATATTTGGCTACGTTATGCACAGATGTCCCGGCCGGGAAGTGTCTGACTAAACTTTTAATTGTCTCAGTGGTCAATGAACTATTTTTGGAAGGCTCAACCGAATCAAAATAGTAAATTAACTTTTCACATATCTCATTCATAGCGGATATTTGACATAAGAATTCCGAACTCTTCTGAACTATATCACCTCTTGGCAGAAACTCGTGATTACCAAATTTGAAGAGTATCTCCTCTAGATCAAACACAGTTTTTGTCATGTACCTAAACAAGGCTGATTTGGTGTTTAGATGCCTTGTTGATGGGGATAATGCTATCATTAATTCGGTTTTATCGCAATATTCTGGTCTTTCGGAACACATGATAAAGAACGTCCCTGCACCTTGAGAGAAGCCGATATAATTCACTTTGTCTGCTTTTGTATTGTCCAAGACGTAGTCGATGAGTGCTGGAAGGTCGTAGTATCCGATTTCGTCAACACAGAACTGCCAGTAGGCTGCGTCTCTATTAGGATTGAGATGGACGTGATTCCGAGAGTTGTAATTACCACGAGTGTTGCCCACCCAGATGTCGTAGCAGGCATTTGCAACGAGGTACGCAAGTCCGGCGCTTGGTCCCGAGTCTATCCAGGAGTCAGAGCTCAGTAGAAGTCCGTGCATCAGCACAACTGGCGCTTTCTGCTTCTCTTCGCGACAGCCCAATGCACTCACTATCCTAAATACAGTCAAAATATATCCGTCTTCTGTAACTACTTTATGTTCCTCAGACTGGTATCCGTACTTTCCGGTCAGTTCAGTAAAATTTAAAAGGGAATCTTCCTTATACTCTAAAGATTTCGTCGTCTCTATTCTATCATATAGCATTGATAATTTATTAGCGAAAATAACCACAACGGAAAACGAAATAATCACCATAAAAACGTAAAACCGGTTTAATAGCATGGTACAGAGTAACTTGTCGCTTGAAGCCAAAACGTCAACTGTTCCAGCTTATCTATATACATGTTACATATTAGTTAAATTAAGCTTTTGTTTGCGACTCTGCCTGGGTAGTAATTTAATTATTTACGTACATAAAAAAAAAATTGGATACGTAAAATTGAACACAGTGTGCAATTTTATTGACTTATCACTCGTCTGCTTTTAGTTACTACTAAAATTCATTACACCTAACGTAGAAAAAAATTTGAAGTAGCTTCCTACTCCGTTGCATGGAAGTGCTGATGTCAATACTGTAAAAAAACATTGAGTATTCAGCGACGGAATTGGTAAGGGCATGGTGTTATTGTTAGCACGGAATCTAAAACATAACATTATTAATTACTGCACGCCAAAGGCCACTTTTAAATTAATAATAGATAATATATATTAAACACAGGACTTGGGTAAAAATGTTAATTTTAGTCAGAAACAGTTTGGGGGTAAACAAAACAAGTTACAAAAATCCTCAGAAAAACTGTTACATTTGACTGTTGGGAAAATAATGCTATGTGCTTTCCCATATGCAATAAATCTTAAAGGGAACAATCATAACATTCGCATGTTATATTAACAATGATTATTGTTTGTACAATTTAACATGCCGTCATAGTGACAAATTCATGTATTTTGATGTTCTAACTTACCCTAAACAAGAATCAGGACCTTGTCGAGCTCAGATACATAGGTACTCCCGCAATTAGGTATAAAAAAAACTAAACAGCCATAGAGACTGTTAACAATACAATACAGTAGTCAAAACTCGAAATTTCTCAAAAACTGTTCTTTTAATGTTTAAATTTCATAAATTGTTACACACCATCTTATACTTAACATACTGTAGCATGTTGACGGCTGACGTCATATCATCGGTAAATGTAAAGAATGTACTACTTATGCGCAAGATACTTCCTTTTTATTTTGTTTTGTGTGTGGCTATGTAATACATAATTCATCTATAAAATACAAACCTTTTGAAAAAAAAAAAACTATGACCAGCTTTGGCTGGTTAGTTAGCATATTTTTACATCGCAATATTTAATCTAGAATTCTTAAGGTTATGTTATAATAATGTACCTTTAGCAATATGAAAATAATGTAATCTTCTCTAAATCTTGGAAGCATTAAATTACTGTTAAATTATTTCTTTAGTATTTATTCTCGCAAGAATGTAGAGTGATCGTGCTGGTTATTCTTATAAGTGTCTAAATCCAGACAGTTCTATTCTGTCTAGTTTTCTGTAAATATTTCTACTGTTTCCTTATTAATTATTAAAAAATAAAAACAAATTCTGCTTTGAGGAACTGGACATTCATTACTTTTTGATATTGCGTATCTTTTAAAAGATAATTCTAAAATCCTCAAACTATCTTTGTTAGAACTTAAATCTAGATTAATATTATGGTAGTAAATAAAGTGTTCTCAGAGTTAATGCAGAAAGCTAACAAGACATTGTCTCTGGGGTGGATTGATTTGTAATCCCTATACGACTCGTTGAAGAAGGATTATGAATTTGTCTTTAGGTCTAATGATAGATAAGATATTTTATTCCACAAACATACTCCTCCGTCTAACGCTGATAATTACCAAAAACGCTTATAAGTTATTATCGTAATTTAAAAATTCAGTATTTTTCATTCTTTAACAAAACTTTCTCTTTTAAAAGACTCGTATCTATGGATTGGGATATGTTGTTATGGCTAACCCTAATACTGAATAAAATCATGGAGCGTTGATGAGACATTTTCTTTCATTAATTCAACCGACATACGTCCACTGCTGAACATAGGTCTCCCTGAAAGATCTTCCACAACGACCGATCTTGCGACACCCGCATCCAGTGGATCCTGTGACCTTAATCACGTCGTTGGTCCACCCTGTGCATATCTACGCTGCATTGGTTCTTCGCGCTAAGAACCCAGCCCACTGCCATTTAAATTTACTAATTTTTTGGTTTTTCTGCGGATCTTCTCATTTTTGATTCGATCATGTAGTAAAACTCCGAGCATAGTCCATTAATTTTCGTAAGTGTTTGCATTTTGCAAACCAAAAATTTGCATTTTTTACGCCCAAACATATTCCTCGGCCCTTAATTTTGATTAATGGAAAATATTTATATTTTATTGTTACTTTCTATTTGTCATGCCATTACTGCACCTCACCCTCACTAATGCAAATAAAAACTGAAGAATTATGAGGTCGAAAAGATTTATGTTTTCTCTCTGACAGAATAAAGGACTGTAACAGGCACGAAGAAGACGGTTTTGTCAAGTTCAAATCTAACAGTCCGATCAAACATTATCAATTTTCAGCAGCAATTAATGGCACAACTTCGTTGGGTTAAATTAAGCACTCTAATCTACCATACTTTCAGGATCTCTGAAGTTTAGTTAGAATAATGTTGAAATTAACCATTGTTGCGATTTTTTGACTGTGTGTTCAGACTGAAATGATTTATATTTTGTATATATATAGATATGTATTTTGTATAGATTAATAAAAATGATTATTCAAAATAGTTTTATAAAACCTGTTTATATACTTCATTACACAGGCTTACAGATCTAGAAGTTAGTTGACTTTATCTTGTAAATTAATACAATCAACTAGCACTTCCATTTTAAAGCAAGCTTTTGTATTTTGTGGCTAAAAGTAGAAATTGCAAATTTGACGGCTTTAAATCTAGATCTGAAGAATGTAATAAGTCCATAATCATTGAATTACAGATCTAGTTCAGTCTCATTAAATTTTATAAAATTGAGATTGAGTGATATAAATCTTAGGTTAGGCCTAAAATTATATATACACTAGTCATCATGAACCCGGCATTTATCACTGTCGAAAAAAAAACGCTACCATCGGTACCGGTTCAGAAATTATCCTCTTGTCATCAAGAAGAACCGGTAACAAACACAATCAAGATTATCAACATTAATACACAGAGTGAGCTCTACTCAATTTATTCAGATTATAATTCGTTCTACGTAGTCCTGGAAGCTATAATTTGGTAAATTTATGATATTGTTTTGAATTTTATTGTAGAATAAATCAATTGAGATGAAGAGGATAATTCCAGATCTTGTAAGAGATGAATGTTATTTTAGATTTATCACTGTACCGCTCAAATGTTCAGAAAGTGCGAATGCATCGAAGCAAAAAAAAACGATTCGAACCAGCACCATTCAAACGACTAGCTACATTCACCGCAACAGTGTCTGAAGCAATCATATTCCCGGATATCCTGGGAATTGTAAAAGGCATAGGAAACTGTAAAAGGAACGCTATTAAACGGCGTCAATCAAAATGTTATCCAACAAACAAGGCTTCCCAGCCCTCGTGTTTCGGTAAGAGCAGCGCTACAGGCTGATTGTACACACGAAGCTACGCTACGATAGCATTAACTTAGTAGGTTCTGAAATGATATAATACTGTTAGATACGAAATGCAAAACAAATAAAAAAATGTTAATCACTGGAGATCCACACAAACTGAAGAATTCATGCAGGTCTGGCATGACATGTGATTTCGGCTTGGCCGTTACCTATGTGTAAAAATTCCCGTAGAATTTTAATCCTAGCTAATCCCTACATCTTTTACTGAATTTAATTTAAAAGAGAAAAAGAAAAAAAAAGTTCCTTACAGGACCTACATATGTACCTACGTATTGTGTGCAGGAGTGTGTGTGCAGTGTTGTCCGTGTGATGCTCAGTGCATGGTCAGTGAAACAAGACACGTCTTGGGTCACCGCTTGAGGGCGGCGGTGGGAACAGCGGTTTCGCGGCCGTGGTCGTTGACACGCATATTTCCTCGGGTGTTGTGGAAAGATCCAATTTGCGACGATGTTTTTTATCATTGGGGTCGGTGAGGACGTTTTGCGGCCTCCGAAGCAGTTTCGGACCTATCGGATCGGTAGGGTACGTTACGGTCTTAACTATGATCGGGTTCGGGCGTTTCTCTACGCGATCAAAGAAGGTGCGACACTGGGATGATTCTCGATGACCGTTGCAGTCCGCTTTATAGGGATTTCGTCAGTGGGTGTTCAATTTTGTTAGGAGGCTAGTTGACTCCTAACCTAACCTAACATAACTAATGTTAAAGCATTTTATATAAAAACTAAAACACATATATAAATTACGACAGAGAAAGCACGTCGTTTGTGACTACCTGCAAGGGTCACGAGACACTCGTAAAAAACCGTATATTGTTGTTTCAAAAATAGAGGCAATAAAAGCTGAAGCAACAATTATAGACACCGTCATGAATAGCTCAATAACAATTAGAGTCATTAGACTTCTTTAGGTCGTTCGGGAACTGCTTTGATTCGATATCTAAGCGGGGAACGATTAAAAGTATTATTATTCAATCCAGTTCGACAGAATTAAGAACAAGAACAAAAACACCAAGCAATCTGCAACTGCTACTTCTGATTCGAAGTGAACAGTGTTGAAAACTGTCAATCTGTTGTCTGTCTGAAAAGAGATCCATAACACTGTTTTTTTAGTATATTATTTATGGAGAAATAAAATATATAACATAGCTCGCTCATAGTATATAGCTATAGCTAGTCAGTGGAGTGTCACGATATATGAGTACGTCAGGTCAGTGACCCCAATCGATCCAGTCCAACTGGGTCACCCGGTCTGACAATGCATATCTCGGCCTGCTTAATAAATATACGAGATCGTGTCATTTGTAAATGTATTGTGGACGTTTGTAATCCATTACATTACAATGAAAGGGTAAAATTTTTGCAATGCGTCTCACTTTACGATCCGAATCATAGGTCATTGTAAGTAGTTAAACAAAGTGACTTGAAGGTGTCAAAGCTATGTAAAAGCTTGAAACTCTTCGCAGCTGTAAAGGAAGAAATATGACACATTAAAATATAAGACCACTCTTTACAAAAATTTAAAAATAAAATAATTACTAATAGAAACGAAAATAAAAAGTATACCTATAACGAAAGTAAAAAAAATGGCGCCGCCTGTGCAACTTCTTAAAATACTTAAACTAAAAAGCAGAGAACAAATGTTTTTTTTAATTAAAAACAAAACCGACTTCAAAAGCATATACTATAAAAATGAACTAAGAAGCAAATAAATAATAATTACTTTAATATATACTATGTTTTAATATTATTAATAGTTGTCGATTCGGTGCCAGCTAGAGTTAACCAACGTACTCATTTATGAATGGAAATAACTGCCTGAACTTCATCAGAATTACATATAGGCATAAATAAACTTATCCTAAGGACGAAGGTGATTTAAAAAAACAATTAATCAAAGGACGAGACCTATATGTCATTTACAACATATCAAACAAAAACATTAAGTGCCAGTGAATTGAATAATACTTCAGATAGTATTAGTAGGGGTAACAGAACACTTGGTTATGAAAAATATATGACAACTATCTCAGTGATAAATAGTGAAATTCAAATTTATTTTACCAACAGGCAATGCTTAAAAGCTACAAAAAGAGATAAATTAACATTATTTTATAATAATTGTATACCAATAAGTTGTGATGAGTTCATTGTTTCTAAATTCCCACATGATTTGCTATCAGTGGAGAAATTATTTGAAAAAGGTTTACAGTTTAATTTTATAATGATTGTGTATCGATCATCAATTTTAAAATGAAGATTATAAGTAAATTAAAAGGAAAATGATATGTTGTCGACATTAAATTTGGAGAAATTCTTTGTCATATGATTTATAGCATCAGATTAAGTCATGTGAATAGAAATCCCCTGAGACTGTTGAAACTACCATACAGCCGAACTCCTTGTGATCCATGCATGAATGGTAAGTCAACTAGGTTAGCATTTTATCAAACATAGAATTAGAAACCGCGTTTTTCTCCAATTGGTGAATTGATACAAATAGATATTTCTGATCCAGACACTCTTATGTTGACAGGTAAGTTATACTCTAATTGTCACACAATTAATGATCAATTTTTAAATTTTTGTGAAGTTAAACACACTTCACTTAAAAGAAGAAAATTTAGACTGACAGGTTAATAGAACGTATAAATAAAATAGAGACTCAAATAGGAAACAAAGTAAGAAAAACAAGAGCATAGTTAGTTTAAAAATGAGACAGTTAATAACTTTTTTACAGAAAAAGGAATCATTTTTCATTGAAGTCTCTATACAGTCCAAAATCAAATGGTGTCCTATAACGTATGAACAGAACAATTTATAAGTGCAACATTAACACTGTTAATTTAAATGGGTTTACAGAACGAGTTACCGGAGGAAACTATGAGTTATCAGATTAATAGATGCCCCTTATGTCCTATCAACTTTAAACTCCTGCTTACAAAATGTTTAATTTTTTCTATTATTAAAATTTGCAAAAATTTAAGTATTTGGTTCTTAAATTAGGATTCGTATTTCACTAAAACCAAATAAGTTAGAAGAACAAGCAAAAGAGATGAGTTAAGTTTTTTTTGGGTACCAACCAAATTAATACCGCTTATGGGTCAGTGTATTCAACAAGGATGTGGTGTCAAGAGATATAAGATTTGATGAAACACAAATATAATATACGGAAATTAATAATGAAGAAAAATTTGATCCAAGATACTGTTGGAACGATCGCTGGTGTATGTCCTTGGTGTATGAATGTTGTAATCAAAGTGTTGATTAACAGAAATGCACAATTAACTTTAAACTCAATTTATTGGCACAAGAGATCGAAGTGTATCAATGCGCGTCCATTATTGAATATAATAATATGGCATATATTATATTTAACTTAGTCGTGAAACTTAATCGAATGTGAATATTAGCCCCACAATATGAGGAATATTTAAAAAACAAAAATATCTAAAAATAAAAAAAATACATGTTTCATACGTACATACACTACGATTCACAATAAAGATACATCTATAGAAACAATAGAAATAAGATACGTCTTTATGCTAATTACAAAAATTAATACGTACCGAAATGTACTAGCCGTCTTATTATATGTTTCAGAAATTGTGAAACTATTCGTTGCATTTTCACATAGGATATATGCAGGTTTACAGATGTATAAATGTTAGGAAAATAATTAGGGTTCCGTATAAAAAAAGTTAAAACGCAGCGAAGAACATATGAAACGTGGGCGCAGCCGCGGGAACACAGCTATTTAACAATTAAGAGGACATGCAGTCGGCAACAGATTTGAAAAATGAGATATTTTAGAAATCTATTGCTATTGCGTTGCGCCCCAAAGAAACAGTTATAAAAAGCATGAAAGGGACAACTGCAGGTCAGGCTTGTTTTTGCCTATGCAAAATAGACATAAACATCACATCGTAGTACCCTGTTTCCCCCTCCAAAACTTAGGATTTATAGATGATTGGTAGTTATCAATCGACATGTTCACCTTACGATTTTGGAATTGTAACTCGTAAATCTTGGTGCGGGTGGCGGAAGACCAGTCGTCGTGAAGATCTTTGGGAGAAACATATGTCCGGGCTTGCTGTTGACGCTACCTTCAGTGATCTGTGTCAACTCTCTGTAGTTCCGTTACTTTGAGGATGATATGGACTTGTTCGGATTTTGTCTAGCTAGCAACTGCATAAGATTTTGAAACAAACCACTATCAAACTGATTTCTTTGTTTGCTTGGTTTATTTATTTATTTAATAAGGATGGCCAATGGTCAATACACTACATTTACAATAATTAAAGATCATTTAAAATAATTATCAGTGTATTAGCCTTTTAAGACCATCAACGCATGCACAAGTTGTTGTGGCCGTAACAAATATTTACAATTAAATTAACAAAATAGAAACAAACTAGTGTATTAAAAAGCAAAAAATAAATGTTAGAAAATAATTATAGATGTCAAAAAAAATAATAATTTAATAATGTAGGATTTACTGAATGAACAAATTGTCGATTTTATAGCAAAGAATTTAATAATTTAATTGAACCCCGTATCTCCCAAGAACTTCAGTAATCAGCAAAATAATTCATCGTTTCTCAACAGACATGTTACATTACTTCTAAAGACAGAAAGAGTGTCTATAAAGACATCAACTATATCACCTAGAGTGTTATAACATCTACATATTCTTCTAATGGTAGAATGGTGAAGAAGGTTCGTCCTCGCACCCGGTATATGGAGCAAAGAGACGGCATATTTAGGGTATCTGTGTGGCACCTTTAGAGAGATCTGTTCGAGGAGCTGATGACTGTCCACATTTCCTCGGATAATTTTGTATAGGAAGACGAGATCCAGAACTTGCCTACGAAGTTCCAACGAGTCCATGTGGTAAAAGTTTAAGTTTTCAAGGGGTAAACGAAACATTTTATCGAACCATCATAAATAACTTGAACTAACGCTGCTGCTGTGACTTTTTTGATAGGAAGCGCTTACGGCTAATTTGTACGTCTGTCGATTATAGTTAAATAATATCTATATCCTTCCGTAGTAGTATCCTTCAGTACCCGGAAGTGGAACTACTAAATCTACTTGAATAAATTGATATAAATAATAGGTTGTTGCCATTCAATCATGTCTTTAAAGTATCTAATTGCTAGATATATGGTAAGACGTTCTCTACCATATGTTGAATATTTCATTTGAGTGTCGAATTTTTTTATACAAAGTAACCTAAAGGTTTTCAATTACCATCAATGAGCTGTGCCAAACCGCATCTAGGCATGAATTCGATGCATCAGTCATTACCTATTATCTCTGTCTAACTGCAATGCCAAATGTTTCTATTATCTTTGGTCTGTTCTCAATTAACATGACCTAAGCAAAGACGTCTTTTATCCATTATTTTGAATAAAGAATAAAACCAAAGTTTAATATTAAATCAATGGCAATATACTTACCCTTTCGTGACTGGCACATATTTCAATGAACAAAAACATGTTTACTAATAAATTCCGTTATAATACTAAGATCCTGTTCTTGAAACTTTTGAATGTTTTTCATTGACTCAGCCAGGTTTACTACTTTACTCAGGGGATTAGTACTTATTTCCGCATGACGTCCTACTGGTAAGGCTCTACAAGGTGCTGCAGCGAGGTACAATGGCAATTTCATACAACAGCAAACACGCATTACACTGTATCCCACACTCCTGCATACTACGTACCGAGATTCGTAGTTTGCCTTAACAATCGTAGGTTTAGTGTGGGGTAAATTTTGTTGGTTCTACGTCTTGGGTAGCAGCACAAGCCGAATTCTGTACCACATTGGTATCCTTGCACTAGCTACCACTCTCCCGGCTGCGTGCTCTAAGCGTTTGCGTTAAAAGTTCGGTGAAGCTGTCAAGGCCCTTCTTGACAACAGCATTTGGCAAAATATTTTTCCAAAAAACATTTTAGGTTATTTTCTATTGTCAAATATTCAATAGTATAACATCATCCAGGTTTGTCTTTTAATAATGAGCCTGAGCTATCAGTTAAGTTAGCCAAAGCATCGTGTTAGGACATTCTAAGAGCTAGCTACAAACTCTCTTAAGTTTGATACAATGTCGCCTATCATACCTATAGGTGTGTTCCGGTAGCATTTTTATTCCGTAAGTTAATTTTATCGTAGCTAAATATCCAAGTAAAATTATTGTCAAACGAATACAATATTTTCTTTTCATATGACGTGAAAGATTTATCTTTTAGACTTTTTGACGTATTGGATGCTTGTAGTCTAGGCAACGATGATCTGAATGATCTAAATGAACTGATTATGTTGATAGTTTGATTGAAGTAAATTGTCATTTTATAAATGGTGGAGTCGTCTAATTTGGTACTAAGCAATAATTGGTATCTTCCCTTCCGCCGCGTCGCGTGAGGGGCAAGCAAGTGTATATCCAGACCTAGGTAGCGTTTGGAGTGGTAAATGTACTTTGACATAATGATCCTCGTTCATACTGTATTTATCATCAGACGAAATGCAGTCATTACGCCGAGTTACAAAAAAAAAATTATTTTCTTAAAAGTACTACTTATCGAAAAAAACGCACATTTCTACAGCTCGTTCTCGAACAATTTACTTGTCATGTCGATAGGAATGTACGTGTTTAGGAAGATAAATAAAATCTCCCGAGACATTATAGGTAAAAATTGTAAAAGATGTCCGTCCGCCCGACCGGTTCGGTGCCGGTGTCAGACGAAAGTTTCCCTAACTTTGAGGAAACTTTTTTGGTTCAAATCAGCCGTATGATTGTAATGTTCCCTTCTCACGTCTCACGAGCCCCTCGGGATACGATAATATTTTGACAAATTTATTAATTGTTTATAAAGTTACTGTAAATTATTAAAAAAAATGGAAACGTATATCATGACAGCATGAGGTTTTTTGAATTGAAACTTCTTTGGCGTCGCTGAGCGATTCTCGGTAAAGAAAACTTATAGATTCGCATAAACAATGCTATGACGTCGCCGTCAACATGCTACAGTATGTCAAGTGTAGGATGGCGTTTGAATGGCACTCAGGATAAATAATAGAATTTATACTTACGCAGCCTATCGTATGTTTTCATCTAAACCAATAAATAAAATTGAAGCGTTTATTTGTAATGTCAAAATAATTTTTCTTTACTGTAGATATAAATGTATATACGATCCCATATATCCCATTGCTTAATCAAAAAAATATTTTTTTTAATTTTTCTTTGCCTGTCCGTCTGTTTGTTACGTGTAATCTCCGAAACGGTTGGACCGATTTTGTCGGAGCTTTTTTAGTACATAGCTGAAGTTACTTCTCGTAACTTAGGTTTTCGAAAATAATTAAGGCTCCGCAAAAATAAAATTAAAACACATGAAATTGGGAATAAAATCCCATTCAATGCACAGTTTTACTGGCAGGAATTAGAATTTATGAGAAATATATTTCCTTAATGTTATTAACAAAAAAAATGGAAAATAATAAGAGTTCCGATAAAAGAAATAAAAACCTAGTTAAAAACTAGTCATAAATAAAAGGCATCGTGTATCTGTATGTTTGTCTGTCGAGATAATCCGTCTTAATCTTTTAAAGATTGCATGTTATGTCTCGAACCACTTGTTTTATAATCGGTAAAGATCTAAACAGTTCTGTAATCTAGCACTTTTAAAATATACTAAAAATATATTTTAACATTATAAACTGTGGTAGGTGTTTCACCATATGTATGTCGGTCGGTTTTTTCTTTTATTCAAATTTCTTTAGAGTTCAGCATGTTTTATAATTAGCTGGTATCTATCCCACTCGCAAATGTCTTAACTTAAGCATAAACCACTCAGCATTACAAAATCAATATTCATTGTCGCGTATTTTTTTCAGTTTAAAGTATTGACTTGTATTAAGATATAATATTTATTTCAATTTTTATGAAAAGTCTTGATCCTTTCCGGCTTAAGACGATAAATATCAAATAAAAATATACTTGATAACTTCCAAGCTTCGATAAAGTTCTGTAGGATTACCACACGATCATCGTTAAATGGTCATTACGTTTATCGTAATGGAGTATCAGTCATTATTATCTTCACCATCCTGCAACTGATTTATTATTTGGGGTCGGCGCAATATGTCATCTTATTCCATACATCTCTATCGGCTACCATGTTTTTATTCACCCTTTTTGCTTTCATATCTTTCCTCACACTCTCATCCATATTTTCTTTGGGCATCCTCTCCCCCTCCCTCTATCATTCTTAATAGTCATCACTTTTGTCATTGAATGTGTTTCGGTCTCTTCTCAAAACATGTCCATACAAAATCAAAGGATTCCCCATCATATTATTTTATTATTAACCCTGAGAACTAAAAGTCTCTGACTACATTTTATTGTATAATTTGTAACAGTGTATTAAATCGACATAAACCACCGTTCGCTTGAAATAATTTATCAAAAGCATATTTTCAAGCATTTTTTTTATTAATATTGATAATACAATTATATAAAACAAAATAACTGAGAAATAGGTAGTAGCATAAATGTAACTAAGCCCCTTTTACATTACAAGAAACCTAGTAATTAATATATAAATATAACAAAGACAAAAATAAGAACTAATGTTTAGCTGTAATAAAAAAAACTAGGCATCCATGAGGACTGCTGACAGAAGTGAAAACTCGATATTTTTGAAAAACTGTTTAACCCCTTGAGCACTAATCTGGCGTTTATGCCAGCTTTCCATTGTTTTCCTATTGTTTCATTTTTATGGGTAATCGACATATTATTAATGTTTAAATTGAATAATTCGTTAATTGATCCAAGCGATAATAATGTACATATTCATATAGTTTATTCTTAATCAAAACATACGAAAGTCTAAATTTTATTCATTATCTCTGAAAGCCAGCTATAAGTTTTTCTCCTACCGAGAATCGGTCATCGACGTTAAACAAGTTTCCACTTCAAAAAATAATTAACAGAATTTATGTGTGCATAATCGTTCGCGTAACTATTCAGATTTTGATAAATCATAATTATAAGAGTTAATTATGAATATTAATTGAGTTAACAGATAACAAAATAATTGTATTTTTAAATATTATCTAGTATTATCATAATTATACTCTGTGGTAAAGTCAGGGACATTACCATGAATCAAATTATTAAAAGTTTTCTATTGAAACTTATCTATTAATCGTGTTGTTTAGTTTGAGATGTTAATGATGCTATCACGTTTTGGAAGTAGAAGCAACATCTAGCGTATTTTTTAACATCTTAATATGTCCATTACCCATAAAAATGAGACAATAGGAAAACAATGGAAAGCTGGCGTAAACGGGGTTAATAGTTAAAACCATTTCATTATTCATCTCTAGTATCACCTATAGTTTTTTTTATTTGTTATTGTATATTTTTTTCTCCATTGTAATAAAAATAAGAATGGGTTTTTAGTTTACACACTGGTGGCATGTATTTAAAATGTATTTTTGTTTATATTATTACTATAAAAAATAAAGACTTATTTTTGTGTCTCGAAAAGAACACGTATAGAAATCACTTTTATTAATAATTCTTTATTTCGTTCGTTTATTGGTTCACTACGACTTTAAATGTAATTAAATAATATAAGAAAGAACGTAATATAGCAAATATTGTCCAGTGTTGTCGAAAATCGTTGACACAGTACAACTGTCGGAACAATCTGTAATGGGATCGCACGACCGGTCCCAAGTTCCCGACAGTGACAGCGGACGCCGCCGCACGAGTTCACTATCCACTCAAGAATGGATTGATTTTTATTAAATAAAGTGCATATATCCGGATAAACCGGCAGTTCGATTTCAATCAATACATCGTCGCAAGTTTATGTTGTCGCATCGTTACAATATATTTATAAATTATTGTAATAATTTTCTATGGCGTAGTATTTGTAATTATGCATTATTGTGGACAGTGACTGCATATAGCTTATTTAAAAAAATGATACGAAGAAATAGAGTTCACTGGAGACGTTGTCAGAACTGAAAATGACTTCTTTATATTTAATGTACATAGTTTCAAATTGAAATTAAATTATTTAGACGGGTTAGTGTGAGAGAGCATCTTGAAAATCAGTTATAGCGTGTGTTAAGTCATCTAGTGGACCAGTCTATAGAAACTTATCTAGATCAGAACAACCATAAAATCAATGAAACTTTTTGAAACGATTTTTCTAGCGATAATAGAATAGATAGATAATAACGTCATGTATGTAAGTAGTTGTAAATGATTATTTCTAATGTTATTTACATTAGTTTTAAGTCTCTTATAAGAAAACCTTTTTGGACTTTTCAATCAGTAAAATTCGCCCCAATATTACGACAAAATAAGGTCACAGCTTCACTGATGGTAAACATAGTACAATTTAATAACAGTGACGACCACAGAGAAGTTTCAAGTAGCCAGTCAGAGCTGTGATATCAGACATACTTATTTACGTGACGCTGGAAGAACCCGATTTCATAAGAAACACGAAACAAATTGGCAGGTAGACTGTTCTACAACTTCTCGGTTCACGATAATGATTTTATGAATTGTGAACCTTTTTTATTAGTACGTCCGGAATGAAAGTTGGCGTAAAATTGTGGCTTCGGATTCCAGCGCATATAGTACTGTTCAAGTAACGCGACGAAGGAAATAAACTAAACAAATCTTCAGAATATTCGTTTTTATATAGACAGCTCGAGGTTCTTTTTTTACATCTGCACGATTTATAATAAGAACAGCCTGTTTCTCCAGTCTGAACCTCGGCACTAGTGGATCTATCTCAGTGATGCTTAGAGACTTCGAAGCCATTGAATTATATAATCAATCTGAAATTTTGATTATTGTTACGGGGTCTTAGTCCATTGTCTATCATTATCAGCTATAACATTACTTTATCTTTCTTTTTTAATCATTTATTATTTATAACCTATCCCTTTGTTCTCTCTAATCCAATCTAGTCATTTTACCATGCTGCATATACTGGGCTGTGCCGTTTTTATTGTTAAATTGCGGTAATTTCGAAAACGTTTTCGGCAATAATAATATTTAATAATATTATTTGTATTGGTTTCATACATTTTCTTTTTTACTATTATATACGTATTTCAATGATGAATTAATTTTCCTCTCTTTTTCTACATCCATAGCATTTTCTACGATCACATTCGGGTGCTAGACTAGTTGAATGTTGAAAACATCCTAACTGGTCTCCGTTAGCTGTCTACAATTCAATGAAGTTTTAAAACACCGTATTCATTTAGCTTTCAATCACGATATCATCCGATTTTAAGTGTGATTTAGCTTAATGTAGCCGAAGGCTTATATCGACATATTATTAATCTACAGACACTAGTTCTCTAACGACCTTATAAGTCCTTGACGACGGGTTTTAAGAGTAACCAGAGCGTCACTAGAAGCTGCAGGGCTGTTTAGGTTACAAGTGTTAGCTTTTTTAAAATTCATATGCTCATTTAAGATGAATGTTGGTCATTACCCAGATATTTTCATTACTGATTATAAATAATTTTCAATAACTTACAATGTAACTTGTTGATTGTATAAAATTAAATAATAAATAATTTGCACCTGTCATGAAAAATGATTAACTTTAAATTGTATTTTTATAATAAGTTTTGATTTTTAGTCATTCATTTTATTAGTTTAAATATGTAGTAGCTCAAACTCGATTTACGGCAATGTGAGAAAATTATGTTTCGGAATACGTTGTCTGTATTAAATTAAATAAATATTTGCACCCTGTCATGTAATATGATTAATATGAAATTGTATTTTTATAATAAGTTTAGATCTTTAGTAATTCATTTTGATAGTTTAATCATTTGGAAGTAGCTCAAACTCAATTGCCGGCAATGTGAGAAAATTATGTTTCAGAACACTAGAGGTAGTCATGATTGAGCTCCAACGGGAGTTAGTGTGGTTTTAGTAAAAAAAAAGTGTAGATGAATAGAGAATGCTTTCTGTACTTTCAATATAAAAGGAGTTCACACATGTCAAACAGATATCATCGAGTTTGTTAAAAAACAGATGAACGTTTAAACCTCCACATATCATTTAACTCGGGACTTCTGAGATAGAATCTCATGATGAAATAGATAAGGCATGGACCCAATTACATGACGAGTGGCACTTGATAATGAGAGAGCTGCAGGCTTGAATACTTGTACAGTGTGGTACGGCTCGAGTTTCAGCGTTTCGTAAAGCGTACGTGGAGCGACTAGCATTTACCATCGGTTATCTTCAGTAGCTATTTAAACTTTCAATGCCAGAAGAGGTTATGTCACTAGTACGGTTATATATGGTTTGTATATTATTTTTTTATACCTGTTAGATTCAGCACTTTGACCACAAACCCACCTGATGTTAAGAGAACATGTGGGTCATAGGATGGTAACCAGACTAAGTCTAGAGGTTGTAACAATCCTGCTCACGGGACCAGTTGTACCGAACTTCCCCTTACCCAAACATATAAAATATAGTTGATATAGAGAGACGAATGTAATAAAAAACAGTATAACAAGTTAATTATTACTAATATAGAATTTAATAACAGATGTGGTCATTTATGTGATCATCTAGCAGTTAGCACCCTTTTACGTTGAAAATGAAAGAAAGTTGTAGAAATAAGTACGTTTAATCCGATACTCAGAAAACAATACATAGATTAAATCTATATTGAAGCTTATGTAAATAAGAAAACTAAATATTAAGTTAATAAATAAAAACATCAAAATTAGAAAAATGTTATTGTTTATAATGGATATTATAAAGGCGGGTAAGAGTTTCCATAATTCTCGCCTCAGCACATATTTTGAACGTGAGACCAAATAGTCATCAACAATCCGCATTCCATGAGGAAGTAGGAAGAAGATGCAGGATATAAAGACACCAGAAATCAGTCCCTAAATTTATTAAAGATATGAGTCTATTGGTTCAATATCTATCTATCAATCTATAGATTGAATAGATATATGAGACATAGTACAGGATAACCTTAAACCTACAATGAGTTGTCGAAAGTTCCAAGGAGACAAAGGTAGCCAAGGAAATGAATGTATGCTTCGATACAAACCTTCTCGCAAGATTTTTTATTAAATACGTTCTCTGACATTCCTCAGAGACTTTCTCTATCTGTTTATTTTTAGTGCATGTCTTCATTTCTTGTCTTTATTCTATTTGTTTACTTTTTATGCTAAATGTTTTACATATTTTACAGTTGACCTTGCTTATTAATTTGCCTAAATTTTCTACTTTAATTTCTAATTCTAGTTTTTTCTCTAAATAATATCTTTGACAGGAGAAGGACACACTCGAATATTACGTGCACAAGGCTTTCCTGCATGTTTGGGTCACAGATGCAAAGAAGTGTTTGCCTTTCATTTAAAGCATTGCAGGTACTCGAAGAATCCTCTGTGCCTCGTAAGGATTTGCGTGTGCACATAGTTGGTGCCCACTATCTTTATGGTCTTGCAGGCTATTTTTACATCAAGGAGAAACACCCTGGTGATGGACGTGGTTTGGATCTACGGATTCCGAGCGGATTTTCTGTTTGATGAGTGAAACCGAGCACATAACGGAGTGTGATATGATTTTTAATTTCAGCACTGCGTCTTTTGTCAGCTCGTTCAGCACGCTCGTTCTCACCGACGTTCACGTGGGCTTTAACACAGAAGAGTATTACTATTCCCCCTCTGTCAACGATGTCCATAATATTTCGCCTGGCTGCTACAGGGAGCGGGTGGAACGCACTCCAATTTGTTACGGCCTGTACGGCCGACCTAGGTTCACTTTATATCCCAGTACTTTACCGTGACACTCTCTTCCTGACCTCGTACAGAGTAGCTACCTCTCTTTTACTAAGGTAAAGAGGGAGCAGCCCTGTCAGGACCAGTTCCGAGTTGAGGGTACACTTCGGTAGGCTTTGCACAGCTTCTGAGGGAAGCCACGCTGTGCTATAGATAGCTGCTTACGTACAACTAGCTTCTCTGTAGCTGGAGCTCAGGTGATTGGCAAATAAATTATGGTCGGCTCAATCACCGCAACGTAGATGGTTTTGATTACCTATGGGTGAAGACCCCAGCTGACTTTGGCTGTCCTTGACAGCAACTTGTGTATTTTTAACTCCTTAGCGTATACATTAATTATGTGGGTGTTGAAGGTCAGTTTGCTTTCAATGATCAAGCCGAGAATCTTTATTTTGTGAAGGAGGTCGACGCCTATCTCCCCCGTGCTCAGGCGTAGGGTATTGTAGTGGATTTTCTTGGTAATTATTATAGCCTTGGTTTTTTGCGGCGCAAGTTTATTCTGTATACCCCACTCCTAAATATAGATATAGATTTAATTGGTTAAAAACTCGGTTGCTAATCATTCTTATAACCAGATTTTTTATATAATTATATGCGCATTACAAAATTAACACTTTGATAAAAATATATCATAAATTATCAAAAATAATTATAGACACTTCTAACTTTGTATTAAAGTCTTTATTCAATTAAAAAATCTTTATTCAATTTAGGCCCTAAGAAGGCGCTTATAAGCGTCTAAAACACTACCACCGGTTCGGAAAACAACCCAGTCGAGAAGAGCCGGCAAGAAACTCGATCTGGTTCTTTTTTTTTTATAAATATAATACATATCATTTTTTTCATATAAAAAGTATACAAATCGTAGTCGTAGCTAGTGTTAGCGGAAGCACAGAGATGTGGGTTAATTACCTATAAAACTTTTATTACACTTACTTAGCTTAAAGCGTGGGACGGCCAACTTGTCTTTATTTCTAATATTAAAATTATGACGATCATTCACTAGATCTAGCTTGTCTAAATTTTTACGAATATGCATTAACTTATCGAAGATGTATTGGGAGGGCAAAGTTAAGATATCATATTCTTGAAACTTGTTCTTTAGAGATTCGCGAGGTCCCATATTGCATATTGCTCGAGCTCACTTTTGTAATGTAATGTAAAAAATGGTATATGAATTCCAGAAAAATAACTTACCACGATTATAGTGTATAGTGTATAGTAGATTATAGAACCACGCTACAATAGTGACATAGCAAACCAAGCATTAAATTAGAAAGAAAGGACAAAAAAAGCTAACCTACCCGCCGGTAATAAATAATCCGTGTTAAGATAAATTGCAGATAATCTCTTAAATAATGAAATGTATTATTAGAAATACTCTCCCGGTACACACATCACTGTCTACCCGCATTCCGCAAGTCATTAACGGAGCCAATTAACTTTTACAATATGAAAGGGAAAGGAAATGGGAATCGCACCTAATCCCCGGGCTGGGAGATGGAACGGTGACGTCACGTCCGTGTAGGAAAATAAGCCACTTCCTGTGAGCTACTAAGCCGAGGATCTCTAAGAAACAATAGTTATCTATCATTTAGGCTGAATATGTTGTTCTATTTATTAATTTGAAAAATTACAGTGACATTTTCTTTCAGTAACATAACACGCATTACGTTACAACCCACACTCCTAATCCTGGTCACTCCAGACAGGTGCGTTGTGTATGAGACCTTTAAATAGAAGTTTCCCTTAAGTAGGTTTAGTTTGAGGTAATATCCGTGAAATTTCCATCTCAAGAGGCAGCCCAAGCCGACGTCCTTACCAATCTAATGCCATTGTGCTGGCTACCTTACGTTAAAGAGCACAAGTGAATTAATAATAATTTATGAAATGAGTAATTATGGATTTTAGGATTCCAGTGCTGACACAAATCTTACACTGAATACAAGCATTGCTATACAACGTGGCAATGTGGCCAGCGGTCTGGACACTATCTTATTTAGATCTAGTTAAATGTTAGAAAGTGCATACAATTTTATAAAACTAGTTACCATGCATCTAGCCGCAAAAGACCCGCACGCGATAGTCACATCTACACCACGGAATGTGAAAATTGCGAAAATTTTTCTTTATTATAAACGAGCGATTCCGCAATCATACCTAGTCAAAAATATAGGAAAAAAACTCTAAAAGTAAAAGGCTTAAATTAATGAAACATATATGCGAAAGAGAGCGGACCCATTAAAGGCTCAATGAAGCACAAACTAACCATTACTGGACTCATAATGTGACAATTAAGCGGAACGAGCGCTTTTATTTAGTTTTATTACGCTTAAAACAATGTCACAATATTGTCTTTATGCCAAATAAATTTGGATATCAACATTTTTCTCAATATATATACTAGGCGCCACTCGCACATTAATTTTCCAATTTTTATTATCTTTATTCCAAGTTCAAATAAAATATTACAAGATGCTGTTTATTTTTTTATCGATTTAATTCGTTATTATCTTTCTCCCATATTTCAATGAATATATCAATATTCTAAAACATGATCAAAAAATATATCTATGACATAAAAAATACTTTTTCAATTTATATGGTAACAAACGTACAGACAAACAAACCGAGAGAAAGATATTGATTGACCTATGATAATATGGTTTTTGTGCACCCTTACATTCCACGTTTCAACGTAAAATATAGTTTGTACAGACTAGGACCTATAATTATTATGGCATGCAGGGAAAGTAATTAGTCAAGTGATTGGGTTTCAATATAATAGGAAATAGACCAATCAGACCGACATCTGTCCTGAGCACAGAGGCACCTTACTGTGGAATTAATACAAACACAGAGCGCCTCTCGGAGTCTACCTATAAAAGGACTTTTAATTAATACCAATACTATTTGTTTTACTCGACAATCGAGTCTGGATCGAGTTAAATATATTCTTAACAACTAGGGAGAAGGTACAATTTGGATAAATTTAACATAAATACGGATACAACATGATTTTGTTGCTGAATCGTAAACTTTTTGTTATCAAAATCACAAATTATAGAAGCTTCTGTGTTGACTGACATGATATTATTTTTGTTCTACCCTAGTTTTTTACCACATTGATTTCTCGAAAAGAAAGAGTATATACTAATATTTACAGAATGAGTAATATTGTAATTGTACAATGAGACTTATTTTTGAAATATTTCGTGGTTTTCTTGAATGTACATAACATTTTTGAAATAATTTCACACACAAA
The DNA here is from genome assembly GCA_014132275.2 of Samia ricini. NCBI lineage: Eukaryota > Metazoa > Arthropoda > Insecta > Lepidoptera > Saturniidae > Samia > Samia ricini. Next base: position 18,999,538 of record AP028158.1, read on the forward strand.
AGTGAATAGAACAAAAACAAGTTAAGCTACTTCTGCCATATTATACTATGTTGATGATATTTCTCGCAGTATCGATCTTTCGAAACGTCTAAACTCAGTCGAGTTTCTATAGTAAGGATATAAATACATCAATCATCGTGTAAATCTGTGGGCTTATAACAAAACTAGTTAGCTGTTAGCTGTTACGCTGTATCTTATACAAACTCAATTTATCCAAAGAAAAACAAAGTGTTATTAAAGTATTTCACAACATTCGATTTCTTGTTATAGTTTAATGATAAATAGCACTTTGAACTTGTTAGACTACGAGTAAATCACCGTGTTATAAGTTCTCGAGAGGGTGATTCAAATGTTACAAGGAGTCAGGGTTTGCGTTTCAGACTGGGTAGCGTCCATTCTCATTGTTAATCACCCAGTTATTCATCACCATTTTGTTTATTTTACTTTACTTGCTTTCAAGTAATTCTGTTTTGTCACTTCAGTTCAGTTCAGTTTGTTCAGTTCAACCTCAGGCTTAATTGATTCCCGAACCCAGTCGGGGTACATTAGTGGAACATTTATTTAATAATGATCATAAGTTATATCATCAAATTTATTAACATCTAGTATTCAATACAAGAATATTGCTAGATAGAAGCCAACCATGTATTGCGTGAGGAAAATTTTACACATTTTAACTCCTCCCCTCCCCCACGCCCCTTTGTCAGTAATAGAAATTAAAGTTCTAACCCCCACTCCCATGATAACGAAACCATGGTAGTATTTAATAGCAACCTGTTCGAGTAATTAAAAGAAGCCCCAGGTGATCATTTTAACACTCGTAAGGACTCCCTCAAACCCTGAACAGAACTAAACATACTGGGTCGACATTAGCGATGAAGCGATTCAAGAGTAATATACGAAAATATGGGATAACACGCAATCAGGTTATCACGATGCTGAAATAAGTACTGACCTTGGGGGGAGTGGCAGAGTTGTGGTGTCTCGCTGCGGTGGAATGGGCACGTCTCGTCGCCTTGTAGTGCAGCCGGCGGAGTGCCCCGCCGAGACGCTCCGGGGAACCATCGTCTCGCGCCACCGTCATGCTGCCGTCTGCACCTAGACAATACCACTTTCTTATCATCCGTAGAAAAATAAGTAACCAGGTGATGCAGGTTCAGATTAGTATCACCTTACATATTTCCATGCATGTCGCGAAATAAACCAGAAGAACTGCAAACATTCGACCGTTATCACGAATCTACCTACAAGGTAAGGCGATTATGGCAATTCCATCTAAAAAAGGGACTGCACAATTATATACCAATCTCTAGTCTTTGGTTTTTTATTCTTGGTCACAGTGGTAACAGTCAATGTAACGGTGGGAGAATAAATGCCAAGCATCTCCACCAGAGATACGGCCACCACAACCAACATTATGATATTGGCGAATAAGGTAACATGTAACTAAATTATTAACTTAACTGCATTATGAATCCCAACATTATAATATGAAACTATTGGCGTTTCTTACAATAAGCTTTATAGTTTTTTAAAGGAAAACGGCGCGATATAACTATAGCTTTGTGGTACCTTCACATTAACCTCGAGGCAAGTATCCCATGTGTATTCAGGCAACTAAATTTATTAGAATAATTACCTGCGCGTTCAGGACAGGGTCGAGGCGGCTGGATTTTGGAAGATTGGAGACGCCCATCCGACTGCAACAATATCAATTAAAGTGGATACAATAAGATAAAGTATTATATAGGACGATATAGCACTCGGATGTAAAAGACTTGACTTGCGGCTCATTCATTAAATATAGGTATATAATTAAACTAAATATAAAAACAAAACCTTTGAATCGCCTATTCAATACGAAATATAATAATGTACTAAATTAAACCTACGTCTTAAACGTCTTATTCTTAATCGAGTTCTCGTCTGGACGAGCTGACAGCTATCAGCTGACAATTGGTAACTATGCGTATATTACAGCTTATATTTTTCATATCCACCAATCTACGAGTATATATACACTAGCTGGTGTCCGCGGCTTCGCCCGCGTTTCATGTGTTCTGTGTATATAACATTTCATTTATACTTAAACTAAAAAACAAAGGAATGAAGAAATATTAGAATTTTTTTTTATTAGCGGAAATAATGTATATAAGAGTAAAAAAATCGAAGGAAAAAATGTACTTATGAGTAAATTGGAAAAAAAATGAGAAAGGATCGATGAAATACAAAAAATAAATAGGTATATATACATACGCCTGTATAAAAAATTCAGCGTCGAATAGTAGTAAACCCATCCCGATATGTTCACTAGTTTTGAGGTGATGGTGCGTCAAAGTACCCCCATTTTCTATTTAAATCTATAATAATAGATACATGGTTAAATTTTACACTACAATAGATGTAAATTTAAAGGTGTTTCACAAAGGAATTGGAAGATGTAGAGGATTCGCATGCAATCTATCAATTCAGAGAATAGAGGCACCGAAACCAATCTAAATTGCATGCAACCAATGCAGGTTGGATTATCGAACCACAGAAATAAATATGAAGAGATGACTCGATGATGATAAAAGGAATTTAGTTGATTATCAGGTTAGAGTTAATAGTTAATTTTGAATAATAGATCTCATACTGAGTATAGGTATTACAAGACTACCCCAGTGACCTCAAGCAAACCCCAACACAGAGACCCTAAACGGTAGACCTTTCGCTACACCATTTATAGGGCGTTAGATAATAGATAGTGTTGAGTGTATTTCACTGATAGATATCGATGATTTTATTTATGCTCATTATTCAATTCGTTAGAATAAATAGCAACGTTTTTTTTTTTTTGTAAGTTCGAAAGATAATTAATTATTTCTGAAATTTGTAATTTTTTTCACAATTTATTTGTTAAAGCAGTTGTCTTCACTATTGAATCGAACGTTAAAATTTCTTTTATATCTGTGCGTTGTAGTAGATGCTTTTGAAACTCAGTATCTTTTTCCATTTCGGCATGTCACCCTTACCAAAGAATCTAATATACTAAGCGGGCAGCCATAGGTGAAATATAGAAAACCCAGTGCACGTTTGCGGTAGTAATGCACTTCCAGCAAAGAATTGTTAACTTTTCTGAAGTCACAAAGAGAACCTGCTCCTATTTTTATTTGAGCCCGGCAAAGTGCTTGAATTTCATTTGAAGTTAAATAAAGTTCAATTGAAGAACGATGACGCTCGCTGTTGATGAACCTTAACGTGTCACAAGTGTTATGGTATTAAAATCAAAACCTAAAATTCTTTATTCAATTTAGAACCGAATAAGGCGCTTATGAACGTCAAATAAAGATATTCTACATCTGTAGACTGTAAGTCAAATTAACTTGGAATTGGTTTTTTTATACCACGAAAGTGGCAAACAGGCATACAAGCCGCCTGATAGTTCTCTTAGCTCATGAACGCTTTCTTTCACAAATATCGACGAATTTCTGTATCCTACTCCATCACTAGCGTGAATAGCTCGAGCGTGAGGTCACTGTGACGAGGGGGCCGTTAATAGGGTCAGACGTCGTATCTGTTCTAAAGTAAAAGGTATTTATTATACGTATAGATCCAAACACGATTCTGTAAGTTTACGAGTCTCTATATATTTTTTAATCCTTTTTCACGTCAAATTCTAATTTTGCGCCACTTTTTATATTATCAGATTATAAGTGTCTCATTACATATGTTCATTTTGAGTCAATATTGCTCATTATTTATATATTTTCATCGTTGATTACACATAATTTGGTCAATATTACTGAAACATGTCATTTGTAACGGAAATTGGTACCTACCTAATGTAAAATATTGAAATACTAAGGCATAAATTGGTATTTTTAGAATATGTTCAGATTTTTCCTATTGTTTCAATTCAACTCGATTTTGAATTCCCATAGTACTCGTATGATGATGTGCCGTTTAGGAAGACAAGATGACAGTCTTGAATGCCGCAAGTTTTGATATGATGCGACTAAAATAAGTTAGTCATCTAAAATAAAAGATATATTTTACTTTATTTAATTATAATTGTATTTTATTACTTTAAATATGTTTCAATGCAGTGCAGTTTATTGATTTAATGATAGGCTTCAACTGAGGAAATGTTAAAATCACATCAACCTCTGCTACATATCAATATGGTTCATGATAAAGTCTTCAAAATTAGCATTCTGTCTATGATTCTTCAGATAGGAACGTAGTTCTAGTTTATGTTAACTATTTGTGATACTAGGGGTTCCCGCGGTTTCGCTTCCGTATCATATTTTCTATTCTGCAGAGTGCTTCACTGCGTAATATAGCTTTTAAATTTTGTCATTATTTTTGCAAAGATGCAGGAAGCAAAGATATTTCTCACAAATTCAAACACTTGCCAGTAAAAAACTAACCGGATATCCACTTAATTGAGTCGGAATTGATTTCATGATTCATAATTACATGATTTTTAATGTAACATATTTTTTTACGTTAACCTAATTATTTTCTTAACGTATAAGTATTCATAAATTACTCCACACAACTTCAGTTATCAATCAGGAATAGTATAGTCAGCCGTTTCAGAGATTATCTGGAGTAGACTGTCAGACAATTTTTTTTTATTTTTAACTAATATTCATATGCATTTACTAAAAATCTGTTATCAAATCATAAGTATTTTATAAAATACTTAACCAAACCATTCAGTAATTAATAGTAGAATAAAAATGAATATTGTACTGGACACGATGGAACGCATAGACACGCAAGTAGTAATATTATGAAAACGGTTTCTCTTAAAATTTAAACCACAGCGGAAACTTAAAGGAGCGGCTATCGAACGTTCAAATAAAATCAATTTGTATATCTACACTGAGAGAGTGCACTTTGATCCTATATTTACCGCAACAATAGTCGGCGGAAACCCTTCTCAAAGAGATACAAAGTTATGCCCTAGAAAATAAAATGAATTCAGCTGGTACACTGCACGAAGCATTACCAGCAACGCGATATATCAACGTGATCAAATAAAGTAAATCGATCTACTGAGTCTGAATTTGGTTTATCTTAGACGTACTTTACAGGTACAAATTAATAACATCGTATATGCTAGCTAAAAGAATGATATAATCTTTTTAACTAGTTGGTTGGTTCAACTACGGAAACATTAGTTGAACTGTTCTAATCAGAAGGGTACGATTGCGAATTGCATTATCACACGTGGGATCCTAATTCGGTTCTTAGAAACAGCAGCTTATCTTTGAGTGAACTCAGTTTATACTAAGGTCCTTTATGAGATTGGTCATTGGCTATAACGATCACCTCACATTCGATAAACTGCTTGCTTATTTGTTAATTCTTAACAAAAAAAAAAACAATACTTTCAAGTTATAACCGTCACATAATATCTTTCTTCACATCTAACTCATAATCATCTGACTTAATAATATAATTATCTAGGTTAAATGATCCAGCCGGTACCTACTATTTTGTGTACTTTCTAACCAATAGTTCATTCCAAGACCGGGTAAAGTTTACGACATAGTAAAGATTTTAACAGTGACACCATTTCGTAACTAAAATCCATTTTTGATCATTGTAAAAGAAATTATTGCTGACGATTAATCAATTTAATCTTAAAAATTAGATACGAACCCCACTGAAGGGAAATATCGTGATCTACTAATAAGAATAAAAAATAATTCTTCTTTGATTTCCCGTGTTTATGATTGCATATATCCGGTCAGTTAAGTTTTGAAAGGTTTTATGTAGAGTGAAAATGTGTGTAAAAGAAGATTGAAAAGAATTCATTAGTGTTGCTAGTGCTAGCAAAGGGTTGTAATTCTACAAATAAATAAATTTATAAGATTATATTAGTCACGAAATAAAGAAGAATTACGACTTCTTAAAAGTAAAAGTGTCAATGGGCCGTTAATGTATTTAGTGGGACAAGACATCAATGGGGGTGAGGGTCTATGCTTTGCTTATGTTTAATGGTATAAGAGAGGAGGGGATGGTGATTACGTAAGCAAGATTTACTTATTAATTTTAAAATTATGCTCTTCCTTAAATAATAATGGGTGAGGAAGGGGAAGTTCTGCTTACTATTGCTGACGAGGGCGAGAGAAGAGGTTTCAAAAATGTCCAAAATTTTTCTTATGTAAATAATACTTAAACAGCTTTTAAGATATAACGCAATTCAACTGTTATGAACTAAGCAAAAACTTATTCTAGAAATGAGAATTAATTGTACTAAATTAATATATACAGTTTAACCACTGTTAACTGGTCACACTGTGTGCATTTCGAGCGGGACGTGTCTGAGCTCGCTGTGTGACACAACACGCAGCTTAACTGCCAGATGTAGGAAGGTGGACGTGTCAAAATCAAAACATTATTACAACCCTCATAAACCTCTACTGAATAGTGAAACTAAATTGAACCGTTTTCTTTGGGCCACGATGTGAGCGATTATAGTTGATGTTTTTTTTTTTCTAACAAAATATTAAATTCAAGGTACCCTTTTTTATAACACATATTGATATTTATTTATTTATATTTTACACTCTAGTACATTACTTAATTTTTTTTAAATAACTATTTACACAATATAGTAATATATGGGAGTATCATAATAGTAGCATTTTGTCAACTATTAATATTTTTATAACTTGTTATATTTATAATTTCACTTAAAAAAACATATAATAAAATTTCCCATTAAAATATATGACTTAAAACCAGATTTTCTAAATCCGGTTATTAGTTTGGCAACACACTAACAGGCAGAAAGACTTTATGTGAGAGTTTCCAAAAAGAAGTATTTTTTTTTTAAACAATAGTATGACAACATTAAATAGTATATAATGAAAACTAAGAAATGACAATGAAGCATTTAAAATACGCTAAAACCAGAAGTGTCAGACAACCGATCAAGCCCTTTTCAAGTTGATAAATAGCTAACCTCGTGGCCCCGACGCGTCGCGACGTAAGGAGTGGCCAAAAGCACTTGTCATGATAATTATTACATTGAATTAAATCCATTGCCTCCAGGAACCTTTCCCTGTAGCCCTCAGCGAGATTATTACATAAATTATCAAAAAGGTAGTTCTGAGATACGACTATTAAGTATTGTCGATAATATAATATTCCTTTGATTGCATGTAAGCCTGAAATGAAAGTTTGGGAGAATTTTTAATAATTAGTTGTATGATGATTTAGTAGTTATGTGGTTATACACCCCAACAAACCTATAATGAACTTAAGTTATTTGTGATTGGGTTTTATCCAATGCCTGCCTAGCTAGCTACCACTCTCATTGTGTGTGTTTCTACAACGTTACTAGAGCGTCAGTAATTTATCTACCATATCAATTTCTACTGAAAATTAATAATGAAATGTTTGTGACAAGTTCAGATTAACTGTAGTTATTTAGTACAGAAATAATATAATAGGATGGAATGTATGCCTCATTACTTTTATTTAGTCGTAACAACAAAATATACAATATACAAATGAAACGCCTTACAATAATTTAATAGCAAAGAAGTATCGTATCTAATTTCTATATCCGCTAAAATAAAATAAGTATTGTACGAATAAGATATCTCCAACTTTGTATATAATAAACTTATATTTTAAGACTTGGAAATTTGAATTGTTTGTTAAATTATCACAGTAAGAACTTAATGCTGTTTGGGTTTTGTTTTATTTTGAAATTTGATAAACTTGATAATTTAAACAATTTAGAGGCAGTTTATGTGTCGGCAGATGAGGGTATGAATCGTATAAAAAAAGCTTCTTGATGAAATTGCGTCGTAGTAAGACATTTCCTAATATAAATCTGGTTAGCTTTCAAATTAAAACTCTATCGGTAAACACAATAAATATAGACATGTTCCGGCAGCATAACTTAATATTTAAAAATAATAAATAAAAATACCATAGAGTTAACTAACAACTACATACCGTAGACCTATGTAAACCATATTTAATTCCAAGTAATCCAAATGCAATTTGTAACATAATTTGTCAGTGAAATAAAAAATCGCCAGTGCAACCTAGCAGGATAACAAGAAACTAAAAATTTACTAAAGTTTTTTAATCATTGATTCATAATTATCTGGTATGGATTTTTGGTAATAACTGTTAGTCTATATCTAGTTATGGTGTTAAGAATTCAATTTTATGTCATTCGATCAAGGTTGCATAGTATTACATACAATATTGTAAAATCGGAATATCAGGATGTGATTCAGTCGACCGAAATATGTCTACTGCTAGACATAGGTCTCACCCAAAGATCTCCACGTCGATCTTTGTCGTAAAAGGCGACTAAGTGATAAAGACCTCTTCTGCCAAGCGTAGCGATCATGGCAGTCTTTTCCTCCTTATAAACTACATTGCATAGTAGTATAATTTTAACAAGAACATTAATTGACACAGGATTATAAAATCAGAGTTTTCCGGTTTATTTCTTAACTTACACCTATCATACCTTTTTCGTGCTCAAACTTGAAGAAGACATAGCTTTCCGGGAAGCATACTATAGGTGGTAATTCGAGCAGTGATCAAGTAGATGCCCCTTTATAAAAAAAATAAACCGTTTCTATTTATTGAGTCTAGCTAGAATTTTTATAAAGCAGTACAAAGATTTCAATATTCGATATCGACATGCAGACAGACAGACGGATAACACTGTCCTGATTTTTCATGAAATGATACGAAACTATAATTATATTATACTATAACAAATCAGTCGGTAGAAAATTGAACAATATAAACACAAAAGTAGCGTAAATTTCCTCGGTTTCACGATACAAAAGCGTCCCCCAACGAATTCGTGCGTTTAAAAGGAATATTACTTAGCGGTAATCGAAAAGTTTTACCAACTCTCAAAGACTTTTATAAGAAACTTTAATTATATTTGAGGGAGACGCGGACACGGACACTGGAGCTGGTTCTTTAATGTAGATATCTCGTTATTTTAATTCGTGTTAAACTCTCTTATGACTTAAAATGCTAAAATCAAAAACATTAATGGCATTAAAACACAGGACCTATTGAAATTAAACAGAAGTATCATTACAGATTAATAAAGTTTTGCATTTGCATGTGCATTTTTGAAGTATATTCCTGTGAAGTAAGGTTTTATTTTTAATTAAAAACGTTGTATTTTCTACGTTTTGGTTTAAGTTTGTACATATAGGTATAGTTTAGAAGTTAGTTTTTGTTTTTTTTCCTGAAAAATAATTGCACTACCTCGGGATTGTACTCCTTCGAATATAAATTTTTGTAAATCAGCTCACAGTTGACGGAGGAATCACTTAACAAATATACAAAAAAAATTGACACGAATTAGGAAGCTCCTCCTTTTTGAAGTAGGTTAAAAAAATGAACACTGAAATAAAAATTGAGAAAAGCGATGATGGTTATTTGTAGTGTGGTCGGATTTCACGTAGGTAGGTTCTTATTAATCTACTTATCTATAATTATAATATAATTATACTTCTTATCTATTCCACCTATACTATTGCTATGAGTCTAGCTTTCGATGATAGAAAACTTAGCATCCAGGCACTAGAACATTTATCACCATTAACTTTGCAAATCTGTCTCCAAGGATTTATACTTATGTGCCAGCAATATCACTTGAGAGCTAGTACCTCTAGGATTAAAGTGTTTACCATCCTGGATCACATGGTCTTTTAACATCAGGTCCAAATGTCCCCTCCTCCACATTACACGCAGGTACATAGGTTCTGTAAGAGACCTCGAGATCCATAGCTTTCTTAGCATAGGGCAAATTCCGTAGAATTTACGTTACGCGTAATAGCCTAAGCTGACATTCTAACTTTAGTGCCCTTATTATAGCTAATACTCTCGGCTGAGCCGGTGGGGTGCGGTAAAACTGTTAAGGCCCTTCCGGTCAAATGTAGACAGTTCTAAAATAATCGGTCTATAGCCTATACAGTATTAGAAAGTATAATCTGTTTACGGTTATTGTTATACATTACAAATGTTTTATCTAAAATACCCGTCGCCTCTAAATCTCTAAATCCATGGAATTAATAATGGCACGGTTATAACGGGGTTGCTTGCATCGAGCGACCACACACACCACACCAGTGTTCGGTCGTTCGGATAACTTGTTTATTACCGCACCATTGATCGCGGTCTGCACCCTGTATATAATAATATTGATTTCTTTTTATGACTCACTATCTAAAGAGATAGCAGAGGTTTGTCACTCGGATGAACAGTGTCCCATTTCTGACAAGTAATTCCAGACCAAAGGATTGATTGAACCGCCGTATTTTTGTCTGTAGTTTTTTTTAAGCTGATTCACATTTTTCGTTTACTTCGAATAGACTCAGTGCTTTGACCACAATTTCAACTGATGTTAAATGACGTTGTGCTCCAGGATGGTAAACACACTAAGCCTAGAAGTACTGGTTCTCGATTGATGCTTACGGAACACACCTATTGGTATTTGCTTTCAAACTTGAAGATGGTAGCTACCCAAGCATCTATTATTAGTAAATGTCCTACCACTATGCTATTCGTAGGTATTCGTCACGATGTTTTTCTTCACCGAAGGCTCAGGCTAATTTTAGAGTTGGATAGGTGGGGTTATACCCGCGTACAAGTTTTTAGCCAGTCAGGCGGGAATTACAATAATGATTCGAACTCAAGTTTATCATCAATTCATTATATGTTCATGTCTCTCAACACCAGTTAGGATTTACTTTACTGGCCCATGTATTCGTGAAATCACTTACTTGTAGAATACACCGCTCTGCAGACAGAAATATATCTCTTACGAATAACCCTTAAACACACGCCTTGACATAAAAAAGTGAAGAATAGAGTTGAGAACGTCGTATATGACAGGCTTTGGGGAAAAGAAATAACAAATTTTATCTTCCGTTATAATCATAGAGAAATAAAGTTTTTACAATGAAAACTCAAAATCTGACAAGTATAGTCCTTCCTGATTTACTAGCAAAATGGTTTTATAACAACCCACGCTCAATTGCGTTTATCATAAGTTCTATTTAGAGCGTCTTTATCTTTTAGAGCTAAATTGTACATCCATAATCTTTCCTATGTATCCTTTGTATATGAAACTTTTTAAAACTAACGCCAAATTACTAGCAAAATAGCAATAGAGAAACAAAAAAAAACCCTACATACACTAAAACGAGATAAAGTTGAGTTCGAAACTACTACAGTTTGAACCGCGAGCCGGTTCTTTGTACGAAACTCTACATAACTATATATCAAAACGTTATCTATTTTGCAACCCAGTTGTCCGGCAGAATTTTTTTTTTAGGTTACATATAACGTCTCCGAATAACTTTGTCTACATTCGTTACGAAATACATTAACAAACATGATTTATGTAAAGCAGTCATTTAGTTAAATTCAAACCAAATAAGAATCAATATGGTACCCGTTAAAGATAGTCACGTAAAGTGAACAAAACTCAAGAATTCCAAATGATTTTCATAAAACAAAGTTGAAACTTCGTTATATTTATGAGTAGATAAAATGAAACTGTCTACACCTGGGAAAGATAAATAATAATTGTTTGCTTTAAAGCGATATCTTTTTCAACGCTTTTAACTTATCTTATATTATATATTTTTATTATTTGAATTATATTTTGTGGATTAAATCCTTTTGGAAGCGATAATGATTGGATTATTTTAGAAAAACCTGTAATGAGTTTTTATTGACGAAAAAAACATGACAACGCGTGGTAGAGCATATTGGTATCCTTATCCAGAATAATGTCTTAACTTTACCCTCCCAATATATTCTTGATAACTTACTGTATTTCAGCAATAAACTAACAAAATTTGACCTTGTAAACATACTGCTTAATATTAAATAAAAATAAATTAAGCGTTCCATATATCAGACTTAATAAAACTTATTACAGTTTTCTATGTATACCATAAAGTCCCAAAACACAGATTTATCCAAATTACCGATTTATCATACAATAAGTTCAGGCACCATACATTATGTGAACGATGGTGATGTCTGGAAGGTGACTCCCTTCTTTGTGCATCTTCTAATAAACTTTGTAACTATGAGATGTATAGTTCAGGAAAAAAACCAGATCAAAAACCCTTTATCAATGTTCGGACGAGAGAATAGGACACGTATAAAATTAAATTAATTGGAAGAGCAAGACGCAAGACCGTGCCAACATTATCTGCAGATTGGATTGGATCGATACATTTTATTTCGCCTGTAAAATTTAGGAGCAAAAGTGTCGCCTTACTATTTTACATTCAAATTCAGTTTTTCAAAGTATCAAAACTAGTAATTATTTCTTAAAACCACAGTAGTAGAGTTAAGATTCTGGTAAATTATGTCTTATTACGTTTGGCGAAGAATATTTCATGTTAATTGTAGTCTTTCAAAGTATTATTCGCAAATTATTCCAGACTTTTAATAACTAGACTTTACTTACTTTTGAAGAATCATTGTTAAATATTTCTACATCGTTAGAGTTTTTGAGTAAATTAATTTCCGTTTTGATAATACTTCATTACAGAATGTGTACTTCAATAAATCTTCGAGTGTTATAGAATGGTATTAAAATACCGTTTTGATGTAAACTCTCGCGCTTGTAGATCTGAAAAATAATAAACATGATTTTTTTTAATGGAAAAGGTCGAGGTTAAGGGATTTTACGTCGAATTTTCTAGAGACGCGCACCCAAACACTTGAGACTCCAGAGTCGATTTATTCCTTTGGATCCCTCTCCAGACCGACAGAGCCTCTCGGATTACTGGCGGCCTCTCACATGTTCAAATGTTAGAATCATTTATTGATCTTATCTTACTAAATAAATATACTTTTAACACATTTAAGTGTGTTTATTAACAAGTATTTGCTCACGAATCTATTACAACTTTATATAGGAACCTATTAACATATTCGGTTTCAAATTGTTATTTCAGTTGGAGGGCAAAAAATTTACCGCTGTAAGTTGACTGTCATATGAATATCACACTGATCTGTAAATACCATGACAAAAGTCTCCAAGTATCTAGACATAAGTACATTCCGCAAATACTACTTTATAGCGCAGATTTACTATTGTATATAAAAAATAATGTGGCGTTTTCCTATTATTATTCGATTGTTTTTTTTCTTATTTGTGTATAATTTACAACGGAGCTATTTAAAATCATTTTCAATATAGATAGAGTCGGTTGGAGACTCTCCCACCTAATATAACCAAAAATTGTTATATATTATCTTTAATTCAATTCAATTTTGGTCCATGGTTCTTAACTAAATGACTTTTATATAACTCGCATACAGTCGTTTACACAGGCACAATGTTTTTAAAAAATTAAAAAATCAGTAAAAAGAAATCTTTACATTAAAAAAACTGTATTAATCTGCTACACAGATTGACGATTTGTCATTTGTTTTATTAGAAAAAAACGCCCTCAATCACGGAGTCTTGTCCATACATATACTAGTAACAAAGTTTACTTATACAATTCCTGCTACTTTACAATGAAGACCATAATACGAAATGTTAAACGGTAATTTGGCACTAACTACAACATACTTCGCCAACACGGTTCAGCCAAGAGTTCGTGCCAAAAGCCAAGCTAGTCGCATGCCGATTGGGTGGTTATTGTTTACATCTACATTACTATCACATGGGTTTGGTAAGTAGTTTTTTTGTGTTTGGTAAATGGAATGAGCTTCCAGCGTCAGTATTTCCCGGGGAATACAGTATGGGGTTCTTCAAAACGGGCGTGAGAAAGTTTTTTTAAGAATTGGCAACGCGCTTATGATTCCTCTGGTATTGCAGGCGTTTATAGGCTGCAGTGATCGCTTACCATTAGGGGGCTTGTATGCCATTTTAGTGGTATAAAAAAACCCCTGTTATATATCCTTATCAGTTTCAAATCTTTTTTGTCAATGCTGTTTAATTATGTTTAATCTACGACACATTCGTCAGAACTAATCATCATATAAGAACAGTTTTATAATATTACAAATCCATTATATAAATGATTATGTCATATAAATGCGGGTGGAATTGTGTGTAAAAATTAGTCATGTTTAATCTTAGGCTTTATATTCTGTGTAATTTTGTTTATCGAGCATTTTCGTCGTGTTAACATCAATATCACGATGCCTATCGATAATGGCGGGCAATTAGGGTTGGAACTTAATACATTCATATATTTTATAATTTGTATTGGATTATTATGCAAGTAGCTTTAAATTATAGATTCTTAAAAAGATAGCGTTTATAAATATGCTATGTTTGAATAAATAGAAAATGTAAATTAACTAAACAGCTAGTCTTCTATAAAGAACACAATTATATTGGAAAAAATTATAATCATTACTTTTTTTTGATTCTGATTCTGGATCTGCAAGGTTCTTATCAATATTTTTACAGGAAATTAATCCTTCTTCTGTACTTTAAATACCAATTATTTTATTCAGTTTCATAGGAATATTTACGCATATGAAACATTTATCGCCACCATTACAGCAGCTCCTGCAAGCTTGTTTCACTATAACATAACCATCTTTGTATTCCCACTTCTGGGTACTAGTATTTTTATATATAACTATTATGAGAAATCACAGAAAAAATTAAGTTAGAAATATGTAAACCCTACAAAGAGTGGCAACCCTAATCCGCACCACCCGATCTGTCATTAACGACGTTAAGTATGCATTAAGTTCATGTAACAAAACCAGTTTGAACAGACCTTCGCGCAGCACAACGAGTCATAACACATAGAGTTCAGGTAAAATAGACATTATATAACCGTGCATGAGTTATGACATTAGGTCGGTTGTGCTGATATGATCCTTCGAAATCCGTTTACAAGGGAATATAAATAGTTAATGGTTCATGCCTATCGGCTCTGTCGGTTGCGGAAATCATCACATTCGATTTTATCAAGGGCACATTGTTTGTTTGGAATTTACTAGCTTCGTTGTCAGACTCCTTGAAAGATATTATACTTGGTGAAAACCCATTCATTGGGAATGGTAAGAAATATGGTAGGTATAAATGCTATGAAATAATCAGTCATATTAGGTGCATTCTGCGAGATTCAGTTGGGCATTCTTTTCTGTCGCAAATCAGCGCTTGCTCCGCTGGTGCCTTCTTTTACACTGTGTAGGTTGAATGTTTTGACTACAATCTCACCTGATGTTATGTGACAATGTGATCCAGATGGTAAACACACTAAGCCTAGAGGTACTAGTTCTCAAGTGATGCGCCTAGAAGTCATAAATTGTGTAAAAGGTGGTATTATGTTTATAAATGGGTGGAATGCAGAAATTATTTCAAATAGACATCAAAGGCTAAGGCAGACATGTTGCATCGACTCCAAATAAAAATGGGATACACTCCAAATAAAAGTGAAATTAATGTATAGAGTAACGTGTATTACTACTGTGTGTAGAGTATTTTAAGTGACGATTTAGTCGGGGTTTGTGGACAGTGGACACACTACATTTAGAGGTACTGACTGATGTTGTCCGAAAGTACCTATAGATACTTGGTAACAGATTTTCAAACTGGATAGTGGTAGCTATCCAGGCGCTACCAGTATTTTAATGTTTATCAAGATCAAACCAGGATTATTACCTTCAACAAAAACTCAAACTCAATACAAGGCTCATTACGGTATATGACAGATGGATTTTAAGTTTCGAACCTACACCCAAAGAGGTGCTATCTTATACACTAACACTGATGCGTCATCATATTGCTCCATAAATTCCGTGTCGGTAAACGCAGGTTCGAATCCAGCTATCCGATTATAACATGAATCTGAGCTTTCGGTGATAGGAAACAGCGTCAGCAAATCATAGCAGTAGTAGTGCATCTTCCTATAATGCCCGCCTGAGTAGCTACCAGCCTCAAGTTTGAATCGATGATGGTGCAGTTGGTAGTGTGGTCGGATTCCACGTC
This sequence comes from Samia ricini, assembly GCA_014132275.2. Lineage (NCBI taxonomy): Eukaryota > Metazoa > Arthropoda > Insecta > Lepidoptera > Saturniidae > Samia > Samia ricini. The sequence goes on from AP028158.1 coordinate 19,015,526, forward strand.
AATGGGCTTAGGTTGGGTCCCATCCATCCACCTCTAAAATCAACCTAAGTTTTGGGTGACGGAAAATATCGTGAGGAAGCCATAGTGGTAGAGCATTTTATAAGCACTGTATAGGCATACAGTGTGAAAACGTGTATTCCCCTATTTCTTGTCTGGATAATGACATTATAGTGTGTAATAAATAGTTTTATATCATATAATACATATACCAAAGCTATACCAATGTTTTGATTTTTTCCATAAATTAAGTGTTATAGAAAATGGGAAAAAATGCCTGGTTTTAAAGTCGTTTGCATCAAAAAAATTCGACGAACAAAAGCAAAACGCAGAAGTATAGCCAAAGTTTATAATTGGAAGAAAAATTAAAATTGGTCCAGTTTTGGAGGAGGAAAATACGCGCGCTTTATATCTATTTCATTGGGGCGCAACGCGATAACAATAAGTCTTTATTACTAATTCTTAAAATTTGTTGTCTATCGCGTTTTCTCTTCAAACCAAGTCATCTCGTACTTACCTTAAAGATAGTTTTTTTTTTATTAATTACGCGACTACTAGAGCGAGGTACTTCAAAATTTAGCTTCCCAAGCAAGTCCCCCCTATAGAGCTAAACATTCTTAATGTTGATCGTTCGGTGAGTTGGATGAACTGTTTCAAGAGTAGACACAATATTATTGCCAGAAAAATTGCTGCCGAGTCTTTGTCGGTTGTACAGAGCGATGTGACTTGTGATTGTCAGTTCGTTTATTACGACTTCCGGTTAGTACGACGTAACATCACCGGTCCCTTGGCCGTCGTTATAACCGAATTCTACTGTATTTGTTAACCTTTATATCCACGGTTGATCTGTTTGTACATTTTGAACTCTAAGAACTTCGTTAGCGGTTTTAGCATTTTTCACAATTTATTTTTCAAAATAATTGTTACAATTAACGATGGTTATTTATTACATTCAATTCATCTTAAAATAAATATAAGATAAACAGAATTACAAATAACTTAACACTTCTCTTAATACACAGAGACTAGTGTAACGGCAATAATTTCGATTGTTGATGGGATTGGGTTACATATTGAGCACTTACGGATCGTTGTTGGTGGGGGGATGTGTGGGGGGAGTGCGGGGGACGGCGCAGGCGGGCCAGTGCGTTCAGCAGCCCGTCCGTGGTCACGCAGCCGCCACCACCATCTGCAATTACCACCACCACGCTATATCATCCATTCATCATTTATAAATAAAATCAATATTTCCACGGAACCTGCGTAAACTACCGTATGTTGTGAGTTATATAGATAGAAGATATGATAGTTTACGTGCTTTTTTATATTTTTATACGCAGTAAAAGGCAAAACCATAAAAATGTGAATAAAAAACAAGTAATTCAAGTTATTTTACCAATTTCCTTCAAGGTTACCCGTCCGTATTGGAGATTTTACCCCTAGATTAGAAGGTTTCATTTGTTCATTGGATTTTTAAGCAGATACTAAATATTTTGGGGGAGTATTTGATGCCTGTTTTGTCCTTTTTGAAGCTTAAAAACTCGATAACTTTTTTAACTCTATAACTGTCGATTCCAACGTTAACTTCCTATTTACCTGTAATAAGATTGTAATTTAATTACCAAATAGTTACGATTAATTATGTTTTATTACTGTAAAACGTTGTATTGATTATGGTGACATAATTAATTTATATTGACTAAAACCCAATCATGGCGGCGCGGTCAGTCCGTATTGAAAGAGGTAATTTCAGGTTATTATTCAATAAATAATAGGTAAATAACTAACACTTTTTAAACTTTCGCGTTTTGTACTCATATTTTGTTAATGTTTCGGGTCTAGTGACCACGGCCTGTGTAACTTGGCCGAAATATCGAGAAACTAACTAAATATTACTGAAACTGTCTTAATATTATTGTATCACGTATTACTTAATTTATATTTTTATGGCAGGCTCACAGTCGAATGTAGAACATAGGTAAAAAAGAAAATATTAATACAATAATTATCACGATGAATATGTGACAATATATGATACAAAATTCATGTGTTAATAAACGTTTTACCCTGTTCAAGCTGGTGCAGAAAATATCTATATTTAAGTTAGGAGGTAATTCACTCCAGCTTTTAGAACTGCATTAAATGCATTTTTTCTGTGTACATGGATAATGTAGTTGTGAACGTTGTCTCAAAGTTGAACCATCAGTACAAAGCTTGAGTTTAGATAACAACTTATGACAATCAATTATAATCCTAGTTAACTTTATGATTTTTGGCATATGAAATGAGCCAGCGAAACAGATTTCAGTGTATACCCGTCAATTTAAATTTATTCATGAGCGCTTGGTGATAAATACGACACTTACTATAATCTGTGTAAATAACATCAACGTACCTGCTTTGCTCCATGTACTCAGTAATGTGTTCATTAAAAGATAGGTACTAGGTTTGAGGTTGTACACTTATTGAGTATGAACCCATGTTTGTCTCTAAAATTTTGGAAAATAAACAGATTTTGGAAATAGGGCCATAGATGTCTGATTTATCTCCTTTTTTAAAGACCGGATTAATAAATGTGGCTTCCCATATGTAGGATAGTACTCCGTACTGGTGGAAATGCTTGAATACAATACAAAGTGGTATGACAAGGCTAACAGCACGATTTATAATTAATGTTGTTGGTATGTGATCTGGTCGACCAGACTCCAGAAGTCATAGTTTTAAGAATATTATTTAAAATTCAGTAATGAAGTAGTGCAACCATTGTACGAAAATCTGATTAAAAGAAGGGCTCATAGGTAAAATTAATTTTCGCAATCTGACCTTCATCAATCAAAAAGCAAAAACACTTTCATGAAAATTTGCCTTACAAAGTTGAACTTCAACTGTTTGAACATGGAAAGTTCTACAAATTAGTTTGTAGTTTCACGACTGCTCCATTTAAGTTAGTTGAAGGCGGAGGGTTTCAAGCAAACGACAGCTTTCATGTAACTACATTGTCGAGGAAATTGCACATTTTCAAAACATCGACACGTAACCGTACACTAACTACATCATTGCAAATGCGTCGCGTCAAAAGTATGTGTTGGGCAGCTTAAGGTGAACTAGAGATTTTTTTGCGAAATTAGCGTTTTGATAGAATTTTCTTCAACATATCTACGACTATCTTGAGATCAATAAAATATCCCCAGTATCTTCAACATTCAAGATTTTTACACATTTACAAACTCACTGATTGATTCTAAATGATGACCGAATTGTAAAATCATGTTATTTGTAATCCTAAAGTTGAAAAGAATGTATTTTCAAAAATCACATATTTATAAAGTATTACCTGCTCTACGCGGTTTTATCCGCGTAGTTCTCGTTCCCGTGAGATTTTCGGAATTAAAACTCCTAAAAGTCTCTCCCTGGATTTCAAACAATCTCCATAACTAATTTCATCCCAATCGGTCCAGTAGTTTTTAAGTTGAATCGTTACATACAAAAATACAAATCTTTCCTGTTTATAATGTTAGTGTAGATGTAGAGTTTTAAAGTAACAAAAAGCACTTCGTTTTTAACAGACAACTGTGTTTGTTATTAGGTAAGTTTAACATAAATAATTATAAAATATGGTAGTAGTATTTTGACGTCCATAAGCGCTTTATCAGGGCCTAAATTGAATAAAGTATTTTTGAAGGTAAGAATACGAGTTTTACCTATTTATTTATTATTATTAGAATTAGTTATCTGTATGACATTGAGGATTCCTAAATAAGATATAACTATAAAAAGCTTAAGACCGACACTTTGTATGTTTATCACTGTGACAAAATAGTTTTTTACGGTCTGAGAATTAAATAAGGGATAATTCCCTATATTGGATTCTTTTTTCCGAATTGACTAAATGCTGACCGGAAGTGCCCTGATAGCTTCACCGAACTTTTGGGGGCAAGCGCTTCCGCCGGGAAAGTGAGAACTATCACAAGGGCGCCAAGTGGTGCGGACCTCGGTGGACTCACTAGCGACTGGCTTAGGCTCAAACTTCTGGGAATATAGCAAAAAACCTGGATTTTTTTACTTGAAATATTAAACAAACATTTGTATTATCTATGTACACTGATAACCTCTTTTTTAATTTTAACCGTAAAGATCAATTTAGTAGGCTAGTATATATAATATATAGGTGTATATTTTTAATTTGACATTAATAAAAAAACTTGTAAACAAAAACTAAATGGCACAGTTGCGGTTGATGACTAAAGTTCTCTATGATGACTAATGAAGACAAAAAAAACTGGTTTCTTACAGATTGCACGGCATTGTTATTCCAGGCACAGGTCACGTCACATAAATATTTTCATATTTTATATCAATGAAAGAAGTTAGCGGCTCGAGATAACATTTTTCACTGACCTGCAGCCCGTAACCGTTTGTATCAATTTATAGATAAAACGTTATTTTTATATAAACTCTGATAAACACGGTTTTTAGCGGTATCTAATTTTGCTCTGCATCCATATAAATAATTTTATTGTTTACAAATTTTGATCTTAAATATCCAATCGCATTGTTTAAATATTGCGAGAGATCTGCTGAAGGTTATTTTTCGTCGATTAAATTACTATCGACAAGACTTATTATATATGCAGATTGGTGTAAGCAAATATGTATTAAAACCAAATATCTATGTTTTTGAAGCGATAATGGTGTAGCGGGTAGTGTGGTCGGATTCCGCGTCAATCGACGCAGGTTTGATCCCCACTTATCCGACTCTAAAACCTGCCTGAGATTTCAGTGAAAGAAACCATAGCATGGTGGTAGGGAATTTTCTAATGATGCCCGTCTGAGTAGCTACCACCCTCAAGTTCGAAAACCTGTTGCCGAATTCTTATAGGTGTGTTCCGGCAGTATCACTTGAAAACAATTACCTCTAAGGCTTAGCGTGTTTATCATCCTGGACCACATCGTTACTTAAGGTGAGATTGTGGTCAAAGCACTGAGCTTACACCGTGTAAAAAAACAACCTTACAAGTAATATTTATATGTGAAAAGAATAATGTAAATCTATTCGATTGATATCGTTCTATAAGTCCACTGACGGACAGACACAACCGTTTATAATACGTAAAGACGTGCACATTGTTTTTGTCATCATGTTTATTATTAGAACAATATTATCGTCAGATAGAATTGAATTAATAACAGTAATAACATTAATTAGTAACACTATTGAATTAATAGGTATAATCTGTTAGTAAATAAAATCTATTTCATAATAGATTCTTAAAAGAGTATCAAGTCCGCAAACTATATTCACCGGTGCGTCACATTGCTATAACGGAAATGTTTTTGTCTACGCAAAAAAATGTATCATAAACAGTTTGTCCGTGAGAGCCGTAACGAACGCGCGTGTCTCGCTTCTAGACAAGTTCTCGCAAAAATAATAACGAAAAACTCTGTGACTTTTATATTTAATTCCATAAATATTAATAATTTCTCAATTATGTTATAAAGTGGACTAGTGAAGATGTGGATTAAAATAATAGTGTTATCATTAGTGACAGTAGTACTTGCTAGAAATACACAATACACTGATGAGGATGCACGGAAAGACATATTGACTATTATCAATTATGCATTTGGACTTAAAACTAATGGCCATTCAGGCGAACGTAACGCTCGAGCCCAAGAGAAGCAAGGCGCAAGGAAAGATGATATCGGGAGCCTAGATAAGCCGACTCAATTAATAAACAGCAGAACTAAAAGCAACCGAACCAATTTGAATAAATATATTGAGCGTCCGATTGAAGGGAACTTTAATCAACTATTGATTCGACCTGAGACAACTACTCAGAGATCAAATCAACCAAACGATAAGGAAACCTTCCATGACGTCAACGAAAGACGAATAATAAATGTAACCGAAGCCAGGGGGAGCGAGCAACATGTAAACATAACTCAAGGGCAATTAAGTTCTCGTGATTCAGACAATCACACAAAAACTTACAACGTAAACAACAAATCGCGTGCAACTGAAGATGTCAAAGAAGTAAAACCTACGCCTTCGTCACAGATAATTTTTGATTTCACAACTACAAACGAGGTTAATACGAGAAATAGAGATTTCAAAACAAATCAAATCGATTTGCGGAATGTAACATTGAACAAAGTTCATGTAAAAATAAATCGGACAGAAGATGTTTTACAGAATGTAACGACGGTTAAAAGTAAAGAAACAGTTACTACAGTAAGACCTTTAACTAAGTTGACGACGAAGAAAGAGGAAGAAGACAGGTGGATATGGGATGATGGTACTACAACCAGTACGCCAACTTCTACACCTGCCGTCGACGACAGAGCAGCATTTGCAGCGGATAAATGTCCAACAGGACAAGTGAAATTCGGAGATAAGTGCATAGAAGAGGACTAAATATTTTTTAATGAATATAGTACACTAATAGACTGAATTATAAATTATTTCATATACATGTTAAAAGTTGAATAAATGTTAATTGAAGTTTTTACATTGTTTATGTAGTATGAAATGAAGAATGAATGAATCATGAATCAGTGGTGTCTTGCCGCTTGTAGTAACTACAATTAGCTAAGCTTTCGAAAATAACGTAAAACCACAACATCATGGCTATACTATAACTCATACCACAAACAATCTTTGAGTAAAAGTTATGTTTCAAAAAGGAAATGAGGTGATTCAAAAGAAAACTATTCACAATGAAGTTAATTAAAAAGGCAACAAAATTAATATCTATTTTATCCGCAATTGAATGTTTAATGTCTTGTTTTATATATTATATTTATATATAAATAATAATGATTGTATTGTGTTGTAAAGGAGTTTTATTGTGAAGTATTTTTTATATTTCTTGAAAGAAAAAACTAAATTTTTACTGAAACTTTTTATTTTCTCGTATTTTAAAATTTAAAAAAATCATCAATAAACACAAAATTTCTTATCCTAAATATATGTAACTTTAGTAAGAATTAGGTACCTATAATATATTAATGTCAAAATTAATGAATCTTTATTGAATATAGACCGTAAGCAGGCGCTTATGAACGTCTAAAAACACTACCACCGGTTCGGAAAACAACCCAGTCGAGAAGAGCGCAGGCAAGAAACTCGATCTGGTTCTTTTTTTATGAATATAATATATATCTTCTTTATTTTTGTAATATTTAATGTAATAGATAAACGCTCCACTTTACTTTTATTGAAGTCGCTTAAAGAAAAAGTTCTGACAGACCTGATGATACTACTTAATATACCCATAAAAATGAGACAATAGGAAAACAATGAAAAGCTGGCGAAAACGCCAGATTAGTGCTCAAGGGGTTTAAACTACAAAATAAGGAGTGAAATATTTTATAGGCAAACTTCGCGAATTTGCTCCTATGTAGTATGTAAGAATCACTTTACTTCACGATTATTCACCGTATTACATCTCGATTAAACTGGAATAAGAAAAACCTTCCAAGAGAAGGTACTGGCAGACATTTTTTGTCGGCTTATTATTGTAACCCATAACCTTTTACATGTAACAACATATATCTAAAACTGACCAGAGATTATATTTATGGTTTAAAACAACAGACCATAAAAATAGAGAGCTTCCGTGTTTAAACGCGCATCATCTGAAAACTAGTAAAGCTATTTCGATGTAGTTTTTAGATTAATATACTTGAACTATCCTGTTCTTCCAACTAAATAGTAAATTAAATATTACAATTAAAAAGTAAATACAGATAAGACAATTTAAAATATTAAAATCAAATCCACTCGAACAAAGTACCAAGCGTCAGCCAGTATACGAGTATAGCTAACAAATATGATATAATTAGTGTTAGCGACGCTTCATGACTTTAGAAATAAGATACTATGCGATGTGTAAATTATGTTTAAGATAATAAAGATGATTTCCTAGTTAGGTAGCTTAGTAGATAGAATAATAATTATTCAATGTTACGTAGTGCGCTGTATTATTAAGATAATAATGATTGATATAAATAAATAAATAAACAACGTGCATAATAATAATATTTGACCATACAGCGCGCTACAGTAGGGATACGCCAATGAAAGAGCTTCTCGCGTACGGGGTGCCGAACTAGCCGGCACAATAAGAATGGGCCATATGGGCCGAGAAAGGGTAGTCTCGTCGCGATCGTCAAAGTGAAAGTTAAGTTCAAGACAAGTGATTTCTTTGTAATAGTTTAGTGAGAGAATAAAAAGTGTATACAATAGAAAGTATACTGCGTTGTTGCATTTTTCCCGCCAACGACCCGGTCCACGTGCTCTACTGCGTCCCTTTCGGCATACAGAATTGTCAAACATATACCATCCTGTTTCTATGCTGATAGGGCGTGGCAGAGCAGTCTACGTACAAGTATAGACGGACGCTTATACTCGTGTGTCCGTCCGTTACAATTAGCTTAAACTATTACGAGACATTCGCTTTCGCGACCGGCCGCTTTATTTCAGACGAAAAATTAATTAAAGGTAGGTGTATAATTATTAATATCGAATGAAACAACATTTTTTAAATAAAACAACAATCATGTTATTTGCTTGTAAGGCATGTTTTTTCACAAAGTAATTACTTACGCTAACATAATCCATTTTATTCGAAACCCTAATTATTTTTCTCATTTTTTTTCGGTACTAAGATAAAGTAAAACTATTTCTCTCAAACTCAAACACTTGCCAGTGAAACAGTGCGTTTTATTTTTTTAACGTGGAAACCTAATTATTTTCAATACACAAAAGTTATGTGGAGTAACTTTAGCTATCTAATAAAAAAGATATTACCCGTAAAAAAAACAGACAGAAAAAAATTCAAAAATTGTTCTTTTGCTATAGGTATCGTGTATACATTCATATGTATTTATTAAGAAGTTGTTATTTTGTTATTACAAACAGACAATTCAATTTTATTTATTAGTATATATCTATACTTATCATTCATAAAATACTTTTAATGGGCGAGACAATACTTAGAATTTACATTGTTCTTTAAGTTTTCGGTTTTTTTTTTTATAAAATCAGTGACGTTAGTAATGCCTTTAGGTTAAGTAAGTACTTATTATGAATATGTTTTGTTAAACGTTAAATGTGGTTTTGTCTCTTGAGGGAAATTGAGAAGTTCTACGGACAGCTTTACAGATCAACACAAAAACCCACTCGAAATCTAGCTCGAGACCCGAGAGCTAGATTAACCCGATATTTCGCTGAAGATATCCCGGGCATCAGTCTGTACGAAATTCGAATGGTTCTCAAACATCTCAAGAACAACAAGGCACCGGGTGATGACGGAATAACGGCTGAGCCGCCGGAAGGCGGGTAGAAAACTGATCATTGAGGCCCTTCAGAAGCTCTTTCATTCCGTCATACTCGAGGGGAAAACGCCACAGTCTGAGTCATGTCTATAAGCTGTTTTCGAGAATCCTCACGAATTGACTAGCGCACAGGCTCGACGACTTCCAGCACATGCTGGCTTTCGAAAAGGCTTTAGCATCGTAAACTACATCTATTCGCAGCGGCAGGTTATACAGAAGACCGAGGAGTAACCTACCCCTTTGTTTAGCGTTTATGGACTACTAAAAAGCCTTCAAGACCTGGGCTGTACTGCAGTCTCTACAGCGGTGCCAAGTAGACTATCGGTATATTAAACCGTTGAAGGATTTGTACGAAAACGCCACCATATCAGTCCGATTACAAGATCAGACCTCGAAACCTATACCTTTGTGGCATGGCGTTAGACGGAAATGTTATTTCTCCGAAAAACTGTACACCCCTGCGCTCGAGGATATTTTCAAGGTTCTGGATTGAAAAGGGTTGGCATCAACATAAACTGCGAGTACATAACACACTTCCGCTTTGCAGATGATTTAGTAGTCATGACTGAGACCGCAGAAGACCTAAATACGATGCTCGGTGACCTCAGTAAAACCTCCGAACGAGTTGGCCTTAAAATGAACATGGACAAGACGAAAATCTTGTCTAATGTCCATGTTGTGCCAACACCTACAAAAATCGGTGGACAATTATGTATACCTGGGACAAATCGTTCAGTTAGGTAGATCCAACTTAGAGAAAGGGGCTAATCGTCGAATCCAAATCGGCTGGACCGCGTTCGGGAAGCTACGCAAAATTTTCTCGTCCGAAATATCGCAGTGTCTCAAGACAAAAGTCTTCGACCCATCGCTTAAATTGAGCCTAATGCTGAAGCTCAAAGTTAAGTTTTTTAATTGGTATCGTATAAATACATTCATATCTACAAATTTTAATTTTGCCATTACAAACAAACATCTCAATTTCATTTATTAGTATAGATATGTTTTTATTTTCAATGTAATTTTGTAATAAAATATTATGAGGAGAGATGAAAGTCACATTACTACAAGAGTGTTAATTTATGAAAGTGGGTGTGGTGTACTCGTATTCAGGACCGAAGAAGGTATTGATGAATTGTGCCAATGTTGATTATCTGTCTGACAGAAGAGAATGAAAGAAGGAAACATGTGTTACCGACCCTAATTAATGTAGGATACGGTAAAGATGATTATGCTATTTAACTGTTAATAAAATATCACGAACTAGTTTATGAAAATGAAGTCACAATGAATTGTAATTTGAAGAAAAATACACATTTAAATTTGATATTATACTAAAACTAGCTTTAAAGACTTACATTACAGAATTACAGTAGAGTTACAGAAGAACTACAGAAGTTACAGAAGAATTACAGAAGTTGTCTCGCGCTTTGACCACAAGCTCACCTGATGTGGGTCAAGATGTCACACGTGCTAAGGTATAACTCGCCTTTAGGTGTTTGGCGATAGATTGATGGTGGTAGCTAGCCAGGCGAGAATTAACAAATGCCACGGTTTCAGTATTTTTTTCAGTATAACTGACCATTGAAGCGAATTTTAATCACAATTTCATTCAGATTTCATTTTAAACTTTTACGCGTAGCCGTAATTCTTTTCCGAAATAAAAGTAGCCTATGTTGTAACAACTTCAAAATCGATCCAGCCGTTTTGGAGATTAGCTGGAACAGACAGAAAATTATAAACATTGTGTTTTAGTATATGTACCGTATGTGTTTAGTAAAAAGCTATTATTTACAAACAGCTACGTCAATTATATATATTTTTATATAGAGTAATGTTAGTTTATAAAAATAGTTGTAAGCAATGTTGGCGCAGTACGCGCAGTGTGAACCGGATTCATGTAATAAAATCGACAATCAGAATTCAACGAACCAGGTTCTTTGTTATTTTGTTTCGTTTATATTTTCGCTTTTTTATATTTTAATAAAAAGGTTGCCGCTTATTTAAAAACAAAAAAAAAACTTTATATTGTAGTAATGGATTATGCCCGCGACTTCATCCGCGTTAATTTTTTTCTAGAATTTGATACAGAGAGGAAACTGCGTCATTCAACCGCCATGAGTCAAGCGTAAGAGGTAGCCATGACTAGGATTTTTGTAGAATCAAAATTCTCTACTACATCATTTTGAGTTAGGTATCTCTTATGATTTTGCTATTAATTTTGCAATATTTGGTAAATATTGGTTCCCCCACATAAACGTACGTAAACCTTCCGTTACAACAATAATAAATAGACATCGAAAACCGTATCGATATCCGTTATTCAGTTTGACTTAGCTGATATCGCACTTTTGTGGAAGTAGAAGACCAAGAGAAAAGTAGGGAGCATTGAGATTTATTGAAATTAAAAATATAGTCTTAAAAATGCAAAAAAAAATAAAGGGGGGGGAGGAGGTCTCCAGAAAGAAAACATTTTCTCAACAGACAGAGAAACGTAAACGGACATTATTTTATGCCATGCCTACATTACATGCATACATTCAAATTTTAAGTATGTAATCATTAACTTATCATGTTATTTAAGTAATTTAAATTTTACAACAAATCAATAATTATGCTTTAGGAAAATTTTAGCCAGATAAATAACTTTTAATCACAACTCGCAGAATAAACCAAAACCGCAATGCTTAGCGAAAAATTTTCAATCTGGATATTCAAGAGAGAATTAGTCATGTAGTTTTCAAGCAGACCACGTACTTAGAAAAATAATAGAGTCAAAGAACATTCCTATGTACACAATTATATGACACATTGATCAAAGGCAACTTTTTTTATGAAATCCTAAAGTATCTATGTTTATTCGATGTGACCCATTGCGTAATTTATGGTTAAACTATTATCATTAACCTCTGTTATTTAAAAGCTTTAGTTACATTTTAATTTCTACAGAGATTTCTTAACGTAAGTGCAAAGCGCATGCTTTTCTTGATACTATAAGCACTTATTTTTATCACAGGCCTCGAGAAATAGACACTCAACACGAGGCAAATTTAATTATATATATATAAATGTTATTGTATGCTTTGTGATAAGTATGCTAACGTAACAAAATGGAGAAGGGGCTCCGAGTCACATCCGGGGGCAGGACAAAGGTGTCCTCGCAAGGTTTAGCACCTCCGGCAATTCTAAACGTTGGTAAATTGAATGATTTGTCTCAATAATTTCTATTGTAACGGTATTATTAAGGAATTTTGTATAGTTACGGATATTGCTAGATATAACAATAGGTAATATTTCATTAACCCCGTACCCTGTATTATGAAAATTAAATATACAAATTTAAACCTATTTCATTTATTTTTTTCAAATAAAACTGTAATAAGTTATTATTACACTATTAATTACATAGAAAAAAATTAAAACATTTTTTAATTATTATATTCAAATTAATTTATATTTCATGATGTATTGTAAATAACCCTATAGGGTTTAAACCTTTATCGAAAGAAAAACATAGTTTAATCATAGCATGATAACCCTCAGATTAACAATCTATAGCCAAGTGTATTATAACTATTTTTGGAAGCTGAATATTAATTTCACCATTTTTTAACGGGCTACCATTTTCATCACCGCTTAATATTATGTAAAATTGTAGTAAAACCTAACAGTATAAATAAAAAATAATAAACCATAAATTCATAACGTCCATACTTCTGAGTCATTATTGTAGATTTAGTTTTAGTTACGTAACAATATTTTCATACATTATACATAAAATACTGTATCGAATTCTAACCTCGTAATTAGTTCAAGTTAGGTATATACAAATTATTTAGAACCACGATTTTAATAAATCAACTCATTTAGTGTTTCTGGTAAATTAATATTTAGACTAGTTGATGAACGTGCCTCTATATTACTCTTACAGTACCTGATAGTATTAAGTGCTACACAGTGGAAAAACATCGGCGACTGTCGCTGGCAGAATCCACCTGCTTTATTTTTTACCACAAAATTATTTTTATTATATTTACCCATATTAATAGTAATTTAACGCGAGAAATACTGTTGATGTAGTATAGTTTCTTAAGTCAATAAAGTTATGGTATGTTAACTTGGTCACGGTAAGTGCCGGGCCGCTGCACTGCGCTGGGTCTCTACGCTGCGCTGTACCGGCCGCCCGCCGGGGATTTTTTACGACCGGTCCATGTATTATTTACCTACATGTACTTACACTGTAAAGTTCTAAAGATATTTACGAAACGATTACTGTACTACCAAGAATTTATAAACAAGTTATTTATAACGACATACTATTATGTCGATTACCCATAAAAATAAGCTAATGGAAAGCTGGCGAAAATGCCAGGTTAGTGCTCAAGGGGTTGACATTATTTTATAACAAAACCGTTACAGTGTGTGAGAACTCAACCTGTGTGCAAGTGAAAATATTTTTGTGCTTGAATACTATATCGATTCACAATAATACATTCTTCCACTTTATATGCAGTGATTACGCTCGCTCTGTTTTTGACTTGTTTAACTGGATAAACTGTATCCAACCGTCTTGAAATAAACGAAGGTTGAGTTTATCTAGTGTTTGCTCGTCCTCATTTTTAACATACTGCATTTTCCCTGATTATTTTACCAGTTATAATCTATAATATACTCATAATATTTAACGATTTTGTTGATTCATGATTTTTTTCTTTTGAATATGAAATATAAAAAAAATTGTATAAACTTTAGGTGTATCTTTTTTCAAATGAAAGTTGAAAATAATTGACAATGTAGTCGATTAAGAATATAACAGAACAGATAAATTACGAGTATAGGTATTTATAGGTAACTTATATCAATAGATATTATTAACTATTCTGTAAATAGAACTATCCTGTATAAACATGCTTTGATTAAAATGACAATGCAAACCCTCACGATGATCGAGAAACTTTTTTGACTTCCGTTGTTTTGAAACGTCATCATCCATACTCGCCTGAGCAGATTATTTTACAGTACCTACAAAACGGCAATTTTATTTAATAGCCTCTGATTTATTGTTTTTGATTGTTATAAAAGTTGTTAATTTAATAGTATAACATATATTTGCCTTAGATTAAGACTATTATTCTTCGTTTGTATTTTCTAATATTAGGCAAACCTTATATCACCCATGTTGTTTTCCTTTGAGAAAATTCCATTCTCCCTTAACAAATGGAAAATTATGTAAATATATTGTAACGTCGCGGTAAATCTGCTTTAAACCGGCACTTTGGTTTTCTTCCTCACGATTTTTCTTTTGAATATGCTAACGAGCCGTGAACTACAAAGTGTTTTATGAAACAACCTTTATCAAGAAATTATAGCTTTTAAGTTACATTTCCCCTAAAAATCATACTTTAGTTTCGTAAATTACATAGTATAATTCGAATATATGATACACATTTCATCTATTCTGAGTAAGGAAGTAGAAGGGAGAGAAAACTATGATTGTAACGAAAATGGAAATTTAATAATTAATTCAAAAGACATTTTTTTTGTGACAGTTTTTCTTGCTGCGCCTTCCTCTATCGCAAATCCTGAGTTGTGAGACAACCAAACGAATAAAGTCAAGAGAATAACAACATCCTCTTTTCAAATGTTTTATAATAAATGAAATATATAATTCGTCATTTGTCGGGTTTTTACCAGTGTTAATGTACCAGCCAGTTTAAAATCTTTTGTTTAGTGCGTGATGATGGCAAAAAACCCGATGGGATTAGGCTTATGCCTTGGAAGCTGGGGCGGTCTTTGGTATGGGATACTACTTGCGTCGTTACTTGAGCACCGTCACATTTTCCCGTTACCTCTTTGCTGGCCGGTGCAGCAGCTACATCAGCGGAGGATCTCAAGCGGCGCAAATATGCTGCCCTTGGTGAGAGTAACATATATGTCAAAAAGGGAGGAGGTGGGGGAAATAATCCCCAGCGAGTGACGACGGCCGTAACCCCGGACCTAGCGCGCGACAGCACACAGGAGTAGGAGTCAAGGCCGAAGCCAAACCTCCCCAAATCTCCGCAGTCGGCCGCAGTTGTTATCACGCTACGACCGGATGCCCTCGCTGTTCGTCTGTCGACGGTAAAGCGGACGTTGCGGTAGTCTCCAAACCAACGAAGCGAAGATCCGTGTCGTTGGTTTGGAAAATTCAATTATGGAAGCCGAAGCAATTTGCCGGGTCTCGCAAGACGGGGAGTTCAAGGCGGAGTACATGAAGGCTGGTCTGATCTGGGCAATCAAGGAAGGGACAAGGACTATGTATATTTCCCTACCTGTCGCAGCGGCGAAGAAACTTATAAAGAGTGGGTTTATAGGGTGGGGGAGTGGTCTGGGTGCATGCACTTGGAGCAAAGCCTTTGCGATACTTCAGCCTCACCCTCAAGATGCACGGGAGTGATAGGCAGAGGATTACAATGTTTCCGTTGTGGAGTCCAGGGTCATAAGGCCTTAAAGGAGGTTGCTCCAAAACCGCGAGGCTTGTGGGTGAATAAGAAAGTGGCAGAAGGTCGCTGAGGACAGGAGAAGGGTGGAAAAAGACCGTCGAGGTGAGAGGATGAGAGGAAGAGACGCGGGGGGAGCTTCCCACCCCTCCATTAGGGATCCTCTTTCCTGTGGGAGTGCCGGAGCTGACCGGCGCCTCGCCTCTCCTCTCCTAATGTCTTTTTGTCGACTGACAAGAAAGCAGGGTATTTGGGTTTGGTTGGCGGTCGGATTAGGGGGCAGCGCCTGGTACCGAGCTGCCCTCTCCTGGAAAGAAGATAAAGGGAGTGGTCCCACCCAACATCAGGACGGGCCTGCCGCCGGGGTGACGCGGAGCATGCTAAAGTAATCCCGTAGTGCCCTCCACGATGGCGGCGGATGATACCGTGGGGTGTAGTAGGCATTCTCAGCGCTTCTTGCCGGGCGAGTCCCACTTACATATTTACATATTTGTCCCGCTTCGGGTCGAGACTCTGGGGCCGTTGGGTCGGATTGCTCGCGAATCGTCTTGTCAACACGTCTCGCGATCAGAGGCTGAGCCAATATATGGCACTGCAAATAAGCATTTCCATCCAACGTGGCAATATGGCCAGCCTTCTGACTGTCGGCTAGCTGGACGGCATTCATTATTAATAGTTTTTTTTTGGTAATAGCAATAATTAGGTACTATTATTTAATTTTCTGTTGTTTAATTATAATGTATGTTATATACTTAATGTAGTTTTTACTCTTTTAAATGATTTGTAACTCACCCAATTTATACAGTTGATAGATAAAGTTATAATTATGTTAGGTTTTTGCAAACTTTTGATGTTTTTAAATGACCGTTGCATCGTGTCGTCTAATATCTTTACTTAATCTCTAATTTGTCATAAAAGTATCATAATTAATTGTAGATAGAAGATAAATAAAACAAACTTTAAAATAAAAGTGGTATATTATTATATTATATCAATTATCTATAGCTCGCATTTTTTATTATTTTTGTTACTAGAAGCAAGCAATTAGTCGTAAATATGTAAAAATATAATAACTAATAACTATAAACATAAAAAAAACCTTCAAACATTGACTGAATATTAATATTTGTAGCTATTGCGAGTTGCGACATCGTTGATCGAAGCATGTTACTATTGTCGATTGCTCAAAACATGTGTATGATACCGATGCAGAAATTCTATTGATTATCTATGTAATATAGAAAACAATTCGGGTAATTCTGTAAAGTGTTAAGCCATGAATGTACTAGGAGTAGTAGTGGGTAAAACAAATAACCCCATAAATGTAAGAACCGCGCATCTCTTTAATTACTCATGGTAACTCAAAACCCAAATCCATAATCAGTGTGCATCGCCGACTGCCTGGGATTTTCTTCTACCATATGTTGAACTTAACTATATTATAATTTTAGTACCTTTATAGACATAATTTACTCGTAGACGTCGATATTTCTTGATGCAGTTTAGTTGGGTAATATACACATTAACGGGTTTCAAGATTTAACTGCAACATAGACATACATTATAGGATTTTATTTGTAATCGGAATCATCAATGTTGTTTAGCAATAAATGATTATTTACGACATGTAATGAATATTAATGTAATGAATAGCGCTAAAATAATCGAATTTGACTGTTGTGTAATTTCCAAGGAATTACCAATCGTGGCCTAGTTTTTCTGCGTGTAATTTGAATCGATGGTCGGATATTGCATCAGTTAACATGGGTTGATACATAAGGCATACAACACTCCTCCACTCTTTCCCCCCGCCGGAGAAGCATAGTTTTATTTAAATTTAATAAAAGATAAACATGTCATCATGATGCAATTTTGACTCGTAAGTCGTAACCATTGTTTAAATAGCTATTAATGAATAAATGGTGATCGAGCTGCTCTAGCGCTTTGTTCTAAAACTAACCCAACCTAACGCACTGTTCTGATCACTGGTGAACTGTGACAGCCTCTCACAAACTATACTTTATCAGAATTAATATTATTAAAAAACCACGAAAGAACCAAGCAGTTGTGTTTCGTTTCACGTGTTTTGACAATGTAGCATAGAAGACATTAAGAAACTTACCCACTTTAACATCAATTCCATTACATTACACACATCTGGGAGTCTTCACGAAAGATTTTATGGAACTTTAAAAAATAATTTAAAATATCAAGATTTACTTCCGGCGGCCACAATTATATGGGCAGGTTTGAGACGGACCCCTTTGACCTCCATGAACACTCAGAACCTTTAAATTCAGTCAACTTGGTTTAAGATCCAACCCCATTTAAGAGACAGTACCTCTAGCTTAAGCTTGCTACTGATACATCGCCAATTAAGATCAGGTGAAACAAGTTTAAAATGGTATGAATCTTGGCTTAGATTAATCTCGTAAATTTAACTCCGCGGTACCAAACTTAAGTAAATCTATATAATTCTTACGTATAGTATGCAAATGTGTTATACGTAGTGTCGCGTGCTTGTTACTTGTGCATAAATGCTGGGTCACTGTTTCGCACTAATGGTTAGTGTAAGGGCTTTCCCGGTTGAGTGAGTACCTGATATCAATTACTAAACTAAAAAAGTTGATTCACAGTTTTATCAGAATACTAGTTTCTATCCGCGACTTCGTTCACGTTGACTTGTGGATTGAGTTCAGAGAGAATGTTATTGTGAGTCAATCGTACGAGATATGCCACTGTGAATTTTTATTCTGTAAGATATTTGAATAACCATAACTCTATAATGCGTAATTTCGATGTAGATATCTTTTAAGTTTTAGTCTACGTAAGTCATGAAATGAAAAAAAAAACTTTTTTTAATCAAAAACAAAACTGACTTCAAAAGAATTCACTAAAAAGTAAATAAATAATTACTTTATTAATCTGCTTCTGTTTACTTCAATAGATCTTTTGTTTTAATATCATTAATAAATTTGAAATCGGTGCCAGCTTACCGATAACAAAGTGGTGTAAAAGTACTTCGTTAATTATATTCGATTTAGATTAATTGTTCTTTAATATCACCCTAGTCCTTTATTTAGCTTGTATGTAATTGTGATAAAGTTTAGGCAGTTATTTACATTTGTAAAATGTGTACATTGGTTAACACTAGACTAGCTAGCTGGCACCGACTTCAAAATTATTACCTAATGATATTAAAACAAAAGATATATTTCAGTAAACAGAATCAGATTAATAAAGTTACTATTTATTTGCTTTTATTGCATTTCTATAGTTTGTTCTTTTGAATTCGGTTTTTTAAGTATGCACTTTAGGGTATAGTTTTAATGCCTACCTGTGAGCTTTGGAAACGAATACATGGAACACCTGTAAGTGTATATAATATTCGAGGGTTTTTCTCGATTTCTCTGAGTGACACTAATCAAATCCTAATTTGGTGGAAATGGGACCACCTTATTTTTTTACGAGGGCGAAATCTGCTTATTGAACGTACGGACATCTGCAAAAACTCAGTCTCTCAAAAGCTCAGTTTTTGCCTACGTTGATCCGCACGGCAGACGAAGATACATATCTTCCTTATAGCTTGAAATCTCTTTTTCTTTATGTTTTTCTAAACTAGCTAATGCTGTTGACCGGAAGGCCTTTGCAGCTTCACCGAACTTTGGGGGCGAGTGCTGAAGGCACTTAGCCGCATCTTGAAATCTCGCGTGCCAAGTTGGCGGTTAGGCACTTAAGCTCTCACCGACTGACTAAAGACTCCACGATCTTCATCGGCGTAACAACGCCAGGGCTTCTGGAGCCACATATACATGCATTCTTCTGGAGCTCTGACCAAGCTCAACGGTCCGACGTCAAGTTATTTTACGAATCTTGACGACCTCGGTGAATGTGATCACCTGGGAGTATACTCCTTCGATCAAAAACATTTTTTTTAAACATTATCAAACACACAAAAAAAAACAGACGAATTGATAACTTCCTCCTTTTTGAAGTCAGTTAAAAAATTATTTTCTCTACTTACACAAAAGTCTCATAATCCTTCATTAAACAAATATCTAATTGTGGGTGAAAGTCACCTCAAAAACCGTTGCGTAGTTTAAGAGGAGTTAGCGGATAAACAAACGCGGAAGCTACTTTGTTTTAAATTAGGTACAGATCAAACTTAACCATGTTTAATATTATGCTAAAATTATAACTTACAAGTTAAAGGCGAGATCGGACTGAATTAATTACATAATACCTTTTTGAAAATACTACTTTGACACTGGCCAATACTTCTACGATGATGATTGAATTATAATATAAAAAACATTTAAAACTTTTAATAGCAGGCAAGCGTGACTCCAAGCCGTCTCGTCCCTGGATTAAGAGATGAGTGTGTCACAGGAGTTTTAACTCGTGCCCCTGCGGCTGCACGCAGCGCTGCCCGGCCGCGGCACCTTCTATAATATTCATACACGTATTTTCCTCAAAGCACGACCTTTGATTGACCAATGCTGTGTCGTTACTCAATATTATATTGCAACATGTCTTGTTCCTATAATTTTTGTCACAATTTTAAAGCACACAATTGATATCGTTAACATAAAAAAAACTCTCTGCGTTCTTTAATTGACTAAACTTATGATATATTGGGTCTGAAGTAATACTACCATCATGATATTTTGCTTCACCGAAACCTACGGCTGAAATAGGTGGTGGGTTCAAATCTATGTCCACAGACTTGGTATCCGACCAAACTAAGCCATCATCGCTTAAACATGGCTAACATATTTAGAGGCAAAACTCATCAAAAGTTATTGTTTCCATCTCTAACATCAAGTGGGATTGCGGTTAGTTAGTAACCATTAATAAAACAAAACTTGAATGTATGACCTTGTAATGTAATACAACTTAATTGATTTGTTTTCATAAATCAACCGACATTGTAGTTACGCTGACGAAAGCGCACCGCACCATTCACAAACAGAAACACGAACAAAGTTTAAATTGAAGCGATATTAGTAATCACAGGCCTGCACGAGAGCGACCGTTAATAAACACACGAAGTCAGTCCTCACCTCACCTCCCTCTCGCTCACATTAATTCCACTAGTTTTAATTAACATATCAGAGGATGCACAAAAGCCTAAAGTTACCGTATAAACAAACGAGCCTTGCACACACTGCTCTGAACACCGATTTAGGGTTTCAATTAATTCATTGGATTGATAGTTATTTTCGTAATGTATTACCTTTCTCGTTTTTTTATTTTAGTTCACTAAAATAACTGCACTGCTTCTGATTTATACTAAGTACCTGGGCGATCGCCCTTAGCTCGGTTTTTTAAGGACGTGTATACAAAACAAAACAGAACAGAACAAAATAAAACAAAATGAAAATGTAAATTAAAATAAAATTGAAAATGTAAAGCAAAAAAAAAGAAAAATAACATAAGAGTCGAGACGTCACATGACCAGAAAGCTGGACTGTTTCTCGGTCATAGACATACCTACGTTTCCTTGCGGTGACGATTTGGAGGACTTCAATTTTTTGTAAATATGTGTTTTTTTATTATTTTTTTATTTATGAGTATGTTAGAAATGTTACTTTACATGTTTTTTATTTTAATTCCTACATACTCAATAAATACATTATATATTAATATTTTGCGCCTACTCCAAATAAAAATGGGAAAAGGGTAGGGAGATAATGATAATTTTTATATGTAACTATAATAATAATTAGTTATATTTGACATGTGACCAAGTCCGTTGATTGTCATACAGTTATATAATGTCACAATGTCTTAAAAAACATAAAAAAATCAATGGAAATAAATAAATATAATCGAAGTAAAATTTTGTCTCGTTTCAAGTAAAAATATCTTGTTAAGAAAATCCGCAGCACTTTCTGACGTCCAATAGGTTAGTAGTATTCTCTCTTAGTTTTCTATTCAGTTCTGTGGACAATTCTTTGAGGTACAATCAATTGTCCAATGGTTATCAATAAGGTCATACAAAATGTAAAAAGTTTACTATATGACACGCGGAACTATGAAATTTCTTAAATCAATTTATAATGTACCTTTTTGTTAATATAAAGCAAATACATATTGAATAATAAAAATTAAAAATGTAATGAATCATTATAGTTTATGTTATTTTGTTTACATCTGTTGTTGCCTAGCAACTGTCGCCCAATTGCAATAATGTAACGTTGTAGGTTACTGCCTTCTTTTATTATGTAGTTATATCAAATTTTTAAATATTTTGCCTGTTTGTTCCGGGTAATCTCCGGAACGGCTGGATCGGTTTTGACTGGGCTTATTTTGGTAGACAACTTTAGTTACTCAGGGTAACAAGTGTATCGCGTAAAAAAAATTAAACTTATAAAATTGTGAATGAAATCTGATTCAATGGTCATTTTTATACAGGCAAATGCTTGAATTATAAGAAATATTTTTACTTTATCTTAGTAGTTAATTGTGGGATAATTTTTAAGGTTCTGTATAAAAGATTAAAACGCGGTGAAAAATATATGAAACGCCGCGGGCACACAGCTCGTAATAAATAAAGTACAGTCCAAGAATCGATATACATAAGTCTAAGAATCTATCAAGAGTCAGATTATCATTTACCACGGTTAAAGAGTCTAGGTACCAGGTGGCTAGGTCTGGATAACTGAACATAATACACTTGCTGATTACACTACAACAGGTTTGATATATAATTTATATTATTTATTTATTATTTATAAGCCCATGCTGAAAACCAGCGCTTTTGCAACTTTCGTTGCGGGAGCAATTAGCTGAGTCTGTTGTCTTTTATCTAGCGTAGTACAGCGCATGCAGTTAGAATTATGGTTGTAATGTATATATACACACACATATATATATAATACACAATGACACATGCAGAAGTGACATGGATCTTTAATTATCCAAAAGAGTATCTTTATTTAAATAGAGAATTTTTTTTAAATACATTTCTGTATCATGCATGTGTCATTTTGCTCTCGAGTATGACGGAGTTAAAGAGTTTCTGAAGAGTCTCAAGGATCGGTTCTCCACCTGCCTTCAGCAGCTCGGCTGTTATTCCGTCATCACCCGGGGCCTTGATACAGAAATGTATTTTAAAAAAATTCTCTATTTAAATAAAAATACTCTTTTGGATAATTAAAGATCCATGTCACTTCTGAGTCATGTTTACAAGCTATTTTCGAGAGCCTCCCGACCAAGCCGGCTTCCGTAAATGCTTTATCACCTTAGATCACATACATATGCTGCAACAGATTATTCAGAAAACCGAGTAGTATGGCTACTACTTTACTTACCATTTGTGGACTACCTTCGATTCGATTAAGGTTTGAGCTGTACTCCAGTTACTCCGGTGGTGCCAGGTAGATTACATCAGGTAAATACATCAAAGTGTTGAAGGGTTTGTATGAAAACGCCATCATTTCAGTCCGATTATAGAATCATGATAGGTAAGAAGTAAGATACTCGATGATTCCGAGCGAACTGGTCTTAACATGAAAATGGACAAAATGAAAATTATTTCTAATGTACATATTATACCGACTCCTACAAAATTAGGGATTCTACACTTGAAATTATTGACAGTTACGTATATCTGGTAGAAACTGACCGGTTAGGTTTAACTTCGAGAGAGAGAGGTTAATTTTCGTTAAGCTACGTAACGTCGTAAATACCGCAGTAAAGCGATGATGGCGCGGTGGATAGTGCGGCAGGATTCCGCGTCAATCGACGCGGGTTCGACCCCTCCTATCCAACTTTAAAATCGGTTAGCTTTCGGTGAAGGAAAATATCGTGAGAAAACCATAGCACGGTGGTAGCATTTTCTAATGATGCCCGCTTGAGTAGCTACCACCCTCTAGTTTGAAAACCTGTCGCCAAATACCAATAGATGTGTTCTGGCAGCCTTACTTGAGAATCAGTACCTTTTTTTTGATAAGGGGGCACGGAGTGACAAGCTCCGTGCCAGTGTGGGACTCACCCAGGCGAGAGTCGCCCGGAAATACCCACTAAAACCCCCCGGGGCCGTCCGCTGCATTTGGGATGGGGGCGATACGGGGTTGCCAAGGCATGTCGCCGCGTCGCCCCCTGCAGCGAACCCACCGGGCCTCGTCGTGCAATGGCCCAATGGGGATGGGGGAGGATATTCCTCGACCCCACCTCTTCACCCGCCCCCCCGAAGGGAGGCTTGACCCAACGGTCACATTCCGAGGCAGGATACACTCCTGCCCCAATAAGAAGAAACGGGAAGAGAGGGACAGAGCGGAGACGGGCCAAGAAGAAAAGAAGAAGGAACCCGCCTCCGCCGTAGAAGAAGGAGAGATAGGTCCCTCTCCTTTACTCGCCTTGTTTAAACAACAAGACATAGTAAGGAGAGGGATACCCACAAGAAAGAGACAAGAAGAAGAAACCACCCTCACTTAATCCCCCTATCCAATACAACCTCACCATTAGGGCCGAACTCTAAGTGGCAGCCCCACCTCCACCACCGGTAGCCTACAAAAGGCACCCCCCATATGATGCTCAGCATCCAGCCCCAGCTCCGCGCACAACACACACCTCGCCTTCACCGCCAAACACTCCGCCGCCCTATGTCCAGACACCCCACACCTATAACACAGGCTACTCCTGTCCACCTCTGCCGGGCAAAGCGGGCGAGTGTGCCCCAGGGTCATGCACTTGAAACATCGCAGCGGCTTTGTCCCAAGTGCATACACCCTGGCCTCACTCCACCCGATCATTACCCGGCCCACCTCCAACAACTGCCTCGCAGCTGCGACCGGCAACGACAGATGCATAGCACCCATCCCCCCCCCACAACACCACGCACCGGTCCACCCCTAATGAGAATCAGTACCTAGATTTACTTTGTTTACCATACTCGACCACATCGTCCCTTAACATCAGATGAGATCGTGGTCAAAACTTCACCCTGGCGCACTATATGTCCAAACCTCACATTGAGAAAATCAAGTGCCAAGCTACCATGGCGCTGGGTGGAATGTCTTTTCCCCTTGTAGAACTCACGGAGTAAAATGGCCCTCCGCCATAATATTACTCTGTACAAAATGGTAGTGAGACCCATTATGACTTATTGCTGCCTTTGTATATAAAAACCTAGCTTCCTTCCAAGTGATTTAGAATCGCTTCACAAGGAAAGCCGTAGGTGCCCGAGGGTATCAGAGAAATGTGTGTTTACACAGAGATCTGAATCTGCCCTCCATCCATTCCTTAATCAAGTCCCAATGTCGTGGCTTCTTTAATCGCGCAGAGACATCCGAATCCGCTTATAGTTAAAGCTGTATCTTACCCCATCGATCCGAAAGCTCCAAAATCGAAGCCCGCGAAACATCCTTACCGACCCCGAAGATAAAATCAGGCACAAAAATAGGATCTATCCTCATCAACCAAGAAAATATGCATTCCAGCACCCACGCCTACTAAATCGCCGCCTTCGCCGCCGGGGACAGACGGCTAATTTGGCTCCCGCACACGCTCCGGTTGCTCCTCTGGCGGCAACCCAAGGCTAGTCTCGATCCCCAACTTGGGAGTACTGACCATGCACTGAGCACCACACGCACAACACCGCAGACATTATTATTATTATTATTCGAAAAGGGGCTATGCAGGCTTAAACAGTCCTGTATCACTGCGACCTAGTCAGATCTATTGTGATCGCCCCTATATTGCTAAAGCTCACTGCCTATACCTACAACTTGAATATACTGTAGTATCTTTTTGGCAGAGAGCGTCTGTACCTCCTCCGGAAGCAACACATGCTTACCCAGAATTCGGTTACGAATGGGTATTAATGGATCACATTCACACAAGATGTGCTTTGGTGTTTCGTCTGCTATTTCACAGAACCTGCACTCTCTTGTGTTCTGGACACCGATGTTGTGCATATGCTTGCCCAAACAACAGTGCCCAGTTAGTGCTCTCACTAATACTCGTAGCTGATTCCTACTGAGCATCAGGGCTTCTTCAGCTTTGCGCTGAGTGAATGCTCTGATGAGCTCTTTGGAATGAATTTGTCCTGGCAATTTATTCCAGAATTCTATAGCCTTATAGGTATATTGGTCCCTTATGGTCAGTCGAACTAGGCTTTTTGGAATGCCACAAAATGGTTCAGGCCCAATTTGTGTTTCCATAGCCCCTGCTCTTGCAAGCGCATCCGCAGCTTCATTGCCGGGAACTCCTGCATGGCCTGGGACCCATCTTAAAATCAGCCTGTTATTCTTACCCAGGCTGTTTAGCATTGCCACACAATTTGCAACTAGCTTCGACTCAACTACGTCCGAAGCCAGCGCCAAGAGAGCGGCTTGACTATCCGAATGGATATATATTGTATGGTTCACGTAGGCTTTCTGCAGATTTATACAGGAACATTCTAGAATCCCGTATACCTCTGCCTGGAAAATGGAGGCAAAACTACCAAGATTAGTTGTTTGACTAAACTTAGGTCGCTCTCCATATATTCCACAGCCTACGTTAAGTCCTATTTTGGACCCGTCGGTAAACCACAGTAAGCTGCCTTCCTTCCACGTTATCTCACTGTTTAACCAGGAGTCCCGTGGAGGGATTTCGACATCATACAATTTTTTAAGATTACTTTCAGGAATCATCATATCTGATATCATCCCTAAAATTGGTGTTTCTATCACTGAGTCTAAGAAAGATCTCATGGACTGGGATATCCATTGTCTCCTCCCGAGGGCGTACATTCTGTGCATCGTCAACCTCGCCACCTTCTCTACATGTAGATGAAGGGGCGTCAGATTTAACAGAGCATCCAGAGCCGCTCCAGGGGCTGTCGACATGGCTCCTGTCACTAAGATAGAAGCTATTCTTTGTACTGAAGCTAATCGGGTACAAACAGACTGCTGTTGTGCCTTTTTGGACCAAGCCACACAGGCGTATGTTATTATGGGTCTGACAACTGCCGTATAAAGCCATATGGTTAGCCTGGGGTGTAAACCCCAGCGCTTTCCGGCCATTCGACTACAGATCCCCATTGCTATTTTAGCCTTTTGAATTATATATCCAATTTGGCTATTCCAGGTCAGTTTCTGGTCGAGAATAACACCCAAGTATTTGACCTCTGGTGAGAAGTTTATTGTCTTGCCATTTAGTGAAGGTTGTACCAATTGGTCAAGACGCCTTTTCTTGGTAAATGGTACTAGGACAGTTTTGTCTGCATTGATTCTCAGTTCATTGTCCTTGCACCATTTTTCAATGACACTTAGTGCTTTCTGCATAAGGTACGAAATTGTACTTTGAGAGAAACCTCGGACAACTACCACCAGGTCATCAGCGTAGCCCTGGGCGTCAATCCTTAATTCCTCCATCTTATGCAGGAGTTGGTCCACTGTTAGGGTCCACAACAGGGGCGATAAAACGCCTCCTTGTGGACAACCTCTTGTGGTTACCACCTCATGATTAGTGCCATGCAATGTTAATTTAACTATACGGTTTGAGAGCATTGATTCAATCCACTTTATAGTGGTTGAATCTACCTTTTTAACACTTAACCCATGAACTAGTGTTCTAATGGGTGTGTTATCAAAAGCGCCCTCAATATCCAAAAATGCACATAGTGCAATTTCCTTATCTTCTAATGCCTTCTCCACTCTATCTACAAGATAGAGCAGGGCAGTCTCAGTGGATCTTCCTCTGCTATAGGCATGTTGTTTAGAACTTATAGGGTTTGTGGTTAGTACCACTTCCCTAATATTTCTATCAATTATCTTCTCCATAGTTTTCAGAAGAAAAGATGTAAGGCTTATTGGTCTAAAGGACTTTGGCATAGCGTAATCCTTTTTACCGGCCTTGGGTATAAAAAGCAGTCGTACTTTTCTCCATAGTTCAGGTATATATCCCCAAGCAAGGCTTGCCCTGAAAATCTTAATAATTACAGGTGTGAGGATGTCAAGACCTCGCTGTAATAGCACAGGCTGAATTCCATCCTCTCCACCTGTTTTATATGGTTTGAATGACTTTATAGCCCATTTCACACTCTGTGGTCTTATAAAGCTTGCCGCTCTACGCCAGTCCTCTAATTGAGGCCTTATTGAAGAGGGCAGTCTTCTAGAAGTAGGTCTCTCAGAACCTGGGAAATGAACTGACGTAAGGAGCTCCATGGTTTCCTTTTCACTGTAAGTGAAGGTCCCATCTTGTTTTTTAAGGAGTCCTATTTGTTTAGGTTTGTCCTTAGCGAGCACCCTGTGAATTCTTGCTCCATGAGGTGTATCATTGATTTCCTCACAGAACTTTCTCCAGGAAGCCCGCTTCGCTCTCCTAATTTCTTTATTGTATTTGGTTAGGGCCAGTTGGTATGGCTCCCACTCCTTTGTGTTTTTTGGCCCTATTGAAAAGCCGCCTAGTTTTTTCCCTAAGCTTTTTAAGCTTAGAGTTCCACCAGGGAACTTGTCTTATTGAGGTCTTTTGTTTTAGAGGACAACTCTGCTCATAAGCATCAGTAATAGATGCCGTGAGAGCATTAGTTGCCAACTCTAGACTCTCAATTGTCTTAATATTTTTAGGGAGCGTTTCCAGGTTAGACCTTAGGGTATCCCTGTAGGTATCCCATGAGGTATTCCTGGGGTCCCTATATAGAACATTCTGACTCTTTATTGAAAATAAGAGCTCGAAATTAATATGCCTGTGATCAGACATAGAGTTTTCGTCACTTACACACCAGTTTATAATATGCCTAGCTACATTGTTAGTGGCGAATGTTACATCTAAGACTTCTTGTCTAGCACGTGTAACAAAGGTTGGTTTACATCCTTTGTTTAAAATAGTTAGGTTACTAGTTGTAATAAAATCAAAAAGTAACTCTCCTCTTGCGTTAACGTCACTGCTACCCCAAGTAGTATGGTGAGCATTGGCGTCACACCCCACCAGCAGCTCAGCGTTGTGTTTCTTCGCATAGTCCACAATCCGCATAAGCTCTTCTGAGGGATTACTGTTCTCTCCAGGTAGATAGGCTGAACAAACTAATAGTTTGGAGCCCTTCCACCCGTCAAGATTAATATACGCCGCAACCAGGTCATCTGAACAAAGCTCTGGAACAGGTAGAAAGTTAGTTTCTTTTGCTAAAAAAAAACTATACCAGCTCTGGGCTTAGTCCCGCAGTTGTGTGCAAAAACACTCCCTGCGGTTTTCAATCCCAAAATTGCATTATTGCGCACCCAGGGTTCTTGTATAAGAGCGAGGTCCACAATGCCCCCTGAGAAGCATTTCTCCAGTACCGCCGTCGCTGCAACAGCATGATGGAGGTTAACCTGGAGGAACCTCGCATGACCACTGATGTGTGCTATTGGTTTTTGCGTAAAGGTTTCCAACCGGCGGTCTTCCTGCCTGTCTGGGGACTAGTAAGTCCACCTCGAGGTTGGATTCCGCCTGTCTTCCTAGTCCTGCCTCCTCTGTAACCTCCTCTACCTAAGGGCTTTGGAAGGATATGCTGCGCCAGGGGCGCTGACCCTTCCAGCCCAGAGGCTGTAAAGGTAGAGGAAACAGGACCGCCTGTAACCGCAACTGTTTTACCTTTACTTACCTCAGAGTCAGTCTCCGTGGGCGCTGAGGTCGCCGAAGCAACTTCCGCCTTAGGATCTATCCTCTGGGCTTTTGAGGTACTTAGTCTGGGCGTTGGGAAGATGTTATCTCCCTCCGTCCCAGAAGAACTGACGTCACTAGATTTCTCTAGGGCGTCAACGAGGGAATTAAAATTCAACCGTATGATGTTTTCATCCATACTGTTCCCACGATAAGCTAGGGAAATAACAGGTCACCACCGACAGAGCCCCGCATGTCGGTGGAAGAGCAAAAATTACTCTCTGAGGTGCTCCGGTATCAGAGAGGTACCGTTCACGACTGGGCTCCCCCCCAGCCACGCATCCCTCGGCACGGTTCACTTAACACCTTGGATTGGGTTGGTCCTCCTCGCCAATGATCAGCAGTAATCCTAAGAGAACACTGTCGATCATTGCCCAGGGTGCACCACGTGGAGGTGGGACCAAATTCGCACCCCCACCGCAGACATACCCCTGCACATAATTCGCAGGTACATAGATCCTGTAAGGAACCTTTTTTTAATGTTAAATAAAAAATGTAGCGATTAGCTAGGTTTAAAATACGTGGGATTTTTACACATAGGTAACGGCCGAGCCGAGGTTCGTACCATTTTGGTGCTAGTTACCTTTTGCGGCTGAGTGTCTTCAGCACTCGCCCACAAAGTTCGGTGATGCTGTAAAGGCTCCTTCAGTCCACAGCATTAGC
This sequence comes from Samia ricini, assembly GCA_014132275.2. Lineage (NCBI taxonomy): Eukaryota > Metazoa > Arthropoda > Insecta > Lepidoptera > Saturniidae > Samia > Samia ricini. Next base: position 19,045,636 of record AP028158.1, read on the forward strand.
TAGGTTATAAAAACAAAGTGGTCAAAGCATTGAGCCTATATCGTGTAAAGAAAGGTCTCGAGACCTCGAATATCTTCGATCAGTGTGTGTTGCCAGTGATGACATACGGCACTGAGACGTGCTAGCTTACAATGGGCCTCATAAGAAAGCTCAAAGTTACTGAAAGTAAGAAAGCTGTACTCGGAGCTATATTCACTGCGTGATCGAATCAGTAATAAGTACACCTACTTGTACATTACTAGTCTGTGAGTAGATCCGTAGAAGAACCAAAGTAATCGACATTGCAGGACAATAATTCCAAACTGAAGGTGGGTGAGGCACATAGCTCCTAGAACTGGTGCCTGATGAAACAAATGACAATCACGTACTTTACGCTGCGTGGGTATACCCCCAACAAGGTGGAGCATTCACGGGATGCTAGTGGCGCAAGACCAGTCGTTGTGGAGGTATTTTGGAGGAGGCCATCCCCCGCAGTGGATGTATTTCGGTTGAAGTGACAATGATTATGATTGTAAATGTATATAGTATCATTTCGCTTGCGAGTCGATTTATTATCGGTTCGTAGTCCTGGTATTAAATATACTTTTTTAATATTACCAACCTCGCCTCGCTCAACGCCGAAATATTTTAATTAAATCGTAAACAGTCGGAACTGAGTTCGCGCCGCGCGACTCGCGAACTGGAACATGAAACGTACTAACGAAGTGACAAACAATTCTACCTAACAAGCGAGGCCGGCGAGCCTAGGTGACACATTCACTTGTATTTTGCTTATTTAAATCATATTTCTAATGGTGTTATAAAATTAAATTAAATTAGTATGTGTTTTTTATTTATATTTCAATAAAAAAGTAGCAGTAAATATGACGCGTCTTGAGTGCTACGATTATTCCCGATTGCTTGAACAATCAAAAAGAAAACTCGTTATTGTTGTGTACTAATTTACATTGTCAGAAATAACATACGTGTGTATACTATAAAGAGCTAACTTAAATACAAAAATAAACTTATCGAGCTGCTAGAGTCGCATTATCGCATATACAACAAACTTTAATAGTATTAACTTTAAGTGTTACTTAAACAACAAACGCCGACGACTTGGGATGCTCAATCTAATTGTTTTATATCGATCTTTTAAATGATAATGTCTCGATACGATTTTTAGAAGATCGACACAGAAGATTAAATTAAATAAAATCCAGCCATGGCGCTGAAGAAGTTATCATTTCAAACATTTTTTAAACACAAATCAATACTTTTAGTTTAGTTTACTTTTTCTTGAAAGTATAATGAAGACGCACTTACATAAGACTATCTAAACTATTTAAATAAACTTATCGAAGATGGCTGACGTAATTCAGTCGATCCGCTTGAAAATCGAATGGTTATAAAACGAGCCAAGAATGGCTACATCTTTTGAAATATCGAACCGATTCGGTGCATCGTTACCGATCGTTCTCGCAGCTTTTTCACATACTTGGAGCTCAGCGCGACGCCCCGCGGGTAATGTATCGCACTAAGCCAGTTATTCGTTCGGAATGCAACGGCACCAGACAACTTTACCAATCATGATAAAATGACAGCTCACTTAGTAATAAATGACTGTTGAAATTTCTAAGCGACTGGTTATTGAGGACTTGTGGACGGTACAGGCATACTAATCACATAAAACACTTTCGTCTTCGAGAATCGAACGCTACAGTTCACCAATAGATACTAAAAAACAAGAAGCCAGTGTGCAGAGTACATGTTTCAAAAATTAAACTTCTTTGACAATCTTTAGTTTAAATCTGCAAGGAGCCATGAGTATCAGAGACTGAGAAAACGTTAAGTAGACCCACTTTCTGAACTAGATACACGAGAACGTTTCCTCAAGAACGAATAAAACACAAAAAGAAGAAAATAACAAATCTACAATTAAAAAGTATATTATGTTTTTGTGATGTTATTTTTTTCCCTGCTCTCAATTAGTTTCATCCATCCATGCTCCATCCTTTAACTTTCATAGTCATAACTTTCTTCATCACATGCGTTCCGTATCTTCTGAAACTATGTCCATTCCTTCCAAGACAAACAATTCTGTTAAAACACTCTAAACCACTCTCGCTATATTATTAAACACTCTCACTATATATTATTCCCACGTTTATTATATTGCAATTTAATAGCAGAGATAGAATGCAAGTGCCTGTGTTGGCTCTACAGAGCCTTATATAGTCATTCCATGCGATCTGACATGTGGCAGGTGAGAACGGTCCCACCGGATGTAGGCGGATAAAATCAAAATCAAAATTTATTTGATAATATCTTAAGGCGCCGCCGGATGTGTGCCGAAATATTGTTAACAATTCCTTTTCATCTGTTCTATCACTGGTGCCACTTTCAAACTTCCTCTAACATATTCAGTTGTTTTTCATCCATCTTCTTACTATTAGAAGAATTATCGTTCTTATTAAATCAATAACTAAATATTTGTTGTTTATTTAACGAATGTTTATACCTTCTAAACAACTAATCTCGAAACCTATTTTATGGTACATGTATGCATTCCAAACAAATTATCCAATATTAAGTTACCTTCGATATTAATTTAGATTGTCCTTCTGTTCATAATCAATATCTAGTTCTCAGCACAAACTATTATCTGACAATTAGTTTCGAAGATTTCTTATGAAACATCACGTAAATGAAATAAGACTGACGAACAAAGGATTTACTAAGAAACAAACTCCATTATAACATGACTACGTATATGTAACTATTATACTGCGAAGTAATTGTAAACATTTGTGATACTGTGATTTTCTTTGTGAAACAACATTATTTATTCAAATTATAACTAAGTGTGTAATGTCTGCTCGATTTCTTAACCTGTACTTTACTCACCCTAGAAGTTTTCCTTGGATTCATTACTTTTCTTTAAGATAACACTGGTTGCTATTAATGAAGATATTATTTGTTTTTTATAGGTTACAAAGTAGCGTCTAAACACGACAAATTGTCTATCCGTGTCCAACCAGTGAATTGAGTCACTTATCTGTTTCATTAAACGTGTAATTTCGTACTCAAAACCTGGTCACATTAATACGTATTATAATACCAGCTGAAGCTGATTTTCATGATCTATGGTAGGTATGCTACATATTTATCTACATTTTAAATGGATCATATTTAATTTGTAATTTTATGATTAAGACTTAGTCCTTATTATATATACCTAAATTACATATATGTAGGCTAGATCATTGAATTATTATTATTCCTGTGTTAACATGAGAAATACGTTAAAATGCGGTTCAGTTGTTCAGTCAAGGCATCAGTGTTTTAATGTCAAAATGTTTTTTTTTTTTTGACCTAACTAATGCTGTTGACCGGAAGGGCCTTAACAGCTTCACCGAACTAGCACAAGGGCTACCAAAGTGATACGAACCTCGGCTTAGCCGTCACCTGAGTGTAAAACTCTCTCGCGAGTTTGAACCTAGCTATTCCCTACATTTTTTATTTAGTATAAAAAAAAGGTTACTTACAGGACCTATATACTATATACTGTATCGCGCTGGCGGTGACGTCAAGAGCCTCCCCATTTGGGGAACGAGACACTTCTTGGGTCGCCGCCTAAGGGGGACCCGGAGTGTGTGCGGGTGCAAAATTAGCCGCCTGTCCCCGGCGGCGGGAACGGCGGTTTCGCGGGCGTGGGCGCTGGTACACATATGTACGAGGTAAGTGAGGAAAGATCCTGTTAATACGAGTAATGGCATCGTCGCGACACGATAAGATTCTACGCGGACGACGTATACGATGCCGCTTACGTCCTGGCAAGTACGAGACGGCTCGCACGATGAGGGGATTCGGGTGTGTCTCTGCACGTTTGAAGAAAGCGCGACACTGGGTTTTAAAAACGGACCTAACGGAGGGTAGGTTGAGATCCCTGTGTAAATCTACAGTTCTCTCGAACCATTGGGCACCTATTGCCTTCCTTACAAAGCGACTCTGAATCCTTTGAAAGGCGTGCATACGTGATCGACTGATATGACCGAAGCCAGGTGCGCAATACATGATGATGGATCTGACCACCATCTTGTATAGGGTAATCTTATAGCGGAGGGCCATTTTGCTCTTGCTGTTGTAGAGCGGGTAGAGACGGCCTAGCACAATGGAGGTCTGGCGCTTGACTTTCTTAAGGTGGGCTTTGAAAGTCAGTCTGTCGTCTAACTGAACTCCTAGGTACCTGACTTCGGAGCTATAAGGGATTTCAGTACCTGCGTACTGGATGGGACTGGAAGGATTTTTCCTGAGTTTCCGGCTTTTAGTAAGGGATACCTAACCTAGTGAGATTGTAGACGAGGCCCGTGTGCCAGACCTTGTCGAATGCTTTGGCAACGTCGAAGAAGACTGCGAGCGTGTGCCAGGGTTTATTAAACTGAGGATGATTAAAATTTGTGAGTACGTACTCCGTGATTCGGTGTACTTGATGCGCACAGGAGTGTCGGCTCGGAAACTAAACTGCTGTGGCGGCAAGAGATTTTTGTCGTCTATCACCTCTATGAGACGGTTCATAAGAATCCGCTCATAGAGTTCTCCAACGTATTGAGAATGCTGTTGGGACAGTAACTATCGAGTTGCCTGGCGTCTTAGCCAGGTTTGTGTATCCCTATGACTATTGCTGCTTTCCAGGCGGCTGGAAAGTGATGGTTATTGATGGCCGCATTGAAGATGCAGACCAGCAACGCGATCAGAGGCGGAGGAAAAAGTTTGATAACTTCGTTCCTGATCCTGCCAGGACCGGAGGACTTTCTGGGGTTAAGGCCCTTGATGGCAATCACTACCTCGTCACAGGTGACAGGTGAGAGGGGGACAACCGGAGTAAGAGCGACTGAGTCCTTCACAGAGGATTCGACAACAGAGATGTGTTCGACATCAATGTTGTCGGTTACTGAGGCGCATTGATGCTCGAGGCTATCGGCTAAGCACTCGGCTTTTTCGATATCGTCAAATGCGGGTTGAAGACCCTGCGTATTTCTGTCCAGGGGGGGCATGTTTACGATGGTATGGTCCATCTTCATGGATCGTGCGAGCTTCAAGTACGCGAGGTGAGAAGGTTTCAGCTCTCCTAGGAGGCTGTTCCACCTATCATTACGGATCTGATCTATGCGGATTTTCACCGCTCTACGCAAGGAACGCAAGTACGCACGATTCTCCTCAGTCGGATACGTTTCGTGGGCGCGGGTCGCGGTGTTCTTTTGGGTGAGCAGAGCTCTCACTTCATCGGGGAGTACGAAGCGGCGATCGTTCGCCGCTTGCACCTCTTTCGATGTCTCCTCGATACACCAGCAAACGCCCGAACTAATGATGAATATTTACCTTCATAGAAGAACTGCAACACCAGGGGCATTATTGTTGTGTTACTGACCTCGAAGAGCAATGTTAGACCCTTTTTAAAGAGCGCTATATAATAATTCTGAGGTAATGCTTTGCTGAGTAATATTCTACAATGTTAGCATACGAGGTAAAGGACTGTTAGAGTACCTTGTGTTGTCGCATTTCGGCAAATCTACGGATGCGCCAGCCAGCTAAAGGTAAAAAATACCATAGCAAAAAGCTCTTCAGAGTACTTACTATTCATTATGCTTTACAATACAAAATCTGCATGTAAATACTATTAGAAGTTATTTAATAGTTCCGAAGCTTCAACTCCTAACCTCAAAGCTTCTAATAGGTAAAATAATAGAGCTCTGTATGATCTTGTAAGCAGTTCGAAGGATCGATTTGAGCTGGATAGTAGGTATGTACGAACATCGAAATAAATAACATGCCGCAGTCCATTTTGGATTAAATGTAAGTAAATGAAAGATTGCAGTTGTGAAAGAAACATCGTAGTAGATATATCTATCTCAGTTACTCTTCAGTAGGTAGAGTATAAAGGTATTTTTCCTTGGCTTTCACTTTTGAAAACGAAGAGACAACCCTAGTAGCGTTTTGACACAAAATGTAGTATAATAGTATTTGTATCTGGACGTGAATTCAACCTAAAACTTTTGTTTGCCGGTAATGATTAATTATAATTTTAATTATTTATATCAGAAACCTTCGTCATATTTATAAACGGCAAGGCTTGTTTATCTGTCCATCAGCGGTTTGTAAATCTATAATGATTTAAATTATATAAACATTTAAATCTACATGATTCTTTAATTGAATAATAAAGAGTATGTTCTGGCGAGGATTTAGTATAGATTGCGATGTGCTTAGAGGTATGGAGTAAGGAATCAAACACGCCTTATTCAGGTAACCGTTTATTCGAGATTGTCTTACCCTACAAGGTATTTATTATATAAAGTACATGAAATAAGAATAGTAGTGGATTGTGTCAATCAAAAAATAACCAGCGCATTGTAGAGAATTAAAACTTTTATAAAGAAGTGAAACCTCTGGGCACTTCCGTTCAAAAACTTACTTCCGAATAAAATAACTGAATTGATTTGAATTATCAGACAACAGAATATATACATCATAATTATCAATTTAAATTCACATTATCATAATATCCCAGACTCGGGAACGAAGCGTGCGCTGTGCACACAGTTACGGCGCGGAGTCAGGTCAGTCCATATTTAATAACCTATATTTTTTCGTTTATCGTTGCTAGGTTCTACCATTTATAGTGCGTAAATGCGGTAGTGCGTAAATGCATTTCCCCCCGTCAAAAAAAAAAAAAAGGTTCTACCATTTAGTTGAGAGCGTGGTTAGTCAGGTGGACTAATCGGCATATCTCATAGAGGGTACGACTGAAAAGTCGGAGGTTCGAACCCAGGGTGGGTAACACATTTTTTTTTTGGCTTGTGCAGATACTATCCGGGCATGGATGCTTCGGGTGGTATCTGCACAGGATAGCCAGGAGGGAGCTATCGGCGGTGTGCCACCACTGTGGCGCGGCGCAAGACTCGGCGCACCACACACTAGCAGAGTGCGCCGCGTGGGAGGAGCCGCACCGCGATGTGGTGGCGGCGGTAGGGGCGGATCTCTCGCTGCCGGCGGTGATGAGGGCAATAGTCGGCAGCGAGGAGGTCTGGGGGGTCGTTGCCTCCTTCTGTGAACGAGTTATGTTACAGAAGGAGGCAGACGAGAGAGTACGGAAGGAGGATCAGCGGGCGGATCCTCGCCGCAGGAAGAGGTTGAGGGGGGAGGTGGGGGAGATATGTGAGGAGTTTTCTTAGGATGTAGGTGGGTGGGGGTGTTGTTGTGTTGTGGGATTTGGGAGTTATGTGTTTGTGTTTGTCCGTGTTTGTTTGTGTTTGTGTTGTTGTTTGTGTTTCTTCTCTGTTTCTGTCTCTTCTAGGTATCCCTCTCCTTCCTACGTCTGTCGATTAAAACAAAATGAGTGAAGGAGAGGGACCTATTCTCTTTCTTCAGTAGTGGTGGGCTTCTCCCCTTGTTCTTTGCCCGTCACTACTCTGTCCTTTTCTGTTTTATTGGGGGGCAGGAAGTATATCCTGCCCCCTGGACGGCTGACCTTCTAGATCGTACTTCTCCTTGAGAAGTGGGCGAAGAGGTGGGTAGGGGAGTTCCCACCCATCCCCGCTGGACCATTGCACGGACGAGGCCCGGTGGGTTTGCCGCAGGAGACGACGCGGTGCTTGCGAAAGTCACCCCATATCGCCCCTATCCCAAATGCGGCGGACGGCCCCGGGGGGTTTAGTGGTTATTTCCGGACGCTTCACGTCCGGGCGAGTTCAACACTGGCACGGAGTCGTCCCTCCGTGCCCCCTTACCTATTGCATTGGGGGACTTCGGCCTCACTAATGCAATAGGTAAGGGTAATGCGTAAATGCATTCCCCTCGTCAAAAAAAAGGTTCTACCATTTAGTCGCCGCGTTGACAACATAAAAATTTTGGCAACACGTATTCGTTGTTTTATTTCTAAAACACTCTGTAAAAATATAAAAAAAACAACTTTATTATTAGTTAATATTATTCTTTCAGTACGTTGTAGTTGTAAGTAAAGAATTGAAACATTATTTGGTGAACGTTAAGTTATGTAATATTATTTCTTATATGTTTTTATGAAAACATTCCGGCGAGGGCGAGCGTTGGCGGGGACCATTGGCGGTGTTCGCACGACGGCATGAATATTAATATCGGCGCTACCCCCCGTTTTTGTTACGCAAATATTATGCAAATAATTGTATTTATCAAAAAATATATATTCAACTATTGTTGTTAAGTAACGATTTTATTTTATCCGAGGTTTAATAAACTCGTTACGTCACGAGCACTCCTCCGTCGCGTTAGCCGTCACGCGCCATGCCGCGGTCCCGCTCAGACGACGAGCGGTACAGTTTTAGTTGGAAAATAAATTAATACCTAATTCAGTGAAGTGTATTAAAAGTTTTTGTAATTGCTCGACAACGTGAGTGCACTGCGCCAGGTGGTGCATACCGTCTAGACTAGTCTGGAATCGCCCGTAATCCAGTCTGCGTAAACTTGAACACTAACAAATGCAACATTATCGTTTTATTAAAAATATTGTTTTAAATTTATAAATGTATATTTAAAAATATTTAACAATTCTGTAATGCTTCTCAAGCTCCAGCAAAAGAAATAATTTACATAATTATGCGCAGATTACAATATTTTCTTAGTTCTTGCCTGGGTAGCTATTGTCTCCAAATCTAATCTATAGTCTATTCTCATCCTTGACATAAGGTTTCAAGTGTTAAAATTCATATGGTCACTTTAAACGAATATTGCGCATTGCACTGATGGAATGGAAGATCATTACTTATTATAAATTTAATAATACCTATATCAATAGTACAAAATAACTTGCTGATTATAACGGAAATTCGTATGATATCAAATAATAAATAATAGACAACCTATCAAAAAACACAATTAATTTTAAATTGTATTTTTTATTATAAGTTTTGGTTTTGCGTAATTTACCTTTTTATTTTAACTCTGTAAATAGCTCAAGCTCCATTTCCAGAAATGTGAGAAAACGATGTTTCAGGACACTAGAAGTCGATCATGACTGAGCTCTAGTGCGAGTTGGTGTTGTATTGTAACGATCTGTGTCTCTTGTGAAAACTATAACTAACAACGAAGTTTATTTGGATAGACAACGCTTTCAGGGCTTAGAATATAAAACTACTCATACTTTAGCGATATAATTGACCAACGTATAATTTTCTTATAATGATTACAATGGCACAATCAGCTTCTATTGAAAAATCGTTAAAAAAGTACTAAATTAATATTTTCATAGCTTTTACAAAAAATGTACTTATCACTGGAGCTACTAATTCTAATGTATAATCATACCTAAGGGTAAACAACTCCACTACATGAAGACACGAGTAATTAATATATATTATATATTTTTATATATTTAAATATTTTTTAAATTTCATATCAAACTCCATTTTAACGTAAAGTTTATTTTAAATGTTATAAAAACAAAATTACAGTGAAAAATTACTTAGATGATAAGTGAATTGTGACGCGCGACTTCAATAGTTTATTACTGTTCAACTTTTATGAAAAAACCATTATTATCCGTAGCCCAAAATTTATCCGAATTTACTCCTATATTAATCTAAAAATTGCATTCAAATGGGGTCGGTTACTTTCCAGTGATGTATATTCGGGCAAAGAAAATTTACGACTTTATTGAAAACTAAGTTTGCGCGCGGCTTCCCTCCTATGGAATGATTTTATTTAAAACTATCTGTGTGCCCGCGGCTGCACCCGCGTTTCATACATTCTTCGCTGGATTTTATTTATTTCTTATAAGGGACCCTAAGTTTTGTTCAGCACTAAGATAAAGTAAAAATGTTTCTCATAAATTGAAGAACTTGCCCGTAAAACTGTGCATCGACTCGGGTTTTATTAATTTTTTTTTGATGAGTTTTAATTTTTTATGCGGAATCTTAATTATTTTTTTAAAATTAAAAGTTACCCGGAGCTACCAAAAAAAGCCCCAACAAAATCCGTGCTGCCGTTCCGGAGATTACCCGGAACAAACAGACAGACAGACAAACATTTGTAAAATTTCTTTTTTTTGTAAACATTCATATCTATTTAGTAAAAAAATTGACATTACAGACAGACACTTCAATTTTATTAATTAGTGTCGATATTTTTTTCTACATTATTTCGGTAAGGTATTCATTGCTTTATATATAATAAGAAACATAAATAAATAAATTATTGTCTCCATATTTTTTCCCCATATCTACCCACCAAAGTAACCTAAATGAACCTAAATACTAAAAGGTGACTCCAAGAAATATGGACATATTATTTAAGATTTTACTTACGCATACGTAATCCATGAAAATAGATGTTTGGCGCCTCGTTACAAAATATTGTTTTTTTTTTTCTATTTACTACACAAAACTACATTAATATGGTTTAATATGTGTCATATATATTTTAAACAGGACTCTTTCATAAGTAAGGAAATTTAACCCCTTGAGCACTAACCTGGCGTTTACACCAGCTTTCCATTGTTTTTCTATTGTCTTCCTATTGTCTCATTTTTATGGGTAATCGACATATTGAGCTAAGCTAACCTATACCACAATTTTTTTTGCATTAAAATGTTACATGCGGAGTAAACGTTTCCACTTTACTCATATCCAATTTAAAGTTAAAAACTGATGTGACATAAGTTCAAAACACAAAAACGTAATTTAGTTTTTCTTAAAATCAAACCCTATCGTTCATACAACCGAATCCGCACAAGCAAGCTCAATAAACCTTCTAGAAACCATCATAAAAAATTTAAAAGTTTAATTTAATTAAAAGAAACTTTTTTGATTAAAAACACGACGTATTCAAAAAAGTTTTCTTTATTAAAAACAAAACTTCTAGGTCTCCCCCAAAGATCTCCACGATAACCGGTTTTTGCGCCACTCGCATTCAGCGAATTTTCGCGACTTTCACCAGGTCGTCGGTCCACCTTGTGGGGGTCTACCCACATTCCACGCAACGTCTTCCGATGCGTGGAAGCCACTCGGGAAGCCGTTGGCCTCATCGGGTATCGGTTCTGCGAGCAATGTGCTCAGCCCACTGCCACTTAAATTTAGCAATTCTGATTTTATGACACAGTGAAACTCCAAGCATAGGCCTCTCCATTGCCCTTTGAGCAACTTCGAGGTTTTTTATTAGACCCATTGTGAGCGACCACGTCTCAGTGCCGTATGTCATCACTGGCAACACACACTGCTCGAAGACTTTCGTCTTGAGACACTGCGGTATCACGGACAAGAAGATTTTGCGTAGCTTCTCGAACGCGGCCCAGCCGAGTTAGATTCGATGATTAACCTCCTTCTCGAAGTTGGATCTACCTAACTGTCAATAACTTCGAGCGTAGAGTCACGAATTTTTATAGGAATTTGCACAACATGGACATTAGACATGACTTTCGTCTAGTCCATGTTCATTTTAACGCCAACTCGTTCGGAGGCTCGACTGAGGTCACCGATCATCGTACTTAGGTCTTCTGCAGTCTCAGCCAGAGATCCAAGAATATACTATAAAAGTTCGCTAAAAAGTAAATAATTTCTTTATTAATGTATATCTGTTTACTTTAATATATCTTTTGATTCAATACCATTAATAATTTTGAAATCGGTTACAGATAACTAAGTGTTGTAAATGTACGTAACTAATTAATTATATTCGATTTTGATTAATGTTCCTTAAAATTACCTTAGTACTTACTATAGTTTTTATTTCAAAAATTGTATTTTTTTTTTATTCATTATTATATTTAGTATTTAAAAAATAAAAGGAACGAGACCGTCTTTCTTGCCGGCTCTTCTCGACTGTGTTGTTTTCCGAACCGGTGGTAGTTTTTTTGACGTTTATAAGCGCCTTATTAGGGCCTAAATTGAATAAAGATTTTTTTTTGATTTCATTTAATAAGTTTATTTAAGCTTACGTGATGTAAATGTGATAAATTTTAGACAGTTATTTCCATTTATTAATGAGTACATAGACAACCCCAGCTGGCACCAAATCCAAAATTATTAAAGGATTAAGACAAAGGATATATTGAAGGAAACAGAAGTAGATTAATAAAGCAATTATTTATTTACTTTTTAGTTCATTTTTATAGTACTCACATTCGTATATTCTTTTGAAGTCTGTTTTATTTTTAATTTGAAAAGTTTTGTTCCCTACTTTTTAGTTTAGTTTGATTTTTTATTTCTTCGTAGGTTTTTAGGTACTTAAATAGCTTTGGAAACAAATATATGAATCACATGTGTCTATAATATTCGAGAGTTGCACTTGATTTTCCTGTGATCCACTGATCATATCCTGACTTGGTGATAATGGCCTCAGGAATGTACTCCTTCGAATAAAAAAAAAATCTAAATCAGTCAACAATTGGCGGAGAAATCGCGTAGCAAACATTGAAGAAAAAAAACAAACACAAGTTGAGAACCTCCTCCTTTTTTAAGTTTATTAAAATTTTAACGATTGTAAGAACGCAAATTTAGAATCATATTTGATCACGATTGTATTATAGGTAAGACACTGTATACTACAATGTCCTTAGATATTAATATGTACAATACTTAATTATTTAACATTTGTTTTACTGAAAAAATAAAACTTAGAAACTTTACCTTGAATAACACTCTCGTAATCGTCACTGAACAAAACAAAAAATGTTTTTTACAAATCTGACACAGAACAACACACGTGACGTTACGAAATCTTTCTCAAATATAGTAACAGTCCGATCGCGACGCCGGACGCCACACGACTGACGTTTTTGGATAGTTGAGTGTTTACTACGGGCCGCGCAAGCGTCCTAACTACCCGCGATTTAAAAACATTTATTGTCATACTTTCAACTCTATCATAGATAGAATAAGACTAGTATTAGATTGTTAATGTTGTAAGAGGTGTGGATAAGCATATTTGAGTGAGCCTTTTGTCACACCGAGTTATCGTGGCCTTTTTTATGGTTTGCCACAAAAACGCAACGGTGTTTGTGGTGAGGCTAATGATTAATGTGCCTTTACTTGACAGTGCGTATATCTAAATCTAGACGTGTACTTGGAACATATATTTTTCATTGAAATTCTTTCATAGATAGTAAGGAATTAGTTTTATTTATAGCACTGCATGGTTATCTTAGTTTGAAAAAAAATGAGTTTAACCAAATAAATAATAAAACTAATGAACAAAAAGCCCTGATTTTTCTTTCCTGCATTATATTGTAAAAGTAATTATTCAACCGTTACCATCAAAAAATTTATATTTGAACAAATGCATTGTTCAGTGTAAGATTGTCGTCACCAAATATTTCATCTATCTATAATAATAACTAATAGTATCTGCATAATATAGCAAGGAGGGAGTCGAAAGCGGCCTACCACCATTGCAGCGCTGCAGAGGCCGCCACGAACCTAGGGTGCTTTGTATCGAGCTCCCCCTGGACGGAAGATAGGGAGACCCGACCCGGCATGGAAGATTATGCCTATCATGGCTATTAATCGGGCCTGCCGCTGGTGCGACACGGAGCATGTTGGTCAACCCTGTGTTAGGGATGTACGATATACATCGATATTTACTAATCGATGCATTGACAAAACGTACGCGTTATCCGATGCCATAGGATTACATTTAAAGCAAAATAGAGACAAAAATTATATCGCTAAACGTTATTTTCCCCACGTACAAAATCACATTACGTTTTTTCTTTTGGTAGTTTGGCATACAAGTTCACAAGTTAATAAAGTATCAAATTTCTTACTTTTTTATAACGATTAAGCAAATAACTGCTTTCATTATACATCGAAGTAATTAACAACTGTTTTTTTTTTTAGGATAAATATTAACAGATATTGAAATTAAATACATAATTGTATTTGTAAAAATTATATAAATAATATTGAGTAGTACTAAGCCATATTAAGCTACGCGAAGTAACTTGAACTATCTATCAAAAAAAGTTCGGTCAAAATCGGTCCCGTTGTTCCGGATATTAGGCGGCATAAACCGACAGACAAAAATTTTAAAAATTGCATTTTTTGTTTTAGAACCGAATATATATTAATATGTATTTAGTAAATGTTATTTTGATATTAGAAACAGACACTTATTTTATTTATTTATTAGTATAGATTATTGCATTAATTTCACCAATTTTGTTTGATTGTTATCGGTACATTTTCTATTAACGTAAAGTAAGCCATACACGCTACGGTCTACCGGAGAGGTTATATGTGCAGGTGTACCTGCGCAGGTCAACCGGACATTGGTAGCGTGTATGGGGTCGTTGTGATGTACCGGAGCGGTCTTCAGTTCTTTTTGCAATGGCATCGAATGAGGACGATGACGCGCTGGCATTGCTAGGCCTTGCTTTAATTTTTAAGATAAAAGATACAAAAACAGTGAAAAGGAAGCGAAAAAAGTTGTATAAGCATTGGTCATTGAAAAGGAAAACATATAGTCCTGTTAATTTATAGAATGAATTAAAATTTGAACCAGAAGATTTTAAAAACTATCACCGAATGGACGAGAAAACATACCTTAAATTACTTGAAATGGTTACTCCCATAATATAAAAGAAGACACAGTTACGGGAAATAGAAAGATTGCACACGAAAGATTATCCAGTTACATTGAGATTTCTCGCAACTGGCAGAAGTCATGAGGACTTAAAATTTTCATCAATTATATCACCACAGGCGCTTGAAAAAAAATATTCCTGAATGTGAGGCCTTGTATAAAGTTCTTAGAAGAGATTATTTGAAGGTGAGTAATTAAAATACTGTTATTTATTACAGATAATATTTATTGAAAAAAAAAAACACATTTTTAATTTTAAACATAAAACTACAAAACTGCCGCGTACAAATTATTCATTATCAACATTGAAATTGTTAAAGAATGTCGCTGCAGAATCTGGAATCGATAAAACTACCTCTGTTTCACCGGGCTGATTTCCCGGAATTGTAAGTGTTCACATTTGTATAGTGTAGGGATTGCCTTGGAGACTGTTGAGTTGGTGGCTAGTTTGAAATGATTGAGAAAGATACTCTGAATTTAACTGGTGGGGAATGGAAGGCAGGATGGGCTAGGACTTCCGGAAGAAACAAAACTTACAGGGGTATATGCCCTATTGGAAGTAGGAGAGGATTGATACACTTGTTGTCGATATTGCTGAGCAGGAACATAGCTTCGTTGATTTTATTTTAAAATATCTCTCAGGTTAATATAAGCGTGCTCGGGAGTGAGATATTCTATTTCTGCTTCAAAAAGTAAATCAATAATAAGTTTTTCTGCGACTAATATTTGTGTCGCATCTAAAGCCCTCAATTTCATCGCCACATTTTTGCCAATAATTTTATCTTCTGATACAATTGGGCGAGGACGCTTAAAGTGATCTCGTACCGGTTTCAATACTTCATTTGCTATGCTTTCATCTTTTCTTTTTGTTTTACAAGGTTTGGTGGACGAGATGAATTATTATTTGACGATGTCAATCGGGCCCCGTTGTTGTCGGTAAATATGCTGTTGGATGAATATTCTTCATCGGTATTTGAAGAATTTTTAGTGTTGTCTCTCTGAAAACAAATAATTTTAATACATGTTTGTGTCCCGCCGCTATAAATATTTCACTTCAAAAATAGCTACTTATTATATAAATGATTAATCTGTTATTTTTATATTTCAGTTTCCCACATCTGAAGAAATGTGGAAATATGTATGAAGCAAAGATGTAAAGCACGTAGCTATTGTTCCAACGGCTAGTAGTGGATCGTATTTTTATAATTATAAAGGACAACTTAGTGTGGGTCTTATCACAATTTTTAATACAAAATACCAATTTGTGTACATAGACATTGGCATGAATGGTAGAACATCCGATGGAGGGGTACAACAAAACACTAAACTTTTTGAAAAATGAGAAAATACTGATTTACATATTCCAAGCAGTGAACCGTTAACAGAAAATATCCGAAATTAACCATATGTATTTGTGGCAGATGACGCGTTTCCATTACGCCCTGATATGATAAAACCGTTTCGGCAGGCAGATTCAACATCGCGAGAAAGACAAATCCTGAATTACAGATTATCTCACGCGAGGCGCACTGTTGAAAACGCTTTCGGGATAATGGCATCACGATTTTGGATATTTTATACTCATATAAATTTAGAACCCGAAAATATCTACAAAATAGTGAAAGCATCTATGTAATAAATAACATTATAATTGAACACTCAAAAAAGTGTTATGCACCTCAAAATGTTTTTAGCGAGAAAACTCTGAAAACGGGACTATAATTTCTGAAATATACAAAACACAAAATAGTACCATAGAAACCTTGGAAAGAAGAAAAACCCAGTAAATACTTTGTACAACGCGAAGATAGTCCGAAACAATTTTATGAATAATTTCAATCACGAGGGAAGTGTATCATGGCAAAATGATTATGTAAATTAAATTAGTACGAACGAGCGAAGTAGGTTTTATTTTATTTTTATTTATTTAATTCATACATACATATAATATTAACAGACAAACCAAAACATATTATATGCTACAATTAACAAAATTGCTAGTTTAAACATAGTTCTAAATACATAGTTGTAAGCTTTGGTGTAATTTAAAATGAAGGTAAATACAAAATAATTATGTTTTCTATGTACTCAACTTAATAAAAATTATACTACGAAGTATGAAATATTTTACTTACCTCACAACTATTTTCGTCATCACTATCTAGTTGGATGAAGATTCCCTTGGAGTGAATTGATCATGGACGAAATTTAACAAATCGTAGTACCACAGTTTAATACGGTACACATTATCAGCAGATGCCTCAGACTTTAAAGATTGGTCATCATATTTCTTATTTTCCATCCTAACATTAAAACATAAAAATAAAGTTTATATACCTTCTCATATAAAGTATTACATAAGAATTCAGCTGAAATACATCTGTCTTCCGGAAACAGTGACTGTGTATAATGCATTAACAGATGCTCGGTACAAAGCATATAATGGATATGACATGGCGGATGACCGAACTCCGTTACTATTCTCGCAGCAACATTAGTGCCACCATAAACTAATCTCGCATGCGCCTATTAGTAAAAAAAAACTATCTGTCTGTATATCTGCTATAATTATTCCTATATATTTTATATAACATAATATATCACGGTATATTAGTTAGTAATTTGATAGACTATGCAGGTTTCAACAGTTCTGTTGACGCTCACTGCTTAAACTTATAGACTACATGTATCGTAGAATCTTTAATCTTCGCAAGCATAAATAGGAGTTTAAATAACAAAATAATTTCGTAAGCATGACGGTTGTAATTGACTGCAAGGTAACTGCTAACTTCAGTCGTCTGCGTTTCGCCGTACAATGTACGTGGTTCTAGCCTGCGCATCTGTTGTGGCTTTAACACTATCCAGCTGCGTTGTATGGACGGAGTGTTGTCAACTCCTCATTTGTTTTTTTTTTAATTTTTATAAGATTGATGTCAAGCTCTCGAAAATTATGACTTCATTATACCTAGACTTATATGCGATTTGAAATATTTAGTGATACTTCTCATACTAATGAGTGTATTGTACTGGTACGCCCAATACCAATTTACTCACGTTCAATAGAACAACATTTCCTAAAGTGTAAGTCGCATGACATAATATTCATATAGACTTCATCGGGAAGTTAAGTGAGAAAAGTAACCACACGGTATATTAGTTAGTAATTATACGCAGGTTTATCAAATACGTGCTATTAAAATATGCATACCTTTTCGTACGCCTAAACGCTGCTAGCAGCCTTCTTGTTTTTGAAACATAAAAATACGTTCGATCTTATTAGAGTTTCTAAGCACATTATTGACGAACATAATTTGTTGTTTGAGGTTACGTGGATAAGAGATTAGTGTGAATTAGTGGATAATGTGATAGTCAAAAGGACAGTGTCGTCCGGCCCAGGGCGCTGCTAGTGGCTGGTTAAAAGGACACAGGTTTGTTCCTACCTTAAATGTTTCCTGGTCGAAAGGACAGTGTTATCTGGACCATGTAAGAGCGGCTGGTTGAAGGAACACTCGTCCGGTTCAGGCTAACAAAATATAGTGAAGTTGATCAAAGCGAGAGGGTGTTGTGCGGACCAAATCCTACGGTTGATTGATAGAACTTGCTGGTAAAGTTTAAAGGGCACTGACTACTGATTTTTGGGAGAAAGGTGTCGTCCGGTCCATACGTGGTCGAATGGACATACGCTTTTATTCGTTGTATGACAGTGAGTATGATTATGGTTGTAACCATGACGGTGTTACAATGACAGTTAATGGGATGTCAGGAATGAACGAGTGGTTTACTACTTATATGTACTTGTTCGACTGATCGTGTGACTGCTATAGGATTTCAATCTAAAGCGCCCGAGGACGGTCGCATCTCAGGTTGGCCGTGAAGGCGCGTCATTATAACCTTCTTTTGAATTACGTTGGAGCGAGACTTAACAAGCTGGCGGTCTGGCGAAGCGTCGATGGTCGGTGTAGCCATGACAGACTTCACTTCTTCATGAACGTCAACGGCGAGCGCGGATCGTGTTCCTCGTAATCTTATTATATTTTGTATTTACAATAATTAGAACTGATACATTGACCAATACTGTAATTAATACGCTATTAATTTTATTGGTATTCTACCTAGAATGTTATTTAATCAATTACTTCGCCGCCAACTTATAAATATACTAAGACGCTTTGACTGATTCTGATAACGAGGCGAGGAAGCTCC
This sequence comes from Samia ricini, assembly GCA_014132275.2. Taxonomy (NCBI): domain Eukaryota; kingdom Metazoa; phylum Arthropoda; class Insecta; order Lepidoptera; family Saturniidae; genus Samia; species Samia ricini. Next base: position 19,064,431 of record AP028158.1, read on the forward strand.
TTTAAAAATATTATATCACGTTGTAAAATTAGTACCTCTTACATGGACTTAAGTATATTATGTCCATGACCTCTTACAACTTGACATTTTAAAATTCTCGCCTTTGCCACATTCCTTTACGCATAGTATTATGAAACTTACATCTTTAAACATTATTGTGTTTATCAGTGATTTAATATTTATAAAAAATATTAATTTATTAAATTTATATAACATTTTGATCATCATCACTCGAGCTGTCATGCGAGAACAGTGGATTCGGCCCAAAAGGGTTCGTTTTGATATCTATGCTTAAAAATATAACCCGGGCTCGTTCATTTCTTTTTTGTTTACCCGTTGCCGACTTGACGGAGTGAGCCACGTAGTTCTCCGATTTTTAATACCTTCAGGTATTAAACCACCACCAATAAGTGCTGCTAGCTGATTGCAGTCCGGATTCAGTTTCGCTGCCAGATATTTTCAGAAACCACAAATTCACCACATTGTTCAGAAAACCCTTCTGAATCCTAGGAATCGCAATCCCGGGATTGCGAACTATACTGTCGTTTTGAACGATAGATTGCACCCAAAAAGGGGCGGTGGTACTCTAATCTATTACAAGCGGTCTCTATATTGCTAGCCGCTAGATCCTCCGGAACTCGAATACTTGGAAGTTTCTGTATGCAGAATTGGTATGACTGACTATCAGTCTATCGTATTAGCGTCTGTATACCTCTCTCCCAATAAGTGTATTTTATCATCTAATCTAGGGAAGCTTTTCTCACTTGGAGACTCTGTCATTATCGCAGGTGCTCTCAACTGTGGGCACACGAATTGGAACAGTTCGAGTGATACCAGAAATGGGATCATGCTTATTGAACTGATGGATGAGTTTGACTTTGAGGTCATCGCTCCTTTAGAGCGCACTGCCTCTCGGACAGTGTTAGATGTAGGGATTATGAAAGCAGTCCTGCTTCCTGTGCGTCTAATACAAGTCGTACATCAACTTGACTCCGACCAACGCCCAGTCATTCTCCAGTTAGGTCACTCGGATGACTCTAGTCCACCAGCTGTAAAGGTCGCGGACAAGCTCGGCCGTTATCTGAAGGACCATCAGCCCTCCTCTCCCCTCGATAGGATCCCTAACGTATTGGACACGCCTGCGGACACGAATCTCGCGATCGATTCTTTGGTTGAACATCTCAACATCAGAATCAGGGAGACCTCGAAAGAGATGCAAGCGGCGAACGATCGCCGCTTTATACTCCCTGACGACGTGAGAGCCCTGCTCACTCAGAAGAACGCCGCGACTCGTGCCCACGACGCGTATTCGACTGAGGAAAATCATGCACCCTTACGTTCTTTGCGTAAAGCGGTGAAAGACCGCATAGATCAGCTCCGTGATATCAGGTGGTACAGTCTCCTCGAGGAACTATTACCTTCCCACCTCGCGTACTAGAAACTTGCACGATCGATGATGACGGATCGCTTTGTCGTTAGAATTCCCCCCCTGGCCAGAAACACAAAGGGTCTTCCACCAGCATTTGACGATGACGAAAAAGCCGAGTGTTTAGCCAATAGCCTCGAGCAGCAATGTTCCCTGTAACTGACAACGTTGACGTCCTCCACATATCCGATGTAGTCCTCAGTACAGGACTTAGACGCTCTTTCCCCGGTTGTTCCTCTCATACCTGTCACCTGTGATGAGCTCGCCACAGCCATAAAGGGCCTTGAGCCCAGAAAATCTCCCGGTCCGGGCGAGATTAAGAACGAAGTGCTCAAGCTTTTTCCACCCCGTCTCATCGCGTTAATGGTTTTGCATCTTTATTGCGCCCATTAAAAACCACCACTTTCTAGCCGCCTGAAAAGAAGCGATAGTTATAGGGATACACAAGCCTGGCAAAGACGCCAAGTCACCCGATAGTTACCGTCCAATCAGCTTATTACCCTCAATAGGTAAACTCTAAGAGCGGATCCTTCTGAACCGGCTCTTAGTAGTAATAGAGGACAAAAATCTTTTGCCCCCTGAGCGGTTTGGTTTCAGAGCCAGACACTTTTGCACGCATCAAGTGCAACGCCTCACGAAGCACATTCTTTCACAATTTTATCGCACCCCTAACTCACCCTGGCGTACGCTCGCTGTCTTCGACTTCGCCTAGACATTCGTCCCGTTGAATACTTAGGAGTAGAGATCCCGTGGGCCACCGAAGTCAAGTACCTCGGTATTACACTAGACGTCCATATGAATTTCAAACCTCACATTTTGAAAGTCAGGAACTGGGTCACCATGGTTCTGGGATGTGTTTTCCCCCTTTACAACTCCTGGAGTAAGGTGGCCCTCCGCCATATGATTACTCTGTATAAAACGATAGTTAGGCCCATTCTGACTTACTGCGCCTCTGCCTTCGCATACAAGGATCTGGCCTCCTTCCTAGTGCTTCAGAACCGCTTCACATGGAGAGCCGTAGGCAGTAGCGGCGTTAGGGTAGGGCGCGGTTGGGCGACTGCCCAGGGCGCCGGATATAAAGGGGCGCCGAAAGTGCCTCTTTATATCCCCTCGATCATTGAGTGAGGCCTACTTACTCGTAAATTGTTAGATCTGCTATCCAACCACTTGACCAATCATTCGAAATATCAAAATAATTGATCATATAATAACTAGTAGCCCAGTGCAAATTCACATTGATAATTATCCGAAGAATTATACAGGGCGTCCTTTCTCTAATTCTCATTTCATAAAAAAACTAGCGAACAATGAAACAATTAATTGCGTAATCAAGTACCAGTATCGCGTCTTTTTCGATCGCGAAATATCCTCACCATCCCCGAAGATAAAATCACGTGCGAAAATAGGATTTTGCCCTATCAACCGATTAAATATACGTGCCAGCGCCCACCCCCGCGAAACCACCGGGGACAGGTGGTTTGACTTTGCTCCCGCACTCCCCAGGTCCCCCTCAGGCGGCACCCCGAAGACGTATCGCGTTCCCCAACTGGGTAGGCTCTTGACGTCGCCACCAGCGCGATACAGTGACACTGCCCATGCATTAAGCATTACTTTACGCACAACACCGCACACACACTCCTGCACGCAACATGCAGGTACATAGGTTCTAGGTGGCTTGAGGCCGGGAAGGGGGAAGAGATGAGGTGGAAGGCTGACAGGGGAGGGCACGTTGTGTCTCCCCTGTCATTATGGGCAGCTGTGGCTCGAATCCTCTGCTGGCTACATCTTGTTGGATAACAGGATGAGATGAGGGGGGGGGGGGGGGGGGCGCGCCACAGATGCTGGGAGGAGATGGAGTTGGAGGGGGGAGAGGTGGTTACAGCCTTGAGCAGTGATCGCTCCTCACCCCTCCCGGATGTTAGTTGCTTCTCTTTACAGCCACTGGAGTCACGCGGTTGAAATGCTTCGCGATCCCGTGTTGCTCCATCAAGGTGGCGGGAGGAACCGGGGGGTTTAGTGGGTAGTGGTCAACGGCGCTTCTCGCCGCGAGTCCCACACTAATTGTGTGTGACAGCCTCTCACACTTGCGTGTGAGAGACTGCCACACATCATCGGTCTGTTCCAGTCTCTCCTGATTGGGTTCGTCCCCTTCGGGTCTGACTAGACAGCAAGTGCGTAAATGCATTCCCCTCGAAAAAAAAAAGGTACATAGGTTCTGTAAGGAACCTTTTTTATGTTAATTAAAAAATATAGGGTTTGGCTAGGATAAAAAAATTCCACGGAAGTTTTCACTCAGCTGACGGCCAAGCCGAGGTTTGTACCGTTTTGGTAACCCTTGTGCTAGTTACCTTTTGTGGCAGAGTGCCTTCAGCACTCGCCCCCAAAATTCGGCAAAGCTGTAAAAGCCCTTTCGATCAACAGCGTTAGCTAGGTTAAAAAAAACTGTTCCACTAAACATTGTTTTGTCATTATCTGAGTAAAAAGTTAAAAAATGAACTTATAAATCGATTAAAAAAAAATCAAACACTTTATTTCCTGCTAAGGAAAACAACCCACTCATCGAGAACCGGCAAGAAACTAAGATTGTACAAGAAGCTATCTTTTAATGGTCGATTTCATTAAAATATTGAGTCTTGATACGTTCGATTAAAAATCTATTTTTTTTAGAACAAATCGACATGACTAGTTCAGTGGTTAGGACATGCCACATTATAATGGCACATAAAATATATGAAAAAATATAGGGTAAAATAAAAGACATTCTCCGCTCCATACTCACAGTATGTCTTTATTATTATTTTTTTTGTATTTTTCTAATTTTATTTTTAAAACGTTTCTGTTTTTAAATCAATTTTATATTAATATTAAATATATATATATATATCTCGAGTTGTATGTACACGCTATATACAGTAAGTCATTATGTACAATGTTTATGTACAAAGTTAAAACGGGCTCGACGTAACCTCTCAATAGAACATTCTAGTACATATTGCTTATCAATTAAATAATTTCCAAAAGAATTCCATTTGGCTCTTATTTGGTAAAATATTCTCCAAACAATAAAAAGTTAGTACAATCAAAGTGAAAAGTGTTAGCCGCCGGTCTAATATACAAATTCCATACAAATTTCAAAGCCGTAAAGGACATGTGGGGTTAACACATTTTTTTTTAAAGCATTCTTTCAGATTAATAAACTTTATTCTAAATGAAATACCAAATATACCCTTAGCTCTCCTTACACATGGGACCGTCACAAAATACAATAAATTTATCATAAAGAAGATATATTTCTCTATATGTAGAATTTAAAACATTTCAGTGATATCATGGAAACACAAGACCAATATATCTTGAATATGATAAAAAATATTATAACAATCAATATAGATCGGCCATTCAAGGTTTTAATATACACTAATCATCTACCATAAGTACTTAGTCACCTACCATAGACTATATAAATTTATTAGTATCGCTATGATAGATGCGAAAAGATCTAATATAAATCAGATAACAAAACATTATCGGTGAAAAAATAAATATATGAAAGTAAAGTTTGATATATAAATAACATATTAATGAGTTTTGTCGTCGAGTATACGCGCATGTGAAACACAATTCCAATACAAGGACGTTGTTTAAGAAAGTGAAAGCAAATTGAGTAATGTATTTTCCTTCCGTCTATAAAACATGTATTTTTGCTATAGCTTACATTTCTTGGAAGTTCAACTTTTATATTGTCGCAAACATTATTTTCAATACGTTTTTACGGAAAAGAAATGCAAAATAATCATTTATCAATCCAAGTGAATTTTAACGACTTAATGTGCACAGGAGAACCACCTAAATTCAAGTAAACTTGATATATTTTCACAAAGCTTTGAACTTATTTAATTATTCCAACAGCTATTTTTCAGAAAAGTAACCAACCATAAATTTTGAGATAATAAACTCCCTACAGTTTATTTGGACTGTAACATAGCCGAGTTTTATAATCTATATATAGATTTATGAAGTTGTGCTTCTTTTGGCGCGTTAGGAGAAAATAATAAGAGTAAATTTTACGAAGCGCGCGCAACCGTCACGAAGAACCAACACCATGAAGTTAGCTGTCAACATTTTAGTTTATTCTATTATTATATCAAAGAAGTATAACTTCTTACGTGCGTACATAAGTACACGTACACACTTTTTTATGTTTAAAAACATTGTAACTGAAACATAATGTGAAACTAACAGATAAAACTGCTAGACGCAATTAGTGAATCTGGCCTATATTAATAGTGACACATTTACTTATAGGGAATTGTCACCCGTGTAAGCTGGTGTTAGAAATAATACTCGAACTATTTACTGAGGAAAAATGTTTTAAACATTTATTTGGTTTTAGCGCCATATTCTAATATTATTTTTTATTATTATATTGAACACATGAATATATAATTCAAAATTTTGAACTTTAGACTGTGCTTCAAAGCTACTAAAAACATTGTGTATTGACTTTTATGAACCCTTTACTTTTACACGACACAAATAACATTTAACATTTGATATTTTAGAATAAGATAGAGTAATTCCGTTAAATGTGAAATTTCCTATACGTGCCGTAGTGTCATTGAATAATGCGTTAGTCTCCAAAATACGCGATATAACTTCACCCATTAGGATAGGTTGATGTTAATAATATGTATATCCATATCGACACGGAATATGTTCTAGAACTTTCTATAGATCTAATCACACCCGCTATATGTAAGATTTAAGTACAAAACGACGTCACTACCTACATAAAGAGTGAACGTCGCGGGACATTACCCTATTACATAAGACTAGTTTATTATATCAATTATATAAATGCATTTACACGTTAATTTTCCCGATAATAAATGTTGTATTTAATTCAATCTACAAACTAATTGGTGTTATCTTGCGGGTACCTCTGGTCGCGCTCTAGACCGGACCGGACGCCGTGAGACATCTGTTACAGATGTCACGAGATGACGTCATCGTAACTCATTGTAAACGAGAGCATTTACTACAAATATCTTTAATTAGTATAAAATATTTTTTTTGTTGTAGATATTCCAATTCTCCAGTATGAAAATAGTCTCAGGGTGATCATATGTTTCCAAACAACTGTAGAGTTTGTGAACTTGTTAAGAATGCCGTACAGAAATCCAAATATTTGTCCAAAAGTATAATCACCCTAAGCTACAAACAATTAATATACACTGAATACTGAATACAATGATATACTAAAGGTTTCATTTGTAATATGCCAGTCAAACGACAGTTCTATAAGTGAATTACACAAACCTAATTCATTTTTAAGTTAAGAAATGATGCAATATTTACTAATAGGAAATATACGAATGTTTAAGATATACCACAGACCCGGTAGAAGCCGCAGGACAATCGGGGAAATAAAACTGTTAAAGGTTCCCTCCCATTCACCCCGGAGGCTCCTAACAGAGTCAACGTTATTTGTCCTGCATATTCTTCCTAACAGTGTAATTACACAGCATCCACTTGATATAAAACCAATGATAATAAGTTCAACACCATGTACACACTTTACATTCGGTCCTTCGAGCCTTAATATAGTCTATATATTTGTAGGAACATGCGCTTATGCAATTCTATAACAATTATATGTGTAATTCGACCCTCGACACATTCACTCAATAAACAAACTTACTTTTTAATTCTCGTACAATTAATTTTTACTTGCACTCGTTATATACTTTATATAGGTTTATTTTTTTATATTTAATTTAATATTGCTGTTTTTTAGGATTATTATATATTTATTTCTTTTTTTTTAACAAAACACTGGCATCGCTTTGTCGCTATTATATACAGAACGGAACGGCGGCGAAAGTAATAAATAGTCATGCTTATATAAAAAAATGTTGTAAAACATAATTTATAATCTATGTATATGTACACATTAGAGATTACATGGTGAATATCAAATTTCATTTATCAATCAGCAAATTATAGAAATTCATAAACATTTGAGATCGACAGCGTGATCCCGGCAGTGCTCGTGGTCGGTACTCCCGAGTCCACTCCACCCTCTTCCGTTCCTTACCCTCTATATACAACATTATATTTATAAAACTTTTAATACTAAAGAATAAATAGTATATTCACAACTAGTGGTTGGTGCCTTAATACGAACGACATATCACTTACGAAGCGAGTTGCGACTTTAACAATATTTACGTCACCAGAGCGCCAAAGTCGCCCTTACTTGTTACTTATAGACCTCAACGATATTTTCACGTGAAATTTAAGCTAATATGGAACTTCACAGTTTTTAGCGCAGCATTAATTCCATATAGTTTACACAAGAAAAAACATTCGAGTTTTTTTTATCTCAAATCGAAATGTCATGTTAGGTGAGAATGTGCTATATGTGAACAGGCTCGTACCAACACGTACCAGCTTGTACCAGTACGAACACAGCTTGATCTCTCAGTAGACGAACTGAACTACATCATTCACCATTTCACCGTATCATTTTTATAATCTTTCGTAGGGATGCAAAACAAATTCATATCGTTCATCAGATACACTATATCTTCCAGACACATCGAATACTGAGCAGTCTCCAGTAGCCGTGCTATCAAAAAAACACTGTGCTTTTCTATGTGTCAGTGTATTAATATTTTTAATTATATTCGACCCAAGCATTCATCGATAATTGATGAAAACGTATGAGATCTGAATTACAAAAAAAAAATGAGTCATAATTTTAATTGTTTGTGTTCCGATCGCCCGACAGTGACTCGGGAGTGCACTGCCACAGTCAGACGCATTCCATCACCATACAATCGTAATAAAAATATAATAATCGTAGAGAGGGTCCTCTACAAGAAGTATTTACGCACGTTCACATACAACCATAGTATCAACAGTTTGAAGTAGCTGAGCGCTGGCGGCGCTCGCTCTGGCTCCGGTGCTGGGACGGGCAATGCGACCGCGGCCGGGCCCGGGCCCGGACCCTGGGCCTGGGCCTTGGCCTTGGCCTTGGCCTTGGCCGATGCGTGAACCGGTGCAGCTGGGGTGGCGGAGGCGGGGTGCGTGCGGCGTCTCCGTCAACGCCGCCGCGGGTATCATCGTTGCGCGTGTTGCGTGAACTGTCGCCGCTTGCGGTGCCTGCCCTCCCCTGGACCGGAAGAGGGCGCCGCGGGGGCGGGGGGCCCGGACCCGCGGCCGCCGGTGTTGTACCGCCGTTGCTTAGACGAAAACGAACGCTGATTTCGCCCCTTGCCTCCGTCAGGGGGCCCCCCGCCCCCGCCGCCTCCGCCCCCCACACCGCCACCGCCACCAACACCACCCCCCCCGCCGCCCCCGCCGCCGTACCGCTGGATGACTCCTGCAGGACGAGAAGCTAAGTTATCTTACTACACTATTATCTAAAAAAATAATTAACATAATTTCACAGTGAGTGCAGAATACGCTAACATCGTAGTCATCCTCAAATAGGAAAGAATATATGAATTGTTTACTTTGACACAAACCAATAACCGTAGAGTTACCCAAGTTAAATCTATAGAGAATTAAAGTGAAAAACATTAAAAAACAACTGTAATATAGACTGTGAAGTAAATTAATGAATATGGATAATTATCATAAACAATATGTACATAAACTACTTGTAGAGATTTGAACCTCCGTACAGGTGGAGCAATAGTTCTACAGTGAACATGCTCTTCTAGATGTAATCAGTAGCTGCAGTGTTAACGGGTACAGTATAATGTATGTATTAGATTAGATCGAGTAAGTTGGTACGCAAGGTACAAGGTAGGGTAGTTACCGGAGGGTATGTTGTTGAAGTCAGAGTTGCTGGTGATGTGGTGTATGATGAGGCTCTGGTGTGCGGAGACGCGGCGCGGCGTCGGCGAGGAGCACTGCAGCGCCGAGAGGGGCGGGGGCGAGGTGCCCCTGCCGCCGCCACCGACACCGCCCCCGCCCCCACGCGACCCCCTGCCGCCCTCCCCGGAACCGCTGTCCGACCACTCCTGTAACACATTTATATACCTTTATTATTCACACACCTGGACACAGTGCGAGTGCCTTGTCCCAAGACGTGAACCATTAACTTAAATGGAGTTTTCCAATTTTATTTATAACTTTATAATACATAGAGACTAAGTATAGAAAATCAATATAATCCCTAAATATTGCCCCAAAATATATAATGTAACTGTCTGATGATTGATTTACCACATTTCAATCTATAATGATAGGTGTTTACGAACTCTTCCATTGGGCCTATGTGTTTAATTGTTTCATATAATAATAGCACTATATAAAAAAGAAACCTCGAAATAACAGTGTGAGGATTAACAGTGGCTCGTGAGGAATAACATTTCTATTAATTTTACCAATACCGAGTTCAATATATTTAGGATCTGACGAGTCCTCAATTTAATGAAATAAAGTTATAATTAACCAGATGTGTTATTTACCAGTTAAAATACGACAATCCAAATGCATAATTAAACTTAAGTTATAGTTAATGAGAATAGAGCCCCAACACTGCCTAAATCGTTTTAAATAATTGCGTCTAAAACTAAATCATAAATAAGGCTGAACACAGAAACAAAATTAAACTCTAAACAAACATAGATGATATTTTAATTTTATTCCATAAAGGGAGAAAAATTTTAAGGCCTACCCAAGTGGCCATTTTGTAATAGTTAACGCTAATAGAACATGAAAAAAAAAATGGAAACAACGTTGAATCACGTGACCAAAACAAACGCATAGAAAATGTCGTAGCCAAGTTGACAAATTATCTTTCGGTCGTAATGATTGAATAGAACATATCGATTCTCTAACGGCGATCGCCGATGCAACTCCCCCCCCCCCACACATGTAGTAGCTAAGATGCTGTTTTGACAAGTGTTAACGAAACAATGTCGTAGTTTTTGAAAATTTGGTAAGCGATCCACAAAACTCTGCACATAACGCTTAACAATTGGCGTCTCTGCAATCAGCTGTTTAGAAAAGTTTACTGTGATGTTTTAAATTTCGCTTAAATGTTCTTATAACATGTTTTGTAAATATGTCCATAAATATTAATACAATTGATAGTATTTATGTAGAAAATGTTTCGTTTATTTCTAATGTCAAAAGTGCAGTGTGGTTTAGTTTCATTCAATACTAAATTCTCAATACACCAACCAATTTTATTAGAGCTAGATAATATTTCAATATTTATAAAAATATTGTTGGTTACTTACACGGCCTTTACAACTATTAAAATCCAATATTATATTTAATATATTTTAATATTCGTCGCATAAAAATCGCAGTGATTTTCATTGTTTATATTGGTTTACACAGACAAATGTAACATTGGGATGAACGTTTCTAGGAAAGACAAATTTAAGAAATAAATTTATGATCACATTCACTAACATTATTCGTTTTCGGTACATAATTCATATTTATCACTCATGTTGGTAACAAACTATTGTTTATAAAAACCTACATGACGACGCTTAAATAAACAGTTTTGTAGAATCAGCTGTTATTTTTTGTTTATGAAGGCTTACCATAAACAAAAATCTATTATTTATCGTTCAGCGATCGGTACCAATATGTCAACTTGAATAGCAATTTATCTCTTCCTAACTGTATGCTAAGACGTTAACGAATGTTACGCTTGCAACTCGGCTAGGCCCTCGCAATCATACGCACCTCATTCGTTGAGCATTACCAAAAAGGTGATATAAATAAAAAATTTAAATCCTTATAACAGTGATATTATGAGAATTTGATGTGGTAGATAGAAAGTTTGGCGACGCCTGCTCTATAGTAAGGAGTCGCTGTTTGTGTGTGTATACTGACCGGGTCGGTGTCTGAGACGTCCGGGTCGGGGTCAGGGTCGGGGTCGGGTGAGGGCTCGCGGCTCGAGAGCGGCACGCAAGGCGGGGCGGGGGGCGCGCGCTCGCAGCGGGAAGAAGTACGGCTCGAAGGTGTCGCGCACCCACCGCCGGTACTGCAGCACGTGGTCCGTGACGCGCACCACGCGCCCGAGCACGCTGTGGCACGCGCCGCCACCGCCGCACTCCACCCCGCCCCCCATCAGACCCGCCAGTCCCGCCAGCCCCGCGTGCAGCACAATGTACCCATAGTCGAACGCCTACAAACATACAAACCCTATATTACAATCATTCCTACAATCTACTTACCCCGACTCCAATGACGTCACTTGGCCTAGACGAGACCCTGTATCAAAATTTATTAAGGGTCCCTTATACCGTCCGAGTAAAGGGTAAAAATTTGTAGCCCTGAGGCTACATCATTATGCCTTAGCATTATCATTACCTTTTTTTTTTTCACGGGGGGAAATGCATTTACGCACTACCCTTACCTATTGCATTAGTGAGACCGAAGTCCCCCAATGCAATAGATAAGGGGGCACGGAGGGACGAACTCCGTGCCAGTGTGGAACTCGCCCGGGCGTGAAGCGCCCGGAAATGCCCACTAAAACCCCCCGGGGCCGTCCGCCGCATTTGGGATGGGGGCGACACGGGGTGGCTTTCGCAAGCACCGCGTCGATTATCATTATCCTGAGGTGCAACTGCTGAAAACTCCGGCCATAGTTTTTAGTTTTTCATTAATAACTTCTAAAATAATGATATTTAAGCAATTTAAATAGAGAAAATAGATCCTGAAAGAGGAGGAAATTTCCAACTCCCGGAACAAATAAACAATTACTTTATTAATCTGCTTCGTTAATTTTGGAGTCGGTCCCAGCTAGAGTTAACCAATGTACTCATTTACAAATGTAAATAACTGCCTAAACTTTATCACAATTACATACAAGCTAAATAAAGGACTTAGGTGATTTTAAAGAACAATTAATCAAAATTGAATATACTTAGCGACATACATTTACACCACTTTGTTATCCATAAGCTGGCACCGATTTCACAATTAACGAACCAGATTAATAAAGTAATTATTTACTGACTTTTTTGTGCATTTTTTTAGTTTATACTTTGGAATTCGGTTTTGTTTTTAATTTAAAAAAGTTTTTTAATAATAGATTTCGACTTATAAAATATTACGTAAGAATGGGTTTATGTTCATAAGCGCTTTCTCAGGCCTAAATTAAATTTAAAAAAAAAATCTATTTTAATTTTGGTCAGTTTGGTAGTCTACGAGATTATGTACACTCCCCGGTCCGTCCGTCTATTACGACCTCTAAACACATTATCGTGCTGGAATATAAATCTTTCTAGTTCTAGAATCTAGAGTCACATCATTCAATGTGGTGATAAACTTAAGTAAACTTGCAATCCAAATTATTTGTTGATATAATATATTGTAAACTTATCAGGATGGATTAAATGATTAATCCTTACATTTATGAAGTCGTAATAAAGACAGATAAGTCTAATGCGATGCCGGATAGATTACAGTGTAAAACACCTAACTTTCAATGTTTACTTATTGTTTTATGAAATTCAAAAAAGCAAGACCTTAATTATTTATAAGAATGAAGTTCTTATATGATTTTACTAACTTTTTTTAATTTTGTGAAGTATCCACATGTTTATATGAAGTTTCTACAAAAAGTGGATTTGCTTTGTCAAATGTAAATGTATATTGAACAACTAATGTTCTAATGAAAACAATGATGAGATGACGTATTTGTATGTGAAGTGTTTCTGGTTTCATAAAGAGATGGAGGGCGAGAGAGAGAGAGAGAGAGAGAGAGAGAGAGAGAGAGAGAGAAAGATAAGGGGAGCAAAGAAGGATGGAAGTGTGAATACCTGTTTGACTTGCAGAGCGCCGTAACTGGAGCGGCCGATGTCGTTCCCAGGCGTGAGCGGGTCCTCGATACACAGCAGCGATGGACGGTGACCGTCATTCATTTCCTAAAAGTTCCAATTACAATATCAATAGTTACATTATAATCTTGCATTCATCTTGGCCTCTTCTTCCATTAACCACATTATGTTTTAGCAACTTTTGGGAGAACACATACATACAACTGGTGAAGTGTGGTCAAATTTAACATTTTATTATGATGTACATAACGAATCGGATGGAACAAGAAACAGAAGAAAGTATGACAGAATGCACAGTTATGATAAAAGAAGAAAGAGGCCAACATGAAAGACTTTGTATAGTTGTGATCCAAAAAATTGTGGAGAGAATTGTGCCTGTGATATTGAATGAAGAGTTAGTTGCCTTAGGAGATCGAGGGCTGCGTAATTTCTCATGAAATCTGGTGAAAGCAGTCGGAAAATATCTGTAAAGGCGCGGATGGTTATTAACCGAGGGATGCATATGCTTATATAGTTAGTTATGTGATTAGTGGGTTCGCAGAGGAACCATAAAAGTAATATTAATGCTGTACACACACAAGCGCATTAGCAGTCTAAGAAATATAGTTGGAGTGAAGATAATGAGCAAAGTAAGGAATAGCGTGATAAAGGAACATTCTAGTGTGGTAGAGGATATAGTGAAATTAAGAATTAAAAAAAGGATATTGTTTAGTTAGGGTATGGCAAAAAAAAATGGTTGACAGTAGGTTGATAAAACAAATGTCTAAGGCGAGGATGATTGGGCAAATCAGGAAGACTCAACCTCGGAGAATGTACCTCAACTATATCGACAGCATTGTAAACATAATCCAGGTTACAAGTACTCGTAACCGACGAGCATGTAAGATAATATTCATGGAAGTAGAAAAAGTGAAAGAATGTAGTCTATTAGCTTATGCTGATGGAAGAGAGTGTGATGTTATGTATGTAATATATATGAAAACCGGATGTCTGTGATATTAACTGTTAATGAACTATTATTTTGACCTAACTAGAGCTTAAATAGACTTTCATTAGGCATGAGTTTATTAGGGATGCGTTCAACAAACCAAATCATATGAATTCTTTTAAATTTAGCAGAAATAAACCTGTATGCTTGAACGAAATACAATCTCATGGTTAAAGGGTTTACCTTTTGAATTTCATCCTTGGACACGTAGGAGCCTCCGTTCTTGACTCTGATCGCAGTCTTAACGTAATTGAACTTCCTTCCGTAGAGTTCGAAGAATTCGATGAGCAAGACACCGAGGTTGTGATGCTGGCGCAGGCGCTCAGGCCGCGGGTGCAGCTGCAGGAAGCTGATGCACATCAGTATGAGGGAATACGAGGAGATGCCGCCGGTGAATACCTCGTTCAGGTCGCGCTGGAGCAGGAACTGCTTCAAGACCATCACCAAGCGGGACAGCACTGGGTATTTGTCCTGTCAACAAACACCGCTGTTACAATACATATCGAGAATTGTCTCTCTGTTCGTTATGGATAACCATGTATTATTAATACATGGTAAATTTCAGTACTAATAAAAAGTATAACGCAACCATGTAACCTCAATAATGTCCCCTGTGTGGTCTATTCATCAATAATTGAAGACAGAATAAAATGTGAGTAATAATCGTTTGAATTATATGATGGAGTGGAAAGTGATGAATAATCTTTTCCACCTTTTAAATTGTGAAGAAATGTGTATTTATCCTTATCATAACAATAGCAGATGCGTAAATTGCACCTTAATGATTATAAAAACCTTATAAACTGGTACTATTACCGTAACAATGACGTGTAAATACATAGAATCCAATGTGCGATAATTATTAAATATTATGATTATTTCTTAACATGAATAAACAGTTTGACAAAGTCATGCGCGTCTCATCGTAAATAATGAATGAACTATGAGGTTATTTAAACAGAACTGATACAAAGTTCAGCGAGTACCCGGTGAGGGCTCCTGATCACGCGATGTTATCAACCTCATACAATGTATTCTTTTGCATCTGGATACAAAATTGAGTGCCAAACTTTAAATAACAATATATATAATTTTTTTACAATATTAAAATATTAAATAAATGACCGAACGCGTATTAATGAATCCATTTTCACGTAGTATATAATAATACAAAAAAGGACATTAGAAATTTCAAGGATCTACCACCACACTCTTCAATAGGGACTAGTCCTAAACAGTAGTATTAAAATTAAGATATTGTAAAGATCATTTTTAATCCAAATAATGGACAGTTCCGGTGGAAAATTCAAAGTAACGTAAAAGTCATAGGCGTGTAAAATAATAAAAAAAGATAAAATTTAACTTGTACTAAGTATTTATACTAAGTACAGTAGAAACTCGATTATCCGGACTAACAACCGCGATATTGCATGCGGAAACATATTGCAGATAAAGATTTTGCAGCAATGATAGCTTAGTTGGTAGTGTGATCAGATTTCGGGTCAATGGACGCGGGTTCAAATCCTCCTATCCATCTCTAAAATCAACCTGAGCTTTTGGCGAAAGAAAACATCGTGAGATAACCATAGCATGGTGACAGGACATTTTAAAATAATGCCCGCCTAGGTTGCTGCTACCACTCACAAATTAAAAAACCTGTTGCCAAATACCAATAGGTGTGTTCCGGCAGCATCACCTGAGAACCAGTACCTCTAGGCTTAATGTGTTTACTTAATACTTAATTATGAACTACGTACGCACAAAACCCGCTTTTCTTCATAGATTCGATTATCCGAATGCCTAACAACAACAATTAGTCCCGTTAATCGAGTTTCTACTTTACATACAATTTGACAAAAATAATAAACTAAAAGACACCAAATAAAACTCTAAGCACCAAGTTTGATCAAGATTACATAAAAGTAAATTAAAACCCGGATGAGGACTTTTACATTAGCCCTAATGATGTCAATAAAAGTTGTTAAAATGTAGTTTTATTTTATTATTATACACCATCAATAGATTGCAATAATCAGAAACAATTGCAAGAGGTTGGTTGTATTTTCTATACTATGATATAGTGTAATGAATGTTTAGTGTAAGTACCTTAAAATGTTTAATAAGCTCAGCGCTCTTCACGCCGCTGCTCATGTTGAACGATATGTCCACCTGTGGGCAAACGAACATATCACTTGATACTGCAGACAAACTTTCAAAATCTATTGCAAGAAGTGCGAAAATCTTTTATAATTTCCTCGTACGTAACCAGGAATGAAAATTTATTCAATTTAGGAACTCATTTTTGGTTTGTCATAAATAAATGGCACATAAAAATTATGTGATTGAAAAACTATGCAAATATGAAGAGAAAAACATTATTTCCATTCGAAAATTTGAATACATTAATTAGTGTTTAGATTATTTTGCAGTGCCCGTTCAATGTTAGCTCGCAAATCGTGCTTTAAGAAATGGTAGCCTAATTTGGGAGCCCATCCATGTTGTATTATCTGTAAAGAGAAATATAAAGCTACTAGCTACTAGGATTTTCGAAATAAAAACTATCCTATGTCACTACCTGGATTTTAAACTATTTCCATACCAAATTCATCCAAATCGGTCCAGTAGTTTTTAAGTTTATTCGTTACATACAAAAATACAAATCTTTCCTCTTTATAATATTAGCATATATAGGTATTTAAATCAATAATGGCGACTGTAGATTCCACAATCAGGTAAATTTGAAAATGTAATATTAAAAATGTTTTAATTTTTGTCCCGTTTCATGAAAATGCTAAATTTGGTAATATACCCAAAAATTGTAGGTGCATAATACAATGTTAAGTTCTATTCTCCAGTTGAGCCGTTCTGTTATTGATTACCTTAACATCGGAGTATTTGTCAGTCATTTTAACGATGGGCACTGTCGCCTTCTCGAGCACCTTGATGCTCTCCTTCTCGGCAATGTCCTGCACGACCAGCTCCCGCTCCAGGGTCCACAACGGTAGTTTTCTCCCACTGACCTGGAGCAAATAACAACGGCAATTTAGCCTATGGAGTCAAATTTAATACGAGTTTTTTTACTGAATTTAACACATTAACAACATTCCACCCGACTCAGCGACAGATTGAACCCAATATTACTTGACCTTTATGAGCAGAGATTTAATGAAAATAAATAATCAGATAAATATATTATATTTTTGTAAGATATTTCTTACCACTTGTCTTTTACTCATATTATAAAAAAAACATATATCATGTTGTACAAAATGTCAAAGGATTTATTTCCAAAAGCGAAAGAAGTGTTGATTCGATACAAAATCAAGAAACACTTTATCCAGTTTAGGTCCTAAGAAGACGTTTATGAAAGACTAACAAAAACTTAACTAGCGATTCGGAAAACAACATCGACTGTGTAATTTTCCTACCAAGAAGAACCGAAAAGAAACTTAATCGGTTTTTTTTTTTTTTGTTTGTATATAAATGTTTTTTTTTTTTTTTTTTTTTAATCTATACAATTCATAATTATAATGCACTGAGACACACAATACGCACAGAGAGGGGTGTCACTTCCAGATATCACCATCCTTCACTTAATAATCCCCACCTTACAATAATTCAGAGGAATCGCGATAGTTGGTCTCAGATCGCATCCTAATATTAATACAAACATTGTATATTTTGAATAATAAATGATTAAATAAATAGTGCAACGAAAAATGTTTAATATAAATATTCGGCGCATATGTAAACGATAAAACGTATTTTATGATCTTGTGATGTGCTCAGAAACGCTCTAGTCAGTAACAAATTCATTGCATAAACCAAATAAAATTGTGTACAATAATCTAAGATTAGTATCGGTATAACAGTGACGTGGTATATTCATTAACGTCTCTACTCGATACGATCCATAAATACATTCTATCTGATATTACATTATTTCACGTCTAAAGATATTAATGACTGATTGTAAATTACGTACATAATAATATGACATAACAGTATGGCAACTTTCATAACTACGATACTAATAATCAAGTTGTTTAATCTTTACATCGAATTATAAAGTTAAGAAAAATTGATATATTTATTTGTACCTATAGAGGTTCAACGTAGAATATTTTATCACATAACAATTGAACAGTGTCTTAGTGTTTTATACATACACACATAATACCTCTCTCCCATGAGAATACATTCTTCCACCTGCTACGATCCTGACAAGCGTCTTTCGGTTCTTCTACTTTCATGAGCGCTTTCATGCACGCTTTTCGTTTACCAGTAATTTTAATCTTGCATTAGTAAGACCGAAGTCCCCCAATGCAATGGGTAAGGGGGCACGGGAGGACGACTCCGTGCCAGTGTGGGACTCGCCCGGACGTGAAGCGTCCGGAAATACCCACTAAAACCCACCGGGGCCGTCCACCGCATTTGGGATGAGGGCGACACGGGGTGGCTTTCGCAAGCACCGCGTGGCCCCATCATCACTTTGACCTGCTCGAATACTAAGCAACAATAAATTTCAATTTTATGTTGATAATAATAATAAGTCAGTATGTTAATGTCTATAATTTTAATATTATTAGCTTGTGTAATATATGATTCCGTTATTTAGATATAAAGTTGCTCGACATGACTGATTTACCAACGCAGAGCCGAGACCGCTGGGCCTATAAATTTTTGTAGCGATGATGGCGCAGTGGACCCACCTAACCAACTCTACAATCAACCTGAGCTTTTGGTCAAGGAAAGCATCGTGAGGAAACCATAGCCTGGTAGTAGGGCATTTTCTAACAATGCCCACCTGGGTAGCTAACCCCCTCAAGCTCGAAAACCTGTCACCAAATACCAGTAGGTGTGTTCCGGCAGCATCACTTGAGAACCAGTATCTAAGCTTAGTGCGTTTACCATCCTGGACCACATCAGGTGAGTTTGTGGTCAAAAAAACTTGACATTTTGGCATTAGGTACCTCATAAAATGTAAGCACCCACTAAGAAAGGATGTTGAAAAATTTACGAGGAAGGGATGAAAGTCCGTCATTTTCAAACCTAAAATCACGAAATTTAATATGCATTCTTTTTAATTATTATGTATATTTAAATTACGGGCTTGTGTGTACCAAGAACATGTCAGTCCCATCGTAACCTAAACTTACAGCTAACAATCGAAAACTTAATGTTACCCACAAACTTCCACAACATTTTGCCTTCTACCCTTACAGGCAAAGTCAAAATTTCATAAAGGGATCCTAAATTTAATAGGTTAAGATTAAATTGTTTTAGTACACTGTTTCTTTCAGTTTTGTTACGGCCACATTCCATCAACAAGTGATGTATAGAAACTAATGTACCGGTGGTTTACAAAATGTTACCCCTAATGCACTCTGCATTAGAGGTTGTAAGATTTTATGGAAAAATCTTTCTATTTAAGTTAGAACCATGTAATTTTACACCTAAAAAATATAACTCAGACAACCATCTGATGGTAGGAATCGATTAACTGTTGTGTCACCGTCAGAACTGAGTTGCAAGGTTTACTTCAAAACATTCAAAACGAACAGACATTTTTTTTTATTTAATTAGAATTAAATAGAGTACTTAAGTACTAATTCTACACAGACGATGTCGCTTGCACAAGCTAGCTCTATCTTTCTACATGTTATATTTTTACAGCCGAACAACACAATATATATTGTTAAAATTTGGAATAAAATAGATTGCATCCAGGGCGAAAATATAAGCTGCAAATTGTCTGCATTCCATGCGAGCGAAGCCGCAGACACAGCTAGTCAAATCATATTTTAAATAATAAATAACTTAACCTCATCAGGTTACAATTTGATACTGGCGCCTTCTGGTTACAATCTAATCGTATCCGGTGAGGTACGGAAGTCACTGAGTAAACTAGATACTTTTAATTTAATATAAATGTATTCAATCTATTACAAGAGTAGTAATCTCATAATTAACATTCCTGTGGCATGTTGTTTACAGCTGCTGTCACATATCATCGGTGACGCCAATCTATAAGATTGCCCCCTACAGACAATCGCTCGACGCCGCTAAAGAAGTATTCATTTCAAACATTGTTGAGACGTTACGATGTTTCACTTGTACATCTACCAAAATAATTCTACTTATAAAAGAAAGTTTTAGAAGAATAGCAAATATACAAAAATTGCTACTAGTTTCAGTGTAATTAATCATAGGACAATATTCATTGACTTGTGATTAGGAATACAAGCTTTAGTAGTTAAAGAAACTCGTTTGTTGTGACGGTATAAGTGTCGGCATATTTTTAATTTTACTACCTGCAGAGGGATCCGTGAAACGAACTTAATTAACTTAACGAAAAATATTATATTAATCGAAATACGAAATGACGGCATTCATAGCTCATAAATCTCCCATTTTCACTATAGCTTACTTATTTACAATACCCCGAAGTTAGCAAATGCATATAATTTGTTTTCACTACAAACCGGCGGACAAGGAGTCGTCTGCAAATATTAACTATTACCTATTTTTAACTGTAAAGTTACATACTGAACACTACTCACATATCGACAAGATATCCTCAATAAATCGTGACTCAAACGTAAACAATGCGTGCGTGTGTGTGTGTTATTATGGTGTGTATTACGTAACCGTGTGGGTCGGATGATGATGATGATGATATAACATCGTACATGTTAAACTAATCGTTTTCATTCATTATTTTGAACTTGTTGTTGCATGTATGAGTGCGATCAACTATTTCTTACAAAGATGCTCATTTAATGTATTCACCTGCCAAGCGTGGTGTTTATGACAATTATAATTCTAAGGCAAAATTACTTGTAAAATAAAGAATATACATACATGAATGCCATAGGATCGAATCAATTAACTACTTGAATTCTAATGCAAAAGGGAATATAAGGTAATGGGCAGCAGCCATCTCACTAAGTAATCGTCCCTCGTATCTCAGCGTATCTCACAGACAGAGAGAGAGAATGAATATTGCGTATCTGAGGCACGCGACGACCACGGCCGGACGCCACAATTAGACCAAAACAAATCACGTCACACATTTGGAACAGAATCCACGGCGAGCACATCTCAAGCGCCACAAGTAAACGGCAAACAAGCGAAGTTCAGATAGTTCATTACACACGGTTCCACCCGCTTCAAAACCCTAAGTCGTTTATATCACTTGCACTTCGTCGGGAACATTAATAGTACACTATAGGAGTGTAGACTATTTAATACGGCCTTAAATATAAATTTGCCATTTTAAAGCTCTAGTCAATTTGACTTTAAAAAACCGACATCCAGTTTTCGGAAAACTTACGTACATAAAGTACACTGATTTATTTGAATCTAAAACTTCACCACGTACAACAGCAGTGAGGCGGGGCGGTCAGGTTGTTAATGTTTCCCAAAACATCACGGTGATTAACGAATAATCAACGATCTCTCGTGATCAAATTATTACAATAGGCATGATTGCTCGCACAAAAGATTTCGATAAATCGTGGCAAAAAATTATAAATAGTTTTGGTGGTCTAGCTGTTATTTTGTTGACTAAACGCTGCTCCCGACGTTGGGTCAAACATTGGCTGTATATCCGCAATATCAACAATGCAAGTCGAGGCCGCACTGGCTCATCTGTCAGCTCATGTAAAAATAGATCTCTACTAGAGTGACATAAAACAATCGACTGTATTATATTAAGTGCGTGGACGCCAACCAATGATACTAATAGTTTCGACGTGCGATTTTGATTTACTTCACATATTGACAGTAAAAAAATTAGATGCGACCATAAAGCGGTCAGTATAAATCCACATACAGAAACGTTGAAGGTGTGGAAAATGGCGATCGGCGATGAACTGATCTCTAGGTGGTCTCCGCTATTTTTTAATTGTACCATCTATTTATTTATTATAGTAGTTTCCGCGAACCAGACGTTTGTCGATAGGCGACCAGTTCCGCTTCCTTGTCAGTATAACATGCAATAACATGTAATTTAAGGTGGAGACTATACATAACTGATTAGTTAGCGACCACGATACGCACTGTGAGAAAACCAGCCCTAGACTCTGGGTCCAGTGAGCCACTTCTTGAGTGTTTTAGTTGCAATATTACCATAAAGTTTACAAATATTGAGTCGGAAGGTTTCGATATCTCGATAAACCGCAAACTTCTAGATTTCTCAGACGTTGTCACCATTTTGTAGCGATTTGTATACCGGAGATGCCGGTATTAATGATAAAGTAATGTTTCAATTTTTAAATTTACTCTAAAAGAACTTTAATTCATTATTTATATGCTATCAATAATGAGGCATAATTTAAAAAAGAAACCGGCTGTTAACCGCCATTTTGGATTAGGTAACCTCACATGTTAATTTCAACAACAATTATTTGGTTCCCATTAATCATTTTAATATTGATTGACCTACATACTTTAAGTAATGAAGTAAAGTTTTATGCATATAAAAGTAACAAAAAACAAGTAAACACATTTGTGTATATTCAATATCTGGAGGAGTAAGTTGAATATAAGATAAGTAATAAATATGGAATCTCGATCATCTAGACGGGAATGCAAGAACAAACATAGTCGAATGTTCAATGCGTATAAAGAATTGGTCTAAACAAAACTGATTTACTACGCACAAGTTTTTTTCTCTTTCCTAGGATCCCGTCGCAATCACTCCCGATATAAAGTACCGAAATAATCAAAGAAGATTACAAAACTGAGCATAGAAGAGAGACTCAATTTCACATTTGATTAATTCCAACGCAAAATGTACTTATATCCTATACAATTTGGAGACTTTGGAGACCTAAAACGTCTGACAAGAAAGACCAAGACCTTATTAAATAATTTCATAGGACCTTCAGCGGTACAGTCATTGAACCCAGCGATAATTAACGAGAGATAAAAATAATATTAGATATGATAACGTCGAGGCCGACCGCACGCACGGCCTTCTGTTCCTAACCTAATTGGTCAATCGCTCTCATTATTAACATGACTTTCACAAATAACTTGAGCTTAAAGGTTTCCAATTCAATTCCGGCATCTACCTATGAGATATTACTATAATTACCGTGACAATTCATGGAACAAAGTAATAATAAATCTAAACAAGCATGTCCGCATTTTTTTCCAAACATTTTTTTTATTTATACAACGATATTCAAACATCTTGATATTTATGAGTTACCCACCCACCAGGTGATCATGCGTTCTGTGGGATAGAAAGTGTGACCTTAACAGATACAAAAATGAAACTTTAAATTTTAAAAAATAGCGTCTCACTTGTAAGTGAATCCAGATGCAGATTTCAAATTCATCAGTTTTCGATATATCTTGCTGTTAATCCAAGGACTTATCTAACTACGGACAATGCAGAGAATAAAACTAGAAAAATAGATACAACTTTGTCAATTTCGAAAACTTGATAAAATCTGGCGCGTTATCAGTTCGAACCGTTTCATCATTTGCTTCTAAATCTCCAAGTTTTCTTTTTTATCCTAACGAGACCTTGACAGAACCCAACACTTCAGAGTTAATAATAATTTAGATCTTTACAAGTAAAATATAATAACACAAGGCAGTAAGTAGAATGCAATGCAAAAATCAAAATTAATTTTAAATATTGTATGTATTTAATGCGTATGTGTGAGTCAGAGCATACTGATAGTTACAGCAGCGCCGGCCATTCGAAACGGACCCGATGTTAAAATGTCACATATCAAGTTTTGGAGGTCAGAGGATTATATGAATTTGATGGAGTATGGGCGTACGGTAAATTATTTTTCAACTGGTTTTAAATAGTCATTTTTATCTCAAGTTGCTTGATTATCAACAGAAACTTAACATCTCATCTCATATATGGGCACTATTTCGTTATGTAAACGTCTGTACTGCAAAATACGAGTACCATTCACCTAGTACATTTGAATTTCTATTGTATAAACATGCTTTAACTTATACTTATGACTAAGCAGCTTAGGTTACTATACCTGATAAAGGGAAGAGAGGTCTGAATGTCCAAAAATTTTTCTTACCTACTATTTAAACTTGACTGGTTGATATAAATCATATTGATTTAGTTTTTTACCTTCAGTAACGTTATATGTTCAAGTACTTTAGTTTCTATTAATGAATGGTGTAAAATATAGTAATATTACGCACATTTAAGAATGTGACTGACTTGTTAGGTGAAAAATTAAATTCACCCGACTATTTTCATTAGTATGCGCTACTTCAAAGACATTCAAGTCGCTACTGATAAAGATATTCAGAATGTATACTAGCGGCTGATAAACATGATAAGATTTATTATACAAAAGCAACACGCGACCGACTTACTGTAATATATCGTCGTTTACGGTGGTAAAACTGTTGTCAAGGAGTTCGCGTTATCGACCAATATCATTTGGAGCTATTGATTGTGGGTTAGTGGACTCCGAGATAAAACTCTACTGACGCTCTGATAGCACTTTTATAATAATACTTTCTATTATACAATCATTTACCTTTATTACTGTGGGCGATAACACCGACGCACTCTCTGTACCATAGTTATAAAGATATGTTTATTTAAAAGCGAAAGGATAATAATAAAAGTGTGCCATATGTTAGTGTGGATATAATGAGCAAACGTTTCCTCCACCAGACGCCTGTGACCTTAAATCCCAACCGTAGTCTCAAGTTTATTCATAGAATCGTTTAACATAGACTTCACCAGTTAACTATGAATTTGTAAAGCTCATTTCAAATTTCATCTGTATTCTTTGTCGACTTATGAAGAGGAGAGAAATGTTTGGAGTAAGAACTCACCGATAACAACGAGGTCTATGTCGCTGGTGGGCAGGTAGAGTCCAGTGCGGAACGAGCCGAACACCTCGACCCTCGCCTGCGGCCACAGCGTCAGGATCGCGGCTCTGATGCGGTTCACGACGGTGGACCGCACCATGTGTTCAGTCTCCGTCGGCGACATGTACATGTAGAAGTGCTCTATCTCTTCGTGGAGCCTGGAAACGACAACATACTTATTCATTCGTATAATGTTTCCTTGATAAATAATTATGACTGGAGACTTGACACGAAACCGATGTATATATAGCAAACAGTACACCTGGATTGATGGACAATAGATGAGGGTCATTCCACCTCAAATCGACCAATAGTTGGAATTGACCCCTTCCGATTTGGACAAATTTTGGTCAGACGTTGTCTTGTATCATATAACGAAATTCTACTAAAGGAAAAAAAATTCAAAATTTGTTTTTAAAAGTTATACAAAATTCAAAATTTCGATATTTTAAAAGTTTTTCAATCTTATCCTTTAAATATCTCAAAAACTATTATAGATACAAAAATGAACCACAGTTCATTTTAAAGAGGATACTTGAAGTTATGAAGAAATAATTTGATGAATTTTTAGTTCTGAATTTTTAAATATCGTGAAAATTGACGAATGTCTAATTTTTGACATTTTTTTTTTTGTTAAATACATTGGACTATACTTTAAGATCCTGAAAATGTTGGAACTGTGTTTATGTTTTTTCAAAAATATTAGGTTTTGAATTTTATTACAATTTTTTTTTGCATTTTTCTTAGAAGTGAAGTTAAGCAATCATATAATTTTGACTAGTAATACTTTCATTTATTGATATAATAACCTGAAAAAAAAGCATCGCTAACATTTATATTTTCATTCAATGGATAAAAGTTTTCAAGCGTAATCTTAATTTATATTTTGCTATGTAAGTCGGGGTTTTAACCCTTATTATGTTGTTGGTGTCTCATTTCTTCTTCTCAATCAAAGTACTTACTCATGCAACAGCTCTATTATTTTGCCAAAAATTGCTAGCACCGGTACATTGATGCCGGATCCGCCGGATTACCGGATCCGTTTTTCCGGATTGCAATACATAATGAGAAAATTAAAATGTGGTTATCTATAATGTTGAAACCATAAATTTTTTCGAGTGTTCTAAGTAACTGAGCTTAATAATAAATCAAAATATACATATATATTGTTGTATTGTTTATCCGAAAATACGGATATTACGTTGTAACTTCTAATCTCAACACGTAAATGGAGGCTGAGCCGTTAAGATAAGATGTATTGTGTGTTTGTTGTAGGCGCGTGCGTATGTGTTACGCCACTTAATGTAATGCGCACGCGCACGCAACTATTGTGTACTTGTTAAATTGCAATACCGTTCATTCATAATCGGATGACCGAGTAATTTATTCCCGAGATGCATTGTTTATTTTTTTTTGTCAATGAATAATAAAATCGTCTAAGCAGCTTCGATGCCGTTTAAGTATTAGGTAGGCTACTGGTATATTGTAGACAATAATGGGTTCATGCTCCCTCTTATTGTCAATAGCGTAAACATTGGCATAATGTTGAAAAAAACAATCTAAAATAAGTAAAGATTGCCTACGTATCGCCATTCGGACACCCGTCTCGTCGAAAATAAGCTTAGAAACCTTGTATTATATATCCTAGTGATATACATATACTAATTAATAAAATTAAAGAGTCTGTTTGTAATGTCAAAATAACATTTTTTTACTGAATACTATATCTATACCAAAAAACCATTTTTTTTAATTTTTGCCTGTCTGTTTGTTCCGGGTAATCCGGAACATCCGGACCAATTTTGATGGGATTTTTGGCAGATAGCTAAAGTTACTTCGCGTAACGTAAAATATATATTACACAGTGACGAATATATAAAACGCGGGTGCAACCGCAGCATACCGCTAGTATATTAGTATTATTACTAGTTGCAAGCGTATTGGAATTCAAATAACCTTACTAGTAAATCTAAAGGCAGCTACGAGTGGAATTCCAAACATAGGCGGCATGTCCGCGCGGCCTTAGCACGACACACCGGTGCCTTTCACCTGAGCCGGTGTCCAGTACTTGTTTATAGCGAAATTATACATTAATACACACATACATAGCATTACGCCTTTTTCCTGTGGTAGGCAGAGACTAAGTCCTTCCACTTGCTACGTTCTTAACCAAAGTGAAAAGTACACCATAACCGACGAGCGTGCGTAAGAAAGCGCTCATGAAAGTAGAAGAAGCGTTGTCTTACTCGGGTATTTAAAATATAAATAATAGCGTTACCATGACAACGGGTTAGCTTTGGTTAGCAACCGCGTTACGATAGCAACGGTTGGATACTTAGCGCAGACGGGACGGAAGGAGTTCTACTCGTATATATATGATGAAATTAAAATGATAGGGTTTACGTAAAATCCGTCTGTATCTCCAAAGGAGTAACTATGCAAAATTTCAAGTCAATCGGACCTATAGTTTTGGACATTTCGTGATGAATCATTGAGTGGTATTTCCCTTATATATATACATACATATATATATATATATGTATATATATATGGTACAGTGGATAGCGCGGCCGGATTCCGCGTCAATGAACGCGAGTTCGGACCCACCTTTCCAACTCTAAAATCAACCTGAGCTTTCGGTGAAGGAAAACATCGTGAAGAAACCATAACATGGTGGCAGGGCATTGTCTAATAATGTTCCCCTGGGTAGCTACCACCCTCAAGTGTGAAAACCTGTCGCCAAATACCAATAGGTGTGTTCCGGCAGCATCACCTGAGAACCAGTACCTCTAGGCTTAGTGTGTTTACCATCCTGTGCCACATCATCACTTAACATCAGATGAGATTTTTGTCAAAGCACTAAGCCTATATTGTATAATAAAAAAAGATAACAGCAACAAAAACATAAAAAGGAATAAAAACCATTATATCTGGAGAATATATCAAATGTTACAACATCACATTTGTTAGATCCACAACCAAAAAACAAAGCCTTTTAAGACACCAATAGAGATGATATCATTCATGTTCATAATGTCCTACATTTATACTATCATCCTGCCATTGCATTGAAGGTAAAAGTCAAAATCTCGATGACATAGAACTCATAATGACGCTAATACAAATATTAAAATAAACTAAATACGTTACAAACTACCGGCTAAGAACGTAAAGTGTGAAATTATCCTCCCAGTAACAGAAGCAGACATTCCACAAGGTGCACGAGATGCACTAGTGTTTAACATCTGAAATTTATTTTAAACCATCTATTGTTTGAAGTATTGAATGATGTAAGAGTCGGTATAGTGTTACAGCACTGAGCGAACAATATAAACAGAGTCAATCTGAAGGTCTGTGAACGGAACGAAACACTCAGGGCTGCCACTGTCATTATAAAATTAACTGAAAAGAACAGAGTGCCAGACAATTTTTTGCAAATTTCATAACGTACATGTAATAAATTAGATTCCTTTGAAGCTCCTAGAAACGATCCTTTTGTATACAAATTTAAGATACACTATATCCGTTAGGAAAATATCATTAAGAAAACCAGTTTTTATTTTTGGATTACAGATTTAAGAGGATTCTTACTATCTGCTAACAATAAACATACCTAACGACAATATTTTATTAGCTACTTTTACAATGAACGAGGTAACCCTAATGTATATATTTGTTGTTTTACGAGTTGGAATTGTCTTATGAAATTTGCCTGCCGCACCGACTACAGAGTGTAGGACAATGCGCCACTCTCAGCCGGGGGGCACTGACTGGCATTGACAAGGCCGAGCACGCACACACATTTTTAATTTCGACTTGTTTTGCACAACCTCTGGTCACACTGTATCGAACCAATCGAGTTATTTTCAAGTACAACGAATCTTGCCAATTGTTTTCAGTTATGATAAATATAGTCTAGAGATAGCAAGGTGATGGATGGAATTAACTTTACAGAAAATTTTGCTACACAATAGGCTAACTTTTAACATGATTTGAAATTAATGATTTTAAAGATTAAATACGTTTATAAGTATTAACAGTAAGATTTTTCTACTCAAAAGACTCAAGACTTTAGGGAATACACATACTGAAACGAAATTTTGAAATTTCTCATAAATACTCAGATTCGTAACATTATAACACCGAGTTATCGCTCTAAAATACATAAATTTATGTGAGTTAACGGTTCACAGTTCAGCTATAAGAATACATTAGTGAAATACGCAAAAGATGTAACTGATAGCGTCACCTGACCACGATGATCTGTGAACTAGAACAGTAATGAAGTTTAAAAATGTACTCAATATTGTTCACTTTGATTGTGACCTTATAGTAAATGCGTACGTATCAAAGTGAAAGTATTACGAGACGGTGTGAGAGGAGTGACGCGGACGCGGTCGGTTGATAGCTCGTGTTCATAGCCGGTATAGTTTGTAAATTGAATGACATGTCTAGTAGTCGTGGCTCGTGACTTGTGACTCACTGTTTGGCGCAGACATTTTCACGTGTGGGTTAACGAGTTCTGCGATTGTTTACAATATTCCCCCAACCCCGGCATCCGTCTCCAGCGGTCAAGTTTCAATTAAATCTACAAACCATATGGTATCTTAGTCACGTAAATAAACCTATGTTTATGCACTCTTTTAAAAGATATCTAGTCTATAAGATGGATAGTGAATTCATTCAAACTAGCCAGCTATACACATGAAAATTCGATTAATTTACAATAGCCACCTCGCAAACCACGTTTTAGGAAGTTCTTAAATTTCCCTCGCAATACATCCTTGATAACTTAATGTATGTCTGCAAAAACTTAGACAAGCTTGATTTAGTAAACGACCGGTATACTATTAACACAAAAAATAAACACAAACTAGCCATTCCATAATTTAGACTCAGAAAAACGAATAAACGTTTTTTTTTAATGTTAAGTTCTATTACATGGTACCAAAGCAAATTACCGATTTAAGTTCAGGCACCAATTCAAGCAAGTTTTTAATTTAAAAGGGTTTATTACATGGTGGATCATTATGTGAACGATGGTAATATCTCGTAAGTCTTTTTACCTCTCTGTATATCCGCTAAAACGCTTTGTAACAATGAATTGTACACTCTTATATATAAAAAATAAACAAGATCGAGTTTATTGACAGTTCTCCTCGTCCGAGTTATTTTCCGAACCGATAGCAATGTTTTGATGTTCATACCCTTATTTCTCAGGGACTAAACTTAATAAAGTCTTTTTGATTGTAACAAAAAAAAACTCCGTATTATTTTAAAATGTCTGTCTATTGAACCATTTAATTATTTTTTTGTTGTTCTTCTAGATTATCCTTCTTTTATGTACCATCAAAATACACCAGTTTTATTTTTCATAGCCGATACAAAAAGTTTTATATCATAAGACTATGGACTTCCATAATGAAATGATTTAATACAAAACCAGTTTACTATATGAATACAAATAACTTGGTACACACTATTCGAGCAGAAATTTATTGCGGGAAGACCGCCGTCGTCATCAACGTGACATCACCTCGATGATTCGTTGCGATACCTTGATAAGGTTTATGACAGCCATTAGTTACGAGACGCGTGCGAATGTAACTCTCAACTCCGTCCGAAGAGAACTTTCAATTGACTTGTTAAATACATACATACTTGTTTCGCACTTAATAATTACGTACCTGGGCGACCGAGCTTGGCTCGATTTTTTAAGGCACTTCCTTATATCGAACAAAACAAATTAAAAAATAATTTAAAAAGGAAATTAAGTTAAAATCAAGTTAAAATAAATTAAAAATGTAAATTAATAAAAAATTAAATTAAAAAATAAAATAATAATAAAAATTGAAAAAAAAAAAAAAATTGAGAAAAATTAAGAATTAATTAAATTAATTAATTGCTAATCTCATTCTTTATTTAGGCGCTTATAGACGAAACAAATATGCCTATTCATATTTCACAATAATCTTAAAACAACGTAAACAGAGAAAAAGATAGTAACTATTAGAACACTAGCTATTTTTAATAATAATTAAAGACTCTCACTATGTATTATTCCCAAGTCACCACCTTATTATATTGCAATATCAGGAACATTCACTTTAGCAGATAGAACTCAAGTGTCTGTTTTTTTAACCTAGCTAACGCTGTTAACTGGAAGGGCCTTTACAGCTTCACCGAACTTTGGGGGCGAGTGTTGAAGGGAATCAGCCACAAAAAGTAAGTAGCACAATGGGTACCAAAGTGATACGGACCTCGGCTTGTTCGTTACCTGAGTGGAAAAACTTCCCGGGATTTTGATCCTAGCTAAACCCTAATTTTTTTATTTAACATAAAAAAAAGTTCCTTACAGGGCCTATGTACCAACGTGTTGCGTGCAGTTGTTTGTGCGTGTAACGCTCAATGCATGGTCAGTGTCACTGTATCGTGCTGGCTGCGACGTCAAGACCCTCCCCAGTTGAGGAACCAGACATGTATGAGGCTTAATATGCAGTAGTAATAGATGGTTTAATCATTATCTGATGTATGTATAAAAACCCCAAAATTTTGTCACATTCGGAGGCGGATGACTAAAGAAGTACTGAACGATGTCCCAGGCGCTGGTTAGTGTTATAAAAAAAGAGAAAGTCTCCTTGACAGATATGAGGAACAGAAAAACACTGTATTGTTTGTTTATAAACAAGAACACTTGTTTAAATATAATATCAGTAACAAGTGTATGAAAAACATTTCCATGTACATATTATATTTTGTTACATTTTGTTTTATTGCAAGAGTATGGAAAAAATAGTATAGATAGTATCAATGAGATTTTCAAAATATTGATCCAAAAAATCAAATTAAAATAATATAATTTTTTTTTACTTTTGTCAATATTGAAAGTTAAGCTTTATGACGAGATTTTTAATACTAAATTGAGAAACAATAAATATTATCTTACTATCAATACAATAAATATTATCACTAGGTTACTTTTGATTTTCGTATTAAGCTTATTTTTCTTTAAAAGTAAGGAAATTGTAAATAAAGTTTAAGAGCTTAAAATACTAAGGCATATCTTAAGAAGTCACATATATTTCACACCAGTACTAAGGTGTTACAACCACAACAAAGCATGGTAGCGCTATGCACATCACTATTACCCATGCAATAATGTTATTTATAATATGTAGTTATGTTATGAAACTTGTATCTAAAGATAATTACAACATAATCTAGGTCAACTGAGCACATGAACAGGACAAACTCCAAATGAGGCATTTTTATATCATGTAAAGAATATTGCTTGAATTAGTAAGGCAATATAAATGCTACTTTTGTTTAATATTAAAACACATATGTGTTTCAATGCCAAATGAAAAAAATATATTTGTCATAGGACTCAATTAGGGTTAGGGCATTCTTTTATTCAACTCTAGTTATAAACATTTGTTTATGTGAGTAATTTTTTTCAAAAAGTTGGTTGTTTACACAAAACCAAATGTTTACTTAATAACTAAACAGTATAAGAACATACTGTATAAATATACAAGACATATTCAAATGTATAATATTGACAGTTATATGATAGATGAAAGTATTTTCAAACACCAATTGATATTAATCATACAAATTATGGAGTTTAGAACAAAAGAAAAGTTAAAATACCCATAAATCCTATTTTATAGCATAAGCAATTTAAGGTGAATGGCAGAAGTGGTTTAGAGAGAATCTTTAATAATTATAATACTTCTGCCACAGTAATATATAATACATTACATATATTACAAAACAATGAAAATAAGTACAAAAAATATGATTTAATCACAAAAAATAAAGATAATATTGTTTTATGCCTAGTTTTCTATTGGACAAAAAGTAATAAGTTAATAATTATTGAGAAACAAGCTATATTCATTTTAATATTTTATAGGTTGTTTAAAGGCTTTGAGATTGATATAGTAGCTCTTTGTTTTTCATTAAAATATTTATGGCAGTAGGATATTAAGGGAGAAGTGGTGTAAGAAAGTGTAATCATATTCTATAAAATAATATGTTTACTAAATGAATTATCACAAATAATATAACATTGAAATTGGGCAAATATTTTGGTACATAGTTAATTTACTATCCATTACTTTAGCTTTAACTAAATTACTAGTTTTTTAATCTTTGCATTATATAAAAGGATACATCTGTTTATTGGTTTATAATGCAAGAATCACTAAACTGATTTACACATTTTGTATTGCTTATCATGTTTTAGGACACATTTTGTTGAGAGTATGGCAGTAACAATAAATTAACTAAAAAATATATTCTTGTAAATTTTTTAACAAAACCATTAAATGTTTAATTTAATGTATATTGCAGTGAATGATTGTGAAAATTAGAAACTATTATATACGAGTTACACAGGCACAGCTAGAATATGGAATAATCCTTTTAATTTTTGTTACCATTAAATTATAAATATAAACTGTTTAGTCTTAAGAATAAAGCTATAACTCAGTATATATTAAAATATATAATTGTAATTTTTGTATTGTATTTGCAGTGTACTTTAATATAATTATTAATCACTCAAATATACTAAGCCAAGAAATTATGCAAAAATTTAAATGCATCTAACAAAATACACCAATATATGGTCTATGCTGCCAGGGGTTCTATTTCAGTTTCCATTTCATTTCAATCACTGATATCAGACTAACAAATACTTAATGTGTCGAGTACCCATAAAAATAAGACAATAGGAAAACAATGGAAAGCTGGTGTAAACGCCAGGTAAGTGCTCAAGGGTTAATAAAAAATTTAAAAAAAAAACATTTCATGAAACATGACCATCACCTTCATATACACTTTGAATATTCTCAATCAAAGTAATAACAAAGCAAGCAACATTAAAATATAATAATATTATATTCCATATCTAAAACCAGCTATACCTCTACTTATATAGATTAGCAAAACTAGTTTCCATGACATTATAAATGAATTTTTAGAGTGACTAAAAGTATGTGACTCTACCTTAATAAGGATTTTATAACACCATGAAAAAAATTAAATAAAGTACAATTTAAAAAAATCTTTGAGATGATATTATTTTCCTAATTCAAGATAAAAATATTAAATGA
This sequence comes from Samia ricini, assembly GCA_014132275.2. Lineage (NCBI taxonomy): Eukaryota > Metazoa > Arthropoda > Insecta > Lepidoptera > Saturniidae > Samia > Samia ricini. Next base: position 19,098,667 of record AP028158.1, read on the forward strand.
TGAACTTCAATATGTATAACACCATCTATTCAATTTCATAATATTAGTGGAATTTAGCCACAAAATTAATTCTCCAAATGAAAACAAACTTTTTAACATGTTGCTATTATTGGTAAAATAATAATAAATGTCTTTTTCAACTTAAACTATGTTAAGATTTCTACTTTAATAATAAATAAAATCAAAAAAATAATAATTTATGAGAATGCAATATTTTTTTAATTATAGCAAAACAAAATTTACTTTGTCATATAATAAATACATGGATAACTTGAAAAAAGTTTATTTAAATTTAGCCACTTGCACAGAGACATATTACAGCAGTTTGTTTACCTGAATAAACTTGGTAAAAAAATCAAATGCATATTTTCTATTTTAAATCAGAAATACTTAACTGTATAATTATTTCAGGGTAAACAGCTAATTTCATCAACATAAGTTGTAAATTCCATTTCTATAATTGTTTGTATCCTTTTACTTATTTATTCAAATTAGGGCCTAAGAAGGCGCTTATGAACGTCTAAAACACTACCACCGGTTCAGAAAACAACCCAGTCGAGAAGAGCCAGCAAGAAACTTGATATAGTGTGTAACTATAACATAATTTGTGTATATTGTGCTATTTTAATATATTGTTTCTAGTATTTCCACTAATCGCTCAAATACCAAGAAAAATGTAACAATAGAAAAACAATTGGAACTGGCGTAAGCACCAGGTTCGTACTTTTACAGTTAAACAGATAATTCATAGAATTAATTTTTTTTTTGTATTTAATGTCTTTAAGCTAGATTTATTCAACAAGCAAAGAGCTACACTTTGCTATATAAAACCATACATTTAAAACCATCTATAATGTTAAAGGAAATACATCTCTGTACAATAGTTATAATAAAATAAATATTCTACAGCTAAAATAAAAATACAACCTAGACATAGGTTCTACAATAATGAATAGCCTACATGATATTTATATTATGTATACCTGTTTTTTTTCTTTTTTTGTAAAGAGGGCATGACCAACAGTGGAACATCATTATTACTATTATTATAAACACAAACTAGTTATTTTATGTTATTCATGTTATAACAAATAAATAGTTATCTCTTTGTTGGTTACATGCTATAAGTGTTTCTCCCTTCCAGAATTTTAATGGTAAGATAAGAATTATTCGCAGCTAAAACTCCTAACGCTTCCTACTCAAAGATTATGTTATCGTTGTCACAATTCATATGATTAGGTAAAAATGTAGGGTATTGATTGATAATAAAAGTTTATACTTGCAGCGTATTATACGATCGGGCTGCGTGGTATAAATATAAAGGGTCATCTCGCAAAGCCGTTCGTGCGTTTTGACGCGAGCATGCCGCGGTACACTGACAACACATAACCAACATTTCAAACACGTTGACACTGCCACTTACCCTAATACTCCGGGCTTGTAATTGTAATTAGGAATTCGCCACGGACAACCCCCATATTCACCAATAAGAGCATCATGGTTTTTGTTCAGGTTAAATGTAGATGCGCGGTTGTCGTTCACTTTCCTCCGCGCTGGGTTGAAATAATTATTGTTCCTACTTTCACCGTTCACATCATTTATTGGTATAAAGTCCTGCACTTTATTCACATTTGGGTTAGCATTTTCTAAATTTTTCAAGTTCATTTTGTCTATTTCACTTTGAGTTTCCCAAATACGAAGCCACAGGCGCTTCGCGGGTCCTTCCTGCTCGGGCTGATACCACGCGACGGCGGGATCCATTCAGCCGGAGCAAGGTACCACTATATGGAATGACATATGGCGTTGCATTTCATATTTATGATATTTTATTGAAAATCTAACACAAAACAAAAATAAGTCAGACCACATTCGTAATATGGACGACACACGTATATTTGACACTTTGACAACTAGAGGGCGCCATCTTTACAAAATAAGTTGTACATTTTCCATCAGTGGGCATACTTTTAAAATCGTCTTCTTTTAAAATGACTAAAATATTTTCAAATTATACTAAGATAATTGTAATAATTTAAAACTACATTTACTTTGCTTGTTTTTCAAGTTTAATACATTAATTTAAAAATAATAAGTTGCATTTTGACAGGAAAATTATGTCAGAAATCAGATATATACAGAAAACATTATCGTATGTAAGATTACAGAAACAATGTGCTATACATTTAAAACACTATTGTAATCTTCATGGGATCATTGAATCGTTATTATTAGTTGAATTTGTTAAAAATACTTGTAATAAATTTGCTTGAAGTGATTATCGTTTGAAACTTTTTGTGTGTATAAGCACTAACTAACAAAATCAATTGAGTCTGTTTGGAAAATGAAAACAGGACTTTTGTGAGATTTGGGGGGATGCACCTTTGTTTCAATATCTTTTTTTACTTAGTAAGCAAAAAAAAAAACAGCGCATCCATTTGACTTTGATATTTGGTGTAAGCATTTATTTTAATTTAACTACGATTTCACTAATAATATACTATGTACATAGGTATTTTTGTTATGACCATATAAATTAAAATTCGAAAAATAATTATACTAAATTAGAATACGCCCCTTTTTAATTTTCTACAATGAACTGGTATTAACAAAGTAGAAAACATGGTTATTCTTTAGTTAAACGCTTTAAAACAAAATTGCCCTTAAATGGATTCATAACGATAACGAAAGGGGTTAATAGTATTCCTAATGCATGACTTGGCTGCATAGTCAACTAGTACCTTTGCCTTTGCCTTAAAAAGTAATAAATAGAGTATTTGGAGGGATCTCTGTAAGACATGTAGCAGTTGTTTTTTTTTTAATTCATTAAATTTGTATTTTTGACTACACTATATCTATATGTATTTATGATATTTATCTATGTCATGTAATCTTGGTGGCGTTTTCTGTGATATAGTTTAGTTATTGTACTCAAGTTAAATTTATTTCAGAAGATAAGGTGTGGCATATATTCTGAAGTGCTTGATAACGGCGATACAAAATTGTAAATATCTCATACCCACTTGACATTAGCGCAAATTGTGTGTACACAGATTGACATTAACTAAGAAGAAAAAGAATTAAAAAAAATATTCGCGTAGATAAACAGAAAACTCCAACATCCGACTTGGCTGCATGTTCTTGGTATTTTTGCCTATTCCTTAGTAAGGCATGAACAGAATAAAAAACAAACAAAAATCTCCCGCCAAAATTAAAACATGACAACTGACATTTGACGAAATACATGCGACCTACACCTCAAAAGTACACCCCTGTGAACTGGATATCTACGTAGTTTTATAATTGTATGGAAAATCGTTAAATAGTATTTTTTGAACACACTAAAAGAACCAATAAAGACATTAAGATTTAAGACATTACGGAATAAATGAAATAACTAAACCCATAAGTAAGTACTATAATTACTAAATAAAACTAGTTACAACAAAATAAATCTTACAATAATGTAGACAATTAGATGATACACTAATTTTGAAATATGCTCCATGATTTTTCAATATAAATTTACAGGATTTCATAAATTGGCTAAGAATAATAAATGTGCATCAAAATCACATGAATATTATTGTAAAACTCATAAAAACTAGTAGGTTAATTTGTGTAACCTTAAATTCAATTAACAAGAATTGTCATAAGGTGCCATGTTCAAGAAGTAAGATTGCAGAAGTCATGGCTCAGAGAAGCATTACTTCATTTTTTAAAGTGACTCCTCCAAAAACGGTTGTAAAACAAGAAAAAACAGAAACTAATGGAAGCGAGTCTAAGGAAGAATCAAATGGCCCATCTTCATCTATTTCTAAAGAAAAGGTATTATTTTTAAAATTTATGTAAAAATTGTAATATTATCATAATCTACACCAGTGGTTGTCAGACTTTTTTGACCGATAGGTCAGTGTGAGGTATTGTGACCACTGTTGCTGTACTTTTACTATCTACTACTTAATTTACATTTTTTTATGAGCTTTCAAATGAGAATTCCCTATAGATTGTGTATGGCAATAACAACCTATGAAGTCTGAAAATATTATTGGATGCCTATTTTGTTTATGCCATAAATATATGCTCGCCTATAGCAAGTATGAAAATGTAATATGAATATTTGGTAGCCATTGTATATATAGGTTTGATTCTCTTTTCTAGGTAATAGTAAGAAAAAGACTGGATAGCAGTGACAGTGATTCAATAGAACCTAGCACAGTAAAGAGAAGAGTTAAAAGACAAAGATTAGAAAGTTCTAGCAGTGACTCCTACACAGGGTCACAGAAATCAGATGAAGAAATTACTACAGAAAGAAAGAAGAATGATGTAAAAACTTATGAATCACCTAAGAGTAAAAAAGTCAAATTAAAAAAGGTTTTGACACAATTGAATAAAAGTGATGGGGATAATGGTCTTTTCCCAAAGACAACTTCTCCTAACAAAGATAAGGATAAAGGTTTAAAAGAGAATGATGTAATGAAGAATTTTATAGTTAAAAAAGAACCAGTGACAGTAAATAAAGAGAAAGAGGACAATAAAGAAGTGTCAAGCAAGGTAGCTGGTGAGTTGAGAATGTGTTTTATTTTCCATTAAATTTTTTTCCTATAATGTAGTTGTTACTTGCCAGGTCTCCTAGCCATACTAATATATAGAGTACACAACTACATATCAGTAAATTTATTTACTAGTTATGGTAAATTTCTATTTTCAAAGATTTTTTTGTATATACCACATGAAAGCATCTATTTACAATGATAAGTTCTGACTTAACTTGATTTATAAAAGATCAAGTTTCTTCTGGACATTCTCAACGCAATTTTGTAATTTCATTCTTTTGATTTGTGTTTTGGTTAGAATTTTTATAATATTCATGTTACTTCAAGTACATAATTTAATGCTTTCAAAGGAAACCTTAGATCACTATATTATAATATACTATTTATATCTCATTGACATGTAATGTTTGTTTGTTACTTTTTAGAGAGTGAGTACAATCCATCCAAATCTAAATATAATCCTATAAGTGATGCATGCTGGTCTGAAGGTGCAGAGGTACCGTACCTAGCACTAGCAAAGACCTTGGAAGTGATTGAAGCCACTTCAGCTAGACTCAAGATTATAGAGATCCTGAGTAATTACTTCAGATCTGTTATTGCTTTGACACCAGATGACTTACTGCCCAGTGTATATATGTGCTTGAATCAGTTAGCACCGGCATATCATAGTTTGGAGCTCGGTGAGTTTATATTAGTACAAACTGTAAGTCTGTGGAAAACAAAAACTCTTATGCTTGAAATGTTTGCAATATTATTTTAAATATTGTTTATTTTGTATTGAATTTGATAAACGTTTTTTTTATCATAATCTTGAAGTAATTTAATATTATGTTAAGAAACTATAATGGAGATATATTATTTAACAATTAAAATGTTGTAATGTCGTAATTTTTTTAATGATCATAATATTTGGAAATTAGTGAAGATTATGTTGTTTGCAATTTTGATAACTTTTTAATGGCATCATCTGATGAATTCATTTAACTAGAATTTAATCGGGAGGGAATGTTAGATTCATTAGAAACTTCTTGCACATTGAGAATATAATCTTAATGCTGTTGTATTCAACTGTGACATCATGTTGTAACATTAGTTTAGATGTTGTGGGATTCTACTGTACTATAATAAAACTGCAGTTTCATCTCTAAATATATATTGTACTAAATGCAAAAATGCTGTATGTGAATTGTTTTGTTACATCAATCTCCTGTTTTGTACACATTTTATGTGCCTAAAATACTATACACCCACTATGTATTTGGCATATGATATGTGTAAAAGTTTTCGAAAATATTTTTTGTTATATTAATATTTGCATGCTACTTTAGAATTGAGTCCAGAGAGTTTCTCTATGTTACTGTGAATTTGCTAACAGTTAAAGATATGCTATCACAAAGTTTTTTTAGTATTTTTGAAGAATTACAATTGTTTGGATGTATATTTTCATATTTAACCTATGTATAACATGAGTAGTGACTATTTGCACAATTTGGTAACAAAATATTGATTTATTGCCTTGAAATAAAACTGTGGGTGAAACTCATCAATATCCATTGTGTGGTTTAGGAGAAGTTAGTGAATAAACAGACAGAAATACATGGAAAATTACATTAATTCATATTATTGTATAGATAACTTGACAGAGACAATGTTTACTTAGGTTAATGATTAGGTCACAAGAACAGGGTTTCTCTGCACCCAAGGGTGGCATTATAAAGTGAAAGTGTTCTAAGTGACCAGGGGCTCGTGAAGTATGGTTGTGTGGCACGTAGGTATAGCAGAGACGTACCTGATGAAGGCGATAGGTCAGTGCACGGGCCGGTCCCTGCAGCAAGTGCGTGCTGCAGCGCACCGGCTCGGGGACCTCGGCGCCGTCGCGGAGCAGGCTCGCGCCGCACAGCGCACCATGTTCGCCGCGCCGCCGCTCAAGCTGCGCAGAGTCTTCGCCGCACTCAAAGATATTGCACATATGACTGGTCAGTCCGAACTGCCTTCGCTAATACTCATTATTAACAAATTTGAAAAACCTATTGCTATCTCGTTACGCCCCAAAGAAAGAGTTATAAAACGCGAAAGGGAAAATTGCACCGGGTTGATTGATTATACCTGAAAAATATACAAAATCATCATCTCGTATTTTCCTTAGATAGTTTTTAATTGTTTTTTTAATGATAAAATAAAAAAGCTTTCCCTCTACAAATTGTTTCAATTTTAAAATTGCTAAAAACTACGGATATTTGTGCTCATTTTCGAAAACTCCTAGTTTTTTAAGAAGTTTATGCAAAAAAACCAAAATATACGGGCATGACGGTGATGGGTATATCAAGTGCAAAAACGGGAACATATCTGAAATAAACGCCGCTCACATATCCTCTTAACAGTTCCAAAGCGATGTAGACATAACAATGTAGTTCTTGTGTGTAGTACATAAACCTTTTTTTCGTTATTAGTGACAAAAGATATCTCTACTTAACTCCTTGTCTTCTATAGTGTCAAACACTTGAAGGAATTTTTTTATAAACACAACCTGGATAAACTTATCTCTAAGAGGAGCCGGCCTTTTTGTTTATTTTTAAATTGTTATAGAAGATCTGTGGTAGATATTTCGCCTTGGTTTTTAGACACCAATGGTTTTTTTTTTTTTTTCAAATTGACTAATTGCTGTTAACTGGAGGGGCTATGAAAGTTTTTAACGAATTTTTGAGACAAGCACTTAGAGTGAACCGCCCGAAGAGTAGTGGCTAGCGCAGGTACATTGAACTAGTAGGGACCTCGGTTTGGTCTGATACCTCAGACTCCGTAGAATTTTGCTCCGCGCTAATCTTGTGCTAGTCTACTGTATGAACTATGTTACTGCAGCCCCCCCCCCCCCCTTACCCAGTCAGTGATCGAACAACCTTCTAGCTAATTTTAGATGATATGCTATATCTTATAATCATAAATACCTATACCGTATTCCATATAATAAAAATCTGTATAAAATGTTTAACAACTATGGTATGGCGTTTTGATATTTATTTCAAAATTATGTTGTTGTAGAGACTTACGGTCTTATTACAAAAACAAAAATAAATACGCTTTTTTAAACAAAATACTAAAATAAACAGTGTCTAGAAATTAAAATTGTATAAAATATAATCTCTAAACAACTATAAACACTCTTTCATAATTGAACTTTTTTAAACATGAGTTCAACGGGAGTTTAACTTGTGTGTGATAACACTGTATATGTTTCTCTTTGGTAAGTACATTGTTTTCCTACTGGCCGCTATATGGTTACAAAGAAATATCAAATTATTTTACAGGTCAAGCATCAGTTAACAAGAAAATTAATAAAATCCAGTCACTGTATGTGGCGTGTAGACAATGCGAAGCGAAATATCTAATAAGGTCAGTTAAATATTTTGTTTTTTAATATAGATATTTATTTATTTATTTATTTATTTATGTATAAGAACTTCACAGCACATTCACAATAGTTATAAAAAACATAAAATATAATTTTAAAGTGCCAATTAAGAAGTAATACAGATTACATTTTATAAACAATATACATTACGCGTGTATGGATGTGAGTGTATATGTATGTGTGTAGGAAATGTTGAATGTGTGTGTCAATTATTAGATATTAAATCTATTACCTGACGTCTGCAACTAACTTTAATCGGACCGACTTTAGGAACTGATTACGACTAAGGTGGAAAATATCAATGTCATGGAATAAATTGTTATATTGTTTAGTAGATCTGTAGATAATAGAATTCTGAGCATAAATATGCTTAACAGAAGAAATCTCAAACAGATGAGGGCCACGAATCCGTTTGGTAGGTACTCTAAAATTTAATTTACGCAATAATTCTGGACTGTCTATCGCCGAATGTACGATATCATAAAGAAATTTCATGTCGTTTATAATTCGACGCTGTTTCAGAGATAAGATGTTATAACGCTTTAAATTATTGTCGTAGTCAACAGGTTCGTTCTTGGTTTTTGTACTAAGAAATTTTAAAAACTTACTTTGTATTTTTTCCAACCTGTTGTCATGTGTAATAAAACCTGGTGACCAAATGGATGACAGATATTCTAGACTGCTTCTCACGTAAGAAAAATAAAGCATTTTTAATGGTTGAACTTTATTAAAAGGCTTTGTAACTCTAAATATGAATCCTAACATTTTGATAGCTTTTTGATAAATGAAATCGTAGTGAGTATTATAAAGTAACTTTGAGTCAATCATTATTCCCAGATCCTTTACACAGCTTACAATTTGTATCGGTAGGTGAGTTAAAGAATAATTGTAATTGATTGGATGGAGTTTGCGTGTGAAAGTTATAGAATTACATTTTTTTATATTAAGATCCAACTTATTAATTTTGCAGTAGTCACAAAGTCTATTTAAATCCTGCTGCAAGAGATGACAGTCTTCAATATTACGAATACGTTTGAAGATTTTAGTGTCATCTGCATACATAAGATAATCTGCATAGACATACACATTAAACAGTAACGGACCCAGATGTGATCCCTGCGGGATGCCCGATGGGATTACTTCGAAACGGGAAACGTATGTGCCTAAGCGAACTGCTTGGTGTCTATTACATATATAAGAAGCGAACCACCTCAATAAATCACCGTGTACTCCGAGACTAACAAGTTTTTGTACCAAAATTTGATGGTTAATTCTATCAAAACACTTTGAATAGTCAGTGTAGACTGCATCCACTTGGTAGCCCTTATCCATTTGTGCAGTTATATAATCCGTGTATACTGCCAAATTAGTCTGAGTCGACCTCTTTTTCATAAAACCGTGCTGTGCTGGGGGAATAGACATCGCAATTGATTATATATTTGATCATGAACTAATAACTCAAATAATTTACTGAATGTAGACAACATTGAAACTGGGCGATAGTTTTCGACATTAGATCTAGATCCAGATTTGTAAATTGGTGTTATAAATGCCTCCTTCCACTTCATAGGAAAAAATACCTGTTGACAGGGACTTGTTAAATAATATAGTTAGAGGTATAACTAGGGCATCAGAACATTGTTTAACAAAAAAAGAGGGAATGTTGTCGGTTCCTCCACCTTTGTCAGAGTCAATTAATTTTAAATATTTGTGAACTATGCTTGAAGATAAATGTAATGAACCCATGCTACTTAACAAATTAGTTTTTAAAGGGATGTCCGTAGAGCATTGTGAGTTATTATTACTCGTGTAAACAGACTGAAAAAAATCTAGGAATAGATTACACATATCTTCGCCATCGTTCGCTGATATCATGCCGTAATTTACTTTTGCAGGAAAAGAATGTGGGTTTTTTAAATTTTTAACATACCTCCAAAAAGCCTTGGGATTATTTTGAATAGAGAGTTCACAATGTTCAATATAGTTTCGCCAACATTGTTTTTGCATTTTTTTAAAACGTGTTCTTAGCAGTGAAAAACTGTGATAATCCGAAGGCAACCCATATTTTTTCCATTTTTGGTGGTATTTATGTTTTTCTATAATAATGTGTACTAGCGGCTGCGAATACCATATGGGTCGAATTTTGCTAGTTTTAAGGTAGCAGGGAACGTGTGTATCAATGGCCAACTTTATTCTTGCATAGAAAATGTCTAGTGCATCGTCAATAGATACGTTACTTAAATCATATTCCCAGTTATAAGAGTTTAACTTAGATTTTATACTGTCATAATTTGCGTGTCTGAATTTATAAACGGATTGTGGGGTATGTTTTAAAAATTTTAGACTGACATTTGGAAATTCTATGTCTAATGCTGGATGATGAGGTAGGTCTTCTTTAACTATCGGACATTGTGATCTAGTGACAACTGCGTGGGTATTACTAAATATTAGGTCTAGGAGGTGGTCGTTATCATTTTTAATTGTATTATATTGGGATAAGCCCCAACCTGATAGTATTTCAACAAATTCTTTTTGATAGTCGCTGAGATTACTGGAAGAAGTTATCAAGCGGGTGTTATCATCATAATTCCAAACAATATGAGGTAGATTGAAATCACCAAGGAGCAAAATATTATCATTACCGATACCCGCTAAATTACATTTTTTTAAATATGAATTGAGAGATAACAAAAGACTATCTCTAGCTAAGCCGGAGCCTGGTAAATAAACACAGATAATGTGCAGATTGTTTTCGCTCCGCAAAGCATGAGCTTCAATTTTTAAATGCATAAATTCGCAAGGGCCGGGTGTGTATACTGGATGGACACGTTGTGCATTTATTTCACGACGCGTTAACAACATAACGCCCCCACCAACCTGTCGCGTGTTGCTCGTCTTAGGTTTGAGGGAATCAGTAGATCGATCCCGACGATGTACCTCGTATCGTGCATCAGATACTTCAGCGTCATTGACGCCATCTATCAACCATGTTTCACAAATACCAATGATATCATAATTATGATTTAAAAGACCTAGTCGAAACTCTAGTGTCTTACCTCGAATACTACGTGCATTTTGAAAATAAACTGTAAGATTCTTATGTTTCATTGTAACGGAAAAATAGTCGCTGTGTTAAAATTACTTGAATAAAAGTTAAGGTCGGTATGATACTGTTCATTTTTATATGCAGGAAAAATAAAAATATGTGACGTGTTCTTGTGGTTTTCAGTTATGTGTTTTGAGCGTGTAGGAGATATTTTTGACATAAAATGATTATATGGTATGATTATACTTAAAACTATTGTGTACAAATGTTGACTGGTTACAAAGCGTTTTATGAAGAAGTATTCGTTTGTGTAGGATTGCATGAAGCTGCATGATAATTCGATCCCACAGCACGCAGACTTTCTAGCTGGTCTTCGTTGTAAATGCGAGTAGCAGGGAAGTTGTCGTTTCTCCTTACATAGATTTTTGTGTTTCGAGTCCATACATATCGAAACCCCAATTCTTTGCAAATTACTCTTGTTTTAGTAAGGAGATCCTTGTTTTGCCGAGTAAGGTGTTCGTTTTATATATATTTGTCGATCCTCGCCTGGAATTCCGATATTAATGCTGGACAACCTTCTATTTTTACGTGCTTTTGTTAGTAATTCATCTTTCTTAATCAAGGAGTTAAACTTTGCTATCACGGACTTGGTTTTTGTTACAGACTTGTTACGCGGTGTAATACGCGTTGCATACTGTATATCTTCATGGGAAATTTCTATTTCTAAAAAATTTGATATGGACTTTACTAAATGGGTGAGATTCTCGGTTTTTCTTTCTGGAATTCCAATTATTTCCACATTATTAAATCTGGCTCGTTGTTCTACTTCATTTAATTCATTTTTTACAGAATCTAAATTTTTTATATTTTCTTTTAGTTTAATATTATCATATTCTATTTTTTTTATTTTGTCCTCTAACTTATTGACTGTCACTTGGAAACTGTCCTGTTGGTCTGATAAATATTTAACACTCTCTTGAAGTGGTGTTACCATGGCGGTCAACAAGTTACAACTGTTTGTTAAATTTGTGATTTGTTTCATAGCTTTCTCTACTTTTAAGTCCAATGATGACATCGAACCTTCGATTTTGGTCATCATGTCCGTTTTAAAATCAAGGAGTTCAGATTTCTGTTGTTTTAGAATGTTTTCCAGTCCTGATTGAAGGATATCTTGTATATCACTTAACAAAACAGTCCTTACACTCGCCGATTCGTTCTCTTTCATTTCCTTATCCGTGTTAGATTTATTACAACAGGGTCCTCGCCACGACGATTTCTTAGCAGATGTCATTTTCCGGAAGTTTGTTTCCCTAATAATGCCACAGCTATAATGATACACTTTGTTACAATTACAACATGTCATATCCTCGTTGTCGTAAATTAGATTCGAACATTTGCAACATTCCATGCTATTATCTTTTTTGCACGAAAAAAGTAGTTAATTAACAGCTTGGACAACACTAGTGATCACTGACGGCAGTCTAATAAATTTATAATTATAACTGACTCGATAAAAAATGTCAAGTTATTGAAGGTATTTTGAAATATTGTACATGACTTGCAAAATTTCACTGAATATTTTGATTAAATTTCACCTGATTCCCTGATGATTTCCCAGGTATAACAATAATACACAGTCACAAGCCTATAGAATGTTGTTTAATACTATTTTTTGTGCACAACTCACAACTTTACTATCGAAAAATACAATAAATCCGGAGCGACACCCTTACACAGTAACGTAAATGAGAAAAAAAAAGTTGATATGATATGTTGGGGTTTCGTCTCCGGTTGTTTTTCGATCACCATACACATGGTGATAAGCTTTCACGTATGTATGTACCTATTTCAAAATGCGTTTCCATAAACTATGACATAGGGTCGCTATATTTGTGTAATACTGTGATAAAAAATGGTTTAAAATTGTATCAAATAGTATAAGAAATTGTTACGTATGCTCCGCTCCGACTTTCTAATACACTAGAGTATCATTTGACACGATTATGTTACGGAAACGGTACGGGGGGGGGGGGGGGGGGGGGGTGAAGGTGTGTCGCGATTGGTCCGTTTTAAATAATGTAATTACGGATATTCTTAATGCGAATAAGTTTTACTGTATTTATAGAGATAATTGAGAGTAAAAGTCGCAACAGTTTGTTGTATGAGGCCTGTTCTGTACATGCAAGAAGTTAGCAATGTGACGTTTCCATTGCGCGCCCCTTTCTAAATATATGTGTGTAACACAGGAGTCTGGAAGGCAAGCTACGCATAGGGCTGGCGGAGCAGTCGGTGCTGCAGGCGCTGGCGCTCGCGACCGCCGCCACTCCGCCCCCGCCCCGCGACCCCGGCGCAGTGCGAACACTGGACGCCTCCGAGGGGCTTTCACCAGAAACCTTCAAGGTACACTCACATAGTTTCACTTCAACGTCGGCCCATCCGTTCAAACGAAAGACATCTACTACAAGACATGGGTCTCCCCCAAGGGTATAAGGATAAGGGTTGGCGACTGCAGTCAGGTGTTCCCGGTGCGCAGTATCGCCGACACCCACAGGAAGAGATGGGGGTGGTAATAAGCTTACCCAGTACCACACGGACATATAGCAATGTAGAATTATAGAAAAAAATGAGCTTATGTTATTCAGTGATGGTGTAACAAACTAAATATTTTTTTAAATCGATAAGTAGTTATTACTTTATCTGTAACAAACAAAAATGTCAATTTTACCTGATATAAAAACATGTTAAGCTTCATCCATGCTAGATTTTACAAATAGCTATGATTTTCTAAGATCTACAAATAAAAAGTAAAGTCGATAATTTTTTTTTTATAATTAATTGAATTTATAAGCAATTGAATTATAGTGTTCTTTTTAAATGTCATTTTTGTCATTTTGCCCAACAGTGGTGAGTATCGTAGGGAGATTTCCACACTTGTGTGAGCTATCCGTGTGTACACTTGCAGTCTCGAGTGGACGAGAACTCCTTGATAATAAAAACTACGTACTGCGAGTGTCCCAACTACGAGCTGCTGATCCCGGTGCTGCTGCAGCACGGGGTGCGGGCGCTGCCGGAGCACTGCCGGCTCACGCCCGGGGTCCCTCTCAAGCCGATGCTAGCGCATCCCACCAGAGGTGTACATGAAGTCTTCAACAGGTCTGCTACTTGCTTTATTGTTAAATCTATTTCAAATCAAATTAAAAGAACGCAGATTCAAACCCGCCTATCCACTCTATAAGGCTGAGCTATCGGTGAAGGAAAACATCGTGTGGAAACCAATAGCATGGTACCTACTACCCTCGAGTTCGAAAACCTGTCGCCAAATACCAACAGTTGTGTTCCGGCACACCAATACCTCGACTTTGTGTGTTTACTATCCTGGACCACATCGTCACTTATCATCAGGTGAGATTGTGCTCAAAAAGCCGTGTAAAAAATGGGCGTGGGCGCCCAATATACTACTTGACTGGTATTGAATGTATAAAACAACAGGCTGCCCTTGATACCCTTCGTGGATGTGGCGCCTCCTTGTGGAAGTAAAAGACCCAGTAAAATTAGGGGCATTGAGATAGCACAGATTACAAATATAGTTTAAAAAAATTCACATTGCAGACCGTAACGAAAAATCATATTTTAAAATGGTGGCGAGCAAAGCTGTTTAAAGCAAAGAATTCTGTAATTCAGTGTCAAATAAATATTTTCTCCTTTGATTATGGGCAATTATTCTGTAGGAATTTAAAAAAAAAACTATTAAATAGTTGTGGTATATAAAACGGGGCTATTGAATTACCATGTGAGGACCAATGGAGAGCAAAGGTCCTTGGTTTACGTTATAGTTGGTCGTTCCCTAATGAGAGTGTTAGCTGAGTGTGTGTATATATAGTAAAGTGTTGGTCGGTGAAGGTTCGAGAATGAACAGTTCACCTGCGAGTGGAAGTACGACGGAGAGCGCGCGCAGATACACGTGCCTCCCGCTCCCCCCGATCCCCACGGGAACCTGGCCCCCGACCTCGATAGTGTTGCCATATTCAGCAGGAACCAGGAGAACAACACCACGTTAGTAACACTTATAACAAATATCTATGTGCTTCTTAATACAATGGTTGCCATCTACGATATTATATAATTACCTCTTCAGAAATATTTAGCCTTACTTTATAAACGATGATTAAATTTCAACTAATAGTTAATAGTTAGATAACAAAATTTCTTATTCATAAACATTGAATGACTTTAATCAGTTATTTATTAAATAAGGTGTATTAACCCTATGAGCACCTACCTGGCGTTTACGCCAGCTTTCCATTGTTTTCCTATTGTCTTATTTTTACGGGTACTCGACACATTAAATAGCTGTCAAATGGTACACTAGGGGGGGACCCTTGTTTAACGTTTAAATAACAAGATGGCGGTTGTGTAACAGCTGATTTCTCACCATCCGCGAACATTTCGTTATGTTTTGTTGAGCGAATTATTTATTATCATTCAGAAACTTTAAAAAGAACAACACAGCGCGATTAGGAAGTCAAAAATAACATAACTTTTTACTCTTTCAGAATGATAAAATGTTGCCATGTTAATTGAAAAATTGCGCCAAAAATTATTATATGCTGTCAACGCATGGCAGTTTTAATAAAGTTTGGAAAGAGTACAATATTTTTTTGATTATTAATTAAATATTCATTAACTAATTCGCGTTCAAGTAACGTTTATGAAGAACAGAATATTTAATCATTGTTTAAGTTCTTAAGCAATTTTGTAAGATTATTAAGTATATGATCAGTTTTATTTGTATAAGTAAGGGCTGTATTATTAGATATAAATAACATGACGACATTTTTCTAGTATTTTTGAAGAATTACCATTTTGATGTATTTCTTAAGGTTTACCTTATATGATGATTATTTATTTATTCTTTAAATTATGTAAAAGCTTTATTAGACTGTTCTAAGGTGTAATATATAAGGAAAAATATGTAACTGAAAGTGAAAACGTAAAAATTATTTTAATGGATTATGAGAAGTTAGAAAATAAGTAGAAAGACGGACAAACAGACAGATACAGAAAACAATTTCATTTTATGTCATTTATATATTGTCGTGTTCATCCATTAATAACTCTAATTACATAATTTGACTCATCTAAATGAATTTTGACATATAAGTTGTGAATGAATTAAAACAGTGGTATAATAAAGTTTATGATAATTTAGTACCAGTATCTAGGCTTAGTGTATTTACCATCCTGGACCACACCGTCACTTAACATCAGGTGAGATTGTGGTTAAAGCACAGAGCTTAACATGTAAAATGGTGTTTATTGGAATAAGAGAGTTAGAGAGAGAGAGGGAGATATAATGTTGTGTTGTGGGTGTACAGCAAGTACCCGGACGTGGTGGGGGGCGAGTGGGGCGGCTGCTGGGCCGTGACGTCACGAGCTGCGTGCTGGACTGCGAGGCCGTCGCGTACGACACGACCAACAGGCAGATACTGCCCTTCCAGGTTACTGCGTCACTCACTACACTACTTCGCACTACTACCTCAGCACGTGCTCGACGTGAACACTGCATGTTTGCGTACAGGTGTGCCTGCAGGTGCCAGGTGCCTGCAGCACTTGAGAACCAGTTCCATCTAGCATTAGCGTCAACCTTCATTTCACATCGAATGAAATTGTGGTCAAAACACTGAAACCGTTTCGTGGAAAATAAATTAAATAAAACTATTTATTAGTAGAAAATAAAACTATTTATTAGTAGCTTGCAGTACAGAGAATACATAGGATAATTACATTACAAGTTAAGTATGTTGAGGTGTTTGTATTCATTCAGGAGATGCAACAAGAGGACCGGTTCAACTCTATACTGGTTATATTCAAGTTTATATCTTCTGCATCTTTAACATGATTAAACTTGCATTATTTACCTTTATATTATATCATTTTGATGACATTTTATAGTTTTGATCGTTGTGCACATGTCAAGTGTATTGGAAATAAAGGCACAAAGCATAAATTATGAAATTTCGCAAGAACTTCCCTGTAAATTTTTAACAAACGTCCGCCGTCTTACCTGAAAAACTTTCATTTAGGGCTGTAATAAAAATTATACACAAAATGTTTTCTCTGTACGATCCCACTAATAATTAAATAACTGGGTAATAAATAAGTTGATAAGTTAATATGTGAATGATGAGTTAATAGTGATACGTTTAGATTCTCTCGACCCGGAAGCGCAAGGATGCGCAGCTCGAGGACATAAAGGTGCAGGTCTGCGTGTTCGTGTTCGACTTGCTCTACCTGAACGGGGAACCACTCGTCCGGGAACCGCTCCAGCGCCGCCGGGAACTGCTGCGGGCACACTTCAACCAACACGAAGGTCACCACCACCACCGTCAGCATCACACACCCACATCGCGCACACACACACTGTAGCCTAGTAACAATAGTGTCCCCGTGCAGGCGAGTGGATGTTCGCGACCAGCAAGGACTGCTCCAGCATCGAGCAGGTGCAGCAGTTCCTTGAGGAGGCGGTGAAGGGCTCGTGCGAGGGGCTCATGGTGAAGACGCTCAGCGGGGAACACGCCAAGTACGACATCGCGAGGAGATCGCGCAACTGGCTCAAGGTGACCGCCTCCGCCTTCATGGAACTGACCGGGTCGACCCGCGGCGCGGTCACGGCATTGCGTTTGGTTGGTGTTGTCACGTGACACGTTGCAGCTGAAGAAGGACTACGTGGAGGGCGTCGGCGACACCATCGACGCGGTCGTGATCGGCGCGTACCGCGGCAAGGGCAAGCGCGCCGGACACTACGGCGGGTTCCTGCTCGCATGCTACGACCCCCACTCCGACCACTACCAGTCACTGTGTAAGCTCGGCACCGGCTTCAGCGACGACGCGCTCGCCACCCTCACGCGCCTCCTCGACCAACACGTCATCGACGCGCCAAAACCCTACTACAGGTATCTACCAACATTTTTATTTTTTAACGGGGGAATATGCATTTACGCAGTGTCCCTACTAAGTTTATTAGGAAGACCAAGGTCTCCCCAATAAAGTTAGTAGTAGGGGGGGTGTGGAGGGACGTCTCCGCACCGGTGTGGGACTCACCCGGCGAGAAGCGTCGGAAATACCCACTAAACCCCCCGGAGCCGCCCCGCCGCATTTAGGGGAGAAGCTTCGTCCAGGGAGAAAGGGGCTTAACCTGACACACAGGTACCACCCTTCCCTCTCTCCCCTCCAATACCTCTGACAAATAATGAAGCAGCTCTCTCCCCTCTCGTCTTGCAACAACTGCCTATTATGGCAGGAGGGAGGCTTTACTAATACCAAAGTTCTTCCCCACAACCCTTCCACGTTCCCCCTTGTACAGTTCTACAGCGGCCTTAATTAGGCCACTCCTTTCTTTGGCCTTCTGCCACCTACTGATCTGCCCTGAGTAATCACCTCACCTAATATGAGGGGAAACAAAAAACTTCCCCCATAAGATGCTCGTCCTCCTCCCCATCTTCAGCGCATCGTGCGCACTTCGTATGCTCTGCAGCGCATTCCGCCGCCGGAATCATCAACAAGATGTCTCTGCTGGCGCCGCTCCTGCTTAATCGCCACTATGGCCTCCAGCTCCGCAACTCTCCCCTCCAACTTGCCCCTCTCTTACTTCTTACATTACTTCGTCACTCGCAACCCTAATTAGCTTTAGCGCCCTTTCAACCTTCCTGGCATACAATCCCATCTTAATTTTTTTCCCAATTTCCTCCATATCAACCTGCACGTCTAAGAAATCTAAGCACACTACCCCCACCCTACCTACCCCTGACCACCTCAACAACTAACACACGTTTATCTATATTATTTGTGTTTGCATATATATATATTTTTTTGTTACCATGGGGGAAAATCTTACACGAGATCTCACTTTTTTTTTTCTTTTTTTTTGACGGGGGGAAATGCATTTACGCACTACCCTTACCTATTGTATTATTGAGACCGAAGAGCCGAAGAGTGACGAGCTCCGTGCCAGTGTGGGACTCGCCCGGAAATACCCACTAAAACCTCCCGGGGCCGTCCGCCGCATTTGGGATGGGGGCGATACGGGATTGCAAAGCATGCCGCCGCGTCGCCCCCTGCGGCGAATCCACCAGGCCTCGCCGTGCAATGGCCCAATGGGGATGGGGGAGATACTTCTCTACCCCACCTCTTCGCCCGCCCCCCCCGAAGGGAGAGATACTTCTCTACCCCACCTCCTCGCCCGCCCCCCCGATATACTTCCTGCCCCCAATAAAAAACGAAAGAAGAAGGGATAGTGCAGTGACGGGCAAAGACAAAGAGGAAGGAACCCGCCACTGCTATCGAAGGGAAAGATTGGTCCCTCTCCTATACTCACCTTGTTATTACTAACAAGGCGTAGCAAGGAGAGGGATACTTAAAGAAAGAAGAAGCCAACAACCCTCCCGATAAACCCTCACCCACCCCACAAACACCCTCCTGCAACAACCTCTCAGATTACCCCCTGCCTCCACCTTCACCACCGCAGCACCATCAACAGCCCCCAACACCCCTCGCCTTACGGGAGGCCGGCAGAAGGCCCCCCCCTCCATCTGATGCCCCACCTCTCTACCCTCCTCCGCACAGAGCGCACACTTAGGACGCTCCGCTGTGCTGTCCATGGCCTTGTGGCCATCGACTCCATAGCGGTAGCACTGCGTCCGCCTATCAACCACCGAGGTACAACCTATTCTAGTGTGACCCAGCCCCATACACCTGTAACACCTCAAAGGAAGTGCCTCAAGTGCACGGACCTGGGTCAGACTCCACCCAATCCTAATCGACCCCTTCTCCGCCAACTTAATCGCCGCCTCCACCGGCATCGACACCATCAACGCCCTTACCCCCCCTCTCCGTCTTTCGCATTACTCCCGCTCTCAAATCCCCCACAGAACACCCTCCTTCCTGCGCCGCCCTCAGAAGGGCCTCCTCCCTCGACACAGAGTCCTCCAGGCCCACTAGGCGGACATCTGCCCGCTTCGTCGGCCTGGAGACCACCGCCACCTCCGAGACCAACTCCCGCAACTTCGCCGCAAGGACATCCGCCCGCTCCTCCCCACAGGGCCCGGAATCTCAATAATCCGGGACTCCACCGCGGTGGAGCAGCACGAGATGTCCACCACCCCCATCCCCTCCAAGTCCACCTTTTCCCTAGCCTCTCCCATAACCCCCGCATACGTCAGCTTCCTCGCCACTGCCTCCGGCCGCAGGGTGACCACCACCGCCGCCGAACGCGGCAGCGTCGAGAGCCTCGGCCTTGATCCCGCAATTCCCCCCTCACGCACCTCCCGAGGCTCAGAAGGGGCCACCACTGCACCCTTCTTTGCCACCTTCCTCCTCTTCCCTCTCCCCTCCATCACAGACCATTCCCCCTCAGCACTCCCCCCATCAACCTCCTCCACAGCCTCCCCTCCACCAGGAAGAGGGGCCCAGTCCATCCCCAAAGGGGCAGCCGGAGCAGGGCCACTTCTTCCTTCCGGCAACTTCCTCCGAGGTTTTCCTCCCTCCTTCGCACCACCTCTTAAACCCAGCCGCCGTCATCGCAGGCAACCCCCCAACAACCCCCACTACCTGTAGCTCCAGCGTCTCCAGCTTTTCGTTCACCCTCTTTAACACACCCTCCAATTTCCTCATGACTGCCGTCACCACCTCTGCAGCTATATCCCCCCTAGGCCGCCCCTCCTCCTTCAGCCTTCCAACTTCCTTTTCCAACTCCTCCTTCTCACGATACACCTCCCTAGCATGCTCCGTCATGTCTACAGCATATGCCGCCACCCTCCACAAAAATATCGCCATCGTTCTCATCTTCTTGCTCTCAGGACCACCTATCTTTCCCTCCAGCTCCACCGTCCATTGCACCATCATATCCGCCATCTCAAAGATCTCTTTTGGCTCCAAACCACCTATTCGCGGCGACTCCCCCGCCACTTTCTTCATCCCCACCAACAAAGTCACTCCTCCCTTCATCACAAACCCCTTGTACTTCTTCCATGGGAAATCCCGGCCTGGAAGATCCCCATACTCGGCGTCATCATTCAACCCAAAGGACTCCTTTATCTTGTCCTCCCTCATCAGAGGACCACCATCAGAATCAGTGTCCATATTCCTCACTTGGCATACTGTAATATGTCGACAGCTGACGTCATAGCGCTGGTGACGCGAACTTATAACTTCTCTCCTCTTCCGAGAACCGCTCAGCGTCGCTTAAGAAGTTTTATATTTTGAACTTTGTCAGTTTAGGAGAAACATCTTGGCAGCTATGATATCGAGTGTTAATGTCGATTCATTTAAAATATAAAGAACTTAACGCGAATGAACCTACAGCGTTTAGTTGCATCGGATGCGGCGACACGGGGCTCGGGAAACAAACACGTATAAGCACCCAAGGCTGCCGGCGGCTCTGTGCTCCGTTCGCTACTAGTCATGTGGGGATTAATATCCTTTCTTTATTCATAAAACAACACATTGTTTATTTTTATTATCTTAAAAAAAAAAAGACAATTTTACATGTATACGTTTATTTATTATCAGCCCGCGCCGCGACTCCGCCCGCGTATCATTTAATTATATTTTACACAATTATCCAGTGTGTAATATAGTTTTGAAATAAAGACGTTTAGAGATATGGAGGTTACGCCTCGTTTGGGTCCGGGTCACATACATGACGTCACGCCTCCCTCCCGCGCGGGCAGGCAGGGACCACATCCCTTCCACTTTCATAAGCATCTTTATATGTTCTCGATTTGATTGAGATATGATCTCTTATGATAACCCTTAAAAAGTAGTAAAGGTTGTAGCATTTGTTAGTATTGTGCAGTACGGTGCATGTGTGCATGTGCAGTTACGAGTCGAGCCAGGCGGCGGACGTGTGGCTGAGTGCACACTGCGTGTGGGAGGTGCGCTGCGCCGACCTCTCGCTCTCGCCGGTGCACCACGCTGCGCGCGCCCTGCTCGACCCCGACCGCGGCATCTCCTTGCGCTTCCCGAGGTGCACTACACTACCACTACACTACACTACGCGTGTAGCGTACACATACACACAAACATACCACAAACCGTCTTCTAGTCTAGTAATTACCCTTGATTTTCATTCATTAAGTCATTTTGACCGAATTTTTCGTGATATAGTTTAGCTACTGACACGAGTGAAATGCATTGGAAATGCTAACGCTGAGCATAAATTCTGAGGTGAAATCAAATCATTTATTTTGTTAACGTAGCCATTATTAAATACAGAATATTCAACTCTAATTTTCGCAACAATGTCCTCGGGTCGCTCTGTAACAAATATCCGACACTTTTTTTTTTACACCGTTGAAGTAGTGTTTTTATTATTTGTCTCTTCTTGTTGCGAGCTTATCTTTCCTTTAACATTCAAATTTGTGACACGACCTTAAATGTGACTCGTTTACTCGCAAAACAGACTCACAGTGGCCTCCAAATAATAATTGAAAAATAATGTTTCACTGGTGTTATCACTTAAATCGAATTTTGTTCACAATTTCATGACGTTAATTTTTTTTAACGCGGGATAACTAAAATCCTTTTTGATACTATAATAGAAAGCAAAGAAAACATTTTTCATGAGTTCGCACTTACCAATAAAACGCAAATTTTTATAAATAAAATATCATGTTATATAGTTTTGGAGTTATACAGAAGGAATATTCCAGACTTGTAAAAATTAAGATTAATTCTAATTCAAGTAATAAAGAGTTACCGAACATATTTATTCGCAAATTACGTATAACAATATTGTGTATAGCTGTACCAACTGCGCCCCCCCCCCCACCGCAATGTTCATTGCGGTCTAATAAAAGTCAAGGTTCAACCTAGGCCAATAGATCAAATTAGTCCAACCGCTAACAGGTATCGTATATACATTCATATGAATGTAGTAAAAAAAAATTGTGCGTCCTGGGACGCGCGACAGTAGTGATAACTTCAACTAACCTAAGTTGAACTATTTAATATTGAAATTGTTCAACATCAGAAAAACTTAAGTTATTACTTACATTTTATGTATAATGTGCTTGGAGTAAGGAAAGGTTATATTTATTTATGAATAAAATCTTTATTGATTATTAAATATATTTTATTGTTAGTTACAATTCTTGAATAGGTAGTAGTTAGTTATGCATCCTGCACCCAGCCTTAATTTTATAACTGCAGTGTAAACAGCTTACGCAATGGGCGGGAGATGCTGAGTAGGCGGGATGGATTTCAAGAATTGTAAAGCGACAAACATCCGTTGCTCATAGGATAAGTTTTAGTTTTAAGACAGAATGTAAGTCAGTCTACATTAAACTCTGTAACGACTCACTCGTTTTCTTTTTAAAAACCTAAGATAGCGCTCCCGGTACTTAACTAGGTACATACAATGTTGTGTACGTACATTATTAGTCTGATTATTTAATCAACAGTATATGTCTATCGCACATTAAACACTGAGTATAGAGAGAGAGATATATACGGCTAGCGCTGTGGGTGAGAGAGGAGGAGCCTGCCTACCGGATGCGTGAGAGAGAGGGAAGTCAGACAGACTGGCCGCACGCCGTAACGCGTTACGTAACGAAGCGGTTCACCCTCCCATAATAAGTTATCACTCAAGAATGTTATTTTAATATTACAAACAGACACTTCAATTTTATTTACCAGTATAGATAATCCTGTCTAAATCTCTCCTCAAATCAAGTTGAGTTCTATATTCATTTAAAAACAATATTTATATTAACTCGATGATATTTAAGTAATGTTGGGCTCGAACATGAAAAACATTACTTGTTTTATTATGCAAATGTACAGCCGATACGAGTGTTTTCTACTGAAAAAATATTTGGAAGTTATCTCGTTAAGTTGAAACTGTCACGTAACTCTGGGCGAGTGCGCGTAGAGTCGTGTGTATAGGCTAGTGTGCGCGCCGCAGGTTCGTCCGCGTGCGCGAGGACAAGACGCCGGAGCAGGCGACGTCGCCGCACCAGCTTGTCGACATGTACCTCGCGCAGGACCAGGTCAAGAACCAAACCGGGAAACCGCAACACAACGACGACGACTTCTACTGAACACACACACACACACAGCGAACTCATTGTTGTTGCCTTCATATATATACATTGTTTTTTATTTCTCATATGTAATTAAAATTAAAAGGTGAAATAGAATTTTAAATAAAATACATTCAAGTTTTATATCTCATTGTTTTATTTCAAATATAATGTCTAATTTTGTAAAATGAATATAGAAATACACATACGTATTACACACACACACACACGCGCGCACGTGTGTGTTGACGTGTACGAGTCTCCTTAACTACAGTAAAACTACACATAATATATGTTTATTATAATGAATGACATAATAATAATCTCGATATGATATGTCGCGATCAACATTTAGCGATATGCAATACAATTACAAATTAATATCAAATTAAAAATTTATGTTTTACTTAAAAAAACCTCACTTTTTGCGTATTTAATGAAAAACACTTTTCATTATAATATAGTAATAATATTAAAGATATTTTAATTAGAAAGGATCTATAATTTCACAGGAATAGAAAAACACTATGTGTGTATATATATATATATAGTGTATGTATGGGGTGTTGTCCGCCGAGTTGTGTCAGTGATCTTATTCAAATTTTCATTTAATTATAGAAAAATTAACATGGCTAGTAAATAAGTAATATCAATTTGGTAGAGTCAATATTAATTAATTGACTAAATCTTAGGTATTTTACCAGATCATAGAGATTGCTGTCCTGTTACTCCGAATTAAATCAAACAATTTAGGAAATGATAATTTCAGATAATTCGCTTTTTTTTTAGTAAATTGTAATAATCTGCTGATATTATTTATATCGTAGTTTCCAAATGAATCAATGATATAATAAAACAAAAAAGAACGTCTTAATTTACTTGATGTACTCGTATAAGTTTATAATAAAACAGGTATATAACGAGGTGTGTCTATATTTTTATTATAGTCATACGGATTTTAGTAATATAACTATGAAATACCTATAATTTTTTTAGGAAAAAAATCCCGCCAAACTGTAATCAAGTTGTATTGATGTAATCCAGTTCTCCCTATTATATTTTTATTTATGACTTTTTTTTTTTTGATGTTTTTATCAAAAACAAACACAAAGCTGCCGTAGAATTATAATTTTACAGACAAATACAACCTATTTTACGTGATTAAATATAATATGGGCAAGAATATACACGCTGTAAAAAAATTATAATTTTATCACATTTACTATAAAATAATTAATTAATTAATTAATAACAAAATTATCAATTCATCTATGAACTCGGATCGAAAATTAATTCAATACAGTCAATAAAACCCAATAAGAAATCATACATACATATGTATGTTACAGGGTTCATTTAGTTCATTACAACTACATCTTAACTAACTGTTCATGTGCTCTTGTGTTTTATTTATAAACATGTTACTAAGAGATTTCATTTGAAATGGTATGGCTTCGGTCCTCACGTGATTAATGGAGGATCCCTTAAGTGATTACTACTCGACCGGCGCCTAGATATGTGAAAGGAACAGTGAATTTATAAATTGAATCTGGATCTAGTGCTATCGTATATTTAGTAAGGATCAGTTTGGCACAGTACGAGGGTCATGGTCAGGTGGTACCCGCAGTCCGAGCGGGGTGTTGGTTAGAGCAACGCGAGTCTCTCTGTGCGCTCGGAGAGGGGCGGAGAGCCCTCGCCGGAGCCCTCCCGCAGGAGGATCGCGTGCTCCTGTAAATAACATCGACAAATATATATTGTGCTTTTAAATACTACTCTTCTCGGCTGAGTTGTTATTCCGAACCGGTGGTTGTGTTTTAGATGTTCATAGGCGCCTTCTTACGGCCTCTAAATTGAATAAAAAAAATGTTGACTCTAATTTAATGGGTGTGAAATCTGTGTAAACCGATTTGTTGTAACTTTTTTGAAACAAATAAAGCTATATTAGTAATAACAAATCAGACACGTGACGGTAAAGTGCTGTGATGTATAATAATGAGATATCTGATAGGATCGGTGAATACGAACAGCAGCGGGTCTGGCTCTCGTAGCGGCCGTGTGCGGGCGGTGAGCGGGCCGTGTGCGGGCGGTGTGCGGTGCGGTATAATACATCAATAAACGTTAATACTATTAACTGTATTATACCTAATCCGAGTAATATGAGTATAATGTATTCATTCGCATAACCAACTCCCGTATATATTAATAAAATTATATATATGTTGATATAATAAATAAAGTAATAATGTGCACCAGGACGTAACATTGCCCTTGGTGAAATTAATTGGCCATTATAATTTTTTGCCATTTATCATGATAGCTGGTGACCTTCAACGTCGCCCGGCGAGTCAGGCGGTCAGGGCGGTTCGCCCGTCTCGCTCGCACGCCTTGCTACATGCACATGTGCGACACGATAACCTGTATGCGACCTGTCTGCAATAAGCAGAAACCTTATTCTTGCTTATTGAACTCTTAGTTATTGTGAACATATGAGTTTATCAGAGATCATTAGGAATTTCAGTGTAACAAGGTATTTCTTTGGTTCTAAACGTCGTGAACTTAGGAACGAGTCTCAGGAAACCTTCCAGTAAAAACTAATGGAGGCTGATTACGGGAAGTATGTTTACTTATTTCTGTAAAAATATATTTATGTTGCGTAAGGGGGAGGGGGAAGGGATGGAAGAGCTTTACTCACTATTACTGACAAAAAAGAAAGAAGTCTAAAATGCGTAATGCGTACGTAATATTTTGAGCAGTAGCAAGTATGCAGTATAGCGAGTGTTAAGTGCTAACTACAACTTATAACTGTCCTTGACAATTCAAAAAGGAAACGATTTCATTGTTGTTGTGTTTTTTTAATGAAGTTGTATAAAGTAACTAGAGTTGATATAATGTTAAATATAGTATAGTTCAAGAAAGGAATATAACATCAGGGAAAGTGGCGCAGGCGTCGGGTCAGGAGACCCGTGACGTGTTGCTACGAGTAGTTCTGTACTCGACACAAATAACAATTTATTCTCGACTCGTTTTATCTGTGAAGTGTGAACGAACCTACAGTGCGTACGTATTCATTAAGGTTGTATTCGTTAGTTCGAATGCAGTCGCTTACTCCTTCGCTCATTCAATTATACTGATAATGACTTCATTATAGATATTGTCGGGCTGTGTGGGGATGTTGTGCCGTTACCTCTGTGCGAGTCGGCGTCGCGACGCGGTGCGCCTCCCCCCCGTGCTGGTGGGGCAAGAGGTGGGAGGGCAGGGGGTGGTACAGCTCCTCGTACACCGGGTTCGCGAACTGACGGCTACCATTCTGTCACCGGACGCACAAACACACACTTTGTATATCGTTTAGGAAAGATTTAACTTACAATTGTATACAGTTAACATGAGAACGAACATGTAAATATCAAGAGCTGATAAATAAATAGCATATTAATTGAACAAGAGAATGATATAGTTAGAGATGGCGTCAACGCGCGGGGCAAACGTATCGTCCCCACGGTCACTTCTACAACGTGATAGCGTTCTACTTATTAATAATATGCATAGTTACGTGATGCGGGTTCACGTGCTGAGCGAACGCGGGACCGTGCCGGGGCGGAGGGCGGCCCGGCTCCGGCTCCTCCTCCTCCCCCCCCGCGAGGTACATCGGGTTGTTGATCTCCACGTTGTCAGAGAGACGCGCGTGTACGAACGCACTTCTGTCACGAGCATACAAACAAACAAACATATACACACGATTACGAAGCGATGATGGCGCAGCGGGTATTGCGGTTGAATTCGCGTCAATCGACGCGAGTTCGCTCCCCACCTACCCGTACTCTAAAATCGATCTGAGCTTTCGGTGAAGGAAAATATCGTGAGGAAACCAAAGCTTGGTGGTAGCGCCTGGGCAGCTGCCCCCCTCAACCTTGAACACTTGTCGACAAATATAAATATGACAAGTGTAGTAGAACGTTTGTGGCGAAGGTAGATGACGCTAGTTTCAAAATTCTAACATTGCAGATTCCATGCGGTCGCTGTAACCAAAATATCATTTAATATCAAGTGAGATTGTGCTCAAAGCACTAAGCTTACACCGTGTAGATATATCTTATGTAGCATTTATGTGTGCTATTTTTAATGGCTCAGTCATTTAAACATACACTAAAAGGTTATTAATATATATAATAACACAATAACAACAAGCACGTATTTATTATTCAGGTTTCTTTAAACTAAAATCCGACATTTGTATTGATAGAGTTGTGTTGTTTGTAGTGTGAATACAAATAAATGTCTGACCGTCTCCTCCTGTGCACCAGGTACAGCGCCCCCAGCAGAGCGGCGAGCAGCGCCACCGCCACCGCACATCTGACAGCGGCCCCCCACGCGCCCCCCGACGTCGTGTCCCCCGTGGCCCCGGCCCCCACCGGCCCCGGTGAGCTCGGGCCGGCGCAGAGCTCTCCCGCGGGGCAGACGCACCGCACGGCGCCGGCCTCGGTCCCACTCACTGATACGGCACATGCAATACACACATTACTAATACCTTACTCTGCAAAGCGGATTCCTTTTGTTACTTGTAATTACTTGTGTCTGTAAAAGCTATATAAGCACTTTATCAAGGACTGAATTCAACAGATTATTTGAAGTCGTGTGTGAGAGTAGGGTGGAATGTTAGTACCGTCGGGTCCCCAGACGCAGAGTGCGGGCTGCGCACAGGCCCGGGTGCGACACGCGTGGTCGTGCCCCACGTAGAGCGTGCAGTGCGCTCCGCCCCACGCGCCCGTACACGCGCACGCACGCACGCCCGCCGCGACGTGCACGCACCGCCCCTCGTGCTCGCATCCCACGTCCCCACACGTATCCGCTTCTATAATCAAACACTATTTCAACCCTTTCTATATTTTCTAACTTTATATATCTAACAATATCATGGGAACCCTGAGGAGTCGCAGACACCGCGACAAACATATCTATGTAACTGTGAGATTGACTTCTGGTATAACCGAGACTAGAATGAATCTGTGACGTGGCATAGAACATTATTGATTGCACAAGAGTGCATTGCTGCTCGACAGGGTCTACTCCTTGTTGCTTCATGACCGGTGACTACTCGTAAAGTTGCTATGAGTAGCTCTCTACTTGCATTTAGTACTCATCAAGTTCCCTTCATGTTAATTCTCATCAAATTCAGAAAAAGTAATATGTGTTTGATAGATCTACTTTATTTTTATTACAAGGGATTCTAATCATTTTATTTAAAAAAAAAATTGAACCAAATGAAAGCAATATTTCTCATAAATTCAAGCATTTGTGAGTAAAATTGACGATAAAATAGGTATTTTTACAATACCTTGTATTTTAATTTTCTTGTACGAAACCTTAATTACTTTCCAAAAATTATTTTTGGAGTAACACAATGCAAATTTCTTACAAATTGAAAAACCATGCGTTGAATCGGATTTTATTCACAATTTCATGAGTATTTTACGGGGAACTCTAATAATAAAAGTAGCCTAAACTACGTGGAATAGTTTCAGCTATCTGTTAAAAAAAAATCCCGTCAAAATCGGTTCATCCGAAGACTAAACAGAATACAAAGAGACACTATATAGAATAACGTGTGTATGTATGTAACGCCTAACGTTACATATTTAATAATTAAAAGTGAACCGTGTTAAATAGTAATACAGTATTAATATTACGTGGGTTTGCGACCGCGAGCGACTCTTTCACACCGGACGGACACACGTTCATTCATGTGCTTTCACTTTCATTACAAAGCTCATCGTTTACATATTTATATAATTGAGTGTCGCGCGCGCATCGCGATATCATACAATACAGTACTATATTATTGTAAATGGTTCATATAACTAGTGAGGTTGAGGAGCAGGTCTTGCAGATGAGCTATGAGTGAACAATCGATTCGTTCCGTGAAGGTAGTTGGCGTGTGCCGTCCGGCTGCGTTCCGATCGTTACACAACCTTGTCTCGAGTGTATTCCGCAACATTGTCTAACTGTGCCGACTTGTTTTATAGCATATTATCTTTAATTATCACAGAACGCCATTATACAAGTTTATTCAATCATTAAAATTGATTCTAGTTACAAAATTTCTTAATTAAAAATATTTATGACAAATTTTACAAAATTGAGTTAATTCTGATTAGTTAAGTATCGTACCCGCAACGTCGTTACACAATAAAGGTATTTATTTTAAAAACGTGTAAGTAATGACAAAGGGTAAGCACTCGTGTAGATTACTTTGATATATCTCCTATAAAACGTATAATGTGATGCGTCCTTTTTTAACATGGGGAAATGCATTTACGCTTTCCCTAACCTCAATCCTTCTCAGACACTCCAGTCCGAGTAAAACATCTCCTGGATTAGAGTTGGCAGTGGGTTGTGAGACTCACGCAGCGTGAAGTGCCGGGAATCAAATCAAACCAAAAAAAAAATATTTATTTAATTTAAATTTGATGTTCATAAGCGCCTTTTCAGGGCTTAAGTTAAAAAAACTAGTTGTTAAAAAACTAACACCGGATCGGGAAACAACCCGGTCGACAAGAGCCGGCAAGAAATTCGATCTGAATTTTTTTTTTACGTTTTTTTAGCTGTTTTTCTTCATAATATTCTCCTTCACTAATAGCTCAGGCTGATTTTAGAGTTGGATATGTGGGTTTGAAGTTCATCCATTGACAGAAAATCCGACCGCACTGCAAACTAACCCATCATCGCTACAAACCTACACGTACTACTACTACCGTGGTTAGCTTAGGGAGGTGGGAGAGCAGGACGAACCGTACCCTTCTACTCTCCGTCCTCCTGCGGCGAAGATGATCCGCTAGAGGATCCTCTTCCAGCTCCCTCTCTGCGGCCCTTCTTCTGTAGCTTGACTTGCTTACAGAAGGATACCACCGTACTCCAGACCCCTTTTTTCTCATCACGCTCGGCAAAGAGTGGTCTGACCCATCTTTTCTATCACAGCGGAATAATGAACGTTTGTTAACATCTAAATGACCGCGCCTAATAAAGGAACGCACTATGCAGGGTAGCGTCAGCGCTCACCTCGGAGTACACTGATCTTTTCGATCGCTTTTTTAACCGACTTCAAAAAGGAGGAGGTAATCAATTTGTCTGTATGTTCTTTTTTTTGTATGTTTATTACTCGATTTCTCTATCACTTGTGGGCCCGAGGTCCGAGGTACGATGTGGTCCCATTTCCACTAGATCACGATCTGATCAGTGGAACTCAGGGAAATTGATAAAAAGAAGTCGGTTTTGTTTTTAACTAAAAGAATTTTTCTCTGTTACGCTGCTAAGCACTGAAAGCTAGAAGAAATGGCTCCAGCGGGAAAACTCTTCGAAATAATGTTTTCATCCGCGATGTCTTCACAAATGAACCTGAACAACTAACCGGTATTCCTCCGCCGTCGCCTGTGACCTCCCATCCTTGGTAACACTTCACAAATGTCACTTGGACAATCCGCACACTATGTCCTACAAGGCAATAAACACAAGTGCAACAAACACCGCACTCAACTAACTAGCTTCAGACACCGCCCGAGCTTCAAATCACCTCAAATGTCAAAACTATTCAATCACACTAATTACACATCGAACTCTATTGTTAGTTATTTATTAGCAACGCGTCCTCCTATTTTATTGAAAATGTGTACGTTGGATATGTACATTTCGTTCACGTTTTACATACTAAATTAATTTTATTTCAGTATTCTTTGGAGCGAGAGCGACGTCTGCACATACTTTATCGTAATAATGCACGTAGTTTACGGAGTGCCACGGTCCGTTCGACGCCGACGCACGCGCACCACTTGACTATCTCACGATCGGACGCGCACTGACCGATACATTCAGGAATGGGAGCACTAAACAACACGTTGTCATAGCAACGGGGCGAGGCTCCCACGCGAACCTCACAACTCAGAATTACACAATGGAGATCCACCCCACATGAAAACCTCTCCATCCCGATCAAAGTAACTCTGCGTTATCACCGCACATTTTCATAAGCGATAATATTTATATACGAGCTGTGTGCTCGCGGCTGCGCCCGCGTTTCATGTTCTTCACTGCGTTTTAATTTTTTTTGTAATAAGATAAAGTACATTTATTCGAACACTTGCCCGTAAAACTGTGCATTGAATCAGATTTTTTATGACTTTTAATTTTTTTATGTGGAACCCTAATTATTTTAGAAAATTGTAAATACTTTAAGTCACATTCACATATGTTTAGTAAAAAAAAAACTAATTTGACATAACAAACAGACACTTTTTTATTTATTAGTATAGATTAATCTGATTTGAAGCTAATACATTAAGAGTTCATGGAAGTATCGAAGTCCCTTGAAATAACAAATTAACATACAGTAGTATCGTTGCTGCTGCTCACCAATAAGAAACGGACTAGCCCATCTGAAGCTGTTCTCTAGCGGCCGGTCTCAATATACAATCTTAACTTTTACTTCAAGATCAAACCAAAAATAAATCGGTTTTTCTAACTGATCACTGACACTGATCTGACACTTTAGAGAAAAAAATGATTGCAATTTTGGATTTGAGCAGGTAAAAACAGATTGAGATCACATAATGAAACCGGCCGTAAACCCATCCTTCAGATTGTAACTTTCGTCAATGCCCGCCCCCGCCCATCACCGGAATAATAGACGTGATCATGTTTCACAATTATTTTTATTGTGTCTCAGTTTGATCCTCCCATGGTAATATATTAATAGATTTTTTTTTTCGATAACGTTAAGTTTCCTAAAAAGTCATTACAATTTTAAAGTATAAATACCTGCGCGAAAACGCTAGCCCCCCCATGCCACTTAGCGCTTTACTTCTTAACATCACATGTTATTAATTAATCCATAACATAAGAATGTCATTCTTACTAAAAAAAGATCGATTTGAATCGAAGCTAGATCAATCAAATAAATAAAAGAATAGAAAAATAGATAAAGTGCGGCTATAAGTATTATTTATCAAAGTATTATGGAAACATTTTAAATTATTTTTTTATTTCAAGTGTACATTTCATATTATTAACATATTTTGGAAAATATTGATCCAATTAATTGATAATTCACCATAAAATGATTTACACTTAAGAATGCACTAAAACACAAGTAAATATATGATAGATACATTTTCACTTAATTAATTTATTAAATGGTTTAAAAAAATCGTGAGGTATATATGATAAAACAATTATATTATAACAAAATGTCTTATGAGAAAATCGCTAAACGAAACCGAAGAATTCTTCAAAATTATTGAATAAGTTTTTAAGAAACCTAATCTTACATAAAACAAGTTAATTTAAAAGCTAAAATAAATGCTATGTTATTCTAAATTAAGTTACATTAATCCTAAATACATATATACCGTACACGCTCGTACACACTGACACACATCGCATACATACTGTATTAGATGGGTTTACCCTACATTTATTTACATTTACACATCTTATTAATTAATATCTATATGTTAAATATTGAAACGACAGATGGGCATTTGTCAGAGCGAAACTCACTGCCAAGATTCAGGGAATCCTAGTTCGGCAGGCAGATGTGGAAATCATTAAGTGATGTTACCATTATTATTTTTGTTTTATTTTGATTATGTATAATATTATGTAATTATTTGCTCTAATAAATTATTATTATTATTGCAGTTTCAAAGCATTTTCATACAGAATAACATTTAAATTTATGATTTAACATACATTTTATTATTGTATATATTTGTTACCCTTTACATTACGCAGACTAAGAAATAATGAGGAACAGAAAATTCGGTCTCGATTGTGGAACATAATGTTTGTATAATATAACACCGAACAAGCATCGGACACAATATACTCAATTAGAAACTTATTTGCATACAGCTAAACAACAAAAACCGAGGGTAATACCAGCGTTCTGGGGAAATAGAGCCTTCGCAAAAAAAAACCTATAATCTTGTATAAGGTTTTCCCCGTACGTTTCCAAGTATCACGGCTCGAGTGTCGCGTGACGTCTCTGTCCGTGACGTCACCTGCCCAATGCCACTCACCTTCACCCGTCAACGCTGACTTACGACTGCATTTTAGTTTAAAGCAACAACCAGTCGAACCATCTTGAGGTCAACTCGTTGCATTCACTCATCTATACTCAACTAGAGATCTATACGTGTGTGCTACTTCCTGTGGCGGACTGTGATATGCTCAGAGGCTGACAATAAATTCAAGTACGATGTCAAGCATATCTTAATTTCAAAAGGTTGTTACAGGGTGGATCATTATGAAAATGATAGTGATGTCTGGAATTTATACCCCTCACTGTGCGCACCCGCTAACAATGGTTGTAGTTGTGATGTGTACAGATATTATTTAAAAATAATATGTACATTATTTATATTTGAATTTATAAAAAAGGAACCAGATCGTGTTTCTTGCCTGCGCTCTTCTCGACTGTGTTATTTTCCGAACCGGTGGTTGTGTTCTGACGTTCAGAAGCGCCCTTTACGGCCTAAATTGAATAAAGAATTTTTTTGATTTTGTTTATAAAACGTTTGTTTATTTATTAGATCGCAGCAGAGGTGATGTAAAACAAAATTGAATCTCGCAAGGTGTTTATGATATGACGTAAGAGTGTATCGTTGCGAGAGCCACGGAGGCGTTGCCGGAGGTCGCGTCGGTTCCTCTCTCAGTCACATGGAGGTCGTTATAAACACCAGAGTAAGTAATTACCGGCGCTCGGTAACACCGCGCGTGTCGGGTACCACGGCGGGCGCGTCTCGCGCTCGATGACTCACGAGGTGACGTGTGTCTCTCTACACGATTATATACATCGATTTCATCTCAACATTGTATGCACGACAGTGGTGTGGTGTAATACCAATCTACCAGATAGATGTTTGCGCTGCTGAGTGAAGCTAGCTAGATGCAGTTATACCTTAACTTTTATGTTGTAACTACCTTTATAATACTTGACTTTGACACTTGAAAAATGACTTTGATAAACAGCCGTTTGTTGATGGCTGTTGCTATAGGTAAACATTTTAACACAATTATAACAACGTAATAAATCGTGAAACAGGTTAATTTTCGTGATCTTGGATTTTTAATTATTTAATTTCAACAGAACGACGCGAGACAAATGGCGACTCACGCGAAACGAAAAATAACTGACTAAATGATACTGATTTAGTTTTATTCATACTTTAATACAAAGTATAGAGTCTGGTCACTCCCGCTCGAACTGGGGAACTGGGCAGCGACCTTTGGTTTGCTATTTGTGAAATCTACGAAGACGATCTAGTGAGTGTACTGTTTCAATAGGGCGAGAGCACTCACCTTTACCACCGCTGCGGAGTCGTTGGTCAGCGCCGACGTCTTTGTTATGGGTTGCGAACTATACTACATATACTATGAAACGAATTTGTATGCCCAAATTACCCATACACATGTCACTCCGCTATAATCACGGCACACGATAGTCCACACGTCTGTACGCCGAGGATTGTACAACGAGACTCCTCGGGTAGCGGGTGCGAGGTGCCGGTGGCGGCCACGACTAAAATGTCCCACTACCCTCACTAGATTTGTTAACGATATCAAAACAAAAAAACTAAAACTACCTACCCGAACTACATGAGTAAATGAGCGGCTCCAGCAGAGTCTGTACTTACATATAGAATGTTATTCATTTCTTCATTCAGTTATTAAAATAAATAGCAATCAAGTTTTTAAACAATTAAATATATTTTGAAATATTTGACGATAGCGGCATTTCACCATGTCTATGGTAGTCGCGACCCAACCGGGATTATTCTCTTCCCACCGCACAAACTGTCGGATCTATATTGACCGATTGCGGAATGTGACATGTGCGCCGCACCCCCCCCCCCCCCTTCGAAAATGTTACATCAGAATAGCTCTAATATTTTCTATGTTGTCACAAACTTATAAAACGTTTTTTTTTTGTAGGTAGGTGTGAAAAAATCGAGACATATTTTTTTGAGCTAAAATTCTCTTTATTATAATTAAGTATAATTAAGTGAATTGTAATATTTGGAAGTGAATACTTTGTGTGCAGTAGAGTAAGTTTAAGTAGTACTCACGTTTGTAGCACTGTATGTGAGTTAACTCAAATTATTCACCACCTGCCAGCATAAACTTACACATAGACATTTGTTTTTGATTAAACAACACAAAAGGCACCATGGCTCAACTTGCTGATATACAGTCCACGCAGAAGAAACTGGAAGAGAGTTTTACTGAAAGGATGGCTGAACTCGAAGCACAGCTGCAATCTGGAAGTTCCACCAAAGATACAGTTGCAAGAGTAGCAGAGGAATTTCGAACATTCAGAGAGCTCATGTTCAATATGCTCCGACTTCTTCGTCATCAGATTAATGAGTGTACGCGGATGGTTGACGTTATTGAGACTAGGCACCGTCGCAAATCATTAATTTTCTTTGGTATTACTGAGGCCGAAAAGGAAGATTGTACCACTGCTGTTCTGGGGATAATCAATAAAACCATGTCACTAAAGGACATCTCCGCCTCCTCTATCAGAGTCTGCCATAGGATTGGGAACACTAGTAACGAACACCATCGGCCAATACTTGTCAGGTTCACGGATGTCGACCATAGATTTGCTGTTTGGAAGGCCAAATCGAAGCTGAAGGGTTCCTCTATATCAGTGAAAGAGTTCCTGACGAAAGTTCGGCAGACTATCTTCGCTAAGGCCCGACATCACTTTGGCATGCAAGCGTGCTGGACGCAGGATGGCACAATTTTAGTAAAAGTTGCAGATGGAAGTCGATTCAAAATCATCACAATGGTCGAGCTGGACTCCTTAATGGCGAAACACCCCAAGGCCGTAGACAGTTCGTTGTCTGCAGGTAGGAGTGCGGGTACATCAGCCTCAAATTCTAAATCGCGTAAGAACTAGAATTCGCCTTGTTTCTGAGTCATAACTAGCGCGCGTTTTCATTTATTTATTTTTTCTCTTTACTCTAATTGAATTTATTTCCTGTAATTGTCATTCAGTGCACCAACAATTATTATTCATTTCTTCGCTTAGTTCATTAGTAATTAGTGTTATCTTAATAATATTTACTTTTGTTATTAATTATTAATACTAGTATGTCAATTTGACATTGTCTTTTGATTGGTGACACTGACAGGTGTAGCTGCGTTCTGAAACTTGTATTTTCTATTTACTGTGTTGTTTTCTTTAAAATGTTTTATATTATTATTTCTTCAATCGCTAAAACTTACTCTGTTTTACGTAAACTATACTCCAATATTTAACTCACTGTGTCGACTCATAACAGGCAAAATAGTGTATTAACATATTAGTGTTGTTTGAGAGATACTGCGTTCGAATATGCGCACCATTAGTATTTGTTGTTGTCATGGTACTTTCTTTTATGATTTTTATTATCATTTAAATTATATCTTATTTGTGATTACACTGATTCGCTTTAGTGTGATCATACGTGTAAGCTGGCGGGTGGTGCAGTGATGATTACCTGCACTTAAAACAAAACTTTTTTTTTTTTTTTTAATTTTAAATATATTAATATTATATTGTAGTATATATAGATATATAATATTTGTATTCTTATATTTATATTTAATTATTATTATAATGTTAGCTATAGATGATGAATTTCCCTTTTTTTCTGCCAATGATTCTGCTCCATCGTCGAATGACGATAGTTATAGTTCTACTAGTGACACCCTCGGAGACTTTCTAAAACAAAGTTTTGGACGTCATCAGAATAGGTTCTTTAATGTTTGCCATTTGAATGCTCAGAGCTTACCTAGTCACTACAGTGATTTACTAGAGGCCTTTACTGCTACCAATGTTCATGCCATTCTAATTTCTGAGACATGGCTCAAACCACATTTACCTTCTACAATGTATCCTCTTCCCGGTTTCATACTTATCAGAAATGACCGCGCGGACAAGCGAGGAGGTGGAGTTGCGATATATCTTCGTAGTGATTTTTCATACAAAATTGTTGCCGCATCACCTTCTCAGTACTCAGCTTCTGCGGAGTTCCTATTCTTAGAAGTGTGGGTCAAAGATACTAAAACTTTAGTTGGAGTAGTGTATTGTCCTCCTTCTATAAATTACTTTGCTGACCTTGAGTTAGTTTTTGAATCTATGGGATCTGATTTTGCACATCACATCATAATGGGTGATTTCAATACTGACATACTTGCTCAACATTCGCAGCGTACCATTAAACTCCTAGATATCGTTGAGTCTGCCAGTCTTCACGTTTTGCCCCTTAGTCCCACTCACCACAATTTATCTGGAGACGACACTTGGTTAGATATCATTCTAACTTCCACCCCGTCATTTACTTCCTCTTATGGTCAATATCCTGCTCCTGGCTTTTCTCATCATGATCTAATTTTCATTTCCTATATCCTTAAACCTCCTAAACCCAAACCAAAAGTACTCCATATACGCTGTTTTGCTCGCATGGATATTAATCAGCTCCAAGAGGATGCCTCGGCAATTAGTTGGGAACCTTTGTTAGGCGCTGACACTATTGATGATAAAGTTCAGATATTTAATGCTGTTATAACAAACTTATACGACAAGCATGCTCCGGTCAAAGAAGTTAAATTAAAGCGTCCGCCGGCACCCTGGATGACAACTGGAATCCAAATGGCAATGAGACGGAGGGACCGTGCATTTCGTAAATTTAGGAGAGAGCGTTCTGACTTTAATTGGAACTTATTTAAAACCGCCAGAAATCGATGTAATCAGATGGTACGCAATGCCAAACGCAAATTTATTTTAAGTAACATCTCTTCTGCATCTTCTTCAGGCAATATTTGGAAGTTCCTTGGCACTCTGGGTATTGGTAAAACCCGGCATGTAGATCTACCTAAGACAATAGAGTTGAATGACATAAATCGCCATTTCACCACTTCGAACCAATTATGTGATTTAACAAAGAGTCATACATTGGATTACATAGCAGGTTTACCAAGTACTAACATCCCCACTTTCAACTTTTCCACGGTAACGCTAGAAGAGATTAAAAAAGCTATACTTTCTATTAGATCAGAGGCAGTGGGTTGTGACAGCATCAGTCGACAGATGATCATCACCATTCTTGACCATATTCTTCCTGTTATAACTCACCTTATTAACTTTTCTCTTTCCTCCGGACTATTCCCATCTGAATGGAGAAAGGCTTATGTTCTGCCATTACCTAAAATTGCCAACCCCACTCTAGCTAGTCACTTTAGACCCATATCTATTCTTCCTTTCCTTTCTAAAATACTCGAATCATGTGTACATAAGCAGTTGTTTTCCTTTATCAATAGCAACAACATTTTGAGTCCTTTACAATCCGGTTTCAGGCCTGGGCACAGTACTGTTTCTGCCTTGCTTAAAGTTACTGGCGATCTTAGAGCAGGTGTAGAGAACACAATGGTTACAGTGCTGGTTCTGGTAGATTTTTCTAACGCCTTCAATACTGTTAGCCACGACATACTTCTTGCTATTCTATCTTATTATAAGATCTCACTGGAAGCATTGCAATGGTTCTCCTCCTATCTTCGTGGACGTCAGCAATCTATTTGCGCTGATGGGACTACATCTAACTGGTGTGAGCTCATTGCTGGTGTTCCTCAAGGCGGTATACTCTCACCTCTTCTTTTTTCCTTGTTTATTAATCTCTTAACTTGTGAACTTCGATGTACGTATCATCTGTATGCTGATGACTTACAATTGTACGCTCAAGCCAGGGTTGAAAACTTAGCGACTGCGATAGATTGTGTAAATCATGATTTGGTCGCATTAGAAAAGTGGACCAAAAGGTTTGGTCTATCAGTAAATCTTTCCAAGTGTCAGGCTATTATAATAGGAAGTCCACGTATGGTTAGTACAATAGATTCAGCCACATTACCATCAATAATGTTTAGTGGCTCTGCAATTCCAATCAGCCGTGTTGTAAAGGATCTTGGTTTACACATAGATTCCACCCTGGGATGGAGAACGCAAATTTCAAATATAAGCCAGAAAGTTACTAGTACTCTAAGGTCACTGTACCGCTTGAAAAATTTTCTTCCAGTAAATATTAAAATAATGCTGGTGCATACTTTAATCTTTCCCGTTATTGATTATGGTGATGTGTGTTACTTCGAAGTCAACGCTGATCTGCTCGATAAACTTGACCGCATTCTTAATAATTGCATACGTTTCGTTTTTAACCTTCGAAAGTACGACCATGTATCGACTTATCGCAAGCAGCTAAATTGGCTACCTATACGTCAACGGCGGAGTTTGCGGGCATTGACAACTTTATACTCTTTGTTATTTTCTCCTAATGCACCTGCCTACTTAACACCGCACTTTCAGTTTCTAAATTCTAGCCATGATCTGAATCTACGTTCTTCACATAATCTTCTCCTTCTGTGTCCTCCTCATACCTCTGGTTTAGTACATTCTTCCTTCTACATCCAATCTATTCTTCTATGGAATGCACTTCCCTTGGAAATCAGGATGTCCACGAGCCGTATAGCTTTTAAAGCCAGGGTACGGCAGCTCTTTACTAATTCTTTAGCAGAATCATCGCACTAATACTTTTCTATTAATTAATGTATTGTATATATGATGTATGTATGTATTATATGTATATGTGGTATGTATTTTATTATATTGGTATCTATGTATGTATATAATATTATATTTGTGTATAAGTATATATTATTATTATTTAGTTTTGCACCTACCTTTGTTGCTTTCTTCACCACCCTAAGGTTGACTGGGAGAAAATGCCTAAGGCATTAAGTCCGCCTTTGTACATAAATGTGTGCAAAAGTATTAAATAAATAAATAAATAAAATAGTCACATAAACCTTACATATTTCCATACAAACTTTCATCCCATATACTCTATTGTTAACTTACACCCTTGAGGGTAAAACTGTTACAAACTATGAATGTCATATTTATTTATATCGAATCAACAATGTCCTAGCTCAGGCTCTATACTGTGTGCCAAATGTCATTGAAATCGGTGTAGTAATTTTGGCTTGAAAGCGCGACAGACAGACAGACAAAGTTACTTTCGCATTTATAATATTAGTGTATATTTAATACAATTGTGTAACTCTGTCACTCTTTATACGTGGGATAATAACTTTTGTAATTGGTTCATTTAATTTATATGGCGTATTCCGACTAGGAAACACGTCACTGACCTGGCGTCGTGGTGGTGTGTGATGCTGGTGGTGGTGGTGGTTGTGGTGCTGGTGGTGGTGGTCGGAGGGGCGCAGTCCGCGTCGACGCAGGCGGGGCGCTGGCAGCGCTCGCCGCTCCACTGCGGCGGACAGGCGCACGAGACGGCGCCCACGCTGGAGACGCTGCAGGTGCCCTACGCACACGCACACGCACGTCACATCATTAGGAAACTGTATTAGTGAGTGCATCACATGAACCGAGCCACCCACCGGACACCGACGAATACATTCATAAGAATTTTATAAAATGTAAACATTTTGTGAGGTTTCAATGAATGAAGAACAGTTGTTAGTGGTGGTACCTGGTTGAGACAGAAGTACCGGCAGATGTCGCCCCGGCACCGCGCGCCGGTCTCGGTGCGCACGCAGACCCCGGCAGGGCCACACTCGGGTCCCCCCGTGCAGCGCTCGCACCGCGCCCCCTCGTACCCGCCTCCGCACACGCACTGCGCCGAATACCGCGTGCGCCGACACGCCGCGCCGTTCTCGCACCGGGCGCGCGCGCACGCCCCCGCACCGGCCCCGTCGCCCTCGCCGCCGCCGCCGCCCCCGCCGCCACCCCCGCGCTCGCACCGCGCGCCCCAGTACCCGGGGTTACAGTCGCACTAATGGAAGTGATTCCGAATCTTCTATAACGAGTCTGAACTTTCAGTATAATAAAACATCACGTTATAATCACGCCACGACGCTACGACATTTTATATCATTGATTTTTTTTCCTCTTTTTTCTGAATGCCAATATTTAATTCCTATTCGCAATTCTACAAACGTCGTACGGATAATATAGTTTTTTAACCTTGTATAAATACTTCAATGCCATAGCAAAATGGTGGTCAACTGCCTAGTCATACTAGATTTTTGTGAAATCATAGAAGTAGTTCTACGTTATTATTATCAATGATAGACAACAACCAGACTATATGAAACGAAAGAACCTACACAACATAAACTAAGAGTAACAGTTATTGCATCCGCCGAGCACTCTAAGGGTTGTCCGGCTCCCCCTACTATCTCCAGGTTTAAAACAACATATAGACATGTTCGGGCAACATTAGTGTGGAGCTCCCTAAGTACTAGTAAGCTTAACATATTTACCATTCTGGACCACACTATTAACTAGCATCACCTGAAATTACGGTCAATACACTAAGCGTAAGCTGAATGGGCTGTTACCCATAAAAATGAGACAATAGGAAAACAATCGAAAACTGGCGTAAACGCCGGGTTAGTGCACAAGGGGTTAAAAATAAAATTTGACTGTGAGTTGACACGCAGTAGAAGTGATACTTCGTTTTAGAGACATCTAATTTATTTATTTTCTACTAACACACAAATTTGTTGCAGTTATTAGATATACATACTATTTAGTGACATCTATTGGTTAATGATGGAACTAAAGATTGTTACAAATTTTCGTTTGATAAATCCAATTCACACAATCCCATAAGAAGTTTTACTTCAAAAAGGAGTAAATACATAAATGAAAACGAAACTGAATTGAAAATGGCAGAAGCGACGGTTCCGCTTATACGTTTACCTAATGAATAATTATTAATTAATTACTCTGAGTAGATTCCATATTTAATGTAATACTGGCAACATTAGTGTCATATGTAGTGTATTTACCTTGAGCGGCGGTAGAGCATCGGTTGTGGTAACGTTGTCGTCCGCCGCGAGGTCTAACATGCAGCGGCCGCGCCGGTGGCAGTGGTGCGCGCACCGGTACTGCTGGCACCGGTCCCCCGCAAACAGCGCCGGGCACCGACATCGCCACCCGGTACCGGCATCGAGGCGCTCGCACCGCCCCGGGCCGCACTGGAGAGGGCAGGACGCGTCCCCTCCGGCGCCCCCGCGCCCGCCCCCGCTCCCTGCGCCACCCGAGACGGGGAGCACGCACTCTCGGCTCTTCTGTGTTGTATGCGATATTATAGTTGTATTCACAGAGAGAGATAGAAACAACTATACAGCTGAAGGTGAATAGAGGAGCTCACGTCGGACGCGTCCGTGGTGGGGAGCAGTCCGTCCGGACACAGGCACGCGTAGTGCGGCGCCGTGACGCTGCGCACGCACAGTGCGCTGCCGTCACACGCGCTGCTGCCGTCGGTCAGCGTGCACGGGTCCGCTGCTCACCACAAACGTACATTACAATATTTATTCATATATTCCTCGAAATTAACATTTGAATCCACATCGAACGCGTGACCCATGGAATATGATAATTACAACATGATTGGTAGTTATTTTATACAAGTTTGTAAGTAGTATTCGCGAGGGCAACTCCTATTCCTCTCGTGCCTTACATCCACCCGGAAACACATGTATTAAAACTTCCACGACGCGAAGTTGGTTCAGTCAGTCGACTA
Organism: Samia ricini; assembly: GCA_014132275.2. NCBI lineage: Eukaryota > Metazoa > Arthropoda > Insecta > Lepidoptera > Saturniidae > Samia > Samia ricini. Next base: position 19,142,394 of record AP028158.1, read on the forward strand.
CTGCAGTTCGCCGCCGCGAGTGACGTGCACTTTGGACTATATCAATTTGAACCCGCTAATTGTCTAAACCGCAGAAAGTGATTTGCTTGTGAAGTAATATAGGAGCGCAGCAGTACCGGCAGCAGCATCTGCGACCTGGTCGACGCCGAGCGCCGCGCATCGTTCGTCGCCAAGCGAGTGCATGTTTTCTTTCCTCGCAGCTCAACTGATTCTATATATTGTCTTCCCGCGGTTGAGCAGTTGCATTACAGTCATACAGCAAGCATACAGTCCACTTATCTACGTTATGTAAACCCACTGATGACGAAGAAGAACGCTACGTCCTCTGCGAACAACACCAGCACCGCCGACCGACTCGCGGCGTATCGTCGGTGCAACGCGCGTACAGGACAGCCATCTATAACTTTTGTTTTCGTCTCACTCAAATAAATAAAGCTACTAGGAATTTAAGCTCGAAATTCTGACAATACCCGAGACGGGGAAGAGCGCCCGATGCATAATGGCGATCGCAGTGAGCGGCCTGCGTGCGCGTTGCAGCGAATGCGTGTGCGTACGCGTGCGGTCCCCGCGAGTCGCCACACGCAGCAGGCCGCGCGCGGTCGCGCACCACACCCACTGCTCCCAGGCCGCCGCCCGCACGCACGCGCGCCCGAACACGTCCGCACCCGCACCCGCAGTGCCGTTGCCGGCCCGCACCCGCGCCCTCGCCTCTGTCCCACACCATGATTCAACATTACTATCAATCCGTTTCATTGAAAAGAGACCTCGTCAGGTGGCCGAGACTGACCCCCGTCGATGTAGAGATGCGGCGCGAGCGGCGCCCCCTCCGGACGGTCCAGGAACTGCGCGAGCAGCACCCGCCCCTCGCCCCGCAGGCCGACGGACTCGAGTGTGTCGTAGTAAGCGTCGACGAAGAAGAGCCGTTGTGCGGCCGGCAGCATCGCCAGCGCCGTCACGCGGCGCACGCGCGACGCCACCACGCGGCTCGCGGCTCCGCCCTCCAGCCCGCACGACATGATACCGGGCTCCGCCCCACGCTCCGACCAGAACACTCTTCTGTAAGATCGCACGTACCGTACAAAAACTTTATATTTTTTATTTAAAAATAAAATTGTATTTATTAAGGTAACAGACAGTCATATACAATTCGTATAAAGAAATTATTATAATACAAACAGACCTAAAGTACCGTGAATCGAACAGTCCACATCTATCCATTCAAACGAAAGGCGACCACTGCTGGACATAGGTCTCCCTCATAGTTATCCACGACGACCGATCGCCACCCGCATCCAGCGGACTCCCGTGACCTTCACCAGGTCATCGATCCACTTTGCAGGGGGCCTACCCTCACTGCATCTTCCTGTGCGTGGTGCCCATTCGAAACCCCGCTGGCCCCATCGGGTATCGATTCTGCGAGCAATGTGCCCGGCCCACTGGCACTTAAGTTTAGCAATTCTTCGGGCAATGTCGGTTACTTTGGTTCTTCTGCGGATCTCCTCATTCCCGATTTGATCACGTACTGAAACTCCAAGCATAGCCCTCTATTGCTTTTTGAACAACTATGAGATTTTTTTATTAATTTTGTTTAATATAAGCAGAGCAGTTAATAATTTTTAATAAACTTTTTTTGGTATGAACGAATCGTTGAGGGTACGTAGTTTTATGTGACGTACCGCGACTGCACCTGGGGTCGAGTTGAGTACGTGCGTGAGTCGATGTGTGTTTGTATGACGTCAGTGGATATATTTGATTGTTTGTTACTTGTTTGATTGTGAATTTAAGTATAAATACATTATAACAGTGTAGTGGATAACTGTTGTTGTATTATTGAACATTGCATATAAACGTTGATAACGGAGTGTTCGAGAGTGATAGTGCCGAGCCGCCGCCTTTGGATGTCAGGTGGTATCACGCTTCCACATTCCTCACATCTCCTACCCTACTTCCACCTGTCTCCAAAGCATCGTGTCGACCTGTACACGTACAGGGTGAGTACAATTACTTTAGCGCTGCGGTAACGCACCGTTCCGCCGTCCGACTATAACACACAACTTGTATCACCGGGCCCAGCACGCATAGTTAGATGGTGGTTCGAGTGCGTTTGGTTATGTAACATACATATTGTGGCATCATGACTTATAAAACAATCAACGGATCTGATCACATGTCAAATAAATCTAATTAATATTATAGTTACATATAAAAATATTAATATATAATTTTATTATTAAGTATGTATAAATTAAAATAAAAAATTTAAAGTAATATTTTCAACATACTCATAGATAAATTATCATATAAAAATCGAAGCCCTCCAAATCGCCGCCGCAAGAGAACGCACCCAGAAGGCTGGCAACATTGCCACGTCGTATGGCAATGTTGGTTCTCTGAGCGAGAAACAGTCCAGCCTTCTGGTCATGAGACGTCTCCACTGAACGACCCACGAGCTCCCTATACAGGCTTAATTTTAGCTTTTTAGTTTATAATTTTATTTTTCTAAATTTTCTTTTTATTGAATTTCCTTTCAATTTAATTCTTTTTTCAATTTTATTGTTTTTTTTTTAATTTCTTATTTTATTTGTGTTCTTATTCTATTTTTTTTATATCTCTTATATTTTCAATTTACATTTTTAATTTAATTTGATTTTAATGTAATCTAAATTTTTAATTTAATTTTTATTTTATTTTGTGTTTTGTTTTCTTCTAATAAGGACGTACCTTGAAAACCCGAGCTAAGCTCGGTCGCTCAGGTGCTGTTATATTATGAACGTACAATGAGTAAATATTCGAGACAAGCGCATGTGGACAGCAAGGCGGGGACAAGGTTATCATCGAGTACCTGGTTTCATTATGTATGAGTATGTCGTCCGGGTCCGCCCCCTCGCGGGGTGTAGAGCGTCGTGCGACGGCGGCCGTCGAGCGTGGCGACGTGCAGCGCCCCCCCGGGCCGGGCCGCGCCCCCCGCCGGCAGCGCCGCCGTCCAGTAGAGGCGACGCGCCACCCAGTCGACCGCTATGCCGCGTATGGAGCCGCCGTCGCGAACCTGCGCCGCGACAGGGAGCTCGTGGTGGAACGCGTCCCCCGGGTGTCGGGGCCCGCCGGGGGACTCCCCGCGGATACTTACGATGATGTGTTCGTGCATGTTCCCGAGCGTGCCGGTCGCGCCGGTCGCGAGCAGATGTGTCCCCTCACGCCTGCCGAGTCGCCCGGTCTCGTCGCCCCACCATACCCACCACGTGTTGTCCACTAGCGCCACCGCCACCGTGGTGATGTCCGCTCTATGAAAAACTTTATTATTATGAACTAAAACTATTCAATGACAAGCTGCATGCACTGTGTGTAACTAGGTATTCGTAAGAGATAAGAGAGCGCCGAGCGCGGCCCGCACAGTGCACGTACCTGCGCGCAACGGCACCGGCACCCGTGTACGTCGCGACGCGCCCACCGCTGGGGGCGTGCTCGTGCTTGTGCGCCTCCCACACGCGGACCACGCCCCCCTCCGCCACCACTATCTGCGCCTTCTCATCTGATAAACAAAACATATCATCTCGTTTTACTTGCATTAAGAGACATTTAATTGTTTTACAACAATAAAAAAAAATATAACAAGTATTAAGTAGATTGGACGCACCCTGAGCTTGGCAGGTGAGGGTCCCGTCCGGCAGCTGCCTCTGTTTGAATCCCGGTAAGCACCTGCGCACACACAGACACACGTGTACAACTTGTATCTCGAGGTCCGTCCTGAGCTACCTGCAGCCGTACTGCAGCCGACACTCGCACACCAAATGAATTGAAATATTTTTGTTTTATTTTAATTATGTTTTGTTTATTGTGTATATTAGGTACTGTAGATGAAGGAGCCAATTTCTATCAACACCACTCTCTATTATTTTCACTAAGTTTCTAACAGAAGGCTCTTTTCCTGAAATCTGGAAAATGGCATTGATTACCCCAATACCCAAAGGAGGTGATAGGCACGATGTTAAGCAATATAGACCAAGTTCAAAACTGTATTTTCGCAAAATACTTCGAAAAGATTATCACTAATGAATTAACATCACAAATACGTCATCACAATGCGGTCGAGCAACATGGTTTCTTTCGCAGTCGCCGCGCGGACACAAACTTACTATCTCACACTAGTTGTGTTTCAAAAGCTCTTGATGCCGGCTATCAAGATGAGTGTTTATCACATGAAAAATTAAAAAAGTTCGGGTTCGGGTTCGAGTAACTCACTTGCAGGTGTGGTTGTTGTGCTTCGGGAGGCAGAGCTGCGGACACGTGTTCCAGGCGCAGGCCCCCCCACTCCCCCCCGACTCTGTAACATAGCGCGCACCTGATCGCTCTACTGCGAACTCATTTACGTTTTGAATTTACATGTCTTTTACTATTAATATACCATATAAGATAGAAAATAAGATTAAATAAATGATATGCTTATCTAATTTCTTAAAATGGTATTTTGTTTTAACCTGAAAACCTTTAACATTAAAGATAATCAAATACTTCCGAGGACAACCTTCCTAATCATATAAACTAAACTAAACTTTATGTGTGTGCTTACTACGGTGGCAGGAGGCGGAATCCGGAGCGCACGTGCCGTCCCCGCAGGGCGTCTCCCCGGCGCCGCACTCGCCGCCCCGCCCACCCGCACCTGCGTGCACAATCACACGCCACTCTATATTGAATACGCACATACAGGGTTTGGGATTCGTATCTCGCACGGAATTCATACTTACACATGGTTTGAGTCTCGTCATCTCCCTCGGGACAGTCCTCGAACCCGTCGCAGGTGAGCTCGCGGGGCAGGCACGTCCCCCCCTTGCACCTGTACGAAACGGTCACATTTTCACTCCCCCCACGAAATAAATAAATACGTAACTCTTACCGCAGGTATTCAACAAGTGGTTCGGCATCGACCTGTACATGGGCGGGATGCAGGCGGAGTGCGCGCACGTCTGCGGGTCCTCGTCCCTCCCGTCGGGGCAGTCCCTTCGGGCGTCGCAGCGCCACGCCGCCGGGAGGCACCGTGTCCCGGCCCCGGGCGCGCCTCCGCATCGCAGCCGCGAGCCGCACTCCCCCGGCACCGTGTCCGGCGTGGTGTCCGGCGCGGTGTCTGGCGCGCACGACCACTCGTCCGACCCGTCGCCGCAGTCGACCTCGCCGTCGCACCACCACTCCCTGCGGCGAGACGCCTGCATGAGCGCCATGCCTGCGGGCACCGCGCCCGACTCCCGGAGAGCACGTACCTGAGCACACAGTGCGCGGTGTCGTTGCAAGCCGTGGCGAGCGGGCCGCAATACGTGGCGCAGTCCAGCTCGTCGCTGCCGTCAGCGCAGTCCGGCGCACCCGAGCAGCGCGCCGCGCCGCGCACGCACTCGCCCGACCCGCACCGGTACTCCGACTCGGAGCACTCGCGCGCGCTGCACCCCGTCTCATCGGCCGCGTCACCGCAGTCGTCCTGCACCCGACCCCACCCGGCCCGTCAGTTCCGAGACCCTCGCACCTCGTGCCGTCGCCCTGCATCCCGCACTCACCTCGTAGTCACAGCGCCAGCGTCCGGGAATGCAGCGTCCGTCCGGGCACCGGAAGTAGGTGCGCTCGCAGGGGGGCGCGGCAGCGCGGGCCGGACACCGCGCCTCATCCTCCCCGCCGGGACAGTCCGGCTCGCCATCACAGATCCACTCGCGCGGCACGCAGCGCCCAGACGCGCACCGGAACTCGACCCGCCCGCACCGGCGCGTCTCGCACGCTGCGCCCTCGTCAGACCCGTCCACGCAGTCCCGGTCCGCGTCGCAGACCCACACGAGCGGCACGCACGCACCCGTACCGCACGTGAACTGCGCACGCACACCGACACCTTCAATATAGAGGACTAGTTACGCGTTAGTGAGCCACGTGGCCGGACAGAGCTACTGACGTGGTACGGGGGGCAGGTCCTCGGCGGGCAGTCGAGCTCATCGTCGCCGTCGTGGCAGTCGCGAGCGGCGTCGCAGCGCGCCCCGGCCGGCACGCAGCGCGCCGACACGCCGGCGGTTGCGTTGCCGCGGCACTTCCACTGCGTCGCGAGGCACGTGAACTGCAACGTTGGGGAGGGGGTGTCACGTGACACGATTCGCGTGTCCCACGCGGGCACGGAGAGGGGGGGGGGGTGGGAGAGGGAGGGTAGACGTACGTTGTCACAGTCGCGCTCGTCGCTGCCGTCCGGGCAGTGGCGTGTTCCGTCGCAGAGGTGCGCGGGGTGGGTGCACTGTCCGTCTGCGCACTGGAACTGTCCGGGCGCGCACCTCGCCGCCGGACACCGCGCCGGCTCGTCTGACCCGTCCCCGCAGTCGTCCTGCACAGTCCGAACCCCGCCCCGATGAGTCTGTGAGCTCGCGTACTCGCGTGCTCCGACGGGTGTGGAAACTGACCTGAGTGTCGCATCTCCACCAGAAGGGGATGCACTTGAGCGTGGTTGCGCACACGAAATGCGCAGAGGTACAGTTGGGAGTGCAGGAGTGGCCGTCAGCCGCCAGCACCCAGTGCTCCGGGCACTCGCAGCGAGCGCCAGCAGGGTCTCCCTCGTCCCCGGCCGGGGTCAGCAGACAGAGTCCCGAGCAGTTCAGGGAGGTGCATAACGATGTTAACTCTGGTGAAAGTTAGAGGATTTAGAAGCCTGGTATGATATGTTGCAGGGGGTGGCCTGTGCCTGGGTGTGCAGGGTACCGGGGTGGGGCGGCTGCCGCGCGGGGTGTGGAACACGCGCAGGTCCATTGGCTTGTGGACCGTATGCACCACGGTGCGGCACTCGTACGCGCCGCCCGTCGACTCGGTCAAGTTCGATTCCTGTTCAAAGCAGAATGTGTGTGAGTGGTGGGTTGTGTGGGTGTGAGGGGTCGTGTGGGGGCGGGGCTCCGCATACCCGGTAGTGCATGTCGGGTCTCCGGCGACAGGAGTCAAGGGCGCGAGTCTCCCAGTCGGTCCAGTAGACGCGACCCTCCCACACGCTCATCGCGAACACGTGGTGCAGTCGGAGCCAGGGCATGCGTTCTGTATGTAACATTCCTTACTATACCGATCTAGATTAGAATCAGGAATCTCGACGTACATCATCGATTTCATTATAGATTGCAGGCACATTAACAAATGTACACAATTTTTTCACAATTTAAATAATTACAAAGGAAACATTAAAAGACAAAGAATTACAAAACCAAATGATTTACATTTTTTTTTCAATAATTAAAACTTTTTTAATTTATAAAAACCGACTTCAAAACTTTTTGATGTTGGTTTTTTTTAATAATTTTTTTTCTACTTTTTAGTTTAGTAAGTACCTTTAGGTATAGCTGCGAAGCCTACTTCATAACTTTGGAAACGAATATATGAAACATATTCAAGGGTTTTTCTCGATTTACCTGAATTCCACTGATCAGATCCTGATTTGGTGGAAATGGGACCACCTCGGAAGTGTACAAATCGGTCCACAAATGACAGAGAAATCGCGCGTAACATACATACAAAAAAAAAACATAGACGAATTGATAACCTCCTTTTTGAAGTCGGTTAATAAATGAAGCATCACTGAAGAATAACTAAGAGATATTTATCTTAACTTTCCCCTCCCAATACATCTTTAAATATTCAATACATCTTTACAAATTTAAACTTCATCCACTAAAATTTAAACAAGTTTGATTTAACAAACTTAATACCAGTAGTAGTAGTAATAAAAGTAATGGCAAAGAGATTGTGTAGGGCGAACTGTTACGTGAACGATGACGTCAGAGGGTGACTCTGCATTATCTGTACTTCCCTTAAAACCGTTTATTGTTATGACTTGTATGATTTAAATAATACAAAAAACATTTTTAATGTTTTATGTAAAACACAAAAAAAAACAAACAGACACATTTATTTATCCTGTTATTTTATAAAGTACATGCAGTAGAAATCTGTAGCTGGCTATAGTATTGTGTTACCTAGTACCTACTGCCTACTCAGTACGTAACACACCACCACACATTCCGCACTCATGTTACAGCAGAAGTTCCCACGCGAAATACCAAAACGCTGACAACGTGAAACAACGTATCGTGGGACAAACAAAGGTTGGAGAAAGGACAATCTTGCTCGATCGCCGGAGCCAGCAGGTTGCATCTTAGGTTTAAGTATCATATTGTAATTAGTTTATAATAAAATTATAAAGGACAAAAATTGCCTTTCTTAAAAAGCCTCCTACTGACGGTCAACTACGTAATTATTGTGTAAACTGTTTTTATCCATGTATAATCTTAAAAATATTGTTGTTTTCTCTCTTTGAATAAAAAAATAAATAAAAATTGGGTTGTTGTTTTGATGTTCCTAAGCGCTTTCAAAGGGACTAAATTGTATAAATAACTTATAATTTTAATTTTGATAACGTGATGTGTTTTTTGCATATTTGTGACTCCCCCCACCCCCCTATGTGGTGAGATTTTAGTCTAAGTAATCAAAAAATCTCTTTTTTTAACAAAGTATATAGGTAAATAAAAAATACTATATAGGTACTAAATAATATACCTACAATTAAAAACAATTAACAGACAAACAAACATACAGATAGACGTTTACATAATATATGCAAAAGTTTAGGGCTATGAGACCTCTCGAGAAGAGAATCCGGAGGTTGCGGCCTTCGAGATCAGCGACAGCGATGTAGTCCTCACGAGCGTCCGCGAAGTAGAGTTCTCGCGACGCGTGAAGCACCGTCAGAGCGTTCGGCCAGCCCAGCCCCCCCTCCGCCAGCAGCACCCGCCGACCCGACCCGTCCATGCCGGCGCGGCCGATGTGCGCCGCCGAGCCCCAGTCCGACCAGTAGAGCCACCCGAGCGCCGGCAGCAGGGCCAGCGCGCGCGGCTCCTGCAGGCGGCCGCGCACCACGACGCGCCGGTGCGAGCCGTCCAGCCGGGACACCTCGATGGTGTCGGTGCCCTTGTCGCACCAGTACAGGTTGCCCGCCACCCAGTCCACGGCCAGCCCGTCCGGGTTCTGGAGCGTAGCGCTGTGCAGCACCTGGTAATGCTCTTGCGGTATGTCGGGCAGCAGAGAGTTCACCGGCGGCGCGAGTGCCGGCCCGGTCGGCGCCGGACAGAGCCGCTTGATGGAGCTGCCGAGCCGCGTGACGTCACTCCAGTACAGGCAGCCGGTCGACCAGTCCGCGTCGAGAGCCACGCCGTTGGTCAGGTTGTGCACGAGCAGCGTGCTCGCCGGCTCACCGGCAGCACCAGCAGCACCGGCGCCGGACAGTGATGCGCGACGGATGTAGTATCGGTTCGTGAATATCAAAGACGCTTTCACAGCTGGAGGAGTTTCAATAAGACTGAATAATGTTTAGATCACGCCGAGGACGCGACGGTAAGCGAGTGGGGCCGGTCTACATACAGGAGACGGGGGAGCAGCTGACTCCGTCCTCCATCAGCACGAACCCCTCAGCGCAGGAGCACACGAAGCTGCCGAGGGTGTTCCTGCACCAGAACGATGTTAACTTATATGAAAACACAACGTATGTAATGTATATACTTCTGTTACGTGTTAACATGTAGTTACACGAGTTTATTTATTATGGGCTAGGAGCAGGAGTTACGGGGGTTTGTTTAATACATATTTCTATTTATTAATTTTACACGCCCTAACTTTCTAACCGAACATTTATCATTTATTTATTACAATTTGTCTTTACAAATTTCGTCACGTAGTGCGTCATTATTGTATACTTATGCCTATAATATTGTTTGAATCTTATGCTTAAATTATTTATTTATATTATATTCATAAGAATAATAACATTAATGTACAAACATTAAAGTTACTGTTTTATTTAAACGTTATATATATACATACAAAGACTAGAAAATATACTATATTGCTGATACCCATACAAAGAATCGTAAATCGATAAATGATTACCTATGAGGATGAGAGGTGTCGCTGAGTGTTTCAAAATGAATATAAGCCTATCTATAATGACATCAGAATCTTAATAATACGCAAAATGTAATTAGATGTCGCTATTCCACAATTTCCCTATTGAACTAAATTATAATTGCCACGTTGCCAGCTCACGCTTCATTTCATGCGACGTTGCCGCTCTTCGTCTTCGACTCTCTATTTGTATTTGAAAGTATTTATGCGAATTTTTATGAAATGTTACCAGAATAGACAGATTACCCTCAAAAGAGATTTTTTTTTAAAGTTTGTCTTTGATGTACTGTTATTACTATAACATCAATAATTCGACTTTTATAATGATTGTAATCTATCATTATCTGCACCTATTTCTACAAATTAAATAATGATCGAAACATACTAAATCTGAAATACTGGGTATATATTAAATTTTACATTTTTAATAAAGTGTTATTTTTGACAAATAACGACTGCCACCACTATAAATAAATTACATTACGTGCCATTCAGTATCGTTACCCCACACAATAATTCAGCCACTGGTACTATGTACAATAGTAATTATGTCAATGTACGATAAGTTTTAGCTCTTAGTAAATAATGTACAAAAAATCCGTACCAATAAAACATTATAAACATACGCGAAAATACGACAATTTAGAATTTAACCGTTGACAATACTGCGTTCATTCGACTTAGTGATATAGTGTTAAAGCCATAACAGTCATTCGACTTAGTGATATAGTGTTAAAGACATAACAGACGCGTAAGCTGGAGAACACGTACATTGTACGGAGGAGCGTGAAGTACCGAATAAAGCTGTTCCTTGTGGGCACAGTCAGTTATAGATTACTGTTTATGTTTGCGGATTTTAAAGAGTCTACAGTTCATCTAGGCTGTAAGTTTAAGCAGTGAGCTTCAGTAGTGGGACGCGATCACAATGGTCCTCTTTCGATCACAGTGATACAGGAGTGTTGAAGCCTGCATAGCCGGCTTTAGGAATAGTGATAATAGAAAGAAAGAAAGTACACAGCACATATTTTATTAGTATATATATACATTACAACCATAATTTTAACTGCAAGTGCTGTACTACGCTGGAAAAAAGATAACAGCATATAGATTATATCTTTACATTAGTATGCCTATTAAGGCATGCAAGACTTTTAAGGTGACACTAATGTTGCTGCTACAGTAGTAGCGCTGTTCGGTCGTTCGCCAGTTCATGTCCGTTACAAAATGCTCCATACCAAGTTCAAGCATCTGTTAACACTATTAAACTTTTTGACATACAAGACTGAATTTTAACATACAAGAGTTTTTAAATACTAATGGTAGCTCGCGACTTCATCAATGTGAATTTTTTTATGTTCATTACGGGTTGTATGCTACTTGGTAACGTTTATAATATCTGCGTATTAATCTGAAGAATTCATCTAGAAGCTATTTTAGTAGTATGATGTAAAAGTACGTTGATCGAATTCCACAATGATTTCAAGCTTTCCATGAAGTAAAAAATAATTTATCACAACGAGAATGTCCTTTTGAACAGATTAAGGTGTTAAATAAATTATTCTATTCTTAAAACCTTTTTTTATTTTCTCCTATGTTGAAGCGATGATGACGCAGCGGGTAGTATGGCTGGATTCCGCGTCAATCGACGCGGGTTCGATCGTCACCTATCCGACTAAAATCGGCCTGAGCTTTCGGTGAAGGAAATCATCGTGAGGAAACCATAGCATGGTGGTAGGGCATTTTCTAATCATGCCCGCCTGGGTAGCTACCACCCTCAAGTTTGAAAACCTGTCGCCAAATACCAATAGGTGTTTTCCGGCAACATCACCTGAGAACCAGTACCTCTAGGCATAGTGTGTTTACCATTTTGGACCACATCGTCATTTAACATCAGGTGAGATTGTGTTCAAAGAACTGAGCTTATTACCTCTGTGAACTTGGCAGCCGACTTTCGACTTTTTTTTTTATTTCATTACCGTTGGATTCTACGTCGTTTGTACCCGTTTGTACCACTTTCATTTTCGTTTGTACCTCAAACCAAAAAAAGTTATAGCCTTTTGAAAATTTGACCCGCAGCCGACTTTGGAAAATCGAAAATTTTGCAAAGGGATCTGATTCGGGGTCGTTTGTACCCGTTTGTACCACCTTCGTTTTTCATTTTTTTCAAAACCCAAAAAAGATACGGCCATTTGAAAATTTCGAAAAACTAACTTTTCCAATTTTGAAAATTTCGAAAATCTGTGAACGGCATTCGACGCAGAATCGTTTGTACCCGCGGGAATCACTTTCAATTTCGTTTGTACCTCAAACCAAAAAAATTTAAGAGCTTTTTTAGATTTTGAAAAACGAAGTTCACTTAGCGTCCACAATTATTGAGATATCTCAATTCTGTAAACGGGGTCCAGTAAACGACGGTGTCGTGAGGTTTGTACCGCTTTGCGTTTCGTTTGTACCTCAAACGGAAAAAAATTACGAGCATTTTAAAAATTTCAAAATATCAACTTCGACAATTTTAGGAACTTCGAAAATCTGTGAACGGGGATCGACGCAGAATCGTTTGTACCCGCGGGAATCACTTTCATTTTCGTTTGTACCTCAAACCAAAAAAATTTAAGAGCCTTTTTAGATTTCGAAAAACGAAGTTCACTTAGAGTCCACAATTATTGAGATATCTCAATTCTGTAAACGGGGTCCAGTAAGCGACGGTGTCGTGAGGTTTGTACCGCTTTGCGTTTCGTTTGTACCTCAAACGGAAAAAAATTACGAGCATTTTAAAAATTTCAAAATATCAATTTCAACACTTTTAGGAACTTCGAAAATCTGTGAACGGGGATCGACGCAGAATCGTTTGTACCCGAGGAAATCACTTTCATTTTCGTTTGTACCTCAAACCAAAAAAAGTTATAGCGTTTTGAAAATTTGACCCGCAGCCGACATTGGAAAATCGAAAATTTTGCAAAGGGATCTGATTCGGGGTCGTTTGTACCCGTTTGTACCACCTTTGTTTTTCATTTTTTTCAAAACCCAAAAAAGTTACGGCCATTTGAAAATTTCGAAAAACTAACTTTTTCAATTTTGAAAATTTCGAAAATCTGTGAACAGCATTCGACGCAGAATCGTTTGTACCCGCGGGAATCACTTTCATTTTCGTTTGTACCTAAAACCAAAAAAATTTAAGAGCTTTTTTAGATTTTGAAAAACGAAGTTCACTTAGCGTCCACAATTATTGAGATATCTCAATTCTGTAAACGGGGTCCAGTAAGCGACGGTGTCGTGAGGTTTTTACCGCTTTGCGTTTCGTTTGTACCTCAAACGGAAAAAAATTACGAGCATTTTAAAAATTTCAAAATATCAACTTCGACAATTTTAGGAACTTCGAAAATCTGTGAACGGGGATCGACGCAGAATCGTTTGTACCCGAGGAAATCACTTTCATTTTCGTTTGTACCTCAAACCAAAAAAATTTAAGAGCCTTTTTAGATTTCGAAAAACGAAGTTCACTTAGAGTCCACAATTATTGAGATATCTCAATTCTGTAAACGGGGTCCAGTAAGCGACGGTGTCGTGAGGTTTGTACCGCTTTGCGTTTCGTTTGTACCTCAAACGGAAAAAAATTACGAGCATTTTAAAAATTTCAAAATACCAACTTCGACAATTTTAGGACCTTCGAAAATCTGTGAACGGGGATCGACGCAGAATCGTTTGTACCCGCGGGAATCACTTTCATTTTCGTTTGTACCTCAAACCAAAAAAATTTAAGAGCCTTTTTAGATTTCGAAAAACGAAGTTCACTTAGCGTCCACAATTATTGAGATATCTCAATTCTATCAACAGGGTTCGATTAGTGACAGCGCCGAAAGGTTTGTACCGCTATGTGTTTCGTTTGTACCTCAAACGGAAAAAAATTACGAGCATTTTAAAAATTTCAAAATATCAACTTCAACAATTTTAGGAACTTCGAAAATCTGTGAACGGGGTTCGACGCAGAATCGTTTGTACCCGCGGGAATCACTTTCATTTTCGTTTGTACTTTAAACCAAAAAAAGTTATAGCGTTTTGAAAATTTGACCCGCAGCCGACTTTGGAAAATCGAAAATTTTGCAACGGGATCTGATTTGGGGTCGTTTGTACCCGTTTGTACCACCTTTGTTTTTCATGTTTTTCAAAACCCAAAAATTATACGGCAATTTGAACATTTGATTTTTTTTTTTTTTGTGTTTGGGGTACACACGAAATTGATAGTGATTCCCGCGGGTACAAACGATTCTGCGTCGATCCCCGTTCACAGATTTTCGAAATTTTTTCAAAATTGGAAAAGTTAGTTTTTCGAAATTTTCAAATGGCCGTATCTTTTTTGGGTTTCGAAAAAAATGAAAAACGAAGGTGGTACAAACGGGTACAAACGACCCCGAATCAGATCCCTTTGCAAAATTTTCGATTTTCCAATGTCGGCTGCGGGTCAAATTTTCAAAACGCTATAACTTTTTTTGGTTTGAGGTACAAACGAAAATGAAAGTGATTTCCTCGGGTACAAACGATTCTGCGTCGATCCCCGTTCACAGATTTTCGAAGTTCCTAAAAGTGTTGAAATTTATATTTTGAAATTTTTAAAATGCTCGTAATTTTTTTCCGTTTGAGGTACAAACGAAACGCAAAGCGGTACAAACCTCACGACACCGTCGCTTACTGGACCCCGTTTACAGAATTGAGATATCTCAATAATTATGGACTCTAAGTGAACTTCGTTTTTCGAAATCTAAAAAGGCTCTTAAATTTTTTTGGTTTGAGGTACAAACGAAAATGAAAGTGATTCCCGCGGGTACAAACGATTCTGCGTCGATCCCCGTTCACAGATTTTCGAAGTTCCTAAAATTGTCGAAGTTGGTATTTTGACATTTTTAAAATGCTCGTAATTTTTTTCCGTTTGAGGTACAAACGAAACGCAAAGCGGTACAAACCTCACGACACCGTCGCTTACTGGACCCCGTTTACAGAATTGAGATATCTCAATAATTGTGGACTCTAAGTGAACTTCGTTTTTCGAAATCTAAAAAGGCTCTTAAATTTTTTTGGTTTGAGGTACAAACGAAAATGAAAGTGATTCCCGCGGGTACAAACGATTCTGCGTCGATCCCCGTTCACAGATTTTCGAAGTTCCTAAAATTGTCGAAATTGATATTTTGAAATTTTTAAAATGCTCGCAATTTTTTTCCGTTTGAGGTACAAACGAAACGCAAAGCGGTACAAACCTCACGACACCGTCGCTTACTGGACCCCGTTTACAGAATTGAGATATCTCAATAATTGTGGACGCTAAGTGAACTTCGTTTTTCGAAATCTAAAAAGGCTCTTAAATTTTTTTGGTTTGAGGTACAAACGAAAATGAAAGTGATTCCCGCGGGTACAAACGATTCTGCGTCGATCCCCGTTCACAGATTTTCGAAGTTCCTAAAATTGTCGAAATTGATATTTTGAAATTTTTAAAATGCTCGCAATTTTTTTCCGTTTGAGGTACAAACGAAACGCAAAGCGGTACAAACCTCACGACACCGTCGCTTACTGGACCCCGTTTACAGAATTGAGATATCTCAATAATTGTGGACGCTAAGTGAACTTCGTTTTTCAAAATCTAAAAAAGCTCTTAATTTTTTTTGGTTTTAGGTACAAACGAAAATGAAAGTGATTCCCGCGGGTACAAACGATTCTGCGTCGCATGCCGTTCACAGATTTTCGAAATTTTCAAAATTGGAAAAGTTAGTTTTTCGAAATTTTCAAATGGCCGTAACATTTTTGGGTTTTGAAAAAAAATGAAAAACGAAGGTGGTACAAACGGGTACAAACGACCCCGAATCAGATCCCTTTGCAAAATTTTCGATTTTCCAATGTCGGCTGCGGGTCAAATTTTCAAAACGCTATAACTTTTTTTGGTTTGAGGTACAAACGAAAATGAAAGTGATTTCCTCGGGTACAAACGATTCTGCGTCGATCCCCGTTCACAGATTTTCGAAGTTCCTAAAAGTGTTGAAATTGATATTTTGAAATTTTTAAAATGCTCGTAATTTTTTTCCGTTTGAGGTACAAACGAAACGCAAAGCGGTACAAACCTCACGACACCGTCGCTTACTGGACCCCGTTTACAGAATTGAGATATCTCAATAATTGTGGACTCTAAGTGAACTTCGTTTTTCGAAATCTAAAAAGGCTCTTAAATTTTTTTGGTTTGAGGTACAAACGAAAATGAAAGTGATTCCCGCGGGTACAAACGATTCTGCGTCGATCCCCGTTCACAGATTTTCGAAGTTCCTAAAATTGTCGAAGTTGGTATTTTGAAATTTTTAAAATGCTCGTAATTTTTTTTTCCGTTTGAGGTACAAACGAAACGCAAAGCGGTACAAACCTCACGACACCGTCGCTTACTGGACCCCGTTTACAGAATTGAGATATCTCAATAATTGTGGACTCTAAGTGAACTTCGTTTTTCGAAATCTAAAAAGGCTCTTAAATTTTTTTGGTTTGAGGTACAAACGAAAATGAAAGTGATTCCCGCGGGTACAAACGATTCTGCGTCGATCCCCGTTCACAGATTTTCGAAGTTCCTAAAATTGTCGAAGTTGATATTTTGAAATTTTTAAAATGCTCGTAATTTTTTTCCGTTTGAGGTACAAACGAAACGCAAAGCGGTACAAACCTCACGACACCGTCGCTTACTGGACCCCGTTTACAGAATTGAGATATCTCAATAATTGTGGACGCTAAGTGAACTTCGTTTTTCAAAATCTAAAAAAGCTCTTAAATTTTTTTGGTTTGAGGTACAAACGAAATTGAAAGTGATTCCCGCGGGTACAAACGATTCTGCGTCGAATGCCGTTCACAGATTTTCGAAATTTTCAAAATTGGAAAAGTTAGTTTTTCGAAATTTTCAAATGGCCGTATCTTTTTTGGGTTTTGAAAAAAATGAAAAACGAAGGTGGTACAAACGGGTACAAACGACCCCGAATCAGATCCCTTTGCAAAATTTTCGATTTTCCAAAGTCGGCTGCGGGTCAAATTTTCAAAAGGCTATAACTTTTTTTGGTTTGAGGTACAAACGAAAATGAAAGTGGTACAAACGGGTACAAACGACGTAGAATCCAACGGTAATGAAATAAAAAAAAAAGTCGAAAGTCGGCTGCCAAGTTCACAGAGGTGAGCTTATTCCTTGTAAAAAAAATGGTTATATTTTTTTCTTATTTCCATCATTTTCTTTTTACTTATTATATGTGTTACCGAGAAGAACTATTAAAATGAAGTTAATTATATTTATTTAAAATTGCTCATTGATGTGTTGTCGCCACCTGCAAAGTTTAATTATTATTAATATTGGTCGAGTCCCCTTGAGTTAAGTCCGGACAGACACACAGACCGACATTTTTTTAGTTGCATATTTGAAAATAATGTTTTATCACGAAGAAAATAAAAACACTGTTATAATATTTTGTTTTACTCTCACTACAAGTTTTTTGTAGTCATGCAAAGTTTCAAAAACCACATAAAATAGGAACAAACATACAAATAGAAGACCTTGTAACATAAAACAATAACTAATAATAGTTATTTGCGAATTTTTCATTGCCTCCAAGAATTCGTTCTTATAAACTCTTTCATCCGATATTCGTGGTTTATCTCGCTTCCACACTCTTCATTCTGCATATCGTCAAGGAATTTCTAATGAGTCTGAATATTTCTGGTATTTCTATAAAAACAAATTACACAAATATAAGCTAAACATATATTCAAGATCATCATCATCATCATCTCCCTACCCTTTTCCCATTTGTATTTGGGGTCGGCGCAACATGTCTTCCTCTTCCATTCCTCTCTATTTGTTGTCATCTCCGCATTCACTCCTTTCCTAAGCATATCGTCTTTCACACAGTCCATCCATCTTTTCTTTGGTCTTCCCCTTCCCATGTAACCGTCCACATTCATATCCAATACCTTTCTTACAGCATCCTCGTTCCTCCCTGCGCATCACATGTCCATACCAGAACAAACGACCGTCTCTTAACTTGTCTGTTATTGGCGCCACTTTCAAACTTCCTAAACATATATTCAAGATATCATTACGATTATATATTCGATATGACGATCACAATGATGACGATATATCTAAAATATCGACAGTTATATCAATATTGCAAATTATATGGACCCAATTAGCATTCAAATTACTTTAAAAAATGTGAAAAACTTTGGTTGGATAATAAATTGCTTCGTTTATGTTACTTGTCCATACAAATACTTCTGTTTTATTCTGGGCCACAGGATTTCTACATTTCAGAACAACATAAGTATATTTACTAATTAAATTATATATAGAGAATACAGTGTAAAGAAAAACTTACCATTACTATTTATTTTAGATGAAAATTTGTAAAACACGAAAAAATAAATGTAATCCGCGTTGACGACAGACGTCAGAACAAACTGCCCTTCGCGATAGACAATAATTAGATCATTATCCTTTTTGTTGAAATTTTACAAAATCTTAAAATTTATTCATAATAATATTTATAATTTAATTTCTTGTTTTTCGTATTTATTTACGTAAAATATGTAAAAAGTTTTTCTTTTGCTTTATCTGTGTCAATCAAAAGTTTTCATGTTATAAAGAGTGATTTCCCTGGTCAAATTTTCGCAAAATTTCCGATTAGTTCACAAGGATAAAACCTCTTTCGGTAAATATGCCGAAACGGGAACTGGGAGGTTAAAAATATAGCTGTCATAAAGTTTCAAATATTATTTAAACGCCATCTCATAACAACACAATGCGTTTCTTTGTAAGTTACCATCATGTTATCTGTCACAAAGCGCATAAATAGTGGTAAATCATCGATATTTTCCAATGAAACTAAACATTTCGAAAGCAATGTATTTGTACAATGTTATACGTTTAAAAAATAGTAGACACTTTTTGGTAAATTTTAATGACAACATAATTTAAAAAACTAACGTCTCAAGACATTACTTCTTTCAAGTTTCCAGGCTATGAATGAGCGCCATCAAGAAATAAGACGGGGTTTTGAACTTTTCGCTTGTGACGATTTCTTGTATGGGATTAGCTATCTTATATAATCATTTAGTTTTAATTCCACATGGAAAAAGCCGCGGAGACAGCATTGTGCGTTTAGTTCCATCTAGACGAGCCAGTGCGATGCTGTGTACTCACCGGCAGTGCTGGTCGCAGGGCTGGTCCTCGGTGCACTCGTCGACGTCGGCGCAGGCGGAGGCGCTGCGCAGCCGCCACCCGGGCCGGCACCAGCAGCCGCGGCCCACCGGCAGCTCCGTGCAGTTGTGCGCGCACTCCCCGTTCATGACGGCGCACTCGTTCGTGTCTGCGGCACGCACGCCTCGTGCTTACGGACTGCTGACACGCACGCACGCAACCAAGCAAGCAAACAAGCAAGCATGCCATGCAATCGCATTCTACTGACTGCAGCGCCACTCGTCCGTGTAGTCCCCGCAGTCGTGCGCGCCGTCGCACAGCGCCGACACCGGCACGCAAGCGCCGTTCCCGCACCGCCACGATCCGCGCGCGCACGCACCTACGCCCGCCCCCGCGCCCTCAAGCGCCGACGCCGACGCGCGACTGAACGACGCTGCGGAAACACTACGCGGTACTACACACGACGCCGGACCCGGCTCGCGCTCTCCCCGCCATTACTCGAACTTACAGCACATGAGAGGATCCTCGTCGGTGCCGGCGCCCCCGCCCCCACCATCCATGCAGTGATCTCGTCCGTCGCATACTAGCTCCCGGTCTATACATCTTCCGGCGCAATAGAGCCCACCGGGCACTCCCGCACACAGCGGGTGGGGTGTGGCCGACCCCGGCGTGGTCGAGTGCCCGGACCAGCAGCCGGCCGGCTCGTCGGACCCGTCCTCGCAATCCGCATCGCCGTCGCAATACATGCTCTACACAGTATAGAGCGTACGTGAGCGCGGTGGTGCAGGTGGTGCGAGTAGTTCGCGTGGTGGGAGTACTGACCGCGGCGAGGCAGAGGGCGGAATCGGCGCAGCGGAACGCATCGGGCGCGCACGGGCACCCGGCCTCGTCCTCGGCACGCGGGCAGTCCGCGGGTCCGTCGCAGCGCGCGCTCAGCGGCACGCACACCTCCCACGAACCGCACTTGAACTGCTCACCGCTGCAGGTCACGTTCCGGTGCACGCCGCCTGCGACACGACCGCACCGGGCTCTAGCGACTCGCACTCACCCGCGCGACCCGCACGACCCACGCTACCCGCGCAGTACGCACCGCAGTGCAGCGTTCGTTTCGTCAGACCCGTCGGTGCAGTCCGCTCGCCCGTCGCACCGCCACGACAGCGGGATGCACTCGGCGCCGCCCCCCGCAACGGCCCCGCATGTGAACTGCGCAGGCCCGCAACCCTGCGACGGCAACTCGCGGAATGTATCAGGAACCGGTACCGGTGCCGAAGTGACTGTACACATGTGAATAATTAATAAGCCGGTAGAATACGCTAAGGACCGTGCGGCATGCGCTGAGTGAAGTACTAGGATACCGCGGACGGGATCGAGCGGGGCGGACTCGGGGTCGGGGTCGGGCGGGCGCACGGCGCAGTCGAGCTCGTCGGACCCGTCGGCGCAGTCGGCGACGGTGTCACAGCGTGCGGCGGCGGGCACGCAGGCTCCGTCGGCGCAGCGCATGCTGGCGGGCGGGCACTCGCAGGCGGCCTCGTCGGCACCGTCGTCACAGTCGACCCGGCCGTCACAGACCGCGCCGGTGTGCACGCAGCGTCCGCCAGCGCCGCAACCGCACCGTGTTCACCGGACACAACCGGGAAGCTGTCCGACATAATGTAACAATGTATCCACCGTTACGCTGTTGATCACTGTCACTAGAGTTCTTTCCTCCACCAAAGGCTCGGAAGCGCACTGGAAGACTTAGGTCATCCGAGTTTATGCAAGAGGGAAAATGATAGAACCCCGCCTGCGATACGCAGGGCTAAACAAAATGCAACAATTACTACTACAAGTACCTCGCCGCGTGCAGTATCACGTAGTACACGTTAATAACTCCAAATAACCTCTCGTCTCGTGGCCCAAATATACCGTATAAATCCAACACAGATAATCTTTTTAACAATTATTAATCGCATGCACAACAAAATTAACTGTTTCAAGCGAGTGACATCGCGGAGCCACCGACAAGCAAGCACCGCCAAATGTGAAAAGGTTATCATGTCAACAGAATGTTTCGTTACTCATTGTCATCAATTAAGTCGAGCTGCTCAGGAAACCACTTGGCGCGATAGACTATTTTCGCGAAAATTGACAATGATATCATGATATTAGAGAAGGTAAAGAAATCGCATCACGTGTGATTTGACCCAAATTATTGTAGTTGTGGAGAAAAGGAGTTGAATTCAAGAAGAACAGTATCGTCCATCCCCGACAGAGGAGAGCTCTGAATGAATGAGGCATATCAAGTGTCAGCAAATCAACGTCAGGCTCCAATAATTTATTGAACTCAAGTATAGCATATCTTATTTATACTCTAAAGTGAACAATCTACTATATAAAAATAAGTCGGGTTTTCCTTCCTGACGCTATAACTGCAGAACGCACAAACCGATTTCCACGGTTTTGCATTCGTTGGAAAGGTCTCGGGCTCCGTGAGGTTTATAGCAAAGAAAATTCAGTATATACATCTTCGATAACTTAATGCATATTCGTAAAAATTTAGACAAGCTAGATCTAGTGAATGATCGTCATAATTTTAATATTAGAAATAAAGACAAGTTGGCCGTCCCACGCTTTAGGTTAAGTAAGTCTAATAAAAGCTTTATAGGTAAAAGTATTCGGTTTTACAATAAGATCCCAAGTAACATTACCGATTTACCTGACAATAAGTTCAAGTATTCAAGCAAATTTAAGTTTAAGTTTTAAGCAAGTAAGCAACACGCGAATACAGATGGCAAAAGGTGGGATAACAAAAAATTTAGTTTATAAAATTGTCGTTAATGAAACTCATATTAATACTTTATACCTTATGTACTGAAATAATAAAGTATTTATACGTATGTATGTTATTTGTAAATTAATTAGCGTAAATAATTTAAAATGCTACCCAAAGACACTGTTCCACGCGGACGAAGTCGCGGGCACAGATGTTGAGTTGAATGGGCGATTGCCTCCTGAGGTCGTAGTAGTGGTAGTCGTAGTAGTAGTGAGGTTGTAGTAGTGTGTAGAGCAGTACTCACTGCAGTAGTAGAGGTCCTCGTCGCTAGCGTCCGGCGCGTCGCTGCAGTGCGGCACTCCGTCACAGGCGAGCTCCTCCGGCACGCACCCGCCCTCCGCGCACGCAAACTCGCCCCCGCCGCAGCGCGCTCCCCCGGCGGGCACGCACCCGCGCCCGTCCTCCGCGAGGCGCCGCCCGGGCCCGCAGGAGCACTGCACCAGCCCGGCCTGCGCAGGTGCTGGCGCTGGCTCGCACCACTCTGCGCAGCCGCCGTTGAGGTGCGCGCAGGGGTCGGCGGCGCAGCGCTGGTGGTGCGGCGCCGCCACCGCGACGACCGCCATGGGGCGCGGCACGTCCCCGCAGAGGCGCGTCACCCGGCCGGCGGTGTCGGCGCGGAAGACACCGTGCGAGACCCAGTCGGTCCAGTAGAGCCACCCGGTGGCGACCGCCACGTCGAACGGGTGATCCGTGCTGTCCCGCGTCACGAGCTGCCGATGCGACCCGTCGTAATACATCCTCTCGATCTTGTCAAGCCTCGCGTCCGCCCAGTAGACCCTCCTGGCGGCGTGGTCGAGCGCGAGCCCGTTCGGCATCAGGATCTCGGTGGAGACGATGGTCTGCAGCGCGCGCCCGCTGGTGTAGGCGCGCTGGATCGACGGGTTCGACTCGTTCCAGTTCGTCCAGTAGAGCCGCCTGCGAGCGACATTCTTATAACTCCGTGAGCGCTTTTCGCCGTGTGGACTCATTAGCATCAATTTAATTTTTTTATAAGATGTACTTCTGTGATTTTTTACGAAGTTTTCTTCTTCCAGTTCCAGACTCACACTTTTCTAAATTACCTTGTCCTGTCCTGTGTTTCCTCTGATAAGCAGAGGAATTTCGAAAAGAGCGCCGAATTCAGCCACTAGCTAGCAGGAATGATATCAAATTCTAATTAGAGTCCACCTCCGTCCAAAAAATAACGCCATTGCCCAGCGTATGCCATGAGGTGGCTGACTTCTTACATATGACTGTGCATCTAGTGAGAGAGTATGTATGTTTAAGTACCGTTCACAGGAATCGACATCGATCCCGCGAGGCCGGTCGCCGCGCTCCAGCTGCAGCAGCGTCGTGCCGGTGCTGGTGGTGGCGGTGTCGGTGGCGAGGCGCAGGTAGCGGATGGCGGCGGCACTACTGCAGGTCCAGTAGAGTGTGCGCGACTCGCTCTCGAACACCATGCCCTCGACGGCTCCGACGCCTACGGTCATAGCACGAGCATTACGCGTGCGCGAGCGTGTACGCCTGCGTGCGTGCGTGCGTACAGAGCGCGGAGGGAAAGGGGTGGGGGGGAGGGGGGGTACTGACGGGAGAGCAGCACGCGGTGTCGGGTCCCGTTGAAGTGGACGGCGTTGATGGAGCCGCGCTGTATGTCGGAGTAGAAGACCGTCGAGGTGTTGTACTCGTAAGCGAGGCTGATGGCGTTGCGCATCAGCTCTCTGCGAACAAACAATAACGTGAACCGCATCCGGAACCACACATTCAAACAGAAAGGCAAATCAATGCAAGCTGCAGCCTTATGTAGACCCTTAAATTCATTCACAATAATGTATATATGCAACTCTGTATGAAATTAAAATTACTTCTTATTCTATACACGAGATTTTATAAAGTTGTTTTTATGGTACAATGAATATCTTACTTAAAATGTATGATCTGAGTCTGAATTAGTGTGTGAAATATTTCCTAATTTACTAGTGTACTTTTAAATTCAGAACTATAGAATTGATATATTCGATTCATTTTTTAAATCATGGATGTTTTCTCTGTTATAAGTGAATGTAGCCACAGGAACGCCCAATACAATATTGATTATATTATGTCAGTCTAACTGTTAGTCCTCTCAAACTGCCCTGCTCTATCTTGTAGACAGAGTGGATAAGGCATTTGAAGATAAGGAAATTACACTATGTGCATTTCTAGATATTGAGGGCGTCTTTGATAACACACCCACTAGAACATTAGTTCAGGGGTTAAGTGTTAAGAAGGTAGATTCGACCACTGTAAAGTGGATTGAATCAATGCTCTCAAACCGTTTAGTCAAGTTATCATTGCATGGCACTAATCATGAAGTGGTTAACCACAAGAGGTTGTCCACGAGAAGGCGTTCTATCGCCCCTTTTGTGGACCCTAACAGTGGACCAACTCCTGCACAAGATTGACGCCCAGGGCTACGGTGATGACCTGGTGATAGTTGTCCGAGTCAACCTTTTTAATGGTTCTACCTATGTCGATTGATTTTTTTTTTATCGTGTTCAGAAATTAACACGTTTCAGTTTAACACACTAAGTACATCCGTTCTGTTCTAAAACACTTTTACATATTCACTAAAAGGTTTGAAATTATTAATGTATATGTATGTAACTCACATTCTAAAATTAGAACATTCCGTTATAATCATACGTACAGACGAACACAATATTTACTTGCATGTGTAACAAAAAATATTAATATTAATCTGACCGCCAAAACTAACGTCTAGCTTTTTCTTTCACACATGATTTTTGTCTACTATAGTTATCAGTGTGTTCAAAAACACACAGTCATGTATTTTTAAACAAAATAAAGTCCTACTGGGATACAAACATCAAGCAACAATATGTATGTAAGGGTTATATGTAATTTTAATTACTTATTTATTTATTTGTTTATTCAGGTAACAAACAGCCATTACATAAATGTGATTACATAAGAAGATACACTAAAAGGCCTACAATACCAGAACTTATATTTAATAATTAACATTTATTAACTAAGGATTCGTAACGTACACTCAATAAAAAGAAAAAGGTTAGGTTAGGTTAGTAATCATGAATTACAAACAATCAATAGAATAATAAACAGAAATTTTAAAACAAACATTAATATGCTAAAATGTTATTGTTATTTTTCATAATAATTGTTAACCAACTTCATTTTGTAAGATGACAAAGTATTTGAGAAAATGTCAACATAATTTAGGCATTTGTTATAGTTGTAACAGGACCGTTGAAAGAACGAGCTTCTGAGATAATTCGTTCGACAGAAAGGGATATGAAAAGTGTCATGAGAACGTGTGTGAGTGGGATTTTAAAATAAATTTGTTCTAAGAGTGGGGATGAATCAACATTGTTATTAATTCATTTATAAAGGAAAACTGCGTCAAGGTAATCTCTCCTAACTTTTAATCCCTTGAGCACTTACCTGGCGTTTACACCAGCTTTACATTGTTTTCCTATTGTCTTATTTTTATGGGTACTCGTCACATTAAAGATATCATGTTATGCCTCGAAGTGCTGGTTTTATAATCAGTAAAGGTTATAACCTGTTCTGTAATCTAGCGCTTTTAAAAATCTATGAAGTATTTTGTGTAATGTGTATGTTATATTGCGGATTCCAAATAACACTTGCAAACTCCAAAATGCTGCGGACATATGCGCCAGGGAAAATATAACGTTTTTTTTAAAGTTTCTGGATTTTTGAATGGTTTTGGTAGTTAAAGCTTTTGAAACGATAGCATCTATGTGAAGATTGAAGTTCAGTTTGGAGTCCAGAATAACTCCTAAAAATCCCGAATTTCACTAAAACGCTTAATGAAATCATTAGAAAGTGAGTATTTATAATTTATAGGATTATATTTTCATTTAAAAGAAATAGTATGACATTTTTCAGTGTTAATAAATAGTTGATTTGACAAGCAATATTCATGAAACTTATAGAGATCTGTTTGCAACTGCTTGCAGTCATCTTCTAAATTTGTAAATCTTAGTTTTCATCTGCGTAAAGTAGATAATAAGAATAATTAAAACAAGCTTTTATATCGTAAATATAAAGAGTAAATAGAAAAGGACCGAGATGACACCCTTGGGGAATACCAGAGGGAATGGATAGAAAATAGGACCGATATAAAATATTAAATTTAGGATAAAATAAGTTAGATATAACGTTGTGACTTTATTTCACATGTGTATTTCCTAGAAATTTAATGTCTATTCGTGAAAATCTGTAATTGGCTAATCATTGTATATTCTTAGTGCTATATCGTTTTATTGCTGTAGATTTTCTATATAAATAAATAAATAAAAAAAATAAATATCCCTTGAGCGCTACAGCGTGACAGCGGTTTCTGAGGTATGATTCGATCCATCGAAGCAGATCTCCGTGTATGCCAATTCTTAACAACTTATTTAGTAATATTGAAACATTTACTTTAGCAAAAGCTTTAGAAAAGTCTATACACTGCGTCAACTTGATAGCCGGCATCAAGAGCTTTTAAAACACAACTAGTGTGATACAGTAAGTTTGTGTCCACGCGGCGACCGTGAAAGAAACCATGTTGCTCGACCGCATTGTGATGACGTATTTGTGATGTTAATTCATTAGTGATAATCTTTTCGAAGAGTTTTGTGAAAACATAGTTTTGAACTTGGTCTATATTGCTTAACATCGTGCCTATCCCCTCCTTTGGGCATTGGGGTAATCAAAGCCATTTTCCAGATATCAGGAAAAGAGCTTTCTGTTAGAGACTTAGTGAAAATAATAGAGAGTGGTGTTGATAGTTCTTTTGCAAATCTCGATGGGATGAATTCCATCAAAACCAGCGCTTCTGTTAACATTTGTTTGTTGGAACTGCTTGAATACTATATCGGGGTTAATATTGACTGTGCTAATATCTACTAATGAAGAGGTGATATTACTATCACTGCTGTACGGTGTGCTGTCTACACGGCTGTTGGTAACAAAGACCGAATTCAAATATTTATTAAACATATCACAAATTTCTTCACTTTCCTTTGAGGACTGGTTATCGTGTATCATATGAGTATCTATGTTATTTTGACTTTATAAATGACTAAAAGTATTTTGGAGATGCTTTAATTTTTTCTTCGGAGAAAATAATATAATTTCGGTAACACTGAGCCTCTAACGTTCTTTCTCTTTTGCGTAGCAGTTTGAATTCTTCTTGGTCTATTATACTTTTTCCTTCTAGCACTATTATACTTTTTCCACTTAGCATGAACTTTTACTTTATCCCGAGAAAGTTTTAGTTTATCCGACTAAAACATTACTAGTATGATATTGCTCGATTGTAATAAACATACTTCAAAAGCTGTAAATTTATATTTAATATGACAGATCGATAATTCTAATGAACTCTTTATCTATAGAGAGGTTAATTTTCTAACTTGTTCTGTATCGGCGGGAAGGGCGAATTGAGGTTCTTCTCATCAGTCAGGTGGATGCTCTCGATCTTCGTCACCCGGGAGAACATCAGGAACGAACTGAAAGCTATACCATAAAGATCAACTGTATTACAGTGATTCCCGAGTGAAACGAGTGTTGTGTAAATGTATTGGGGGTTGGTACGCACGTTCGCAGGTGCGGTTGTCGGCGACGAGGCGTCCGTGCGGGCACACGCAACGCAAGCGCGCGGGGTCCGCGCCGCGCAGGCACAGCGCCTCGCACGTGCACGTACTGCGCCCAGCTGCGTCCCCGTCTGCGCGCTGCGCCGCCCTCGACCACACCTGCAGGCGAGCGTCAGTGAGTGCGGGCGAGGCACGCGCGCGCGGGCTTGCGCTACTGCGCGGTGACGTAACACTCACGAATATATCCTTGAGGCTGTCGCCTAGGTTATCCTGCAGCACGCGGTGCTGGGACAGGTTGCCGACCGGTGCGGCCACCACACTGCCGCGCCCCACCATGCTGCGCGTCACAAACACACACGTACTATAAGCTTAGCAGCGTACCTACCCGCCCCACCATGACTGAACAACCCGACACTCAATTCGCTTCCAGTTTAATACATGTTTCATAGTTAAATTCTGTAGCGACGTTGCGAAGCGTCTGGTTTGTAATATTAAAATAACAACTTTTTACTATATACATATGAATGTATATACGGTACATATATCAAGAAGAAATCTTTTTTTTTATTTTGTCTGCCTGTCTGCCTCCTGATTCAATGGACGGCACCATCAAAATGTTATTTTATAGTGATTATTAAGCAGTGTAGCGCATACGGAGCCGCGGGCGCGAAGCTAGTAATCAATAAGTATCGATAAGTAAGCGTTGTGCCCTGTGCTATTCCATGGAGCAGTAATTAACTTGTTCCGAGTGTGACCTGGTAATTGATTATGTTTAAATGATTACAAATTTTACAACAGGGCAGTTGGGTCCTAGAGAGAACATTACGAGTCCTATATGTAAAGTAATGTGACTCACGTGTCGAGCCAATAGAGTTCCCCGGCGTGCACCGCGACCGCGACCGGCCGATGCTGCAGCCTCTGCGGGCCCGCACCCGCAGTGCCGCCAGACAGCAGCGTGTGCGCACTGCCGTCGTAGTGCATGCGCCAGAGGGCGCCCTCGCGCGACTCGATCCAGTATACCCGCTGAGCCTGGGCGACACACCCGACCTCATCATCCTTATACATACCATCTGTAGTTTTACTACTATACAATTCTTATTAAAATGCCTTCCTACATTTTCGTTATTATTTGTAAGTAAGTATTCCAATCCCACAGTAAATAATTAACCTTCTGCCTTCGCAAAATGTATGCTATGCGATGATGCGATGCACGTGCTGATAAGACGGAAACATGTAGAGTTGTAGCACAGGAAAATTGGAAAAGTCTTACACCTAGTCATTGCTTTACACTACTTTACACTACAAACAATAGTTAGTTTTAAAATTCGTGTGGCGCCATCTTTTGACGACATAATTTACGTTTATTGATTATAGGAATATGAAAAGGTTTACGACATCTGGTGGCGGCCAGTTATAAACCTAAACAAACACCGTGAGCGTCGTGACTGGTGATTGTCGCAGGCGAGTGTGTTACCTCTGTGTCGAGCGCGATGTCGGCGACGCCGGTGCCGTTGTAGAGCAGCTTGCGCTCGGAGCCGTCGAGCCGCGCGCGCTGCACCCACCCGCTGCCGCCCATGAACACCCACCCGCGCACCGCGTCCACCGCGACGCGCGTGACCGCGTGCGGCGCCGTCTCCAGCAGCACGTAGCGGTGCCGGCCGTCGAGCCGCGCCACCTCGAGCACCATGCGCTGCGGGTCCGACCAGTACATGTTGCCGGCCACCCAGTCCACCGCCAGACCTGCGTCCGGCGCACACACACACACCAGCTTTATACAAACAACATTCGGTCGACGGACGCGCGTGTCCAAATTACATAAAACACTTAATTACAGATAACCAAAAACTCCGAGTTTCTCTTACAAAATGAAAATTCCTTGGCCTTTATCACATCTGCAACATACATTTTATATAGTATTTTCCTATAAAACCATTTTCCATAGGTATCGTATATACATTTACATGTATGTAGTGAAAAAATGATATTTTGATATTACTGTAGCGTCAGCGCTACATATTGTAATGTATAAGTTAGCCAGCCTTGCCCCGGCTTGCACACGTAGTGCACATTCAATGCACATGCAGTGCACTCTGTATACACGATATCATATGTAGACGTTTTGGAACATTAAAATAATAATAGTTATTTCTAAGTTTTATTTGGAATGCAACCTTCGCCAAATTGCAAACAGACACTTCAATTTTATTTATTAGTATAAAGTATAGATAAAATAAAATTAGAACAAATATTCCAACATCATCGCGCACCAAGTATCACGCACACAAACGCACACGTTTACAATTCCGGTTATACATGTTTAAGTAAAATATTCATTGTAACATGAAAAGCTCCTAAATATTAAAATAATTATCAAAAATTGTAACTATTGAACTGCAACAAAATACATTTTTTTTTCCTACCTAGCTATGGGGATTTGTTTCTTATTTATTTGAAAGTAGCATAGAGATATGAAATATATCTTAAATTTGTAATTAATTTGTTTGCTATAGCATAAATAAAATTTCATAATAATTTATCAAGTTTAATATAATTTTTTTTTTCGTGGAGAACACCTTACGTTTTATGGGATAAAACGTACCCTATATCCCTATATCCCTATACCCTGTCTCAAGTTTCGTCAAAATGGTTCAGTACTTTCAGAATACCCATACACATGGAAAGACAGACAGACAGAC
The DNA here is from genome assembly GCA_014132275.2 of Samia ricini. NCBI lineage: Eukaryota > Metazoa > Arthropoda > Insecta > Lepidoptera > Saturniidae > Samia > Samia ricini. The sequence goes on from AP028158.1 coordinate 19,172,658, forward strand.
AGGCAAAAATTCTAAATAAAATATTTTTGGCTTCTATAATGATAACAAACTCCGCTCCCATTAAAATTTTCAAAAAATATTTAATGTACAGATTTGGCCTAGTTACAGTTTTATTATAGTAATAATATAGATATAAATGAACACCAGTCACAACTAACCGAACCCATTCGGTTACTAAAAATACGTGATAATTAAAACACCTGGTAAAACAAGTATCTACATCTGTACATTATACATAGGTATTGTGCTCGTTAGGAGGGAGACGGGGACAGGACTCACCGGCCAGCGAGTCGTACGGGTGCGCCTGCAGCGGCGCGCTCTGCTCCACCAGCAGCTGCCGCTCCGAGCCGTCCCGCCGCACGCGCCACACACGTCCCGTCTCCGCCTCCGCCCAGTACAACCACTCGCCCTCTGCAACACACGCGCCACCACGGGTCACACGGGCACGCTCACAAACGCCACGCCTGCGCCTCACTGCGCTATACAACCGCAGCGGCCAGTACCAGCCAAGTAATCCACCGACGACGCCATCGACATCTGCGGTATCGGCGGCAGCAGCGACCCTCCTCGCCCCTCGCGCGTCGCACTGCGCCCGCGCACCTCCCACCCGACCGAGTAGACGAGCACCTCATCCTCGCCTGCGAACACCGCGGCGGTCGTGAGCGCGCGCCTCCACTGTGCGCGTGCACGCGACTACAGCGAGCGGATACGCACTGATGCAGGCGGTCCCGTTGCGCCGGTACCCGAGCGCGCACAGGCACGCCGACTCGTCGCGCGACACCGCCACGCATAGGTGCGCGCACGCACTGCGCCGCGACGCGCACGCACCCGCGCCCGCACCCGCCTGCGCCTCCGCAGAGTACGCGCGCAGTGAGATCACGCCCTCTACCGGATACACATATCTATTACATAATACCGTAAGTTATTGCTCGTATACGCGAGACCCTGGAATTAATGGAATAGCCAGATACCGGTGTTGTTAACGTATAGGGAGTGCGTGTCGCAGCTGCGCTCCCCGCACAGGTAGAGCGCTCGCGATGTCGCGTCCGCCCAGAGCGCGCGCCCGCCTACAACCTCCACCGCTGTGGGCCGACTGCCCGCGCCCAGCGACAGCTGCAATCATTATTACCAGCACTGTGCAGTCGTGCGACCACGTCTCTAAATAGTGCGTTTAAACAACTGACCATGCACAACACTGATAGGTTTGATTAAAGAACTCTGTCCACTGGAATGATACGTTCTAGTTCTAATTACCCTGACCGTAACCGTACCGGCACACGCAAACAAAATATACTTTGTATGAGTTACTATGAGGCTATGGCCACTAGACAGTTCCCTCACCGAACAGGACCGTTGCATGCCATAGTCGTATCGGCACGGTCCGTTGCCGCGTATTTGGCATCTGCATGAGAGAAGCGCCAAAGTGATTGCAATCCTAACGATTGTGTAAAAAAGTGACATAGAAATATTTTATTATTTTATAATAGATAATTTAATTATTATGTAAATAAAACAGTTAAAAACAGTAGGTACATAGAAAAATGAACTTTAAAAACCTGTTTTGAAAGCATAAAATACAGTATAATTTCCTGAACTCAAAGTGTAATGAAAAGAAATAAATAGTAAAACGAATACGTCAACACAAAACATCTTTATCGTCCACCGACGAGGCAAACTAAAGAAGCCAGATAATTCAACAGGAAATACTAAATGTCATAATGAGTGACGCCAGGAGCGAGGCGCGTGCGGGCGGCACGAGAAGGTTCAGAGTACTATGACGAGTGATCAAACGTCGGTTCTGTTAACCCCCTATATATTCATAATATTATTTTATTTAATTATATTCAATTTACTCTTAGAAATAGGAAAGAATCAATTTTGATTTTCATTTATTTTATAAGTGATTATAACATTTAAAATTTTTTACATATAAAAACCTTTGATTTGAAAGTTTTTGTTTTGAATATTCTTTTAAAACAGTGTTTGACAAACATGCTGCTGTAAAAACAATTTTGGTTAAAGATAAGTCATATCCATGGATTACTTATAATATTAGGGAAATGACGAAAACACGGGATATCATCATACAAATAATAATATTCATAAACAATATTTTAAGAATTTAAAAATTAATATCGAAGAAAAATCGCGTATTATATCAAAACTAGAGAGCGTAGTTCCATACAAAGACTTAGCAAAAGAATATGGTGTATCACACTCGACAAATTCAACGTGCGTAGAGTGCGTGTCGTATTGTTTTACGTGCCCGATGCGTTCCTAGCACGGTCTAAACCAGCGGGTAGAGTACTTAACGTTATCAAAATAATCTAGTCCCTGAAGGATCAAAATAAAGCACAATAAAAACATGTTGAAATTCCCTATTGTTGATGATGGCGTAATTGGTAGTTCGGCCGGAAACCTCGTCAATGGACGCGGATTCGAATCTATTATTTTGACTTTATAAAAAGTCTGAGTTTGTAGTGAAGGAAAACATAGTGAGGAAACCGTAGCATGAGTGGATGGGACTTTCCAATAATGCACGCCTGCGTAGCTACCATCCTTATGTTTGAAAACCTGTCGCTAAATATCGATCCGGCAGCATCACTTGAGAACCAGTACCTCTAGGCATAGTGTGTTTACCATCCTGGACCACATCGTCACTTAACATTAAGTGGAGATTGTGATTAAACCACTGTGTAAAAGAAATATTTAAAGGTTTAAAGTGAAAGCATATTAAGTGAGAGAGTAAAACTGACCGTATAGTGTTTCCCGGTTCGGATCTCGAGGTACTGGATGGAGTGTGCGGCGCTGTTCACCCAGTACAGCAGCTCCGCCGTCGTGTCCACGCACATACCTGCGGGCGGACGCGTCACGCGGCGTGTGTCAGTGTGCGGGGGACTCGCGCGGGGCAGGGGGACGCATACTAACCGGTGACAGCCGGGAGGAGCGCGCCGGCGGGGACGTCTAGCAGGGCGAGGACGGTGGCGGCGGTGCCGTCGCCCGCGGCCTCCTCGATGCGCTCACGCGTGTCGGTGCGCCGCGCGTAGTAGAGGCGCCCGCGCGCGGGGTGCACCGCGAGCGCCGTCACGTTGCGCGGCGGCAGCAGGGTGGTGCGCTCGCCCCGCAGCGTGCACGCCGCGACCGCGCCCCCCGTCGTGTAGTAGAGCACCCCGGCGAGCCAGTCGAGCGCGAACCCGCGCGGCGACTCGACCCCGCTGTCCGCTACGACAGCGCCCTCGCCGCCCTCACCGCCCCCAGTCACACCCGCGCGCTTCAACTCGTTCGTCTGTGTACAACGTGTGCTCTTGCACTCTCTCCACTACACATGCATATCTGTCGCGCGGAGATTCCTCGTACCTCAGTGTCGGCCCAGTAGATGGCGTGATCCTTTGCCACGAAGTGTATGGTCGTGGGTGAAGTCACGTGGGGACCGGACACCGTGGGGATCATGTGCACCGTGGGGTCCTCCAGGTCCACGCCGCGGATCTCACCTGGGCGCCCGATCAGCAGGATTTTCTCGTGAGCTGAGTACGAAAACGCATCTACAAATTTACTTATTTATTATACTCAATGAGTATACTCGAACTCGTCTAAATAATATAAAGAACTTATGAAAACGAAATAAAAATCTAAAGAAATAAGAGAAGAATTAAGCAAGGCTACTTTACGCTTCAAGTAAAACATTCGATAAGGACTACAAAGACAATATAAAACAAATAATTGAACTAACCTAAAAGACTACAGAAGTACGAGAAACCCTACAAGGATTTGACCACATACGAAGAACGAATTCAAAACTCAAAATCACTCCCCCTCCCGGCCAATGGAAAAGGTCCGGCATCCTTCTCTACGAGAAAGAAGACCTTCAAGACAATGAACTACCGCCCTATTAGTTTCCTCTCAAGTGTGTACGAGTACAGACTGTTTACGTGATCTTTTTTTTTTTTTTTGACGGGGGAAATGCATTTACGCACTACCCTTACCTATTGTATTAGTGAGACCGAAGTCCCCCAATGCAATAGGTAAGGGGGCACGGAGTGATGAGTTCCGTGCCAGTGTGGGACTCACCCGGGCGTGAAGCGCCCGGAAATACCCACTAAAACCCCCCGGGGCCGTCCGCAACTGTGCCCTACCTGCTCTCACATATGAATGTCAAACGTTGGACGGATAATACTAAAATGAAAACTAAATTAACAGCATATCGGAAAGCGATGGAGGGAAATGTAATGAAAATAAGAAGAATATAAAAAGAAAAAAGCGTGCAAATAAGAGGACAACCAAAAGTTACATCATCATACAAGCAGGGTGCGTGCCAAGATACACAGACAAAAGATGGACAGTAAAAACGACTATATGGGAAGGACTAACAGGAGAAAGGAGAAGAGGATGCCCCAGAAAAACGAATGGATAAGGAAGGAAAGCCAAGGATAGAGAGATCCGGAAGGCGCCGGAGAAGGTACCTCTACCCGGGGGCACGAGGCCGGTACTCACGTTCGCAGGAGAGTCCGTCCGCGGCGAGGCGCATCGCGTGCGGGCATGCGCACACCCGGCGCCCTGGCCCGTCCAGCAGGCACAAGTGCGAGCACCCGGGCTGCACCAGGCACGGGTTGCGTCCGTCACCAGCCGGCTGCCGGCTCGGATGTACCACCTTCACGTCGAACGGCTGCGTCAGCAGGCGCTGCACCACCGTCACGTTGCCGCCGGCCCACTTGTCGGCGCGCACCACGCTGCGGCTGCGCCAGTCCGTCCAGTAGACGTGCGACTCGAACACGGTCAGCGCGAACGGGTGCGCCAGAGCCGCGTGCCCGCGCACCACCTCGCGCCGCTCCTCGCCCTCGTACGTGCTCGTGTGCACCGAGTCGGACCGCGCGTCGATCCAGTAGAGCCGCCGCGCGCGATAGTCTAGCGAGATGCCGTTCGGCCAGCCGCCCTCGCCCGCCGCCCCCACGCGCACCACCGCGCGCCGCCCCCGGCCAGACAGCGAGGCGCGCTCGATGCGCGGCGCGGACTGCTCCCAGTCGGTCCAGAACAAGTAGCCGGCGTGCGGGTCGAGTGCGACCGCACGCGGACTCTCCATCTCCCCGGCGATGAGCGTGCGCCGGTGCCGGCCGTCCAGCTGCGCGACCTCTATCTGGTGCAGGCTGCTCTCGACCCAGTAGAGGTTGCCGGCGACCCAGTCGACGGCGAGCCCCTCCGCGGTCGAGAGCCCTTGCTTCACGACGACCTCGATGCCAGTGAGAGCTGCGGAACAACACGTGTGAGTGCTGCGAGTGCGAGGCGAGAGTGCGCGGTGGGTGAGCGCAGTTTCTTACCGTTGCCAAGTATGATCCCGCGGTAGATGGCGTCGTCGACGACGTCGGTCCAGTAGAGTGAGACGGTGCCGTTGCCGGGGTCGCGGTACCAGTCCAGCGCTATCGTGTTCTTGAGCGAGGATATGAGGGTGCGCACTCCGAGGCCCGGCAGTTCCAGCCCGCGGATCTCGTGCCGGGTGCTGAACACCAGCAGCGGGTTCACGTTCGCTGCAGAACAATAACACTACCTACTATATGTTGTATTATAGGGCGGATCGCTATGAGAACGATGGTGATGTTTGGACGACTGGACATAACACCAAACTTTATATCTATGAGTTGTATAGATCTGTAGGTACACAATAAATGCAGTATTGCATTCTGGCAGCGAACGCGCCCCGTGACCCCGTGGGGAGACGCTACTAGTAATATTACGTATATAATATTATTTTATAACTAATGAAAGTAAAGTATGAGCTTGTAAAAACGTGACGTGTGAATAATTCGTCAGTAAATAAATTAAGTAAACACTACAGCCTTGGTTTTCCCCGAGTGATTATTACTAATGCTTACAAATCCATGAAAAACATATACAAAAAAAAACCAGATCGAGTTTGTTGCCTGGACTCTTCTCTTGTTGAAAATTATTCCTTATGCTCTTTGGTCTTACCGTTAACTAAATGCTGTCAATGCGAAAATGACGTTCTCCAATAACATGCCAGGTGTTGCAGTTCGGTTTTTTTTCTTGACACGGAAAAGCCTTAATGGTTTGACAACAATCTCTCATGATGTTAAGTGACGATGTGGTCCAGGATGTTTAAACGCATTAAACTAGAGGTACTGGTTCAAGTAATACTGCTGAAACACAGTTATTGCTAGCTAGCAACAGTCTTTTAAACTTGAGTATATTAGTTACCCAGGAGGGGGGGGGGGGGGCATTATTACAAAATGCTCTACTACCATGCTATGGTTTCCCGACGATGTTGTCCCACTTCTCTTCTATGTTCTATATTATCGTATGGTTTATTTGCCTGCATAATGTTCTTTAGTTGGCAAGTTGCTGCGACAATAGCTCTGTGGGATCTTTATTTATTATGTAGGGTATACCAAAACGCAATCCAGATTCTCGCTAAGACACGTTCGCTCTCGTCTCAAGCCACTTGTGGGAAACCGGTCGGATTCACTATCGCTTTTATACGGTATAATAAAATAAATTGATATTCTTAATAATGATGGCTTGTTCTTGTTGATGGTGTGTTCTAGGAAGGACCAAAACGTTGGGTGCTACACGATAATAAGTGGTAGTCGATAAGTTATGATATTTAATCATTATTAAATGATAAAAATAAATGATAATAAAAATGATTGACAGGCCAATGAAACAACCAAACACTGCGAGTGCGAGGTCTGCACTAGTTTATACATAGTTAGAAATACATATTTAATACAATTATAAAATGATTATTGTCCTAAATAGCAACATGTACGATTGCTTGTAAATATCTATTAATAATTTGTTTCCTAAAGAAATGTAATCTCATTTCACTTTCACCCTTTACCTTTTATATTTTCTGAACAAGTAGTACATATTCTCATCCAAGTTCCTGTTATGAATCAAATAAGCTGTTACTTTCGTATTTATAATACAAGTAGCTGGCGCCCGCGGCTCCGCCCGCGTTTCAAAAAAAAAATTACAAAAATGAATGAATAAAAGTAAGAGTATTTTGTTTTTATTAGCGGAAAAAATGTATATAAACGTAAATTGAAGTGGAAAATGTACAAACGAGTAAATCGAAAAAAAAATGAGAGAGGATCGGTGGAATCCAAAAAATACCTGTCTATAAAAAATACTGCGTTGAAAGGTATTAGTCCTATCCCGATATGTTCAGTAGTTTTGAGGTGATGGTGCGTCAAAGGAACCCTATTTTATAAATGCCTCTCTTTTGTTTTATGGGAGCAAATAAATTAATAAACAAACAAATTGAGAAAACATGACAAAAGGCTCTCAGAATTTGAAAAATATAGACTATAACCATCTACGATTAATTCCGCGTCGAATGGTTGTATATATATATATATATATATATATATATATATATATATATATATATGGCCGAGATTTTTATGCAAAAATAGACTATTAAAATATTGTTAATTCAATTACTGTGTTTTAGATATACATTAAACAGACAGACAGATATTTCTAGAAATGACAGGTTCCTTTTGAAATGCGTGTTATACACAGAACACTAATGTAGTGTAGCAGAGAGCGGTGCACGGGGTGTGCGCGGTGTAGTTGCAGTGCAACTCACATGTACTCTTGCAGGTGAACCCATCGTCAGCGAGCCGGTACCCCGTGTCGCACGTGCACCGGTACCGGTTCTTCTGCGCCTCACAACCCTGGCTGCAGACCCCCCATTCGGCGCACGCGTGCTGCGCCGAGCACGAGAACCGGTCGCGCTGCAGGTGCAGGGGCGCGGGGCACGAGCACAGCGGCCCGCTCGGGGTCGCGTGGCACGTGTGCGAGCACGCCGCCACCTCGCACATCGGCTCGTCTGCACACCAGCACGGACACACCTCGTTACACAGCACGTGCGGGCAGTACGGGTGGGGGGAGTGGGGGAGCGGGGGAGTGTTACCGCATCGGTCCGCCTCGTCCGCTCCGTCGGCGCAGTCCTGTCTGCCATCACACAGCTCCAGCAGCGGCACGCACCGGGTTCCGTTGTCGCAGCGCACCGCGGGCGTCGGACAGGCCGCCTGCCCGGCCGCCACCGCCGTGGTGGTGCTCGCGGTGGTGGTGGTGCTCGACATCGCGGCGCACTCCCACTCGTCCGACCCGTCCTGGCAGTCGGGCTGGTAGTCGCAGCGGAACTCCTGCCGGTCACTCGACCTTAACGTGACGCTACTCACTCCTGCGCATCCGGGGTTCGCGGGGGGAGGGTCGGTACTCACCTTGCGAATGCACTCGGTGTTGTTGCACTGGAACTCGTGCGCTTCGCAGACCGTGTTCGTGTACTCGCGGTGCCGGTGCCGGTACTGTGTGCGGGGGCGTGAGGTCTCGGCGGTGGGGGCAGTAGGGGAGCAGGCCATCTCGTCGCTACCGTCGCTGCAGTCGGCGCGGCCGTCGCACTGGTATTCCCAGGGCACGCAGCCGCCGCTCTCGCACCGGAACATGACGCTCGAGCACTCGAGGCTCTCTGCAAGGCGGATTGGTCATGTGTCACTGTGCGTGCGCGTGCGTGCGTGTATGCGTGCGTGCATGCGTGCGTGCGCGTCGGGACGCGGTCTCACCGCAGCCGGTCTCGTCGCTGTCGTCGCCGGGGCCGCAGTCGCGCGCGGTGTCGCAGCGCCAGGCGGCGGGCACGCAGCGGCGGGAGCGCTCGCAGGCGAACTGGTCGGGCGCGCAGGTGACGGTCGCACAGGCCTCGCTGGACTCGTCGGTGTCGTCATAACAGTCTGTAACGAGACCGTCTGTAACCGACCGGCGCTCGCCGCACGCGACTCACGCGCAAGCGCCGGTCTACTTGCCCTTGCGTCCGTCGCAGATCCAGCTCCTCGGGATGCAGCGGTTCGTGTCGCACTGCATAGATTGCGTGCCGTCGCAGGTCACGTTCGCTGCGAGATAATGGTATATATGGTAGTGGATGTCGAGATGCGTAGGGGTAGGGGTAGGGGTAGGGCCGGCATACGTACCGCAGGGTCCACGGGGCGAGGAGTCCTCGTCGGATCCATCGGGGCAGTCGCTGTCGCCGTCGCAGACGTACTGCTTGTCGACGCACTGCCTGTACAACACGCACCACATTATAAACTCTTGAGTACGCGGTGTGGCGGGGACTACTCTATTTTCAGTTAATATAACAGATATATTGACTGACAAAACTTTCATTGAAAAGAATTTTTCATTTCATTAAAATGAGTTAGTTATTTAGTAGATATCCCGTTGGGTTGGAACATCGTGCTGCAGAGACGTTGATGTTCTGAACACAAGATCACATGTGGTTGTTGTAATTACACGACAACAGGAACTCGCCAGGGATCTCACACGCCCCTTTTTGTATACGATATTATATATTAATGATATTGGACAATCCTTTGATAATTCCTGCCAATTGCTTGAAAATGAAATGCAACAGTAATAGTCTGTGTAATGAAATGCAACAGTAATAGTCTGTGTAATGAAATGCAACAGTAATAGTCTGTGTAATGAAATGCAACAGTAATAGTCTGTGTAATGAAATGCAACAGTAATAGTCTGTGTAATGATATGCAACAGTAATAGTCTGTGTAATGAAATGCAACAGTAATAGTCTGTGTAATGAAATGCAACAGTAATAGTCTGTGTAATGAAATACAACAGTAATAGTCTATGTAATTAAATGCAACAGTAATAGTCTGTGTAATTAAATGCAACAGTAATAGTCTGTGTAATGAAATGCAACAGTAATAGTCTGTGTAATGAAATGCAACAGTAATAGTCTGTGTAATGAAATGCAACAGTAATAGTCTGTGTAATGAAATGCAACAGTAATAGTCTGTGTAATGAAATGCGACAGTAATAGTCTGTGTAATGAAATGCAACAGTAATAGTCTGTGTAATGAAATGCAACAGTAATAGTCTGTGTAATGAAATGCAACAGTAATAGTCTGTGTAATGATATGCAACAGTAATAGTCTGTGTAATGAAATGCAACAGTAATAGTCTGTGTAATGAAATGCACAGTAATAGTCTGTGTAATGAAATACAACAGTAATAGTCTATGTAATTAAATGCAACAGTAATAGTCTGTGTAATTAAATGCAACAGTAATAGTCTGTGTAATGAAATGCAACAGTAATAGTCTGTGTAATGAAATGCAACAGTAATAGTCTGTGTAATGAAATGCAACAGTAATAGTCTGTGTAATGAAATGCAACAGTAATAGTCTGTGTAATGAAATACAACAGTAATAGTCTGTGTAATGAAATGCAACAGTATTAGTCTGTGTAATGAAATGCAACAGTAATAGTCTGTGTAATGAAATGCAACAGTAATAGTCTGTGTAATGAAATGCAACAGTAATAGTCTGTGTAATGAAATGCAACAGTAATAGTCTGTAATAATTTTTAATCGTAAACATAATCAGATTGATTTTTGTTATACGTTAAACGATAAAAAGCTTGAACGTATTTCGTTTATCCGAAACTTAGGTATTACACTTGATTCGAAGCTACACTTTAAACGTTCATATTGATAACACTGTAGTAAGAGCTTATAAACAACTAGGTTTCATACTTTGTATTGATAAATGCTTCAGGAAAAACAATTCCTATCTATTTATTATTTATTCTACACAAATTAAATACATATTATACATTATATAGCTATTGAATTAGACTCCATTAGAGTATAAAGGGCCTTATTGCTGCTAGCAATTTCTTCCAGACAACCTTTAATGGATTTGTCTTAGGAAATCAGGGGCAGTATGGGTGTAGCAAAGTAATATCCATAAGTTAATTAAAAATAATAATAATATTTAAGACAAATTATATATATACATTTTATATATACAATGATGCACATGAAGGTACATACATATAAACGCATCATAAGTAAATTAAACATTTTATATGTAATAATACAATGACAAAGTATTCAATGTTGAAGCGACAAATAATATCCTTTAAACAATTTGTCTAACCAATTCTGTAAGGACAGAGTTTGATTGGAAGCCATTTGAGCTTTAAGCGAAATTCTGAAATATTATCATATCCCTGTAAACCAAATATGAACCTAATACAGAGACTTTGAACTCGCTCGAGTTTATGAACTTGAGTTTCAGTCAGATTTAAATAACTACCATAAGCATAGTCGATTATTGGCGAAGGAAGAGATTGTGAATCTAGATCTACATATTTACATATCACTTTATTATATAAAATCTATACTTACAGTAAAAGGCTAACGCGACGAAATCTGTGCATTATAAAAATAAATTAAAAAAATACTATGTTGGGCTTCAGAAACGACTACAAATTTCAATCGTTTTTGGTATTTTGGTAGGGTAGTAGTTTATACTCTATAGTAACATTTAGCATTTATATATAAATAAATAAATAATGGGGAAACCGCCAAGCCAGGGGCATATCAATCTGTATAGTGGACACAGACCCTCGCCCGCAGTGAAACTGTCCCTCGGGGCAGCGGCGCGCTCCGCCCCCGGGGTGCGTCACCTCGCGGGACACACGCACGCACGTGCGTCCGCGGGGTCCGGCGCGCCGCCCTCCGCGCACGCGCAAATGCGTCCCCCCCGCGCCACCCGTCGCGAGGCACAGCTCCGCGCACCCGCCGTTCTCGTAGGAGCACTGGTTCTTCCCTGCGATAACAGTCTCAACTGTAACCCTCAGCACTCCTCGACAGACATCGAGCACAGAGAGACAGCGAGCGCGCGAGACCTGCGGTGCCGGTGTTGGAGACCAGCTTCAGGTGGTAGAGCGGCGGCTGCAGCGCGTGCAACGTGCGCACCGCCCCGCCCGGGGACAGCGCCCTCACCGCCCCCGACGCGTGCTCGCTCCATATCACCGTGCCTACGACGTACATACACATGTTCACACGCTGGTTAGTCCGCGACTGGATCGTACTGTTATAACTCTTATTGCTATGTACTCGTACACAAAGCACACTCCGCGTCTTAGCTTATGACGTTGTTTTATCATATGTAAAATTAAGCAATTAGACATTTTTAATTCACTTTATTATAAATTTCAATAAGTTCAGTGAGTCAGGATTTGAACCTCGCGGAGTTCGGTTCTAACCCCTCAAATCAAATTCGGAAGTCAGTGTTTGTAAATCTTTATAGATATATATATATAAATTTTTAGTAGTGCAAAGTGTAGTTTTTTTTTCAAAAGACAGACAGGGTCGGTCTCCTGACAGTACGTAAACCCTTAAACATGAAAACAATAACAAATGGGAAATTACACGCTCTACATGTTATACGGAGGTCTTTTCTTCATATTAAGTACTTTTCGTTTTGTTTTTATTTGAGTTTCACAATTATTTCAAACACGTCGCTCTCGCGGTTGTTTCATATAGTATATTTATTTTGTGTCATAATTTAAGAAATAAAATGAAGGCACTGCGATTCCTTCATCACATATTGATACAGGTACGTGCGTTACGTGCGTACAGTTCCGATACTAGTTGTGTGGGACGGGACACTTACCCTCGTACACTGCGAGTCCGTACGGCTTCAGGAGCGGCGTCTGCGGCGAGTCCAGGGCGACCAGCTCGCGGGTGCCGGTCCCCAGCATCAGCCGCTCGATCTTGTTCAGGTACGTGTCACACCTGCGGGCACACACACACACACACACGCACACTCGCACGCGAGGACTCGCAGTACGCACTCTGCTTCCACGTGTGTACGACGACATGACAAACTGACCAGTAGAGCGCGCGGTCCGAGTGCGAGAGTGCGAGCCCGTTGGGCCAGTGCAGGTCCGTGGTGACCAGTGCGGTGCGCCCGGTGCCGTCCATGCGCGCACTCTCGACCCGCCCCCCGGTCCCGGTGCCACCGGTGCCCCATACCGTCCAGTACATGAGCCTGCAACATGTGTGTGTCAGTCGGTGCCCGCCGGGCGAACATACACGACGCACGTGCCGGTACGCAGCGTACCCGTGCGCGGGCTCGAGCGCGATGCCCCGCGGACTGTACTCCGGCTCCTGCAGCAGCACGCGGCACAGCGCGGCCCCCGCACCCGGCACACACACCGATACGCGCCCCAGCGCCTCGTCCGTCCAGTAGAGGTTCCCCCCTGCGGACAGACACCACCGGCTCAGCGGCACCCGCAGCACACGACACAGCGCCTGAGCTCGAGCGGGAACTCACCCATCCAGTCGACGGCGATGCCCTCGCAGTTGTCGACGTCCTCGGCGAGGAACACCTCGCGCCCGGACCCGTCCAGCCGCTGCCGCACGATCTCGTACCTGCACCAGCAACTACTCTTAGCCCCGCGCCCCGGGCACCGCCCCTCACCCCGACCTTGCACAATACTTTCAGCACACCTTGAATATGTTTCACTATATAATTTTTTTTTAAACGGAATACGCTCAGTGTTTTGACCACAATCTCATCTAATGTTAAGTGATGATGTGGTCCAAGATAGTAAGCACACTAAGCCTAGAGTTACAGGTTCCCAAGTGTTGGTGCCGGAACACACTTATTGATATTTGGCAACAGGTTGAAAACTTGAGGGTGGTAGCTACCCAGGCGAAAATTTAAAAAAAATGTACTACCACCATGCTATGATTTCCTCACGATGTTTTCCTTCACCGAAAGCTCAGGTCGATTTTAGAGTCTGATAGGAGGGGATCGAACCCGCGTCGATTGACGCGGAATCCGACCGCACTACCCGCTGCGCCATCATATCTTCAAATATGAATAGAATTTTAAATCTCACTTGAAGTTGTCCGGAAGACTCGCTGAAAAAGTACAGGTAGATAACAACTGCCTTGCTTGGTAAAAAGCAGTAAAAGTTATAGAGTCATTTAAATGTGATCTTGCATCATAACTATTTTCGAAGCCAAAAATAAGTGGTTTTTTGGCTTCAACTGTTGTAATTCAAAAAGCAGTAAAATGTGATTTACTGCTTTTATACTCTGTAAAACAATTTTTTTCTGCCTTTTTCGCAGTTTCTGTAATTTATTTATACTATTTTGTCCAAAAAAACGCAATAATGCAAAATAAAATACAAAAATGAGGTTAGAAATAAGTACATATGTCTAGATTTACATTTAAAATTTGTAAAATCTGTTAATATAAATCCTTATCGATTCGGTAGCTGGAAATAAAATCACTCGAGGTCAAAGGAAAAAACAGGGGTTTTTTCGAAGCGAAATTCAGCAAAGCAGTAAGTTTTTTTCATAAAATTAGCCGAGACAAAAATTGTACATCATAAATATAAAAAAATTTTCCAAAGAGCCACCGTTTCCGAAATATAACGATTTAAAAAGTTAACTAAACGCGCTAAGTACATTACTACCTCATAGTGGCGTGGAAACTTGACAACTTTTAGAAACGATAACGGCAGGACCAATTTTAATGAAACTTTATATGCATGAAGTATAGACTAATAAGCGATTGATAGGCTATGGAACAAAACAAAATCAGGACAGGAAATATACAATTAACTAGCTGTGCCCGTGGCTTCGTCCGCGTGGAATAATGACTTTGGGCAGCATTTTTTGGTTATATATTTTGGTTTATTTTGGATTATAATCACCGTCGTTATATCGTATAGCCATCGGGGATCAAAGCAAACAGGCTGCTAGGGTTGCTAACACGTGACAGAGCCACATAAAGCTGACCGTGCAAAAAAACAGCTAATACTTAGATCCACATCCACAACTTTTAGCGTCTGACCTTAGGCTTTATTAATTGTCATCGCGAAACATAAGCTCACTGGAAACTGGACTCGTTTAAAACTGACGGAAAATTGTTTGGAATGAGAGGAATTCGAGAAATAAAACAGTATCACCTATTCTGCACCCTGTTGAAATCTCTGCTTCTATTAGGTTTCGCTGAATCAGAAATTGCTCACTTTTAAATCTGATACCGATGCAAAGTTTTGGCGGTCTTAAATTTGTTAGGAACATTATGAGTACGCCGACTTTTAAATTTATTTTATGAGCTGGCAGTCCAGAAGCACTGAGGGTTTCTAAAAATTCTACTGGGTAGTTGGTAGATTCTTTATCTTCCATAACTCTGTTAGTGGAGATATACTCTACATTATCCCCCGAAACAAAGCTCAAAACTTCAGCATTTATTGCTGCTGCTTGGTTGTGTCGTGGACTTAAAATAGCTCTTTCGCAAAGCCAGGAATTTTGGGTATTTGCGTTGCGTTTCCGTACACGGAAGATATGAGATCTCGCATTCATGAAACTTCGCAGCATAGGTTTGCGTTTAAAAAACAAATTTTCCTTATTCCTGCGGATACACACCGTTACTGATCTCAATTAACAATGGAGAAAATATAGTAGCACTAGTTAAAACAATTTCGTCTAATTTGTATCTGGTATGAATAAAACTGTAGGGCTGATATTTATGATGTTATGTTATGATAGTTACGATGTACGTACGTATATGGGCCTGTTCATTGTAATTTGATACAAAATAAATTTGAAGAAATTTTGGCTCATTTTGGGGAAGCAAAGATCCAATAATAATTAATGTATTAGTGAAAACTACATATACATTGCATAAGCCGTTTCTGAGATTAGCGTGCACAAACGCACAGACAAACAGACAAACATTCTAACAATCATTGCTTTGGGTGCTATTTGCGTTGATAAAAGTCTTAATAATATTTTTTCCTATATATCTTCCATGTACAGACAGCGATTCGTTACATTCTTATTGTATGCATAGATTATTAATAATTAACCTTTTATATTATTAATTACAAAACACGAAGAGATCTTACTACGTTCACAACACAATTTGAATCTCACATAGCCGCACCGGGTGGTCCAGCGCTTAGCAGTAACAGCGTCACATGTTTCCTCAGTCGTTAATAACTTCATAATAAGTGTCTCACCTTTAACACTTTAACACTTGTAAGAAGGTGGTGCTTGTATAATACAAAGTATAAAAGCAGTAAGGTTTTAATATTACTGCTTTTTTACTTTGAGTAATCGATTTACTGTTTTGAAAATGTAACCAATTTGAAATCTGGAAATACTGGAAAGAACACTCTTAAAAAAACACATTTTCACTGATACATTTAGTACTTATAATCATAAAAAAATATTGGCGTAAAACTAAAAAAAAAAAAAAAAAAAATAATGGCCTACAGACCTGTGCACGTCGCAATAGTACAGGTAGCCTCCCTTCAGGTCCACGTCCGCCGCGGAGGGTCGTGCTGCGTCCAGCGCCGGCGCCGCGCCCCCTCCCACTCCCGGGACACGCCCTCCTCCGACAGCGACAGCGCCTGCACCATCGGCGGCGACCCCCGCGCCACCACCACGTACGAGTCCAGCTCCACACCTGCGGCACCAGCACCCGCATATAGCACGGGTCCCGTCCCGACTCACCTGCGCCTCCGGGCGCACCTGCTCTACTCACGCAGACAGGAGCCGCGGCCGGCCACCCGGTACCCGTGCCGGCAGAGGCAGCGCGCCGCCACTCCCGCCGCACCGCCCCCGCTCCCCGGCTCGCCCACGCACATGTGCTCGCAGCCGCCGTTGTGCTCAGCACACGGGTGCGCCGCTGCGGGAATACGCAAGGGTTTCACCTCGTGCACGAGGGGGACAGTGGGACAGTAGGACAGTAGTGTGCCCGGGCGGGACGCACCTTTCGGCTGCCGCTGCCGGTGGTACACGAGGACGCCGGTGGGGCGCCCCTCTACCGGCACCTCGGTGCGGCGCGAGTCCCGCGTGTGCCGAGACACTAGTGCTATGCTGCTCTCGCTCCACACTGGCAAGTACAGCGTCTCCTCCAGCACCGATATGTGTTGCAGCTTCTGCGTCTGCGAACACAAGCGACGACGGGAGCGTCAGACGCGGCGCGCGCACGCTCACGCACGCGTCCGCATGCACGCACGCACGCACCGAGTATCCGCGCCGCACGGTCCGTCTGTTGCGGCCGTCGTAGTCCGCGCGCTCAATGCACTCGAGGTACGTGTCGGCCCAGTAGAGCGTGCGCGTCGCCGGCTCCAGCGTCAGCGCCGCCGGGTACACCAGCTTCAACTCAGCGACCGATGCCGCCGGGCACCTGCCAGCGAGCCGCGAGTCACGCTAGCCGGCGAGGCGCCCCACACCGACCAGAACATTACCCTGCGAACAGAACGCGCACCCGCCGCGAGCTCAGCACCGGGCCCGGGGCGGACAGCTCCCACCAGTGTATACTGACCCCGCCGCGGGATCGAGCGCCAGTCCGCGCAGCTTGCTGAGGTTCGCGTCGAGCAGCACGCGGCAGGAGAGCAGCGAGCGCGAGCACACGTACAGCGCCTCGCGACCCTCGTCCGAGAAGTACCAGCTGCCGCTAAGCCAGTCGATTGCCATGTGGGTGACGGCTGCACGGCAAGAAACCGTCTCGTGATACCGGACACCGGGACACTAGTCCAGGCGGCGGGCGCACTAGTTCTGCACTTACTGTCGATGTCCGGGAAGAGCGCCGGGAGCGGCATCAGCGTCCGGCGGGTGAGCGTGTCCACGTCGGCGCAGACGAGCCCGGCGCGGCTCAGGTTGTGGTGCACGTAGCAGAGGGACCTGCGCGCGAAACACATACACCCACACAACTCAGTCTCACCGCATACCACCCACACATGCTACCTAATACCTACAATCAATATCAATTTAATGTGATAACTGTGAGGTTATGGAACCGTCTTCCTGTCAGAGTGTTCCCTCCTTCATATGATATTGGGTCCTTCAAAAGAGGCGTGAAGAGGTATTTAAGCAGGCCAGCATGGCAGCGGTGACTGGCAGTGAATTCTGTTCAGTGTCAGTCGCCGCTGTTATGGATTGTACTGTACTTACCATCAGGTCCAGTGCAGTCAGTGTGCTGTGCATTATAAAAAAAAAATAACTGAAACCTTACCCTTTTTTGTAAAAGAGTTTATTTGTTAGCGCTAACGGACTCGTCAATTTTTTATTCCAACCAACAAAATGTTGTTGACCGAAAAGCGATGGTGGCTTAGTTGATAATGCGGTCGATTTCGCGACAATAAACTCGGGTTCATACCCACCTATTCAACTCTATCAGCTTGAGCTTTCGGTGAAGGAAAACATCGTGAGGAAAACATAGCTTGGTGGTTAGAGCATTTTCTAATAATGTCCGCCTGGGTAGCTACCAAACTCAAATTGAAATACTGTCGCAAAATACCAAAGATATGTTCCGGCAGCATCACTTGAGAATCAGTACCTCGAAGCTTAGTGTGTTTACCATCCAGGACCACATCGTCACAGAAAAGATTGTAACCAATTCATCGAAATTTTAAGACGGCACTTAGGAGGCTCAGCCCGGGTGGTGGTAGCTAGCGCAAAAGCACCGAAAGCTGACAAGAATCTCGGCTTGAATTGCTACCTCAGACGTAAATTCCGAGGCATTTGTTTAAGGCGAAGCCCATACAGAACCTGCATGTAGTGTGCAGTCACCTGTTCGTGTATATGAAGTCAATAGCGCGGGCGTGCAGCGTGTGCAGCTCGTGCAGCGACACCGCCGGTGCCCGGTGCGGCGTGCTCTGCGGAGTGACGCGCACCACGCGGAGCGAGCTCTGCGTGACGAGCACCAGCGAGGTCGGCTCGTCCGGCGGCTCTATGCGAGAACAACAAGCTGTTTATACATGCCTGGAGCGCACTAAAAATACAAGGAATCTATATTAAAAAAATACTATGACTAGTCAAAAATGCATTTATTAATTGTGAAAATATTTTCAACCTCTCCTTAGTGCTGACCGCGTAAATATTTCTTGATTCTTTAAAACAGAAAGAAGTCGTACTGTCTCAGGTCGGAAAGATATACAGGCTGACCTATAATATCTACATTTTTCCTTAAACAAATGCTCGTGTACGCTATTCACCGTACGATGCTTCAAAACACCAGTAGCCAAGTCCAATCCAGTCCAAATTTTTTTCAACTAGGCAGCTATGGGGATTGCAAACATAATTGAAAACTCGTAACTTTCTGAGGTTCTATTAATGTTTAAAATTCATAATTTGTTAATGAAATATTAACATAACCTAACATATATGATTTCTCTGATTAGTACGTCTATTGGTGCTCCAAGCAATAATTACGTACATTTTCATACAGATAATCATAATCAAAACATACAACAGGATGGTTGCATAAGTATACATTTTATTATTTATCTCTGAGCGCCAGCACTTAACCGTCAACTTGTACTTGACATACTGTACCATGTCAGCGGTTGACATCATAGCATTGGTAACGCGAATCTATAAGTTTTCCCCTACCGAGTAAAGCTTAATGCTGCAAAAAAAGTTTTCACTCCAAAAAAGAGGCATCCATCCGCTTAGCAACAGACCGCGTACTCGTTACTTTGGTTGGTTCGACTTACCTGGAAAAACACAAATAGTGGATTGTTTGTTTTGTTTTTGGGATCTTAACTGTCAATTTATGTTTCGTCACCCCTCACTATGTTCCACGTCAAATTTAACTTCCCTTTTATAAACCTGGTCTATTATTATAGTGGGATTTATATCGATTACGGCGCCATCTCTTGGTGAACAGGGGAAAACTTCTCCACATACTTTGTTGTTTTTGTTGGGGATTTGATTTTATGGGTGGGGTGGGGGGGTGATATTGTCAGTTATTTTATAGGAAAGCAACTAGGAGTGCCGGGGCGATGGCAGAGACCCGGAAAGGCGATGGCGTGTTTGTTATTTTGATATTACAAACAGGCACCTTAATTTTATGTATTAGTATAAATAATAAAGTAAATGTGATTGTGAGATGGTTTACCATTGATGGCGGCGCAGGAGCGTTGGTCCGCGCGCAGCTGATACCCGCCGAGACACGAGCATGTGTACGAGCCCAGCGTGTTGGTGCATCGCTGGGCACACGACTCCTCCGACTCGCACTCGTCGCTGTCTGCGGGAGCAGATCGGCTCACTGTGAGTGCGGGGTGTGGGGCGGGGGTGGGGGATGGGGGGCGTCTAGGGCGAGTACTCACCGACGCACTGCCCGTCGTGCCGGGGCTCGTAGCCAGCGTGGCAGTAGCACGCGAGCCCGCCGTGCGTCGGCCGGCCGGCAGCTGTGCGCACACCCGAGCGACGCGCACGCGCTCTCCGTGACTGCGCATTCCCCAAGCACACACACTTATATCATTCATACAAGATGTTCATTTGTAACTATTTTATAATACTCTGAAAAGGCACTTATGAACCTCTAAACACAAATATCAATTAGAAAAACAACCATATCATCATCATGAATCATATAAAGAAACCGGGAACAAACTTTTTAATTTTTTTAAACTATATAACTCCTAGTTACATAGCGTTTGGCAGCGGGTGCACAGAGTGAGATGTATTTTGCAGTAAACACCATCGTTCACATATCGTATCATCGTATAATAAACCTTTGAAAATAAAACATACCTGACATGGTTGCTTCAACTTATTGTCCAGTAAATTAGCCATGTGGTTTAAAGCTTTAAACCATATTGTAGAACCTATTATCTTAAAAAACTTCCGTTAATCTACCCAAGACTAAAGCATAGAACAGCTATTTTATAAAAAAAACTGTATACAATACAAATAATAACTATATTATTATTTGTATTGCGGTCATTTATTTAATTAAATCTGTCTACATATTTGCCAACATTTAAGATCGTTGATTATCGCAGGCACGCAGCCTGATTGACTAGTATGTACATACAGTTGTCGCAGATATCCCACTCGTCGCTCGCGTCGACACAGTGCCTCTCTCCGTCGCAGAAGTGCGCGACCGGTACGCAGAAGAACTGCCCCTGAACGGGCGTCGCGCATCGCGCCCAGTTACCCGGGCACTTGAAATCTTTCTCACCTGCGCATGCACACACGAATCAAACATAAAGTTTGTTTACTACCATTGTATTAGTTTCACCAAAGACTATATATTTTATCTATGTTTCACAAACATCAAATCACATTGAGTGAATGTAACTTGCTAACAATGCCAACACCTAATCATGTCAAATATCGGTAAGTGTTTGCAATAGAAGTGAGCACACGTACACATGTAGGGCTCCTCGTCGGAGTTATCATGCGGGCCACAGTCCGCGTCGCCATCGCAGCGCCAGCTCGCCGCCACACAGAGCCCACTGCGCTCGCACCGGAACTGTCCCGCGGCACAGGTCGAGCCCCACGCTGCGGACACACCGGCATCGGTTACGATACAGATAACGCGACTGAGCCAAGCAGCATCGTGAGCTAATCGAGAAGACGCTCACAGCAATCGAGTTCGTCGCTCGCGTCGTCGCAGTGCGCGCGCCCGTCACACCGCCACGCGGCCGGGATGCAGCGCCCACGGTCCGCGCACTCGAACTGCTCTGGCGGCAAACACGGTGCTCCTGCCTCGGGGCCCGTCCTCTCACCTGGTCATATTCATTCACAGAGTAACTATTTTAAACGCAATGAGTGATTCATCATTATTCATTACAATAATTATTGGAAGGCATGTTGTGTGAGCGACAGCGTGACATCTTCCATAGTGTATCGCAAATGATCAATGGAATGGTGTAGCAGCTAATAGCCTCTATGACAGACAAAAAATACACGATTTTGTGATAATTTTCTTGTTTTGAATACATATATAAATTATACATACATAACATCACGGCTCTCTCTAATGAGGGTAAGCAGAGATTAGATTGTTCCACCAACGATTTTGTAACACGTCTTTCGCTTCTTCTACTTTCTCTT
Organism: Samia ricini; assembly: GCA_014132275.2. NCBI lineage: Eukaryota > Metazoa > Arthropoda > Insecta > Lepidoptera > Saturniidae > Samia > Samia ricini. The sequence continues at coordinate 19,194,357 of AP028158.1, forward strand.
TGGTTACATTTACTTTTGACCTGGCCTTTCTTTAGAGCGATTCGAACTGGTGGAGTTACGTTCGCGTAGGATAACCCTTACCGGCTTGCCCAGTAAATTTGTTTGTTCATTCATCCATCTTCTCCATGTGACTAAAGTAAGTAAGCTTCCCTTTCTGTCTTTGCCACACATCCTCTATCACACCACGACGTTCCCTTATCACACTATTTCTTACATATCCATCATTGCCGCGCCAGCTATGCTCTTTGGTCTTGTCATCTCTACAGCATTAATCTTGCTTTCATGCTTCTTCTGCTAAACCCAGTACTCACTATCACACATAAGTACTAGTACCTAGTTTTTCTGGCACATTCTGGCTGGTCGTGAAGTAACGCAAGGCCCCGTTCACTAGATTTCCTAGCACAATTCTTCGTTCAATATCATAATCATAATTTCCATCTGTCGTAACCTTTGACCCCAAGTATACAATTTCTTTCCTTCAATCAAACCTGCACATTCTATCACTTTTTTCTTATAATATAAAAACCAATACTTTCGTTTTAGTCTTTGGTCGTTACTGGCAGGCATTTACTTTCATTCTTTTTCTTTTTAAGACTCTTTTCAAAATACTGACCATCGTCTGCACCTGCTCCTCCGATGATCCCACTGTAACCTGGTCATCAACGTATAGGAAACATATCACAGTCAGACTATTTATTTTGAATCCTTACTCTCATACAAAGCTCTTCCCGACTGGGTTGTTTTCCGAACCGGTAGTAGTGTTTTGACGTTCATAAGCGCCTTCTTGGGGCCTAAACTGAATAAAGAATTTTTTATTTTGATTTTTTTGAGGAATTCAGGTAATTGTCTATATTTTATTACGGGTTCATTATTATGGGGTATTATACTGGTACATAATTTTTTTTAATTTATTTTAAGGATACATACAGAGGACTATACTTATTACTAATCATATTATAAACAGAATTATACACCTAATAAAGTTTCCACTCAAATTAATAAAAACAAAATAAACCTAGATATCAGAGTGAAACTTGAGGAGAAGGTGATAAAGGCAAAGTGAAACTATATTATTAGTAAAGGATAATTTCGTATCAAGGTGTACACCCGGTCTCTCATAACAGTTACTCGATTAAGTGGTTTATTAAAATGATGCATTCTTTTGTACGGAATTATCGACTGAGATGAATCGAGTACAATTAACTATCAACGAGATGATTACCGGCTGTGCCTCTTAGATAACGTTATAATGGACGAAGGTACGGGGCGGTGCGGGGTGGTGGGGGTAGGTAAGCCCGATACTCCCATACAGGCAAACATTACACGAGTCGGATTTCGTCAATGAAATTCCATCAATCATGAATTACGAGCGTTCGATGGAAAAAAGTGCACCAGGCCACATTAGGTGCTTATGGTTTCGTCACACAACGTCTCGAACCGCCCGCAATGTGGCGAAACCTTTAGTCAAAGTAATCGCCAGTCATGAGCAAGATTTTGTAGAGAATAAACGTTTTCGCTATTTATTTACAAATTTATGGTTTTTCACAAATATATTCAATGTACAATTTTTTACCACTATTTTATTATAAGTTAAAAATACACGTGGTATTTATTTTCAAACAGTGCAAATGTACAGTTATATTGAACTGGCTGTGTACCTGCGGCTGGGTCTTTATTTCACACCAGTTGTGTGCCCGCGGTTTGCGTTTCTTATGTTCATCACTGGATTTTCTTTTTTTTATACGGAACCCTAATTTTTGTTTAGTACTAAGATTTCTCATAAATTTAAGCACTTGCCCGTAAAACTGTGCATTAAATCGAATTTTAGTCAATTTTTTAAGAGTTTTTTTTTTTACGCAGAACCCTAATTATTTTCGAAAATTAAATGTACGCTAAGTTACCCGGAATAACTTCAACTATCTAGCAAAAAAGGCCCGTCCAAAATTCGTCCAGCCGTTTCGGAGATTACCCGGAAAAAAAAAAAAAACAGACAGACAGACAAAATTTTCAAAAATTGTATTTTTGGTATAGGTTTCATATAAACATTCATACCTATTTAGTAAAAGAAATTAATTTTGACAATACGAACAGACACTCCAATTTAATTTATTAGTATACTTAGATATTCTTCACTGAGTAAAATAGAATTAATTTATTTTACACGGAATCCTAATTACTTTCCTAAACTTTTTAATATATTTATATATAATATTTTTAATATATAATATATATTTCTCAAATTCAAGCGCTTGTTAGTAAAACTGACAATTTTTTTTACAATTTCTTTGGATTTTCCTAAACTTAATTTTGGTAGTAACAAAAAGTAAAAGTAGTTCTCCTGTAAACGTGCATCGTATCGGAGTTTATTGAATTTTTTATAAGTTTTAATTTTTTACCCGGATCCATATTTTCGAGAATCAAAAGTTACGCAGAGTAACTTCAGCTATCTACCAAAAAAAGTACCGTCAAAATCGGTCCAGCCGTTCTGAAAATTAGCCGGAACAGACAGACGGATGAACAGATTACAATTTTAGATACTGTTTTTGGTATAGGTACTGTTTGTACGTTCATATTTATTTAGTAAAAAATTTGTTATTTTGATATTACAAACTCCCAATTCAATTTTATTTTTTAGTATAGATTAAGTATATATTTGTTTAAAGATTTTAATACAATTTTAATAGAGTATTTAAGTATTTGCTGGTTATAGTTTTATTTTAAATTAAAAAAAATATCTATATCGAGCTATGGCATTTCAATTTCATTCATTTCATTAATAGTTGATTGACGAAAAATGAAAATTTCTCCAAGCAGCTTTATTCAGATGTTTGTTGTACCAAGAAAATTCTTCGATCATAGCCGTAATTGTAGTAAAATGAACAACAAAACCAAGCATCTAATATCCCTCTTATAATGAGGACAGAGCCGCGCGATGTGTCATATGATATCGCACAGGAGAGAGTGAGTCTCGGTCTCAGTGCGACCGTAACGACGCGCCGAGATAACATTTTGCTTTATCTCTCGATAGGGTCGAAGGAGAGACGCGCACGGGGCAGAAGTGGGGCGGGGCTGGTTCGACTTGTTGCGGGGTCATCTAATCTCAACTAATTAAAATACACACAAAGTACTTCATTATCTTTCTGGACACAAACAGATTAATATCCGAGTCGCGTGGAGTCTCCAGCTATTGTCTTACTAATTTTACGTTTCATTGAATTTTTTTTATAACTTGTGGTTGTGGATCCGGATGATTTGTTTATAGCAAGCAGTTTAACTCGGAACTGTTCACTAAGACATGTTACCTTTGGAATATTCAGGTACCGCCCGGCACATTGCATTCACCGAAAAATGACAGAGTACTAGTACGACATATTATGTTTACTATAATGCGCCTGCGCCGCACAACTTCTCGCATCACATAATCAATCCACCCTCCAGGACCGGAAGTATACGCGCGCGCGGACAATAGTTAATACCAAATTGCGCTTTTTGAAACAAAAAGTATTTACTGTAACAGAAGTTAAATATTCAGAATTAATTTCGTTCCAGTGAATCGTTAGGAATTCTGCGGTGTGAGCCGGAGTGTCAGCACTAGTATGCCAGTGCACTCGGCAACGCGACGCGACGCGCAGATGTGTCGAAGCTCAAGGTCGCCGGGTGTCCTCCCGTGACCCTACCGCGCGCGCACCACTACGCCCAACCTCTCCTCAGTGCGACAAGGCGGACACACTGGAACTGATATACTGTTAATACACGTACGGACCGGACCGCAGACATGGTAAGTTGAGCGGCCGAGGTCATCAGCCGCCAAGTAGGGACGGGAATAAGATTTTTCAAAAAGATCGATATTTTGAATTGATTCACAAAAACGACATCGAAGTCCCAAAGACCAATATTTTATATTTGTTTTTTTTTATTCGTAAATAGTATTCTTCCAGTTTTCGAAATTAGACTATACTCATCATTTATTGCAATAACTGTTTCCAATTTTATTTAATAACAGTACTTAAGGTCCATCATAGCAACTAAACAAAAAAAGAAGAATACCTAAACTACTAAGGAAAAATGACACTGAACTGTTTTATTTTTGCCTATTTACATGTGATCATCATATTATAGAAAATAAAAAGGACACTCTAATAATCAATACTTTATTACTTTGAAAGATCGACCTTTTGGGCCTCGATATTTTTTTAAATCAGAAAACGATCTTTTTTCTGAAAGGATTCTCATCTCTACGTAGGGGCCTGATAATATCGGCCGCACACCATACTATGCCTGCTGTCCGGTCCGTACGTGTGTTAGCACCATTATCTATACTAGTGTTGATGTTTCCTTTCATATCCCAGTTCCCAACACGAATACGTAACCGAATGACTTCAACGAGGATAGCAATTACTTTTATCTCAACAAATATCCGTAAAAAGCATGACTTTAGTTACTGGATTGTAGTAAATAAAAATCCATTGTTTTTCCACGAAATTTAAAGATTATTTAACATAGAATGATGAGATTTAAGCCAAGCACCGTTTCGTTTAATAACTTGTTACTATTTTAAAGGTAATTTCATTATGCCTCTCTCATAGAAATCCTCGTCCTTATTAGCAAAAAACTAGGACAGTCGACTTTCACAAACTTCTCTGAAGGCCAATTTGTCATCAGCAAAATGGTTCTTCCTAGAGAGGTACAGGTGATAATCACTTGAGAGACAAGTCCGGACAATAATGTGGGTACATAAGAACATCTCAACCAAACTCCCAGAGTCATTGTGTATGGTGTGTATAACCGATGTGTATGACCTAGCGTTATCATGATGGAACACAATTCTTCTCCTACTGCCTAAAGATGGGGGCTTTTTATTGCCTTCAAGTGATCCACTTTTCACCACCAGTCACCATCCGCTTCAGAAATGGATCGTTTTTGTTACAATTCAGCAGTGATTCGCAGATGGAAATTCAATCCAAGAAGTTTTTGTGTTGCATCCATATGATAAAGCTTCTTTTTGTATCTAGCCTTACTCGAGTGGTATCCAAACTTTTTGTGCAATGTTTAACTCGTGGATAACCGAAACAGTTCTAACATAACGGTCGGACTATTCACATGTTCAGCCGCGTAGCTTGCGTTATCGCTTTTATCAATGAAAAACTGCAAATATGGTGTATTTCCTTTTTCTTGGAATCCATCTTTGAAGCGCGCTCAAACGATTTCGAATGAAGCAATCACAAAACTAAACTAACTATATTTTTTAGTACTAAATCTTATCTTTCTAACCCTATCTAGCGTCATTCAGTAGCACTTATGCAACGTAAGAACATTTATTTATATATACATATAAAATTGTTTGACCTGATTGACTAATTCATCAACGCAGAGCTTAAACCGCTAGACCTACAAATTTGAAAAATAATACGAATAATTAATAATCACGAAACTTAATGGTTTCGCCACACATTTGACGGGTCTGGACGCCCGCCCGCTGTGTGGCGAAACCATAATACATATACATACTTCTGATTAGAAATAAATGTACACGTACATCAGTGATTTTCAAAATTTTATGGCTTTGAGATACGTAAATATTTGCCTTTTCACGTTTTAATCGAGTGAGAGAATATAGGCTGCAAATGGTCTGAAATCCAAGCGGACGAAGCCGCGGGCACAGCTAGTATACAAATAAAGTAATATCGGATAGGTATAGTTGTATCCGGCGGAGTGGACTCGCTAGGAATCGGACAACTGGCCTTATTCAGCAAACGGGGGCAGAGGCCGCTTACTGTGTAATTATTTACCTTGAAACATTGTGCGAGACACGCGGTGGCGGGGCACAGCTCTCCCGCGCACACCGAATGACAGCGAGCGCGCGCATCATAAGCAGTTTGCTCTCGACTATCTCTCTGTTGCAGGTTGCAACGAGTGCTCGTATTATAAAATTTAAACACATGATTCACAACTGTGGAGCCAGATACTCCCAGTACCCGATAATTCCCAACCAACGTTCTTGAATGAATGTATGCACTTTAAATATAAAAAATGTATGCACTCTAAGGCGTAACTAAGGTTGCTATTATATTAATTGATATTATTGAAGCATAGTCAACAACCGTACTGAATGGAGAGCGACTTAAGAGGATATGCGGTCAGAAAAGTAGGTATTTCAGAAAGCTATTGGTATCGCGTTGCGCCTCAAAGAAAGAATTATAAAACTTTTTCCTCCTCCAAAACTGAACCGATTTTTATTTTATTTTTTAAATTTTAGAATAATAATGACTTGGGCTATGCTTGTACGTATTCACTTTTTTTAATTTTATCCATCAAATTTGTTTGACGAACGTCTGAAAATGACGGTAAAAAACCGAGCACTTTTTTCATTTTCAAAGGCTTCTAGTTTCTACAATAACTAGTTTATGGAAAAAATCAAAACGTACGGGCATGGCGGTGGAGCATATATATTATTTGGTATAAAAATATATAGCATAATGCTATTATCCAGAGAGTAAACAGGGGACTGTTTGTATGGAATAAAAGCCGGTAGGATATCCTCTTAATAAACATTTGCAACATGTGACAGGTTTGGTTATATGTAAATGCAAACACATAGGGAAGAGCACCAACCATCGATATATTTTTAGAAAACAATCGATAAATATCGGCGAAATTTTTAATTTCAAAATATCGTCATCGATATTTTGTAAGTGTTTTATTATTTTATATAATAATTATCAAATATTTCATTTATGATTTTAAAATTTTTGTTCGTTTCATGTAAGTATAAATTAATATAAACTAACGCGCGTGAGTATTGATATAAGTGCTGCCTCTATCTTCAAATGGTTTCGTTATGAACGTAACCAGAGATGAAACGTAACTATGCGTAGCAGAGATGAATAATGTGTAGTATGAGGGCGCTGTAAATTTGTTATAACGAAATAGCGTGATTTAGTCTCAAGAAGCTAAAATTATTCATTATTCAGTTAAATTTGATTTACAAATCCGGAGACATACATGTAAGACAATAAATTATGATAAATTGTATTCAACTTCGATAATTTCTTGGATAATCTTCTACAATATTTAATTTCGAATAGAATCTTGTTTCAAAAATTAACATTTAAAGCAAAGTAATAGATATATTAGTAACGTCCTATTGTAAAACTTCTCATATATAAAATGCATGATAAATAATTGTGATTTATGGTTTATAATTGTTATTAAATTGATTTATTCTATATTCAATGGTTTATTTACATTACGCTGTGAGAACGCTGCGGTGTAGTAGAGGATGTGCTGACTAAAATAGAGAAAGGTATACTTAGTTGGTTCGGGCATGTAGAAAGGATGGATAACAAAAGATTAACGAAACGAATTGCCAAAATCCAGATGAGTAGGAGGTACGGCTCCCTAAGCTTCCGTCTTGTGCAGATACTATCCGGACACGGTTGTTTCGGGTGGCATCTGCACAAGATAGCCACGAGGGAGCCGACAGCAGTATGCCATCATTGCGGCGCTGCAGAGGATACCGCGCAGCACACTTTGGCAGAGTGTCGTAATGTGGTGGCAGAGATGGGACCGGACCTGTCACTGCCGAATGTGGTGAGAGCCATGCTCGGCAGTGAGAGGGTCTGGCAAACTGTGGCCTCCTTCTGTGAGCAAGTCACGAGCACGGTTCGCCCGTGCAATTCTGCCACCTTGAGTCGCCCCCACCCGTCCCAAGTCTTTTTTTTTTTTGACCTAGCTAATGCTGTTGACCGGAAGGGCCTTTACAGCTTCACCGAACTTTGGGGGCGAGTGCTGAAAGCACTCAGCCGCAATAAGGTGACTAGCTCAAGGGTTACCAAAGTGGTACGAACCTCGGTTTGGCCGTCACCTGAGTACTCAAGACTCACTCGCGAGTTGTGTCCTAGCTATCCCTACATTTTTTATATTAATATAAAAAGTTCCTTACAGGACCTATGTACCTGCATGTTATGTGCAAGAGTGTGTATGCAATGTTGTACGTGTAATGCTCAATGCATGGGCTGTGTCACTGTATCGCGCTGACGGCGACGTCAAGAGCCTCCCCAATTGGGGAACGTAGCACGTCTTGGGTCGCCGCCTGAGGGGGACCCGGAGAGTGTGCGGGAGCAAAATTAGCCGCCTGTCCCCAGCGGCGCGAACGGCGGTTACGCGGGCGTGGGCGCTGGCACGCATACTGAATCGGTTGAAAAGGAAAGATCGTATTTTCGCACGTGATATCATTATCGGGATCGGTGAGAACCCGTCTCAAGTCCTTCTCCTCTAGAGTTCTTGTTATAAGAACCCAAAGAGGAGAGGGGCGAGACATTTTTGCTGGCGGCAGATAAGAGGGGGTAGCTTTGTACCGAGCTCCCCCCTGAGCGAAAAATAGGAAGGGGCCCGACTCGGCATGACAGGTTGTCTACCTGTCATTTACCGTGGTTGGGCCAGCCGCTGGGGCGATACGGTGCATGTCACCCTATCCCGTGTCACCACCCAGAAAAGCGACAGATGGTACCGTGGGTTTTAGCAGTTATTCCTGGCACCACACGCCGGGCGAGCCCCACATACCTCCCTGGTATTTCTAATCCGGGAGATTTTGCTTCCGGTTTAGAGATGTGAGGGAGGATGCGTAAATGCATTTCCCACGTAAAAAAAAGGCCAGGTACTTTTAAAGACATTGAAGATTTTCTAACCGACCCTTTTCCATTGCGGTCCAGTGTATATGTTCATTTACTCACGTTCAAATATTTCGACTATTTTTCAGGTAATCACGTCTTGAGGTAAGAATATCAATATTTCGATATTTTTTGCTCGATTTATATCGATATTGTTTGATATCGATATATTTTTTACACTTGCCCATCCCTATCAGCGCAAGTTCGGCGAATAAGTGGTGCGTGACGCGTAACACCGCAGCCCGTCGCTCTCCGTGACACACGTGCGTATATATAGACGCGATCTAAATATAACTAGAACACTAAATTCAATACAACGCCCATACCTACGTACAAACTGATCACTTACGAAAAGGTTAAAGGTGAATTATCCTGCAAGACACACGTGCGCATTCTCATTTATACAGAGTACATTTTGTTTATAAATATAGCCGCGCCCTTGATCAGTTCGCTGGCGCTGCCACGTCTGCAGCCGTGCAGTCCAACGAGCGAAGGCGGTTCGCAGTACAATCGCTCAATAATATACTGCACAGATGAACCTCAGAGTAGACCTAAACGCAAAACAGGAGGAAAAACCTTTCCATTATAGTTATAATCATCTGACTGGCTGCATGACGAATAATGCTTTATGAATTCACATTTATAGCTGACGTCTGACAACTCGAGATCCTAACCATCGCTATGAAACAATGATTGAAGAAAATCTGTCAACATTACTTATGAACCAGTTATTTCCACCCTTATCTTCTATGTGAGATCGTGATCAAAAACATTTTGATCCTTATACTGTATAACTGTTACATTCTTCATTTCAATACATATACTTTTGAAAATAACTTGGCACTTGCGAGGAAGGTGCGCCCCCCCTCCTCATTCATTCATCCACTTACCGCTTTCGTCAACATCGTACTTAGTACCTAGACCTTTTTTTTTTGACGAGGGGAATGCATTTGCGCACTACCCTTACCGATTGCATTAGTGAGACCGAAGTCCCCCAATGCAATGGGTAAGGCCTTAGTACCTATCATGAGTACCTACTTACGTTACTAATAAATTACCGCGTGCGCGATCTTTATCTTATTATTATTATTCGATTTTTTTTACGTAAATATGAGCAAAACGATTTAAAGTAAAAAAGACATATTATGTATTTTGAAATTGCTGTAGTTTTTAAAATGAAAAAATATAGGTATAAGTTGTTATTCCTGTCGACAGAGCTCTTGTTAACCAACTTCAAAAAGGAGGAGGATCTCAATTCGTCTGAATTTTTTTTCGTTTGTTACGCGATATACGATCTGATACGGTCGGATATCTCGACCAAATCGAGGACGTTCTGGGGAAAGGCCAGGTCAAAAGTAAATTCAAGCACTTGCCCGTAAAATGAATAGAATTTTATTAAATTTTTTATAAGTTTTAATTTTTTTTACGCGGAACCCTAATTATTTTCGAAAATTAAAAGTACCCTAAGTTACCTGAAGTAACTTCAGCCATATACCAAAAAGTCTCGTCAAATTCCGTCCAGCCGTTCCGAAGATTATCCGGAACAAATAAACTGATAGACGGATAAAAATTTTAAAAGTTGTATTTTTGTTTTTGGTATCGTATATTCCGTATCGTATATTCATATCTATTTAATAAAAAAAAATTGACAATACAAACAGACACTCCAATTTTATATTTATTAGTATAAATTTGTCTAGATAAAACATGTAATGCAGTTTTAGCAATCTTTACTCCATGATTCTTATGCTGTTAATACACGTACGAACCAGACCGCGGATATAGTATGTCGAGCGACCGAGGTCATCAGTCGCCTATGTATGGATGGGGAATAAGATTAAAAAAAAACATCGATTTTTTTGGATCGATTGACAAAACATTGAGGTCCAAGAGATCAATATTTATTCTTTTTGTTTTATTTGAATTTTTTTCGAAAATAGTATTCTTCCAGTGGACGAAATTAGACTATAATCATCATTTATTGCAAAAACAGTTTCCAATTTTTTTTAATAACAGCAAAAGCAACTAAAAAAGAGGTATGCCTAACCTATTAAAGAAACATGACACTGAACCGTTTTGTTTTTACCTATTTACAGATGATCATCATATTATAGACAACTAAAAGGACACCAATGATATTACTTTCCAATAATCAATACTTTATTAGTTTGAAATATCGTTTTTTTGGGCCTCGATGTTTTGTGAATCTATTCATCCAAACTTAAATTTGAATTGATTAAAAAATCGATCTGTTTTGGAAAAGATTCCCATAACTGATAACATCGGCCGCCCGCCGTACTATGTCCGCGGTCCGGTCCGTCCATGTGTTAACACCATTAGACATATTGAAATATATTCATTATTATTTGTTTTTACAAAAAAAGAAAAAGGTCCATTTGTGAATATAAAGGCTAACAGCTGGAAAAACTAGTACCAGGCCACTATTAGCTAATAATGATACTAAATATCCAATACACAGAAACAATCAAATAACAAATGACACTGAAATGGGCAATACGAACATTATCAATGGTCTTTGAGTAATTAACTAAATGTGATAACAGTCCCTTTAGTTGTAGCATTATAAACAGCTGGGAGAGCCCATGGCTGTGCCTGTGTTTCTTATATTCTTCACTGTTTTCATTTTTTGATACAGAAATAAAGTAATAATATTTCTCATATATTCAAGCATTTGCCCACGAAACTGTGCAATGAATCAGACTTTACTCAAATTTTTATGTGTTTTATTTTTTTAAGTGGAACATTAACTATTTATGAAAAATAACAGTTACATGGAGTAACTTCAGCTGTCTCTTAAATAAGTCTCGTCCAAATCGATCCAGCCATTCCAGAGATTACCTGGAAGAAACAGAAGAAAATTTTAAAAATTGTATTTTATTTTGTATATACATTCATATGTATTTACTAAAAAATTGTTAATTTGACATTACAAACAGACAATTCAGTTTTATTTATAAGTGTAGATATAGAAAACACTCTGTCATATCATAACATTGTACCACTTTGATTGTAATAGAATTGTTATGAACACTGCAGGCTTTCTAATTTTTTATAGTAAACAGATTGCAATATTTGAAGTTTAAATTATAAATTTAACAAACTGATTGTTTTCATGTTTTTATAATTAATTGTGATAGTTTCAAAATAAAAGCAACAGAAAAATATGTTGCTTTTGAAAAAGAAAATGGTCGTCTAGAAGAATATTTTTATTGTTTGTTTACCTTAAAAATTAAAATTCCTAAACTTTTCGAGTATAGGTAACTAAATTGCTAATAGGTAAGAAAAGGACTTGTATGCACTTGTTCCTCTTGTAGTATTGGAATGATTATACAACCACTGGTATTATTTATACTTAGGAAATATTTACAATGCGACCTGTACGCACATATTCTACAAAATACGAATCTCAGAGAAATAGCAGTTACAAATTGTAAAATTGTCTACCTGGACTTGAAGTTATCGTAGTCGGCGCGCCGGTGTCAATGCCGGCCGCCAGTGCAGACGCCGCCGCGCACACCACCAGCGCTAGCGTTATCCACGCCGGCATCATAGCTACCTGTAATTGTTCAGGTTCCTGTCTCGAACATCGTATCAAAACGAAATCCGGAGTTATGGAATCCTATGGAAACTATTATGTTTATAGCACACTTTGTTGTGCGTTATATTATTATTGAAACAAGATCTAGTCAAAATAAATATTGCTTTTACGAAAACTTTTCATCAAAATAAAACGTTTTTACTTAAGTAATTATTCACTTTAGCAGGTTTTAATACATGATTTTAATAAAACAAATACTGCAATAACTTTTACAGCAACACAGCCATCTACTACAGCAGCGCGATGTATACTGACTAGTCGTGGGCGTTTTATACGATTGCTAGTTTCTGAAACTATTTATCGCATCAGTAGCAGGTTATACGTTTCACGTGTCAAATGAAACTATTTATTTTGAGTAGCAGGTTATATGCTGACTAAATATGGATGCTAGGTAATGAGAACAAATCACTACTATAAGATGTAACGATTATAATATGGTAGGATTGCAAACCCGCTATCGCTGTGATTGGACGATACACTCCACCAGATCACGGGACCGGTAAAACGAAATAATCCGAAGCTAAGCCGAATTCGACCGATCGCGTGAGTGGCATAAAAAACGAAGCATTGTGAGATACATGTGCGGTTTGTTAAATTGGCGCGATTTATTGGAACACATTGCGCACGTTATTTGAATTTTAGACCATAAATTAAACGACTAAGGCGATGAAAGTGCAAAAAAGTAATTATGGTAGCGTGTCACATTGTTAAATATTCATTTTCTGATTTTAAAAATTCCAACGGCACGCGCCATTGTATTATCTATAACTCTGATATCTTTAGATATTCCTTTAATATGTTGTAAATGGTAATTTTGATTAACATTAAATGCACAACGTATCTAACCTATTTAATTGGACTTTAATGCGATGATAGCGTAGCGGGTATTGCTGTCGGATTCCGCGTCAATCGACGTGGGTTCGATCCACACCTATCCGACTCTAAAATCGGCCTGTGCTTTCGGTGCATTGTGAGGTAACCATAGCATGGTGATAGAGCATTTTTTTATTTTGCCCATCTAGGTAGCTATCACCCTCAAGTCTGAAAACCTGTCACAATACAAATAGGTGTGTTCCGGCACAATCACTTGAGAACCAGCATCTCTAGGATTAGTATGTTTACCATCCTGGACCACATCGTCACTTAGCTTCAGGTGAGGTTGTGGTCAAAGCACTGAGCCTATTCCATGTATAAAAAAGAAAAGGATATGAATAGTACTTTATTGTTTAAAATAGCTTCGTAAATAACCATTTATTTTTTTGTAACATGTAAACGATAAAATTGGTTAATTTGGGTTATGGGAAAGCTGCTACTAGTAATAAATAGTTTAAAAGCTGCTATTAAAAATCAATAGTTGCTTTAGTTTCGTTATTACAAAATCCCGCTACCACCATCGCTAATACCATGGACATATTATATTAGTTTATATTTTCTATAGTTTAGTATAACAAGTCCATGGCTAATACTGACTTACTGACAGTGTTGTCAAACAGAGCATTGAGCAAAACTGTAGATATGCTTAAAAAAAACTGTAGAAAACTGTAAGTATCAAATTAAAAAACAGTAAACCTACATCTTTATATGATGTTTTGTATAATTTAATGATAGTAATAAATAAAATACATTATAGGGATGCCATTACAACAAGATAAGTCATGCAAATATCAAAGTTGAAATCAAATGAAATCTTAAAACCAAATGTTTCAAAGTTGCTATTTGTGTTTTTTCTATGTTTATTATTTTCAGGAACTTTTATTATCACGGTCGCCACGTTGTGGGGCTTTGGGAACGTTTATTTATTTAAATATTTAAGGTCATTTTACTTTATAAAATTAAAAGCATCTTATTATTGAATTGTATATATTTTATTTCTTCTTTTATTTTAGATTGACATAGAATGTAATGTTTTTAAAATTAGAAGTTACATATTTTTAACATATCAAGTAAAACCTTGGTCTTTTTGGAACATCCTCCAAACCAGACACGAAACAACAAACATACACATAAATTAAATTAAAATTATTTGCGACAATTTCTCTGCCATATTTCCAATAAAGCCGTATGAAATAAATTATATATAAACATCGTATTTAAAGTGAGTCGCTGCCAATAGAAAAGGACTGGATGTAAGGACAAATACCACCCGACAATGTCTGTAAGTTTTTTCTACTAAGAAAAATATCATTTTCCCACCATAAAAATTTTAAATAATTTCTGTCAATCGGAGGTAAACTGATTTGTAAAAATTCTTTTTCAATACCAGCTGTTATTCCTATAGTTCCTGTTCTAAAACTTATTAGTAAATTACGTATTAAAGAAATAAAATTATAACCTTTTTCCAAACAGGAGTTGGGACTCGGTCCATTTTTATCTTTTGCTGACGCATCGAAAACTGGTCTCAGAGTACATGTAAGACTCGACTCTTTAATAATAGCTTTATGTGGCAAATAATGACCGGTATTATGTTTTATATCTATTGGTGGTACTTCTTCTATAATACCTAAACTATGCCACTTTTGAAAGCATTCATGATACTCTCGAAACTTGCCATTAGAAATTAATTTATTTGTAGTTGAATAAAGTCTTACTTTTGCTTTTTCGCAATTTGATAATAAATCTTCATGGCCTACTTTGAAAGGAAGTTTTACTTCATACCTGCCTTCTTCACTGCATTCGATATTTTCTTCTTTTGACTTTGTTTCTGCTGGATCCTGTATCCCCATCATCTCCAGTGACCAATAATCCGTTAAACTTAAATTGTCATTCTGAGAGATAAATAAAGAAGTGGTAAAATTGAAATTTTCACTCACCTGTTTTCCTTGTAAGGTCCATCCAAATTTAGTATTTATGGCTACTAACCCATTCTGCAGTTGTTTTAACTCTCCTGTCAAATAAAAGCCTAAATAATCAGCACCAATTAATAGAGATATTTCATTTTCGTAATGTTGTTGATCTGTCAGAGATATTTGGTTATTTTCTAAAACCTGTCTTAATACATTATTAGGTCTAAATCTAGGAACATTTTTACAAATAACACTTTGTCCTAATGCTAATAAATTTGTAGTATACGAACTATCTAAACTAGAAATATTTAAATTAAATAGTTTGTATGCTTGAGAATTGGTTTCAGTACCACCGAACAAACTATGTGTTAATATCTGTTCATCAGCTTCTGGAATATTTAACTCTTCTATAATTTGCTTTCTAATATATGATCTTTGTGAGCCGCTGTCAAATAGAGCTCTGATGGGTAGTTTCTTCCCTTTGTACTCTATTTGAATAACTGCTGTTTGTAGAAGAGTGGTATAGTTTTTAGAATTCCAGCTATGTGTTGAAGATGCTGTGGTAGTGATTTCCTTTGTAGCCTCCATGGTTTTTGGTAGTAAGTTTTGGCCATAACATATTGTGGTAGAATGCCCTTTTCCCACATATTAAGCATCTGATGTTGTAGGCTCTACATATTTTATAGTTATGGCCTTTTCTTAAACAAATTGTACATGCTTTCTTTTTAGTTAGTACATCCTTTCTTTCATTTATAGTCAATTCATTTAGCTTGTAACACTTTAAACTAGTATGATTATCTTTATCACACCAGATACATGATTTCTTAAAATCTTTTTTATTAGACGTAGACGTTAAACATTGAGCTGTAGATGGTGACATTGTTTCTATTTTTTGTTCTGGTTCTTTCATAGAAAATGTGGTACTCGCAATTTTAATACGCTGGTCACTTTCTACTTCTTTTTGTAAAAATATGAGTAGGTTTCCGAGCTCATCTTCCATCTTATTATCATGTGCACCTGTACGCTGCCAAGTTTTTAATACTTGTCGAGGTAAAGCTGATTCAACCATCGGAAGGATGAATGCTGCATGTTTTTTTTAGTAACACCAAGTGTTTCAAGAGCGCGTAAATGACCACTAACCTTATCATATAAAGTTGCTAAATCTAAGTCCTCGCCGTTAGCTTGTTGTAAAATTAACGACAACAGTTCTCGCACATACAGTTGTATTAAAAGATCTTCTCGCGCATACCTTGATTTTAGATGGTCGATACACTTTTGATAATTATCTCCATTTATCGGATAGCTTTCAACTAGATTCCGAGCCTCAGTATTGGGTGTGATGGACTGTAATAAATAAACAAATTTATCTTCTGTGTCCAAATGGACATTTTCGTGAATTTTCTGGAACTGCCCCCAAAATGGTAACCAATTTTTACTATTGCCGTCGAATTTGGGAACTTCAATTCTCGGTAATCTCATCAATTGTAAGTTATTTTGATATTCTTTCTTTTCATCTTTTATATTTTCTTTTAATAGGGAATTATATTTTTCAACTAAGAGGAACCATCTACACTCATATTTTTCAACTTCGTCAAATTCTTTTTCAATTAAACTCTCGTCTTCTTCGAGTAATATTTTGTTTCTAATTTCCTCATCTAATTTATTAATTTTTTCTTTAATATTGATGAGTCCTTTATATGTTGCTTTCAATTCAATTTCAGTTGGAGAATTCTTTTCTGTGATTAATAATGTCTCCAATATATTTGCTTTCTTTGTAAACTGACCTCTTAAAACTGACCTGTGTTTTTCCATATTTATTATTTTCAGGCTCTTTTATTATCACGGTCGCCACGTTGTGTTTTTTCTATGTTTATTATTTTCAGGAACTTTTATTATCACGGTCGCCACGTTGTGGGGCTTTGGGAACGTTTATTTATTTAAATATTTAAGGTCATTTTACTTTATAAAATTAAAAGCATCTTATTATTGAATTGTATATATTTTATTTCTTCTTTTATTTTAGATTGACATAGAATGTAATGTTTTTAAAATTAGAAGTTACATATTTTTAACATATCAAGTAAAACCTTGGTCTTTTTGGAACACTATTTTTCCAGTGTCTACATGTTAGCTAGTATCACTATCTACTATTTTATTGTCAATTTATAATTCTTCTTATAATTAATATTATTCTATAATTTTCCGTTTCATTTTTACTTTTGTTGAAATCGTACATATTTTTATGGAATTTTTTGAAATGGTCATTTGCCTCATTAAACTTGAAACAATTTTTTATTTCAGACTTTGTGCACAAGATATCTTTTATTGTAGTCGTAGAAAGTTTACTTATTACTTTCGTTTTCATAAGATTAATGGTCGATAACATTCTACGTTCTATTAAATCACCTCACCTTTACCTCCGGTTCGATAATAGTAGGTTAACTGAAGCTCACTTAGTATACGAACTAATAAACTAATAAAATAGATAACGCTAGCATCTTAAATAAAAAAAAACTGTAGATTTCGAGGTGAAAACTGAGAGAATTTCCGAAAAACTGTAGATCTACAGTAAAAACTGTACGTTGGCAACACTGCTAACTGACCAGCAATCTTTTTTCAGTAAATCTACTAAAATGATCGCTGAAAACTACTAAAATCTACTAACACCTTTTACAAATTTACTAAATTTCCACTTATTAGACAGATAGTGTTTTATATGACATAAAAATCAAATTCTTAAGCAAAATGGTTTATTTATTGAAAGTTTATAATACTCTAATTCTAAACGTCTCTATCGAATTTTGTATTTTTACATTGTTGAAGTCAAAGTTCTTTACGCACGATAAGAGTAAGTCCAAGTGGCATCACGCGTTTATGATTTTGAAGAGGTTGACAGATAGGTCGACAGACAGTCTGTTTGTTGTTGGCTTTGTTATCTTGGTGGAGGCACGGTCTCTGAAGGAGTGGGAGGTACCCTTCTCCACATCCTACGAGTCAGAATAAGGGTGCGAAAGTTCGCATTCGAAAGTATGCATCACTCGTATGAATGCAGCTTCACCGAACTTTGTAGGCGATTGTTGAAGGCACTCAGCCGCACAAGGGTTCGAACCTTGTCTCGGCCGTTGCTTATGTGTAAAAATTCCCGCGGAATTTTAAACCTAGCTAATCCCTACATTTTTAATTTAATAATAAAAAAATGTTCTTTACAGGAAAAAAAAGTTCCTTACAGGAACAACGATACTCAAAAATACATAAGTTTATATTTGGGGAAAAGTTTTCGAAATAGGATCATTTTGGGGAAATTTGTTGTCTGTTATGAGGAAATTTTGAAAACTTAATCTGGAAACCCAGCCGTAATAAATTGTTCAGAAATATCATATCATAGGTATTGTTTCGTTCCAAGGAAAAAAAGAATATTTATTTTATAACATACCACAATTCGCAAAAAGTTTGTTACAGTGAATTATTTTTATATTAGTATTCCAATATATCGTTAAATTTATTAAAGTAACTATCTAGTGAAATAATACTAAGTTATGTAATGTAATGATATTTAGGTTAAGTTTTTGTTATTGTTTTAATTTGCCTTCTACTAGAATATATTTCAACGTACAAACTAATTACAAAATATTTACAATTGTTAAAAAGATTTAAACGTTTATATTATCTTGGTGCAGAGATGGGTGGCGATGTTCATCACGGGCCACCGTACAAGGTACCTAACTTTACGAAGTTTGCCGACATAAAGGGTATCCCGCAACTTGAAGAACTTGAGAAAGCTCTTGCTGCTAAGGGTCTCAAGGACCCCTGGATTAGGTATTTGTTTAAGTAATGTATGTATTTGTAGATTGTAAAAAAATGTGGTCCTAATACAACTTTACATTAAATATTTTTTATGCCTCAATTTCCCATGTCAGTAATAGAGAGAACAGGGTATTGCTTTAGTATCCGCCCGCACTCATAAGTGGGAGGGGCGGGTAGGGGGGATTGCTTGAACCCCCCTTGCTGGACAGAGGGGTACGGAAACATAGGTTCTGAAATATATTAGAAAACTATCGTACAATACCTAGTAACTGGTTATCTGTTAATCTGCTAATATTGGTCCAAAGAGCCCCGCTACACGGGGCTTCTATTTCTGTGTGGTTACAAAAAAAAGCTGGGCATTCTAACCTTTGACGAGGGGAATGCATTTACGCACTACCCTTACCAATTGCATTAGTGAGACCGAAGTCCCCTGATGCAATTGGTAAGGGAGTGGGGAGGGATGTCTCTGCACCAGTGTGGGACTCACCTGGACGTGAAGCGTCCGGAAATACCCAGTAAACCCCCTTCGGGTCGTCCGCCGCATTTCGGATGGGGACGATACGGGATAGCGAAGGCATGCTCAGCATCTTCCCCTGCGGCAGACCCAACAGGGCCACGTCCATAATTTAGCCCGTTGGGGATGGGGGGGCGAGAATGCCGATGCCTGACCCACAGGCTCTCTCCCCACCCACCTCTTCGCCCACTTCTCCGAAGAGAAGAATGACCACCGGTCATCAGTCCAGGGGCAAGGGTATACCGCCTGCCCCCAATAAAAATGAAAAGGAAGAGTGGGACAGAACAGTGGCGGGCAAAGAAAAAGAAGAAGAAACCCGCCACTGTGATAGAAAATAAGGTTCCTCTCCTCAGCTCATCTTGTCAACTGACAAGACGTAGTGAGGAGAAGGATGCCTTGAAGACAGATGAAGAATCACCATCCAACACCTCCAACACCCTCCGGGCCTCCACCTCATCTCAAAAAGCTCCTCACATAGCATGCCCACTGCCTCCTTAACCTTTTCTTGCGACGAGGATCTGCATGCGGAACCTCCTCTCGCACCGTCCCTCTGTAACATTACTTGTTCACAGGAGGCATTCTAACCTAACCTGTCCAAGTCGGATTGCTCTGAATCGGGCTGTCATCGATAATGTTCTAATGCTTTAGAATGTAAATAATTAAATCTCTTGGGCCGAAATGATAGTGTTCTATATGATTCCTAGTAGTTAACCTATAAAACTTAAATAATTAATTTCTCTAAAAGTATAAGATTTTGTAGTAAACACTACTAGTATTTAAACAATATGTATAATGAAAATCGTGCAGCCGGATACTAAAGCAAAGCCAAGAATAGAACATACTGAAATCTTACCCTGGAGCCTCCTCCGGCAGTGGCTCAGGACATGCTTAGGATTTCGTGGAGTTTACATCTCAAGCAGCCTTTTTTTTTTTTTTTTTTTTTGACGGGGGTAATGCATTTACGCACTACCCTTATCTATTGTATTTGAAGGATCAGAGTCCCCCAAATACAATAGATAAGGGGGCACGGAGTGACGAGTTCCGTGCCAGTGTGGGACTCACCCGGGCGTGAAGCGCCCGGAAATACCCACTAAAACCCCCCGGAGCCGTCCGCCGCATTTGTGTTGGGGGCGATACGGGGTTGCTTTCGCATGTCGCCGCGTCGCCCCCTGCAGCGAACCCACCAGGCCCGTCAGTGCAATGGCCCAATGGGGATGGAGGAGAAAAGTTCCCCTCCACCACTTAGCCCGCCTCTTGAGGAGAGGCACGACCTACTGGTCGACAATCCGGAGGCAGGATAGAGTTCCCGCCTCCATGAAGAAATAGGAAAGGGGAAGAAAGGGATAGGGCAAAGACGAGCCAGAACAAAGAAGAATGAGCCCGCCTTTGCAAAAAAAAAAAAAAAAATGGTGTCCCATATGGTGTCCTGCCTTCCGTCCCTCCTCCGCGCAAAGCGCACACCTCGGTTGCTCCGCCGTGCAGCCCACGGCCTTGTGGCCATCAACCCCACAGCGGTAGCACTGGGTACGCCTATCTACCTCCGCGGTGCATACCACCCTAGTGTGGCCCAGAACCATGCACTTGAAGCACCTCAACGGAAGTGCTCCGAGCGCATGGACCCGGACCATACTCCATCCCATCATAATGGATCCCTTCCCCACCACCAATTTCACCGCCGCCTCAACCGGCAAGGACACCCAGAGCGTCCTACGCCCCCACATCTCCCGCACCACACCCGCGTTCATCTCTCCCACACCACACCCGGCCTCCTCCGCCACCTTTGCCAGCACCCCTTCCCTAGACACCGAGTCCTCCAGGCCCACCAGTCGAACATCTGCCCGCATGGTCGGCCTGGAGACCACCGCATCCTCCGCCACCAGCTCGCGCAACCGCGCCGCCAAAACATCCGCCCGTTCCCCTCCCGCCGGGCCCGGGATCTCTATGATCCGGGACCCCACGGCAGTGGGTGCGGCACGAGTTGTCTCTCACCCCCATTTCCTCCAGATCCACTCTTTCTCTAGCCTTCCCCATAACCCCCGCATAGGTCACCCCCTCTCCACCGCCTCCGGCCGCAAGGTGACTACCACCGCCGCCGATCGCGGTACCGCCGGAAGCCTCGGCTTGAACCCCCATGTTGCCTTCCCCTCCTGCACACTGCTTGGTTCAGAAGGGGCAGCCACATCCCCCCTCTTTTTAACCACCTTCCTCCTCTTACCTCCCCTCCCCTCTACTACCGTCCACTCCTCCTCAGCACCCTTCCCACCAAATCTTTCCACTTCCGCTTCCTCTCTAGCCCCCCTTCCCCCCCGGGAGGGGAGCCCATTCCATACCCAATGGAGCCAACTGCTCCATCCCCCTCTTCTCAATCATTTCCATCCTATGACCACCCTCCCCATTCTTTCTTACAACCATCCGTTCCTCTCGGCCCTCCAAGGCCTCCAATCTTCGCTCAATCCCTCCCAGCGCTTCTTTCTCCATCCTTGCCATAACAGCCTCCACCATCACATTCCTTTCTCCTAGCTCACTCTCCCCTCCCCCCTGCGAGGTTCCTACTGCCACATCCATCATCACTTTCCGCTGCTGCGGATCCTCCTTCTGCAGCTCCCCCTGCGAGGTTTCTACCGCCACATCAATCATCACACCCTCCGCTCCTGCCGCTCCTCCTTCTGCCATTCCGCCCTCTCTAACTCGAGAGCCAGGAGTCTCATCCTCATGCTCCCCTTCTCAGCCTTATACCTCTCTACCTCAGCCTTATATTTCTCTATCTGCTCAGGCAATCCCCTAAGCTCAGAAGCTTCTCCCTCAAGCTCAGCAATCCTTCCCTTCAACTCATCACCACTCCCACTCAGCTCCTCCACTTTCTTTTCCAACTCCCGAATTCTCTCTCTCGCACCCAAAAAATCATCCTCAGCCGCCCCAATCAGCCGTACACCTTTCTCAATGGTCAAGATGTCCTCCTCATTCATCCGCTCTGCCTGCATATCCGACAAGTTGGCCTGAACCTTGAAAAACACCTCATAAACCTGGCGATCACTATAATATTCAAAACTTCGAGCACGACCGTCTCTCATATCCCACACCTCCCTTTCTAACTTAGCCCGCACCTCAATCACCCGCTTCATGCTCTCAGTGTAATATTCATCGTCGTTTTCTTCATCCGCTACCACTCCCGTCCATACCTCAGTTTCAGTCTTCTTCTCTTTCACTTTCATCAGATCCAACCCCTCCTCTACTTTCCCCCCCTTCCTCTTTCCTCTCCACCATCATGCTGGCAACCAATCCCCTGGCTGAGCACTTTAAGTGCTCACCCCAAAAGTATGATGAAACTGTCAAGGTGAAGGGCCTTAACAGCTTTAACAACATTTACTCAGTTTGGGGAAAAAACCTTGAAGGTTCCAAATGTGCATTTTAAATTTCACTTCCCAATAAAATTGTTTAGATGAGTTAAGCAAATACCTTGATAGTTAATTCTAGTTCTAATAGTTTCTTGTATACTGTTTACTATCATAATAATTATTCAAAGAACAAAAATGTTAAAATCTAAATGATACTTATCTCTCCAATGTATATTTTGTAAGTTAGCTTTTATTTCATAATTCTTTGTTCCTGAAATAGTAAATACTAGTCTTATATTAAAGTTTTTTGTATGTCTTCTAATGTAGAAATAATATTTTAGTGTGTTTAAGTATACAAGTATATACAATAATTATCAAATAGGACAATGGGTAAGATAAGATAAATATTTTTTTATATGAGCTATAAATGTAATTTCATAATATTTTACAGAAATGAGGCTTGGAGGTACCACCCTGGATTTGGCACTCGCTGGCAGAGAGCTCGAAAATTTTTCTTCAGAGGCTTTCCTCTTGGTCTTGGGCTTACTGTGATAACTGTTGGAATAGACAAGCTGGTTGGAGGTGGTGGTCATGGTCATGATGGTGAAAGCCATTAATTTGAAGCTATAGTGTGTACTTTTTATGTTATTGAACAACAATATAGTTGAATTTGTGGTTTCATGTCTTTAGTTTATTTAACAACTTTTTGAAAATAAAACAGTTGTAATGAAGATAACCTGAATATGATTCTTTTAAATAATATACATAGTTTAAAAGAAAATTAAACACCTAAATATAAAAGTACTGAAAAATTATTATTATGAAATATCGTCAGTCAAAGCAAAACTTTTAACCACCTACACATACAATCTTTCAAACTATTCAAATATTATTTTTCTATCGACATACATAAGGTGAAACTTTCTCTTTTTCCCATATAACTATCTATTATTCACTGCATTGTAATATGGTGGGCATTTTATGCCTTCATGTTCTATTACCTATTTTACATATTATGGAATGTAACAAAACATATTAAAACACTTAATATTTATGACTATTTGTAAGCAATGTTAAAAGAACTACTATCTCAAATGAAGATTGAAGTCCATTAAAAATAAGTAACTGCTGCTGAAAGTTTTTGTTGCAGCTTGTGTGAGAGTAAGTGGTGCCAATCACAGCTGCAATGGTGGTCTTGCTTACACTGTTCTATGTTGCATAAGTTCTACATCTATGATTGAAAAAATTAATGCAATTTGGTCGAGTAGTTTTTACAAGCAATTGGTGTATGTATGTATGTGGACATGAAATATAAAAGGGTATGACAAAGTCCATAGTAGCACTAGTTGAGTGGGAACTTAGTCAGCACACTCACGAGCGTCACTTGTTAAATAAATGCAATGCTAAGTTCTATATAATTATGTTCAATATCTATCTATTAATATAATAAAACTGTAACTAGGCCAAATCTGTACATTAAATATTTTTTGAGAATTATACTCGGGGTGGTCTTTGTTATCGATATAGTAGAAGCCAAAAATATTTTATTTCGAATTTTTGTGTCTGTCTTTCCCTGTGTACTCGTATCACTCTGAACCAATTTTGACGAAACTTGACACAGTGATAACTAATATAATAGAGTAACATCTAGGATACTTATTGTCTCATAAAACGTAAGGGGTTCTCCACGATAAGGGACAAAAGTCAAAAATTTGTAAAAAATGAAATTCTCTACGGATTTTAATGTGCTATAATAGCAAAGAAATTAGCTAAAATTTAAGCTATAATTCATATATCTATCCTTCTTAAAAAAAAGACCACCAAAAACAACTTATCACTAGGTTAACAGATGTTAAGATTTTGACATTATAGATTACATTTTAACAGGTAATTATTTATCCTATTACGATTCTGTTTATGACGGTCTCCTTTGGCGACATGGTATTTATTATTGACGTGAACTTTCTTTAGAATCATTGGTGGTTTGCAATTCGTTGCATGCGACGTTCCCGCTCTATGTTTTCGACTATATGGATTTGAAGATATGTATTCGAATTTTTATTAAGTCTTAACAGAGTAAATACATTTTCATACATTACATCCATTTAGAATATATTTTTATACCTATATACATTTATATTATGCGTAAGTAGAGTTTATTTATATTTATATTAAATAATAAATATGTGTTTGCTTAATATAGTATTTTAAATTAATAGTAAAATGAACATAAATAAAACTAAATCAAACCAACATAAATGATTTACAAATATAATATATGTTAAACCAGTGACCAGGGAGTATAAAGCGGCGATCGTTCGCCGCTTGCACCTCTTTCGAGGTCTCCCTGATTCCGATGTTGAGATGCTCAACCAAAGAATCGATCGCGAGATCCGCGTCTGCAGACGTATCCAGTATATCAGGGATTCTATCTAATGGAGGTGAGGACTGATTGTCCTTCAGATACCGGCCGAGCTTGTAGTAGTCTGTGACCTTTACAGCTGGCAAACTAGAGCCATCCGGTTGACCTAAGTGTAGAACAACTGGGCGGTGGTCGGAGTCAAGTTCATGTACGACTTGTATAAGACGCACAGGGAGCGAGACTCTTTTTAGAATCGCTATGTCTAGCACTGTCGGGCGGCAGTGCGCCTGAAAGTGGGTAGGCTCTGAAGGAGCGATGACCTCACAGTTGAGCCCAGGTACCAGACTCTCGAGTATGATCCCGTTAGGTGAATCCCTCGAGCTGTTCCAGATCGTGTGCCCATTGTTGAGGTCACTTGCGATGATGATTGAGTCGCCGAGGGCGAGAAGCTTCCCTAGATCGGATAGAAGGAGTTTGCTATTGGGGGAGAGGTATACAGACACTAGTACGATTGACGGATGGCCAGTCATACCAATTCTGCACACAGAAACTTCCATGTTTGTGAGTTCAGGAGGGTCTAGCGGCGTGCAATCTCCGGTAGGAGTAATATTGTTCTGTGCGTGCAATAGAGAGACCGCTTGTAATAGATGAGAGTACCACCGCCCCTTCAGGGGGGCAATCTATCGTTCCGAACGATACAGTAGTTCGCAATACTAGGATTGCGATCCTTGGGTTTTAGGAGGGTTTCCTGGACAAGAAACACATCTATTTGACGATCGCGGAGGAAGTTCGCGATTAGAGTACGCTGCGGAACTAGTTTCCGAGCATTGAAAAAAGAGAGAGACAGTCAGCGAGGCTTTATCTTAGCCATTGATTACGGGTGGTATGTGGCACGGGCCAGACCTTGGATGGTCATGGCAATGGCTGGGTACCGAGTGATTGCGTCCAACTCGGCATTTCCGGCACCGCTGTTCAATAAATTGTTGAAAGCGACGACTTCCTGCACGTCGTGGACACGCAGGAGGAAAAACAATCGGTCTAAACCGGTGGGATTGGATGGGGTAGCCTGAGGGGCCTGAGAAGGGGCAGCCTGGCGCGGTTGCGCCGCGGCTTGGTGTTTCAGAGCCCACGGAGCCAGAGGGGCCATCGTGGGACGGGAGCCAAGCGGACGGGTCGGCACCGTTGACGGCGCTGCCGACGTGCTTGGTAGGCATGGGAAAGCCTTGAGTGTCATTGCTGGCACTTGAGGCTGACCGAGAAGCGTAGCAGGGTTCCTCAGGAAATCTGCCTACCACACTTTTTAGGGTGGTTCCACTTTACCCTGGGTGCACATGGGCACCCACGGTAATTCGCGGGGTGACCCTCCTGCCGGCATAAAGCGCAGCTGGGGGGATCGGGGGTGTCCTTAGGACGGGGGCAGTCTGGAGTGAGATGCTCACCTAGACACTTAACACATCTCGGAGCCATGAAGCAGCTCCGAGAACTATGACCGTACCCTTGGCAGCGGTGGCACTGCATCGGGTAGGACTTTTTGTGGGGTGGCTTTACAATTATGCCGGATAATCTACAGAGAGTCTTGTGGTTGAAGACCTCTTTCCCCTGTGCGGTGGCTGGTAGGGAGACAAGAACCATATTATATGGTTTCCTGTCCCTGGGAGCCACCATACGGTGGACCTCGTTCGCGGGAATGCTCTGGGCCTTCAGTGAGGCCAGGACATCCTCGCACGATATCTCCTTAGGGACCTTCTTTATCACTACTCGAAGAAATTTCTCCTCTTCGAGTGCGTGGGTAAAGAACGCGTATTTGGCTTGACGGAGGAATCCGGTCAAATCTTTGAAATCCTTAATCGTGGGGACTTTCACCATGATACCGTCACATACGCTGGTGGCGTGAGTGTAATGTATCTTTTGGCTCTGCAGAGCCGAAGAGATACGAGTCCAGGACGCCTTGTCCTGAACTGTGACAGGGGGGGGGGCGAATCTTCATAGGCTGTGCCTGTGAGAATTGCGCCGTGGGTTTAGGTGCAGCCGGTACCGCGACGGGTACGGGAGTAGACTGCTCCCTGGCGTCCTCTGTAGCGAGGAGCTTGGGACCCGTAGTTGAGAGCGGCAGAGGGACTGTCGCCTTCCTTTTGGATTTTCGCTGTTTGACGGTGAAGCCGTCGTTCAGCGGTGGGAACTCGACATCCATATCGTCCGAGTCTGACCCGGACGATAATGGAGGAGCGGGACGTGGGGCGGCAAAGTCCGGCATTAGGCTCGGACGTCTGTCGGCGTGTGGTGCAGAGGAGACAGTGGAGAGTATCAATTGCCCGTGGGCACATTTATTATGTCCGCAGAACGCGGACGAGAGGGGGATCGCGATCTAGAGCACGAGCGTGATCGCGAGCAGGAGCGGGTGCCCTGATGGGGCGAAACCCGCCTATGTGGTCTGGACGCGGATGGAGTACGCGGACGTGAACGCTCCGGAGCGTTAATACTTGCAACCGGTTTCCTAACTCTTAATGGGGGCGCGGCGGACGGCGGGCTATTATTTTTAAAATTAATGCACTCTCGAGCGAGTTCAGGAGACTTTTCCATCATAATTTTGGCAAATGAACTAAGGAGCTGACGCTGCGCAAATATTGACTCGGCCATCCCGAGATGGCGAGGGGTCGGGGGTGTACTACCTCCCTGCCTGAAGGGCAGGGGGGCGCGCCAAAAATTTTAAAAGGCTACGCGAGCCTCGCAAAAGACCGTTGAGTCCAAGTGCAATGTCTCAATGGAAATTGGAACCTGCCTTGCCTAGGGGGACGCCCTAGCAATCTCTAGGGCCGAGAACGTAACTCGGCTAAACCGAGATTACGCCCACACAGCACCCAGAGGATGGATTGAAGCGGGATGGGAGGGTGTGACTGAGGATTTCGGCGCGACTACACACCGAAAACTACATCAGGTATAGGGAGACCCCTGAAGGGAGTCTCCGGGGCACGCCTGATAACCCCGCACCACCTTGGGTTGTCACCGTTAGGTATCCAGTGGTGACCACTATCTTACGAAAGTGGATGTTTCAAAAGTCAAAAAGTAACAATTAAGAAAAGACGTATCTTCACCTTACGGGTGAATATACGTAACACGCGCGCGTACTAAAACGTACGATATTCGAAATAAACGATGTTGTAAATAAATTTACAACACCGAATATTAAACTTACTACAAGTAGGCACCTGACGCGAAGTAGGTCTGCGTCACCTCGGTTACTGAAAGGCAGTCACTGACGTCACGAAGACACACGACTACGACACGATACGAAAGTGAAAAAATCGATATCGAGTTGGAGCGAGCCAACGAGGCATGCGTGCGCACACCTCCGCTTACCGATCACGAGTCCGCATTGTGCCTGTGATGGCTCTACAGAACCTTATATAGTCATTCTATGCAATCTGACATATGGCAGGTGAGAAACGATCCCACCAGATGTAGGCGGATAATATCTTAAGGCGCGGCCGAATGTGTGGCGAAAATATTCAAAAATCAAAATTTATTTATTCAATTTAGGCCCTAAGAAGGCGCTTATGAACGTCTAAAAACACTACCACCGGTTCGGAAAACAACCCAGTCGAGAAGAGCCGGCAAGAAACTCGATCTGGTTCGTTATTTTTTTTTATAAATATAATATATATCATTTTTTTGAGACTTTCGCTGTTACATGACGGGATGGCGAGCATAACTAGTTGCTTATTGCATTGTTGAGATGCGCGGACCCGACGCCCAGGGAGACCTGTAGCAACGGTTGACCGCTGGCCGCCCGCGGTATAGTACAAAGGCCCAATCACGGCTAACCACCGCGTCGCCCCCTGCAGCGAACCCACCAGGCCCGTCAGTGTAATGGTCCGGTGGGGATGGAGGAGAATAATTCCCCTCCACCACTTAGCCCGCCTCTTGAGGAGAGGCATGACCTAAGGTCAGACATCCAGGGGGCGGAACATGTTTCCGCGCCCCATAAAAAGAAAGGGCAAGAGTTGTAAAGAGCAGTGGCGGGCAAAGGGAAAAAGGGGAAGAAACCCGCCACTGCTTTAAGGGAAGTAGGTCCCTCCCCCTTCACTTGTCTTGTCTTAGTCGACAAGACATAGGAAGGGGAGGGATACCTGAAGAGATCGAAGGAAGACAAAGACCAAGAAAAAGAACACAAAGAAGAACAACGGCACAAGCCACCAACACAAAGACCTCCACCACTTTAGTGAAGTACCTCACAGTCAGGTAAAAAAAATCTAATAAAGTAGGGACAAAAAGTTTAATTATTCTCGGCTTTCTGATCTTTTATGGAAGTATCTAATAATGGCTCTGTTCAGTATTTAATTTTGAATAAGTACCTAAACACGCAAATATTGCAAATACTCGTATACCTATTACAAAATAAAATATGTACGTACAATTAAAGTAACAAATAGGCCGGTAAGTAGGTACTTACTTTTTCGGCACTGGCTAACACTAACATTGATTCACTTTACTTTTCTATTCGTAATTCTGGAAACAAATGAGTAACGTTTATCCTTGGCATTCGCATTTATATTAGTGAAGATTTAAACAAGTTTTGTTTCGCTTTTGTTCCGCAACCCAGGACCACCTTCTGGTCTTTGGCCTTGCGGATTTTATTTATTTGTGAGCCAGTTTCCCTTGCTCTGACCACTTTCCGTATTTTTTGGATAACGTCCTCGCTTGTGTCCTCATTGGAACTGGAAGACACTATGATGGCGTATGTTGGGTCCACTCTGGTGTTTATCCTATTTTCTCCCTTTGTAGCGTTTTCATATTCTTGGGTGGTTTCGACTTCTCTTCTCTTGGTTAGTAAGGCTACCTGGTGAATCATCTCTTTCATCTCCTGTTTCGTTCCACCAACTATTTCCATCTCGTCTCTCCTCATCTCATTCAATTCTTCCTTTGACATACTTGTACAGTCTACTTTTGTTTCTCTGACTAGCTGACCGATATTTTTCACATATTCTTCTTGCACTCTAATTAGTTTCTCCGAATAGTCAAGTTTTGCTTTTGTAAATTCCGTTTCTAAATCTTTGATTAACTCCGTATTCGCAATGACTATTCTTAAAAGTTCCTTCGCTTTATTTAGCACGGTCTCCTTTATCGTGGTTTTCAGATTACCCGACAGATCTAGCTGCGCCTTAATATCGTTTATCAGCTCCCTGGTCTTTGTCATATTTGGACTGCCAGGCGCCGTATCTTTCCCATTTGTTCTCAATTTGTCCATGGAGGACCTCTTGCGGTCATCCTGGCGCCCGCCCTTCGACCCTCCGGCTATAGACGTCATCTTATTTGGCTATAGTAAATAAATAATAAACAAATTTGGGTTTGAATTTAGGTGAAAATTCCGAAATTATTTGTCAAATATAGGTTAACTAATGTATAAAGGTAATTCAATAATAATATATATTAAGGGGTCCAATTTCTTGTTACTGTGTATAGGGCAGTAACAGGGAGATTATGTCACTAGCGGCTTCTATTGTCCAAAGTAAAAAAAATTCTTATCCTATTAATATTGTATAAAATTCGTATAATTTAATTATTTTAACTATTGTCTAATTTATTCTAGAGAAGGCTATATAGAGCCCCACTGTTCAAATTATTTTCTAAGTTAGTTAGTTCAGGTTAGGTTAGAATATTGCTATACTTATGTCATGTCTATTCCGCTCTTCTTAATTTGTGATGTGAGTACAATGAATTGAAGGCAGGATTTTGATGTGGTTAGAAGACAACTCCGCGGGCGACTCCGCCGTGGTTCCTCCGAGAAACGTATTTGGGATACGTGCAGGGGACTTGGCCAGATACAAGGATTCTACAATTAACCAGAAACTACGGTATGTACACTTAATTTTTTTAAATAATTAACATTTTTTTTAAATTATCAAAAATACGAGTGATACCCTTATGTATAGCAATTAGGTACTATATTTAGTACGTATTCGTGTGGAACAATGCGTCTACGCAGTATATAATGTCAGTTGAAAATTTTCTAAGTTCTAGTCTCGACAAGTTGTACTGAATTAAGGAATATGCAAGTTTTTACAAGTAATAGTGGCTGAGATTTTTAAATATTATCTGCCTACATTGATAGGTGAAGTGAAGCCAACATTGTTAGTTCTTCATACTATCGAAAATATACCAATTTTCATAGACCTCCGCTTAGCCATTGTGCACCTCCATTTCATTAACACGCCAACTGACACCCCCATAGAGTCTCACGTGGAACCTTCGGGTCCACCTGGACCACTTTTTAAATCACTGTTTAATCTGTGGTTTGCGTGGGTAGTAATGTAAAAAAATGTGCTGAGTACGAAAATAAACGATATATTGATACTTATGTTGTTGGTATATTTAGGTTTTAAAGAATGCACAGGAAGAAAATACTCAATTAGTTTTTCACCATCTTATTTTATTGTTATGTTAACGATACTAGGAAACAGTATTTTCTACATATAACATTGTCATAGACTAATATAGATTATTAGTTATTATTATAAACTAAATACATCATTATGTGTCAGACAATTGATAATTGAAATACTATCGAGTAACTAACCACCATTAGATTTTAGGTGTATTTTTATCTGTGGTTCCGATCAGATGATTTGTCAAAAGTATTTGTTATCAAATTTGTCAAAACTTCAATAGAACAGACCAGAATTTGTAACCGGCTAACCTCCTTCGTTTAAATTTTAACCACTTGACACTGGCGGAATCATGTATATCACATATACCACTATTTTTATCAGAAACAAAACAGAGTTTCTCACCGGCTAATTTCATTCGTTCTAAAAACTAGTTATCTACTTGACATTGGCGGAATTGTGTACATCTCGCATGTCGCCATTCTCATAAGAAGTGAAGTGAAGTCAACTAAATAAAAAAGTAGCTTGCTAGTACGCGTTCTTTAACTTTTAAATCTATTTAGTCATAGAACATAAAAATATATTCTTTTCCTATAATTTTTAAGATGTATAAACATTTATTCATTGCGTATTAAAACACGATGAAAACCTAAACAGCAAGATGAGCAACACGGAATACGTGCAAATAAAAGACTTGAAGCAGGGTATGAAGAATATAAACGCTGTGTTTATAGTACTGGAAGTAGGTCCACCGACACTGACGAAGGAGGCGCGCGAGGTCCGCACACTGCGCGTTGCTGACGCCACGGCCTCTGTGAACCTGTCGGTGTGGGACGAGCCAGGTGCGCTACTGCAGCCCGGCGACATCGTGCGACTAACACGCGGCTACGCGTCCTTATGGCGCGCAGCGCTTACTCTCTATTCAGGCAAATCAGGCGACATACAGAAGGCAATTTATCACTTTCTAAAAGAATTTTTAATGCTTTTGATGCAGAGCGAGAATTTACAGCTCTTATCATCATTTATAGATTATGCTACCATAATTCCTAATACAGTTTTTTCTTCCTCTCAATTTTTTGACAAGTTTTTATTTTTAGGCCGGTTATTAGCTGAGTAATGTTATATATACACTCTAGGTATTACAAGTTTTTAATGATGGCAAGAAAACATTGTAAGGAAATCCTAGCATGGTGGTAGGTATAATAATGCTTAAGCTTGGAAATCTGTTGCCACATTGGAATAGGCGTGATCTGGCAGT
This sequence comes from Samia ricini, assembly GCA_014132275.2. Taxonomy (NCBI): domain Eukaryota; kingdom Metazoa; phylum Arthropoda; class Insecta; order Lepidoptera; family Saturniidae; genus Samia; species Samia ricini. Next base: position 19,227,084 of record AP028158.1, read on the forward strand.
ATCACTTAAGTACCTCAAGGCTTAATGCGTTTACCATCCTCAACCACATCATTACTTAACATCATGTGAGTTTGTGGTCAAAGCACTGAACCTATACAGTATTTAAATTAAAATAAAATTTGAATAAAATCTGATTCAATGTACAGTTTCAATGGCAGGTATTTGAATTTGTTAGAAATATCTTTGCATTCTGTTAGTAGCAAATTTTTTTTAGGAAAATAGGGTTCCCTGTATAATAAAAACTCATGAAATTGTGAATAGGATTCAATGGACTAGCAAAAAACAAAGATATCTCTCACGAATTCAAAAACTTGCCACTTAATATAAAATCCCTATATAATCTTTTTTTATGAATTCATAGTTTTTATTTTTTTTATGTGGTATTTTATTTCCATTCAACCATAAGACGTCCACTGTTGGACATAGGTCTCCCCCAATAAGGTGATTGCCATAATCTGCCATGCTTGGCAGGCAGGTTAGTGATCTCAGTCAGGTGTATGTGGTGCTCAAAGGATGCTGGTGCCTATCCCCTGGTTTATATCCCTTATTCGCCTTTTAATGACACCCATGTGAATGATATGGGGTGGTACTATTTTAGATAGTACCCTAATTATTTAATTTAAATTATTTTTAGTACTAACAGAGAAAGACGTTTCTCACAAATTAAAACATTTGCCAGCAAAATTGTGCATTGAATCAAATTTTATTTAAAATTTCATGACTGTTAATTTATTTCTTATCTTTTAATCATTGCTTTATTATGTAATCTTAATTATCTCCTCAAAATAAATGTAGTCTAAATTACTCCATGTAATTTTAGCAATCTGTCTATAAAAGTCCTGTCAAAATGACCCAGTAATTCCAGAGGATAGTTGCAACAGATATAAAAATTTAAAAAATTGTTTTTGTATCCTTGTAATATAATAAAAATTAAATTGTGAGTTTTTTATGTAGATATAACAAACATATTAAAGTTTACATTTTAATGTTTAGTTACATAAATTTATAAGTTTAACAAATTAAAAAGATTAAATTAAGGATCTGGTGCCAGGTGGATAATCCAGAAGGGATTAAATCTCACTTTTGACAGGAAAAACAATTTTGCACCTGGATAGGTAATGAAGATATTAGACCTTTAGGGAGTGGAATTAAACCAGTTTTAGATTTTTAAAGGTTTATTGTCCTGGATCTGGAAACTTATTATTACTGTTATCATTAACAATACATAAACCGAAGATTTTAAATACATAATCCTATCCAAGTTACTCTACACAGGGGTAGAAAACACTTAATATTATCAGACTATACTGCCTCATGTCAAAAATACACTTTTTAGTTAAATAATTTGTTATATTGAATATTTAATACAAAAAAGCGATTTTTAATATGTGGTGATTTCAACAGAGACATTTTAAACTCCTCACCAGATGTCACTGCATTCATTTTGTTATTGAAGTCATACAATTTTGATCCGCTTTTTAATGAATCTACTAGAACCACGAGTAAGACTGCGACTTGTATAGATAACATTTTTACTAATTTTAAGATCACTGGAGGTGGAATTATGACTGGAATACGGTCAAAACATAAAGGATAATTCATCAAAATTAACTGTCAAAAGCCTAATAATTAATACAAAAAGACAATTAGACTTGTATCTAAAAGTAGATAAAATCATTTCAATGATAAGTTCAACAAAAATTGTCCACTTTTAATTTTATAAATCGAGATCCAAATAGGGACTGACAGCTTGTTTAAGGTCATAATTTAATTAAACATTACCCAAAAAAATTATGAATGTTAGGAAAACATTTATTTTTAGTGATTGGGCAACTAGAGGAATAAAAAAAAAGTATGGGTTCAATTATATGATCTATACTATAAAAAATCATTATCTACGAGTGAAACTTTTCATGCTTAAGTTGGAAATTATTCAAAAAATTTTTAAACGTGTTTATATAGCTGCCAAAGCAAAATATTTGGGAAACAAAGTTCTTGAGTCAAAAATAAGACCAAGACTGTCTGGCACATCATAAATAAGGAAATAGGTAATAATAGAATAAATGAGAATACTTTCGATCTGAACGTCCATAGAGTACGTATTTCAAGCTATTCAGAGGTAGCAACTGTTTTTCAGGATTACTTCACTAACATATGCACCTCTCGAAGTTACAAAACATATAACTTCATCACCCCATAGTGCCGCATTATTTCTTAATAATTTGAATGTCCCTACAAATTTCAAATTTTATTTTACATCTATTAGTGCAGGTACAGACACAATAAAAGCTTTTAGGCACCTAAATTTAAAACACACTCAAGACATATGGGGAATGTCGGTAATGGTTCTTCAATCAATGATTGTTAATATTTCCCCATATTAGGCTAACATTTTTAACGGTTTCATAGCAACAGGTATGTTTCCAAATTTGATGAAAATAAGAGAACCTATTTGTAGAAGTAGTCTTGAAAATTATAGACCAATTTCTTTTTACTTCCATCGATTAGTAAGATTTTCGAGAAGATTGTCCTAAATCAATAAAGCAGAAAATCTTTTAGATGCTCGGCTGTTTGGTTTCACGAAATCCAAATCAACCACTGACGCTGGTGTAACGTTAATAAGTCATGTATGGAGAGCTTAGGAGGATGCAATAGGTGTGTTCTGGGATCTCTCAAAGGCATTTGATTGCGTTGATCACAGTAAACTTATACTGAAACTAAAACATTATGGTGTTTTTGACACCTCTCTCCTTATTAGTCTCTTATTTAACAAACCGCTGTCAGAAAGTAAATTTAAATGGAATTACCTCCAAGGGATCGTTAGTTAGAATTGGTGTTTCGCAGGTCGATAGGTCGTTTTTTTTTTCCTGGTTTATATTAACGACTTACCGCTAATGGTTAATAACTCGGTTGATATGGTTCTTTTTGCAGACGATACTTCACTTATATTTAAAGTGAAAAAAAAAATCAGAGGTTAGGCTCTTAAATAATACACTCGCAAACATTTCTAAATGGTTTGCCTTAAATAAGTTACTTCTAAATACTAAGAAAACTAAATCTATAAAATTTACTTTGTCCAACGTGCAACATATTGATTGTAGGATAGAAATAGAAGGGAATTTAGTAGGCTTAGTTGAAAAAAAAAAAACTGCGTATCTCACTTTTACAATGGGGCCCACATATTAAAACCTTGGCAGGAAGTCTTAGCTCCGCTGCTTTTGCGGTTCGAAAAATTCGTTAGTTAACAGATATTACTACTAATAGGTTAGTCTACTTTGCTTACTTTCACAGCTTAATTTTTTTCTTTTTTTCTTACGGTACAAGTACGGTACTGTGAAGTACAACAGCTGAGGTAGACACCATTTTTACATTACAAAAGAGAGCTGTTCGAGGAATATACAATATGGGACCTCGCGTATCTCTAAAGAACAAGTTTCAAGAATATGATATTTTAACTTTGCCTCCCAATACATCATTGATAACCTAATGTAAGTTCGTAAAAATTTGGACAGGCTTGATGTAGTGAATGATCGTCATAATTTTAAAGTAAAAATAAGTTGGTCGTCCCACGCTATAGAATAAATAAATCTAATAAAATTTTATAGGTAATAGTATTCGGTTTTATAATAAGATACTAAAGAAAATTACCGATTTACCTGAGTTATATAGATTTTATTTACAAATATTATAATATTCATATTTTTAATTTATAAAAAAAAAAGAACCAGATCGAGTTTCTTGCCGGCTCTTCTCGACTGTTTTCCGAAACGATGGTAGTGCTTTGACGTTCATAAGTGCCTTATTAAGGCCTAAATTAAAATACAGAATTTTTTTATTTGTGTAGATAATTTAATATATTATTTCTTTATTTATAAAAGAGTAGCATCATTTCTATGTATATTAATTTTATTTTAAAGTTATAATTTGTAGTGGTAACAAGCTTTGTGTTTGTCTTGACGTTTTGTAATTATTTTTTGTGCTCAGTGCTATATAAAAAAATCAATTTGAATAATAAGTTATTGAAACAAATTTTTCTGATAAGATTATCAACACTAGAAAAAGGAATTATTTGTATATAAAATTATTTTTCCATATAATGAATAAACCTTCATAGTTAAACTGTGCGATGTTTATTCCATACTTTAAGGATAATATTGATTTATAATCAGGTCGGTGAATTCTGCATGCTGTTTAATGAACAAGTAAACATGAGTGAGCCACAAGTCCAAGCGGCGGCGCCTCCCACGGGCGGAGCCCCGGCGGCGGCGGTGGCGGCGCACCCGGGTCCGGCGACCCCCGCCCAGCAGAACAGCAAGGGCGACCGATACGGGTCCAACTCGCAGGAGCACGGCGGGAAGCACGCGCACAAGACGTACGTGCGCGGCCGCTCCCACCAGCGCGCCAACGCCAGGAGATAACCCTCGCTCCACACGCTGTCTCAGGCTGACAGCTTTCCATTGTAACGTTCCATTGTTACTCATATCACTTTATTTGTTCTCTTACCTAACCTTACACAGTCTATCTTCATAGCTTTCCCATTAAGGTTGATATTCTGAATCATCTCTATAGTATAAAAAGTGTCCATTAAAAGGTGTTAAATTAGGGCAGTGTAGTAAATGAGTAAATTTCACCCCAGTTTTTTAAGTCATACTTATTGAAAATACTACAGTTTCATTAATAAATCTAGTCACTAGAAAAAATATTTTTTTTTTAAATCTGGACAACTCAATCTGTCTACAACTGCTAACTGCTACTGTTCATACCATATTCTTTACCTACGCTAGTGCTAGTCTGGGAGGTTTTTGCATTGTTATCTGTTCACAGCTGAATACTCTTTCACATTGTCTCTAGTATAAGACAGTTCTCCGAACTTGTAATTTCCATAGTTAATGTATTTGTAACACATAATACATAACTAAATATTTAATGTAATTTAAAACTGAATTGTATGAATAATACTGGATGTGGTTTATCAGAGTTAGCTCTACTTTTTACTTGATATCATAATTTTCATGTTAATTATATGTAAATCTCTATTTTTGAATCAGTTTTAATTCTAAAGATGGGATGCACAGTAAATACAGATAGAGGTTAGGTTTCAGCGGGGACTGTTGTTGGCTCGCCGTTCAAAGAGCAAATAACCATTACTTTTACAAAGCTGCTTGTATGGAACATGTACTAGGACCGTATACCAACAGAAGATATGTGACGTACATAATAATATAACGCATATTCGTATTTTTAACGATAAATAGCAACGAAAAAAATTTACGATGCCAAATTATTCTTTGTGCCTTGTTATGTTTAATGCAGTTCCACTTACGCCTAATGTTAGCTGAAGCTGTGCAGTATATTCCTTGCAAACAACATAAGAATTAACCTAAATTCACTTCAATGCAAATCAAAACGGTATATAGTCATATATACAACAATCTAATTAAACCTGACTACACAGTAAAATTTGCTATTATATGGTAAATAAAAACTTGCGAATTATTTTCCTACGTTCGGCTGCTGCGCTTTCATTGTTGATTCTGCAGAAAATTCTCCGCTTAATGCAAACGATCTACTAAAAATTCCGCATTAATTTCGAATAATTACTTGGCTAAGAGGGCGCTGAAAACAGCTGATCTACTTTTTTTAATGATCTTGAAACAGGCAATTAAACTCGTTTTTAAATAGCGTTGTAGTTATTGCAAATTCGCTAACATCTTTGATATATGTTAAAGGTTTTACTTCTCGTAAATAAGTGGTTACGACGTTTACAGTTTGACAAAGTTGTAATGTAGGATACGTTTGAGAAGTTTTGTCAGGCCACAATTCTCTTAACGCAAAACTTAATAAGAATTTGGCTTAGGGTTTAGAATTTTCATAAAATCAATGCATTGTACACAAACTATATTTTTTAAGACCACTGACGACAAATACCCACTGGCGTAATCAGTTGGTTGTTTGTCAAAGGATTTCAAAATCTCTCCAAAACTGTGTATGCCATATTATCAATTCCGTGTGGTGCCGGTTTAAGGATAGTACCACCCCATATCTACTCGTGGGTGTCGTAAAGCGCGATTAAGGGATACTCCAGGGGATGGGTGGCAGAATCCTCTGAGTGTCACAAACACATACTGCGATCGGCAACGCGGCTCTGTCAAGCGTGGCGATTATGGCAATTCCCACCTTATCTTTGAGGGACACCTAGTCCAGCAGCAGTTGGATGGATTTTCTCTTTTTGGTTTTCTTTTTCTATTTTTAGGCGTACTAAGATGAGTCAGTATTGAAGATTTTAGTGCGGATGTGAAGTGGTGACAGGTAGAATTTCTGTTTGTCGGGCTATGGTGCCTTTTCATTTATTTGGTGTAAATTTAGGTAAATGATTTTTTTCATATTAAAGTATTCTGTATGTTTTGCTATGATGATATTGATTTTATGTAGCCATTGGAACACCTAATATTTCTTAATGTAATTGTACAGTAATGTATTTAGTACAGCAACCATTGTACTACTCAATATTTGGACAGCAAGGTGTACTCTCGTGCTTGATCAGTACTTTGGGTTTACATGTCATTTTCTTATTACTGGATGATGAGGGTTCTGCGATTATAAAAAACAAAACGATTTTCATTCATTTAGCTAAAGGTGTTGTAGATAAAACTTACTATATTTAACCCAGAGTTTTATCACGTTCCATAGATATAACGAAAGAAAATGTTTTAAAATAAATTAAATAGAATTAACTAAATAAGTGAATTAGGCATAATAAATAAAACTTACCTGCTTGTTTAGATTTTGCGATGTTCAATGAAAATCCACCGTAGTTCTAAAGACTGTACAACACATTTTTTTATTGTGTCTACTTTATTTAAATCTTTTTGTAGAAAATGACTACTACAAATGTATTGGTAATTTGATGTAATTTTTTAATGGCTATGTACACCAATTCCTCTGTTCCTGTAATTTTAACCCATTGTTTACACATACAAACATTTATTACACTAATAGTGCGTTAAACTCAGAACCAAAAAATATAGTTTAGGTGAATTTATAAAAGAATAAAATGTATCTATAATATCGTTAAAAAAAATGAAAAACATTATTGAGAGGTTATCTACTTTATAAATTTTATACGAGATAATTCTTTTTCTGTATTAACATTCTAATTACTCATGTTCACCTTTCTTCATTCAAAGGAAATTTAGCCAATAAGATTTGCTTTTCCTATTTCACTAGCCGGATCTTATACCACATTTTCCAAAGGCTGTGTAATGCATCGCAACAAACCTGAAAACCCCATTCATAGACGTCTAAATAATAATGATACGAATTGAGATAAATTCACAAAAATAAACCGACAACCGAAACAAACAAGTATGGCGGCTGTATGAATGCGTGCGATACAGTTGAATATATATCAGTGGCGAGGCGTAAAAAAATCGCCGGTAAAGCCTTAAAATCTTTCTGATCTTGATACTTCTCCCTCTTGGAAATTAGTACAGTAATGAATGATGGATGCCGAGTGAAGAAATCCAGTGTTTTTTTTAATAAAATAAAACATTCTGCGGACTCTGGGTCCACAGCTTTTTTTATGTAAGTTTTATTCGACTTGTGTCAGAATACAATTGCTTATAATATTACATGCAGCTATGCAGTTAACTTCTTTCATAATTAAGGGAGCTTAAATCTACTTATACGGTTACATCTAAACTAAGACTATATGTTAAGAAATTGTAATATATAATGTAAAAAATAAATATGTGTAATATATATATTTTTAAGTATTAGGATGTAGTATTTTATAGATGTTTGTTTTATTGGTTTGGTTTTGTCTTTTTTTTTTTTTTTAAGTATTGTAACACTTATTTTGTTTCTTGGGTTTACTTATTATAAATTACTTATTATTATCATTTTTTTAGTTATCAGTTAGTGTTAACCACCTTCACCATACTTAACTCCACTTGAGTATGGTAAGTTGTTTTGAGATTAAACATGAAAATTCATTTCGTTTGTGATAAATGTTTCTATAATTATGACAAACAAAAATAACGATTAGCAACCTACGTGATACATAAAATAATACTGATAGATTTATTTTTATTTTACTTAACTTCCTAACCTAACTAACTTTTAGAAGCTAGGATTAGTCCTAACTTTTCGGCTACGAAATTGACACTTGATTATAATCGACCATTCTAAAATAGGAAGTAAATCCATCATTTCGGTGTAGCGCATTAGTCAATTTTAAAAAGTGACATCTATGGGAGTTTGTTAGCACATTATTCTTTTTAGATTAAGTAGATTCAAAGACATTTTCTAGTAAATCAGTAGATGGCGCTTTCTTTAAATATTTTTATATATTGATAAACCGTAATCGTATCACAATATTGATCAAAATTAAATGAATAACCCGGAACGAAGGGGCTTATTTTCAGCCTAAATTTTCACTACGTTCACATAATAGGTACATTAATACTTTAATTGTTTGAGTGATAATTAAAGTGAAATGTGCATGGATGTGTGAAGTCAATTCCGACATTTAGCTACCGGTTTGTATGAGCAAGTACTTAGTGTGCGTGTTTCTCGTTCGACTGCGCTTGTTATGCGACTGTGTTTGATGCGTGACTTGATGTGTGCGCATGGAGTGTTTTGTTTTTAGTAAGGCTATAAGGAATCGGGTGATAGGAGCGCTTCGCAACTGATATATATTAAAATATATGGCGGCTGTATAAATGCGTGCGATACAGTTGAATAGATATTAAAAAAGACAACGATAGCATTATTAGTACAAGTTTCATACATGTTCTAATTTCATTCTTTTACACTTACGTCATACTTCCGCCATCTATATAGAATTATAATAAATTTTGGATCTCTGTTATGTAATATGAATAATAATTCTGTGATTAAATTGAAGTGTAATTGTACTCATTGCAGTTTTATTAAACGACTAGCTTCATCCGCATAACATTTCCTATCAATGCAATCTATCACAATACCAAATTTTGTCAAAATCTGTTTTGGGGTTCGATCGTGAAAAGGTAACAGACAGACAACCGGGGATAGCTGATGACTTGTAACTATATCTAGATATAGATAGCGGTGACAGTCGATCTATACTTACCATCTGATAGCCTTGTGACTGTTAAATTTGTTTATAGTGACGATCACCACCATCATTGCATATAAATATAAACGGTCCTCATTTAACGCTGGTCGCAGCCACTAAATGCTATGAACAAAGAAATATACTTAGTTATTCCATAGTGATGCCTGGACAAACAAACAAACAGATATTTCTGAAACAGATATAAATGTATTTAATTATCTATTTATAGTCACAATATTTTTTTTAATAAACAATAATCGGAAATGTACCTACAGTTGAAATTTACAATTTCTAAACACAATTTACAACGATTTCTAAAATATTCCAGGATTCAATTAGATTATACCCGTATTTAAAGATACTATTTTTGTAATCCTTAAGATAGGTTTATTGTAAAATAAAACGTGAGTTTGGGTAGTCAGAAAGTTAGTCTAAAACCTCACACGTATGGCCCCAGTGGGAAAGGGGAAGGTCAAAGGGAAAAAGTTGGTAAAAAAAACGTGACGTGAGTAAAGGGCGACGGATAAAAAACAAAACACAATTTTACTTTAATGTTTTATTTCATGAACGCTCCTTGGGATGAGCCGGCTCTGCCGGAGTCCGGTTTCAGCTCAGTGTTACTTGGAAGCAGTAGCAGTTGTATCTTTCACAGCGGTCTCCTTCACAATGAAGTATTGTCACGATGCACTGAAGACTAGTATCAAGGGGATTGGACATGGAGCTCATCTAGTTGTTCTTTCTGGTCTGGAGGGTTGGGAGGGGGGAAGGGCTATCATATCAGTTGACGAGTATGAGCTTAACTAGGTCTAATTATATTTGCATGTAGTTTTTGATTAGGGTACTCAATGATACTCAAGACTCGGCGACCTCGTGCGTTACTCAGCTGGATACAGCTATTCCGGCAAAACAAACAGCGTTAGTTGTTTAGGTGCGTGGGTATGCGACGAGTGCTCAACAAACAAACAGCACGGTCCGTACGAGTGTTGGACGGAGGGAGGGCGTTGTGACCCGCCATACAATTTAATATTATTTACAATCTCTTCACAATGAATACCTATTGACATTTTAGAAGATTCTGGTAAACTACAACAACAAGTCACCTAGAGCAAAAAAGAACACTTCACGGTCACCTTCACGGTACCATTATTATTAAATATTTTATTTGTTTGATGATCCGAGCGTCGTTTCTTGTCTAAGCGAAATAATCTGAGACCTGATAAATATTGTCGATATATTACACAGTGAACATTTCCAAAAAACTAATAGTTCCTACTTACATTTTATATGTCGGCGAAAAAGAAAGTAAATAGATTTTTAAAAATAAGCAAAACTATACTACTACACAAGCTATAGCTGCGCTGAGATCATCTATTAGGGAAACGTAATCATTTAAATTTTAGAATAAAACTCATAGAAACACTTTTAGAAGAATATAATTTATTTAATAATATTATTTGAAACAATAAAAAATAACAAGTGATGAACTTAGTGTGGCAGAGAAGTATACACCGAGCAGCTCCCGGGACTTGTGACCCACTTGCAAGGTTAGGAACATTCACCTTCATCGCTCGTGTTGATCTTCCTTTTTTTTGTGTTGATCTTCCTGCCCAGTCTAATTTGATAGGAGCCTGTCAGTAAAGTTTGAGATTCCGTAGTTCTACAATTTAAAAAGTATTTCACAAAATATAATTTCTCTTTTGTACCAGTCCCAAGTTCGATAGCGTCCTCTACGCTTATGCGTCTCCCAGCCCCCAAGTCACGCTGCCGCTTAATCTGGCTCGTACACGAGCCACTACGCCGGCCCAGAGCGATACCTTTCCCAGCCTTCCCTCTTACCGCCGAGCTCTGCTTCCCGTGCCCCTCAACACCCTCCCCTCCTGAAAGGTCCATCGACTTCTTCCTCCCTCTCTTCGGTCTCTCCAGATCCTCCCCAGTGTTTGCCATCGGCGTTACAGGGTAATACAGGGTGTCCTGTATTGAGGTCAAAAAGTCCTCTCGGACATGCGATGGCGTCGTCCAGATCACTCTCAGGCTCCAATAACCCGAAATCGTTCTTGACCGGGACCCTTCACTGTGATATCAATAGAGGGCGGAACCCCCTACTGAGCCAGGTCACACCATCAGTCACCCACAATACCAATAACAATAAATAACAACAACAAAACTTAATAAAAAAAACTGAAAATAACAAAAACAGCAATAACAACAATAACAAAAATACCAATAAAAATAACAACAAGTAGTAAGAACAAACTTAACATCAAACTCTCACAAAGAAACACCCAAAAGAACAAACAAAAGCGCATTAACAAACCCCAACAACGCCCCCTTATTCAACTAGTTGCTGCACCATCACCTTGCGGCAGATACTGCAGCGCTGCGCTGGATTTCAATAAATCTGTTTGATAACATTTTGAAACATAAAACTGTCATTATTACATTTAACAGTCCTTTATAATGTTCTATTAGATGTTAATACTTTAGGTGACAAATTATTATATATATACGAAGCGAACTTGCAATAAATGTTTCGATAGAATTAAAACATGAAATGAACTAGGATTAAAAAAAAAAGTTAATAAACATCTGGCTATGTATTAAATCTGTGTAAATATTCTGGCTTTTTTATTTTTAATTCTTACATTTCGCTTTTTAACGACATGACTATTTCAAAATGACCCAAAAACAGGTTTTGCGCAAAAAAAACTGAATGGAAAAATTCGAGGAGTTTGCATTAAATTAAAATTACATATTTTCATGGTACCTAAACCACCTACTCTAAACTGTCCAATAACTCTCGGACTATAAGGAAAATGAGTTATTAAACGATGTAGGATCAAGGTTGTTAACAAACTACAGTGCAAAAGATATCAACGGGCTCCTCAATCGAGCTTATTAATAGAGCATTATTTTCCGTAAACAAACGTTAGCGGAATATTCTTGTTGTATGAAATAACTTGACAATTTTTTTTGCTTAAAAAATTGCAATTTTTCTTATGAACTAAATGTTTCCACTGCTTGCAAAAAGTGATGCTACATTAAAAATTATTCATAAATAGGTACATATAAATACATATGAATTGTCTTTTTGTAATATTAACATAAAAACTCTTTACTAAATACATAATGAATGTATATACGGTACATTACATTAGGGTTACTGAAATAACGTTGTTATGCTTAGCCAATTTTAAAGAACGATCCAACGACATCCCCAAATATTTTACTGCTTTAGTTGCTTGTATTGAAATACCTTTAATTTTAATATCTATACTGTTCCTGTATACACCCTTTCAAAAAAGGTAAATATCACTTTTCGTAAGTGCTATTTCCAAACCATGGTCGCTTAACATACACTGTGTGTTATAAAGTACAGATTGTTAATTACTGATTGCTTCGGATATGATATCACATACATTATATTAAAACAAAGTCATCAGTATATTGAGAAATATACGACATTTTTAATTCGTTTGCATAAATTTGCAGTGGCGATATTAAAAAGTAAAGGAAATAAAGGGTCACCTTGTGTAAGACCTCGACCCGTACTTTTCGTGAAAATATAGCTCAGATTGAGTTCTAAGTATTCTTTCTTTAAGGAATGAGCACAGATATTTGCAGATTCTTGGACCCACGTTTAAGTTATTTAAACTAATCACAAGATAATTAATATCTGAACAACGGAACATAAGTTGTTATGGTTGTTGTTGTATATAAATCTTAAAAATATACACAAGAAAAACAACCATAACACACAAGATACAATAATATAATATATATGTATCCAAATATTACCATAATACGTTGTAAAATCATATACCGATTTCAACGTCGAAAAGGTTACTAACTCAGCATGTGCTATAAAAAATATGTCATAGCGCTGATTTAGCGCATAGCAACGCATAGGCTTTGCCTCAAGTGCGCAAACCCGAGCCACACACCAACCAATTACCACATGTCCCCTTTCCATCAACTTCCTGCCCGCCTCAACCGGCAGCGACAAAATATCGCCCCGATCTCTCCCCTCATCGCCCGAATTGGGCCAGCCCTCACCTCCTCCGACCTACATCCTACCTCCTGGGAGACCCGCCACGAGTCGTCCAGGTCCACCAAGCGAACGTCGATCCGCTTAGTCGGCCTGGAGACCACCGCGACCTCCGCCATAGCCTCCCGCAGGCTGGCTGCGAGGGCATCCGCCCGCTCCACGCCACAGGGACCCGAGATCTCCATGATCCGTGCCCCTGCAGCAGTGGGGGGCGACACGATACGCCCTCGATCCCCAGATCCTGCAACCCTACTTTGGTCTTAGCATCAGCCAGCACATCCTAATATGTGACTCCCCTCGCCACCGCATCCGGCTTCAGTGTAACGACCACTACCGCCGACCGCGGTGGCGACGGGAGTCTCACCCTCCTCACCGGCCCTCTAGCAGACCCCGGCTGCGCCGTCCTGGTCCCCGTAGGGGCCACAACCTCACCACTCTTTCTCCCCCCCTTCCTCTTCGCCACTGTCACCCACGGCTCATGCGCCCGCTGCTCTCCCACCTCCACTGGGGCTGGACCCGGCAAAGGTGCCCAGTCCATCCCCAGCGGAGGTCCCCCCGCAGCACCCTTCTGCACACTCTCTTCCTCTATCGCCGTCCCGACTGCCGTCCTCGTACTCTTGCGAGGCGAGGGGGCAGTCATGACATCCTTCACTGGTAACCTCCGCTCAACCGCCCCCAATCTGGTATTGATCGCCTCCAAGACCTCTTTGAGGGGTGAAACCACACTTGCAGCTTCATCCCTCTCAGAAGCCTCCTTCCCCCGCCTCTTCTTCATCACCTCGTACTCCTCCCTGATGTTAACCACATCCCTCCGCAAATCCATCGCCTCCACCTCCAGCTCCTTCTTCCTCCGAAGATTCTCCCTCATATGCTCTGACAAATCCAGAGCATATATATTCATCCCCACGCAAACTGCCCCGACAATCTTAATCGATTGGCCTCAGCCACCCCCTTTTTCTCCATAAGAACCGCAGATTTGACCAGGTTATCCGCTATCTTCATGAACTCTTTCGGAGCCATATGCTCAAGTTTCATGGAGGTAGCTAACTCCTTCCTCATTCCTTCCACAACATCGCTTCCTCCCTTCTCCTTCATCCCAGAGTAAAACTCCGCAGGAAAAAACACGCTCCCTCAACCCCTCATAGTCTGCCTCCTCCTTTAACGGTACCACAGCCGACCATCTCTCACCATCACCACCCTCATCCATCATTTCCCTATCATCAGTCATTTTCACTCATTAAGACAGTAATACTTAGTGCTCAATAGGCTGCCTGAAACTAGACAGTGCGGCAGAGCTGCGTGCCCTGGCTAACTTGAATGGTGTGGCGTGGTGTGTGGTGGCGCGGCGTTACGTGGCGTGGTGTCGCGTGGAGTAGAATCGATTCGATACTGTATAATACCATAACATGTATATTACTAGATATGAATGTAGTCATATCACTTTCAAGGTCTGTATCGTAAACATAAAATTACAATGAAACCACGAAACCTGTTGCTGTTTATTTGGGTTCATGTTTTTAAATATCGTCTTTGCGTAGTTATGTATCCACATACAATAGTATTATTATCAACTTAGTATTATACGACGCAACGTGTCATAAATTGGTAGAGAGACACGATTACACTTAAGTATATTGTTATGTTACGTAACAGAGGTAAATATCGCGATATAAAACACGTCTATCTGTTTGTCTGTCTGTCCGTTAGTTGGCATATAACTCAATAACCACTGAACCGATTTGCATGATTCTGTTTTCAAATTGTAGATATATACTCTGGTTAGGGTTTAGTATATATTTTGTTCCGTTAAATAGTATATATAGGAGTATATATTAAAAATCTTGTAAATTGTTCGTTAGTTGTCTAATAACTCAAGAACTACTGAACTAAAAGAACTGCTTTTGTTAGCCTCTGTTTCCCAATAATATCTGGAATAAGTTATTCTTACACTGCCAAGACAATAAACCATGTTCCTATTGATACGAAAACACCTTGATATCTGCTGGGACTGATTTAGTACCGCTTGTAGCATTCCTAAAGTTCTGCATTTCATCACCAGACGTAATAACGTAAAAAATTTCATACCTCTCAAATTAAAAAAAAAATGTATCACAATTGGGAAACACAATTAATTTTTATTTTTATGAAAACAAAACACAATCGAGGAGATTCTATTTTTAAAATCAGCCAGTATATTTCCGCGTACACTTATCTACTTGGTTAAAGAAAAATAAAATATTAATTAATAAAACATGCCGATTCTGTAAATGATTAGTCTTTTCTGATGTGTATATATTTACTAGATAACAGAGATGCGCAGACATACAACATGTTTTGAACGATATAATGTGGGAAATTCATTCGTCTGCTCAGGTTCGCGTTAATGCGCCAGAGTAGTCTCATAAACTATTACCCGGTTATACTTATGATAAACGACACACGGTGACATTTATTGTTTTGGTAGAATAAAACAACGTGCGAGCTCGAGCCACTCGCCAGGGCTGCGGCACGAGGCACAGCGCGGGTCGCACGCGGTGCGTGGTGGGAGCGAAATGAAGAGAAGTGTCCATCGTCGTGAGACGACACCGCTGCGACAGAGAGTGCCGGTGCGTCGCTCTGGGTCGCCGTGTCTTACCCGCGATCACCTTGCACTATGACGTACCTGATAGCCGCTTGTGCGCTCGCGCTCCTCCTGCACTCGGGTGAGTGGTTCCGCCCGCCCTGCTTTACCTTCGGCCCATAGCACACAGATGACAGTCATTTCTTATTTCATTTCAACTCATATTGTATAATATATATAGAGCATTTAACATTATATAATATTATATATGTTTATTTTTGAGTAAGATGATATAAAACACGTCCACACTCTCACACCATTCGGGTCATTTCGAATAGTAATGTGGTGTACCGTGTACCTGTATCCGTGGGGTGTCGCGCCGTTTGTGTTGGGGAAGCGGAGTTGCGCGACCCCTTCTGCTAAGTGTTATTGCTTTTGCTGTCGAACGTTACACACTTACAATTGTTGTATTATATCTGGTGTAAATCAGTAACAGCATTTTTTATCAGTAGAGTGTGAGTCGGCACCGTGCATTCCAACTCGCTCAGTACTAAATAGCATGGTACTCAGAGAGATGTTCGAACGTGCACGCATACACTATGAATAATTGCACATGAAATTATTTTGAATGTTGAACAAGCAGTACTTGATAACTTATTACCACGTCGCAATTAGTTATTACAGGTTCTTTTATTTCAACATAGCATATCAAATTTACGTACTGCATACTAGAATTCAACGCACTTGAAATTATTAATATACAATTTAGTTTATAGAGTATACTAAATAAATAACGTGGGATGTTTGCGTGCATAACGCGCGTGTCACGCGTAAACCTCCGGAACTGAACTACATTGAGCGTCCCGTACTATATATATATATATATAAGATTAAATAATAATACTATTATAGATTCACAAATATCGTAAATCAATTTAACTAATTTAATCAATTATCATAAGTGTCTCGCGACGGACTTATCTCTGGTCTCGCTCTCTCGTGCTGGAGGAGGTACATACGGTCAGCGCCGGTTCTGGCGCTCGTGTGCTGCCAACACCCTGGTCAATTCTAGTAGGTGCGCGGTCAAAATAAAATACAGTTATATTTATAAATTAGCTGTGTGCCTGCAGTTACGCCCGCTTTGCATATGTTCTAAACTGCGTAATATAGTTTTCAAATAATCCTTGGTAAATAACGTTTTGTTGGCGCTGTCCATTTAATCATATTTTGTTCACAATTTCACGAGTAATTATTTTCCTAACATTTTCTTGGTACCTATTAATATTTCTCATTAGCTACTCTCCGCGATTTTAGCCACGCATTCATCGGTCCCGTGGTATTTTTGGAATAGAAAGTATCCTATGTCACTTCCTGGATTTCAAACTATCTCCATACCAAATTTCATCCAAATCGGTCCAATAGTTTTTAAGTTTATTCGATACATACAAAAGTACAAATCTTTCCTCTTTATAGTATTACTGTAGATAAATTCAAGCACTAGCCAGTAAAAATGAGCATTGAATCCTTTTTTTTTACAATATCTTTAATTTTTTTATGCGGAACCCTAATAATTTTGCTGAAACTATTTTTGGTACTAACAGAAAAGGCAGAGATACTTCTCACACATACTTGCCAGTAAAACTGTGTGTGCATTGAATCGGATTTTGTTCACAACTAGCTGTGTACCCGCGGCTCCGCCCTCGTTTACCAATCACTGTGTAATATAGTTTTTTAATTTTTTACACGGAACCCTAACTATTTTCTTAAAAGATTTTAGTACTCAAATTTTTGAAATCAAATATATTTCTCACAAATTTAAATACCTTTTTTTTTTTTTTTTTGACGGGGGTAATGCATTTACGCACTACCCTTATCTATTGTATTTAGGGGATCAAGGTCCCCAAATACAATAGATAAGGGGCACGGAGTGACGAGCTCCGTGCAGTGTGGGACTCACCCACCCGGCGAGAGTCGCCCGGAAATACCCACTAAAACCCCCCGGGGCCGTCCGCTGCATTTGGGATGGGGGGCGATACGGGGTTGCTAGGCATGTCACCGCGTCGCCCCCCTGCAGCGAACCCACCGGGCCTCGTCGTGCAATGGCCCAATGGGGATGGGGGAGGATATTCCTCGACCCCACCTCTTCACCCGCCCCCCCGAAGGGAGGCATGACCAGCTGGTCATAAACCCAGGGGCAGGATATACTCCTGCCCCCACTAAAATTGAAGGAAGAAGAGTAGTGCAGTGACGGGGAAAGAAAAAGTGGAAGAAACCCGCCACTGCTATCGAAGGGGAAAGATAGGTCCCTCTCCTGTACTCGCCTTATTTATACAACAAGACGTAGCAAGGAGAGGGATACCTGAAGAAATAGGACGATCCCTCACCATCCGAACACCACCCCCCAACTATCCATCACTCAACTCTCCAACTACCACCCAACTATCCAACCTTCCCTGCCGCAGCACACCACCGCTAGCCCCCAACACCCCTCGCCTCATAGGAGGTCGGCAGAAGGTCCCTCCCATCTGGTGACCAGCCTCCCTCCCCTCCTCCGCAGACAGCGCGCACCTTGGACGCTCCGCTGTGCAGTCCATGGCCTTATGGCCATCGACTCCGCAACGGTAGCACTGCGTCCGCCTGTCCACCATCGAGGTACACATCATTCTAGTGTGACCCAGCCCCATGCACTTGTAACACCTCAAGGGGAGTGTCTCAAGTGCACGGACCTGGGTCATACACCACCCGATCCTAATGGATCCCCTATCCGCCAGCTTGACTGCCACCTCCACAGGCAACGACACAACAAGTGCCCTTACACCCCTCTCCGAACACCTTATTACTCCCGCTCTCATCTCCTCAACCGAGCACCCCCCCTCCTGCGCCACTCTCAGAAGGGCCTCCTCCCTTGACACAGAGTCCTCCAGGCCCACTAGGCGGACATCTGCCCGCTTCGTAGGCCTGGAGACCACCGCCACCTCCGAAACCAACTCCCTCAACCTCGCCGCCAGAACATCCGCCCGCTCCCCCCCAGTCGGTCCCGGGATCTCAATAATCCGAGACCCCGCCGCGGTGGAGCGGCACGAAATGTCCCTCACCCCCATCATCTCCAAGTCCACCCTTTCCCTGGCCTCCCCCATAACCTCCGCATACGTCAGCCCCTTTGCCACCGCCTCCGGCCGCAGCGTGACCACCACCGCTGCCGAACGCGGCAGTGTAGGGAGCCTCGGCCTCACACCCACCGTCCCCCTCTCACGCACCTCCCGGGGCTCAGAAGGGGCCGGCACCGCACCCTTCCTTGCTACCTTCCTTCTCTTCCCACTCGTCTCCACCACAGCCCATTCCCCCTCAACACTCCCTCCACCAACATCCTCCGCCTCTTCCGCAGCCTTCCCTCCACCAGGAAGAGGGGCCCAGTCCATCCCCAAAGGGGAGGCCGGAGCCAGGCCCCTTCCCTCCGATGTATCCATCCTCCGAGACACCTCCTTATTCCCAGCCTTCACCGTTCCAACCATCACTCCCACAGGCAGTCCCCTGACTACCCCCGCCACCTGTTCTTCCAGCAGCCCCAACTTCTCATTAACACCCTTCAATACCCCCTCCAGCCTCCCCATGACCGCCGTGACCACTTCCGCAGCCACATCATCTTTCGGCCTCTCCTCAGCCCTCATCTCCCCCTCACCACTTGAGGGGCCCGCCACAGCATTAGCTGTATGCTCCTGCCGCAACTCCTTCTCCTTCAAGGCTTCCACCTCCTCCTCCAAACCCTCCTTCATCCGATACACCTCCCTCGCGTGCTCCGTCATATCTACAGCATATGCCGCCACCCTCCACATAAATATCGCCAACCATCTCATCTTGTGGATCTCTTTACCACTAATCCTTCCCTCCAACCCCACCAAGAAATCAACCATCAAGTCCGCCGACTCAAGGAGCTTCCCCGGTGAAAGACTACTCATTCGCGGCATTTTCTCCGCCAACTTCTTCATCTCTTCCACCAAACTCTCTCCACTCTTTTTCATCATCCGCCCCTCGTATTTTTCCCATGGGAAATCCCGATCAGCAATATCACCATATTCAGCATCCTCACCCAACCCAAAGGACGACTTTATATTAGCCTCCCTCATCGCAGTACCGCCATCAGAATCACCATCCGAATCACCATCCATCCCAGCCTCCAACAAATCCACCCCAATAAACACCCCTAGCGCTAAAAACTAAACCGCCAACGAAATAACACGACTTCGGTATTATATTCCAATCGCACAGCGCCGAGCCGCCGATACGTCCGACCAGGTCGAGAGCCGAGACGGTACTCCAGAAATTTAAATACCTGCCAGGAAAACTATGCATTGAATCGAATTTTATACATAATTTGATGAGTTTTAAGTTTATTTTCGAAAAACCACTTACGCATAGTACGTACGTAGTTCGTTACGCATAGTAACGTCAGCTATCAACCAAAAAAGTCCCGTCAAAATCTGCCCAGCCGTTACGAAGATAAGCGGAAACAAACAGACAAACATTTTAAAGTTTTTATTTTCGGTACAGATATCGTAATCGTAAAAAAGTCGTTATTTTGATATGATATATTGATGAAACGGCAATTCGAGTGCAATTAATGATGTCAGGAAGCAATATGTACACGAGCAAAAAGTATTTTTTAAAGAAAGAGGTTACAAGATTTTTAAAAAACAACTTTGTAGTTATTTCAATTTTACAATTAAAATCATTTAATTTAAAAAAAAGAAAACATATAACTTCGTAAGAACGCACAACTAGATACGTATCATACAAAAACAGAACGGAATTGTTAACCTTGATATGGACCGAGATACATTTTCGTTTAAAGCGCGATTGAAAATAACCTTGCCTTGCAATTTAAAAGATGTCCTGCTTTAAAAAGTTTGAGATATTGTCCAAACTACAGAGAAGAGCGGCAGCGCTACCTTCCTGATATGACCTTTATAAATGAAACACAGTAGGTTACGTCATCGCGTCATACACCCACACACGTATGAACTACCTAGTAACCAGCGTCACCGACCTAAAACCACAATTATTATTTTTTTATCTGTACTAATTTATTAAAATAAATAAAATTGAAGTAAACTCTTTACTAAAAAATAATGTATGTATTCATGATACCTGTCAAAAAATACATTTAATATACATTTTTATCTGTATGTCTGATTGTGCCGGCTGATCTCTGGACCAAAGTGATAGAATATTGTCTGGCAGCTAGCTGAAGTTACGCAGCGTAATTTAGGCTTCTTTTATGGTATTTTTTTGTGTTATAATTAGGGTTCAGCATAAAAATATAATATTTGTGAAATTGTAAAATACGATTCGATGTTTGTTGACCGGTGTTTGTCAAGTTGTGAACAAAATATTCTTCAATAGACACCAACAACAAATAAAAAAATTCCAATTATTGTTTAAAAACTATACTACGCAGTGAAGAATGTATGAAACACGGACGAAGCCGCGGGTACAGAGCTATCTATACCAATAAATAAAATTTGTGTCTGTTTGTAATGTCACAATGTTTTTTACTAAATAGATATGAATGTATATACGAACCCAATATCGAAAATACATTTTTTTTTTAATTTTCTCGGTCTGCCTATCTGTTTGTCTGTTTGTTCCGGGTAATCTTCGGAACGGATGGACGGATTTTGACGGGACTTTTTTTGGTAAATAGCTGAAGTTACTCCGGGAAACTTAGGGTACTTTTAATTTTCGAAATTAGGGTTCCGCGTAAAAAAATTAAAACTCATAAAAAAATGAATAAAATCCGATTCATTGCAAAGTTTTACAGGCAAGTGCTTGAATTTATGAGAAATATATTTACTTTATCATAATACTAAAGAATTTTTAAGAAAATAATTAGTATTCCGTATAAAAAATTAAAACGCAATGAAGAACATAAGAAACGCGGGCGAAGCCGCAGGCACACAGCTAGTATTAAATATCAGTTTAAAGATCAGTTTCTAATCATAATAAATGATTCCACCACCATTTGCATTCATTGTTAGTAAATATTAAGTTATTTTAATTTATACAAAGAAAGCACAAAACATGCGGGTGAAGTCAACCGTCACTCACACACACACGCGCGCGACGGTTTTCGAAACTGTACATAATATTTAGATAACATTAGGTTTATGTAAAATCATGTATCAAAGTGAATTCAATGCATATAAACATGTACTCATATATTCTGTATATCAGTGGCGAAGCGCTCTAATACCCGATTCCTTATAGTCTTACTAAAAAATTCGCAAAACAGCCAGGCCCGGATCTAAGGGTGGCAAGCCGAGGCACAAGTCCTGTTCGTCACTTTTAGTGGGCGCCAAAATCATAATATAATATGATTAAAAATAAAAAACTTGCTCCACAAATCAACTAGTAAACGGAAGCCTGATTGAAAATTTATATGTATTATATATAGATTTAGATAGATACATCTACTGAATGTAGATAGGCATTCCATATCAAATCGACCACAGTGCGAGCACCAGAGGCCACTCTCAACAGTAGGAAATTGGAAAGGAAATTGGAGGAAAATTGAAAGATTACCTTTTTACAACAATAGCAGTTGTCATGATAGTAATACTCGTAATATCGATGTAGAAGAATGTGATCTGCACTGTGAGCCTATTGAACAGAATGAAAGTTTTGTTTGATTTTTTTGTACGAGAATTGTCTGGATACATTTTTAATATAATAAATATTTTTGAATGTATTTTGCTTACTATTTTAAACACGTATATAATAAATTGGTACCTAACAATTTCCGCCAACTCTATTTGTGGTATTTTTCTAAATATACTAAATCCACAGGTGAGTTTCAAAATCCGCTACTGTAAAAATGTAATTTAATTTAGAAGAAGCACGTAAAATTACTTTGGCGTAATATTATGTAAATATCATCTTGGATAGCAATTCTATATAGACAAACAAACTATTTGGAAATAACATTATTATATTGTTCTCGAATAAAAAATAACGATACCAAAACTTCATCCGGTGTGGAGTTGGCGGGTTTAAGAAATAGACACCTCAATTGGTCGATCATATGACAATTTAATAAACGAAAACATTTAAATATTTAATTAGTTAAAACATGGTTGCTATTTATATTTATAACCCGGTAATTTCTACACATTCACATTTAATAATTAAAGTTTTCATAGAATTCTACAAAATAATTACAGACACTTTCAACTTTGTATTAAAGTTTGAAAAAACCTAAATCACTGTTATTTTTTGTACCATACAATTAATCGTTATTTTTCGTTTCGCGTAATTCGCCATTTGTTATCTCGTGTCGTTCTGTTGAAATTAAATAATTAAACGATGATGCAGCGATGAACCCAATTAACGATTTATTTCATTATTATAATGGTATAACCTGTAGGTATATTTATAACGCGCGAAATTAATTTGGCATTTCGTACTTAGCGTGCCAAGTAAATATAGCAATAATTCTCAACTTTAAACGAAATTCAAACGGCTGTTTTCAAAGTCACTTATCAAGTGCCAAAGTCAAGTATGAAGAAGGTGGTGAACGCTAACTGCATCTATATAGCTTCACTTAGTAGAATTTTCAAGACGAATAAGTATGATGGACCAGGTAGATTTTTTTTTTGTGCTCTGGCTTTACCAACGATTTTTTTCACGTCACAACACTGCTGTGTAGTTAATAAGGTTTCACCGGATCGCGCATAATAATGACGTAACAAATGCGACATTACATACGTAAAACTAGAAAAACTTGAACCTGCCCAACTCAAACGAGAACAAATACCTTCAAATGATTTAAAGGGAAAGTTCTGAAGTTTAACCACTCACAGAGCTTGATAGCGGGCTCTGCTCCGGTGACGTCACCGACACGTGCTGCTCTGTTCAGATCGACACACACGCACACTACACTCTGCTGACAACAAGTAATACTGAGTTGTTGTCAAGTTGCTTCTTGAGAGTAGTAGCTTATTTTTTGACCGGCCGGTTTTAGGATTTCGATCTTTTCTAAGTTCATAATAATATGGTTATTTATTTATTACTTGGTATGGATTTCTCCAAAATAACGTCTCTAACCTAGCAATAACTTAGCGGTTCAGATGATGTTATTGGAATAAGTAATTGTTTTATGTTACAATGTATAGTTACAGAAAGTGATTTGTTACATATTTTACAAAACTAGTTTTATTGATGTTACCATTATTTTGTGACTTTCTACGACAATTCATATGTGCAATGTGCTTGGTGTGCGATGATGTTCGAATATTTAATGTTGTGGTAGATCTAGTTTTATTTTATTTATAATCTAGACTAATAAATAAAATTGAAGTGTCTGTTTGTAATATCAACATATCATTTTTTATTAAATACAGATGATGAATATGTTTATACAATACATCATAAATACATTTTTTTTTGTCTGTCAGTCTGTATGTTTGTTCCGGGTAATCTCCGGAACGGTTAGACCAATTTTGAGTGACTTTTTTTGCTAGATAGCTGAAGCTACTCCGCGTAACTTAGGGTACTTTTGCTTGTCGAGGTAGTGTGCTTTTCATGTGTTTTTGGTCATTCTTTTGGGTGATTTGTTGTGGGAGTTTGTTGAGTTTTTTTGTTGACACCTGTTGCTTTTTTGTTGTTGTTGTTAAGTTAGTTATGGAAACTGGCTCTACCAGACCGGAGAGTCAGCATCCCGTCTTCTGAATAATCAGGCGCTGAGTCGACACGGATAAGAGCATCCGCCTCAGGTGGCCTGTTGTTTTCTTGTTAAGAATAAGTAGTAAATAAGTTTAGTCTTAAGGTATCTGTCATAACGAATAAACGTATTCATTTTAAAAAGTCTTTTTTTATAAAGACCTACAACGCCACAGACTTGACTGGCGCAGCCGGTAGGATTTCCGCGTCGCGAAAATAACTCTTCACTTCAGAGGTAATCGGCGACGAACGTTTTTACGTTTACGGAAATCCACGAACCAAACAAATAAGTCAAGATCATCGTAGCAGAGCAGAACCTGAGACTCACCGAGGGACATGGGCAGTTTGTGAGTAGACCCAAATCGCTATTCCATTCTTATATCCCATTCCTATTCGAACAATAGTTATAAGTGTCTGGAATTATTCGGGTGAAAGTATTTCCAAACTTTGAAAAACTCACTAATGAATTTTCTTAAGACGATTAGTTATAAGATAAATTAAATATTAAAATTGAAAATTAAATATTAAAATCAAAGAAAACATTTTTAAATAAACTTTTAATTAAATACAAATAAATTAAATATTAAATACAATTAAATCTTTACAGTAAGCTTTTATTCTTTTAAATTGAACTATTACATTTTTGTCTTTTATTATTTTATATTTTATATTGTGTGATTTATTTTCTGTGTTTATTTTATTATTTTGTCAATTTTTTTCTGTGTGTTTTATTGTGTGTATTTATAGGGCAAACAAAACTTCATTAAAATGGCATCAATTAAAATTATACCGAATGAGATGCTTAAAATAATTCCGCTTTTCAATGGCGATAAGCGTCATCTAAATTTATTTATTAGGAAATGCGAATATATTATCGAAAAATATAAAGGAAATCAGGAACAAAATGTTTATGTAATGCATACTTTGACCAGTAGGTTAGTAGATGAGGCCGCCGCTCTATTAAGCGAACGTGAAGATATAGAGACGTGGGCGGAACTAAAAGATTTGTTGACACAGCATTTCGGAGACCCCCGTAGTGAGGAATGTATTGCGATCGAATTAGAAACTATAAAAATTAAAACATCAGAAAGTTATACAGATTTTTGTAACAGAATTCAGTCTATTAGAGCCGTGTTAATATCAAAAGTAAATCAGATAGATAATAGCGACATAAGAAACGCGAAAATTATAATATATAATAATACAGCACTAAACGTATTTTTATATAATTTACCGGAAAATTTAATTCGAATAGTAAGATTAAAATCACCTGCAACTTTAGAAAAAGCTTTGGAGTATGTATTAGAAGAAGTGAACTTTTACGAACAATATAATTCTCGGAATAAATTGTTTAAACCACAGTCGACACCGTCATTACCTTTTAAAATAAACATCCCAAACCAACAAATAAATAGTATGAACTTACCTGGCGTATCTCGCGCAAATATTCAGCCCAGTGGATTTAAGCCGGTATTACCACCTAATCAACCGCAGTTTAAATTCGGGTATCGACCACAATTAGGTGCACAACCTCAAATTTATAATACGATGCCTAGACAACCGTTCGGGTATCGCCCACAATTAGGTGCACAACCCCAAATATATAACACGATGCCTCAACAACAGTTCGGGTATCGCCCTCAATTAGGTACACAGCCTCAAATATATAATACGATGCCTAAACAACAGTTCGGGTATCGCCCACAACTTAATCAAAAACAAAACTCTGACGTGACTATGCGTACAGCTCCACCGAAAATCTCAAGGACAAATACAACCACAAGGGTTTCGCTTAAATGAATTGGAATTAGGTGAAATCGAAAACTATGAAAATAATTATAACTCGTATGGTTATTATAATCAGGAGTACGAGCAACAGAACAACGACGATTACTGCGAGGAATATGAAAATGAAATGGATATAAATGAGGATGAAAGTAAGGTAGTGGAAGGAGAGAGTGATGTGGAAGAAATTCAAAATTTTCGGATAAGAGGTTTTATAAAGGACCCGAAATAGTATACTTAAATTGTGACATAAAACTTAAATTACCATACATTTATATAAAGGAACTCGACGCTAAGTTTATGATCGACACGGGCAGTATGCGATCATTCATGAGTCCGCGTATAGCTCACAAGTATTATAAATCATATTCAATTTACGAACCGTTCACCGTTATTAGTACTCATGCTTCAAGCCATCACAACGAGGTAGTGTATATCCCTCTAATGCCGTCATTTCAAAATAATAGTTATCATAAATTTTACGTATATGATGTTGATCCTAAATACGATGGTTTAATAGGCAACGATCTATTTATTCAATTAGAAGCACTTATAGACTTAAAACATTCAAAATTAATTACTAAAACTACAACAATTCCTATAATAAACGAAAGTAATCAAGTTATTAAATTAGATGCAAGAACAGAACAACGCGTAAAGTTACCAGTAGATCAATTTTCTGGAGAAGCTATTTTAAATTTTACTGAATTTTCTAATGGAATTAGAATGCCATCAGCAATTGTACAATGTAATAATGGGTATGCTACCACTATTATTCAAAATACGTTAGACCAACCAAAAATGTTAACTATTACAAAACCTTTTAAAGTTACCGAATATGTAGGTAATTCTGAAAGTGTAAATTGTCATGATGTAGAAATGATAGATGTAGAAGTTGATATGATTCTGGATGAAAATTTGAAAAGATTGCGACTTGACCATATGAATGAAGAAGAAAGAAAGTGTATTAGTAAATTATGTAAAGAATATAAAGATATATTCTATTCCGATAAATTACCGTTAACATTTGTTAATGAAGTTAAACACCATATTAGAACCCGTAACGAAGATCCGATTTTTATCCGTCCGTATAGACAACCCCAAGTTATTAATAACGCAATAAATAAACAAGTAGAGAAAATTTTAGAAAACAATATAGTAACACCATCGCATTCACCCTGGAGTGCCCCCGTTCATCTAGTACCTAAGAAATTAGATGCTAGTAATGAAAAGAAATTTAGATTAGTAGTAGATTACAGGAAACTTAACGAAATTACAATAGATGATAAATACCCCTTACCTAATATTACAGATTTGTTCGATAAGTTAGGCCGTAGTTGTTACTTTACCACACTTGATTTAGCCAGTGGTTACCATCAAATAGAAGTAGCGAAAGAGGATAGACAGAAAACCGCATTTAGTACGAACGCAGGACATTACGAATTTACTCGAATGCCCTTTGGGTTAAAAAAAGCCCCGGCTACTTTTCAACGAACAATAGATAATGTATTACGAGGACTACAAGGAATACACTGTTTAGTCTATTTAGATGACATAATAGTATATTCGTCAAGTTTACAGGACCATATAGCTAAATTAAGAACCGTTTTCGAAAGGTTAAGGAAAACCAACCTAAAAGTTCAGTTAGATAAGTCCGAATTTTTAAGAAAAGAGGTCTTATACTTAGGACATACAATAACTAGTAAAGGATTAAAGCCTAATAATGATAAAATAAAAGCTATTTTAAACTACCCCTTACCCCGTACTACTACAGAAATTAAAAGTTTCCTTGGTCTCGTTGGTTACTATCGACGTTTCATTAAAGATTTTGCAAAAATTACCCAACCGATGACAGCTCGTTTGAAAAAGAAACGGGATATGTCTGTCAGTGATCAAAAGTATATAGCTGCTTTTCAAAAATGTAAAGAACTATTAGTAAATGCGCCCATATTGCAATATCCAGATCCAGATAAATCTTATACATTAACTACTGACGCTTCAGATTTTGCGTTAGGCGCCGTGCTGTCACAAGGCACAACTGGTCAGGATAAACCTATAGCTTATGCAAGTCGAACCCTCAATGACGCTGAAACTCGTTACAGTGTCACTGAAAAAGAATTGCTTGCAGTAGTTTGGGCAGTGAAACATTTTCGCCCTTACCTTTACGGAAAAAAATTCACTATAGTTACAGACCATAAACCCCTTTCGTGGCTCAATAGTCTCAAAGAAACCAATAGTAAATTAACACGCTGGCGATTACGTCTACAAGAGTATGATTTCGATATAGTTCACAGAAGCGGCAAACAGAACGCAAACGCCGACGCGTTATCCCGTATTAGAATAAACGCGATAGGCGACGGTAAACCGAATGACGACATTTCCATGATAGTTAACGTTGACGAAAAAGAAAAGAAATTACAACAACATTTACAAGAAGTTACTGATAACATAGCCGACATAGCAAGACGTCGTACCACCGACGACTCTAAAACAATAACGATTTCAGACTCTGATAGGACAGCAACAGCTAGCCCTATATCAATAGCAGATACAGAAATAATTGAGGATTCCGCCAATTATCCAGTTAGATCTGAAACCGATTCAATAGTTACTGTACATTCCGCTCAAGACATGGAGTTCAATGGTATTCCTATATTACACGAAGCTATTGACACTAAACCTAATCAGATATTAGTTTTTCATTGGTATCGTAATGAATTTCAAGTTAAAAATCTATCTCGTGACAATCAAAAAGTACTAGAAGTCTTTTTACCCGTTGGAAATTTTGATATTATAAAAGAATTCCTTAAAAGATATATTAGACCTAAAATTAAATACTTCATTTATTTTGAAAACCCCGAACACAGGCGGGAATTTAATAATGTTATTTTGGAATTATTTAGAAAAGATTGTGTGAAATTTTACGAATGCACAGAGCGTGTAATATATGTGGATGAGGAAGAAGAACAAAGGCAATAGTAAAAAAGCTGCACGAAGGTAAAACTTGCCATCGTGGAATCACCGAAACTGTTAAAAGAATTCGTCGGAACTATTATTGGTCAAACATGCACGAAGTAGTAGCAGCAGTTATTAACTCTTGCGAAAAGTGTAAAGAGTCCAAATATGATAGAAAGCCGATGAAACCTTTATTACAACTCACCCAAACACAAAATGCACCATTTCAGGAAATATTTATTGATATTTTCTCCATAGAAACCAAATACTATCTAACAATAATAGATGCATTCAGTAAATTAGGACAGGCAATAGAAGTTCCATCACGTTGTACACCAGAAATAATTAGAGCATTAATTAAATATTTTTCTTTTTACGGTGTTCCACATAAAATTAGTTGTGACCCCGGGACAGAATTTAACAACGAACTATTGAAAGAATTTACAAACCTTTACAAGATAAAATTACACATAGGTACACCAAATAGTCCAAATTCAATGGGACTTGTCGAAAGGTTCCATTCTACAATAATAGAAATTTATAGATTAGCCAAATATGAAAGAAAATATACAGACGCCGCAACTCTAATGACATATTCGATAATAGCTTATAACAACACCATACACAGTTCAACCGATCTCACGCCGTTCGAAATAGTATTCGGGCATACGGAATTAAACTCAACGTTCGATATAGAATTTGATAAATTATACACACAACAATTAATTAAAGATCATAAAAAACGGACACAAGTATTATACAAATTCTTAACTGAAAAAAATGAAAAACAATAAAATGAAAATCCGGGAAAAACAAAAAGGTGAGGAGTCACCAAAACTAGAATTAGGTGATCAAATTTATACAAAAGTAACTAACAAAAGGCAGTCAAAAGAAAAACCTAAATTCCAAAAGGCCATTGTCACTGGTTCCGTTATAAGAAATGTAATTCCAGTTAAAATTAGGGACAGGAACACGAAAGTTCCACTAAAAAAAAAAAAAATGTTAAACGCCTTTCACAGGCACCTCCACGTCCTCCTGGCGGTAGTCACGCTGACGAAACTCCAGGCCCTTCAACTTCAAGATTTGAATAAAAATCCCGGAATCTTACCACTGAAAAATGGTATCGCGGTAATTAATACAGACACATGGACTATAGCAAGGGTATTAGATTTTAAGCCCATACAAGATGATTTAAAATTTAACATAGGTCGTCTTTCTGAATTAAACAGAATTATTAAAAACAATTTTGCCATTAATTTCACAAACAATTTCATTGATATTAAAAACCAAGTCGAATATGTAAAAACTGTAACAATAAACAAATTTCAGCAATTAATCCCGTCAACTAGAATTAAGCGAGGATTAATTAATCCACTAGGTTCTATAATTAAAATGATTACTGGAAATCTTGATAATGATGATGCAATTAAATATGAACAATTAATTAACGAAGTAAAATCAGATCAAAAGGCTACCAATAGAAAGTTAACTATAGTATCAGAAATGTTACAAGTGTTAACAAAACTCTACGTTTCAAATTAATAGTAACATCGTTCAGCTTAATAAGGACATTTCCGTATTAATGACAAATGTCAGTGACAAATTAAGAAAAGAACATTTTGAAGTTCAAATCATAAATACCTACAATTTACTATTACATAATTTTCAGGCAATCCATATTAAACTGAATGAAATAGAAACCAGTTTCGCTTTAAGTCGTTTAGGAGTACTGCATCAATTTATAATAGAATCTGATAAGTTATTATACATATTAAAAAATATAAATAAGTTTGAAGAATTAATACATACACCTACTTTAGAGAATTTAGTTAAGATAGAACAGACTATAACTTTAAAAGCTTACTTTAAAGAAAACCGAATTACTTACCTTTTGGAAATACCACTCGTTGAAAAAAACCACTTATACATATTATAAATTAATTCCCTTACCTGTTTTATCCCATAACTCAACTGTCATAATTTTACCTAAATATCCTTACCTGCTAGTGAAAGGGTTGAAGATCAAACTGCTCACACACGCCTGTAAGGAAATTGACGAGGCCAGTTTTCTTATGCATCAATGAAGATATTCTTCAGTATAGAGATGATCCCTGCGTCACCGAACTGATGACGTATGCCGACAACGTGACGTCATGCATTCAAATTCCGATAACTATTGAGACAGTTAAAGTACAGCCGCTGGAAACCAATCGATGGATCCTGTACAGCAAAGATGAAGAGTTACTCACCAGAACCTGTGCCGATGAAATATCCCGTGAAAAGATTAAAGGAACTTATATAATCACCATAGATGATCCCTGCAAAGTAAAAATTCATAATATAGTCCTGCGAATGCACCTGAAAGAAACTGAAAATATAACATATTCTAAATTACCGATTGTAAATTTACCAATAATTAACCTCCCTGCTGAAACTGAATCTTCAAGACCTACAAATCTGGAAGGCATTGATTTTACCGATCTGAAACTTCTGTCACTCGCCCTTAACAAAGACTTAAGTGTTAGTGAAAATGAAAAGTCAATCATTAAAGTGAAAAGTGTTAGTGTTTGGACCCTAATAATATATGTAATCATAGTTATAATAATCTGTATGTTAATCTATAAGTATCGTATTAAAATATGTATTCACAAAACTCGAAGTTCTCCGAATCGAGATAACTTCGAACTTAAGGAGGGAGGAGTTATGGAAACTGGCTCTACCAGACCGGAGAGTCAGCATCCCGTCTTCTGAATAATCAGGCGCTGAGTCGACACGGATAAGAGCATCCGCCTCAGGTGGCCTGTTGTTTTCTTGTTAAGAATAAGTAGTAAATAAGTTTAGTCTTAAGGTATCTGTCATAACGAATAAACGTATTCATTTTAAAAAGTCTTTTTTTTATAAAGACCTACAACGCCACAGACTTGACTAGTTTTTTCTTGTTATTATTGTTGTTATTGTTGGTTAAGGTGTCGGACGATTTTGGACACGGTAGGGGGACTACCCTCTACTAATATCGAACTTTAAAGTTCCTATAAGGAACGAGTTTGGTTTGCTGGATTTGGATGAACACCTTGACGACGTGGTCATATGTCCGGGGGCAGTGCTGGACCCTAATACGGAGTGTATTACACCAGGGGAGGACTCCGAATTATATTCGGAGGGACAGAGAAGGGGGAGGTGGATGGACCGAGCGGAGAGTGAGGGTGCCGAGAGGCAAAGTGCAGCGATTAGGTGGAAAGATCTCAATGAGTTGGTGGTAGCCTTACCCTGGTTGCAAGAACTGCCCAGCAGGAGGAAAGGACGGAGACGGTCGAAGTTTGTAAGTTGCGCAAGGAGACCGAAAACCTGCTCAACGAGGTAGAGAACCTCTAGAAGGAGAGGAGGGCGTTAAGACGTCTGGAGAGTGAGCGGGATGTACCGCCGCCACCGCGGCCATAGGTTGCCGTTGCTCCTGGCCCGGACTGGCAGTATGTAATCGCCAAAGCAGTGGAGGACTCGTTGAACCGTATCCTCTTTATTATGAAGGCACAGATAGACAGTCTGAAGAACCGTCTCCTGCCTGAGCGAATTCTCTGTTCGCCTTTAGCGGCGGATAAGAGGAGGCTGGAGGATGCGGTTGCGGCTCCAAAGCCAGGGGAGACCAGAGGTATGACGTCAAAAGCCGGTTCAAGGAGGCCCGCGGAGATGGTGGCACTGCCCCCAGCGGCCCCGCTAGGGATGGAATGGGCTCCCTTGGAAGCTTCAATATCGGCGGGAGGGAGATTAGAAGAGGAGGAGCCGGCGTGGTCAACAGTGGCGGCCAAGAAAAAGAAGGCCACGGCGGCCCCGGCGACCTCTGTCCCGGTGACTGCTGCCCTGGTAGTAAAAAAGGGTCCGGCGACCATGCCACCACCAAAGTTGCCCACCGTGCCCAAGTCGGCGGCGGTGATTGTCCGGCTCCAACCTGAGGCGGTAGCAAACGGGGCCGACTATAGTTTGACCCTCTCTAAGGTGGCGGAGGCGATAAACCCGGCGGACTTGGGTATTGCTGATATGAAGGTCCACCCTACGGCTACAGGAGCCAGAATTATATAAATTTCTGGCTCTAAGAGCAGCGGGAAGGCCGACACCCTGGCCAACAAGCTGAAGGAGGTGCTAGCGGAGGTGGCTGATGTCACCAGGCCAGTCAAAAAGGCAGACATCCGTGTTATCGGTTTAGACGACTCGGAGGACGGGGCCCAATTGGTGGCAGCAGTCGCCCTTGGTGCCCAGTGCCCGCCGGATCAGGTCAAGATGGGCGAGATTACGTATGTGTGGAGGGGGGGGGGTCAGCATTTGTCTTCTTGCTGGTAAAGGCGGCACTAAAAATTGGAAGCACAGGGAAGCTTCTGGTAGGGTGGAGCGTGGCCCGGGTGGTGCCACTACCCGATAAGCCCATGCGTTTTTACAAGTGCATGGGGCTAGTGAAGGAGAGGGACCTAAATTCCCTTTGAAAGCAGTGGCGGGCTACTTCATCTTTTCCTTTGCCCGCCACTGTTCTGTCCATTCTTTGTTCTTCCTTTTTATGGGGAGTAGGAAGTATATCCTGCCCCCCGGACTTTAGACCTATTGGTCGTGTCTCTTCTTTGAGAGGTAGGCTAAGAGGTGGGGGGGAAGTATTCTCCTCCATCCCTACCGGGCCATTGCACGGACGAGGCCTGGTGGGTTCGCCACAGGGGGCGACGCGGTGCTTGCGAAAGCCACCCCGTGTCGCCCCCATCCCAAATGCGGCGGACGGCCCCGGGGGGTTTTAGTGGGTATTTCCGGGCGCTTCACGCCCGGGTGAGTCCCACACTGGCACGGAGTTCGTCCCTCCGTGCCCCTTTACCTATTACATTGGGGGACTCTTGGTCTCACAAATGCAATAGGTAAGGGTAGTGCGTAAATGCATTTCCCCCCGACAAAAAAAAAAGGGCACATCCGTCCACTGTGTCGGAAAATGTGGACCGGGGCTCCCTGTGCCACAGCTGTGGGCATGCGGCGCAAGAGTGCACTGCGGTCAAGATGCACTGTGTCGTGTGCCATGCCAGGGGAGTTCTGTCAGAGCATCACATGGGAGGGGGGGGGTTAGCTGTAAGCCCCCTCGAGTGGCAAGTGGAGGCTCCCGGCACCGGGAGCTGGGGTGGTAACCCAAAAGCCGGCGTTAGCTGATATGGACCTCTGTTAATGGATCAGGCCCATATTAGCTACCTACAGGGTGATTTAAATCACTCCGCCGCTGCGCAAGATCTGTTCGTTGAGACAGCGGCGGAGTGGGGGGCAGATGTTGCCATCGCCGCGAAGCCCTACCACGTCCCTAACATGCCCAACTGGGCAGGGGACCTGTGGGGCCTCGTGGCAATCCACAGTGGGAGAGTGACGTCTGGGGGAAGGTACGCACTAGTCGGCGTCTACTTCTCCCCAAAACCGCGCCTTTAGTTAGTTCGAGAATTTCCTCAACTCCTTGGTGGTACACTATCAGGCGGCTGGCCCCTCGCCCTGTGGTCCTACATGGCGACTTCAACGCCAAGTCCAGAACCTGGGGGGGGGGGTGGCCACGAACCCAAGAGGCCGGGTGGTTGAGGAGTGGTCGGTTGAGGTCGGGCTTGCACTCCTCAACCGAGAAACGGTGCAGACGTGCGTGCGAACAGAAAGGGGGGTCAATTGTGGACCTCTCGTTGACCTCTTGTCGACTCTCTCGGACCATCACTATTTATGGTTATATAACATTTCTTAACAGTTGACATTTTCCTTATCTGCTTATGTACTTTTAAATTCAGAACAACAAAACTGATTTATTCGATTCATTTTTTGAATCATAGATGTATTCTGTAATCTGTGTAAAATGTAATCTGTTCAGATTAGTACTTGTAAATTTTATTATATCAGATAATGGAATCAGTAAACAAATGATACAAGTTATAAGTGAGTAAAGCCACAGGAACAGCCAGTTAAAATATATCATTTTTTTTATTCAGACAAACTTTCTAGATATTATTATAAGCTCAATATTTCACAACACCAGCACAGTATTTGCAAAATCACAATAAGTTGTGTAAAATTATTGTGTTCTTATTAGTTGTTTATATTTTTTTGTTCCCAGTAGTGAACAAAATAAATCTTAGTTTCCAGCTCTTCTTCTCTGAGGAAAGGTAATACAAAGAAATAGTAGAGTAATTTGGAATATTTAATAGAAAAACATCATACAACTTTGAGATAAAAATGTAAAATGTAAAAGTTTGCTTTTATTTATCCACATTACAACCACTTGACATTTTTTTTTTTTACAGCACGTAATAATGAATCATCGTGTATACACGATGATTTTATATATAAAATCAATGTTAATCAAGGTTATATATATTTATCTAAAAAATATTAATATTATAATTTTTTTTTTATGTTTAGCCTTTAGTGTGCTCATAACTAAGCCTGTGTTATTATTACGTGTGTGTAATTATTATTTCAATTAAGTTGTATATATATTTACGCAGCCCATTGAACGCAAACTATATGAAAATGTACATAAGTATTGTTCGGAGAGCCGATATATACATAAGATATTAAGATAGAACCATAAGATTGGTGTTTCGACAACGGCTGCATAGATTTGAATGAAATTTGTTTTTAGATAAAGATTCACTTTCTAAGTCGCCCAAAGAGATGTTGTTGTCTTGGTG
Source organism: Samia ricini (assembly GCA_014132275.2). Taxonomy (NCBI): domain Eukaryota; kingdom Metazoa; phylum Arthropoda; class Insecta; order Lepidoptera; family Saturniidae; genus Samia; species Samia ricini. The sequence continues at coordinate 19,262,921 of AP028158.1, forward strand.
AATTACATTACATTACATCACTTGGCGAATAGACATTTTTATAACGAATTCCTTGCTCAATACCAAATAGCACTGTGCTACGAAAAATGAGTGAGTATCTCAGATTACCTGCCAGTATGTAAATATATTATATTGTGATGTTTTAGGTGTCTGCACGAGTGTCACACCCAGCCTCGAACCCGGCAGCGAGACGAGCGCGGCGGCGCCGCTCCAGAGAACATCCCGGGCCCTCTCAACTGACGCCTGGCTGAACCTCATCGCCGGTGAGCGTTAGTCCGCATGCCCCCGCCCCTTGCCGCGCACCATACAAACAAACACTAGACTCGTGTGTTGCAGGGTACACGCGCGCCGCTACCAGTGCTCGGAGCGAGGAGTGGTTCCCGCGTCCGGTGCCGGTGGAGCTCTCTGTCGGTATGTATCTCTCTCTCTCGTGGATTCCCTCGTCCTACAGTGACGCGTACTCTACTTACACCCATTATCATGTTCCGCAGGGCTCGGCGACGGTACGAGCTCCATGAAGCTGCCGCTGCTGGTGCTCCCGGTGCCGGTGCCAATGCGAAGCGTGCCGACGCCAGCGCCACGTCAGTGCATTGGCATATTATATTATAAATATTCCTCTCATCACGTTGGTATATATTCAATATGCATGATCCTAATGGTGCATCCTCCCCGGGGATTACCCTCCATGCCCAAAAGGAAAAGTATATTGTTATCCACACTTATTACTTACTAATAAATACAATTGAAATGTCTGTTTGTAATATCAAAATAACAACTTTTTACTAAACACATGTGTCTCAATGACGCGTGTTTCTTGTCTTCTTTTATAACTTTTCCTTAATCGGAATAAAATACATTTCAGCATTTTTGAAAGACGAAATTCTTAAGTCGGTGATAACATTAAGACAACTTATTATTACTAGTAAACTTATTTAAACAGTAAATAAGTAGAGTTGCATCCACATTGTATAGGTTCACTGGATTCTAATTTTTTTATACGGAACACTAATTATTTTTGTAAAAAAATTTAGTACTAAAATAAAGTAAAAATATTTCTCATTTATTCAAACACTTTCCCGTAAAACTGTACATTGAATCGGATTTCATTCAATTTTTTACGCGGAACCCTAATTATTCGAAAGGTCCTCGAATTATAAATCGGAGTAACTTCAGTTATCTACCAAAAAATTTACCGTCAAAATCGGTCCCGCTGTTTTGAAGATTACCCCAGAACAAACAGACGGAGAAAAATGAAAGAAATGTATTTTTGGTATAGGTGTCATTCATATGTATCTAGTAAAGAATTGTTATTTTGACATTACAAACAGACACTTCAATTTTATTTCTTAATATAGATAGATATTACATGAAAAATATTTAGAAACGAAAATTGCGAAGGGTTTGAATGTATTGAATGCTAATAATATATATGCTAATTTATCTCCAAATAAATAGAGAAAGTTTATAATTTGACTTTAGTTTTGTAAATAAAATTAATGTAATTAGCTTAATGTCGAATTCCGTAGCTGGCAAATAGCCTTTCAAATTCGTATTCCCACGGGAAGAGAATTTTGTAAATAGTGGAACATATAGTAAGTGATATTATTATAATAATACACAAAGGCGATAACTCTAAAAGTATCATGGATGAGTTACGCATTAGTACAAAGTAGTTCAAAATCACACATTATATCGGCTCATTTCAAATTCAACTGTTCCCCATAATTCTGACTAGTGACCAATGATCTGATAGCACAATAATAAACTAACAGTAACCTGTCGTCTATCCCACGATACTCCCAAGAACCTAATCCTCAATTATCCCAACATAGCAACTTATTGTTTTCATGTATTTAAATAATAAATTAATAATACTGCAATGGTATCTCTACTTAAATTATACTAATGAAATTAATAATATCAAATAATTTCTGATGTTTGCAGAATGTTCCTTGAGTTCAAAGGATGAGTCTTCAACCGAGTCTCAAAGCAAAGACACCCGGAGTAAGGCAAGCGAATCTCATGGCCTATCCCGGTCTTTGGAATTACCTGCAGGAACAGCGAAAGCTTCGCGCTCTCTCGTCGTGCGCCCACCGGCGTACGTGCCGCGCAACCCTCCGCTTCCAGTGCCCTCCCTCGCCACTGCCGGTCAGTGAACAGTACACCGCCAGCATAGTCTGGCGTCTTGTAACATTCACGTGTGTATGCCGCTAGTGAGCCCACGCAGCTTCACCAGGAACCCATATGTTACATAATCGTATGTAATCAAGTCACCATATAAACGTTTGGGATTGGGGCGTATGCATGGTACTTGGATCCAGCGTAAGCAGTGGTCGGTTCAGCCAAGTGGTGCATTCACTACGTGATCCTATAATGAACTGGTATGCTCCTCGATATCTGGTATCCTCGTTGAAGAGTACAGCAGTTGTGAGAATCCATGAACCAAAGCAAATTCGTAAACACACTTCGTGCGTGGCCGGTTGGCCGAGAACTAAGCCACTTATGGCCGTTAAAATCTCCTAAAATCACCAACTCAGTTTCGCCATTTCACACAATTAGTAAAGCAATTTGATAATAATCATTTTTTTTGGTACTTTAATGCATAATTTTAAAAAGTTTATAAAAACATGTTATTTGTGATCATCCAATTTAACTTTCAGCGTCTATACAATATATTGTATTTTTATTAATATTTTTTTTTCTAATTACATAAATTAAATTTGGAACGTAAGGAATCATATCAGGATACTTAATTTTTTTTTTATAACACTAAAGTGGCAAACAGGCATATGATCCTCCTGATGGTAAGCGGTCATGTAGGCTATAAACGCCTGCATTACCTGAGGTATCACGTGCGCGTTGCTAACTCAAATCATCAAACATTGTCAAATTAATAAAATCTCTTATTGTAATGCTCATTGAAGTAGAGAAATAAATCTAATGTACCCGTTTTTTTTTCAAAAGGGTTCATTTACAATAGCACACACCTTGTATTGAGCCTTGTTTGTGTACACCGATTATAGAGTCTGGTGACTGATGACATCTTTTACGTTCGATATAAAGGTTCACGCGACCAGCTCGTGGAGTTGTTTCGCACGCAGTCGCCAGTCGCGCCGGATCAGCCTCCGATGATAATCCCTAACTTTAGTGGCGCTGTCGAGGATCATCTCGACGCAGCAACAGTGGTCACGCCTACCAGCACCGACCCGCTCCCGGCACCGCGTACACCCTTCCCTCTCCAGTTTTCCCAGCCTCAGCCCTTCAGACCGCGCGGAAGTGTTCGCACTCAACGAGCCACCGTGTCAGCAGCAACCCCCCCACGACCCCAGTTCTTACATTCTGTGATTATTCGCGGTGAGCTGTCCGTACCGAGAGCTGGCTATACCGAACCGTACATAGTCAGGTCAGTTCTACCGCCTTACTCTAGAAAGTCGTTCAAAATAGATGTTGTTTACGGGTCCTGTACCCTACGCTAATAAGTCTGCGCAATTCTATACAGATGGGAGCCGAAGAGTGGCGCGGCTCGCGTTGACTACCACGGTGGTGCTACGTCCACGTTTCGCATGATATCTGCGAGCACTGTGCAACATATTGCGGTCAGTATTCGTTCATACATACGAGATACCATACCTCTCACTGCACCTCATGATTAGCTATTCAAGCATATTGTACGTTGGCGCAGGTACACGTCGACCGCATCGGCGAGGTGGATGTCCTACGGTGCGCGACGAGTGCTCCGAGACCTGCTGGCCCCGGCGACCGTGCGCTGCCCGCGCTACCAGATCTTGACGCGTTCACATTTGCAGGTACGCCAGAGTGCATCATAATGAACAACAACCGATCCAGTAAAATATAAAATGATTATGTTCTATGTCTTCGTCTGAGTCATATTGTACAAGCTGTAAATATGCGTATGTGGTACAGGATATGCGGACACGCCGGACAGTGAGCCTGACACGGTGGAGCGCTGGGAGCGTGTGCTGGTCGGCCGTGCGGGGGAACTCGGTGCCACGCGCGGTGAGTCCCTCACCTTCAGGCACCAGCTGCTGGTCGTGCGCGCGCCTGATAACTACACGGCCATACCGCTTCGGTGAGCAAACAGTTTTCAGTTTGACTGTTCAACTGTTAAAACACGATATTGATTACAGAATATGTTTTATAAGCGTTCGTCTCCCGGCAGGTACGTGGTGGCAGTAGACAGCTCGGTACTGGGTGACGACTGCGAGGGCTACGAGCATCGCTACTTGGATATGCGCTTCGAGGAACACGATCCAGAGGTGCTACGAATTAATTTAGGTCCGTGTGTCTTTGCCACTCAAGTTCCGCGCAATGCATTGGACGCATCTACCTTTGCGTACTTGTAATATTAACCATTTTCAGAAGAGACATGCGAGTACACAGAGTCGAGTGAACAGACCGAGCGCCTTGACCCGATGCGTGAGTTCACGCTCCCGCAGAGGGATCCCAGATATGACACTGAATTTCAGAGGTACGTAGGTAAAGGATTGTAAAGGATTACAGCGCGCTTGTTTATTTATTTATCACATACACTTAACTAGCTATGCCCGCGCCTTCATTCGCGTGGGATTTAGACAATTTGCAACCCATATTTACCTTTCGATGCAATCTATCTTATTACCAAATTTTATCGAAATCTATTCAGTTGTTCAGGTCTGAAAAGGTAACAAATAGACAGACAGAGTTAGCTTGTGCAAGCGGATTCGTCTGTATAGATTTGGTACTTAAGTAGGTACTCTATTTTTACTCCAAGTTTTAATTAATCATCATACCAATTAAATAAAATAAAAAAAATCATCTGTTCGTCTTGAACGTTTTCTAGTAAATTTTGCAGCTCAGATCTAGCCACAAGCGAAAACATATTACGTATATGGATCTAACGGTAACACAATAGTTAATCGATTTCTACCATCTGATGGTTTTGTTTAATTTATATTTTCAGGGCATACAATTTCATGGTTCTAAATTAAACAGAACGAATTTACCACATAATCTTACAATCCCTAATTTACCTTCCTGAATACCTACCTACATTTTGAAAAACATCCATACATTTATTTTTAATCAGAAGTATGCATAGTTGGAATTCCGGAACATACATATAAATCACTTGTTGATGGAAAGTGGCCGTAACAAAACTGAGAGAAACAATATACTAAAACAATGTAATCTTAACCTTTTAAATTTAGGAACCCTTCATGAAATGTTGACTTTGCCTGTAAGGGGAGAAGGCAAAATTTTGTGAAAGTTTGTGGGTAACATTAAGTTTTTAATTGTTAGCTGTAAGTTTAGGTTACGACGGGACTGACATATTCTTGGTAAACACAAATCCGTAATTTAACTATAAATAATAATAAAACAGTATGTATATTTGTGCTTCTAAGTTTAAAAATGAAGGACTTTCATCCCTTACTGTACACACCCTTAGGAGTGGCATTTTTCAAACTCCTTTCGTAGAGAATGGTTACATGATTAAAGACATCTATTACTAACATTTCAAGTTTATAGGGCCATCGGTTTAGGCTCTGTGTTGATAAATCAATTGGAGTCTCTCATCTCTATCTCCAGTCAACTGAAAAATGTCCACTGTTGGATATAGGTCTTCCCCAAAGATCTCTACAACGATCGGTCTGTTACCAACCGAATTCCCGCGTCAGTCGCGGTCCATTTTGCTTGGGGCTTATCCACATTGTGTCTTCCGTTACGTGGTAGCCATTTGGCACCCCGTTGGCACCATTAAGAATCTGTTCAACAAGCACTCAAAATCAAAATCAAATCAAAATTTATTTACTCAATTTAGGCCATAAGAAGGCGCTTATGAACGTCTAAAACACTACCACCGGTTCGGAAAACAACCCAGTCGAGAAGAGCCGGCAAGAAACTCGAACAAGAAACTGTACCCTACTGCTATTTTAGTTTGGCAATTCGTCGGACAATGTTGGTTAAAAAAAACCTGGCAGTATAACTGTCCATGAATTAGATTTTATTGAATGCTCATTTTTTAACGGGGATTCCTATTTATTATCGAAAAATAAAAATAGGCAAATTTACGCGAAGTAGTTTCAGTTATATGCCAGAAAAAAGTCACGGCAAATTGGTCCAGCCGTTGCGGAGATTGCTAACTATTTGCTATATTACTAATTAGTATAATTTTAAATTTATATTTTAAACCACAATAGTGCAGTGAGAACTGTGTGAGAGTGATATGTCGTATCTCGTGTTGCAGGTTTACATCACTGTACGGTCGCAACTACGTTGACGACGCTGAAGAGTCGGTGCGCAAGGCGTTGCTCATTCAAAATTCTCGCTTCGTGAATTCGGGAAATCGGCAGGGCAGCACCGCGGTGCTCGGCGTCAGCGCCTTCGGTGATAGGCTTGACGCGGAAATACAACAGTTGCTCGGCGTCGACACGAGCGGCGTCGTGGAGGTGTCCAGCCAGCGCGTACGCCGGGCCGCTGCGCGGCTACCTGTGGAGTTCGATTGGCGCAACCATGGCGCAGTAACGCATGTCCGTTGTGGGTAGATTTTTTTAAAAGTATTGATTTTAACGAACGAAAGTGCAGTATCCTACTTTGAGTACCAATGAATCGTGTCGCATTCGTGTTTCAGACCAAGGCTCGTGCAGCTCGTGCTGGGCGTTCGCGGTGACAGGCGCAGTGGAGGGCGCGCTGTTCCTGCGCACCGGCCGACTCGTGCCGCTAAGTGAGCAACGGCTCATCGACTGCGCAAACCCGTCAGTACCGTGTCGTGAGTACCGCCGAGGCTGCTGGCCAGCCCCGCAACGCTTTCTCACCGGCTCCGGTCTGTTGCAGGTACGGCGGACACGGTTGCAAGGGCACGTGGCCGAGTGCCGCCTACAATTACATACAGGCCCGTGGACTCTCTGCTCTTAATGAATACCTCCCGTACCAAGCGAAGGTATAATAGAATGTGCGTTCACTCTGCTCCAATGCTGTGGTGGGTGGTGGATCATTGTGTGTTATCATTGAGAGCAGGAGCTGCGGTGCGCGGACCGGGAGGCGCCCGAGGTGACGCACATCAGCGGACACATTAACGTGACGCGGCACAGCGTGCGCGCGCTCATGACGACTATCCGACGGCGCGCGCCCACTGTCGTTATCATCGATGGTTCTTGCAAGAGTTTTATTTCTTACAAAAAAGGTGTGCTCCGTGACGATAAGTGGTATGTATATTGTCACAATTGATTAGATAGTAGTACCATTTAAATTTATGAAATTGCTAACTACATCCAATGAAATGCACAGTTTTATTGGCATGTGATTGTATTTATAAGAAATATCTTTGTTTTCTGTTAGTAGCAAAAGTAATTTAGGGCCCATATAAAACCAAGGGATGGTCCCTTTCTCAATATTTATTTAAAAACTGTTATACGCATTGAATAATTGTGCGGGTACAACTAGTTAAATATATAATTATAATTTAGCATCTATAATTCTCTGAGGACCCTTCGTGACTTCTGCAACGACGTGCAGGGTACTGGAGGAGTTCAGCCGCCGAGATACTTGGAAGCTTGACTGCAGTTCAGCTTCAAACCGATGTCACTAGACACTAGTTACCCTAACACTTTATTATTCATATTTTGTAAAGCTATTATCCTTCACTAATGAGTTAGATGTCTTATGTGATCGTAAATGACGTGGTGTCAGGTTGCGAGACGGCATAATACGCATCAGCATTGACAAATAAAAATATTGTGATGCAGTCACAAGAATCTAAGCAGACTGAATCATGCTGTGCTGGCCGTGGGCTGGAGCCAACAACGCCGTGAGCCCCATTTCATCGTGAAGAACTCGTGGTCAGCGAAACTGGGCGACGGCGGCTACGTGCGCCTGCACGGACCCTCCAACACGTGCGGAGTGCTGACGCAGCCCTCGGTCCCGGTACTAGAGAACAAAGATGTGTCTCGGTTGCCGGAGCCTGTGCCAGGTTCCGACGCGGATACTAACAACTGATCTCATGCGAGACTCATTATACAACCCGGTGCCATATCTCAATACATTTTACAAATTAATGACGTACAAACTTTATTAAACTTTACTACAAAATGTATTATGCTCATCACATGTACTATTTAAAGTATAAATAGTTATTAACACGCCTTTAGATGTATATTTAGGTAGGCCTTAAGTATACCTACGTGTTAGTCTTGTGAGCTATTACAACAGCCTTTAAATAAATCATGTTATGCCAAATTTTGTTTTTTTTATTAATCCCTAAATATTACGGACAATCGCTGTTAAGTGAATGAGTGCGCTGCAACTGATATCGCGACTCTCATGTGTCTCACGTACACATCAAATCACGGACAAAACATCGCTATCGGCTATCTTAAAAAATAAAATCGAACTGTCTGCTTGTAATATCAAAATAACAACTTCTTACTTAATATACATATGAATGTGTATAAGTTGCTTTACAAAAAAAAAATTGTCTGTTTGTCAGCCTAGTGTTGCCGTTTTTGCAACTTTGTCGCTAGAAATGATGACTTTATGTGTTAGCGCCAAAATAATAGATTTAACGACAATGAAGGTTTTGCGACTTATGGGACGACTTGTAGAGTAGAAATCATAACAGTTTTACAGTCAATACTTTGTTAACTCGACACAAAATGATATAATGTCAAAAGATATATTATATGAGATATCAAAACGCGTTAATATAATACTAGCTGTGTGCCCGCGGCTACGCCCGCGTTTCATGTATTCTTGACTACGTTTTATTTTTTATTTTTTTTTATGAAGAACCCTAAGAATTTCTTTAGTAGTAAGATATAGTAAAAATATTCCTCAACAATTCAAGTACTTGCCGGTTAAACTGTGCATTGAAACTGATTGGACTCAAATTTTTATGTTTTTTTTTACGCCGAACTCTAATTATTTTATTTAATTTAAAGTACCCTAAGTTACCCTGTTCTAACTTCAGCTATCTTCTAAAAAAGTCCTATCAAAATCGTTCCAGCCATTCCGGAGATTTCCCATTACAAGCAGACAAAAGACAAATATTCTAAAATTTGTATTTTTGGTATAGCTATCGTTTTTTCACAAGCCCACGAAACCGACGTTGACAAGCGGTTAACTTTGTTCCCGCATACTCTCTGGGTCCCCCTCCGGTGGCGACCCAAGATGTGTCTCGTTTTTCTAACTGGGGAGGCTATTGACGTCGGGATTGAACTGCAACACGCAAGTACATAGGTCCTGTAAGTAACCTTTTTTTATGTTAAATAAAAAATGTAGGGATTAGCTAGGATTAAAATTCCGTGGGAGTTTTCACACCCTTCAGCACTTGCCCACAAAGTTCCATGAAGCTGTAAAGGCCCTTCTGGTCAACAGCATGCAGCAGCAGGTTAAAAAAAAGGCTTTTTTTGATTATTAAAATAAAACATATTCTGCGGACTCTGGGTCCACGCCTTTTTATATTGTAGGTTTAATTCGACTTGCGTCAGAAAAAAAAAAATTGCCTATAATATTTCATGCAGCTATGCAGTTAGTTATCTTCTTTCACAATTAATAAGCTTAAATCTACTTATATTTTACATCTAAATTATTTTCTATATCTATATGTTATCTATATTATCTATATGTTAGATTATTGTGTAGACACTTATTTTGTTATTATTAATTAATTACTTACTTAATTATTACTTTATTTGTTCTATTTTTTTTTTTAAATTAAAGGTCGTAACAAGCCAAGCAGAACTAGGTACGTGTCCGCATAGTTACCTCATAGTTTGGGTTTGGGCAATTATTGCTTGTATGACCTTTTGGTCTCCATGTTTTATGGCCATCTTGAAATTATAATCCGCATGTCCTGCGCCGGTGCGCTCACCGCTCAGTAGACGAAGCGGCCTAATGCGTCGTCGGCCACGTCGGTATAATAGATACAGGTCTCCGTGTGCCTCGAGATGGGCACAATAGCGTGGGATACACTATCGTGGATCTGTAGCTTTCTCCCCTAGGTCTGGAGGATCACCACCGATTTGAATGTCAACCCTGCGACTCGTGGATCGTCAGGACTCGCGACCCCTCCCCTGTCCCGTAGCCCTTGTTTATAAGGGTTGTCTTCTCTACCTAAGTATGTACTAGGTAGAGAGTATCTGCACTCCCGAGTAACCCTTGAGTCTCAGGGACCTCACTATCGGTTTGGATGAGTATATACCGTCATAGACCTCGCTGAATGCATAGGCCACGTCCATCGGGTTCCTGTGAGTGCAGAGAAGTTGTTTTGTGATACCGGCGATTGCAGTTGGTCGGCAGTAAGACATCTCGAAGAGGTTCTTTCGGTCGATGTAGGGCAGCTGATTGAAGTCCCCAATGAGGAGGATTTCGTTTGCTCCCGCCAGCCGGGCGGCGGTCAGGATAGCCCCGAAATGATTCAAGAGCCTCGTCCACGATTAAACGCGGACGTTTCTCGGACTCTTTAAAACCATTTACGAGGATCGAGGCCATGGTGCGCGCTCTCTTTTCGGCCTTGCAGCTGTGCGTCTGCACCAGTTTTTCCTGTAGATCTTTAGCCGCCTCGGTTGTGGTGGTCGCGACTGCGTCTGTCTCCACATCAAAGTTTTTCACCAGCCACGTTGTCTTCCCACAGCCCGGGACCCCATTGGTCCACTCAATCGTGGGTATTGCCTCGGTGCTTTCCGCTGCCGTAGTGTTGAGGACCCTCGATACGGTTTCCATCTTCTCGATGATCCTTTCATCCAGCATGATCTTAGTGCACCGGGCCACCACGACGATGGGGTCAACCAAAGGTGTTCTGAACCTTAGCTGGGGGCTAGGTTCCTGCGACTCCTCCTCCTCCCTGACCACGAAACCGCTGGTGGAACTGAAAGCGGCCATGTAACTGCCCGACATGCTCCCTGCGATGACTTGGGCAGTATCGTTGTTGTAGATGACTGCTTCTGCTTCCTCGAGTCTTGCCTTCACGGAGCCCACGATACCCAGACGATGGTCTTCTAGGATCTTAGTACATGTCAATTTATTGATTTTTATCGTGGCCTCCAAGCCTGCTTTAAACTCCAGGATCGCGTTCTCCATATGGGCCAGCGGTTCCACTACTGAGGTTTGGAGGGGCGCGTTCACCTGCCCCATGTCAGCTCTGGTCCTTTACGGTTGTGGGTCCGGTCTCGGGATCCGAACTCTTCTTTGAAGGCGGTCTATAGCGGTCTGCTGTGGGTTATAAAGGGTCCTGTGTGTTTGGGTTGTTAAATTTTGTGTTATGGCCCAAGATGGTCCTCTCTCTGGACTGCCGCCTACAGATTTTTTTTGCGGCTTCCTTTTTGGCTGCTACCTTTAATTGCATTCGTTCGGCTCCACTTAGCTCGACGTTGGGGTCGGAGAAGGCACGCTGCCTTGTTGGTTTATCGCGCACCAAGAAACCGAGGTCTGCACCCCTGTCCTCGTACACGACTACCTCATGGAGTTTAGAGGCTGACACACATCCCAAAAGATCTTGCGCCTCATTGCTGTTCTTGTTGTGCTCCCGTTCATCAGTTTGGCTAGACCGGGCGAAATCACAAGCTGGCTCGGAGGCCCCACCTGGCAGAAACTTATGCCTAGTGTTTCGTAGTTATTGTCCATGAAGAGGGCCACCCCTCGAACCCTGATCCCAGGTGCCTCTCTCTGCCCGCTAGATAGTATATGGTCTACTGTTATATTTCGGGCTATTTGGGGCTGCGGTGTAGGGTCCGGATCATTGGGCGGTGTGTGAGGTCTGTGTAGGGGGTCTACGGGTGTTATGGTTTTGTTTTTCTCGGCCACCGTGCGGAAGATCTTCTCCGCATAAGCGAGTAAGAGATGCCTGCTGGTCTGCTCCGCAAGTAACATGCAGATTGGGCAGTTCCAGTGGCAAGTCTATCTGCGACTGAAGGTCGTGTCTGGCGGCCGAAAACCTTGGTCATTCAAGTAGTAAGTGCCACACTGTCTCCCTCTTCTCCGAGTCACACTCACATCCTGGATCCTCCTTCAGCTTGAACCTGTGGAGATATTCGCCTATTCCACCGTGTAAAAAAAAGGTTAGGTATCGTATATATGTACATACATATCTATTTAGTAAAAAAAAATTGACATTACAAACAGACACTTCTATTTTATCTAATAGTATACATGTGTTAAATTTAAGGCGTAGGAACAGAAACTCCCGAGAACTGGAATCCTGAATTCGCTTCTGGTACTAGCGACTTTTATTGAATCTAGCGACTCGAATTTATAGGAGGTGGCAACACTGTCTGTCTGTCTCTTTGTTCCGGCTAATCTCCGGAACGGGTGGATCGATTGTGGTTGACTTCTTTTGACAGATAGCTGAAGTTACTCCATGTACCTTTCGTTGCATGTTTCTGTGGGGTACAGCAGTAGAGGTAGACACCATTTTTATGTTACAAAAGAGGACTTTTCGAGCACTATACAATATGGTGCCTGGTGAATCGCTAAAGAACAAGTTTCAAAAATATAGATGCCGGCCCAGGCTACCCTTCGTCTTGTGGGGAAGCAAGACTTTGTTTAATAGCTGTAAGCCATCGTTGTTTATAGAGCAGAGGGGAATGGTAACATGGAGTAAGAGCGGTATAGGTAAACTATTGAAGACAGGGATTGACAGGCAAAGAAATTAGTGTTTGATAAGCGTAAGGGGAAATTCGTTCCAAGAAAAACAGCTGTGATGGACTTCCGAAGGGATACGAAGGAAACAGAGGGGGATATGAAGGATTTGGGGGAACACAAAGAGAGTGGAGAGAGAGTCGATGGAGTTGAGCGGAGGATCACGGGGTGGATTACCAAAAGTTGGTTACATTGGCTAAGAATAAGGTGGAAATTGCAGACCTTGAGATTCCTTATCTCAATGTTAGGGGAACAGCCACCGGAGCAAGAACATTGCAGGTACTGGGATCAACGAGCTGTGAAAAGGCGGATCTTCTGGGTGAGAGACTGAGAGCAGCCTTTAATTAAAATGTATGAGAAGGTCTGGTACAGGTGTCCAGGCCCACAAAATGGAGTGATATGCCAATAGTGGGCTTGGATGACGCTGTCACCAAAGAAGAGATCGCAACAGAGGTGGCAGCAAAGTGGGGTTGTGCGGTCGACCATGTTAAGGTTGGCGAGATTCGTCGAACCCCCTATGGCACTGGCACTCCTTGGTTACGCTGCCCTGTTGCAGCAGCGAAGAAGGTTGCTCAAGAAAAAAGGCTGTTGATCGGTTGGGCTGCTGTGCAAGCCAAGTTGCTGCAGCCCAAGGTCTCACGGTGTTTCCTATGCCTAGAGATGGGGCACATTAAACAACGGTACAAAGCTGAGATAGACCGCAGTGAGCAATGCTTTCGCTGAGGCAAAATAGGTTATAAGGCGTCTGGTTGCTCAGCCGCTCCACATTTTTTTTTTCAATTTCAATTTTTTTTTCAATTTTTTATTTTATTTATTTTTATTTATTTAGATAAAACAATTTACACAAAATGTTTTAAAACGATAATAGTTGCTTTAATTAAAAACTGTGTTGCAACTACCATCGCCCTCCTCCGGTATATATCTTGAAAATTACTTTATAGAATATAAATACAAATATATGAGAGTAATATTAAAATAAACAAACAATAAATGCAAAAAAATAAATATATAAATGACCATGTGTTAGTATTGCGTGTATAAGCGTGCATGTGTGTATGTATGCTTAATCTATATCAGTGTAATAAAAATAAAATTCCTTTATTTACTTTACTATTGTGTGAATATGAGTAGTTGTTCTGTTTCCTCGTAAGTAAGTCCTAATAGCCAGATTAAGGTAGTTTTATTACATTTCCATTTGGTAAGTGGATAAATATTTATTTCTTTATGAATTTTGTTGTATAACATAGGGCTTATGTAATGATAGTGTCTACTAGCTAACTCTATTCTTCTTGATACAGTTGGGCATATAAGGTCATGTCTACGCTTCAAGCTGGTATAATTACAATCATATGCCAACTCAGCGTGTTTTTTTTATGATAACTTGTAGAATGAACAATTTACGGACAGATAGAACTTTACATAGAGAGTAAAGTTCACAAGTTGGGTAGAGAAATGGTTTAGAAGTCATCACTTTCAATAACGCTCTTTGAGCTCTTTCAATTTTAATAAATAAAGTTTTACATGAACCACCCCAAGCCGTAATGCAGTATGCTAGTATGGATTGAGTTAGAGCAAAGTAGACAACTCGTAGTGTTACTAGATTAAGACTCGACCTCAGGTTTTTGAAAATATAAATCATTTTTCTTATTCGTAACACTACACTATTAATTTGTTCATGCCAGGAAAGAACATTATCTATCAGTACACCAAGATATTTTGTAAAAATTGTACGAGTTAAATACTGACAACTACATAAATAATTATAATGGGAAACACATGTATGAGCCTGAATAGTAAAATCATCAGAAGGTAACAAGGACTTTTTAAGAGCGAAAGTAACAAAACTAGACTTTTTTATATTAAGTGTTAATAAATTGGTAGATAGCCAGTTCATAATTGAATACAAGGCAGTTTCAGCATGGGATTTAGCTTCTATCCATGTTGTTCCATCAATAATCAAAGCTGTGTCATCAGCATATGTAAGTATTTTGCAATGGGGTAAATCTAATGTACATAGATCATTTATATAAATAAGAAAAAGCGTCGGCCCCAGGATACTACCTTGTGGTACTCCAAAGGTGAGCAAAGCGTCCTCACTGGTAATGTCATCAATTTTGACACATTGGTAACGATCATTTAGATAATCTTTAAAAACTTCGAAAGCAATACCCCTGATGCCAATATGCTCTAATTTTTTTAGTAAAATAGGGATAGATACAGTGTCAAATGCTTTAGACAAATCGAGAAAAATACCTATTGACTTTAATCTAGAACCCAGACTTTGAACAACATGTTTAGTCAGATCTAAGACCGCTTCCTCAGTACATCTTCCATGTCTAAAGCCATATTGATTATTCGCTAGGATATTGTTACATTTGAGGAAATTTAAAAGTCTATTATTTAATATTTTTTCAAAAATCTTTGAGAAGGTACAAAGGATAGCAATCGGTCTATAATTGTTAACATTATTTTTGTCTCCGCTTTTGTATATTGGAAGTATAAGAGCTTTTTTAAATACACGAGGAAAAACCAGTGTTAAGGCAAAGATTAAATATATGCAAAAGAACGGGTATTAACACTTGCCTAGCAGATTTAACTATAAACGATGATATTCCATCCCAACCACAAGCACAATTTGTTTTTAGATTTAAAATAATAGATTCTATTTCACTATAATCTGTGTCAAATAATACCATAGAATTGAGCAGAGGAGAGGTATGATATAAACCACTAACGTTACTTGTAAATGAAGGAATCTCGGAAGCAAGGGACTTGCCAATATTAACAAAAAAACTGTTAACAATATTTATAGATGACAATCGATCCTGGGAAATAGACAATAACTCGTTAGGGGATACCAATTTTTTTTCCAATATTAGCGAATTCCTTTAACAGCTTCCAAGTAGCTTTTGAATCACCTCTAGCCTTGTGGAGCTCATTTTGTTCATATTTGACTTTAACTGATTTGAGTAAATTATTGCAAAAATTTCTATATCTAGTGTAGGTGATTTTTAAAACCTTTTTACATTGCACATTATGTGCGGATGCCAAACGCCCAGCAGACCTTAAGTTAGGGAGCAGGTCTCCACCCACTAAAAAACGGAAAAAAGGGGTGGGAAAACCTCAACACCCCATAGGTAATGAACCAATAGCTGTGTCCAATTCCTATAGCGAGTTGGTCATTGAAGAGGTAATGGACACCGCTATTTAATATGGCCTATAAGTGTCTGCAGGCGAACATTAACCACTCGGTCGCGGCACAGGATCTGCTCATCCAATCCATGGCCGAGTGGTGGATCCAGCTAGCGGTGATCGCTGAACCCTACCGTATTCCACCCAGAGACAACTGTGCAGAAGATACGGCGGGTTCAGTGGCCATTATAGCCGAAAATTCGGTCGGCTCACAAATAATGACTGTGGTAGCAAGGGGATCCGGATATGTCGCGGTGAAATGGGGAGAAATAGTGGTAGTAGGAGTATATTTCTCTCCAAACCGAATCCTTGCCGAGTTCGAAGAGTTTCTGGGCAATCTGGGAACCCTCATTGGGCAGATGATGCCTTGCCCCATCTTGGTGGCGGGGGACCTCAACGCTAAATCTTCAGCGTGGAGATCTCCCGTCACCGATGTGAGGGGCCGGGCCGTACAAGAATGGACCATAGAAGTCGGCCTTAATATCATCAATAGAGGGTCGGCTTTTATCTGCGTGCGACAACAGGGAGGATCAATCGTGGATCTGACATCGATCCTTCGATTTTGGTCATCATGTCCGTTTTAAAATCAAGGAGTTCCGATTTCTGTTGTTTTAGAATATTTTCCAGTCCTGAATGAAGGAGATCTAGTATGTCACCTAACAAAACAGTCCTTACACTCGCCGATTCGTTCTCTTTCATTTCCTTATCCGTGTTAGATTTATTACAACAGGGTCCTCGCCACGACGATTTCTTAGCAGATGTCATTTTCCGGAAGTTTGTTTCCCTAATAATGCCACAGCTATAATGATACACTTTGTTACAATTACATGTCATATCCTCGTTGTCATAAATTAGATTCGAACATTTGCAACATTCCATGCTATTATCTTTTTTGCACGAAAAAAGTAGTTAATTAACAGCTTGGGCAACACTACTAGTGATCACTGACGGCAGTCTAATAAATTTATAATTATAACTGACTCGATAAAAAATGTCAAGTTATTGAAGGTATTTTGAAATATTGTACATGACTTGCAAAGTTTCACTGAATATTTTAATTAAATTTCACCTGATTTCCCAGGTATAACAATATCACACAGTCACAAGCCCATAAAAATGCTGTTTAATACTATTTTTTGTGCACAACTCACAACTTTACTATCGAAAAATACAATAAATCCGGAGCGACACCCTTACACAGTAACGTATTTTTAACTTTTTGATGGGCTTCATTCGTCCATGGGCTTCCCCGGTAACGCAGAGCCTCGAACTTGGCCTGCTAGATAACATCATGGTGGAGCTATTCCCTCCGAGAGGTAGGTTTACAGCCCCTTATGTGGCCACGACCAACTTACCTGATGTTGACGAGGTGCCCGCAGTCACCGGTGACAAATCAAGGAAAATGTTAATAAATAATGCGGAAAATAATACAAAACATTTTGTG
The DNA here is from genome assembly GCA_014132275.2 of Samia ricini. NCBI lineage: Eukaryota > Metazoa > Arthropoda > Insecta > Lepidoptera > Saturniidae > Samia > Samia ricini. The sequence continues at coordinate 19,280,187 of AP028158.1, forward strand.
TTTGTATTTACCTATGAAATGATGTTTATTTTTTTATTATTAGGAGTACGCTAGACTGTATCGTAGTAAAAATATTTATATTGATGGTTAATTAAGTTTATACTAATTACTGAGATTCGTATTACTAGGTTACTAATAATTGCTAATTCTTATAGTCCTTTCTTTATGTTGCCACAACCTTTAAATATATTATGACTGTGTGATGACATTGAAGTGTTCTGAAATATTTTACAGGTGGAATTAAGCATTGAAGTACTAGTGCAAGACATGGTAATGAGCTGTGAGGTAGTGGTTCGCAATGCATGTGCACGAGACAATATGTCACGCAGTACCATCCTGCATGACACACTTTCTGAACAGAATTGGGATACATTCTTTGCATTGTTCTTCCAGGAGGTGAGAAGCATGACTAACCAAGTAACCACTATTGCTACAGTCTTGTGTTATGTATGTTCAACATACCAAATGACAATAGAGTAACAAGATGTTTGATTATCAACAACAAAGAATATGTAGTCCTGTGGTCGTCACACTTTTCTAATTAAGGGCCACATAGGCTAATGTGAAGTAGAACTGAGGGCCACACTTATGGATTGGGCAGTTGATAACATCTATTAATTGACATATATTCATTAGGTGTCAAATGTGAATTCCCCAAAGATTATGCCCTACAAAGTCATTTTTGACAACCTAATTGTGATAACTATATGTGAACTCGGTTTTGTGTTATTGTCTATCACAATTATTTTCCAAATCACGGGCTGTACAAATACCATCCACGGGCCGCAGTTTGATGACCACTGATAGAAATTTTTCTACAACCAAAACCAGTGGTGGGCAAACTTTTTCAATGGCGGGGCTCAAAGTTTAAGAAATTCTAGAAGAGGGCCAGAATTATAGAAAAAATGCATTTTGTGTTAAAGCTTTTAATCATCATCATCAGTCAGATCAGTATTACGCATCACATGATCTATGCGGCTAGTTTAGCTTCACCTATAGGGTATGCATCTATTATTCTACTAAGTAGAATCTACTTCTCGACCACCAAAAAGGGGCCTTATGCAATCCATGTTGATGGACCCTGGATGAAGTACTTTCATGGGCTGGAGTTGGCCCGCAGGCCATACTTTATCCATCACTGACCAAAACACAATTGCCATTACAGTATAATTATATAATTAAAGAGACTGACCACAGATAGAAATACTGTGCATATAAGTATTTATATACATAGTAATAAAACCATCAATATGAATTCAAATAGAGTAAATAATAAATTGCAGTAGCACATACAACTCAACCCAAGTGCCAGCCAATATCTAGTCACCTTTACACATGATCCTTTATGCAAGATTCAGTAAAGTTCTTAATTTGGTCGCTTGTTCGCTTCCATATGTTAATTAATTACATTTTTATTTGAATATATCTCTAAGCTTCAGTGCAGCTAGTACCTTTGCATATGATCTGGATATACTATATATGGAAAATTATATACAGGCAGCAGCTTAAGCTGAAGTTAATATTTTTACTTATAGAAGTACTTCAGGTCAGTTTGATAAACAACATTATTATGCATTATATGTAAAATATGTGTAGAGCATGCTGCAGGCGTTAGTGCTGTGCTGTGCGACGCTGTTCATCTTCTTTGGTGTGTCGCTGTCCGCATGTGCACTGGTACCGGTCGCCAGTGCGTTAGTGTTCCGGGTCGGCGTGAGCGTGGCGCAACGTGCACATGTGGACGCGTTGCTAGCTGATCTGCGCCATGAGGAGTTTGGGTTGGTGGCGGAGGTGCGCGGTGCTGCGGGGTCGGGGGCGGTGAGCAGTGTGCGCATATTGGACGTGGGTGAGGAGAGTGCGGCGCGCGGCGGTCGTGTTGTCGGCACTGTGAGCGTGTCGCGTCACCGGGCGGTACGGGGTACGGGGTGGGTGCGCACGCTCTGCGTGCGGGGGGATTGGCGGCGCGCGGGGGTCGGGCGGGCGCTGGTGCGGGGGGCGCGGGCGCGGGCCGAGGCGCGCGGACTCACCGCGCTCGAGGCTGAGGTCACTCACCTGCAGACGGCGGCGCGAGCGCTCCTCGAAACAGAGCGGTGCGTTGCCACACATGTATCTACATATTTTTTTAAATTTATTTATTCAGGTAACAAACAACCATTACATAAATATGATTACATAAGAAGATACACTAAAAGGCCTAAAGTACCATATCTTATATTTAATAATTAAAAGTTATTAACTAAGGAATCGTAACGTACGCTCAATAAAAAGAAAAAGGTTACAATCATGAAGAACAAACAATGAATAGAACAATAAAAATAAATTTATGAAACAAACACATCAGTTTGCTAAAATCGTATGTTATAGTTATTTTTTATAATAAATATTAGCCAACTTCATTTTGTAAGATGACAAAGTATTTGAGAATATGGCAACATCATTTAGGCATTTGTTATAGTTGAAACAGGACCGTTGAAAGAACGAGTTCCTGAGATAATTCGTTCGACAGAAAGGAACATGAAAAGTGTCATGAGAACGTGTGTGAGTACGTGGAATTTTAAAATAAATTTGTTCTAAGATTTGGGATGAATCTACATTATTGTTAATTAATTTATAAAGGAAAACTGCATCAAGGTAATCTCTCCTATCTTTTAAAGATATCATCTTATGCCTCGAAGTGCTTGTTGCATAATCCGTAAAGGTTATACCTGTTCTATAATCTAGTGCTTTTAAAAATCTATTTTTAATTATTTAATTTCTAAGTATTTTTTCCGATTCTGACAATGTGTATCTTATATTGCGGGACTCCAAATAACACTTGCAAACTCCAATATACTGCGAACATAAGCAAAATATAACGTTTTTTATAACTCAGGTTACCCACAATGTTGCTGTGGTATGGAAGTTAGCATTGAAATGTACTATGTAGATATAAGTTTGATTACTCTCTTTTAAATTAAATGACGCCTAAGATGGCACTGACAATGTTATCACACTAAGCTTAAAGGAACTGGCTTTCAAGTGATGCTGGCGAAACATACTTCATTGACAAATGTTCATACTTGACAGTGATAGCTATTCAGGATACTATTGTTTTGTCACAGTATTTATTGTTTACCCCAAAACTTGGATTAATTGTAAAATAGAATTTGAATTGACATCCACAGACGTGGCATGTGATCACATTAGCACTGAGCCGATATCACTTGAAAGGACTCCTGGTTTTAGCCGCAGCTTCACTCACATATAACAATTTCTGTTCTAACTCACTTGTATGTATATCTTAAATATTCAAGATAAAGTTTTGTAATGGAATGTGCTGGTGGTTATTTTTTCTTAATTTCATTCATGATAATTATCCTCGCATTCTCTTGGAAATAATTATAATCCTGTGTGTATAGCTACTTACTGTAGCATCATATAATTGAATGATAGTTCATGAAATACTAAATCAATAAAGAGATGTGTATCGGTGTACTATTCGTGTGTAACTGCGCCCACGGGTAAAGTTACTATGGGGCCGTTCAAGTATTACGTAAGCAGAATGACGTTATCATGAGGCTTTGGTTAGTATTGTTAGCAAGGAGAAGGGGGGACTAGTCAATAAGTGTGAAACTTTGCTTACATAATACTTGAACGGCCCCTATTATGTACGAGTGGTGATGAGCTTCAGGTGGGAGTCGTGCGGCGTCGGAGAGCGCGCGCTCAGACTGCGCGTAGGGGCGGGGGCGGTTGTGGGAGTGAGGGCGGTGCACGAGGGGGCGCGGAGCAGCGTGCACGTCACGGAAGAGCGCGAGAGGTCGCGCTCCTACACACTCGACCTAACTACTGGACGATGATCGTCAGCGTCTAAACCAGATGCAAAACGAGATCTCAACTATATACGAGTATGAGTGTACAATATGTTTCAAATAAGAATGTGCATAGACCTGCGCCATATTGTGACGTCATAGTTAAGGAAAAAATTATATACTTGTGTATGGTTCATTAAAACAACGCGTATTAATAGTCTTAATAAATAATTAAAAAAACTGCAAATATTTTTGTTGCTTTCCATATTTTTTTATCGAGCATTGATAGATAAAGGTCATTGACGCGCACATTCATATTTGAAACAAATAGTACTTGTATACGTTTGTACTTTTTATACATGACTATTATACAAGAAGACTTATATTTATACAAGAAGTATTATTGAAATATATAGAAATGTACTGGATTTGTTGTTTTCGTTGCTCCGATCGCGTATAATATTTCTTCAGTGTTTTTCTTCTGATACAGAGTCTAGCAATTCGAATTTATAGGAGGTGGCAACACTGATATAGGTAGGTAAAAATACAGGCTCAAAAAGGCTTGAACCCAGGGCCGTTAAAGAAGTAAAAAAAATTAAAATATATGTAGGTAAGACCAGAGATGAATAATAATAGGTAAGACTTTCAAGTAGCGATGGGTAGTAGCGGGTTTTTGTCATAACGAAACTAAAACAGCTATTGCTTTTTAATAGCAGCTTCTGAAACTATTTATTATTAGGAGCAACTTTCTATCTCCTAATGATAACCCAAAGTAACCAGTTTTATCGTTTACATATTACAAAAAAATAAATGTGGTTATTTACGAAGCTATTTTAAACAATACAGTAGTATGCAAATCCTTCTTTTTATACATGGAATAGGCTCACTACTTTGACCACAATCTCATCTGATGTTAAGTGACGATGTGGTCCAGGATGGTAAACATACTAATCCTAGAGGTGCTAGTTCTCAAGTGATGATGCTGGAACACACTTATTGGTATTTAGCAACAGGTTTCCAAACGGCGGGCATGCTATGGTTTTCTCACGATCTTTTCCTTCACCGAAATCTCAGGCCGATTTTAGAGTTGGATAGGTGGGGATCGAACCCGTGTCGATTAAGTCGGATTCCGGCCGCAATACCCGCTGCGCCATCATCGCTTTAAAATCCAATTTAATAGGTTAGATACGTTGTGCATTTAATGTTAATCATATATGCCCTTTACAACATATTAAAATGAATATCTAAAGAAGATATCAGAGATATAGATAATAAAACGGCGCATGACGTTAGAAATTATAAAACGATTTTACCAAAAAATGTATATTTAACATGTAACAATGTAACACGCTACCATCATTACTTTATTTGCATTTTCATCGCGTCTTAGTTGTTTAATTTATAGTCTAAAATTCAAATAATATGTGCAATGTATTCCAATAAATCGCGCCAATTCAACAAACCGCACATGCTATCTCACAATGCTTCGTTTTTATCTCACTCACGCGATCGGTAGAATTCGGCTTAGCTTTGGATTATTTCGTTTTACCGGTCCCGCGATCTGATGGAGTGTATCATCTAATCACAGCGATAGCGGGTTTGCAATCCTACCAAATTATAATCCTTACATCTTAGAGTAGTGATTTGTTCTCATTACCTAGCGTCCATATTTAGTCAGCATATAAGTTTTTTTTTACTAGGGGAATGCATTTACGCACTACCCTTACCAATTGCATTAATAAGTCAGCATATAACCTGCTACTCAAAATAAATAGTTTCATTTGACATGTGAAACTGATGCGATAAATAGTTTCAGAAACTAGCTATCGGAAAAAACGCTCACGACTACTTTCAAGTATAGTGTTTTATCTATGGGTAAGACATCGATCAATAATAAAATTATACGTATCTAAATTGTAAACCTAGGATAATTTTTGATTCTTCAGTTCCCTTGTTCTACTATGTACTCCGTGCTTGTATATTATTACTGAGAGAGGAACTATACAGAGGTAATTTTATACTATACTAAAACTGTTATTAGATATATTAAAGATATATACTGTATAGTATTCGTGTAGGTACTACCGAATTTAAATTTTTAATCTCATGTAGTGCGCAATGAATATTCGTTAAGTGGAATGAAGTGCGTAATATAGAAAATATATTGTAATTAGAGTGTCTTTGTTATTTTTGAGGCTTCATGATGTCTTCGCGGGAGGGCAGTGAGTGCCCGGAGGAAGGTGATGACAAGGAGTCCGTGGAACAAAGTCGGGAGCACGAAGCGATCTTCAATTCGCTGATGCAGGAGTGCAAGTACAGCGCACCCGGTGCTCGTCTTTCTGCTAAGTTACGCACTGCACTTGAGAGGTATGCTGTATGCTGATCATATCTATTTAACTATTGTTTTATGTTGAACTTAGACCATTACCTCTAGGTCATTTCAATCTATTGAAAACACTTCCAGTAGTAGGCAAATGATACTTAATTTCATATTTCTTTGAATAGTTATAATATTTACACCAAAACATTTATAATTAATTATGTTGTATTTTAATTTTAAGATTGTAGACAAATAGGTACATTTTTTCTATATATTTATTTATAGATTAATTAATTAATTAATTTATAAGGCGAGGGTGAATGGGCAAGTCGGTAAGGGTCGACCTAGGCGAATGTATCTAGACCAAATCAATCATGTGTTAAATAAAGGCCAGGTAAAAAGTACTCATAACCGACGAGCATGTATGAAAGCGCTCATGAAAGTAGAGGAAACGAAAGAGGTATGCCAAGATCGTAGCAAGTGGAAGGACGAAATCTCTGCCTACCCCCACGGGAGAAAGGCGTGATGATATGTATGTATGTTATTTATAGATATATGTTAGATAAAAGATTATAATCCTTACTTCAGGTGATTGAAGCCAAGATATATTTTAAAATTTATATTATATTATAATTTGGTTTCAAATTTAAATATTAAATTGTGGCAACACAAAAGCGCCACACTTAAACACCACCTTATACTTGATATACCACACTGTACTTGACAGCTGATAGCATGGCATTGTTGATGTGAATCTATAAGTTTTTCCCTGACTGAGAATCACTCAATGTAGTTAAAGAAGTTTTTACTTTAACAAGGCTGCATGTATCAATGTGTACAAAGATAAAAAGTGAAACTTCTGTACTTTATCAGAATTTTTTCAGTATAGCTACTGCGAAACGCAAACATCAATAAAATGTGGTTAATTTGTACAGTAATTTCATTATGATTTGTTAACATTGTAAAAGGTTTCTTAAAGTTGGGCTAATGGTAATAAAATCCTATGTATGTTTTAGAGTAAAGGATTGGCTCATATATAACTAAAATAAAACATCATCGTTGATAGTTTAAAATATTAAAAACACACTATTGGTGAAAGGAGAGTCATTATAAAATATCAAAGCATCCCACACTTTTTTCCATTAAAAGTAATCATTTTGTTAATGACTCTATTCTTATTTTATTGATGAACATTTTTGGTTTTATATTAGAATTTTTAAACCATTATTTACTTCAAATTATTAATTAAGATTATTAGTTGAGACAAGTATAGTAATTAAACATCTGATTGTGTTTTTAGTGAAATGAAAACAAACTGGTATTTCATCTCCAAAGTATAATAATTGATCTGGTTAAAGTAAATTGCAGATATAATATAGGAGATTTAAAATGTAACAACTGATACACACACACATTCAACTTTCCTACACACAACATACACACTCACACGCACAGACATAATGTGTGTGTGTCATTTTAAAAATTTAATATGTATTACTGCTTAATTGATCTTAATCTTTAGATTATGTTTCATATATTTTTATAACTATTCTGAATGTGATGTGAAGTTCTAATAGATAAAAAACTATTTGAAATTTTATGGTTAAAATGTTATCATAACCCATCTGAAATGGTTGTTAGTGTAGTGTACCCATGCAATGGACAGCACAGAGTAGACTTATTTAGACTTTGATCTTAATTTTTTTGTTCCCTTGTTCCCAAGCGATGTCACTACTCATTTTTTTACTGTCAAACAAGCATGAATTGTTTGTATTACTTCAAACAGACACTCCTTCATGTCAAGTTTTTGGAGGATTGAAAGAGTGTGAAATTCTGATGAAATTCTGTATACAATACTCCAAATGTTCACCTATGGCACCACATCTCCAGGGCATCATTTTTTGTCTGTGTATAAAATATGCAGATAGTAGTGTTTTAGCTTTATCTTATAGGCTTTTGTAATGTATCTGAATATTTCTATCACATGTAATTCATATCTCTCCCATTCAAGATTGAACTCGATCTTGGATTGTTGCATATCTTTCAATCAATCACTTATCTGAATGCCAATAACTCAACTCGGCTAGGTCAATTTTTTTTAAAGGCAGCTTACAAAAGATCCCTTCCTCTTGGTCATTATTAAAAAAACACAAATGTTTGAGCTGAAATGAAACATGTGTTCATTTCGTTTTCTTGTATGTATAAACCAGAATGTAATACAATCCCTGGTCACTCCTGCTCAAAATTGGAGGCGACCTTTATTTCTAATTTGAAAAAATCTACAAACAGACAATCTAGTGAGTGTATTGTTTCAAGGAGGAGACCACTCACCTTTACCACCGCTGCAAAGTCGCTGGTCAGCACCGACATCTTTGTTATGGGTTGCGAACTGTTATAACCCTTATTTCTATGAACACAAAGCTTATTCAGCGTCTTAGCGTATGACATTGTTTTATCACATGCATAATTTATCAATTAGGCATTTTTACTTTGCTTTATTATAAATTTCAGTAAGTTCAGTCAGTCAGGATTTAAACCTCGCGGAGTTCGGTGCTAACCACTCAAACCAAATTCGGAAGTCAGTGTTAAGTGTAAATCTTTATAAAAAATATATACATATTTTTTGTAGTGCAGTGTATTTTTTTTTAAATACACAGCTTGTACAGAGTATGTAGAAGAAGGTTATGCTATTAGTGTATGGTTGTGTATGTGCGTTTGTCAGACTGACTCCGAGCGCGCGGCGAGCGGCGTGCGAGCGCACGCGCGACGGGTGCGCGCCGCTGTTCGTCGCGAGCAAGCGCGGCAACGTCGAGATCGTCGAGTACCTCGTGCACGTGTGTGCCGTCGACATTGAGCAGCGCGGCCTCTTCGAGGTGCCCGACGACCACTCCGTGCACACCGTCACGCCGCTCTGGTGCGCCGCCGTCAGCGGGCGCGTCGCCGTCGTGCGCGCACTCGCCGACGCCGGCGCTGACCTGGACGCGCCCAGCGACAGCGGCTCCACCGCCGTGCGCTCCGCCTGCTTCATGTCCCACTCGGACGTCGTGCGGCTGCTCGTCCAGCGCGGCGCCGACATACACCGGCCGAACCACAACGGCGGCACTTGCCTCATTAACTCGGTGCAGTCGGCCCGCCTCTGCGAGTATCTGCTCGACTGCGGCGCCGACGCGGACGCGCGCGACTCACAGCTCAAGACAGTGCTGCACTATGCGATCCAGGAGCACCGCGTCGAGACGGCGCGGCTGCTGCTCGACCGCGGCGCGAATCCGCACCTGGTGTCCCGCGCCGGCGACGACGCGCTGCGCACCGCGTGCCTGAAGGGCGCCACGCAGGTGGTGCGGCTGCTGGCGTCGCGCGTGCACTACGGCGTCGAGCGGCTCGCGGACGCGCACGAGTTGCTCGGCGCGACGTTGCTCGACGAGTTCAATGACGTGGCGGCGGCGCTGGCGGCGTGGCGCCGCGGGACGCTGCTGCGGCACGTGGCCGGCGGGTACCGGCGCAAGCGCGGGTGGGCGGTGCCGGAGGGCGGGGGGGGCCGGCGCCGGCGCCGAGGAGGCGGAGGCGGCGCGACTGGCGGTGGGCGGGGCGCGCGAATGGGTCTCAGTGCGAGAGCTGCAGGCGCTGGCGGCGGACGTGGACGCGCTGCGCACGCAGTCGCTGCTGGTGGCGACGCGCATCCTCGGCCCCGACCACAAGGACACGGTGTTCCGGCTCATGTACCGGTAAGTGATGCCGTCCTCAAGTACGACAGAGTTAAAGAGCTCTTGAAAAGTCCTAAAAATCAATTTTCAATATCTGGGCTGTTTGTGAGTGCAGTATGTCTGGTGTTATTAAATAGTACAGAATAGTCTTGCGCAGAACACTTCGGATTGAAATGATATCGTTCCCGCAAGGAACATAGTTCCTAGACCGATTCCGATTCGGAACTAGCTGTGTCTAAATGATATAATATACAATAAAAGGAATTCTGTTTTACCGAGCGATGCGTGCGGCAGGGGCGCGGCGTACGCGGACGCGGGCCGGCACCAGCGCTGCGTGCACCTGTGGAGCTGGGCCCTCGGTATCCGGCTGCGGCGCGACACCGTGCTGCACGGCGACACGTGCCACGTGGCGTGCGCACTCACCCGGCTACTGAGCGAGCACGCGCCGCGGCACGAGCACGCGCTGCGAGTTCTCACCCTGCTCGCGCGGCACCTGCCGGAGGGCGCGCGGTTGGTCGCGGTGCGGCCGCGGTTCCGCGCGCACGCCGACGCGTTCGACCGCGCACTGCGCTGCGTGGCGCACCTCGTGCTCGTGCTGGTGCGCAGTGCTGAGACGGAGGCGCAGCGCGCGCGCACTCGCCGCGCACTCACGGCGCTGCTGGCCGCGGAGCTGCGCAGCGCTCACACGGGCGACACGCTGCTGCACCTCGCGGTCTCGCGGCTCAACGTGATCCGGTCGACGTACTTCGGGGATGACGCGGGCGGTGCGGGCGGCGGGGGCGCGTTTCCCTCGCTGCAGGTGGTGCGAGCGCTGCTCGCGTGCGGCGCTCGCCCGGATGCGCTGAACGAGTCGCGGTCGACGCCGCTGCACGTGGCCGCGATCCCGTACAACTTCTCGACGGAGCTGGTGGAGGAGCTGCTGGAGCACGGCGCCCACCTCGACCAGCCCAACAAGTTCGGCGACAGCGCGGCGGAGCTGGTGGTGCTGAACCGGCATTCGCGCGTGCGCGTGCTGGAGCACGTGTCGCTGCGGTGCCTGGCAGCGCGCGCGCTGGTGCGGGCCCCGGCGCAGGCGCAGGCGCTGCCGCTGCCGCACACGCTGGCCGAGTTCCTCCGGCTGCACACGCCCTGAGCGATCCCGCGGCGCTCACGCGGGGCTCGCGTATCCTCTACGACTATAATATTATCTGTATAGTTTACTTTCGATACAAAAGATGCGTGTATTTATTGTGCGTACTCAGTTTCATTATAATAAGTAATAACTGCGTGACGGAGCCGCAGCGGAACCGCAGCGGAGACGCAGGGAACATAAATGTGATATGGACTAGTTGCTAAATTCACTTTCGAAAAGTCGCGGAAATGTTTACCCGGCGTCGCGACGTGTGCTTACTCTTAACATTGATATGTAAAGACAGACGTCTAGTAGGTCGGCTCACGAACAAAGTGGAAATTAACTTACGTAATGTAGACTTCACTCTTAACGTTTTTATAAATAATAAAGATATACTTTGACAATAAAATCTGTACTAAGTACATAAAGAGGGACTTATCGATTAACTCCGTGATGCTCGTGTGACGTGGCTCTGCGCGCGCATCGTAAGATTCACTATAATTTTTTCTTAATGCACTAAACCAATGCAATGCACTACCAGAACAATTTAACGCGTATATAAACTAAGTAACAATTATAAAAGAACTAAAATTGAGAATTTGGGTGAAATGATACCAAAGTGTAAGTACTTGTTACCACAAGGCGCAAAATACATTAAATCACAAGTAGTGATCGCTAATTCGTGAAATGGAATTGTTTGAGCGTGTCCCCCCGCGACCCGCACCCCTGCGACCCCGCGCTGCCGCCGCCAAGAACAACCACTAACATTCACCTCTGCGTAGATGTTTCTTCGCACACAAGATCTATACTGATAGTTAAAAAATTATATATATTATAGTAGTTTTTAAGATTATCCTATACAATGAGGTATTGCAGTGCCAGGGTACCGCAGTGCCACGGTGCCGCAGTGCTACGGTGCCGCAGTGCCACGGTGCCGCAGAGCCACGATGCCGCAGTGCCACGGTGCCGCAGTGCCATGGTGCCGCAGTGCCACGGTGCCGTAGTGCCACGGTGCCGTAGTGCCACGGTGCCGTAGTGCCACGGTGCCGCAGTGCCACGGTGCCGCCGTGCCATGGTGCCGCAATGCCACGGTTCCGTAGTGCCACGGTGCCGTAGTGCCACGGTGCCGCAGTGCCACGGTGCCGCCGTGCCATGGTGCCGCAATGCCACGGTGCCGCAGTGCCACGGTGCCGCAGTGCCATGGTGCCGCAGTGCCACGGTGCCGCAGTGCCATGGTGCCGCAGTGCCGCAGTTCCATGGTGCCGCAGTGCCACGGTGCCGCAGTGCCATGGTGTCGCAGTGCCACGGTGCCGCATTGCCACGGTGCCGCAGTGCCATGGTGCCGCAGTGCCACGGTGCCGTAGTGCCACAGTGCCGTAGTGCCACGGTGCCGCAGTGCCACGGTGCCGCAATGACACGGTGCCGCAGTGCCACGGTGCTGCAGTGCCACGGTGCCGCAGTGCCATGGTACCGCAGTGCCACGGTGCCGCACCACACTGTATTACAGAGACGTCTTGTCGTCTGTTTGATCTCATAAATAGTAGTTATTTCTTTAAATATTATTCTTAGTATAACTATGTTGTTGACCTGTGAGGAATGGTGAAGTAAAGGGGGGGGGCGGGCGGGGGTGTTGTGACGTGTGACTAGCTCACCCCGCGCCCCTCGCGTTCCTCACACGTCATAACGCGCAACTTCAATATGTGCTCTGCACAAGTATATCCATGTAATGTTGTATTTTTATCAAATAAAATAACAATATTGTAAATTTTGTATTATTTATATTTCAAAAAAGGTACAAGTTCATATCTCATATACTCGTATAAATATATTAATAAGATAAACGACTAGTGACTCGTACTGAGATCGTCACCGAGTTTGTTCGCGCTCGGGATCTGCCGAGGCTGCGGACGCCCTCTACCCGGACACCTGTCTACACCTGTGCTAATTGATATAACATTAATATAATTATATATCTACTATAATGAGTTAAAACTGTTTAATATCGATTGAATCCGTAACAGACGCGCGGACCGGACCGCATACTTGGTACAGCGAACAACCGGAGTTAGCTCATCAGCTCGTAGGCGCAGTCTAGTAATGACGTCATCGAACCTTTATTGAAGCGGGAAAATTAATTCCTATGTTTTTGGAGCTTTGATAATTTCTGAGGCATGACGTCCGTGTCTTATTGTGACAAAGTAACTGTTAATGTCAGTAAGTTCGGTCGTCCACCTTACCATGTACAAGATTCGGTCCGCGCATCTGTTAGAACTTTTAGGATAGTATTATCAATGTATTAGATTTGTTACGTAGTGTCGGTGTTGCCTACGAGCGCCTCACGGCGCAGGATCACGAGGAGCATGCTTTTGTTCCTGAACACAGGATACTAGACTAACAGTAGAGATTACAACATTTCTAAAGTGCGCAACAATTACTCTGTAAGAGTTTTGTTTGTACCTTAACGAAAATGAAACCATCTGTATATTCCTTTTCGTTTATTTTGTTGAAACTGATATTTTCATTTCTTATATTATCTTATATTTTAAACTAATGATGAATATAATTATTTCTACGGAATAACAAACCAGTCTCTTACAAGGCGGTTCATTTAATGGTCCATATGTGAATTATATTTGATCAGGTAAAACGGCAGGCCTGGATTTACGATTTTTTCGAACCGGGCAGAAAGTTGTGGGCGCCTCTGTCTAGAGTGTTTGAGATAAATTACTTAAAAAAACACAAATATATAAAGGTTTTTATTAGATATATAAAAAAAAACCCCGTAATAAATTTGTACTCTTTATCATCTATTACCTAATAACTTTTTCATTTGTAAGGCATAAAGTTATATACCCGGGAAAAATAGAGTATATCTGGGGGATTCCAGACCAAATCGATCACTTTTGACTTTGATCCCTTTCAATTTGGCTGAAAGTACCAGAATTTTTTTACCCATCTCGAAAAATGTTATAAATAAAAGAAACTGCTCTTTTTTCAAATTGCTGTTGATTTATTCGATTCAATGAATAGTAAGTTTAAACATTGTAATTTAATCATAGATTGAGCGCTCCGTATTAAGGTGTCACGTTACATTTCACGTAATCACGAAAGGGATAGAGCATCTCTAGATCCCCATCAAAAACTTTAAATGCATTGTATCTCAGAAGTTTATTTGCTAAATGAATCCTTTTTCAGAATACATATTATATTTTTGTTTACAATAAATTACATCAGTCAGATACCGCATTGTACACACAAAATATAAAATACACGTTTATTTGGATCGACACTGGACAAACCTATACATTTGTGGTTTGTTATATTTAATTTACTTTGATGAAATCAATTTATATTGGTACATAGATAAAGTATAGATTAGGATATTTGTCCGTAATGTGCGAGCATGCGCTAGCTGTGTGCGAGCAGCGCGGCGAGCAGCATGAGTGCTGCGGCGGCGGGGGCGGGTGGGGGCCGGGAGGGCGCCCCCCCGCTGCGCCGCCCGAGATTGCGATTGTGTCGGTCCACTATAAAGATGCGTCCGCCCATTCCTGTTGATAATGAACCAGCTCAGCTCACTTTAGTATGCGTAAAGATTTTATTGATGATTGCAAAGTGGAATTTAAAACAATCTACTTGGTTGTTGCTCTACGGCTGGTTTTAATATGTGATCTCAATCTGTTTCTACCTACCTGCAATTCGAAATTCTAGTTCTTTTTAATATGTTTTAATTAGCTCGATCTGTATCTAAGTAACGGAAACATGATTTTCACCCACTTCAAAACGTAGGATTAACTTGAAATTTTACCTACTTATCACAGACAGATGACATTACATTAATTTCATAAGTTTGTCCTAGTATCCTGGCTGGGATTACCAGAATGTAAAAAAAATAAAGACTGGTATAATTATATCATACACATTTTTTCGATAAAATTGTGTATTTTGTTTGCCACTCGTATTTCTATTCTTAACTTATTACAAACAAGTTAAGGCGGCGTCTTCACCCGCTTAAAATTCAGACCATTTGGAGCCTATATTTTCCTTAATGATTAATACGTCAGAAGAAAAAGACTTACGTATCTCAAATTTAAGTAAATAGACCTATCAGGGGTGCGAATTTGGTCTCACCTCCACGTGGTGCACCCTGGGCAATGATCGACAGTGTTCTCTTAGGATTACTACTGATCGTTGGCGAAGGAGGACCAACCCAATCCAAGGTGTTAAGTGAACCGTGCCGATGGATGCGTGGCTGGGGGGGGGGGGAGCCCAGTCGTGAACGGTACCTTTCTGATACCGGAGCACATCGGAGGGTAATTTTTGGTCTTCCATCGACATGCGAGGCTCTGTCGGTAGTGAACTCTTAGCTTCCTAGCCAGGTTCCTCCGGGTTAACCTCCATCATGCTGTTGCAGCAACGGCGGTACTGGAGAAATGCTTCTCAGCCCCCTGAGAACATTGTGGACCTCACTCTTATACAAGAACCCTGGGTGCGCAATAATACGATTGTGGTATTGAAGACCGCAGGGAGTGTTTTTTGCACAAACTGCGGGACTAAGCCCAGAGCTGGTATAGTTTTTAGCAAAAGAACTAACTTTCTACCTGTTCCAGTGCTTTGTTCAGATGACCTGGTTGTAGCGTATATTAATCTTGACGGGTGGAAGGGCTCCAAACTATTAGTTTGTTCAGCCTATCTACCTGGAGAGAACAGTAATCCTTCAGAAGAGCTTATGCGGGTAGTGGACTATGCGAAGAAACACAACGCTGAGCTGCTGGTGGGATGTGACGCCAATGCTCATCATACTACTTGGGGTAGCAGTGACGTTAACACAAGAGCAGAGTTACTTTTTGATTTTATTACAACTAATAACCCAACTATTTTAAACAAAGGATGTAAACCAACCTTTGTTACAAGTGCTAGACAAGAAGTCTTAGACATAACATTCGCCACTAACAATGTATCTAGGCATATTATAAACTGGTGTGTAAGTGACCAAAACTTTATGTCTGATCACCGACATATTAATTTCGAGCTCTTATTTCAATAAAGAGTCAGAATGTTCTTTATAGGGATCCCAGGAATACCTCATGGGATACCTACAGGGATACCCTAAGGTCTAACCTGGAAACGCTCCCTAAAAATATTAAGACAATTGTGAGTCTAGAGTTGGCAACTAATGCTCTCACGGCATCCATTACTGATGCTTATGAGCAGAGTTGTCCTGTAAAATAAAAGACCTCAATAAGACAAGTTCCCTGGTGGAACTCTAAGCTAAAAAAGCTTAGGGAAAAAACTAGGCGGCTTTTCAATAGGGCCAAAAACACAAAGGAGTGGGAGACATACCAACTGGCCCTAACCAAATACAATAAAGAAATTAGGAAAGCGAAGCGGGCTTCCTGGAGAAAGTACTGTGAGGAAATCAATGATACGCCTCACGGAGCAAGAATTCACAGAGTGCTCACTAAGGACAAACCTAAACAAATAAGACTCCTTAAAAAACAAGATGGGACCTTTACTCACACTGAAAAGGAAACCATGGAGCTCCTTACGTCAGTTCATTTCCTAGGTTCTGAGAGACTTACTGTTAGAAGACTGTCCTCCTCAATAAGGCCTCAATTAGAGGACTGGCGTAGAGCAGCAAGCATTATAAGACCACAGAGTCTGAAATGGGCTATGAAGTCATTCAAACCACATAAAACAGGTGGAGAGGATGGAATTCAGCCTGTGCTATTACAGCGAGGTATGGACATCCTCACACCTGTAATTATGAAGATTTTCAGGGCAAGCCTTGCTTGGGGATATATACCTGAACTATGGAGAAAAGTACTATTCCTTTTTATACCCAAGGCCGGTAAAAAGGATTACGCTATGCCAAAGTCCTTTGGACCAATAATCCTTACATCTTTTCTTCTCAAAACTATGGAGAAGATAATTGATAAATATATTAGGGAAGTGGTATTAACCACAGACCCTATAAGTTGTAAACAACATGCCTATAGCAGAGGAAGATTTACTGAGACTACCCTGCTCTATCTTGTAGATATGCAGATATGCACCATGTGCATTTCTGGATATTGAGGGCGCTTTTGATAACACCACCCACTAGAACACTAGTTCATGGGTTAATTGTTAAAAAGGTAGATTCAACAACTATAAAATGGATTGAATCAATGCTCTCAAACCGTATAGTTAAATTATCATTGCATGGCACTAATCATGAGGTGGTAACCACAAGAGGTTGTCCACAAGGAGGCGTTCTCTCGTCCCTGTTGTGGACCCTAACAGTGGACCAACTCCTGCATAAGATGGAGGAATTAAGGATCGACGCCCAGAGCTACGCTGATGACCTGGTGGTAGTTGTCCGAGGTTTCTCTCAAAATACAATTTCGTACCTTATGCAGAAAGCTCTAAGTGTCAGTGACAAATGGTGCAACGACAATGAACTTAGATTAAATGCAGACAAAACTGTCCTAGTACCATTTACTAAGACAAGGTGTCTTGACCAACTAATACAACCTTCACTAAATGGCAAGATAATAACTTCTTACCAGAGGTCAAATGCTTGGGTGTTATTCTCGACTAGAAACTGACCTGGAATAGCCAAATTGGATATATAATTCAAAAGGCTAAAATAGCAATGGGGATCTGTAGTCGAATGGTCGGAAAGCGCTGGGCTTTACATCCCAGGCTAACCATTTAGCTTTATACGGCAGTTGTCAAACCCATAATAACATACGCCTGTGTGGTTTGGTCCAAAAAGGCATAACAGCAGTCTGTTTGTACCCGATTAGCTTCAGTACAAAGAATAGGTTCTATCTTAGTGGCAGGAGTCATGTCAACCGCCCCTGGAGCGGCTCTGGGTGCTCTGTTAAATCTGACGCCCCTTCATCTACATGTAGAAAAGGTGGCGAGGTTTACGATGAACCGAATGTACGCCCTCGGGAGGAGACAATGGATATCCTAGTCCATGAGATCTTTCTTAGACTCAGTGATAGAAACGCCAGTTTTAGGGATGATATTAGATATGATGATTCCTGAAACAAATCTTAAAAAATTGTATGATGTCGAAATCCCTCTACGGGACTCCTGGTTAAACAGTGAGATAACGTGAAAGCAAGGCAGCTTACTGTGGTTTACAGACGGGTTCAAAATAGGACTTAATGTAGGCTGTGGAATATATGGAGAGCGACCTAAGTTTAGTCAAATAACTAATCTTGGTAGTTTTGCCTCCATTTTCCAGGCAGAGGTATACGGGAATCTAGAATGTTCCTGTATAAATCTGCAGAAAGCCTATGTGAACCATACAATATATATCCATTCGGATAGTCAAGCCGCTTTCTTGGCGCTGGCTTCGGACGTAGTTGAGTCGAAGCTAGTTGCAAATTGTGTGGCAATGCTAAACAGCCTGGGTAAGAATAACAGGCTGATTTTAAGATGGGTCCCTGGGCATGCAGGAGTTCCCGGCAATGAAGCTGCGGATGCGCTTGCAAGAGCAGGGACTATGGAAACACAAATTGGGCCTGAACCATTATGTGAAATTCCAAAAAGCCTAGTTCGACTGTCCATAAGGGTCCAATATACCTATAAGGCTATAGAATAAAGGAATAAATTGCCAGGACAAGTTCATTTCAAAAAGCTCATCAGAGCATTCATTCATCGCAAAGCTGAAGAAGCCCTGATGCTCAGTAGGAATCAGCTGCAAGTATTAGTGAGAGCGCTAACTGGACACTGTTTTTTGGGTAAGCATAGGCACAACATGGGTGCCCAGAACACAAGAGCGTGCAGATTCTGTGAAATTGCAGACGAAACTCCAAAGAACATCTTGTGTGAATGTGGCCCACTAATACCCATACGTAACCGAATTCTGGGTAAGCATGTGTTGCGCCCGGAGGAAGTACAGACGCTCTCTGCCAAAAAGATCCTACAGTATATTCAGGTTGTAGGTCTAGGTAGTGAGCTTTAGCAATATAGGGGCAATTACAATAGATCTGACAAGGTCGCAGCGATACTGGACTGTTTAAGCCTGCATAGCCCATTTCCGAATAATAATAATAATAAATAGACCTTTGAATGAGATGAAATTATTGATCTATATTTAAAATTACTTGTCCTGATTGAATGATTCATCAACGTAGAGCCGTTGGCTCTGTAACCGCTGGGCCTATAAACGCGACATTTTATGATGTAATCATCGACTAAAAAAGGATTTTATGAAATTTCATTGCTAATAAATTTCCTGTAACAGCTACTGGTTAGAAATAAATGGATAGGTATATCGGTATTTCTAAAATGTTACCTAGAGGGTGAATTAAGGGTTGCAAATTTGTACTGGGATTTTGTGTTTTTGGAGTTAGACGCATATCATGAAAAGGAGAAGATCAGACTTAAGTACAACCGTTATAATAACCCAAGAGACCTCATAGAAGTTAAACTATTGAGTAAACGCCTGGAGGGGGCGATCAAATGTTGTTACCATAATTATATTGATAGTATAGAGAAGGTATATCGTATAATTCGAAAAAACCAAATTATTTTTGGTTTGTTCTAAAAGTAAATAGTAAAAATAATTCTTATTTAGAACTTAATTGGTGAGACATCGCATCACACAGAAAGAAAGGATAGCCTCTCGCTTTCTAGGATTCAGTTTGGTGGTTGAATGCGGTGGAGTAAGTAAGTACCGGCGAGTACAGTTATTGAGTATAGTAACTTGACTACACTATACCCGCGTGTGTGAACGAGTGGTAGTAGACGAGGTCCGGCCACGAGGAGTTGGGCGAGACCAGAAGGTCCGCGGGCTTGCCCGGCTCGCACCGCCACACCAGTGACCGGTTGTACGCGCGGAACGTGACGTAGTCGCCGTCACGCCGCCGGTCCGCGCCCGCTGTGTGACGCGCCGCGCACAGCGGCCCCGCCGCCGTCGGCGAGAGCCGTCCCCGGCGCGTTGTGTGCGCGCCCGCCAGTACACGCGCCGCGCCCTGCGCCCGCTCGCCTAGCCGCTCGAGCCCGCCCACCGGCTCCGCCGTCACCACCAGCGGGTGGTACTCCTCCGCCGAGTGCGGGTCCTCGCCGCCAGACACCTTGAACGTGTAGTGTAGCCCGCGCCTCAGCTGCAGGTCCGGCGCCAGCTGCCCATTCACGTACCACGCGAGCGGGGGCGCGTGTCCCCCCGCCCGACCGGCGACCCCCCGCGGACCCCCCGCCGGACCCAACGAGAACCGGAACACGCGCAGCGCCGGGTCGAACAGCTGCGCCGTCTCCCAGGGTGTCGGCGCTGTACGTGATCCGCTGCACACACACACATACACAACATCACTCTCTATCATCGGCTCTCACTCGTTTGTGAACTCACTCATGTAATAAACAAAAAACAAATGTTAGTTTAGTATTATGACGGTATGCATGCGCTCGAGAAGTGTCTTATTGCGCTAAGATGAAGGGTATGATGAAGTATTTAAGAAATAATTTACACAACGAAGGAGAAGCAGTCGTTCTCTGGTGGATTCTTGCCGAGGTACAGGAAGACGTCATTCTTGTGGTAGAGCCGGTGGAAGGCGGGCTCCCTCGCGTGGTCGAGCCGGCCCAGCGCCCAGACGACCGGCATGGCGCGGTCCACCACCCACTCCCGGTCGAGCGGCTCGTCTGCACAACAGAGAGCAGAGAGCAGAGAGTCGGTGTCGGAGTCGGCGCGTAGTGAGGGTGGGCCCAAGGCGCTACTCACCTGGCTTCAGGGTCCGGCGGTACGAGATCACTGTGAGACCGTTGTCCCGCTTCGAGACGAACACCTGGTTCGAGTCGAGACCGCTGAGCAAGTCGTCGCGACACACTCCTTGCCACTGCCCGAGCACCTGTACGCACTGCGTATGCGGGACGCAACACGCATGTTTTTTGTTATACACTTATTTCTGACACGTTAAAGAGATACACAGAAAAAAATAGAAATAACCTGATAAGGTACATGCGACCGTACTAGGGTGCCACAGAAGAAAGTTTAAATTGTAAGCAGGCAACTGCACGCGTTTCCTTTAACCCGCCGTTATCATCGAAAGTATCTCGTGCCCACTAACGTCCAGCGTCCCGTAGGACGGTCGCTCACGCACTTGTCGGACTACAAGCGAAATGTTAAATCAATATGTCACATTTTAACACGATTTTATTGGCTCAATCTGGATCTATTTATGTATGTATGTAACTGAATCTTTGAACAAAACTTTCACCTAAATAAAACATCTTGCAAACAACGTGCTTTGTTATAAATAATTTATTGATAGATATTGGTGACAGTAGAGTTAATATAAAAATACCATAGAAAGTAAAGAAATGATTTACTATTTATTTATTATATTGGGAGTGTTAACGCCATCTATTATCATATATATTCTCTTCTTATTCTAAGTTATTACTTGTCTATATTGTCTACACGCCCCCGCTCTATTTAGTCTATGTATTCATTATCCCTTCCTCTTTGAATAAAAAACGGAACGCCAACACGCAACCGCCGCCGCTGTTTCTCGCTATATTTTAAAGTGCATATTAATTATCCAATTATATTACTTACGAGAATATAGAACATTCATAAAGTGAAGTGAGGTGGAAACTCTGAACCAGCTTAATAGAAGGCTAATAATAAAGGTAAGTTCCGTTTGCTCCTTTCAACATCATCCTTCTAGTTATTTCCACACCATTTCCGGTCCTTCTCAGCCCATCCTCTCTTGTATATATTTATTTACGCTTATATATATTTTATTTACGCCTATATTTACATATTTACGTCTTCACTTTTTCAAAATGGCTAAACATACTCCGACCGTTAACCGCGAAACGACCGCCGCATTACAAAATAAAATAACGATGTTAACCGCTAAACAACAAAGTTTCTTTAAAATAGTTCAGAATTTATACGATATGAGCTCTAATTGTACAGACGAGGGAGATAAGAAAACGTTCCTCATTCGTATAAAATCATTAGATAGTATTCGTAAAGAGTTTATTGAAGTGTCAGACGACTTAAATCTCGCTATACTATCTGCAAATCCAAACGCAACTCCTAATTTTTCATCATTAATTTCTTTTGATGAATTATATTGACACATTAAAGCCATTGAAAGTGAATTCATCATAAATACCGCACAATTATTTAAAAATGAATTGCCATTACAAACGCAATCTCAATTTGATATTTTAAATCATAAACTGCCTGCTTTGGAGTTAGTTTCATTCGACGGTACGCCTAATAATTGGTTACCATTCTATGAGAATTTTACAACGCTCATCCATAAAAACACTAATTTATCAGACGCTGAAAAAGTACAGTATTTAGTCGGACGGCTAACCGCTAAGGCACTCACTGTTTGCGCTGGAATACCCCCGATATCGCCGATAATTACAATATATTGTGGAACGCTCTCAAAGATAAATATCAAGACAAATGAACGTTAGCCGCAATGTATTTAGAACAAATATTAGATTTTCAAGGCAGTCAGTTTCCTTCAAATAAATCACTTGACGAGTTTGTAGAAAAATATTGTGCCGCTCAATCCGCTATAAAACAATTAAATATTGATGATCTCTCAGATTTTATATTCACTCATATTGCATTATCTAAACTCTATCAAGAAACCGTTAATTTGTTTGAGCAAGCGCATCGAGATATTCAATTACCCACATTTGTAATGTTATCGAAATTTATTAAAGAACAAAGTAAAATATATTTGCTACGAGGTACTTACAGTACATCGAATACACAGTCAAACATTAAAACGCAAAACAAATTATTTACTCCGCAATTTAACAAACGAAATAATAATAAAACGCCGACGCAAGTATTTTTCGCACAAAACAATAATAATTTTCCTAAATGTCCTTATTGTAAAAACGACAGTATACATCCGCTATATAGATGTGAACATTTTCTTGAGTTGAACCCAACCGCAAAAAATACATTTTTACGTAATAACAATTTATGTATGAACTGTCTCGGATTTCATAGTTTAAAATTTTGCCGCTCGTACAGTCGATGTAATATTTGTAAACGCATGCATCACACGCAGTTACATCTCGATTCACAAATTCGCGCTAATGAGGAGTGTGATCGAGTGTCCAATACGCGCGCACATTCACTCAGCGCTGCCGCTACATGCGAGTCGAGCATTGGTTATCGTAATACGAATGAATCATGCACGGCTCGCGCGTCGCCGCCGACTTCAAACATGTGTACTCCCGCGCAATATACGCCGCTCGCCTCAACCGCTGTACTCACGCCGCCTTCAACGCAAATTAGTACCGCACTCACTTCTTTAACGCATAGTTATTCGAATAAAACCGTACTTTTACCTACTGCCGTCGTATATGTATATAACAACGTAGGTGAACGCTATAGAATGCGAATATTTCTAGATAGTGGTTCAATGAGCTACTTTATACCAAAATAGTGTTGTGATCGTTTCGACATAAATATTTCGTACGCTTCTTCTACAATCAAAGGCATAGGCCTCGCTGAAAAACCAATTATAGGTTTCGCGAAATTTAAAATACAATCACGTTTTGATTCGCGCTGCTGTTACACAATTAACGCTCGAGTAATAGATAAAATTACAGATAAATTACCAAACACTTTGGTAAATAAAAATGATCTATTGCATCTCAGCAACATTCCCTTAGCTGATGAAGATTTTCATTCTCCTGGAGACATCGATTGCTTAATTGGTAGCGAATTGTTTGCTCTTTTATTAGGTTCGCAAAAGATTACCATGACCGGGTCCTCGGTAGTAGGTATTGAAACTTCACTCGGTTATGTAGTGATGGGAAGTGCTGATTGTTCCCAAGCCACTCATAGTGGTAACAACCAATCCTTTCACACAACAACTGAACCTACGCTTGAGGATTTAATTCAACGCTTTTGGGAACTTAAAAGTGTACCTAATAAAAAACATCTGAGTCTAGATGACGCCGCGTGTGAACGAATCTTTCAAGGAAACTACTTGGGTTACGATACCAGTCGGTATACGGTTTCCTTTCCATTAAATTATGAACCTACTGAACTCGAACAATCAAAAAATATTGCACACTCGCGTTTTCTAAATTTACAAAAACGAGTTAACGCTAATTCTGAATTACCTACAGATTATAACGCTACGCTTCAATATGTTAGTTATAAATAATACTTTAATTTAAAGGTCAATTCCGCACTCGGTCTCTTGTACTATATTCCGCAGCACGTCATATATCGTCCGCTATGTACTCTAAGATCTGATGCTTCTCAGTTAGATGCTCTGACGCCATCTCATTTTTTAAACCTCACCCCTCTGAAATTTTTACCCGCTCAGGACGTTCATAACGTACCTGATAGTAGACTTACTCGCTACGAATTACTTAATAAACTAGTGCAGTCTTACTAGCATAGATGGAGAATGGAGTATTTATCCTCACTCCAAATCAGGCAGAAATGGAATACTCCTTCTAATCCCGTACGTAAAGGACTCGTGGTTATTATTAAAGACTATAATTCACCTACGATGAGCTGGCCAATTGGAGTCATCGTGGAACTATGTCCGGGTAAAGATGGTATCAGTAGGGTGGCCAAAATTAAGACTAAAACTGGGTGTTATGTTCGAAGTGTTCATAAACTCTGTCCGCTACCGCTTCAGTAGACGCTTCGCGACGTATCATAGTTCAAATTTAAAGTGCATATTAATTATCCAATTATATTATTACTTACGAGAATATAGAACATTCATAAAGTGAAGTGAGGTGGCAACTCTGAACCAGCTTAATAGAAGGCTAATAATAAAGGTAAGTTCCGTTTGCTCCTTTCAACATCATCCTTCTAGTTATTTCCACACCAGGGAGGATTCACATGATGCAGTTGGTGCGTTCTGTGATCTTTCTAAAGCCTTTGACTGCGTTGACCATAGTACTCTAATTTTAAAACTAAAACATTATGGTGTCTCTGACATTTTTCTTGCGGTTCTTACGTCTTATCTAAAATACCGCTATCAGAAAGTTAATGTAAATGGAGTAATTTCCACGGGCTCATTAGTTCAAATCGGTGCCCCCCAGGGTTCGATTTTGGAACTGTTTTTATTCCTCGTATATATAAACGATTTATCGCTTCTCCGCTATCCGTACTGACATGGTGCTTTTTGCAGACGACACTTCAATTATTTTCAAAGGTAAGAGAAAAGAATCAGAGGTTAGTCAAGTGAACCGTACCTTAGCTAATGTTACTAAATGGTTTTCTATGAATAAATTACTATTAAATACTAATAAAACAAAAAGTACAATTTGCTTTGCCCACGTCCAACATGTTATTTGTAATAACAAGATAGATGGGAACTTGTAGGCTTAGTTAATAGTACTGTGTTCTTGGGTATTACAGTTGATGATACATTACAGTGGGCTCCACACATAAAAACTTTAGCAGGAAAGTTAAGTTCCGCTGTATTTGCAGTTCGTACGATTCGTCAGTTAACTGATACTGCTACTGCTAGATTAGTCTACTTTGATTACTTTCATAGTTTGATGTCTTATGGGATTTTGCTGTGAGGAACAGCAATTGAAATAGATACTTTATTTATTTTACAAAAACGAGCAATTCATAATATGGGACCTCACGAATCACTTAAAAACAAGTTTCCGGAATGTAGTATCTTAA
The DNA here is from genome assembly GCA_014132275.2 of Samia ricini. Classification (NCBI taxonomy): domain Eukaryota; kingdom Metazoa; phylum Arthropoda; class Insecta; order Lepidoptera; family Saturniidae; genus Samia; species Samia ricini. The sequence continues at coordinate 19,305,751 of AP028158.1, forward strand.
ACTTGCCCTCCCAATATATTCTTGATAACTTACTGTTTGCCCGCAAAAATTTGGATAAACTTGAACTTGTAAACGATCAGCATAATTTTAATACAAGGAATAAACATAAATTAACAGTTTCATGTTTCAGGCTTAGCAAAACTAATAAGAGTTTTCTAGGATTTATCGGAGAATTTCAAGCACCCTGTCAAGCAGGTTTTGATTTGTAAGAGTTATTATAGGATGGATCATTATGTGAACGATGATGATGTCTGCAAGTGATAGCTTTCTCTGTGCATCTAATAATAAACTTTGTAACTTTTAGTTGTAAAGTTGAAAAATAACATTCAGAAAAAATCTAGATCGAGTTTCTTGCCGGTTCTTCTCGATGACTGGATTGTTTTCTGTACCGGTGGTAGTTCATACCGTTCATAAGCCCAAATTAAATAAAGAATTTTCAGATTTTGAATTGAATTATATAAATTAAGACCCGGATCTCTTAGTATATGTAAGATGCTCCGCGCGACAAACACACTCCTTGCTTCAGCCTGCACAAGTTCGTGCAACGTGACCATGTACTTGGGAGTTGATCTACAAAATGTCACTAATCTGATCCTCGACGAGAATGATGACAGTGACAGGATGATGTTTGACAAACATGTTTTTTTTTTTTTTACATGGAATAGGCTCAGTGCTTTGACCACAATCTTACTTGATGTTAAGTGACGATGCGGTCCAGGATGGTAAACACACTAAGCCTAGAAGTGCTGGTTCTCAAGTGATGCTGCCGGATCACATCTATTGGTATTTGGCGACATGTTTTCAAACTTGAGGGTGGTAGCTACCCAGGCCAAGGCCATCATTAGAAAATGCCCTACCAATACCAATACCAATACCAATACCAATAGTTTCCTCATGATGTTTTCCTTCACCGAAAGCTCAGGCCGATTTTAGAGTCGGATAGGTGGGGATCGAACCCGCGTCGATTGACGCGAAATCCGGCCGCACTATCCGCTGCGCCATCATCGCTTCGCTGTACAATTAGTACAGAGAACAGTTAGTAAAGCAGTGAATATAAATAAAATGTTAGGAACCGACCGGAGCGAGCGCTGTGATGTTGTAGTCTGTAGCGAAGCCGCGCTGCTGCAGCGAGTCGTAGCGCGCGACCGCGACGTCCGCGCCGAGCATCTGCGAGCGCGACTCGTTCCCGGATATACCGAACGCCATGTACTCGCTCTCCTCCACCTGCAACCGGCCCGGGGGCCGGGGGGGGGAGTAGAGGCACTGCGCTGCACCGCGCGGCACTAGCGAGGCAGCCGGGGTACCTGCGCGGCGAGCTCGATCGTGATCTGGTTGCCGAAGATCTCCCAGGCGACCTGATAGTCGCGATGCAGCTGCTTGCAGTGCGGCAGCGCGGTGCGGTGCGAGTGTGAGCGGAGAGCTGCCGGGGGGAGGGCGAGCCCCTCCGGCACTATGAGGGATGCGAGGGCGCGTCCGGCGCCGACGTCGTATACGGCCACCCAGTTGATGGAGAACGCGTCTTCCTCCCCAGGCATCTCGAGCCGCACCTCCTCTCCCGAGTAGACGCGCAGTGGCTCGAGGCTGCAACGCAGACGCGTCTCACTCACCACGTGTAGCGTTTTATTATCCGAGTATCGTGTTGTCGTACTCACTAGCCGTACTCGTCGGGTATCTTGAAGCCGCGCGAGGAGGGTTGCGGCCCCACTCCGCTCCAGAAGTACACCTCGTCGCCGGTGCCGTCGTACCGGAACTCCGGGATGCTGTTACGTGGTTTGTTCATTGTAAAAGAATGTCAGTAGAGGTGTAGTAGAGTGGGGGATGTGGGGGGGTGATGTGGTTACGTACAGTATAGTCCGCGCGTCGAGGAAGGAGACGGGCCCGCTGGAGACGGCGGTGACGCCAGGCAGGGGGGTGAGGGGCCCGAGGGCGCGGGGGGAGGGCGACTCGAACTCGTCCGGGATGTAGACGTCCCCGAACGCGTTCTGTGAGTCGATGTCGTAGACCGCGAACCACTTGATGCGCGAGAGCCGCTTACCCTCCGGCAGCGTCAGCCGCACCTCTTCGTTGTAGTATCGCTCCAGTACGTTTGTCCTGGACCAACACACACACACACATACAGGGGATGTGCCCACACAAACAGAATTATTTCTTAAACATACTCATTTAATTAATTATTACAACTGTACAAAGCTAACATATTCTATAACTATTTCTAATGTTATTTATCTAAAATATTATCTATCTAATATAAAATTAATAAATTACCCAGTCAGTGTGCAGATATGGATAAGTACTTTAATGCACTAACTCACTCATTATAACAAAGTGAAGTTTTCAATTATAATCGCTCAAATAGTAAATTTAACAGTAGGATAACAATTGGAAACTGGACTAAAAACGACTGGTTGGTGCTTGACCTGTATTTTACTTTAGTACCTACATAAATACTTAAAATGTGTATGGTATTTATAAATTCGTAATTGATTTAATATGGTTTAAACGAATTAACTAATAATTATAATAATAATAATATTAAATAAACTGTATATATTTTAAGGTTATGCACTAACTTCCCATGTTGATCGGGTACAATGAAACCCTGAGGACCCGGCCGGCCGGAGTCTCCCGCCCAGAAGAACGTGTCGTCTCCGGTACCATCGTAATTGAAGTTCACCAGAAGAATACTCCAATCGTCTACCGCATATACGTCACCTGAAACCTGTTTCAACATTTATTCATTCATATTATTTAATTATTCTTTTAATTATTTATTCCCATAAATATTCATAATGACAGCAGGAATAATGGTTGTGGAATTAACGAAACATGAAAATATTGTTATTGAATTAAGTTAAAAATTAATTATCAGAATGAATCATTGACTATTCTTGTGAAACGAATTTTATTTATATTCTGCAGAGTAACATTTCACTTTGAAAATATCCTTGACTCAGTATCGTTCAGTAACTACAATGAATTAAGAAATTGTATACAAAATAACAGAAAGGTACCTGATGATGATAAGAATTGAGTTTGCCGATGAGTTTCCCGAGGTACGGGCCCTCGTCATCCTGCGCCGAACACTCTGCAAGATAATATTTTAACAATGAGTATAACACGAACGTAAAAGAGAAAGTTACGTATGAATCGAGAACATATTCGTATAGTTTAACACAGAACAGATACCTCTCACTGTGAACACAAATAATAAGAAACATAATGGTAACATTTTACTCTCACTATATAATTTGTGACTAACATTTAAACTTTTTAACTTGAACAACTTGAAACATTACAACTTATTTCGTACTCGATTGACTTCCGGTTCTTTGACAAGTCACTTAACTAGCGTGTTCTATATGACGGAGCTCAGTTGAAGGTCGCGTCGCTGATTGGTCGCTGTGTAACTGAGTTACATTAAGGCCAATCAGGAGGCAAATACTTTCACTTTTTATAATTGTTAAATGGAACTGACTTGTATTTCTGGGTTGCTAGTTGAGAATATTATTTAAAATATGATTTTGTTAAAAGCCTCCTAAATAAATTTACATATTGATTTGTTGATTTCACAGGAAATGAATATCGACACTCTATAAATAGTCTACGTGTATAAATCCAAAAAACTTAGGACTAGAATTTATTATCATCTTCGCTACGAGTAATCGTGTTCTATTATTTTCACAATGACTTAAAGCGCCCGAGTTGAGCGCTCTCTGTGTTGTTGCGTGTTTTGAATTGTTTTTCGAGTTTTTTAGCAATCAAAAACACTAAGTATTGTTTTTGAGGATCAAATACAGAGATACATACAGAAATATTTCTGTTTAAAAGTTTTGCAAACTATTTTTAATGTTTACTATTTTTTCCAATTTAACCGCATTACAGTAAGCCGTAAATGAATTTTTTCATTCGTAAACACGTTATATGGAAAAATTATACATTGTTAATTTTAAAATTTCTGAATTTGAAATGAATACTATAAAGGTGCTTTTTAATAAATAGATAATCTTATTTCATAATAAATATTACTATTAGTCTATGGCAAAAATAAATTCGCACCGATAAATAAAAAAATCAATTCAATAACTGAAAACAGACCAACTTTCTTGAATTAATTCAAAGCTATTTAAATTGTCTTAAATTTTTTTCGTTTTAAAAATGTTGGCGAGAAAATTCGGTCGCTGTAGACACGGGTCTAGGCTTAATTCCAGCATTGTCTGACATGTTGATTATGTCCGTATTTTTTCTGGAAAGAGACCATATTAGATTAGTCCAATATCAGAACAAACTATAATGCTGTTAATTAAGTTGATTGAAGTTTCGTAATAACGCTAATTAAAAACGAGTCAGTTAAAGCGAATTTCATGCTTTGTAATGTACCTAACATGAATTTGGTATGTTGAAAACAATATTTGTATCTCATTTCCTGGAACGGATCGGATCCTGGCGCCGCAAAAGAGAACCACACGCGTCTGTATGCAAAGCTCGTCATGTTCACTATGTTCAGTCAACTCAGTTAATGCACGTGGTTTCACGCCTTTCTCCTATATGGGTGTAGGCAGAGAGTACATCCTTTCACTTGCTATGATATTAACCTATTCCCCTTCTTCTGCTTTCATAAGATTTTTCATACATGCTCGCCTGTTATGGTATTTTTACCTGGTCTTTCCGTTTTCGATCTTTTTGAGATGTTTTCCTAGGTGGGTAGTCTGGGTAGTAACATAAAGCCTTATAAATTTGTTTCGTCAATCTTCTGATGTCCATAAACAATCACGTTATATATGTTTAATGGTGGCACTCGACGCGATCATAGTAATAATGAAGTTTAACTAGAAGCGACTGACGCTTGATGTCGTCATTTGCGCAAGAGTAGTTGCATAACGCACTGAGAAGCGTTCCCCGAGCGCTCTCCACTCGGCAGTACACCGGCGGTTGTCTGACGCGCCGTACGCGTACTAACTGTGCACACACACACACACACTCGCGGCTGTACAACTACGCGATGGCTTCGGCGATGCTCGCGCTGCTCATCATCGGTATGTTATTATTAAATAATGTCAACTGTTTGCTTACTCTTATTGTTGTTAGTCTATTACTTTTACAGTTTTTAATTTCAACAATTTAATGAAAGAACAAAAAGGTATTTAAAAATTGAAGCGCACGATAAAAGATATACAATTTATTATGTGTACGGGGTTAGAGTCGCTGTAGTTTACAAATTTCCGTACAATTAAAGAGTGAAAAATAACAATAGTTCATAGAGGAATGTACATATTTACATAAAGGAGAGGGCGCTCGTCTGCCCGTTGCCCCTAGTCTCGCTGTTTAATGAAAATAGAAAGTTGTTAGAGTAACAGTCACGGAGTCGAGTTGCGGTCAAGTGTTAATGTTCAAACTGTTCCGTCTGCTGTTGCAGAGGATACACTTAATATTAAAGACAGCTGTGTAGGTAGACTATACTATACACCAGGCACACTAGCACTTGTAGCCGATTGGATTTTCAAAACTACAAATTTTTAACTATATGACATAATAAACTGAGCGGAATATAAGTCACATCATAGATATCATCAACATCATCTTTACGTCGTCAATGTCCATACGTCTCTTAGATTAATGTGTTTGTTACATTAAAGAAAGTTGCAATCACTCAGTTACGTGTTTTATATTTTGTTATTCCTTATATATCCTGTTATAGTTATAGGTATTAACAACAGTACAGTCGAGTGGAAACTGAACCTATTCCCTCAGTTGAGCCAATAGAGCTAGTACTCGCATGTACAGGACAGATCTCAGCGAAATTAGTACGATCTATTCGTTTACTGAGGCTTAACCATCCATCCATCCATTCAACCGAAAGACGTCCACTGCTAGATATAGGTCTCCCCCAAAGATCTCCACGACGACCAGTATTGCGCCATCCGCATCCAGCGGATTCTCGTGACCTTCACCAGATCGTTGGTCCACCTTGTGGGGGTCTACCCACGCTACGTGAACCAGTACATTATAATGCCGTGTGATTTATAAAACCGCCATCCACTGTTATTACTCTTGCAAATAGGTATCTTATAGGTAAATAGTAATAGGTAAATATATATGTAATAAAACACATGTAATATTTTAAATAAGTAATTTGTAGTAAACACAAATACAGAAAGTGGTCGAGTAGGTTAACTACGTCCGCGCCACATCCACGCCACAGGCGCGGCGTTTCCACGTTGAATATGATTCGATACAGAGAATTTATTTACATTTCACCAAAGTTCAAGTATTAGAAAACTATATTTCGCTGTGTACTCGTGCTTACAATAAAGCAGAACTATAGGCTCTGTATTCAATCATATTTTTGTAATCGCAAGAGACGCGACTCGATATTAGTCACCTTATGAAATTCAGTTTGTAGTTTACGGGTGTGTGCCTCTCGTATATAACAAACAAAACATGTTTAGTGTTTGACATGTTTGTTCTCGTTTAAATCTGCGTAATAACTGACGTGTTTAATTGATAAAACAATACAATAAAAAGTGCGATTGTGTATTGTTACGCTAGCCGGATGCTGCCATACTCACTACAGGAGTTGCTACACTACCATCGGTTGTCATCATCGTTCTGCGGCTGTACTTTACTTGATATCAGATAAAATACAGTTTTTTGTCGAGTTTGTATAATAAACCCCCTCGCCAAGTTTTATACATATTTTGTTATATTGAATGCATACTAATAAATATAGTTAAAGTGTTTCAATTCAAACAAACACTTCAATTATATTTATTAGTACACCTATAAAGAAAAAACAATTTTTAAAATTTTTGTATGTCTGTCTGTTTGTTCCGGATAATCTCCGGAACGACTGGACCGATTTTGACGGGACATTTTCTGACAGAAAGCTCAAGTTACTCCGTATACATAAGCTAATTTTATTCTTCGAAAATAATTCGGGTGCCGCGTAAAAAAAATGTGAGCTCATGAAATTGTGATTAAAATCCTATTCAATGAACAGTTTTACTGGCAGGTGTTTGAATTTGTTTATGGGGGGCAGGAAGTACTTCCTCCCCCCCGGTTGTTGACCAACAGGTCATGCCTCCCCATTGGGGGGGCGGGCTAAGAGGTGGGGGGGTAGAAGTCATTCTCCCCCTCATCCCCGCCGGGCCATTGCACTGACGGGCCTAGTGGGTTTGCCGCAGGGGGCGACGCGGCGACATGCCTGGCAACCCCGTATCGCCCCCACTTCAAATGCGGCGGACGGCCCCGGGGGGTTTTAGTGGGTGTTCCCGGGCGCTTCTCGCCCGGGTTTGAGTCCCACACTGGCGCGGAACTCGTCACTCCGTGCCCCCTTACCTATTGTATTGGAGGGACTCAGGTCCCACTAATACAATAGGTAAGGTGAGTGCGTAAATGCATTTCCCCACGTCAAAAAAAAAAAAAAAGGTGTTTGAATTTGTGAGAAATATTCTTGTTTTCATTTAGTATCAAAATCTTTTAGGAAAATAATCCAAACTCATGGACGATACGATTCAACGGAGCACGGACCAGCAAACATTATTTTCCCATGATTATATAAAAACGCACTGAAGAATATATGTAACGCGGACAGAGCCGCGGGCACGCAGTTAGCGTTTTATATAGTGAGTTATAAGTGTATTAATAGTAAATGAAGACAGAAAAAAATAACTACCAGATTGTTGCAATACTTTATCTACTGGTATCTATAGGATAATGTAATGAAAATCTGTACAAAAAGAAATTGTTGTATATGAGACGTGGGGGCGGGCGCTGCTAGTGCGTGTGTGTCGGCGCCGGCGCCGGCAAACATTAGCATATACTGACATTTGCGTTTTCATTTAACATTAAATGTTTTATTTCATACTATTATAGTCTCACAGGTTGTTGTTTTTTGTATTATTAAATTTTGTTATAATACTAGTTGTATGCCTGCGGCTTCGCCCGAGTTTTATATATTACTGTTTTTAAATAATCGTTGGAAAACAATGTTTTGATGGTTCGTTGAAACGTAATTTTCATGAGTTTTAATTTTTATACACGAAACTAATTGTTTTTAGAAAATTAAAAGTACCCTAAATTACGTGGAGTAATTTCAGCTATCTACAAAAAAAGTCCTGTCATATTTAGTCTAGCCTTTCCAGAGATTAGCAGGAACAAACAGACACACATCAAAAATTCTAAACCTTTTGTTTTTGTGTAGGTATTGGATATACTTTCTTATGTATTTAGTAAACAAATCCTATTTTAGTATCACAAATAGACACTTCAATTCCATTTATTAGTATAGAATATATGTGTCTTTTTTTAATGTGTAATCTAAAGTTTGCTGGTAAAAATGTGAGGTCGCTACGCTTTGTCTAGCAAATTTTTGCATTTTTTCGAGCTGTCCAAATGATTTTGACCAGAAGGGCCTTAACGAATTCACCGAACTTTTGAGGCGTGTACTTAGGGCGCTCAGCCGAGAGTGCAGTGGCTTGGTACTCAGTTTATCTTTATACAAATAAATGTAATTGATTATACGTTATTGTTGACTCTAATAGACTCGCGACTCGGGAGTTTGTCCGGTTCCCTTGTCAGTTTTTTTTTTAACCTAGCTAATTCTGGTGACCGGAAGGGCCTTTATAGCTTCACCGAACTTTGAGGGCGAGTGCTGAAGACACTCAGCTGCAAAATGTAACTAGCACAAGGGTTCGAACCTCGGCTTGGCCGCTACCTGAGTGTGAAAACTCCCGCGGAATTTTTATCGTAGCTAATCCCTACATTTTTTATTTAACATAAAAAACAAATGTTCTTTACAGGACCTATGTACCTGCGTGTTATGTGCAGGAGTATGTATGCAGTGTTGTGCGTGTAATGCTTGATGCATGGGCAGTATCACTGTATCGCGCTGGCGGCGACGTCAAGAGCCTCCCCAGTTGGGGAACGAGGCACGTCTTGGGTCGCCGCCTGAGGGGGACCCGGAGAGTGTGCGGGAGCAAAATTAGCCGCTCGTCTCCGGCGGCGGGAACGGCGGTTACGCGGGCGTGGGCGCTGACACGCATATGTACGAGGAACATGAGGAAAGAGCCTATTATCGCGCGTGATGTTATCGTCGCGATCGATTAGTATGTTACGCGGACGTCGCCGCTTTCGGTCGGCGAAACGGACTGGCGAGTACGAGACGGCTCGTACTATGAGTGGGTTCGGATGTGTCTCTGCGCGTTCAAAGAAAGCGCGACACTGGGTTTTAAAAACGGTCCTAATGGTGGACAGGTTCAGATCTCTGTGTAAATCCACATTTCTCTGAAACCAATGGACATTGGACATCTGCAGCTTTCCTTACAAAGCGATTCTGAATCCTTTGTAAGGCTAGCATCTGGTCACTAGTGATGTGACCGAAGGCAGGTGCGCAGTACGTGATGCTCGGTCTGACCACCATCTTGTACAGGGTAATTTTATCGCGGAGGGCCATTTTGCTCTTGCTGTTATAGAGCGGGTAGAGATGGCCTAGCACCATGGCGGTCTGCCGCTAGATTTTCTGTAAGTGGGCATGGAAAGTCAGTTTGTCGTCTAATTGAACTCCTAAGTACCTGACTTCGGTGCTATAGGGGATGACAGTACCTGCGTACTGGATGGGACTGGGAGGATTTTTCCTAATTTCACGGTCTCTACTAATAGTATCGCGGTACTCTTACTCGGGTTTATCGCGATACGCCACTTGAAGTACCAAGAGCTCCCTTGTCAGTTGTAAGCTGCCTGTCTATATACAACTCTGTGTACGTAATATATGAATAAAGTTGCCTAAATATAAATATGATGGCATTGAGTTTTGTTCGTGAATGTACCGAATTTGTTTATTGAGATACAATAAGTCGTTATAATACAATTAAACGTATATAATGATATTGTGTTGGATATACATATTAACATTCTTGTTTTGTGAAATGTCAAGGTTTCTATATGGTTCAAACATTTGCCGGCACAGTGGAGACGAGGCGCCATCACAAACACACCCCCGCCCCGCCCCACCCCCTGCCTGTTCTCCTTGTTAAACGTCAGCGATGTGTCTCTGTATAAACCCATGTGAATTTGTTGTTTTAGTAAGTATGTTTACCTACTTGAAATGTTACATATATTATTTTATAAGAATTGGCGAAATAACAAATCGGACGGTCATTTCGTCAGGGTGAGGTCGAGGTCGATGTGACCGGCGCCATCTTGCTTCGAGCGTACAGACTCAGGACCTCAGGATGATACACGTCTATAGCCCGTAGAGATGTTGCGACAGAACACTTGCTTCTGAAACTTACAATACATTTGAACTTGTGTTCAAAGAAAACAAGCAAACATAAAGGTGTCACGTAAGGATAAGGTTGCGGTGAAACTTAGGTTTCAGTATATGTGCTTTGGCTCTTGCTCGGCGATGCGGTGCTAGTGTAACCGCATTACTGATACTCACTCTCGTGCAGTGGGTCACTCTGCAACGGTACCCGCACCGGTGTGTGCTACCGTCCTCGCCCCGCACCCCGTGCGCCCCCGCACCGTCACCTGCGAGCCGCACCGCCCAACCGGTTTGAGGAATGTCTTAATGTTACACAGAGAAATACTTTTTATTCTCTCAAAATTTTGTTGTCATTTCGGCATAAACATTTTTATGTGGATTGAGCAGGACGTGGGACTGCGGGACGGTATCGAACCGAGAGGGTATGGGGAGGGGGGGTTGGCGAAGGGAATTAATTATGTAGTTATCGCTTGAGGTGGTTCCGATGACCCTCTCGATACAACATTGCCTACTTTATGATGGTAAGTGGTGAGAATTTAGGTCACACTTCGGGTTGCTGTTCCTAGTTTAATAGGATACTGAGCTTTGCCTTATTGAACTATCTGTATCTCGTCGAATATGATATTGTCATTATACTGTGCATTACTATCGGTGCTTTTGTACATAACAACGTATTCAAGTATAGTTAAACACGACGGTTAGTATGGGTCACTCCATGCCAAATCGACAACCGTTCAATTTGGACAAATTTTGACCACAAGTTTCCTTTTATCATATAACGAAGTTCTCAAAAGTGTCGCTATGTTTTAAATTTTTCTATCTTATTTTTTTTTAATCTCAAAAGCTATTACAGTTACAGAAATTGACATTAGTTCATTTTAAAGAAGATACTTTGGGCCATGACACATTTTTGGGCCGTTGTTCAGAACCAGTAGCAGTGTTTTGAGGTTCATTATTACGTCCTTACTTACTTAAATTGAATAAAGTATTTATGAATTTGAATTATGAAACAGTGTACTGCCAATCCGGCTATATGCGGTGAGGATGTGCGCTAAACAAACGAATTAGTTAAATCATCCGTTCGCGAACAATTACCGCTTCGATGGTTTACCGTACTCTAACAGGATAATTGAATGCATACATTTTATCATTATTGTATTACACGTAGAAGAATAAAGTCGATGCATTTGTAATTATTCGTGTGCAGTCAAACCCGAACCTGAAACAATAATGTTGTAACTATTAATGTTATTTCTAAACTTATGAGACAGACAGTAAATAATATGTACCGCATTAATAATTTTTGGAATTCATTTTCACATTTAAAGACAACTTAAAGAGTAAAGATGTGGAGTATATGTACTGTCATCGGTCACATCGCTCTGCAGTCGTTCTCTACGCCTAGACAAACTATTTAACGAATGTAAGACAAGTGAAATGACAGTTGAATCATCGAATTTACGAACTATAAAAAATGTATATACATACATTTATACATAGTGAGTTCATAAAAGATAAATAAAATTGATGTTATTATAAGCGAGCTCTGTACTATATCACATTCACTAATATATTAAAAAGTGTAAACTGACAGTGTTTTTTTCTGTCATTCTAAGCACTAGAGTAAATTTGACATATAAATAATATACACGGTTGTTTAAAAATATATATTTTTACACCCGGCAATTTCAATATAAAAGACATCAACGCGCTCACAAAGCATGTATCTACATAACTTGAGTCGAGTGACAGTTAAGTTAATAGTCAAATTATTAAACATGTTATAGCGCTTTGTAACTGTAGTTAAGTATAGGTATTCGATGGATGATCATTATGAAAGCGTACGGAGAGTCTGGTGTATGGTAACGACCCACTGCTCTATTTGTGTTGTAGAGTTGTTTGTACGATCACAGCAGCGGTCTGTGCGGCGCGTGCGTGTCAGGGCTGAGGGGGGGGGGGGGGGGGGTTGAAGGGGAGGTGAAGAACAACTTTTACACTTCTTACATATCATCATTAAATCAAGCTACATTATAAATAATATTACTATGTGTGTTTTTGTGTGTATAGATTAAAAATGCAAATCGTCACGCACACTCCATTATCCATCGCTCCACAGCCTTCATTCATTTGAAAGAGATTATTATCGCCATGTGGTATGTTTAGCATGAATGTATTCTAGTGACGCAAAAAACAAATTAAATTACAATGTAATTTCGAGACGAGCGCTGTGGAGTGTTTAACAATAATATTATTAGGGTTTAGATCATAAACCACATTAGTGATAATGCCACCAGATGAATAAGAAGCACTTCGCTTCGCTCAATCACGAAAACACAACAAACACACAAAAGTTATATAACTTTTTATAAGTTTTGCGTTCGTGTTTTCGTTTACTTTTGTTATTGTAGAATAGTGGTTCATAGCAAGCACACGGCCACACCCGATGGTAAGTGTGTATTCAAGGTGCGCGGAGACAGTGAGATATGAAACACACAGACCTTGCCACCGCTGCCAACTGGGAACAGACTCGGCCGCGCTTCGTACATAATTAACATATTGCTTGATCTAGATTTAACAAGTTCGATTATTAGATTACATTCAGTAACCAAAGATAATATATAACGCAATGAAGGAGCGGGGGAGGGGGAAAGGAGGAGATGATCTTCTGTATGGATATAGTCTGTATGTATATGTCTTAATGGATATTAAGGACAACTTTTGTTAAAACACTCACGTAGTGAATGTAATAGCAGTAGATACGTGATGTTTCTGAACCCGGAAACTAGACGAAATCTCTCTCTCAGTTCAACGTACTTGTCAACTATCAGTTATACTACTGTTATTATAGCAAATATTTCCACACTTATATACATAATATAAATGTGTACCTATGTGGTGTACGAGCACAAATTAACAATTGTTAATTTAACTAGTGTAAAATTATCCTTTTTTTGTATGGTCAGTGCTTTGACCACAATCTTACCTGATGTTAAGTGACGATCTGTTCTAGAATGGTAAGCACACTAAGCCTAGAGGTACTGATTCTCAAGTGATGCTGAAGGTACACACCTATTGTTATTTGGCGACAAGTTTCAAACTTAAGGGTAGAAGCTACCCAGGTGGGAATTAATAGTAAAATGCTCTACCCCTATAGTATGGTTATGGTTTCCTCACGATATTTTCCTTCATCAATAGCTCAAGCTGATAGTGACAAAATGATAGTTTAGAAAGTAAATGTGAAAAAATTATTGTACCACAATAATGTTAACATCACACTCTGAATTATTCGATGCGAGAATTACATCTACATCTAATTAAATAATACTGTTACAGCGAGTAGTGCTGGAGCGAGATGAAGGCAATCTTTAACGAAATCAATTATGATGTTAAATTAAGTAAATATGATATTGGTAATCGCAGAGACAGTTTATAAATTTATTCTTGGTCGAGAGTTTTTTTTGCGACTTAATGAGTCGTAGAGTGACTCGAGCGCGTAGAAATGCCTCGAAAGTGAGAGGATTGTGCGGGGAAAGTGTGCGCGTTCCATTGCACAGATGGTGAGTGCGGACACTGCCGCGGGGTACCGTGGGGCCCCACGATAACAACCTTCTTACAACATCTATGTACAACGATTTTTGAAAGTTATTCTTTGTATTTTTATTATTATTATATTATGAGTCAATTAAATGAAGTTATTTAGAAATATAAATATATATTTTTTTGCAAAATACACTAATGAAAAGGGCTTTTAATATTTATTCTATTTATTACTAGCTGTGGTCCCGCTACTGCTTCTGCGTTTATATATTCTTCACTGCATTTTAATTTTATCTTTAACATTTTTTTTTCTTAACATTTTTTAGTACTTAGATAAAGTAAAAATATTTCTCATAAATTCAAGCACTTGTCCATAAAACTGTGCATTGAATCGGATTTTATTCAACATTTTATGAGTTTTAATTGTTTTAGGAGGAACCCTTATTATTTTCGAAAATTCAAAGTACCCTAAGTTACCCGGAGTAACTTCAGCTATATACCAAAAAAAATCCCGTCAAAATCTGTAAAGCCGTTCTGGAGATTACCCGGAACAAACTGACAGACAGAAATTTTTTTTAGAAATTGTATTTTTGGTATAGGTATCGTAAATACATTCAAATCTATTTAGTAAAAGAAATGTTTTGACATTACAAACAGACATTTCAATTTTATTTATTATTTATTAGATAATTATAATTTTTTATATATAATATACACATACTTGCACATGGTAAAACAATATGATTTTGTGAATTAATTCAATGGTTCTTGAGTTATATGTCAATGAACAGACAAACAAAAATTGCCATTTGCTTACTATCGTTACTTAACACACAACGTTAATTAACATTAGGTGAGATTGTGGTCAAAGCACTGACCCCATACCGTTAAAAACACTAATATTACAAATATTTACTTGTCAAAGGGTACTGTACATTGTGATTACAAAACCGTGGATGACGTCATCAGTGCTACCGGAGAAACTTCTTTATAGCGAAATCGCGTAAAATTCCACTTTATTACATTCTGCGGTAATTACTCTATCTTACTGCGTCCAGAAGACACTGTACACTGAGGAAAGTAAACTTTTACCGCTTGTACGCTGCGATCGATTGCAGCAATAAACTACTTTGCCAAGTTATTTCCCTACATCTGTTCAAGGGTGTGATATAGTTTCATCAGATTACTGTCACTCAATGTGTGTGCGTGTGCGCGTGTGTGTATTCTGTCATCACGCTCCGCTCGGCGAGCATTTAGATTCCCAATATTTTGTAACGCGTGTCTCATTGTGCAAGTACTAAATAGCCTACTGGTATACAAATAGTGTAAAAAATTTAAGAAACTAGACTTTACCTTTGAGTAAACGGTCCCTAATTTCCTATTTTATTTGAAATTGTTATTAAACGCTAAACAGTTAAGAAATCGTTATAAGTTTAAAAAGTTATATCCTTGTTCGAACGCGTATACATAGTTGTAGGTACGTTTAAAAATGATATCAAAACGAGATGTTGTTAATTTATCCGGGAAGAATTTCAACAGTATAGAGAAGGTAGATGATGAGCCAGACAATTACCAGAAGTATTGCAATGATAATATAAATCATACATTTCTAAAAAGAGTAAACATTGAACATAGTAAATTGGACGATGCAGTAGAGGTGTAACAGACACAGGACTGCTCGAGGGCTGTCGGAGATCTCGATAACATGAATAAATAATAACGCCTTGGCCTTCTATATGTAAGTGAACCCGGCGGTGGCAGCGGAGCCCCGGCAGAGTGCCGCCTGCGGGTGCGGCTCCGGTATCTAGTACAAGGAGATCCGCGAACATTTGCCGAGCACCACAACTGTCCCCCCCCTCGCACCACTCCCCCGTATCGCTCCCCCGCACCGCTCTCCGTGTACTCCGCAGTGTACCCACATATCGTGTGTAGTTGAACCGGTACCACTATTGAAATCGTTAAATTATACTAGACGACTCCAGTTGGGAACCATCTCATACATTATGTGCTTTATAGTGAAAATAATACGACTGCATTTGGGGGTTTACTCGACTATGAACTATATAGAAAGACAAATATTAATTCCGCGAGTCACATTCAACTCATACACCCGAAAGGGGTCACAGTTCACCCTCAACGGAATGTCAAGGAAGTTATCATTATTAACGTTTACTTTGTATCCGAGAGTGAAGAGTAATGACGCAAGAGATGCGAGTGAACCCGCATGTAGAAGTCAGTTTGTAATGCGTTTGTTTATGTTGTGTTTAGGTGTGTGTGGAGGCGAGTACGTCGCGGCGCACACCGGCTACTACGGGCGGGATGTGGGTGCACTCTCACAGCTGCAGCACGGTGTCCGGGGACACGTGTACGCCGTCGACTCCCGGACGCTGTTCCTCAAGGAGTTCTACTACGACGGCGAGGGACCAGGTCAGTGCACTCATCGTTTACACTTTCTTACTTTACTGTAACTAAACTGTAATCATTTTATAGATATTTTTTTAATCGTCAGTGATATTTTTTTGTAAGCTATCGAAATAAATGTCTTTCATTTCATTCTTGTTAAATAACTATGTGCTTTGTTCCGTGACCGGTTGCGCTCCCGCGTTGCTTTGTCAATACATTCACCAGTAGAGTAGCCGTGAGAAGCGTAATTACATATGATATGTGCCGCCATAACGGTGTGGTAACCGCCGAGGTACTCAGAACTCTGGGAGGTGATGTTACCTCACTGCGCGGTGGTGGCAGAGCGCTCTTTCTCACGCTTCCCACGGCATTCAAATCAAATTAATTACGTATTATATGGTGCATTGTGATGGCTACAACACTAGCTACTGTATACATGTAAACACGCGCCTCTCATGACATATACAAAATCGAGTATTGTACAATATAACAATAATGTTTACACGTGAGACTAACCCCGTTGCACGTCGCCGCAGTCGACTTGCCTAACTCGATGGCATCGGACTAATTTTTGCTTTAACTAAATCATTACAATGTAATGGACAACATTGATTTGATAAATACTCCTGTCTGTGCCACGAGTACATGTATCGAGCTACGATGAGCTGTAAACCGCGTAATAGATAAAAACTGGTAAAAGTTTAGTTATACAATATTATGTCAAGGTGCCACAGCTGTACTCAATAAGGCACAATATTGAGGCCGAGAAATCGTTTTCAAACAAACAAACATAAACTATTCCATATATTCTTATTTTGTTTTGTTTCGAAACATCTGTTAGCTGAATATAGTTTGCCTGAGATGTAATAAGGGCGCGGTTCCACTGCGGGATATACTGCTCTGTTGAAAAAGTACCGGTAAAAGATAAATAATACACAAAATGTTCGTGGTGAGAAAAGTACAAAAAATTGTTTTTCACAAACCTGGCTCCTTTCGTTGAATTTGTTCTCTTAGACGCCGCATACCGCTCAAATCATATACCTTATTTACCATTTGACCATGTGATAAGAATTCGGAGTACACAGCACCGCTATAGTCCAAGAAAACTTTCAACATGACTTTGACTTTTGATCGACTTTGGCGTGATTTTTTTTGGTTTCGGTTCAGTTGGAAAGCGCCACTCCGAAGCTTGTTGACTGATTTTTATGTCAAACTCATGTCTCGTCACCAGTAACAATCCATTTCATGAATGTTGGGTCGGAATTGACTCGTTCTAGCATGTCCTCAGCGACTCTTATGCCATTGAGTTTTTGAAAAAAAATCAGGTCTTTTGGGACTAGCCGAACGGCAACATATTTCATACTGAAATGATTATTTAAAATGATACGGATCGGCAACACACACTGGTCGAAGACATTTGTCTTGAGATACTGCGGTATCTCGGGCAAGAATATTCTGCGTAGTTTTCCAAACACGGGCCAACCGAGTGGGATTCGACGATTAACCTCTTTTTCGAAGTTGGACTTACCTAACTGGACAGTTTGTTCAAGGTATATATATATATATATATATACCTGATCGAATCAGAACTGTCAACAACTTCGAGCGTAGAGTCACCGATTTTTATTGGAGTTGGCATAATATATATTGGTATATTATCTGTGTGTGTGTTGATTGTACACAATTTACAACACACATATTAGATATACATGCACGATTAGTTTTATCACAGTTGTCGGCATCTACAATCTAGCAAAGTATGCTGGTGTATAGTAGACGTTCATATTCGTTACCTATAGGTAATATTTTGTATATAAAACAACGAATATTATATTAAAGGAATTGATGATTGTTTAAAATACTTTATGAAGCAAGAAACTTGGATTGCGCTGTAGAGCCGAGAGGTTAATGATCGATGTACACGCGTGACGATTATAATTAAACACAAAAAAAGATAGAAATGTCAAATCTTGGTTCTAATAAATATTTTTAATAAATAACGTATGGATGGATATATTTATGCCTGTGTTTTAATTAGCTTCGTACATGCTGGTAGAAAGAGTGCCTCACACGAAACTGACCAGTTTATACATCTTCGATAACTTAATGCATATTCGTAAAAATTTAGACAAGCTAGATCTAGTGAATGATCGTCATAATTTTAATATTAGAAGTAAAGACAAGTTGGCCGTCCCACGCTTTAGGTTGAGTAAGTCTATTAAAAGCTTTATAGGTAATAGTAAGTAAGGTAATAGTATTCGGTTTTACAATAAGATCCCAACTAACATTACCGATTTACCTGACAATAAGTTCAAGTATTATGTCAAGCAAGTTTTAATCTCAAAAGGTTATTACAGGGTGGATCATTACGTGAACGATAGTGATGTCTGGAATTAACTCACATCTCTGTGCGCACCCGCTAACATGATTAAGAATATGATTTGTATAGTTTTTTATATGACAAAAAAAATTATATATATTATATTTAAAAAAAAAAAAAAGAACCAGATCGAGTTTCTTGCCGGCTCTTCTCGACTGGGTTGTTTTCCGAACCGGTGGTAGTGTTTTAGACGTTCATAAGCGCCTTCTTAGAGCCTAAATTGAATAAATAAATTTTAATTTAATATAAAAGTTTACTTCAAAAGTAGTTTTTATTCTTATGTAGTCGGTTTTGTTTTTAATTTTAAAAGTTTTTTTCTCTTCTTTTTAGTTTAAGTATGTACTTTTAGGTAGAGCTGTGAAGCCTAGTTCATAGCTTTGGAAACGAATATATAAAACACGTGTAAGTGTCTATAATATTCGATGGGTTTTCATAATTTCCTGAGTTCCTCTGATCAGATCCTGGTTTGGTGGAACAAAGGCCACCTCGGAAGTGTACAATTTAAAAAAAAATGTAAATGGGTCCATAAATAACGGAGTAATCGCGTAACGAACGTACAAAAAAAAACATACAGACGAATTGATAACCTCCTCCTTTTTGAAGCCGGTTAAAAACTGTGTATTTTCATATTTGTAACACAAATTAATGTTAATTTGTTAATATAAATAACTAATTTGATGACATTCATCATATTTTTATGAACGCAGTTCAGGAATAACTATTGTATAATAATATTGTAATAGTTTTAGTAAATTTAAAAGAATTTCTAAAACTTTGTGTATGAGTGTCGTTTGTGGTGACCACATAATATATGAAACCTATATATAATATATGAGAGTACGACGCGAATCGCGTTCAGTGAGACCGCACCCTCTCTGCCCTCCAGTGACCTTTTGCGTCAGACCTCGAAGGAAAACTTGTTCATTGTAGTGCATAAAAACTTTACTGTTTCTTTCAATTGAGGTTCTTCTCAAGGTTCTTATAGAACAGAACAGCTTTCAGAGTTGAACTGCCGCCTCAGTTCAACGTAACGTCACTGCATGGATTCTAACACGTCTTAATCTTTACTGACAAGAAATATAGCCAAACTAACTTTATTACTGTAAACACTTTTCGTTTATCTCATATTTATTGAATCTGTTAAGCAAGATTTAAATGCTTTCCACTTTATTAAAAAAAACTATTTCCAGTCAATTTCGTTTCTCTTTCCTTCAATGTCTGCACAAGTGCGGGGATACTCAGGGAATGTCAGGCTATGTATAGTAGAACTGTTGAAACAATAGAACAGGAGTAAAGTTTAAATTTAATGTCAGATGTAAATTGCGCAGTTGTAATTACGCAACAATGTCGCTGGTGAGTCGCGCCACTCGGTCTGTGAGGGCGATCGGGGGGCGACCGACGGGCGCGCCAGCACGGGCGGCGCCGCGACGCTCTCTATTACTAGCAACATATCTTATGTAATGCTACAATTATTAGATTCGTCATTCCATTATTCTATATAACTTTTATTCATATTTAATACATGTGAATAAGATGCGTCTCACTCTTAGTGAACTCTGTGGATAACCAGCGCCAGCGTGTGCGCGGTGCGCGGTGCATTCTACAGAATCGACGATACATTGATGCAAAACCACATAAACGTCACAACAGAGCCGAATTGAGATCCACAGGGTTCAAGAAATTCAACAATAGATATTATTATAGTTTTACTTTTCATAAATACAATAACAATTTTAAGATACACAGTAGAATATTTATATAAAAATAATTTACTTCCAATAATAGCAGTTAAAGTTTAAAATTACCGTTTCCATCTATATCTTAATACTGAATGTAAAAACAATTGAAATCGTGTTTAACAAACAAATATATCATATTTAATTTATATTAAAAATGTTTATAGATTCCGTGTGAAAAAAGGTTTCACTCTGAAACGTATGCGTTAAAATAGCAACTTCATGTTTAGACTTCTATTATTTTCATTGTAGGTAAGAGAGTGATCGTACAAGTACACAAGTGTGCAAAATTATTTTCGTGTTTGTGTATGAAGAGGCCGTGAAGGCGAACAAATAATGTTACTCGTAATGTCGTTATGTTCATTATTAAATTCATATTTTTTATTTCAATTTAGCTACCTCAACTTTGTTTATATCAGTTTATCTCTCGGAATAAAATAAGAATGTGGGCCTTCTATGGATTAAAGAGATCGGCGACTGATTTGCGGGCGCTCTACGATACTGATGCATGTGTATGCGCGCATCTTACTTTACGACATAGAGAACTTAGACTGAATGCTCCGTCAAACCGTCAAAATAAAATTATCAATATAACGTTTAACAGGTAAACAGACGCGTGTGTTCCCGTTCATGAGTTCCTGTATTAAAAGAGAATCCCTTAAATCATATCTTAGAAAACATTTCAAAATGGATTGCCTTAAACAATTTATTGCTAAATGCCAATAAAACTAAATGTATGAGATTTATCTTACCAAATGTGAAGTATGTTAATTGCAATATCAAGATAGAAGGGAATCTTGTAAGCGTTATTGATAATGCTGTGTTCTTAGGTATTACACTTGATAATTAATTACAATGGGGTCCAAAACTTTGGCGACAAGGTTAAGCTCAACTGCATTTGCAGCTCATAAGATTCGCCAATTAACAGATGTTGCTACTGCTAGGTTAGTATATTTTGTTTACTTTCATAGCCTATGGCATTTTGCTACGGGGGACAACAACTGAGATAGATACCATATTTTTAATACAAAAACGTGCAGTTCAAGTCATTTACAATATGGGACCTAGCGAATCACTGAAGAATAAGTTTAAGGAATGTAGTATATTAACTTTTCCCTTCCAATACATCTTTGATAATTTAATGTACGTCCGTAAAAATTTAAGCAAGTTTGATATAGCAAACGGCCGGCATAATTTTAATACTACAAGTAATCGCAAACTAGCTGTCCTTAGCTTTAGGCTTAGTAATCCAATAAAAGCTTTTTAGGCAACAGTGTCAGGTACTACAACATGGTTCCAAAGCATATTACTGATTTGCCTGAGAATAAATTTAAAGACTATGTCAAGCAGGTTTTAATGTCCAAAGGTTATTACAGGGTGGATCATTACGTGAACGATAGTGATGTCTGGAAGTAACACCCCTCTCTGTGCTTCCCCTAAACCGTTGATTGTTATTATGAATTATATAATTCTAATAACTTTAAAAAAATATTTTTAAATACCAGATCAAGTTTCTTGCCGAATCTTCAAGACTGGGTTGTTTTTCGAACCGGTGGTAACTTTTGACGTTCATAAACGCCTTGTCAGGTCCCACATTGAATGTGGCGACGCGGTGCTTGCGAAAGCCCCCCGTGTCGCCCCCATCCCAAATGCGGCGGACGGCCCCGGGGGGTTTTAGTGGGTATTTCCGGACGCTTCACGTCCGGGCGAGTCCCACACTGGCACAGAGTCGTCCCTCTGTGCCCCTTACCTATTGCATTGGGGGACTTTGGTCTCACTAATGCAATAGGTAAGGGTAGTGCGTAAATGCATTACCCCCGTCAAAAAAAAAAGGTCCCAAATTGAATAAAAGATTTTTTGTTTTTATTTTGAAAACGTTCTATATTTTAGTATGTTACTATGTTTTAATGTTTTAGTATGTTTCTATGCCACCACTAATGTGCTTCATCATAATGTTACATTACTTTGGATATACCGGTTACGTTATAATCACTGCTATTTGAGAGAGACGTACTAATAATGTGATATTTTCACTGTAATTGCGTATATATGAGAGCTAGAATACTCGTTATTTACACTACATTATTACAAATGTTCTAGTAAGTGTTGGAGTAATTATCTAAGCTAGTAAATAATAGACCCGTTGGAGTCGCCGCGCTCCACATACGGTTCTCTGTTGCTCGCGAAATCATTTTAAAAAGATGACTATCTCATGAAACCGAATAGTTTTTTTTATCTGAATATAACACAGAATATTTGTTACACCACCAAGTATTAACGTATTTGTTAGTGTCTCGAGATGCGCTCGAGATGCACTATAGATGTCAACACGAGAGTTTGTTTTGATTCTACCTTAAAATGTTACGTAACAAATGAATGTATTCATGTAAACATTTGGCACAATATAAATGTTATCTAATGATACCGGCTCCGATGCGTTTCATAACATGATGATGCATCGGAGTGATGCTTCAAATATGTCTAGATCTAGTCAGAATTTGCTAAAAAATGTTGTGTTTGCCGGTCTATTTTTAATAGTAACCGTAATAAACTAAAATCCTATTGCGGGAGTTTAGTCGTGCATATGAATTAAGTGCAAACAGATTTTTTTTTATGTATGTCTTTTAAAATACTTTGTAGTCTAAGATATATAACAATTGTCCATTAATACATTCAACTAAATGACGTCTACTGCTGAAAATGTGTCTCCTCCAATAAGGGAGGGATTGTCATAATCGCCACACTTGGCAGGCGGGTTTGCGATCGCAGGAAGTATTTGAAGTGGTTAAAAGATGCTGCTGCAGTTGTAATTCTATGTAACAAAAAAACAGACGAAAATATACCTAATGACAGTTTTAAATAGCATAGTGGCTATTTGTAGTATTATATAGCATAGCAATTATTATACTTGAGTTATACTCCTCGTTGTCTGTTTGTCCGCAAACGTTAATGTTACATTAATATAATGATTTTCCTAATAACACAGCTAATAATAAAATTAATTATAATTTAATTATAGTTACATAATTTACTCGAGCATTTCCAATCTGACTTGCCACAGAATCAAGACGTATAATTGTGTGGGTTGACGCTGCGTTTTGTATCCAGGTATAGGAAAGATTCGCATTACGATTAACAGTGTCTTGCAGAGTGTTAGTGAATGATAAAGGAGAACAATGTATAGCTAGTAATTGTTGTGTTGTTTGTGGACAGCGGCGTACTTCTACGTGGGCAAGTCGAAGTCCCCGCGTGCGGAGGGCGCACTGCGGCTGCGAGACGAGCGCGGAGGCACCGCCCCGCTGCGGAAGTACCGGGGGGAGGGAGTCACACTCTCGCTCCCCGACGGACTCACGCTCAAGGATGTGCGCTGGTTCTCTGTCTGGTGCGACGAGTTCGCGGTTAGTATCGACAACCTTCACTGGTATTTCTTGAAAGCTTAAAATCTGGTGGAAAGTGGGAAGAAATAAACGTAAAGAAAAAGTTTGTTGTATATCTTGCAACAAATGGTATTACAAGTAATCGATCAGGCGATCACAAGATGTTAACGTCTAGATGTTTCTTTTTACTTTTTATTTTATATATTTTCAGTTGACAAAGTGAGGGATCAAGCTTTTAGTTCCATTGTTGAGATACAGTTCTGGTTATGATCATAAGGTTTTTTAAATTTTAAATCTATAAGTAAAAGTGCAAACATTCTAATTTGCAATAGTTTTAAAAGTAAACTATATTTTCTATTTCATTACGTATTTCAGTTCTGATAGTTTTAATATATTTTACTATAATTTAACCCCTTGAGCACCTTCCTGGCGTTTACGCCAGCTTTCCATTGTTTTTCCTATTGTCTTTCTATTGTTTCATTTTTATGGGTACTCAACACATTAATTGATAATATTATGAACATTAAGTGTAATTAAGCGACAGGTAAATTTTTTTTGTAGTAAGAAACTCATTAATATCAAAAGTAGGCACATGTAGTTGGCGGGAGCAGTGTTTATTGCGCGAACTAAATTGCATTGCACAAACGGAGTCTCGGTTTCAATAAACGTTACATCCGCTTCCGGCGTCGCAACACTCTCATTACCCACCGCTCACCTCCCCAGTCCCACGTCACATACGTAAAGGTCCGCGGTGGGTCTGCACGTTGATGGTCGCGGATTGATACAGCTTGTTCGTTTGAAGACTATCTGTACTATTCTATCCAATAAGACATTAATATACAAGTAACTTCATCTCCAGTGATGATGAGGTCTCGCCGTGATGTACAACTCAATTCATCATCATCATCTCCCTACCCTTTTCCCATTTTTATTTGGGGTCGGCGCAACATGTCTTCCTCTTCCATTCCTCTCTATTTGTTGTCATCTCCGCATTCACTCCTTTTCTAAACATATCATCTTTCACACAGTCCATCCATCTTTTCTTTGGTCTTCCCCTTCCCATGTAACCGTCCACATTCATATCCAATACCTTTCTTACAACATTCTCTTTCTCCCTGTGCATCACATGTCCATACCAGGATAAACGACCGCCTCTTAACTTGTCTGTTATTGGCGCCACTTTCAAAGTTCCTCTAATATACTCATTCCTAACCCTGTCCATTCTTGTTACCCCACACATCCACCTCAACATTCGCATCTCAGCTGCATGTAATCTTCTTTCGTCCGTCACCTTTATGGGGTAACATTTTGATCCATACAAGACGACAGGTCGTATTATGTTCTTGTAAATCTTCCCCTTTATTTTAAGGGGATTTGCGGATCACACGTAGTAGCCGTAACCTGCCGCCATTTATACAACTCAATTCATATCATTCATTAATTGTTTAAATCTTTGCGTGTTATTCTATGTTATTGTGTTGCATACTAGCTTCACTGGGTAATATAGTTTTCAAAAATCATTGGAAAATAATGTTTTGATGGTGCTGTCCAGTGAATCGTATTTTGTTCACAATTTCATGAGTTTGAATTTTTTTACGCGAAATCCTATATTCGAAAACCAAAAGTTCCTGCAAAATCGGTCCACCCGTTCCGGAGATTACGGAGTTAGAGAACAAACAAACAATACTGACGACAGACAAAAATTGTATTTTTGGTTTAGATATCGTATATACCTACATTCATATGTATTTAGTAAAAAAATGTTATTTTTACATTACAAACAGACACTTCAATTGTATTTTTTTAGTATAGATATCACGTACAGCGATTTCGAACATACATAATAATTTATATTCTTCACTTTTGTTTCATTCCACGTCACCGGCCTCTTTCTGATGGTTCTAGTTACTCCTATCTCGTAACTTGCTTCATGTACCAACTTATGTATTATATATTCAACAGAGAAACCTAGGGGTTTAAAAAAAATTAAGTAAATCGGTTAAATAGTTCCCGAGTTATAAGGCTGTACCTTATCATTCGCCAAATTGAACGAAAGATGCACAGTAGTACTTTAGTCTAAGCTTTACGGATGCTCATGAGACTATGATGATGGTGATGATGAACTTCGATTCGATACATTTCTAGTCGTTTCATGCGGCGACGATGTAAATGTAGTAGTAGCTTTAACAATAACATATTTACAGTTGAATAGTCGCTCGTTTGTAATATAAATTGTGCGTCAGCCGCACTCAGGTGATTAGAGCGCTTCATTAGCACTAATTAATAGATTGCACCGCTTCGTGAGTCTAGATGTCGCTACTAACCGCGTGACAGCTGTGTACAACTGAATAGCATGGTACACAAACCTACAGAACCTACACATAGTAAATAAATATATAATAGGAACATTTGTCCCGGTGAACTTTGTACTGCTTAAGAATTAATCAGAGTTCGACACAAAAAAATGTTTATCGAAATCAATCAATCCGCTCAAGAGATATCTTCAAAAAAGCTATTCCACGCAAATTGTCTAAATAAATGATTTTCTTCGTAATTTAATTTCATTCATTATTATGATTTTAATTATTGTGCTATGTTGAAGCGTCCGTAGTGATCTAACCAGCGCTGAGTGATTTCGCGTTCAGAGTAGGTTTCGTGAAGTGCATACTCTCCTCGAGTGTGGAATGTTTATATAAATTACATTGAAAGGATCACAAGTATAGACTGCGAGTCACTGCGTGCCATTATGTTAACATAGATAATAGATAAAAATGAATAAAAGTCTTAAAGTATGCAATCTAATTATAATTATATGTATATTAAGTCTTTTTATGATTAAACTAGGTAGAGATAATTACAATTGTTAACCCATGTCAGTCATCCCCGTAGCACACCAACGCTCGGTAACTTTAACTTTAGAAATAATTGTATTAGGAACGAAAAATGAAGTTGTTAATGGGATGTAAAGGTAAATGTATTTGTGTCCAGGTGAACTTCGGTGATGTGTCGATACCGCGGGACCTGGAGTACCCTCGGCCCGCGAAGGTGGCTGCTCTGAACGGTGTGCACGGAGTCTCCTCCGACCCCATCATCGTGGTGGACGCACAGACGCTGCTCGTCTCTAATTTCTCATACGATGGCGAGGCTCCAGGTACATACAACATACACCGCGATTTACTACTTGAATTGATTCTTCATAATTGTGTAATACATCACAAACTACCGCATGCAAATTCGTCCACATAACTCTGCCACTGTATTGTTTTGCATACTGGTCATATCCACTCTTATTGTTATAGTTGGTTGCCATATTCCTGGGTCAACTTCTTTAGACCGGCACAATCAGTATTTAGAACCTTGAAAACAGTAGCTTCATCTAAATTTTTCTCAAACAGGATCAAGTCCCGTGCACCGGATATCGCGCTCCTTGCGTTCCGGATTAAAACATGAAATACTTTATAGAACTTGACTTAACGACTACACCCCGAAAGCATTTGTCATAGAAAAATGTGAAATCAGAACATAATAGCCCATAAAGAGAAACAATGTTGGCAGTTGTTCGCTTAACGTCTCGGGTCTCGAGGCGGACGAGCGAGGCGAGCGAGGCCAGTGCGAGACCCCTTTCCAAATATTAACGTCGTAATGTGCACGCTAGATCACTCAGTTTAGCGCTATACAAGTAGTAAGAGGATAGACTCTACGAGATTATATTATTCAGATTATTATTCTGTAGTAAAACTAATGTTGTATTCCAATTAAAAGGAAACAATTTTATATTGATGATATTGTTTTAGTAATTATCAATTTCAAATTATAACTTATCTACAGTTTACTAATAGTTCATCATCAATTAGAACTGCTTACCACTTAAACTTTGGTATAATACATTTGCCTACACAACATGACCTCTTGACATGATCTCTCAGTCTAAAATCAGCCTGAGCTCTTGGTGAAGGAAAATATCGTGATGAAACCATAACATGGTGGTAGGCCATTTACTAACAATGCCGGCCTGGTAACTACCACTCTCAAGTTTGTAAACCTGTCGCTAAATACCAATAGGTGTGATCCGGCAGCATCACTTGACAACCAGTAAGTACCTCTAGGCTTAATGTGTTCACCATCCTGGACCACATCTTCACTTACCATCAGGTGAGATTGTGGTCAACTCACTGAGCTTATATCCTATAAGAAAAAGGATCAGAAAATCATTAATTCATTAATTTGTTATCTGTTATTATAAATATTCAACACTGACTAGCGAGAATAATTTTAATTCGAGTGTTAAAAATTCATTACATAGATCAGAAATAATGTGTTTTAATTTATTTTGGAGATTTCATACATACGAAATAATAGAATGGTATAGTTGTGGAATAAAATGTTCGCATCCACTCTCAGAAATAAACAAACTCATATATCGGCCACTAAACAATGCATATTTATTCATAACATACATTTCAAATTACATTCAATTTCTCCCAAATTGTGATTAGAATATCCAACGCTAAGAGTTACAATTAATTACGAACAGATTACAAAGTTTATATATATAATTGCTGATTCAAAGAACCCTTTTTTTTTCGGAACTACAAAGATTGACATGCATGTGCCTATCTCTAGTGACGAGTGCGTCTCAGGTGCCGAAATAACGGATTTGCGAAACTTTAGAGTCTGGCTGGTGCGCTAGTAACCACGGTACAAAAATAAATAGTTTATACATTAAAATACGATCGTTCCATTAAATATATACTTTTAAAATAATTTCTCGTGCAATGGATTGCATTCTAAATGAATATTCGATTATATTAATAGGATATTAATAAGTAAGGATAAAGTATTGTAATAACGGCATAAACCATTACTAGAAGAGACTAGCGTAGTACAGGCGCCGGGAAACAGTAATGTAGCAGCACATATATTAAATTGATAAACATACTTGTTTTTACCTTATATATTCATTCAATGAAGATATTATTATTATTATTGCACCGCATTTTGGTTTTATTTCAGATTACAGCATAAGTTTTGTTTACATTTTGAAATCTTAGTAGAAAGTTCTGTTTTAAAATAATTGCGATTTATACAAATAAATATAAGTATTAATAAAAATGTTATTATCAAAATTTTTTTTCAACATAGTATTCATTTTTCTCAACGACTTAACATTAATTTGTGTTGCAAATACAACTAAATTGCATTTAATACATTTAGACTAATGAGGCTGTTTGTTGACTTTGCCAGTGCCTCTCACTTCATTTGCGCGCACTTTGGCGCGAAAAAAGAAATTCGCGCGCCATTTTCTATTAGCAAGATTATTAGGTTAACTTTATCAATGTTATATTAATAATAAAACATTATTAAATAAAGTAAAAAGAAAAATAATTAAATTGAATAATTCAAAGAATAAAAGACATTTAGAATTTGTAAAAATCTTCAAAAGTACTTTCTTTAAACTTTTTATTTGATATTATTTAGAACATCTTTCATAAAAACTAAGATAGTTTTTAAATAATTAAAAGAATCCACAATTAGACCAATTAAAAACAATTGCAATTTAAATTCCTGAATTTCTACTTATGTTTACTTAACTTCATGTCATGGAGGAGGAAATCAAAAGTATTTTTCAACAAAATTTATGTCAAAAAAGAAATCCGTAATGAATTATGTAACCAACAACTTTCATTTTGGTTATACGTAGTAACTTTATTTTCACTTGAGAAATATAGAAACAAAATTTGTTTTCGTCTGGTGACAAATTCAGGGATGTTTTTCTGTCTTATGTGAATTTTAAAGATGTGAATCCTCATTTAAAGTCATTAAAATGGACGTAAACTATTACTATTACTAATAAATAAAATTGAAGTGTCTGTTTGTAATGCCAAAATAACATTTTTTTTCTAAGTACACATGAATGTATACTAAACTATACCAAAATACAATTTTTAAAATTTGTGTCTGTCTGTTTGTTCCGAGTAATCCCCGGAACGGCTGGACGGACTGATTTTCACAGGACTTTTTTGGAAGATAGCTGAAGTTACTACGCGTAACTATTTGACAATAATTAGGGATCTGAGTAAACAAAAAAATTATATCTTAAAAAATTGAATAAAATCTGATTCAATGCACTGTTTTACGGGCAAGTGATTGAATTTATGAGAAATATTTTTACTTTATCTTAGTACCAAAAAAATTAACAAAATAATTAGAGTTCCGTAAAAAAAAAATTAGAACGCAGTGAAGAACATATGAAACGCGGGCGCAGCCGCGAGCACATAGCTAGTATTAAATATTATTAGATCGTGATTTATACTTTAATGGAAACAGTAAAACTAAGACTGGTGTGTTGGGTGTGTTCTGTTAACTGTTAATAGCGCGACGTGATATTTGTACCGTGGGGCTGATAGACCGTGTAGCGGGGTGCGACTAGTTTTCTCAAACAATATTTCTTGAACGTGATATTACTCGAGTGCGTGCAGGTGCAGTGCGAGTGCTGTGACTACAGCGCCGGTGTCTTGTGATAATCTTACTTTGTGAACGATATTATCTGTGTTTCAAAAAGAAACGAAAATATTACGCGAGCGTACATGCCGCTCGACTTTCGCAAGAACTTCTTTTTATAATGTGTAGATGTGTTGATACCTGATGTCGTACCGAATATTAACATAATTGACCTATACATTACTCGCTCGGTAGGCGCCCGAGATCTTCTATAACTATACGGACACGGACTCACAATAACCCATACTAATAAATATAATTGAAGTGTGTTTGTAATATCGAAATAACAATTTTTTACTAAATACATATTAATGTATATAAGATTTTGACGGGACTTTTTCTGGTAGATAGCTAAAGTTACTCTGCGCACTTTTATCTTTCGAAAAAAGGTTCCGCGTAAAAAAATTAAAACTCATGAAATTGTGAATACAATCTGATTCAATGGCAATGATTTTTTAATCGCAGAAAGTGTAAATAAAATGATTCATTAGATAGCATCATGAAAGCGGTATTTTCCAATGATTATTTAAAAACTTGTATGAAACGCGGGCAGAGCCTTGGGCATACCCTTAGTGTAATATAAGTTAAGGCACGGATTCCGTCAAATTATAAAATTAGATTGTAAAAGTTATAAGTAATAACTGTTTGTTAGTAGTTATTGATACTTCACGGAATAGAATGACTACCTATTTCATTGTATTTAATGAATGAGTTTCCAATGACTAAATATCATTCGATTTCGATATTAGATTAGTTTTGACTTGATATTGGTCCATACGATGTCTACACATTACCTGGTGGTAAATAAGATGCGCGAGGACAAACATAATAAATATAATAGCGGCCGTTGTAAGAACGGATGTTGTCGACATTTGTGGTCATCTGTTTATCTGATAACACAAGACTCGACATCGAGGTAAGTTATGAGCGCTATGATGATTTGCCAGTATTTACTAACAGCAAAACTTTTGAGACTGTTTTAAAACGACATATTCGAATCAATTTATTTAATACGTCTGACAACGTAAGTTGTTTACATAACCTTCCTTATTCCTGACGTTTCTATTGTAGTGTTAGGTCCAAATCCTGTTAGGACCTGTGTTAAATAAATTGATGTATTAACATGATATGCTTGTATTGCAGACGCAAAGTTCTGGGTGGGACGAGGCGCCAACCCCTCGCCACAGGGCATCCGCATCCCGGACGAGAACGGAAAGGAGATTCCGCTCCGCAAGTACGACAGGAAGACCATAGTCCTCACGCTGCCCGGGGTCAGTGCACTTTCATATCCACTTAATTTTAAATCAGAGTAGTAAGCTGTTTCTTCCTACCTACTGGATGTCTTATGTGTATACTGTACGCTGGTTAGGTGTACATCGTACTGAATAGGTGGTATTTTTACGCATTTCACTAGTTCTATAGTATACCTTGAGGCTAGTTACTGTTTCAAGCTTATTAATACGATACGATACGAGTTGCTCCAAATATAATTGTAGTCAACTGAGATGTTGTAACTATCTTATATTACCACCTGTGTCCGCGACTCAATCTGTTGCGAATTCTGTGTTTGTAAAATGACTATTTTATTACAATATACATACATATTCACACCTTAGATATTAAAATAAACGTACATATGACCTACTTCCATACAAATTTTCATCTCCCTTTTCAACTACTTTTGGGAGATTTTTTTAACCCTATATGTAACATTTTACCTAACTTAACGGGATATAGACTACTTCCATATGGAATTTAATTGAAACTATTCAGTAGTTTTGCATGATGATTGCGCGGACAAAAAACGGATACAGACAAAGGTTCCAACAAAGTAATGTTCTCTACCTGAGTGGTTTTTTTGAAACATATTCTCTGTAGAGTTTTTTTTCTTTAACAATTAAATTATTAGCATATACGAGTAAGTAGATGTTTTTTTAAATGTGTAACAGTCTATTGTAATGGTGTATGAAGCTAGGGAGTACTATATTGTGTTCGGTGTAGGAGCTGACTGTGTTCGACATCGGACACTTCGGTGTGTGGTGCGAGGCGTTCACCGTCGACTTCGGTCACATAGCTCTGCCGCGGTCTCTCCTCACCAACGTACCGCCTAGTCTCAAGATGCTCGGAGTCTCACCACAGGTACGTACCTGCACCGCACCGCCCCCAGACCCCCCAGCGCTTCCTTACCACCACTCACACCCAGCACCACACACTAGCACTGATATTAATAGATATTCATAAGGTATTCCTGTATGACAACTTTTTACTTAATTTATTGAAGAATACGCACCGTCCTACTGAAAAGAACTAGTACATTTACTAATTGTGTTCTTGTACAGTGAGAAATGAAGGAACTTATTCATCAAATTGTGTGAAGATTAAAACACGTGTTTTACGAATAAGAAACTGAAGAGATTTAATAAGAAACCAAAACGTTGAAAATAAATCAATATTAAGTCGATCGTAAACACAACACGTTTATACGATTACGATTATTTTTTTAAATTTATTAAAAATTTGGAATCTTTAATATCACTAACGTCAACACAACAATAATAACCTTTATCCGTATATAATTATATTATTTAATGCGCCTTTACGTAAAGGTTACAGAGAGACAGGAGGAGGTAATAAAGTTGAATAAAAACGACAAAGCTGCCGCTTACGATATTAACTTTATTTCCTGTTTAACAAAATTAACATACTATAATAATATAAGTTGATGCAATTGTATTGGGTGTTGAGATTAATAAAAACAATAAAGGACATATTAACAATATAAGCAATAATAACCAGTAGTTCGAGTTACTCGCCGCGCCAGTTGGCATCGCATTAGCGCCACTCGTTTGCTTTTTTATATTCGATGTTGACAAACAACTTACAAAGCATATACCACATTTCTTTTTCTCACAATATTTATGTAACTCTAGGTCTATATAAATTGGTGTTGTGTTATAAGTTCACTCGAAGAATATTAAGTGAATATGTGCATGTAGGGAGGGTTAGGGGAGGGAAACCGACAGGGTAAACCCTACAGTTCCTACTTGGTACCTTTATCTTTCGGCTAGAATACTGATATATAATTCGTTAATGATAGATCACTACATCTTTTTTAGCTTACTTTGGAGTGCTCCTCATTACATTATAATATAATAAACTAATATATATAAATAAATACGATTGAAAACAAAATCTAAGTCGCCCGGGGACCGACTGAATTGTGTCACATTGTTTGCAATAATTTGTATCATACAATAATAAGTGTTAGTTTCGCCCCTGATATTTGTACATACTGCGTTGTGCCGACAACAAAAAGGTACAACACAGATCTATAATATGTATATTGCTAAACGATCGATGTTAGAAATCCTAACAGTAGTTTTTCAGAATGTTATAAACGATCTGCAACGTTCACCGGATTACGAAGATTCTCTTCCGCGTAAAAACAAGTAATAAATAATTGCTAAAAGCGAATGTTAAATCGTTAAATTTTTTGTTAAATTACTGTATTACTAGAACTTTGTTGTTAACAAGTTTAATCAGTAATTTTGTACTTCGCGTAGTACAAAGATATATCTAAATAGCTACTATAGCAGTAGTTATAAATCTGTTTAAGACGTTTACGTTTATGTTTAGGTACGTGCATCCGTTTCTCTGCTATTAATATTCCTTAACAAATTATCGCTCACACTACTTAAAAGCACGTTTGACCGTGATGCTGAATATACTGGATGTGCGAACAGACGTAATTGCAGTATGTATTTAGTATGGAAGTACTTACCAATTCCAGAAATAAGGTTGTTCTATTGCGGTGTCGTACCGTTAGATCCACTTTATAGACTCACCTAATCTATAACCCAACTCTGCGCTGATCTTACCGCCGACCAAGTTGTTGCTAGTGCAATCTGCTAACAGTAATATAACTCTAAATAAAGTATGATCCCTATATTGAGCGTTTGAAAATAGCCATATTATCGTAGTTGCGAATCTTTTGAAAATATTTTTGTATTACAATACTGGACGATATTAAAAATATAGAGACTATAATCATAAAGAAAGTAATAAGAATATTAATGAGGTACATTATATCGGGAGTACGAATTATGAAATACTATCTTTGAAATACTAATCAACATACTGATTGAAAAAGCTGACTGTTACTTAATGTATCTATAATATTTCGGTACTTCCGCTTAGAATACATACGTACATAGTTATTACTTAACGATAAACTGGTACAAGTAAAAGGTGATATGAAACGTTAATCATTATGTTGCCGCTTTCTCTTATTTAGTTTTCTCGTGGAAGTAACAGCTATTAATCTGTTCTAAGCGGAAGTAACAGATTAAAATAGAAAGATAGATAGTTATCAATGAAATATCAAACAAACATTACAATTTATTGAACCAATGTAAATGTCATTCATATTTGCATACAATTTCCAAAATTAAATATATAATAATACAGCTTTCACTATCCAACGGATCTAGTAATATTAAAATATTATGAAGGATTACTATGTATAGTAAATGTATTTAAAACTTACATGTTTACATCACTGTGATACAAGTGCACTATGGTAGTGATTAGTGAGTTGTGGTCCGGCGCGGCGGACGCTCGAGCGAGCGCCGAACAAACCGAACTTTCCACTCGAACTGTGTTCACTTCAGGTAATTTAAAAGTTGCTGAAGCCGGGCACTCGTTCACTCGACTAGTAAAACTATAATACTGTTGTACGAAATTCCAAGTCACTAATAGCATAGATTAGCGGAGCCGTGAGCCATTTTAAATTAATTGAAACAGCTTCATTAATAAAGTTAAATGACGTATTCAGCGCGAGTGATACCGGGACTTAGATAGTAGTTCATTGTCATAAATGCTAAAGTAATATTAATTATAATATTCACTTCATTTATTAACGGGTAACAAGGAAAATTAAAGTTAATTACCCTTGTGATTTCACATTACTTTTAAAATGACCACTATAATAAAGCTTACATAGAATATACAAGTATATAAACTAATGGTATAGATAAGATACATTTTATTCACGAAATAATAATTTTTAATACTTTAATCCAACAAATAATCTGTTGGTTTCAGTCCGCGTACATGGTACAGCGGACGACGGAAGTTATTAATTACCCTGTGGGCGCAGTCAGATACGAACGTCATTATATCAAAGCTAGATAACACTGCCACAATTACACGACGCGAAGTTAACGCCGTCATAAAAATAAATTTATGTTTTAAAAGTTTGTTCATGATTCTATAATGAAGTCCGTTCCTGACTGCGCCTATAAGACGACTGATCACTTCAGTTAGTTTGGTCGTCCACCGTACCATGTGCTTATTGTGCATAGGTTTGTCCGCGCGTCTGCTACAACTCTTCTCCACACAATAGTGTAATTGAGGTAAAAACTGTATAATAAATATACAAACTGTGCCCTGCGGTTTCACTGAAATGTTTAGACGTAATAACATTCATGTAGGTACTTTTGTCTACACAAGTTACTTATACATATGTATCACCAATAATTGATAGAATTAAATTAATGATACAACCTAGAATATACTTAAGATTTAAAATAGGTTTTATATTAAGCGAGTAACGGACAAATAGACAGACAAACATTGGTTTTTACAACGAAAGACAAACCGGTAAACGTGCCCCTACACACCGGATCATTTAACTAATCTATAAACATTGAATGGGGCGGCCCTTAGCGTTATCATTTAATATTCATTTGCATAATTTATTTTAATTAGTAATCGTTACAAACAAAATAAAATAATTTATAAATAATAACAGATGAAACTGACAAACATCATTATGTAGTTCATAACTTATGATATTTAAACCAAAGGTATCATATTTAACAAAAATTGCACAGCGTTACTTCGAAGCTATTTGACGTCGTTCGACGATTTCAAATTAACTTTGTAAATAATCAGGTTTTTAATTTCTAAAGATATTATTTTGTGGGATTATTTGTAGATATTATTCTTTTGACGGATATTATTTATTTATTGTGTGTCGTATAATTACTTATATTAATCGCTTCAAAAATGTTCATTGCCAAAAACATCTCCTAAATATGTAGTTTCAAAATCATGTAAATTGGTTCAGTGATTATTTATAAGCTAAGTAGCGGACAGAAAGATGTTGATTTTTTATATTGTAAGGGAATATTTAAATTGTTTATTTTCTATTATGATTCTATGAGGGTTTTAAGATTAAAACTTGAAAGTGCATACTCAGCTTAAGATGAAATTACCCTCGATTTAGCGAGTCGATTTGTGACGGCGTCGCTGTGTTGACACAAAAGTGCCGAGTTTTATGCTCACTGGATAGTTTCCGAGTACGGTTCACTTTGTGACCGCCTCTGTTATCTACGACGCATTTTAATAATATCAAGTGTTATCCAATTTTGAAAATTGAAAATGTTGATTCAAAAACTTATTTAGTTGAGCGAATAAGTTTACTTTATGAGTTGGAAGTACGGTGTATTCGTTTGTATAGTAGGGTTTAGTTTAGTAAGGGTTGTGCAAGTATTACGAGAGGAAAATTTTAAAAGTTTTTGACCCTCTCCTCTCCTTCAGTCAGTAATAGTAATCAACAGACAAAATTAACTTTTCACTGAATACATATGAATTTACTATATACGGTACCTATACCAAAAATACAATTATTGTCTATCTGTCTGTTTATTCCGACTAATTTCCGGAATGGCTCGACTGATTTTGGCAGGATTTTTTCTGGCAGATAGCTGCATCAGATGAAGTTATGCCAGAAGTTAGCACACAGCTAATTATAAATAAGTATTAAACTCAACATCTGATGAATTGTAAGTTTGTATGCTAATGTATGATCCAAGTAGTGAAAGACAGACAAAACTTCATCGTTCAGTCGTCTTTCTGAACATGAGTTTGACCCGGCTGACCTTGAAACGCAGTAAGTCACTATGACCGATTATCACTATTATCACGATTATGACTGATATGATATCACCACATGTATGCTGGTCACAACCCACTCGGGAACTGAAACTGTTCATTTAGTGTTAGTCTAGGCTTTCGAAATAGGAAACATCTTATAATACTTAGTAACACTGTTATATGAGGATTACTTATTGAGGACGCAGATAATAGAATATAGGCCCCGTGGCGCGTGCGTTTGGTTCCACCTGAAAACTATTTAACTGATCCTATTCATTGATCCGAAGTTGAAACAACTGAACCGATGTTGAGAGTACGCTGACCCACCACCGCGGCTCGGCTTTCTATAAGGGAGGTGTGTTGGGTCAAACTATGGCCAACTTACAACTATATTAGATCACATACCAGATTGTGACCTTTGTATACTTGTGAAAAGTCCACCACAGTGCAGGCAGATCGCGTGTGGCAGCCTTCAAATGTTAATTTATAAAAAAGTAAAATTTCATTCCATTTAGGCCTTGATAGGACATATGAACGTAAAATACTACCCCCAGTTTTTTTATTACTATGATAAAGTAAAAATATTTCTCATGAATTGAAATATTTGTCCGTATAACTGTGCATTGAATCTGATTTTATTCATTTTTTTATGAGTTTACGTTAAGAGTTAAAAATCGGTCCAGTCTGAGATTACCGGGAACAGACAGACAGACAGAAAATCTGTCGCCAAACACTAGTAGATGTGTTCCGGTTGAGAACCAGTACCTCTAGACTTAGTGTGTTTACCATTCTGGACCACATCGTCACTTAACATCAGATGAGATTGTGTTCAAAACAGTTAGCCTATACTGTGTTTTTTTTTTATTTAAGTAACCACAGTGTAACTGATGTATATATCGACCACCCATTACCCATAGTACTGTGTATCAGAACAGTTTATGTAACGGGATAGTAATGTCACTGTAATGATACAAGCAAACGACGATCACAAAGCTACCATCACCAAGCGGGAATATTCAGAAACAGTGCAGTTACGTGCACCTGCACATAACTCACAGAATACACGTTCTCTTTGAGCTTTAGCAAATAACGACAAACCATTTGTGTAAGGTTAACAAAGATATACAATTTTATTACAGATAATAACATAATGCACGAATATTTCCTGTTTGAATATATTTTATACTAGCTGTGCGCCCGCGGCTCAGCCCACATTTCATATGTTCTTCACTACGTAATATAGTTTGTAAATAATCATTGGAAAATAATGTTTTGATGCTGTTGTCCATTGAATAGTATTTTGTTCACAATTTCTTGGGTTTCATTTTTTTTATACGGAACTCTAATTATTTTATTAAATGTTTTTGGTACTAACAGCAAGGAAAGTTATTTCTCACAAGTTCAAACACCTGTCATTGAAACTGTGTGTTGAGTCGGATTTTTATCGAAATTTCATGAGTTTTTATTTTTATACGCGGAACTCTAGAAAAACAAAAGTACCCTACGTTACACGAAGTAACGTCAGCTATCTACACAAACAAGTATCGTCAAAATCTGTCCAGTCGTTCCAGAGATTACCCGGAATAATCAGACAGACAGACATAATTTTGAAAATTGTATTTCTGTTTTAGGTATTATATATAAATTCATACGTATTTAGTAGTAAATTGTTATTTTGACGTTACAACCAGACATTTCAATTTTGTTTATTAGTATATATAGTAGAGATTAGCGTACAGAGTGTCCGGCGACCGATCCAGGACATGAAACATTTAAAATCTTCAACCATTATAGTAGTTCTATTTTAAATTTATTATTTTAAACAATACAATCGGTAATAAAGCGATAGTTTTAAGATTCGTTACATTATTTAACTGCTTCATAATTAAAGTATCCATGTCATAGTAGAATTCTATAGAGCTCCCGAGTTCCCGGTAGGAATGGTATGAGTCCCCGGGATTAAATGTATTTACGTGTAGTGTACCTCCACTTGATCAGTTCGTAAATTGTAATGCACTGTAATTTTAAAGCTCTTATTGCAAACTAGTTCTTATTAGATCTTCTAGAACTGATGTTAAGAAAAACTAAAGATATTTTTTTAAACACAAAGGAGTTTCGTTTTTAGGATTTTAATTTGTTTCGTTTTGTCTGTTACAATGTTTATATCAACACTCCACGAATATTTACAATTACAGGTGTGAATTTGATAAAAGTACCTCTTAAGTAGATTAAATGGGGATCTACATTTATATCTGTGCGGTTAGATTGTAACGTATGTAATAAACTGATACCATCACTGATTGCGGTCGAAGCGTCGCATCGGTCTAAACAACCCGCAATCGACGCTCCAGTAAATACAGTCGTAGTAACAGCAAGACGTTTGAATTCGCTTTACTCACAACATACGGGACTTTGCATGAATTGAGTTTAACAGCAGAATTAACCGGTATTTACATTAATTTAAACAAGTAGGGAGTCATTTGATTACGGACACGACAGCTTAGTGGCGCGACTTCCTCTCGACCGCTTTTCAGACTGCTTGTATAAATTTGTTATCTGTGTCAGCAGACTTTTCAACAGAACAGTTTCCGTTTCAACTGGTTACTTTACATCTTTTAAATATTCAATGGTTTCAGTATATTTTTTTAATGCAACGTAACGGTCGTTTCTTTTTGCAAACTTCACTCACTAACTTGTTCAATATATTACATAAAGAAATAAGTAATAATCAACTCAAAGAATACATCTTTTATTTTCCAAATGTAACATGTAAATCAATTCATTCGTAACGCACAAACACATAATCAGACTCACAGACATACAAAGGACACATTACATTTTTATTGATATTGGACAGTTATCATATGGTAGTATACACTTAGCTATTATATGTATATATAAGTTATTTATTATGGTATATTATAAGTGGAGGCAGACGCTCATCGCTCACTACCCGATATAAAGTCGCTCTGTTCCTCGTTATCTCGCCCGCTCTGCCCATACACTTTCCATGTAGCGCCTTGTTCCTGTGAGTCGCTGAGCGCAGTATTCCTGTTGCAGAGCCGCAACAAGGCGCTGACTGCGAGCAAGGACCCCTCCAACCCCTCGACACCCCGTAAGCCCATCGCCCGGCTTGACGCCACCACTTACCGCCCCCATCTGCATCCCGGAACTGCACCCCTTCAAGCCATCGCAGCCGAGCCAGCCGGCCACTCCACCCTTTACCGGAGAGCTGATAACTATTCGCCACCGCCCGGACAACTCATTCAGGATGACTCTAAGACCATAGAAAGTTATCGTTCAACTGGACAAGAGTATCACCAGCAGACGTTACCGCACCAGCAAACTCTACAAGGATACGATCATCAGCAGATTTACACACAACGGGAGGTGCCCCGGGAGGGACAACGTTTGCAGCAATACTATCAACAGCCGGTTGAGATAACAGCGCAACAACATTTCATTCAGATGCAGAATTATCAAGCGCAAGTGCCGTTTTATTACGTTCAAAGTCCTTCAGAGGTCGGGCAGTTGAGGTACGAAGATGCATTTGGGCGCATGCGAGTGGGCAGGAGTTTGCCCGGTGACCTTGACCCACATGTCGGTTCAGGGTCGCAGTGAACGGCGCCACACGCCGGTCGCTTGATGGACGGTTGCGTAAAGATGCGATGTAGTACATCTTGAGTTGCGAAACCTTTCCTTTTAACATTGTGTCTCCTCTGCAATATCATCAATAATCATCCTCCCACCCGCTGCTTCCATGTCTCGAGCGGTGAAGCGTCTTTTGCCATCTCACTTCAACCTAACACTATCATCCGTCTCTCTCCCACGCTTGCACATCATATTCTCGTGAAAAATACGATGCGATTTAACAAAGACATTTACAACAAATACAACTAATTTTAATAAATTTTATTGCGACTGTATCTGCTCAATTGCTTTTACATAAATTAAACTTCATAAGAAAATAGTAAATATATGTATGTGTGTGTGTGTGTGTGTGATTGATTTCGATATTTATTTATCTTTATTCACTCACAAGTGTTCATACAATTATTTTTTATTTCCTCAAACTTTTGCCAATATTGAAGTAAACGTAAATATCAGTGTACGAGGGCAGTGTACATGCACCATAAAGCATCGATTGCTCCACCTCGTGTTGGTTGGTAGATAATTCACATAGTGGTAATTATTTCGTCAGGTGAACGCTCGCTCTCGTGTAGTTGCTTAACGTTCATTGATTAATGTTGTTCGGTTCACGGTTCGTTAGGGTGCACTATCAATATATAAGGCCGGCTACACACGACGTAACTGCATACTTTATACGTTTGTAGTTACATATGTAGCTTACTTTAGATGCTTTCTTTATATATTTAAATGATATATAATGATTACGTAGAATCTGACAGAAAAGTAGAACGATGTTAAATAAATACAATGACCCGGTAAATTCAAAAGCCATATCTTAAACCTGATTCTGACGATTGATTTTTGAGGTGTCTGCCGCAGAGAAGTTCTCGTCAAATCCAACTATAGACAGAGGAATTAACTATTTATCATACATACGAGTATATTTACATATTTACACATACACATATATATTCACAGGCACGCATGCCCCTGTTAATAGTATATATATATATATATATATATATATATATATATATATATATATATATATATATATATACATATATATATATATATATATATATATATATATATACATACGCACAGGTTGATTAATTCAGATCTACTGGAGTTACGTTCTCTCCTATTATCATGCTTTTTTCCATAAAATAATTTCTGAGAGTATTCTTAACCTATATTGTTGAGATTAACTATAAAAGTGATTAAACTCGGTCCCCCGTCTAAACTCACAGCAGTAACCTGCACCAAGTTATTTTAATAACTCACAGGACATAAGCATCAATTTTATATGTGCGTGGTGGTGCTGGAGTTCGTAACACGTAGAAACGAGTCACTAAATGTTACGCAATGCTTTTTTTTGGCGTTATAAATATATTTTAGTATTTGTTTTTACGTACCGGCTGCGGTGTGCGGGCTCACGCACCCGACCACCCGTTCGCAGGGGTTCGTGCGGGGGGTACCGGGGAACACTGGCGTAGGGTTCCTCTGCATACATTATGCACGATCATGCTTATTTGAATAAGCACATTTTTACGAGTACAATTTTGAGCTTTTACAAAAGATAATACGAGTATTACTGCTTTTTGCAATGTTTGTATGTAACGTTTTGTTTTAAAAGATACCGATTACTTTTTGTTATATAGATAAACTAGTTTTTTTTTTAGGTTCAAAAACGTAGCGTTTTAGGTTTACAAAGCAACACAATAGCACGCTTCAATATTTCTTGATTAATTCGTTTTGTAGATGAATTCG
This sequence comes from Samia ricini, assembly GCA_014132275.2. Lineage (NCBI taxonomy): Eukaryota > Metazoa > Arthropoda > Insecta > Lepidoptera > Saturniidae > Samia > Samia ricini. The sequence continues at coordinate 19,348,288 of AP028158.1, forward strand.
ATTCACAATCATTTCTACTCTCAAGTATCACTAACTTCAAAGTTCCTGCAAAGTTTTAAACTTTATCATCTAATTTGTTCAAACCATTTTTATATTATCAACTAATCATATTGTTCTACTAAAGTGCTTGTAACTGTAGCATATTGCATCAAAACGCAACGCAAACGAAGCCTGTAGTTATCATTAGTATAATAATTAGTGCCACTAAGTTAACTAGATATCGTTAAACTTTAATTTCTTTTGCGCGTTTTATATTATTGTTTTAATTAATTTGTTATGAATACAATCGTTTCAATTAAGTAACGAAATTACTAGGTTAGTTCTGATTCTGATAAAATGTACAGATAGATAAAGAACAAACAAGAAAATCTGATGAAAAAACTATTCGTGATTTACAAGGAAACAGTTGTTCGTATAATTTCTAACATCGAGTCTCACGAGTAAGAGTAACTAGTTTTAAAATAAAATATAAAACACGCAACATATTTAAATACCTGTAATCGTGTATTTTACTTCATTTTTATTTTTGTATATCTAATAGTTTGTTAATATAAAAGTAGAGGACATTATTTTTTAAATAATTAACGCAACCCCCTTTAGGTGTTCCCGTGAGAATGAATAAGTACTTGTAATAAATACTCACTTGTAAGTTTCTAACTGTGATAATTATATTTGTTATATATTATATGCGTTTATTAAAAGAAATTTTAAATTTTACATAAAAACTTTGACACGGGTTTGCTTCGGGTCGCGTTTATAATTCTATAATTAATCGATATATCAGTGTATGAAATATTATTAAGTTTCCGAGTAAAAGAAATTAACACTTTACAAAATATTATGTTATGAAGTGTTGTTACGCTTTAACCTTTGATGTTATTATTAATATTGTTCTCGTTCAGAGTAATAAAGTTTTATTACAATTATATATTTGTATTAATTAAAACAATTAAGAAGTTTGATAATGTTTTAATAAACATTGGTCGAGAAAGGCATTTATAATTGTAACGGATTTGACTTTGTGGACATCCTTCATAGAGTCTTTCATACAGCTTGCTCCGAAGATGTATTAAAGTGTAGAGTATAACTAAGGAATAAGCTGCAGATATAATTTACCATCAAGTTATTTCTTAGTATTTCGTACTAGTGAAAGCTGAGTAGATAGATGTGTTATCCTTATTCGAGGGATCTGTAACAATTTTCAGCGTAGACAGGAATATAAAATTGTGTTCGAATCACTTGAATCGTGGTTGAGTTGTGAAGCGAGCTGGTAGTCGTGCCTTACTGCGGCTAACAATGAAGTAAATTTATATGAATAAGTTTTTCGTGATTTCCTATAGAAAATGAGTTTACAACTGTAATATGGGAATCGTTAAGTTGCTATTTTTGAATTGTAGTTTTGTTATTTATCGTACACACAGGTTTATGACCTAGAACATCTTGTTTTAATACATAAAATCATGAAGAAAGAAGTGAAGTAAAGTAAAGAAGTAAAAAAAAAGTAAAGAAGTAATATCATAAATAGTAAGATTATCGCGATAGTTTCGTACCAGAATTTGTCCCGAAGTGGAGCGGACTTGGAGGCGGGACTGGGCGTACCAGGCGTAGCGACTCGCACTGAACTTTTCAATGAGATGAGAGTGGAAAGTTTTAATGAGTCGGCCTGAACTGACCACGTCTGTCCGAAATACTGTATATATGTATTCTCAATATGTATTCGATTAATAACAAACTTTTTTATGAATGGTTTAGCCAGTGAAAAAGTTGTTTAAGTGATTTTAAATATTCCCTTGCGCACGTCTTAACTTATATTAACAAAATATATAGTAATGAAAAATTAAGAGACTCAAGGAGTTAAATACGTATATTTTTACACTTTTTCGGGTTTGCTATTTGTGTTTAGTAAATTCATTCTTCTGTTAAATATTCGAATTAGCGTGAAAGCATTTAGCTGATACTTTATTACTTTATAATATGTACTCTAAATACATATGTTAACACATTTTAATCAAATCACATGCGCTTTATATACATTTTCTAGTAAAATAAATTAACATACTTGTATTTGTTAGAGGTGGCAGAGTGGTCGAAATTCGACCAAAATAATTCAAAATAAAAAAAAAACTATTCTCAAAATTTACTAAAAGGTATAAACATAAATAAATAAAGAAAAACGGTTTATAAACCCCAGTGAAAAAGGTTTTGAACTATTATATCTTCGAAAGATTTTTTAAAACAAAACATTTTCGGTAAAGTGACTTCAAAAAGTACTGTCAGTCGCTTATAGTTTGGTGAATCTTCGTAACGTGGATTCCGGGAGAGTTGTAAGTGTGTGTATGAGTAGTGGTACAGTATGGTAATGTCGGTTTCCTGACTGGCAGTCGAAGCTGAACTGCGAGGTGCTGTTTGAGGAGCTTGGGTTCGAGGTGCGATGGGCGATCGCCGGCGAGAGCATCGTGATACAGCTCGTCGCTAAACTAGGTAAGTGCAACAACATTATACTATAACCATACACTTGGTACACATAACATATCGTTCACTTAATCAAGTATCCCGAGTCTGAACCGTGACAAATAGTTTTAGAAACTTTTCTCTCCCCTCTTCTTGCCAGCGATTCTCTCTTTAGTATGCCCCACCTATTGTAAAGTATGCATTGGCATATATATTTTTAATCTTCGTAAGTAATTAAAATAAATAAGTAAACATTTTAAACATATGATTTGTATCGCATATGATGTTTAGACTGCCCCTCGATCCTGTTTTCCATGTCATTAAAAAATAAGCAAAGAATGAAAATCGCTCCGCTTATTGGTTCTTGCGCGATACTTGGACGTATCCCTCTTTTATAGAGAACAGTCTTGAACGCTTTAAGTCTTTTACGACTACATTTTTATTTGCAATAACTGGTAGCCAGGACTTATGGGTTTATGTTCAATAATCAATATCCTAGAAGTCATAAACGGATTTTATTAAGCAACTAACTGGGGCCTGTAACTTTGTTCACTTCTATAAGTAAATTGTGGTCTAATTTTCTTCTTTATAATTACAAGATATGATTTTTTTAATAATATGCGACTTAAGTGAAATAGATACTCAAATTATTTGAATATATCGTGAATCAATTGTTTATAAAAAATAATTTACAGTTTTTCTCAAATAAAAAAAAATTAGGTACCGAGAAGTTGTTATTTATTTCGGAAATTAAAGAAATTACTAAAATTGATCGAAATGATGCGCTTGTCAATAATTATTTTTGTTTATTTACATGTACTTTTTTACTTTTAAAGTTTAGTTTTAAAAGGGTCAGAGAAGATGAGAATACTTCTGAGTTGCATAATTCAATTTTAAAAAAAAACACATATGAATAAAACCGGTTCGAGTTTCTTGCCGGGTCTTCTCGACTCGAACCGGTGGTAGTGATTTGATATTCATGAAGACCTCATAACCTAAGTTGAATAATGTATTTATGAAGTTTGATACTACATACTTAGTTGGTGCGGCCTAAATACTTTGGAATATCGTAGAGACTTTGTGTCTTTGTGTTTTCTACCGTATGTACAAGGAGGAGTGCTCAGAGGAACTTTTTGATATGGTGCCCTCGTCGCCGTTCCAAACTCGCACCCCTAAAACTCAACCGAAACACAACAACACAAAGGTACTCTTAAGAGCTTTTTTTGTCGCGTACTTTTGCGTTGGAGTGGTCTACCCAACTCTGTTTTCTATCAGGGTTATGACATGGGACTCTTTAAGAAGGGAATGAAAAGCACTCTCCAAGGTCGGCAACGCAACAGTAATACGGTGTTGCAGTTGTCCACAGGTGACGGTAACCATTAACCCTCAGATGGGTCGTTTGCCAGTTTGTTGCTCTTTTACATGAAGAAAAATAATAAATCAATAGTGTGCCGAGAATAGGGAAAACGTTTATAAGAGATATTAATATTTACAGCGCATCGTGAGTACATGTCATTCGGTATATCGGGGATCCCGGATAAGTCGCAAATGGTGGGGGGAGACGTGGTGGTCGCGTATATCGACAAGGAGACACTGAACGGAACCGCGGTCGACTACTACCTGGACGCGAAGAGTCAGTGCACCGGCGAGAGCGGCGCCTGTCCGGACGAGAGGCTCGCTGTGAGGACACTTCCTTCTAATTACTACTACTTGTATAATATCAAACTTTAAATTAATCTATTCGTCGTTTATTATTGAAGCTCGGCAAAATGACTACACTTCATTAACTATATTGAATTACCTAAGCAACATTTACTTAATAATGTTCGTTTCTTGTTCTATTTTATGCCAATTCTTACGTAATCAAGAGGGATTATACGTAAAAGCTTTGTTTACTAATACTAATAGGTGGTGGGGGGAGTATGATGCGACAAAATTACCAAAATTATGCTTACTTAATTATTGTACGACCCCTTGATTTTCTTTACGATGTTGTCCTTCACTGAACCGCCAAACTGGCTGTGGGATAAGATTTGAATCCACTTCGTTTCGACAACGCAACTGATCACATTCTCATTGAGCTATCGTTGTTGCATTCGTAATGGTTACGGGCAAGGTGTAACAGTGATCTGATAAATTAAAAAGGTTTGTATGTTGTTTAGAAAAAACACAAATTCAGTTCGTCCGCTGAACGTGGCCCTCGTGAACGGGTACTGCATAGTGACGTACCAGCGCACGTTGAAGGCGGCCGACGAACTCGATCTCCCGATATACACCAATACGTCACAACCCATCATCTGGGCCATCGGACCTCTGAACTCTGAGAACGAGGTCTCCTACCATCCACATTACACGAAGGTATAGCATAGTATCTTTTAATTTCATTTTTCAATATTCAATAATAGATCTTATACTTTCAGGTATGTATAGGTATTATAACGTTTATAAAACAATTATAACTTGAGTTCTTTTACATAATTTTAAATATTATATAGACTTAACGCTTTGATAACGATTTCACTTAATGTAAAAAGACGATGTGGTCTAGAATGGTAAACATAATAAGCCTAGACGTACTGGGCTCCGCTGTGCTGCAAGTGATGCTGCCGGAACACACCTAGTGGAGTTTATCGACAGGTTTTTAAATTTGAGGATATTAGTTGCCCAGGCGGGCATTATTAGAAATGTCCTATCACCGCGTTATGGTTTCCTCACGATTGCTCATAGAAAATTCAGAGTCATTATATAGATGAAGGTAGGAGGGTTTTAACTTATGTCCATTGACGCAGAATCCGACCGCATTATCAACTGAGCCTTAATTACATCAAACATAACAAATACACATATAACAACGTAGATAAAAATAAGTAACACTATAGATAAATTAAGTGATTGACACAGGGTGATAAGTTCATTGAGTTCGGTCGCGCTCCGGTCTGGAACTGCCCGATGCCGGAGGACGACGAGGACCAGCACCAGCACCAGCAGGAACCAGCTCAAACACCAACACCGAACCGACGTCCGGTGCAACACGATAATGTAAGATATCTTCTGATTAAACATTTTACAACTTGTTACTCTTTGCTTTTCCATTCATGTCGTTGAAGACGCTTATTAACTAATCCTTACTTACGAATTTCTCTGTTTTGATAAGTGCTTGGTGATTGATAGGTTTATAATATTAAGCAGTCTTTTAAAAGAGTTTAAACTTACTTATCATTATGGTTATGTTATCTTGCCTGTAATCCAGTGTACGGCACATACGTTAAAGCTAAATCTACTTTAATCTTATGATGTTAGATGCAAAAAACCGCATATATCACACTAGCAATGTGTTATACCTACCAGCTACAGATACAATATAATTGGTGAGTAAACGTGGTTTTTCTTTGAAACATGAATCGTTGCAGCCAACAGATCTGGGAGCACAGCAGTGCCCCCGCCAAGTCAAGCAAAAACAAACAAAAATCCGGCACGGCTGTTCCATTCTTTTCTCGAAGCAGTTCAGGCCATTTTCGAACCCCTATAACTTCGTTGTGAATAAAATTAGTAGACTGAATCTTCAGTAACCAAGCAGGCATTGTATAAACACGGTATATTTCAAAAATTTAATTCAATTTGAACTCTCGGAACTCAGTTCTTCTATCGTAAAAAGTTGTGTGAGATCCATGTAATACCAAGTTACTCCATGCCCCGTCCCGTTCCATCCCGTCACCCGCGGTAGAGGTCATGCCGGCCTGACCAGGCCACCTCCCAGACAACTTTCACAGTGCAATGGAAGGTCAGAGTCTCCGCCACATTCCTCTTGGTTTGGCAATGCGGCGGAGTCCAGACCAAACCGTGGTGGTGCCCGGACTAAGCCGCCGTCTGCGCTTAACCTTCGCGGGGCATCTGAGCTGAAACTATGCACCCAGCCATTCTTGCCCTAATAGAGCCTGAATGCTATGCTAGGCCTGAATAAAAGATATCCGAAAGTGCTATAGATTTTATTCCTTTATTTCAAACCATTCAAGCAGAGCACACTATATTATATAATTATTACCTACTTCAATTATGATTATGATTAATTATTGAAAATATATATATTTACCAAAATAGCATAAATATTTTCAAATCCATATAGACAGTCGAAAACGAAGAGCGGCAACGTCGCATGCAATTCGTGAGCTGGCAACGTGGCTATTATAATTTAGTTCAATAGGGAAATTAGGTAATAGTGAAGTCTAATTATTGTATGCGCATTATTAATATTCTGACGTCATTATAGATAGACTTCTATTCAATTTGAAACACTTAGTGACACCTTTTATTTTAATAGGTAATAATTTATCGTATTGTCATTCTTTTCATGGGTATTATAGTCTTTGATAATATATAAGTAAACATTTATACAATAAATGTAATAACATATTAGTAATAGTCTCGTATAATTTTACACCTATTTTTCAAATTTTCGACATGAAGTGTACTTTCTTTAGAATCATTGGTGGTTTGAAACTCGATGAAACGCAAATGCTTCATGACCAAGAGATAAACACATACATCAATAAGATTAAGTTTGCTTATTACGATTGATAATTTCGCAATAAAATGCGAAGTTTCTTTAGCTGAGTTGTAACGGTTAGGTACTACACGGGTTACCGATGTCGGTTCAAAACCGTCAAATGAAGTTTTTTGGCTGTTCTTTTTTTTTAAGAAGATATGATACATGAAATATAGCTTAAATTTTAGCTAATTTGTCCCTTATCCTGGAAAACGTTTTATGGGGCAAAAAGCATCCTAGATATTACTCTATAATATTAGTTATCTGTGTGTCAAAATTGGTTCAGTACCTTCAGATTGATACGCGTACATAGGGAGAGACAGACGGACAAAAATTCTAAATAAAATATTTTTGGCTTCTATATCGATAACAAAGTCCACCCCGATTATTATTAAAAAAAAAATTAATGTACAGATTTGCAGATGTAAAATGTATTTGATGTACAGAATTTTACAGTTTTATTTTATTATTATTATTATTATTATAGAAGATAATATTTATTATTTGTGAGAGACATTGTGTCTTCATGCGATTACTTAAGGCAGGAGGTCCCTTAAGTAGGGACTTAATAAATGTTTACGTGATACTCGAAGGGCGGCGGCATGACGGTGGCGCGACCTTGAAGTATAGAAATCCTTTAACATGCGTGAAAAAGTTATCCTGTGAATGAAATGAATGTACCAGAGTGCAGTAATAAAGAGTCGCCCCGTCCCGAGCCCGCAACCCGTAGAGAGTGCGTCCGTCGCGGCGTGGGAGATACCCGCGATACAGTGCTACGAGCCGGCGGATGGCGTCTACTACGCGCAGCTTGGACCGACGGGCGGGAAGCAGGGATACCCCGCCATCACCGGTCAGTCTCTCACACAAAACACAACATTTTATTGGTTACTGCAATTTACACCCGGTTGTGGAAATCTGACCATCAATAAGGAAATTTTAAGCCATTTCGCTTTTCAAATTTTTTGTTTTACTTTTTTCGTCGCTCAGTTTATATTTTTATTTTGATAAATCCATTAAATTACTCCTAGAGTTAATTAGTTAAAAATATATTTTGATTAAAGTAATTTTCTTCTTCGTCACGAAGGATACCTGAGTCGTTTTTTTAGGATATTTCATCCATCCATTCATGCAACCGAAAGACGTCCACTGCTGGACATAGGTCTCCCCCAAAGATCTCCACGATGACCGGTCTTGTGCCACCCACATCCAGCGGATTCCCGCTACCTTCACCAGGTTGTCGGCTCACTTTGTGGGGAGCGCACAACCACGTTACGTCTTACGGTGCGTGGTACCCATTTGAGAACCCGTTGGCCCCATCGGGCATAGGTTCTGCGTGCAATGTGCCCAGCCCAGTGGCACTTTAGTTTAGCAATTCTTTGGGCAATATCGGTTACTTTGGTTCTTCTGCAGAGCTCCTCGTTTTTGATTTGATCACCCACTGAAACTCCAAGCATAGCCCTCTTCATCGTTCTTTGAGCAACTTTGAGCTTTTCTATTGTAGGGTATTTAGTATTTATAATAAATAGTTTTGCAACTACCGCTTGTGTTTCACTACACGTAATACGTAACTGGCGACGAGGATTATTGAAATTAAATTGTTTTTACCAGTGTTTAACAGTGTTCTGACATGCCTTTTGGTAAAATAGAGTGTTTTGACTTGTCTACGCGAAAATGGTCAACTTATGTGAGTCGTGTCAAACAATTTTGGCGCATAAATATCCTGACGGCTCAGAGAAGCCAATCTGTTGTGTATCCCGTACACTTAATGAAGCGGAGAAATCGTATAGCCAGTTAGATAAAGAAGCTTTAGCTATTTTCTACGGTGTTACTAAAAATCACCAATATTTATTTGGTAGGCGTTTTATTATTCGTACGGACCATAAACCGCTTTCGTATATTTTTGGTGAGAAGGCGGGCATACCACAGACTGCTGCGAGCCGCTTGCAGCGTTACGCAGCGCGCCTAGCAGCTTACGATTTCTCCGTGGAGTGGGTGAGCTCGGCGGGCAACGCGCCTGCCGATTGTTTGTCGCGTCTGCCACTAACCCATGATTCTCGTGCAAATAATAATGAGTCAATGTTTTATTTATTATATTTAGAGAATGAATTTCCTATAAATTATAAAAGCATTGCAGCTGAGACTCAAAATGATCCTGTGTTACGAGTAATATATAAAAATATAATCTTCGGTTGGCCGAATGACACTGAAGTGGATCAAGAAAAACCATATTTTCATCGCAAGCAAAATTTGCTGGTGGATCATGGTTGTGTGGTATACAACTATCGTGTAATTATTCCTCCTAAATTTCGACAATATGTCTTGCATGAATTGCACGAGGGTCATTTGGGTGTGGTGAAGATGAAAAAATACTGCTCGTAATTATGTTTATTGGCCAGGGTTAGACAGTGATATTGAAAAATTATGTAAAGAATGTATGACATGTCGGCAACAGCGTGATGCGCCCCCGCACGCACCCCTCACTCCCTGGGAGTTTCCTTCGCGCCCCTGGCAACGCTTGCATGCTGATTTTGCAGAATATCAGGGAAAACATTATCTTGTTATAGTAGATGCATATAGTAAATGGATAGAAGTCATTTCATTTATTTATATAGTACCACTGCGAAAATTGTCATAAATAAAGTCAGAGAAATTTTTGCTCGTTTTGGTTTACCACGACAAATAGTGACTGATAATGGCCCTCCATTTACATCATATGAATTAAAAAATTATTTCGATAAAAACGGTATAATACACACATTAACTAGTCCGTATAGGCCTAAAGGAAACGGAGCTGCAGAAAATGCTGTCAAAACAGTAAAAAATTGTATTAAAAAGGCTTGTTATGAAGGGGTTGATGTGGATGAAGCATTAAGCAAAATGCTATTTCATTATAGAAATTGTGAACAAGCTACCACAGGAGTTGCTCCGGCTGAGGCCATGTTAGGACGGCGACTACGGAGTCGTCTAGATGCTTTACGGCCAGATATTGAAGGGCGCGTGCAAAATAAACAATATAAACAAATAGAGCGTGCGGGCGGTACAGAGCGCTTAGTTAATGTAGGAGATAGAGTGTATGTTAGAGATTATACAAAGAGTAAAGATAAATGGATAGAGGGGCAGGTTAGTAGCCAAGAAGGGCCGTCTTCTTTTAATTTTTGTAGTACAATAATTTCATCTTGAGAATCATAGTCATCATCAAAAATTTTTTTAATGTAAATGTTTTTAAATCCCAAACGGCGTAACCACGCTCGACCGAGGAGCGGCGGCCCGCCTGCCGGTATTATGTACAAGCGCAGCCCGGTCGCTTCGCGTCTTTCTGCCGACCCCAAACCATCATCATAAAGCGCGGTCACGGTTAAAAACCCGATAGGACAAATTTTCTCGCCCGTGTATGAGTTTAATTTCAATTGAGATTGTGACAATAAATACTTTTTAAAATATTTATTATAACATTGTTCACTGATAACAGATATTTTGCTACCAGTATCTACTTCAAATTTTAACGGAATATTATTAATAAACATTTTAACTACATACGGTTCGTCTGTTCTAGCGTCGACTCGCATATTGTAAAACTCACAGTCGCTCTCATCAGTGTCAGACTGTATGTAGAATTGGTTCCTAGTAGGAACCTGCCTCACTGCCGTTCGATCCTTCACAGTTTTATCACGACACATCACTTTCAGGTGACCTTTCACACCGCACTCGTCACAATTATAACGCCTAAAACGACACTTATCTGGGGTATGTTCCCGGCCGCACCGCCAGCAATGCTGCGATCGCGTATCCCTCGTTCGATAACTGCTCGTCTCGTTCGCGCCGATCCTATGTAGTGCCGGTGGTGGTCCGGCGCCGTCCGCCGCAACTGCCACTGCGCCCGGTGCCGTGCCACCCGAGCGACTCGCCTCTGCGTGCCGCTCAGCAGCCTCCAGCGCCAGCGCCAGCTCAACCGCCCGCTTGTAGTCCACATCTTTCTCCGCAAAATAAACAATATAAACAAATAGAGCGTGCGGGCGGTACAGAGCGCTTAGTTAATGTAGGAGATAGAGTGTATGTTAGAGATTATACAAAGAGTAAAGATAAATGGATAGAGGGGCAGGTTAGTAGCCAAGAAGGGCCGTCTTCTTATTCCGTGAAACTACAAAATAATACGGTAAAAAGACATATCGACCAAATCTTAGAACCCAAGCAGGCAAATAAAAATAGGTTTACTCTAACCCGCACCTCTATTCAAGATAATCTAACAGAAGATAATGCGAATGATATAGCAGAAAGAAACGATATTGATGGTAGTATTGCAGACCAGTCTCCTAAGGCGGCTGATAGTCATAAGCACTCTCCTGTTAGTTATAAAAATAGGTTACGTCCTCTTCCACATAGGCAATTATAATTAATGTAATTATGTAAGGAGGTGTAGGGTATTTAGTATTTATAATAAATAGTTTTGCAACTACCGCTTGTGTTTCACTACACGTAATACGTAACTTCTATAAGGCCCATTGTGAGCGACCACGTTTCAGTGCCATATGTCATTACTGGTAACACACACTGGTCAAAGACTTTCGCCTTGAGAGAATGCGGTATTTCAGACAAGAAGATTCTGCGTAGCTTCCCGAACGTGGCTCAGCCGAGTTGGATTTGACGATTAACCTCTTTCTCGAAATCGGATCTACTGGACTGTTTGCTCAGGTATATATAACTGTCAACAACTTCGAGCGTAGAGTCACCGATTTTTATAGGAGTTCATTTTAAGGCCAACTCGTTCGGAAGATCTACTGAGGTCACCGAGCATCGTACTTAGGCTTTCTACGATCTCTGCCATGACTACTATACCATCAGCAAGGCGGACGTGTGTTTATATTGATGCCAAGTCCTTTCCAATCCAGAACCTTGAAGACATCCTAGAACGCAGCGGTGAACAGTTTCGGAGAAATAACATCTCCATGTCTAACGCCACGCCGTAAAGGTATAGGTTTCGAGGTCTAGTCCTTTAATCGGACTGACATGGTAGCGTTTTCGCACAAATCCTTCAACGCCTTGACATACCTGTAGTCTACTTGGCACTGCTTGAGAGACTTCAGTACAGCTCAGGTCTCAATCGAATCAAAGATTTTTTCGTAGTCCACAATCGCTAAACAAAGGGGTAAGTTATATTCTTCGGTCTTCTGTACAATCTACCGCAGCGTATGAATGTGGTCTACGGTGCTAAAGCCTTTTCGGAAGCCGGCTTGTTCGGGAGTCTGGAAGTCGCCAAGCTTGTAGCGCACAGGTCGGTTCGTAAGGACCCTCGAAAACAGCTTATAGACATGACTCAGAAGTGAGATGGGTCTATAATTTTTAAAAGTGTTATATCACCTTTTTTGAAAAAGAGGACCACACTTCTGGCCACGCCTGTGGCGTTTTTTTTCCTCAAGTATGACAGTATGAAAGAGCTTCTGAAGGGACTCAAGGATTGGTTTTCCACCCGCCTTCAGCAGCTTAGCTGTTATTCCATCATAACCCGGCGCCTTGTTGTTGCTGAGCTGTTTGAGAGCCATTTGAATTTCGTACAGGTTGACGTCCGGGGTATTTTCGGTGAAGAATCGGGTCAATCTAGCTCTCAGGTCTTAGGCTAGATTTCGAGTGGAGTTTCGTGTTGATGTGTAAAGCTGTCCGTAAAACTTCTCGACTTCTCTCAAGAGCTCAAGCCTGGAGGATATGATTCTACCTTCGTCAGCCTTTAGCTGGTCAATCGGCTATGCCCAATAGCCAGATCTCTAGCGAAAACTTTGGAACCTTTGTTTCGGTCTATAGTCTCTTGTATATTATTGGTATTATACCGTCGTAGATCGCGTTTAAGAGACTTGGAAACATTAAGATGCCGATATCTATTAGCATTGACTGACGACTACAAGACCATTTCACGTCTTTCTTCCATGAACCCGAGGGTAAATTTCAGATAGCTTGCTGATTCTAGGTATACGGCAGGTATTAAAATATGTACTCAGAACCAACTGTACGGTCACCTTTCACAAACCTATCATTGTACTCGTTTACTTCACTCTCTAGGCAGTCGAAACGGTTTTCGAGTTCGAGCTGTAAGCTCTCGGGGTTTTGTATTTGGACAAGCGACGGACGCAGCGTAGACTTCATCAGACGCGATCTATCAAGCTTGATATTCAGATTCAATGTTCCTTTGACCATGCGGTGATCGCTTTCCTTTTTCACTGAACTGATCACAGAGACATCATTGAATATTTGCTTTATTGTCGACATGATGAAGTCTATCTCATTCTTAGTCACACCGTTGGGACTCATCCAGGTCCACTTCCTGTGTTCTCGCTTTCTAAAGAAGGTGTTCATCAAAAAGAGTGCCTCCTTCTTAATAAAGCTGGCCAGTCGGTGGCCCCGGTGGTTCCGCCGTCCAACTCCAAATTACCCCATTCGCAGCTCCTCATCACTTCGCTTTCTCGGTTTTGCGTTGAAGTCCCCCATGACAATCTTGTAGTGGGTTTTGTTACTATGTATGGCTTGTGAAATATCCTCATACGTAGTCTCCACTTCTTTGTCAGAGTGTGCCGAAGTCGGGGCGTGTACCTGAATGACCTTTAAGGAATACCATGTGGTTATTCTGAGTATCAGGAACTCCACCTTGGTTGACACACTCTCGATGTTTACCACGTTTTATTCGCGTGTTATATGTTGCCAGGTCAATCCCTCGTTGGTTGTGGTAGCCGAATCTTTGCTGGAGATTCTTAGTACCCCTTGCCCAACCGATACCTTGGCCGCTACCACTATGACCTGAAATAGCAGAGTCGCCAGGGGCCGGTTATTTGGTGTATCGTTCATTTTGGGGGATGTTGGCCATAATCACCACGCTTGGCAAGTGGGTTGGCGATCGCAATCAGGTGTTTGTGGTACTCAGAGGATGCTGCTGCCCATCGCCTAGTTTATCGCTTAGTCGCCTTTTACGACACCCACGAGAAGATATGGGGTGGTATTATTCTTGGTCGGCACCATACGGCAACTATCAGGATATTAATGCTGATTAAAATAATCTGCCAAATTTTTTACATATCATGTGTAATTACTGTTATGCTGGCTCATTTTTTTTTCTTTGGCACACGATATATATATATTTAAAGTGCTTAGATATTTATTGATTAAAATAGAGTCAGCTTATAAATATTATGAGATTACTTTATGGTCTCGTTAATTCAGTGTAGATAACTCAGGACTCTGTGGTAAACCAAATTTTAGAGTAGCTGTTAAACGTAATTGTAGCCGTCATTAATCCGCAACTTGTTTTGTGAAATAATTATCTGCACTTAGAATTCCATTCTTTACAAATTTTATAACGACATCTTATGAATTATATTAAGATTTTCTAATTCCATCGTGATCGGTTCCTTCAAATCAATCTGGATAAAGTTACTGTTACATCTCTACGTAGTATTTCATAAAACCTGTGTCAACTCTATTGTCTTCAACGAAGTGAATAAAATACCTATCCGTAATCTTGCAAAAATAACTAATCATTGTATTTCAAATATTTAAAAATGATCGCGATTGTGCTATGAAGTCTTAATAAGCAAATGAATAAAATAAATAACATGTTTTTTGCCTTAAAGGAGCTTTAACTATTTAATGAGACAGCAGATAATAGATGTGATGTACTTGTATTTTTGTGTAGGTCACGTGGGTTGGGGCATAGCTTGGTACATCAACGGGCTGCTGATCCCGGAGATTAACGTGGTCCGTGGTAAAAAGTACACATTCGTGGTGGAGGGGGGCTCCGACCCCCGCGTCCCTGCGCGTTTCCATCCCTTCTACATTACCAATGACCCCGTCGGGGGATACCATCACAAGACCGAGGAGGAGAAGAAGGTATCGTAAACCAACTCATGCTAGATACATTCATTCATTTCCAAGTTATTTCTTGTTCTATTTCTACCCTGTCTGATTTACAATATGTATACTTACAAACTACTTTGCACTTTACTTTTTTACCATATCAGTAAAGTATTTACAGTAAATATATTCTTTGTGTTATAGGAAATTGTAGTATTTTTTATAAAATTCCGATTATGATTATTCAATTATTGAAATGAAAAACATTTTTGCCCCGTTGTGATTTGAAACTTGATGAAACGAAAAAGTAACATTAAAAAGACACAAGCGTGTGGGATTTAACGAATGAGATAATATAGATTATACACTTATTTCAAAGTTTGTTATATTTATGGTCTTGCTTTTTGTGCGGTGGTGTATAGGTTCCCCACTCTCTTGTCTACCAAGAGAAAAAACGTTTTCTCCAGCATGTTGTACGAGCTGTCTCGTACTTGCCAGTCCGACGCGCTGGCCGCAAGCGGCGACGTATACATCCGCGTAGGATACTATCGAGTCGCGACGATACCATTACTTACAGTAATAGGATCTTTCCTCACTTACCTTGTACATATGCGTGTCAGCGCCCACACCCGTGTAACCGCTGTTACCACCGCCGGGGACAGGCGGCTAATTTTTCTCCCGCACAATCTCCGGGTCACCCTCAGGCGGCGACCCAAGACGTGTCTCGTTCCCCAACTGGGGAGGCTCTTGACGTCGCCGCCAGCGCGATATAGTTACACTGCCCATGCATTGAGCATTACACGCACAACATGGCATACACATACATAACACGCAGGTATATAGGTTCTGTAAGGAACCTTTTTTTTTTATTATTTCAAAATAAAAAAATGTAGGGATTAGCCAGGTTCAAATTCCGCGGGAATTCTATAATATAGGTAGCGGCCAAGCCAAGGTTTGAACCCTTGTGCTAGTTACCTTTTTGCTGCTGAGTGCCTTTTGCACTCGCCCCCAAATTTGTTTCGGACATTGGTTTCGGAGTAAATTTAGAGAAATTGACTTTTAAGCGATGTGACTAGAATGTACAAATGTTGTTTTTGCCAGTAGTGATTTCCTAATGAAATATTTTATTTAAATAACTTAATAAAGTAACTTATCTTCATTAAAGTACTTTTGTTAATTTAAAACTCAAACCCATCATACGATACAATACAAATTAGATACAATATTCACAAAGAAGCAAACATATTGTAAGTTATTATTTCTGTTTTTCTGCAGTTTATTATAAACTAACTGTACAAAACTCTGTGTTTGTAAAACAGTTTATGTCTATAAACCCTGCGATGTTTGTCCATAAGCTCGTGTGTCATATGCAAAAAAAGGCATACATAAATTTACATGTGAATGCATAATTGTTCCTTTTTCACCTATTATACTTTTTACAGATTTTAAGTTTTAAGTTGAAATGCAATAAAAAAATATTACACGCCTTGGCATAAAACCCTATTTAACTGTTGTGATACGGTCTTTTTACATTTGCCACACAATATATGAAAGATTTAGTTTGTGTATAAT
Source organism: Samia ricini (assembly GCA_014132275.2). Taxonomy (NCBI): domain Eukaryota; kingdom Metazoa; phylum Arthropoda; class Insecta; order Lepidoptera; family Saturniidae; genus Samia; species Samia ricini. The sequence goes on from AP028158.1 coordinate 19,364,684, forward strand.
TCTATTAAAAGTTAGAAGTATAGGTAAGTAAGGAATCTGACACTAAACAGGGAATAGAGATCTACGCCGGAGTGCGTCGGAGCCGCGCGGGGGAGCCGCACGCAACCGGAGTTGGTCGGCTCTGCGAGTGGACTCCCGACAGGAGCGGTCCCGCCGCCGACGAGTTCCCGAGTTTCGGCGCTTACCAGCGCTCGCTCACACTCGCCTGCGAGGAGGGAAGCCCCGGACTCGTCACGTGGACTCCGGACGGGAACACCCCAGACACTGTCTACTATCAGGTACGGCGGGTTTATAAATGACGGTACGAATCTTTACGTGTTATTAGAATAGATCTTTCGGTAGCTTTAATGAGCTTATTATTATTATTATTAGCTTCCAAATCATTGATCATAAAAAATATATATTACGTACATTTAAAATATATATATATGCATACTTATATACATATGTATATTATGTGCGCTTCAGTTTAGTATCATATATATTGTAGAAACATTACAAACAAAGTTAAAAATACATAAGAACACATGAAATTTTATGCATTTGTAAACTATCTATTACTAAATTATATCTACTTCATAGTTTGTTCTCCTTTCCACATGTTATCTTGTAATCTATCTTATAATATTATATGTAAATCTACTTTTATTGTTCTTTAAACTGAATGCAAACTGTATTATTTATATATTCAAGGTAGTTTCTTCGATATTAAATCGTAGGTACTATAAAATTAAGAAAGTATTCCTTATGTATTTGTCATTTATCTGTTATATTTTTAATTATTTATCAGTAATAATGAAATGAAAGGCATTATTAACAATGCAATTTGCATTCAGATCCATTTGTATCATCTATATATTTACATTCTGTATGTACATAACATCCTATCTGTTTTCTGTTTCAGCTTTCCCCAAGCCTTCCACTTGCATGAGACATTTCGTTCCTCTATGTTAAATAACGGACGGTGACAGTTTATTTTATATTTACACGTCGTGCAGTTTATTTGAAACAGTTTAATATGTTACAGTGTTACACACATCGGCATCTCGGTTGGAAGATCAATGTTCTAGATGAGTGTGACGTCACAGAGGCAGAGGAGAGTCGGGTTGTAGAGACTGTCGCTCTGCCCGAAGACCTTCAGGGAGAGGAATCCATACAGGTACATAGTAGACTCACACCGGACGGTAAATTATTAAATCAACGCAAGAAACTAGAAAAAATAATCAATACGAAAATAAACCATAACGATTTCAGTAGTAATAATGATGGCGGAGTTACCGGAGAACTGTACAGAGGCGACAGAAACCCGCTGTACAGAAACGGACCAGAGTATGAATTGCCAATATCCAGAGTACAAATCAAGGAAGTCATTCAAGCTGTTGAGAACTTGGAAAATAAAATGAAAGATGAACTTAAACGAAACAGCACACAGTTAATACAGAATATACACCAATACCAAGTACATGAAGATGTCAGAGAGATGTTTGCACCCGAACAACCTATAAGAGAGGATGATGAATACTTTGTCGAGGAAAAAGTTCCAGAAAATTATTTTCTTCCACCGAATCAGAAACCGCTGACATTACAATCTGTTTTGCGGCCGAATGGACCAAACAACCACCACGGGAAAATGAGACCGCCATTTAGAAAGCCGGTCCCACCAGAAATAAAACTACGCAGACCGCCGCAACCGATCCATACCAAAGTAAATACAGTGTATCCGTTACCGATGCCGAACCCTCACGGTCCTCACGGAATGAAAAAACCCCCCACTCAAAACCCATCTCATAAATTTTCTAGTAACAGACTGCCAATAAATCGACCACCAATGTCCAGTGTTCCACCTATGAAAGCCATGCCTCCATCACGATCGAAACCGAGTTTTGTTCAAGTGTCAAAACAAGTACCTAAAAACGGGCCTGCTATAACACCACAAACTTCTATGTCTATTATTACTGCTCATAACATACAAGGTCTAAATAATGTAATTCTTCCGAACCAGAGCCAAACCTTGAGTTTGAGTCAATCTGACATAATAGCAAATCACGTAGTTAAAAGTCAGATAATGCTCCCCGGTGCTAATGACCCAACTGCACAGCATAGTATCAATGTGCCGCAAATATTTTCTAAACCAAGTCAAATTATATTGGGTACACCTGTAGAAAATCCTGTGCCTTTAGATCAGCAGATGATTCAAACTAAACCTCAAGTGTTGCGAACGCAACCGACACCGTCATCTCATTCCTTCCAATCGTCGACTATGAGGATGAAACTTGAAAACGAATTACCGATATTAAATGATATAAAGTCTTCAGATTTTATTGGAGAATCAGTAGATTCCTCAACTCTTCAACCAGCTATAAATACTGGGTTTAGACCTGAATCCATCGTAGTAGAGAGTGGATTTAAACCGATTATTAGGGAACCGTTAATGGCTGGGGAAGACAAAATAACAGATTTCGGAGATAATTCTAACAGAAGAGAAGATACTGACATTGAAGAAGATTATGAAGAAGTTCCTCAATACATTTCAAATCATGCTTATCCAAGCGATAAAATTACTGAAACGTTCGAGCCTATGTTTATACCTTCTCCACCAGATCATATACTACCTACTGATGATAGAACTAAAGAAGTATTCCCAAGTAACCATGCCAAAGAAGATCGACCGCATCCAGTATACATAAAAACAGAAGAACAAAGAAACGCACTATTTAGTAAGAAGAATATGGAGAAAGATGTCTCTGTTGATTTGGTTATGGAGTCAGATCGAGTTAGCCCACATTATTTGCCCCCAGACCCAAAGTTATCCAAAGAACATTCACAAAAGTTATTGATGAGTGGACAGACGTTTACGACCTATGACGGTAAAACAGTTTCTGCTGCAACTCTAACTAGTGTTCCCGATATGAATAAGTCTAATACTAAATTTTCTTCGAAACTTCCTGCTAGTTCTGAACTATTATTAAAAACTCCACAGTTTGGACCATTCAAAGGAGTTATACCACCGCCCGTCGCGGCTCATATAAGTAAACACATAATCACACAAACAAAGGATACAAGTACAGATGCGCGCGATACGAGAACTACACACTTGAAGCTAGTTAATATTCATAGGCCGGACAGAGTTCACGTGCCGGAACTTAAGGCTGAGGGAAGCGAAAACAGACAAGTTTCAACAAAAATTAGTGACTTTGAAGAAGAAGATTATGATGATATCGAAGAGGATGAAGATTCACAAAGAAGGAAAAGGGAGGCTGCAGGGACATTTCAGAAAGGTGAAGTTACTGAGCAAAAACCTATAAACGGGCATAGTTTGCCAACAAACCACGTAGAGTTTGAGATAGTGTCGGCCTCAACGTCCATCACGAGCCAGTACCGAATAAATATAGTATTATTAATGTTATGCATGAAGCTCTTTTAAATTATTATGTTTGAATTATTTATTGGATTAAGTTATAGGCCTTGCCATTAAATGCATTTTGTGTTGATCGACATGTAACGAGAGTTTAGCCTGTGGGATACTCGCGCCTCTCTTCACGAAGCTGCTTCCTCTTCGACAGGCGAAGGTTGTCATCTCTTGTTTTAGTCTTAACTACTACTGTTACCATTTTCGCAAACACGATGCAATTCAATACTCGAGTAGCGTAAGAATTTTGTAAATATTTTTCTATTAAAAAATTTATTAAAAATAGTATTATATTTTGTTAGTCTTTTTATTTATACTTAAATCCTTTAGACACTGATGTTAGGATTCACTTGAATACTTTGTATTGTACTTACAATTTAGATTAGTTTGAGAAGCGAATGTACATTATGAACTTTCTTAGTGAGCCGTGTAAAATTGGCGCAAGCCTTTTCGTGGGGATAATTTGTGTCGACCAGTCTCAGAACAGACTCCCGACTACGCCCGCTAAAATAAAAAGTATAATTTAGTTATTATTAAGAAGAATTACAAGAAATAAAATATCAGTTTCAATCTTAATGCCAGGAAATACATTAGAATGTTCATTTCCGCAACATAAAGGAGACTCGACGTCCTCGAGACACAAGTTTGGCCGTCTATGGAATAAGGTTTCTATTTCTAGTTTGGGCCCAAAATTAAAATCGCTTTAGCTAAAAAGCTTTTATAATATGTATATACTCACTTTCTATTCTTAAGAAGCTTAGCAACGGAAGTGAGCGTTAATCCCGCTCTGTCCTTAACATCCACGTCGCTTCCTCGTTTTATTAATTCTACTATTATTTCAGTTTTAGCATCTTGACACACTGTCAACGAATACCTTATTTAATGTCATGATTTCTAATCGATTATATAATTATTTTAAAAATCCTTTGAAAGTTATTTTTATTTTCCAAAATTTTCACCGTAATTAAATTACCAGCTCTAAAAAGCGGCGTCCAACTGTTGTTATCTTCGACATGTACATCTCCTCCGCGGTCTAGCACTAACTTAACCATGTCCAAACTGCAGGAGTCCACTGCGTAGTGTTCTACTCGAAGACCGTTCAAGTCACGATCCTTATAAACCAAATGTACAACATTTAGAAAAAGATTTTATTTCTTTTTTTTTCAAATAGACTTGTATGGAGTATTAAATATTTACTTGTAGACAAATCAATTTTGAACTCTTTAAAGGGATAACAAAACATTACTTCAACAAATACGGACTAACCTGCTACTACCGATGAATCACAATACATTTTCTGTCCTAATAATCTATTCAACACGATAATGGTAATTTTAATAAGTTTTTTTTTTATTCAGGTTCTTCTTCTTATATACATACTATTATACTATACTATCTAATGTCACAAAATAAAAAGGTAATAAAAGCTAGATGATAGAAAAATAGATAATGCATGTACAGTTTAAGAACCATACAATAGTAGTGTTTTAAAGTTCTAAAGTTAGTTGTCTGTTAGTCGGTTATACCATCCAGACAGACAGAAGTGTCGACTTTTATACAATGTAAGAAGTTCAATACACAGATTTTGTTAGTTTCGGTAATATATAGATTATGAGTGAGCACAACTGTATATACGGTTAGTAAATTAATATTAACTGACTTTATTAACTAACAAATAATCTCTGAAGAAACTATATTATAAACCTAATTTTTATTTATCTGTCTAACGCTGTTCATCGGTAGGGCCTTAACAGCTTCACTGAACTTTAGAACTTACATTTAGAACAATTGCACTATAGGAAACGATAATGGTGCAGTGGATAGTACTGCCGGATTTCGCGTCAAAAGTCGCGGGTTTGATCCCCACCTATCCAACTCTAAAATCAGCCCTGAGCTTTCAGTGAAGAAAAAACACCGTGAGGAAACCATAGCATGGTGGTAGGCCATTTTCTAATAAAACCCACCTGGGTAGCTACCACCTTCAAGTATTAAAACCTGTCGCCAAATAACAATAGGTGTGTGCCGAGAGCATAACTTGAGAACCAGTAATTCTAGGCTCAATGTGTTTACCAGCCACATCGTCACTTAAAATCAAGTGAGATTCTGGTCAAAGCACGTATAAAAAAAATATATAGTACCTAAAATAAGTAGTTTCATAAAATCCATTAGAGAACATATCTTATACAATAACCTGGTAATTAGCTCCTTTTTCAAGTAGAAACTCCGTAATACTAATATTCCCAGAGAGAACAGCAAGCTGCAGCGGTGTTTGTCCAGAAGACGAGGTTTGATTTAAATCAGCACCATGTGAAACTAAAAATCGCACCATGTTTCTATTACCTGTGATAAAAAAAACATTTTCCTGAATTGCATTTTTCTGATAACACTATCTTTTAGCTATGGTTTAAATATAAACAAGCAAATTATTTGCACAGACGTCAGTGCATATTTTACTACATACAGGTACATATTATACCTTTCCTAACAGCAGTGGCCAGTGGTGTGAATCCATTGCTAGAGTTGATTATACCAATTAAGTCTGGTCGCTCTTCTAACATTCCTTGAACCTAAAGGGAAACTAAGCTTTAATAAAAAATCGAATAAATCTGCTGAACCTTATATACTGGAACAAGTAAAAAAACGAGAAACGCATAGAATGTGCTCTTTTATAATAGCATCTGATGAGTAACTGTTTACTTGTTTGAGATATCCACATCTAACGGCCATTGAAAAGCAGACCGCTGAAGTTCCATCAGTATCGGTATTTGTCCATGTTTCCTCAGACCAAAGTGATTCTACCCATGTTTGTTTTTCTCTGAACTCTGTAATTCGATAGTGTCAACAAATAGATTAGAGTTTTGAAATAAACGCTAATGTTATAATTATTGATTGGGGAAATATTAGTGCTCACATAATAGTTTAAAACTTTTAAAAACTATATGATAGTTGGTTACTTTTTGCAATGCTTACTTACCAGAAGAACATTTCTCAACAGAAGCATCATTATCTAGATTATAATTATTTATTGTAATACTTGTTGTAGCTTTTTCTTTATTCTTATATATTGTTTTTTCATTGTATAGAATGTCTTTTGACATCGTTTCGTTCATTGTTTCGGCATCTACAGTGATAATTTTATTTTCTTTTATATTGTTGTCTGTTTTGTTAAATATGTCATATATCGCATTTTTGTTTTTATAGAATACAAGTGCTTTATCAGCTAAATAAGGTACAGCGTTTGCTTTCAGTATTACTTTAAGTCGAAATCTGTGTGGATGTCTCGGAGCTAAGTTGTCTATTAGTTTAGTTGTTTTGCCGCCGCTGAAATGTATAGATAACTTTAAATCTATACTATTACATATAATTGAAGTATCTGTTTGTAATATTAAATGACAACTTTTTACTAAATACATATGAACACCTATATATATACATATATGACACCTATACCAAAAACACAATTTTTATAATTTGTGTCTGTCTGTTCCGGCTAATCTCCGGAACGGCTGGACCGGCATTGACGGAATTTTTTTTGGTAGATAGCGGAGTAATTCCGCGTAACTTAGGTTAGTTTTTTGAAAACAATAAGGGTTCCGTGTAAAAAAATTGAAACTCATGAAATTATGAATAAAATCCGATTCAATGCACAGTTTTACTGGCAGGTGCATGAATTTGTGATAACTATCTTTGTTAGTACTTTCTTCTTCTTCTTAGTTAATGGCAATCTGTGTGTACACACAATTTGTGCCAATATCATGTAGGTAAGATTTTCAATCTTGTATCAGCGTTACCAAGCTCCAACAGAACGGTGGCCTATCCTGCTCAAACTTTCCATGGAGCTTTGTCGGCACCTCAGAATGTATGCTACGCGTTGTCTTCTATAATAAACTTAACTTGAACACAATAACTAAACTATTTCACACAAAACGCCACCAAGATTACATGATATAGAGTCAAGTACACAAGTTTAATGAATTAAAGAACTACTGCTACATGTCAGACTGAGATCCCGCCAAAAACTCCTTGTTAGTACTTTGTTAGTACCAAAAACATTTAGGGTTCCGCATTAAAAAACCGGCCAAGTGCGAGTCGGACTCGCGCACCGAGGGTTCCACACAGTCCTGTAGGTATATAAGTAATAGTTATGATATTTTTTTTTTCCAAATGAAATCCATAACATTGCAATGTGGTAAGCTGGAGGAGCATACATTTAAGACAAAAGTCTCTTTATCGCTTCAGTAATCCTTTATTTTATATTAACACATACCATTTATTTTATAATATAACTGAAATACCTACACTAGCCTTGCAGCAACCTTGCAAAAGTTCTTTTATCAAAGTTATTTATTTACAAAGTTTTTTAGTCACTATTTACAAATCTGGTTCAAAAATACTAATTAACTATTAAATTTGAATCAGATCTGTAAATGATAACTGAAAAAGGTATGAATTACAACACACAAGTAGCAGATTAAACTTCGAAGTTCGAAAAAACGTTATCTATAGTTGTACTACTTCGTTAGTGTTTTATTACCGGAAACTTGTTTATGGATGAAATATATGTGGAAATTCCATTTTGGGGATTTAGTCTAAAATCAATCTTTTTTTATATGATGTAACTAAAAATTTAAGATTTTCGAAATTTTTCCTTTGCTATTGAACGTTGCTTCATGCAAAATTTCAAGATTCTAGGTCGACAGGAAGTATCCTTTAAGTTTTGATTCCTTTGCAAGTAGTTGCAAGTTTCAAAATATGTGGCTTAAATTGCTGTTTGCATTATGATTACATTGACATAGAAGTTTGATTTTCTTACACCTTAAAGGTATTATAGACCTGAGTATTTGATATGAATTTCAATTTAATACCTCTTCGCGTTCATGAGGAAAGGGGTAGTATGTTTAAAATTATTAAAAATATTTTGATTATATGAAGTAACTAAAAATTTATGCTTTTCGCATTTTTTTCTTTATCTGTGCTATAAGACGTTACTTCGTACCAAATTTCAAGATTCTGAGTTCACGGCAAGTACCCTGTAGGTTTTGATTCCCTTGCGAGTGTCGAAAATTTGCAGCATAAACGGCTGTATATTTTGATTGCGTTGGCTTAGAAGTTTGATTTTTTCAAAGCTCCAAGGGACAGTAGATCTGAGTATTTGATATACCCTTGGATTTAGATTTATACCTCTAGGCCTTCCTGAGAAAAAGGGTCTTGAATAACGGACAACAAAGTGATCCTATAAGGGTTTCGTTTTTTCCTTTTGAGGTACGGAACCCTAAAACACACACAAAAGTTTTGAAAAAGGACGATTCCATGTTCATTACTACGGGCAAGTGGTTTATAAACAAAAAAAATAGGTTCCGTGTTAAATAAATAAAACTCAGGAAGAAAAAGTTAAAATTGTCTTTTTTTTGGTATAGGTACCGTATAATATACGTTCATATCTATTTAATAAAAAAAAACTGTTGTTTTAATATGAAACAAACATTTCAATTTTATTTAATTGTGTATAATTTACTCTGTATAAATAATATATATTATTTTATCTGTATTGATTGATCTATTTTACTTATGAAAGTCAGTTCTCTAATAATAATAGAACTGTATCATTTACGTTATTTACAAAGGCAGAAGAACAATACCTATGAAACAAACAATAGCAAACTAACCAAATATTAAAATCTATACAAATGTATTGGGACCCTTACCAAGCAATTTAGGTAATCGATGTGATACGAGAAAACTTCAAGAACGTTCTGCTACTCACCTATACACAACAATCCATTTTAGGAATTTTGTTATTTTTTTCAATAATATAGAGAAAGTCTTCTGCTATGAAACTGAAGGAATGTATCTGGTCCCAGCGCATGGTAATGGCGCCTTTAGTTCTGTTTACCGCCTCAGGTGCCGGCGGCTTCCAATTTTTGAACTTTTCCACAAGATACTTTTGGAGACACATCCTTGCAAAACATTACATGATAAATAGATATTGTATGTTTGATAATTACTCGTTAGAAGTAAATATTTGTACATATCCATATACGTTTTTAGTACTCCAATACCCCACCCCCGGTGGGGCGACGCGGAGTATACTGGGTTAATCCTGTGTCATCCGAGGAAGGTGGCGAATGGTTTCGTGAGGTTTTAGTGGGTATTCCCGGTATTATTACTATAATCAAGTATATATTCAATCACATCAGGTGTAATTAAGTAAAAATAATACTATACCTATATATTTTATTTGATCTCTGGGCACAATAACTCCCGTGTACAAATCTATGGGCGAATATTTCACATGACACGTGCCGACGCGACGTAAAGGTTCAAGGTAAATAATATTTATTGTCGTATAACATAGGAAACAACATAGAATATAATAAATAGAGACGTAATTCCCACGTGTGGGTCTAGTGAGAGGTTTGATCGATGTGCCCGTAGCCACGGCGGTGACGCCTCCACGCCGTTCTCCTTGGCGACACCTGTACACAACTGAGAATAACATAATATTATAAATATGAGTATACAGGATTGTATAAAATTTTATTTACTTATATATTATATCTTATAAAGTTATGCATTAAGTACGAATCAAGTGATGTATACATAATTATCATGGCTATACGTAACCAAAAATGAAATAATTCAACTGAGACAAAGTGTTTTACATATTAAAATTCAAAACATCACACCAAGAAAGTAGGTATCAAAGTCTTATTAATTTAAAAATATATACATAACAGTAAATGATTCTTTTTAAATACAACTAAGCTGATAATTCAAATTTAGATTCTTTGTAATTAATATGTTTTCATTAAACTATGAAATAAAATTATGAAACCGTAATATGCTAAACAGCAGTGGACATCTTTCGATTGAAATGAGTTTTTCGAGTGTGCTGTTTTATCTGGATAGTACGGTGCGTGCCAAATCTTAGCTGGCTATAATTAAATATTCCAGAAATCGGTAGAAGAATAAAACAAGTTATTTGTGTATAAATGTCAACACTGTTAGATTTAGCAGAACTTAGTATTCAAATGCAGAAAATATGACATGACAACAAGTACATCCTATATTTATATCTCTAACTGGTATCATCGATAACATCAATAATAAAGTTCAAAGTCGTACATTTGAACGTGACACGTCTGTACATAGTGATCTAAAAAAGAAAAGTCAGTTCATTATCCGATTGATTGTCTTTATTCTCTTAATATTAGGTAAATCAAATTCATTCATTAAACAAAACTCTTCATGGAAAAAATTGCTTTTCAATTATGTTATTAGGTGATGCGCCCTCTTAACTTATGCAGCTGTATTCGGCTACAAGTAAACATTTTAAGAGTTATGCTATTAAGGTACCCGTAGCTATATAAAACATTTTTTTTGCTACTGTCAAATATGCCTACACCAAACGTGCCTACCATTCTCCAATTGAAATATGTCTGATAAAAACCATTATTTGAAAGAGGGGTTTTTCAAGCTTAGCGTATTTGGATAGAATTGGAAAAGTTACAAAAACCTTGATATATATTAATTTAAGTATCCTTAGTTAAATAGGTGATATGGTTTTGAGTAGTTTTAGAGAGGGTTATTGTTGAAAGCTCTTGTAGAGATATAGCAGTTGGTAATGTGAAAGAAATAAAGTGTTAAGACATTAAACTATCTCGTTTACATATGTACTGACTGTTCCACTGTTCGATAGAGTAGTTGCTATGCAGTCGATAGTAGTTAGTTTAAGACAAGCCCTTGAAGAAAATTGATATTGTTTGTGGAATTAAATTACGTTCATTAATTTCTAATTAACTAAATACAATACTGTGCAGCATTTGATCGCGACATTTAATTGAATTACATGTTCATATAATATATAATATTCAAACATAACTAGAATCTATAATTATATATTTATTTACATCAATTATATGGTGGGTACCTATGGATATTTTCTTTTGTGTTTTATAATTTAGCTCTATCTAATAAGAAACTTCTTTTCATAACATTATTTAACAACATTTTATTACAAATTTACTCGTCATTCGTTATCCAAAATGTTGTATTCTTACAAGTTTTGACAACACTGTAAATTTCTATAACACGTGCAATAGTAAGTTAATTTTAAATTTATATTTTTACAATCCATAGGGCGATTAACAACTATTGGTTTTCATATTTTGGTTGTGTACTACCGTTATCTATTTCGATCTCGAAATCCTCAATCGAATTGAGATTCCCCACAGCTCGGGAAATGTGGCACAGATTGTCAACTCAATACGATGTCAAACTTACACAACAAACAATATAGGCGCGTAAACTTGTTCCGAACAATACCCTATAGAGGCTGACGTAAACATTATTTTCAGCCGCCCGAAGATTTGGTTACTTTTTACCGAAACCACTAGTTAAGTTGAACTTTATTTTCATAATTGACTATCAAGATATATATGATAATTGACGCAAAAGGACCAAAGATAGATCCCTGAGGGAAGATTGAGTTACGAAGGCTGTAGTGGTATTTTTTTTACATATTTGGGAATAAATGTTGACTGTATAGGTTACTATCAAAGTGAATAATCTTTATTACCATTGATACGATTAAATTTAGATTTATTTATTACACGATATATTGTTAACTCTCTTAAATGCTTCTCGAAAATCTGTGAGTATATAAATAGAATCTAAGAGTTTTATTTTAAGAGGCATACTCAGAGAAATATTAGGTAATAGATTTTAATATAAAGGTCTGTCATGACTAGTTGTAAAAGGACTAGCTTAAATTTACTCTGACTACTATATGCCTACTATTACCTGAAGACATGCTGGTGAGATAAAAAAATTAAAACAAAACGTAAGTGAACAAGAAACAATTTGAATTCGGAATGCCTGCAAATTGGTGTGAACAAAACGTTTCGCAGCAATGGCCGTCAGTGTTATCGATCGACGCAAGCAGTCGGCGCCCGGCATCACACCGAGGCACACGTGTTCGCGTGCACGTATCGTTCAGGCTAACCTAACCGCTCGATTTCCATCGCTCCACACTTCTTTACGGTAAGTCATTAATATATTTTCCCATGAATAATAAACATATCAAAGTAAGTTATTTTAAGCTTTCCTTGCACCGAAAATTAAATTAAGGCCGTGTTTCGCAAATATTAGTTGTTTGAATACGTCACTAGTGTTTATTTCTTTTATAAACTGCAATGACGTTAGTGTGAGTAACGCGTTGTAATAACGCAGTGAAGTTATTTATGTGAGAGTCATTTAGTTATTGTTTTAAAAGTTAAGAACTATATAGAAACTTATTGGAGCAAAGAAATACGTGCTTAGTCTTTCTAGCATGTTTTTGCCCTGATAAGAAATCTGGTTATATGTCATGTAATCTAATCACGTATGATATAACCAAAAAAAATTTTTTAATTATTAACAAATTACAAATGCGTTTGATTCCCAGCTTATGCATCTCGTTTAGTTTTACCTAAACATTAATGTCAATATAAAAATCTGAGGCAACTAGGAATTCCGGCTATTTATGAATCTCACTTAATCTTCTCTATAATATTTTATACCATTATTATATGTACATAATTGCAAAATATTGTATAAAAATTTGAAATGTTTGAAAATGAGTAGACAAGTCGCTACAATTAGCTGGTGGTAATGGTTACATAATCTATTTGTGAATTGACAGGTGACTTATTGGATAATAGTTAATACCTACTGGAATATTTAGCATTATTTATATGCGTAGCTAGCTAGAGTAAATTGTACAAAATAGAACTTGAATTTATAATAAAGTTATGATTTTTTTAAATTCCTTTGTATGGGCTTTGTCGCTTAGCGACGATGATGCCCCGTACGTACAACACACACTCACAGACATACTATAAAATTTACAATTTGCACTAACTTTTTGCTAAAGCTAATTTAGCTACTTGGAACAATAAATTAGCTCTCTCGGACATAGGGCTTGCCAGTATCTAATTACAAATCCCTATTTCCATGGATCGAGTCAACTTAATATATCGATTACCCATAAAAATGAGACAATAGAAAACAATGGAAAGCTGGCGTAAACGCCAGGTTAGTGCTCGAGAGGTAACTTCTACAATTTTCATTCCGCAAACATTCCACCACAATATGTTGCACATCATCAATGACGCAAAGTTATGATTGCTTATGCTACTTTTTTATTTAACATTTTCTAATTCTGAGTTAACTTAGATTGTAATTATGAAAAGATTTTAGCTTTATTTGACATCCTTTTCCCGTTCTTTTTGCTCTAAGTATAAGAGGTATTTTTAGGCATGCATTAAAAGTAAAGATTTATGACATCAGTGCAAATTTATGGTGTCTTGAAGCATTCGAACCAATTAGCATTGAAAATTGGCAAGGATCTTCAGACAGCCTGTCTAGACTCAGCCTGTGTGTTTGTTAGTATACCTACTGTTATTCTCGTTCATTTTTACAGGACACATTGTGCTCGTACTCAAAGGCAATATCTTATTCATCATTATTTTTCTGGATATACATATTAAAATTAAACATAAGCACAACTGCTCGCTCACGTTACGCAACTCTATCTGCACATTGTACAGAACTTCATATTAAAATATTTTAACAGTATTAACACAATTATAATGACATTACATTATCTTCATAACATATCTAGATATAATGATGATATTAAAAGATTTCTAAGTTAATCAAAGCTTAGGAAAATAAATATTTGTTACGATGTGATCAGATACTTAATCAATATTTTTTAATTGGCTATAGGTGGGTTTGGAGTCTGAACACAATGTTATCTAATGTTTTCTTTTTTTGAGAGCTCAGGCTCATAGGTATCGAATTTGCGTCTGTCAGCCGAATGCCAAAACAATACCTCTAAACAATCATCGTTCTCTAAATATAAAAACTAATCTGATTGAAACAGTAAAAGGTTACGCTTTTATAGAACAATTATAATCACATCAATGTAAATATTTTTGATGTATAGGCGCAACGGTTTTACCAGGATTTCGTCTGATGTCAAATACCAATATCCGCTAAGTTAGAGCTGGATGTTCTGACCCTCAAATGATGCTAAAACACACTTATAGGTACTTGGCCACTGTTTTTTTCAAACTTGACGATGATAACTAACAAGGCGGACATTGTTAGAAAATGCTCTACCACCATCCCATGTTTTTTGTCACGATGCTTTCCTTCATCCAAAGCTCAGACTAATAGGATAGGATAATATGATAATAATAAGATAGGTAGATTCGTCCCTACATCGCATAACCAGATTACCACAGCCATCATCGCATAGATCTGGAGAGAATTAAAACTTCGAAAAGTTGGAAAAACAAGATGAACAGTGACGAGCATGGTTATGGTAGAACGAGATTATACTAGCATTTTACATCGTGCGCGCAGACTTAAATAATGATAAAACTAGTTGATAGTGTCTGGGATCACAGTTGTTACTGGTAACTAATGACTAGTAACAGAAACCCCAATAAATTTATACTGATTTTCAGTCTTCATCCGATGAATTTTTCGTTTCTTATATTTCTAGTTTTATTGCCACCCTCATTTTCACCATAAATCGCCTCACTTATATAAGATTGAAGGATAACTTTCATCCTATCCGTAAAATAAAAATTTTAATTTACCAAACTTTCAAATATTCTAAATGAAATAATCTGCATCTGAATAATTGAGACTCATGTCAGCTTAATCAGGCTTTTTAAATATCACTTATATAACATTCAATTCAGCCATTAAAACAGTCTGTGTCGAAAAGAAATTGATGCTAGAAAATCAATGTTTAGCTGTAGTTATGCTGGTTGGAGACAGTGATACAGATGTTGTTCACACTGTTCCACTAAAGAGTCATCGCCGTACATCTCCCGGAGCAAAACTAGCCTTAATATTTACACGGTGTAATGAATCTCGCTCGCTTCTCCGCTGCTTTTATAAGACTACTATGTTCAGGGTTTTTGATCTCTTGACTAAGATTCGAAGGTATTTGAATTTGTATTATATTTTATTAAGTAAATACAAATGCATGTAATAAAAACAAGAAATTTCTGAAACTAGTCTTGATAAATTGTTTAAAGTAAAAAGGAGATAAATTACTCTTGAGCTGTTGAAGACAGTAGCTATAAGACTTGGTTTGCTTTTTTCTATTCGATTCAGTATGAGTAATTACACTCAAGACTTCCCTGATGGTTTTTATTTGTTTGTCACACTAAGCGACTTCCTTTATACTTTTTTATCCTTGTAACTATAATTATCGTTCAGTATCGACATTCGACTGTAGAGAGTTGACTATTATTTACCGCGATATGGTTTCTGGTTTGTGTTGAGTCCTTTTAGGTTACAAAGTTGCGTTACTTGAATAATTGGTTTTAAACGAGTTAATTGAAGTAATTTAAAGTGAGCGCACTATCGAAGCAATACAAATTATAATAATTACTCTACATTTTGGGGTGAACTAAAATAGGTCTTAATGACATTTACTCAGGACACATTTTGTATTGCATCGGACGTCTTAATTAAACAAAGTTTGTTTTCCTGAAGGGCGGAGTTGGTCGAGTGCTCTGACCCGTGGGCCAACTTACACCTGTGGTTTTCTTTAATAAGTTTCACAAAATACAGGTGTAAAGGGTTTCAAAGTGACTAAGTTTTCTAAAACTTTTATGAAAGAATATTTTTGATCTTTCTCGGCATGATGCTGATTGATTACGCGCTATAGCTCCGTGTTGGCTGTACCCTAAGTCACAATAAGGTTTACTGATAACGAAAATCCACTCACCTTGCTTATGGAAAGTCCAGCTTTCCTTTTGTGGTGTTTTTAGGTTCGTGGCTTCTTTACCAGTGGTTTATCAAGCGTTGTTCCACGCACGGTGCACAACACTACCTTAAAGTACTAGGCGGTAAAACTGTCGCTGTCAAATTAAAGAAAACGACGCGGAAAGAACTCATCAGTATAACTGGCCGTTTCGTCGGCTCGGTGGTAGATTATAAAGAAGTTGCTATTTGACTTATTCTGATGATAGTAAAACAATGACTAGTAACGCACTCAAATACCTAACCTCAGCTTTCAATTGGGCAGAATCTCATGAAATCTCTAGTTCGTTACCACATAGTTGACAATTACAAATAAGCATTTATGGATGTATCTCAATCAGCGCAATTAGGTAACAGTTTATAAATGTAATATGAAGTGATTACTAGTCACATGACCCGATCTATCCGAAATATAAAAAAACCTTATACATTAATATCGAAAATCACAATTATATTTCTAATTTAAATTTTCTAAATGGAAAAGAATCTCTAGGGATAATATTTGTGTTTAATTAAAAAACTTTCTCATGTTTTCTTTCAACTTTTACCTCTAATTAAATATACACAAAGACTGAATACAATTTAATTTTAAAATTGGTCCGTCGCGGTTGCAACACTAAATTAAACTGGAACAGACTGAAGTCTCGTTTTCTAGAGCTGCAGGAGCGCATTCAGTTATGATTTGACGGGGACTGAATATTTCTATGAAGTTCTTTTAATTACATTAAGCGTTGTTGTTGGTTGGCTTCTACATTCCTAATTATTATGTCCTTTATAATAATAATACAGTCATTTTTCAGATTGATCTTCAATATGTTAATATGTTAAATAACTTATACGCTAGTGCGAGTAACATCAATAGTATTTCAATATAGGGGAATAGCAGCAATTACCTGCAGGATGTTGTTTGCATTCCTCCTTACCCTGTTCATCAGATATCTAACATGCTTACGCACAGTCGCGTGATAGGCGCCTGTCACGTTCTCAGAAAGCATCTGTGATGAATTGTAATATCGTATCAGTCCTAACAGCAACTTGATGGTGGTATTATTTCGTACTCATGGACAATTGAACACCTTCTGAATAGTTCGCGTCTTACCTTAAAAAGAGATTTTTTTACTGGACTAGAACATAGTGTAAGCATGCGTGAAAACATATTACATCGATTAGTGAGAGTTCTAAGTTATTTAGATATATATAGGTTCTCGGTTAATCAATGTTTGAGGTATTCCAATGCACATGCAAGTTTGAAGGAAAATTTTATTTTTAAGTACTATTTATTTCTTGATTGCCTGGACGAATATTTTACTAGAATTTTCTTGAAAACAAAATTTGTCGATCAATCAACTTTAATATTCGAATATATTTACACTATTTTAAAAAATACAATAAAAAAAAAAATACCGTTGTTCGCGAGAGGGCACCGGCGGTTTAAAAATGCCTTGTAACAAACCACTAAATAAATAGCCACTCCCATCCATTCAACTGTAAAGGCGTCCACTGCTAGACATATGTTTCCCCCAAAGAAAAGGGGGAATTGCCATAATCGCTACGCTTAGCAGGCGGATTGGTGATTGCAGTAGGTGTTTATGTTACTCAGAGGTTGTTGCTGCCCATCCCCTGGTTCCCTATATCCCTTAGTCGTTTTTTACGACACCCACGGGTAGATATGGGGTGGTACTATTCTTAAGCCGGCACCACACGGCTAACCGCTGGCTGACATTAAGAAAACAAATCAAAAGATTAATGTTTTTTTTTTGCAATCTTCTTACAAAATTCTTTCTCATACCTCAGAAATAATGCTACAAAAATACATGTTTTACTTGGTTAGTTATTAGGTAAATAGTAAAAAAGGGGTTGTGTCCTCCCTGGGTGCAGGTCACTACGTGCCTGCCTCCGAGGGGCTTCAAACTATCATTACCGTGTAATGTGGTTTCGAGGACGCACTGTAGCTGTCTCGTGATCTCATTATTTTTTGTTGTAGCGAATATTTTTTGCTCATAAACGTATAATAGCACTAGGCGGGAGGCGTCGCGATTTGGGAAATATTCCCAATATGGAAATTATTTGTATAGTTTATTATTTTATATACGTAAAATACTATTTATAATATTTAAAGATGCTTATATATATGTGTATTACAAAATACCTAAGTTTAACTTAACAAGGCTTCTATGAGGTACAGTTACTACATCAGTTTATAAAAAAATGATTACCCCGGGACGTGAAGTTTTTAGCGTTAAAAACCCCAAAGTACGCAAAGCTGATGGTATATTTGGCGATAGAGTTCCAGTAACTTAATGGTCAGATTTGAATCTTTTAACGAAATTAACTATATTTATAGTATGAAGCCAGTGCAAATTCCAAGGAATTTTGAACACGGATAGAAGTTCAAGCCGACGTTCGTATTATGTGTATGGCGGCGTAATGGTAGCGCAAGGGCTACCATATTCGGCTGAGTGCACTAAGCGGTCGCCTCAAACTCCAGTAAAGCTGTCGAGGGTGTTCGGGTCCACAGGGTTTAATCAATTAAAAAACCAGTTTAAGTTTTACTACTATTTTTTTCATTTATTAATATTAATTTAAAAAATGTACTTTTTATGTCTCTCAGGCACATCCTACTTTAATCTCCTAGATTCTTCTTCTATTCACACTATGTCTCTAGTGTATTAATGAGATGAAATCGATTTGTACTGAACTTACACTGTTATCAGTTTTAATTAGCAATAGATAGCAATATACTGGCATAAATACAAGTTAATTGTTCATGGAACTACTATTGTTATAATGTATTATCGTGAATTGTAATTAATTCGCTCGGAAAATCTGTTCGTTGACTATTTACGAAGTTTAATATTGTTAAGGTGTGATATAAATATGCATTAGAGAATGAAACAGTATTATTTAATTGTATCCGTATTTATTATAATTATTTCTTAACACGTTGATATATAGATATGTAAAATATATTTTTACGTCATTTACTGAAGTCAAGTATGAGTGACTTGTAGAGATTAAATTAACATTGATGTAAATAAGAAGCTATGTATAGCGGTATATAAGATACGAGCGTCTATAAGCGATAAGTTGTACATTTCGACTCCGCTTCAGAGGTGTGCGGATACACCTATCTTACGTGCAAACTTTTGATATTTTCTCGTAGATGTCTAGTACGTTAATCACGGGCGAATACGTTACTAAAGAGTAGTGTTACAATAGTGTTATCTGGTGCAGTTTGTTCCGCTGCAAGTTATCAGTCCATCGTGTATTAAACAAATTGTTATTGTATTTTTATTTATACTTAATTATGCACTCGTAAATGCGTTGAAATTTTTCTAGATTTGTTTGTAATGAAAATAATAAGTGCTAAAAATAAAATGTATTTGAATATCGTTTTTTTTAAATAATTACCATTTACCTAATATATTATTTTAGCTAATATTTGATGTTTTTTCTATACTCCATAGGTTTTGCGCTTCGACCACAATCTCACCAGATGTTTAGTGCCAATATGGTCAAGGACGGTAAACACACTAAGCCTAGAGATACTGTTTCTCAAATGATGCTGCCGGAATGCCTTTTTAGCGACAGAAGTTGGTAGTTACCCAAATGGGCATTATTAAAATGTTCTACTACCATTCTATGGTTCCCTCACAATGTTTTCCTTTACCGAAAGCTTAGACTTATCATAGAGTTGGATAGGTAGGTAACCTGCGACCATCGGCACGAAATCCAACCACAATAACAACTGCGTCATCATCAGTGTATAAGATAAAAATGTCTGTACTATTTGTATTTGGGAACGGGCTTCTAATTATCGCAAATAACTCGTATAAGCAGCGGCTTCAGAATTAGTCAGACCTTCAACACGGGAACCTATTGTACTTGTTGCCAGCGTGATAGATTAATACACTAACAACACACATCACATACTGCCACATTCTTTTGTTCTGATTTTTACATATTTTGTTTTTTCTTAGAAACTAATTAATATGGGATGTAAAATTTTATTATATAATTAGTCCCATTATCGTTTAAATTTATTCTAGAAGCAACTTCATCATACTCATCATACTTTATACTCCTCAAATGAAAAAGTACAAATATATTAATAACTAGCTGTGCCCGCAACTTCGTCTGCGTGGAATAGTGACTTTAGGCGGCATTTTTCGGATTTTGGTTTATTCTGGATTATAATCACCGTCGTTACATCGTATAGCCATCGGGGAACAAAGTATACAGGCTGCTAGAATTATTAACACGTGATAAAGCCACATAAATCTGACCGTGCGAAAAACAGCTAATACTTAGATCCACATCCACAACTTTTAGCGTCTGACCATAGGCTTTATTAATTGTCATCGCAAAACTGGTCATAAGCTCACTGGGAAACTGAACTCGTTTAAACCCGGAACCCGGAACCCGAGGCATAAAAACACTACCACCTGTTAAAATATCTGCTTCTATGAGGTTTCGCAGAATCAGAAATTTAAAAGAGAAAAATTCACTTTTAATCTAGTATTGTTGCAAAGTTTTGGCGGTGTTAAATTTCTTAGCAGCATTATGGGTACGCCGACTTTAAATTTATTTTATGAGATGGTAGTCCAGGAGTACTGAGGGATTCTAAAAATTCTACTGGGTAATTGGTATATGGTAATGGAGATATACTCTACATTATCCTCCGAAACAAAGCTCAAAACTTCAGCATTTATTGCTGCTGCTTGGTCGTTTCGTGGACTTAAAATAGCTCTTTCGCAAAGCCATGAATTTTCGCAAGATGGTATTTGCGTTGCGTTTCGATACACGGATGATATGAGGTCTCGCATTCATGAAACTTCGCAGCATAGATTTACGTTTAGAACAAATTTTGCTTGTTCCTGCGGATACACATCGTTACCGATCTCAAGTTACTATAGAGAAAATATAGTAGCAATAGATACAACAATTTCATCTAATTTGTATCTGGTATGAATAAAACTGTAAGGCTGATATTTTTTATTATAATTTGTTATGCTAGTGCTTGGATTAACTTGGTAGACTCTGAAATTGTACCCATCCTGACCATGGAAATATATCAAAGGATACTGCAGGGCATCATATGCTAGGTGTGTTTCATAAATACGTTGTAAGCGATCATCATGAGTGCGCTGCACGATGTCACGTCTATCACATTCCTAATTGACTAATATTACTGCAAATTCGTCTGCAACGGGGACAGTGTACATTTCACGATGTTCTTCCGCAGGACGTCTATCAGCCTTATTTATAACTTTATAATTGTTATTTTGGCCTTGTGGGATGGAATCTATTGCAGCTTTGAAACTTCTGACATACGGATTTACTTGATGTAACATATTCTCAAATTGAAATATAAAGTTGATGTTCAGCTGAGGAAAGTTATGATGTCGTATATGGGCCTGTTCAATGTAATTTGATACAAAATAAATTTAAAGAAATTTTGGCTCATTTTGGAGAAGCAAAGATCTAATCAAGTGATAAATTGGCCCTGCACCTTAAAAGTTGGATGTGATATGTTTAACCCCAAAAGATGTCATTTGGAATACACTATTATATAAACGGACATAGTCTAAAAATGTTTACACTGAGGATGCTCACTATTTAGTAAAACTTTTATAAAGGGGCTCATGATAAGTTTAAATGAGCACTTTGCCACCTGAATAGCATATTCCATTTGGTTCTTTTCTCCATTTTTGAGCATTACAAAACTGACAACATACCACCATACCTACTATAGATTCGAATTCAGAGTAATCAATTCTGGGCGAATATAAATAACCTGTTTTCTCTTTGGTAATCCATGGAAGGATATCAATTTCCGCTCCAGTTTCTGGGTCTTCTATCAAACTTGATAACATTTTATTGAGTATATGCCGAAGTCGATCGGCATTTAGTCGTGACTGACGTTGTTCTGCAGTTTCTTTCTTCTTCTCGATCAGCTGTTAATCGAGATTCACAATCTAAGCTACTTTCCAGCTTTCTAGACTGCAAAGTTCGTGCTTTTTGAGAGCTCAGCCGGGTTTCCCTATCAGTAAAGGTCTCAGACTCACGCGATATTGCATGAGCCTTGCGATCGGTGGACAAACGTGCTTTCGCGCTGTTCCCTGTTCATCATAAGCAAAGTAGTCATCATTCGAGAATCTTGTGAACTCAATCGAGATTTTCGCTGAGCTGAAGTTTCTGTAATATGAAACCGGGCCTGACGTTACTGAAATGCAGTGAACTAATGAGTACTAATCACATCCTTATTGCATTTCTGCTGCTTCGGGGGAGGTTGATATAATGTCTAATATATACATTTATGTATTAAATAATCGCAAATTACTAAATTGTTTTTTAAACATAAAAATTAAGAACTTGTATAAACTTGTATTTACAGTTTAACTAATAAGAAGTGTTTACCTAATTTGAAAACTAATTAACCTATACTATATATATACAATATGTATTTAGAAACCCTAAAATATAAATAAATAAAATAAGCAAACAGTCATTGTTGTCGAATGCAACTGTTACGCCATGCGCCTCCGAAAGCGGCCCGGCTCTCGACGTGCTTTATCTATACATATATAAACAACCTAAATTGCCAGCCTAACCTGAACCCTATTTCATATTAATGATGATATATGTTTGAGGTCAACTTAAATTGGAATAATAACATTTCCGAAACTGATCATTTTTAACTTCTATTTATTATAATATTATTATTATTATTATTATATAATCATACTTTTATATAGACCATTATGGAGTTTAGTAAAGTTTCATACAATGCATCTAAACAGAGAAAGAATTTAGATAGAATAAATGTTCAACGTGATTCTTTAAATTGACATAACTTTTTTATTTATGTACCGATTGATATGAAACAAACACTAAATGTTAAGTGAAACTTACTACAATATATAAGTGAAAACTACATCTAAATCGGATAAGCCGTTTCTGAGATTAGCGTGCACAAACGCACAGACAAACAGACAAAAATTTTAAAAATTATAGTTTTGGGTCCTATTTGCGTTTATAAAGGTCCTAATAATATTTTTTCTCATATATCTTCCATGTACAGACAGCGATCCGTTACATTTTTATTATATGTATAGATAATACATACAAAAACTTACATTATTATTATTATACAAATATAGTACGGCATAAAGCTTAAAAACATGTCCAACATAAAACCCCGTATATATAGGTACCCCGGTAACATATTCGCGTGAAGTATCCCCGGGGAGGTAATCCGGCGGAGATGGGATACACCGAGGCTTCCTCCCGATCTAGATAAACGCACGACTTCCCGAATTATCAACATAATACCCGTAAATATGGACCGCGCTTTGTCGCGAAGACTCCGGGACTTCCGAGTTGTATTGACACCTCGTGGAGTTTATGAAAACATTATGCGAAGCCAGTTTTCAGGCATCTCCATTGTAATACGATACATAAAAAGTTCGTCCTCACACTACACTATGTGGGTGTAGCTAGATACATTAATACACAACTGTTTATTCAAAACATGAGATGCCTTTCTCCTGGTGTCACCAGAACAATACCCATTTATTCTTTAACTTCGAATTAACAAAAGAACAGACTAAACAATAATTATAACGCGATAGTAACTCTGTAACCGATTTAAATGAAATTTGGAACACAGATAGTATAGAACCTGAGAAAGGACATAGGACTTGGTAATGCGAAAAAGTGTATAAGAGAGAGAGATAAAAGAGTAATGTAAAGAGTTGAAATGGGGGATGAAAAGTTGCATGGAAGTATCGTCATTTTTGGAGCTAGAAGCTTGAAACTTATTTCGTAGGCTGTTGATTCGATGCAAATAAATATAACATAAGTTTGTAAAAGTTTTACCCTCAAGGGTGTAAAATAACAATAGAGAATAGGGGATGTAAGTTTCTAAGGAAATAGGAAGGTTTATACCTCGACGCGGTGCTTGCGCGACGCGGTGCTTGCGACGACGCAGTGCTTGCGACGACGCGGTGCTTGCGAAGCCATCCCGTGTCGTCCCCATCCCAAATGCGGCGGACGGCCCCGGGGGGCATAGTGGGTATATCCGGACGCTTCACGTCCGGGCGAGTCCCACACTGGCGCGGAGACGTGCCTCCGCGCCCCCTTACCTATTGCATTGGGGGACTTCGGTCTCACTAATGCAATAGGTAAGGGTAGTGCGTAAATGCATTCCACTCGTCAAAAAAAAAAAAGAAGGTTTATACCTTACATGGTACATGTGACTGTTTTATCAGTTTGTGATAAGCTAAAAAATATTAGAGCTATTCTAATGTAACATTCAAGGAAAGGGGGGAATTTGCGTGAAAGGGGAGGGGGGAGGAGGTTTGCGGCTGGGGACAACGGAGCGCGGCGTGGAACTGCGCGGTGTAGGTGGAGAAATACGCCTAATACTATTAATACACGTACGTACCAGACCACGGACATGGTATATCGTTCGGCCGAGGTTATCAATAATTTTAAATGCTAACCAAAGACACTATTCCACGCGGACGAAATCGCGGGCACAGCAAGTATAAATTATAATAATTATACAAATTGTTACCACGCTCAAATAAACAAGGCGCGAATTAATAACATAAGTCTAGATTATTCAAATAAATAAATTTTATTGTTACAATATACAGGTATATACATATATGTAAACTCTTTTGTATAAATAAATACAATTATTTTATAATGCCACATTAATTATATTTGTCTGTTGTTTGTTTAAGAGGAAATTGTATCGTTATATGATTTCCATTTGACATGCTAATACTTGCTACTCTCTCTCTCACACATACACTTTACGTAATGTGGAATTAATACCATTTGAAGTGGCTTTGTGCGGCTTATACACTCAGCTAAACATTTTAATTAAATTTTCAAATACGTACATACTACGTGTGCGCATAGCTCGCACGAGTTTCTGTATATTCACGTCAATTTAATTAAGGCGTGAGTGAACGAGACGGTTACTTTGACATTTTTTTGGAATCACATTGAAATTACTGAGATTTCTCCCGTTCAACTACGAAACGTGGTAATCAGAGTGTACGTATTTTTATATGTAATCGATGCTATCTTTTATATAAGTTCGTTGGCTTGTAGTTTGAAACTTAACAAACTGTTATACACGATTCATTTATCATTATAAATGAAGTAAGAAATATCAAAAACTTTTCTAACCCCATGAGTACTAACCTGGCGTTTACGCCAGGTTTTCATTGTTTTCTTATTGTATTCCTATTGTCTCATTTTTATGGGTAATCGACATATTAATTATAAACAAAACCGACTTCAAAATAATACATTATAAAAATGCACTAAAAAGTCAATAAATAATACGTATTAATCTGCTTCGTTAATTTTGAAATCGGTGCCAGCTTATGAATAACAAAGTGATGTAATTGTACGTCGTTAATTATGTTCAATTATGATTAATGTTGTACTTTTGTTTTTCACAA
This sequence comes from Samia ricini, assembly GCA_014132275.2. NCBI lineage: Eukaryota > Metazoa > Arthropoda > Insecta > Lepidoptera > Saturniidae > Samia > Samia ricini. The sequence continues at coordinate 19,390,409 of AP028158.1, forward strand.
ATGATTAGGGTTCCGTATAAAAAAATTAAAATCTATATTACGCAGTGAAAAATATATAAAACGCAGGCGCAGCAGCGGACACACAGTTAGTAGTTAATATGTTAAAAAGCATGGAATAGAAATAATTTTCGTTATGACTTCATTCACTATTACGAGTATGTCTGATCATAACATGTCATGGCTTCGCAGCGTATTTGTAGAGGTTCTAAATAAAAGTGAGCCCTGCGCGTGCCAGCGACCCAGACATTGCTAAAACGGTGTTCCGCCTCTGTATACACTGTCCTAGATTCGACTTATCCAAAAGTGACCTTAAATTAAGAATCCGAATCAAGTTCCAAGAAGAGACTCTCGCCACTCTAATAGCAGATTATGACACTTTTTTATAGAGAATATGGTGAAGACCGCCTGTTTTTGCATAAATGGGAGGGAACCACGACATAGAATTTGTAAATTTATAATTGTTATGATCATACTAATAGCTTATAATTTTATTTATAAATTAGAATTAAAAGGTCTTAGATAACGTCGGAGGTTAGCAGATAAACAAAAGCGAATGTAACAAAATATAACCTGGCCAGAATACTATTCTATGTATATCTAAATAGTATCCGTCTGTCTGTCTGTTTATCTGTTAACTTCTTAAAAAGCACGCAATCGATGTTGATACGGCTTTTACTTTGAGTTATGTATTTCCCCAAAGATATATCTAGTATATAGACAAATAAGTGATTATATAATATTTTATATAACATAGTATCTTGAGTAAGCTTTAATGTAAGTAGAGAAAATTCAATATTTTGTAACGAAATCGGCAAAAAATCAATTTTCATGGATCACGCGGGCTAAATAATGTGCTGTAGAAATTTTGTTGTATTAAAATTCTATGGAAAACTTCGCGATGGTATATCTCTATCTCGTATGGTTGATTCAATATAATGGTATATGGTAAGCACAGTTTCTCGCTGCGCTTAATTCGACGCGGACGAAGTCACGGGCAGAAGCCAGTTATACAATAAAACAAATCCCACCGCACCTATGTCTCTCTTATAGGTATATTTTGTTAAAACAGAGCTTGTTAACTGACGGAGAGACAAATAACTTTATTACCTGACGAAGTTACTTTGGATCTCAGTCTCATTTACTTTTAGTCTAGAAAGTTCTAACTTCTCGGAATACAGTTCTCTCATTAATTCCTAGAAGTTACAAAGGAGATTTGCTATTAGTAATTTATTAATAAAACTTACAATGTAATTGTAACGCGAATCAATTCTTCGACTTTCAGAATGATGGTTGTGTATGGATGTCAAAGATGTATGTATTAACATCAGTATGTACAGATGCAATTTTTTTATACTAGCTAAAATAAAAAAGTGTCTGTTTGTAATGCCAAAATAATATTTTTTTACTAAATACATATTATTAATTTATATAAGACACCTATACCAAATATACATTTTCTTTAATTTTTGTTTGTCTCTCTGTTTGTTCCGGATAATCTTCGGAACGGCTCGACCGATTTTAATGGTACAGTTTTGTTATATAGCTAAGTTATGCGTAATTTAGGGTACTTTTGATTTTCGAATAATAAATAAATGAATAAATAGGATTCCGCGTAAAAAAATTAAAACTCATAAAAAAATCAATAAAATCCTATTCAATGCACAATTTTACAGACAGTGTTTGAATTTATAAGAATTATCTTAGTAAATTTTTTTTACAAAAATAATAAGGGTTCCGTATAAATAAATTAATACTCAGTGAAGAACACATGAAATGCGGGCGCAGCCGCGAGCTCACAACTACTATCATATAATATTGATTTATATTAATGTTATATAAAAACAATTTCGAACAAAGAACAAATTTTTTTATGACAAGAAACTTGATATGTCGAGACACAAAGGCTTTATTTGTAAAGATACCAAACTATCATAAAACAATCCATACTTATAATAAAAGGCTAGAGAGAGACGAAATCTGTACATTGAAGATATTTCAGAAAAAATACCATGAGAGGTTCAGAATCGTCAACAGAACACATTTCGCTGGTTTTTAAAAATTTTGTCCATTTGTCTGTCTGTTTATTAATTTGTTTGCCAATTACGCAAAAACTACTGGACCGAATTGGATGAAATTTGGTATGATTGTAGTATATATATATATATATCTGCAGTAATATTTAGAATGCATTATTATACATATATACATTTAATTTAATGCGTAAACATCGTTTATCTATATTCATATTAAAATATCATAATAAATATGTGTTTGCTTAATAGTGAAATGATCACGAATAAAACTAAATTAAGTGAAAATAATTTATTTACATTTTATTAAAAAATATATATGTATTTTTGACGTTTATGCATAGATGGCGCTATAATTATTTTTAAATAATTTGTACTGTTTGCATAGATAATCTATACTAAATAATACTATAATAATAAAAGGTTAAAAAATGATGTCTATCTGTCCTGTCTGTTTAGTAATTTGTTCAAAAACTATTGAAACGATATCGATGAAATTTGGTATGGTAGTAGTTTATATTCTATAGTAACATCTATGTATTTATATAATGCACTAGCTGTGTGCACCCGCGGTTTCACCTGCGTTTTAAATATTTTATACGGAACCCTGGTTATTTTCCTCTGAACATCTTTTTTTTTAAAGCTATTCAAATTCTATTGTTTATCGCGAAGTTCCAAATATTCAAATTTTAAATGTTCTTTCTTAGACGAACCTCAGTGAATCCAATAAAAACTCATGTTACATTAGCAGAGCGCACGGGTACGATATACTGACAGTTGACATGAATAAACTAACAGGAAACCTTCGGGTTTTCTTAATAAATTTAATAAGTAAATAAAATAATGATTTATAAATAATAATAATATTATAAATATGAATTGAACTGAAACCAATCATTACAATATATATGAATATATTAGTAATGATATAGATTCCATTTAGAGGGAGTATATAGGTTGTCTACTAGAATATAATTATCTGAATTCCACGCAAACGAAGTCGCGGGCACAACTAGTATTTTAATATACATACATTTGTATTCGAATAATTGTTTGTACACAACATAAATGTAGTCACGTTTAATACAATGAACGTAGATTTATTTATCTCGTAACAGGATCGACACTATTGACCACGCTAGGTTCATCCCAGCTTTATATAGGTATTTAATTAATTCTAGTCAATGCGACGTGCTTGCTCAAGAATTAAGGCTCGTCTCAGACTCAACACCTAATGATAGGTGGAATATAACGTGTATAGGGCGTGAAGACGGCTAGGAAGAGGTGGATCAGACTGTTCTTAAGTCACTTAATAGGTTCGTAATTCTTGGACCATCAATTTTAATAAGTACGGAAAAATTGTTTCGAGATTTTTAAACTATGATCACTTCATTATCGAATGACATCACACCAGCCTTAGAGCATCACGTTTGATGTTAAGTGATAATGTCAACTAAGTAAGTGCCCTAAAATACGATAAAAGTATTTTAAATTATTAGCTGTATTTTTTTCATTTATTTGATATTCTGATAATATTTATAGTTTTAAATGCCCATCAATGAAAAAATATGTCTCCGAAAACACCAATAGATGTTCCGGCAGCATCACTTGAGATCAAGTACATCTAGGCTTAGTGTCTTTACCATCCTAGACCACATCGTCACATAACATTAGGTGAGTTTGTGATCCAAAACACTGAGCCTATAATGTGTAAAAGAATATTAAAAAACAGTTAACAAAATAAACGCCGTATTCTCTCGGCTACAATTTGGCCAGTGTCATACACCACACTACAAACGATTTTTTTGTCTGGGTGGCTTAGTAGGCAAAATGTCATTACATAGAACGTGTTGAAAAAACGACGCGCGCATCGAGCCGCGACCCGGAACGAATTGAACGAGGCATTAAACTTAGCTACTGATAAACTACCCTTGGATAAAATTCATTTGGGACCGAAGCTGAGACTTTGTTTTAATTATTTCACTTCTACAATGTTCTTTTATTATTTTGAAGTTGTAATAGCTCAGTGATATCGCAAACAGATACAGGGTTTGCCAAAGCGATATGGGTTTAAATTCAAAGCTTTTAAAATATAATTTATATGTCCTTCCACTTTTTTTTAGATAATATTCATTTTATGTTATTTATATCTTAAATATGTTTTGAGCGTAGATACGACATACGTGTAGATTAAATTGTAACACACTCGAAACGTAGAGATTTCTTAAATCTTATATTTTTATATGAAATAACAAGAAATAAAATTGGCTGTCCAGATATCCTTCAATTAATTAATTTTTCAGTACCTAGTAGATATCTGCGCCAAAAAATTACTCATTTAGCCCAACAAGAAAATCAATTCTCGGGAGTAACTCACCTGTATCTAGAATGTGTCAATTGTATAATAGTGTAAGCGTAACAACAGATATTCAAGTCGGTTCTTTATCGAATTATAGAGAATGTATTATTATGTATTACTGCGTCACTGTTACTAGACTGTTACTAGATTACTAACATAATGTTTTTTAGTTTAGTTTAGTAGAGATTAAAATTATCTTGTGAATCATGCAAGTCTAACTATCTAATTAGAGCATGTTGTGTTTGCCTTTAATTAGTTCGTACTCTTAACGTATTTCATTGTGTTATGTGTTAGACATAGCAATATAGTGCAACTGTTAGCAAACCTAATAAAAAGAAGAAAAAAAATATCAGAGGCAAATCGACAATTTCAGACACCAAATATTGTTTAATGTATTATTCGACTGCTTTTGAACTGCCATTAGTGTCATTTATGAATAAGAAACCGATATTATAACATAATTTGCTTACTATCTAAAAGCTCATTTAATTTCAGAACTAATGATAATACATGCGATGGTGGACTTAAAAGGTAAATGTATTGATAATTGTTTGTATGTACTAAATTAATGTATTGTAGTGTATTAGCAACGGGCCATCCATTTTAAATAAATAAACAAAAAATAAATCAATATAAGCCGCAAATCAGATCAGGTTATTTGAGAAGCCGCCGACATGTTGGACGGCGATTCTGAAACTTTCCCTGCGGAAGCGGAACTGTATCAAAGCGACGTAAAAACTTATCTACAAGAAAAGTTGAGAGTATCAGTCCGACGCTTCTCTTGCGGTACCCATATTAAACAGAATCGAGTCAATCGTGAAGTAACTCCGTACCGTGGTTTCACTCGTACATTGTTTTTAATAATGTATATTGTTATTTTTTTATATCATCACATTGTTACGCGTATCATATTACTTATTATCCATTCAACCATAAGACGTCCACTATTGGACATAGGTCTCCTCCAATTAGGGGGCATTGCCATAATCGCCACACTTGGCAGGCGGGTTGGCGATCGCATCTCCTAGTTTATACCTTAGTAGCCTATTACGAAACCCACGGGAAGATATGCGGTGATACTATTCTTAGCAGGACACAGCACACGGTAGTATGAATGTTCAATGTTCATGGATCTAATGCTAAATGACGACGTTCTATATATAGTAAAAGTAATGAGAACAACCTCAAGGGTGCAAATTTCAAATAGAATCTGAAGTTTAGAAGTGGTGAGTGAGCGAAAGCGGACACATGAAAATATGACAACATTACAATATTTTAGTAAGGAGACAGTTTCATAAATTGGATTTAATGTAATCGATGCAGCGTCCGAGATTATAATTACAAATACGCTTATATATGTTTAACTGTTAACGAAAACACTGAAAGTTCAGAGCAAGTAACTATCTCTGTATCATATATATATATACATATAATGAATAAACTGTAAAATAATCTATACGGTCATTAAATTCCCAGCTACATCGTTACACAAAGTCGTGAAGCGTACTGAATGTCAGCCATGTAGAATTTGTTATGATGCCATACAATGTAATTAAATTAAATCGCTTACAGTGAAATATACTATAAGAAGAAATATTCATTATATTTTTCTCGGTAACTGTGGTAATTAGCGTTGTAGCTAGCAGTCAGTGTTCTCTATTCTTATGAATCAGAGCTACATTTTCACCGAACATTGTGATTTACGTATTTGAAATGTTTACGAATAAATAATAATAGTGTAGTTATATGAACCATCAGTTATCCTCAAGTAGCACATACACAGCATTTTAATATGTTATTTTTTTATATTCGTATAATACCGAAAGTTTTCGTGCTTTCGATCTACTGATCAAGCATCTTATTCCTGTAGTTACAAATTTTCATTTGTTCTTATACTGGTTAGTGACTGCATACACTACTATACTATACATACTAGTACACTGCATAGTTTAAAATTTATTAAAGTATTAACGTTTTTCTTTAAATATGAACCTACTTTAAATAAGTACTAGTTGAAAAAATATTATTATAATAATAACAATAACCGATAAGTAATTTGTGTAACAGGTGAAAGATTTTCAGGTTAGTTTTATAAAGACACATTTATCTTACCCAAGTAGATTAGTACTTAATGTGCTGACTTTTCAATCGTCTTTACTGTGAATTATTGTCTACTTTTTAGTAAATTTTAGAATTCGGTTTTTTTTAAAAGAAAAAATTAATAATGGACATGGTTGCTATAAATTTAAATGTTCCCATGAATTAATTCTATGAAAAATAGTTTCTGAAAGTATTGGGCGAATAGAACGTAGCGGAATAACAATAAAGCTATTTTTAAATAACGTATTGAATCAGGCATATTCATAAGGTAACACAGTTTGAATGTGTAGGAACGTTTCCCGCCGATAACCTAGTTAGTGACCACATCGCACTGAACTCCGCCGAACAGAATAACCAACCGGTAATCTGGGCAGACAGTGAAATCCAGTTAATTTACCCCAACTGGCGTTATTGTCCTGGGGCATTATACTGTACGCGCTCGCTACGAATTATAATGTGGACTAGATAACGGACGCTTCTGCAGGATTAGCATAGTGCTAAATTAGCTTAAACGTACGCAGCGCTGCACGTAATAGTTCTCTGTGAAATTCCCTATTCAGTCTCTCTGCCATAAATGGGTTTATGTAAGAGAGTAGTTCCACTTTTCTTTGTTTTATAAAATTTTCTCCAAAAATATGTTCGCTTTTTCGAAATACAAATGTTAACCAAATGCATAGAATTTGTAATAAAACAATGAATAGAAGTTCTGTAAATACAATATAGAACTAATACGCAAAGTACTAAGATAGTTTCACCCAAGGGAAAACTCTTAAAAACCGTTAATTCTTGAATATTATTTGTTAATCATAAAATATTTACATTTCATGAAAAGTAACTCCGACTTAGAACTGCAATTATATAAATTCAGAGTTGATAATTTTATATATAGTTGCTTTATATATAAACCGAAGAAGAGAAGAAAAATAAAGAGAAGTCAAAATCAAAATTTTTCGAAAATATGTATAGAACCAGAGGGATGGAAACTGGAACTGAAGTTAGTATTATAAATGTAAATCTTAAATAGTAGATGTCGCAAGAAATTTCCGAAGAGATTATTAAAAAGAGAACTTCCTCTCATCATATCCTGGCGGAGTGTTTTAGAATTGAAGTTAGAATGTACTTTAAGCTCGGGTCTAGCTCGCGGAGCTGTGCGTTGCGCTGTATACAATAGTATTTTAAATAACTTCCTAAGTGTAGTATATTTTCATTTTTTATTAGTAAGTTAAATTTACAATCTCAAAGTCGGTTTTCACTTCCATATTCAATGTTAGTTCCAGGTTTGATATTACGAAAAGTATCAATATAAATTTAAAATGTTGTAATCTTTTTTGATAGTTATTTTCATCAAATTGTTTGCCACCATTTGCTTGAATCCTGTAGTACATAAGCTGATGGTTCTTTGGCAACAGAATAACTCAATAATTGTCTGTATATAAAGAAAATATCAATATAAAAGTGTCCACAGTATCCAACAACATGTCTAAGCTGACACTAAGTATTCTATTCGATTTTGTTTAATGAAGGGTTGATAGTATTTACGATTGCAATAACACATAATCTCTCTGTTACACGAATATGTTATATATTTTTTATAATTTAAATGTTCTTCACGTATGCTCTAAAACTGCACGACTCTAAAATCGGCCTGAGTTTTCCGTGCAGGAAAACATCGTGAGGAAAATATAGCATGGTGGTAGCGCATTTTCTAATGATGCCCGTTTGGGTAGCTACCACCCTCAAGTTTGAAAATCTGTCGCCAAATATCAATAGGTGTGTTCCGGCAGCATCATTTGAGAACAGAAGAATATGTCTGTAATAGTTAAGTAATGAATTTATAATGTTTCAATTGGTAGTGCGGTAGGATTCCAAGTCAATGGAGACATGTTTGAATACATCAATTATTCTTTATAATGTGCCTGAGTTTTTGGTGAATGAAACATCGACAGGAAACCATAATATTTCTCGCCAGGAGAGCTACAATCCTCAAGAGTAATAGATGTGTTCCTGCAGCAGTACCTCTTAGGCTTAATGTGTTTAGCATCCTGGACCGCATAGTCACTTAACATAAGGTGAGAAAGTTCTGAGCTTATACAGTATAAAAGTAAACAAAGTTATTAAAACAGAAATTGTATAGGAACAGACTTGAATATATAGCTGGTAAATAAAGAGCATGTGTTCGACACCTTATCAAAGATAACAGAATGAATGCTATCTTGGCTTATCATCGCGTGTTTGCATTATTATATCTGTAATATAAAAATCTATTTATTCACTAGACAATACTCCGAGGTCAATTGTAAAACAATTGACGTATCATTACGGTAACGCTGTGTGGAGGAGAGATGGCAGAATCAGCAAATATTACTTGAACGATTTACTCAGTAATTTTCCTATCCAGATGCAGGGTTTTAAACAACCTAAATCTGGAGATGATCACAAGTGATGCTGCGAAACACACTTCTGGTGCTTATCAACTAGGGGGTGCTAATTAACCAGGTAGGCATCATTAGAAAATATCCTACCGTCATGCAATGGTTTTCTCACTCTGTTTCCCTTCGCCAAAAGCTAAGATTCGTTATAAATTTGGGTAGGTCCATACCGACGACCATCGCTTTAAGTTCCTACTATGAGCCTGAAGTTTCGTTAAGGAAGACGACAAACATTAATAATTGCCGCTTGGTTAACTACCACCTTCAATTTTAACTTTTTGGTGTTTTCCGGCAGCATCACGTGAGCACCATTACTACTACGTTTAGCATGTTACCATTTTAAATTACTTAATATTAGGTGAGAGACTCACACCAGTGTAATAAGAATAAATACAAGTAGACATATTTTATTTCGTTAAAATATTCACAAAATAATATAGGTTTTGCTATGGCTCTAAGCTAGTCATTCTAGACTAAACTAGACTTGGAAGCCTAGGATACCAAAATATATGTACCATAAAATTGTTGGTGACGCAATTATGACTTAAATAAAAATTAAAAACGTAACAATTACAGGACTATGTGAATAAAATAATTATAATTGTAACGGAGTGTAATTGAAGTTGTTTGAGTGAATGTGTGTGGCTGTGTAGGCCATAGATAGGCAATTCTAGAGTTCGTTGCATCTCCAATAGCAGCTCTGTTTATTCCTAGGAAGTGAAATGATATAAAAAGACATGACATTATAATTTTATTTAAAGTACATTTGTATTAACTACAGCCTTAGTTTATTTTTTCTAACTCGCTAATGCTGATCGGACGGGGCTTTACAGCTTTACCGTGGCTTTGGGGGAGCAACACAGCGTTTGTGAGAAAACCAATATGAAGCAATACACGTGCCTAGTACAAGCATGGCGGTAACAACGTGACACTTTGACACTAACCACGTGACATCAAAGTTGGCGGTCGCCTGATTATATCACTATTCCCACAATTATTCCAATGGTTATTTATGTTTGACGCGGCCACATGCCACATGTGATTACGGTACAATTATATAACATCAATGAACTAAATTAATGAATATTCCACAATATTCTATTGTGGTTTATGAACAATGTGTATAACAATTAATTTACCACATCATAATTTTATTCAATACTACATTATTATAATATTATTGATAATAACACGTTTTTTGTGAATAAATAATTTAACAGTAACGGTTTAACCCGATTTTTGTTTTGCGTACAACAAAGTTATAGATATAAAGAAACGATATATTAGGATCGATTTTCGCTTGATTCAGTTAGTTATCTCTTGTTAACATATTATAGTTATACATTCAGTCAAAAACGTACTGGAAATGGAGGATTTGTGTATGGTTCCAAATTAAATTTGTTGTTTTTTTTTGTTGTAGATTGGCACCACTGTTTTTAATTTGGCGCGGAGTTTGAGTTACATCAGTCATTTAAATTTAAACACAGTGCTATTTTTAGCTAGATAATATCTAGTGTGTATTGCGAATTTCATAATGCACAAAAAAAAGTTTGTCTTAAATTTGCATCACCAATGGAATTTCGTGTTCAAAGACACTGAGAATGTTACAGAAGGTTTACGTTGAATCGAATTTATCAAAAACACGTGCCTATGAGTGGTACAAAGCGTTTAGCACCGGTCGAGATATGCTGGAAGATTTGCCTCGTCTTGGTAGGCCATCAACGTCTTCAACTGAACTTAACATTGAAAAAGTGAAGGAAATAGTGACTGAATGTCCACATTTAAGTTTGAGAAAGATAGCCGCTGAACTTTCTGTGTCTCACGAGTCGATCCGTATCATTGGTATTGATCACTTGGGTATGAAACATGTTGTCGCTCGGTTAGTGCCACCACAATAATGCGACTTCGCACAAGGTCTTTATTGTGTACGAATTTTTCACCAAAAACTATAAATATTATACCATCAACCACCTTATTTACCAGATATGGCTTCAGCAGACTTCTTTCTTTTTCTTAAATTCAAATTACCACCACTTCGTGGCGTCCGTTTTCATTTGGTAAAAGACATAAAGGAGAATTAGCATCGAGAACTACACTCAATTCCAGAAAAAAAGCGCTTAAAAAATGTTTTGATGACTGGATTATTTGTTGGCGTATGTGTCTCGTTTATGAAGGAGCACACTATGAAGACGATAAAATAAATTTGGATGAGTAACTAACATTTTGTGTATTATTGATATTTTCCCGGTACTTTTTTGACAGAGTTGTATCTTGGAGTATTCAAGACTCACAAATATCCAGTATTCTCGATGTGAGAATAATATATCTTTTATATATAAATCTTTTGCGCATGTGTATGTAAGCAAACTTCTAAACGGCTGAACCGATTTTAATGGAATTTTTTGTGTCTATTCCTGAGGATTCGAGAATGGTTTAGATTCACAAATGGGTCCAATGGATAATGTTTATTTAATTAATTTTTGCGAACGAAGTCGCGGGGACAGGTATTTTAATATAAATCATTTTAGAAAATCAATGTTCAATGTTCATAGAAAATTTTAACTAAATGGGACTAAACTAACTAATATATTAAGACTAAACTAATAAATATATTAAGCAACTGCTCGTGACTTCGTCCGCGTTGTATTGGCTTCATAGATAATTGCTGTGTTATAATGAGACAATTGTGGGAAATAGAGATATGCCATCGGGAAGGTTTGTTGGACCACAATTCTCTAGTATAAATAATAGTTTTTATGTATCTCTTAATGTGTTGAGTACCCATAAAAATAAGACAATAAGAAAACAATGGTAATCTGGCGTAAACGCCAGGTAAGTGCTGAAGGGGTTAAGATATGGCCTACGTAATCCATTAGATGAAAATATGTCGAAGGAATTGATGTTAAAGAAATAAACGGAACCTAACGTTGTTCGTGAGCTTCGATAATGCTGGTTCAGAGTTAACTTTTTACTTTAACATTGCTATATATATTTTTGTAATGTGATCAGATAATCAATGTGCACTTTATTATTATTATTACGATACAGCGGAGCGGGTGGGTTCCATTTTGAATAGAAAAGTTAATGGATAGGCTAAATAGAGTGATAAGATACAAAACAAAACAGGAAGAGAACATTTATTATAATAGATGGCGTTAATACCATGAAAACTGATTTTTTGGAAACAGGTTCAGTAGAATAACGAGTGGCACATCGCGTTTTCAAACACTAGCGGATATATTGCCAGTCGCACTTTATATACTTTAAATTATTTAAAACTCATTAGTGCGGTAAAAGTAATTTTAATACTAAAAACTAATAATAAAATAAAAAGACTTTGGCTATGACGCTAAGTTTTTCGTTTTTATTCGTCAAATTTGGTTGTCAACGTCGATTTACCAGGCAGGGTTTAGACATCCATTTTTTATCATTTTTAATGGCTCAAGTAAAAAACAAGAATTATTTTGAACGTTTTTTTTCAAAAATCATTTGAAATGTATTGAACTGTTTTATATTTTATTTTTTATGTAAATGAACGTACATATATTCTGAGCAGTAATAGTAAATTCAATGAATATACTAAATGTACAAAGGGTAACAGCTGTATATTCTTAAATTTTTAGAAACATCTGTGATTAATGATATTGTGTTAAGTAGTTTAAATAACTTCCTAAGTGTAGTCTATTTTCTTTTCTTATTAGTAAGTTAAGTTTACAATCTCGATGTCGGTTTTCACTTCCATATTCAATGTTAGTTCCAGGTTTGATATTACGAAAATTATCAATATAAATATAAAATGTTGTGATCTTTTTTGACAGTTATTTTCATCAACGGAATACAATACAATACTACGGAATGGTATAATCGATGTATAAATAAAGTGTAACTCGTGAGCGGTTTCATTTGGAGTTTATTAAACTAAATTATAATAGTTACGGAAGATCTCTCATCTATATTTTTACACGTATATTAAAACATTTTTAACGTTATTTTGTTTTATACTCGATTTCGAAGCAATGATGGCGCAGTGGGTTGTGCGGCCGGATTCCGCGTCAATCGACGCAGGTGCGATCCTACCTATCGAAGTCTAAAATCGGCCTGAGCTGAAAAAACATCCTGAAGGAAAACATCATGAGGAAACCATAGCATGGTGGTAGGGCATTTTCTAATTATGCCCGGCTGGGTAGCTAGCAGCACCCTTAAGTTTGAAAAACTTTTCATCCTTCCAAAGCTATCCAAACAGGATAGGAAAACTCGTGCTGAATTATGTAATATAAAATTTTACACAATTCTATATAATGCTGCTTCTACATTTAATTCTAAAACTAACGTGTTCTAAATTTTAACATAATTTTACAAAACATATCTATAGAAGGGATAACGAAGACTTCATACACACTGCACGAGGAAATGAAGACAGCAAAAAGAATATAAATCTAATAAAGTCGTGCTAAACAATATGACAAGAGGACTTGAGTACGTGTGCGGGTCTTTACTTTGTTATAAAACTGTCGAGAGGTTCAACCGGGGCCGGAAGCGGTGGTTCTAACGCGCGCGACTTCATGCATCCATGTTCTTTACATCACACGATAATATTCTCTAAATAATTTTATACATTCTTTTTTAGCTTTCTTTACACTGATGGGACGTGTCACTTTAAAGACGTCATTATTTGTACTGTTTAGAATTCTGTACTCTTTGGATTTAAACATTCGCATCTAATGTTAAAAGACTGTGTGGCATAAATACCACATTAGGAATAATAAAACTGGTTTTTACAAAGTTTCAGACAAAGATTAAACTATAGGGATGATGTTAGTGAGACGGGTATTAAAAGTTGCAATGTATTTATTTTTGTCAAAATTCAGGGACGTTGTATAAAAAGATTCGGATGTGGGTCCGAAGATCGAGGCGGTGTTTCAATATACTATTCTAATATTGTCTAAAATCAAGTAATTACTTTCTCTTTTACGGCCACTATTATGAACTAGTTTTATACATTGTATATTACATACATTCTACATGACAAATATTTGTTTTTTCATTTTTAAATTAAAGAGTAGATATACGCTCCCTCGAAATAGTACTGATGATTCTTCTGATGATGATGATTACTGTTGATAAGTTCAGATTGGTCTGACCTTCGGCGAAGGAAAGTATCGTGAGGAAACCATAGCATGGTGGTAGGGTATTTTCTAATGATACCCGCCTGGATATCTACCACCCTCAAGTTTGAAAACCTGTCGCCAAATACCAATAGGTGTTTTTTGGCAGGATCATTTGAGAACCAGTACCTAGGTTCAGTGTGTTTACCATCCTGGACCACATCGTCACTTAACATCAGGTGAGATAGTGGTCAAAGCACGGAGTCCATATCGTGTAAAAAAAAAAGATTACGTACCTTAATATCTTCCTCCGAGTTATAAATTGGCTATTGAGCTTTAAAGAGATTAAAATAATTCAAATGATGACGGAATTGACCGAGCGTTATTATTGATGGCTCACGTGACAAATATATTATAGATTAAGATGTTTTTGTTTGACGGGATAAAACTAAGTCTTGATTCTTGTGTTCGATTCAACGGTTCGATAGCTTTTAAATTAATATTGTTGCGCGACAACTAGAAATATGGCGTTTTGTTTTTGCTAATTAGTTAAGATTTAAACGTCAATACTTAAAAATGAGCTTTGTTTTATTTTATAAAGATAAAATAAAAATCTTTTAACGGGAGAAAAATATCGTACGAAAAGTAGAAGTTGTTTAAAAGTGTAGTCTACTACGTCATTAATTTATTATGCAATAAGCATTTGCAATAGGCGGCGTACACTTTCATAAGCAGTTGAAACACTCGAGACGACGGTATATAACACATGAAATGATTGTGTTTTGTTAAATTAATCCAGTCTATTTATTCCAAATATAAATGTGTGTTACGTAATGCTTTGGTGAAGGAAGGGGTTGAAATATATATATTTAAAATAATAATCACTCTGGTTAACGTTGGTTGAAGAGTGGTACTTTGTGTGAGAAATTATCTCATCCACTTACATGTGACTTACGACACCTTGCGAGGTAACAAATGCTTACAATATGATATATATAATAGGAATATCGTGATCTTTGAAGAGAATGCATTTACGCACATCCTAAGGTGTGTAAACACAGAGGGGTGTGTGGGACTCACATGGCGGTCGAAATTATCACGGATGACAACGCGCTTTAATTTGACGCAGCGGCCAGCATCTAAGCCTCTCCACACGAACAGGGGCTGACCCGGTAAAAGAAAGGCAGCCCCTCAGGCGACTTCAGCAGTGTAATGGAAGGTTAGGGCCGCCCCTTCCCACTTGCTTTAGCAAGGTGATGTCATTCGCGCAGCACTGGATATGCGCCACCCAGATTCCAGTACCCAGTGATCACGTGGACCTATCTAGGCCGTAGAATGAATGGCAACCCCCTTGCCACTGCTGCTGGTCTACAACAGGCACCACCTATCTCATGATCCGTCCCTCTCCCGAATTCTGCGCATAAGCCGCAACGCAGCTTTTCAGCCGTACACTCTACTGCCTTGTGACCGGGCATACCGCACCGGTAACAATGTCCCTATCTGTGGTCGCCGGACAGAGCGGGCGTGTGTGACCCAATACCATGTGCTTTAATCCCCGTTTTTTACACGAACACCCGCACAACCTCTTTTGTAATGGAGTGCTCCAACCCGACGATTAGTGCGTTTTGCTAACCTAGAGACCACTGCAACATCCGAGTTAGGCAATGAGGCCATTCGCTAGCTTCGCGCCACGGGGTCGTGGGATCCCGTGACTGTGTGGCACAACAAGATGCCGTCGATGCCCAGGTCTGTTAGATAAACTACGAACTAAAATTACTTTATTGTTCGATATGATTAACTGTAACAATTTTTACATAATATTATTATACAGTACTTGAACAGAAACTAGTTTTATAACAGACATGTGTGCCTCCAACTAGGTACCAAGTGAGTTAGCTTTTACAGAATACATTAAATAATAACAATTTCTGTATCATATATTTCTTGTTAAGCGGGTAAGTAAGTAAGCGCTAAAGCGCGGTCTCACCTCTAGCGAGATTCAATGTAATAAAAGTTGAACGTTGAATTTGAAGTTAAATAAATATTACAATTTTTGTTTGCCTGTCTGTTTGTTCCGGTTAATCTTCGGCATGATTAGACCAAATTTAACAGGCATTAAATTTTACTCCACGTAACATAGGGTTCCGCCTAAAAAATTAAAACTCATGAAATTTTAAATAAAACACAGTTTTACTGCCAAGTATGTATGAGAAATCTCTGTGATTTCTGTACGTATCGAAACATTTTTAGGAAGTCACAGTGTGCTTTCAGTGGTGTATGCCATTTATGATTCTGTCATGAACTTTATAGTCGTAGAAATAAAGTACAAACTCGTATGATGTAGCTTGGATCGTTCGGTCGCGCTATCCGCTACGCTTGTCGCTCGGCGCACAGTGGCACCACACAGACACCGTTTCACGAACTGTGTGTTTAACTCGGATTAGCTGTAAACGGTTTGAGTGAAAGTGTTCATTTTCATTTTATTTGATTTTCCCTTGTAATTCTAATGTTAGGGCCGGCGCGGGCGGTATGGTTTCGATGCGATGCCAGTCTATTATCTTTGCGCTTCACTCCATCCTAAAAGAGATTTTACCACTTAGTGTAGATTGTAAATCAGTCTCTCTATTATGATAGGACAGAGTTCAAACGTTCATCATCAAACGCTTTTAATCTTCAATGAACATGTACTTAAGATTTATACACTTATTTTAGACTGTGACCGACATTATTATGAGTATTCCAATATACTGCCCTTCGTTTACAATCAATATATAGATTTTTAACTGTAAATTTTATTTTATTTTTTATTACTAAGTCCAGGTTTCACAGTCCAAACCTTAAAGTCACCACTGAGTCAAGAAAGCACGTGAATATCGTGTGTTTTTGCTTTTCAATGTTTGAGAATTAATACATCAGATGAAAATTCTGTGATAGGGCTTTTTGTCTCTCGTAAGGCCGACCTACGAATGTAATAGTGAACGATTAATTATCTCTGGTTATGTAGTTAAAATTAGTATCCTCTCTGTACATAAATGTATATATAATAAGTTGTATGTTTGTTGCAGTTCCGTGCGTTAACATCTTCTACATCATACAAGGTACGTTTTTAATCGATTTCTAATACAACTGTATTTCAGTGACCGTTAAAAAAAAAAAACGCAGCAAACGCTCGGTCGCAACGTTATGGCTTTACTGATTGGGAATCATTTGTAATTTGTATCGCTTTATTAATAATTTTACTCGTCAAAGTAAGTTATTAGACAGTAATATTATTATTAAACACATTATCCCAGGATTTTTCGCAAGAGAGCAAAGAGGACAAACATACTTTACATTGATTTTTACTCATATAGATGATTGGGTGATATGATGATTTTACTCATATAGATGAAACATCGAGATAACCCCGTGGAGTTATGGCTTCCTATTACTAATTATATATCTAGCAGTTAAATTGAAAATTTAAGTATTCTAAGAATGGGATAAACAGTTATTAAGTCGTAACTCTACTTTTTTTAATTTTAGTCCCAGGTGTTGACAGTAAAATATTAATCTGCCTTGAAGCTGTGGAACAGTCTACCAGCTATTGTTTTCTCTTCTTCCTACCAATAAGTGAACAGTAATTTATTTAGCCCAGCATCTACAATACATTTTCGATTTCACGTCGGGTTTTTTTTTGTTTGACTTACTAGCAGGTACAGTTTAATCACATTGCAGTACTTTGATAAAAAAATGTAAACAAAATGAACTAATTTTGCAAAAAAAAATATTTTTGAAAATAATCTAAATAAACAAATATTACTGGGACCCATGTTATTCATTTCAGCCTCGTCCTTACCTAGTGTTGTCATGAAATATTAACAAATTATGTATTTATAAATTAATGAATATAAGTTAAGGAACCACATTATTTAAATGAAGACAAAATTTGATAATCTTATTAAGCTTAATAAGCTTGAAGGTTCTAAAGTAAATTCACGGAACATGTAAAACTGCGCAGTGCACAAGTAATACTTTTCTTGTAAATTATAAGTGTTCAATCTCTCTCATCACGGATAGTATTTTTACTATATGTCGGTCATTTGCACAACCGAAATTATTTGAGAACTAGCTGTGTGCCCGCGACTGCGCCCGTGTTTCATATATTCTTCACAGTATTTTTTTTAATATGAAACCTTAATTTTTGTTTAGTACTAAGATAAAGCAAAATATATTTCTCACAAATTCAAGCACTTGCCCGTAAAATCAGATTTTATTTTTTATGAGTTTTTAATTTTTTTACGCGGAATCCTAATTATTCTCTTAAATTAAAAATACCCTAAGCTACCCGGAGTAACTTTAGCTATCCACCAAAA
This sequence comes from Samia ricini, assembly GCA_014132275.2. NCBI lineage: Eukaryota > Metazoa > Arthropoda > Insecta > Lepidoptera > Saturniidae > Samia > Samia ricini. The sequence goes on from AP028158.1 coordinate 19,408,787, forward strand.
AAAGTTCTATCTAAATCCATTCAGCCGTTCCGGAGATTACCCGGAATAAACAGACAGACAAAAAAATTTAAAAATTGCATTTTTGGTATAGGTGTCGAGAACAAATTCATATCTATTCAGTGAAAAAAATTAATTGTGACATTACAAACAGACACTTAAATTTTATTTATTGGTATAGGTAACTAACTGTGTGTATAACATGTTTACGTTAATGTATGTTTGCGTGGAATGTAATAATTTCTATTTCCTGCTTGCTCGCTGCATTAGTTCCATAGCGTGATTCTATGATACATATTAATCTAGTCAATTACGTTACGTTCCGTAGTGACGTTGCCAAAAATACTTCTCGTAGAGTAAGTAACGTGTGCCAAATGCAAAGAACATTACGATTTTATTGTGCCTACATAAGTTTCGCTTAACATTGTTGCGCTGTTGTGGTGTGTGTGATATGTTTTCTTAATCTTGAGTGATGGGTTTGAAGAATACACTCAGATTACAATGGGAATTGTATGGAAATATATATAACATACGAAAAATAATATTACTTTCACTACGTTTAAATATTTCAAATTCCGGGTCTTTATACTATTTCGTTGAAGCGATGTTGGCGCAGTTGGTAGTTCGGGCAGATTCCGCATCGATGGATGCGGGTTCTATCCCACCTATCCTACTCTAAAATCAGCCTGAGCTTTCAGTGAAGAAAAACATCCTGAGTAAACCACAGCATGGTCGTAGAGCATTTTCTAATGATGCCTGTCTGGGTCGCTACCACCCTCAAGTTTGAAAACTTATCGCCAAATACAAATAGGTGTATTCTGGCAGCATCATGGTCATAGAACTGAGCCTATACCGTTTTAAAAAAGCTTGAAGTGAAGAAAGGAAAATGATATGTATGAGAGAATCATAACGCAAACGACAATGAGCAAGTTATACAGTTCAAATTTTTATATTAATAAAATATCATCTATTTGAAAATGTTTATTCTAAAATTATGAACTCAGTAAAATATTCCAAAAATGAACAAACAGTAAATACCGAGTCGTAAATAGCTTGAAAGTAAATTGAAACTGTTTCGTTATTCAGTGAAGCTGAAAGATCCCGTTTGCGTAAAAGCTCTCGAGATAAAATCGTCGAAATTCCGAACAAAGGTTCAAACCCGAGGCTGATCGAGACTCCCCTGCCGAGCCGCGACGCTGTGTGGCGTCGCGTGGCGCAGCGCCAGCTACCCTCCGTCGATCTGGCAGGGCGCCAACCACATCGATCGCTCATAGGGCAGGTCAACGCACGCACTTCGAATATTGCCAGAAATGGAAATGTGTCTTGTTCTTGCGTCATCTTTCTTATTACATTATTTACTCTGTTAAATATTTACGTTTCTCTGTCGGCGCAATCGATGTCATATAACGTTTGAGTGGTTTACTGCGGTCGGAAATCAATGAGCCCCTTGCCGAAACGATCTGAGACTCTTTGCTTGTTCCTTCAACAGTTTTTGTGAGAATGAAAAATCTTTCTTTTTGCAAATAAACAATAAGTTAGTTTGTTTCTCTTACTCCCTGTACTCATAATTTATAATGCTTTAAAAGTTACTATGGCATTTATTCTAAAAGTATATGGTTTTTTAAGTACTTCGATTGCGGTTGATTCTGCGCTACATTTACTTCTACAGCAAATCAGCAGTGCTTGGGCTATTGTTTTCCCATCTAGATGTGGGGGTTGGTAACAAATGCTGGCACACTAGGCTTTCCAACTCATTCTTTATGAGTATCAAAAATGTTGAAAAAAGAAGTTGATTGTGAAAGAAGACGTCAGTTACCATACGTGTGATAATATTTGCTTGAAGGTGAGATAATTGGCTTATAATAGCGACGCACTCTATGATACAAATCAATTAATATGTATTGAATAGTTACGTATATTTTGTTATACTGTCTGAGTTGTCTAGCCCATCTTATACGATTTAAAATAAAGTGTAATCGTGTCTAGATGCAAGATAATTTCAAAAACATTTTAAAGTTAGTCGAGCAGTAAGTGTCACGAGCGAATGCTAGTACTGAAATAAAGAGAGAAGTCACGTCTCGAGTTTATAAGAGAAGGTATTAGGAAGGATACGGAGTGTCCCGTAACTCACGCACAGCCGGTAAAATACCAACCCAAGTACGTACCGCCGCACAGAAAGTGCCCAGTACCGACGGCTGTAAACATTAGCTCCATAGTCCTGTTGAAAAGCTTATAATAAAAATGTTGTATATGTTGGTACAGACCACGCCGGGCCGGTTTATTATATGTCTTTATGTTTACTTTTATTATTGTAATAGGACGTTATGGACGAATTAAGTTTCAACTACCCTAGTGCGATCGGGAGTTGTAATGCGAAACGTTTTATGACATGGCTTACCAATATTTTCTTTTATTGAAAATGCATATATTCTATTAATTCAATGAACCACTTAACTTCATTTTAATTATAATCGGTTATTAAATAATCGTATGTAATAAATAGTAAGTATGCAATAAATTTGGTAATGTCTATATAAAAAAACAAAAGTGAAATGAGGTCGATTATATAATTTGCAATATATTTTAGAAGTCTGTAAACTCATCAAATGGGTCAAGACATTATAATATATTAGTAATATTAGATTATATAAATACATGTTTTAAAATTCGCGAGTAATTTAGGCTTAACAATCTAAAAACATTTAAAAATCTCTTAGAGTACTTGAAATGTTATCAAAACATTTAATACATATTATAATTCATAAATTCTTCATAAATGAAGTGCTAATTAATTTCTTCTTTTGAAAGGAAATTTTATATCAAATAGTGTCTTAATTACTAAAGTGTGTATTTATATAAATAAGGGAGCTTCAATAAAATATCGATCGAATAAATAATAGATATCGGCAGCTCAATAGACAGATTTCCAAGTTTCTTGAACGCGACCTACGACGGTATAATACCGATCGTATACAAGAGGATATAGAGCGTAACAGAGGCTTTAAAGTTTTCGTTAGGGATCTGGCTATTGGGCAAAGCCGATTGAAAAAGCTGAAGGCTGACTACAGTAGAATCATATCCTCCAGGCCTGAGCACTAGAGGGAAGTCGAGAAGTTCTACGGACAGCTTTACACATCAACACGAATACCCACTCGAAATCTAGCTCAAGACCTGAGAGCTAGATTAATTCGACACTTCACTGAAGATATCCCGGACGTCAGCCTGTACGAAATTCGAATGGCTTTCAAATAGCTCAAGAACAACAAGGCGCCGGGTGATGACGGAATAATAGATGAGCTGCTGAAGGCGGGTGGAAAACCGATCCTTGAGACCCTTCAGAAGCTCTTTCATTTCTCCATACTCGAGGGAGAAACGCCACAGGTGTGGCACAGAAGTGTGGTGGTCCTCTTTTTCAAAAAAGGTGATAACATTCTTTGGAAGAATTATTGACCCATCTCACTTCTGAGTCATGTCTATAAATTATTTTCGAGAATCCTCACAAACCGACTAGCGCACAGGCTTGACGACTTCCAGCCTCCCAACAAGCCGGCTTCCGAAAAGGCTATAGAATCGAATACACGTAATCGTCGAATCCAACTCGGCTGCGCCGCGTTCAGGCATCTACGCAGAATCTTCTCGTCCGAAATACCCCAGTACCCCAAACCGAAAGTCTTCGGCCAGTGTGTGTTGCCAGTGATGACATACGGCACTGAGATGTGGTCGCTCACATTGGGCTTAATAAAAAACATTCTTTTGAAGGCGGTTTTGTTTTTAATTTAAAACATTTGGTTGCAATACAAGTTTTAAAGTGTATCTATAACACGTGAAGTGTTTATGTAAATCTTGGATGCAAAAATATACGATCGTTTTGAAAAGTATGTCGACAGAAACCGATAGGACATAGCTCCGAGTTCGACAGCAGACGATTTCCAATATGCAATAAGTCAAGATTAGGTAGTTTGAGAACCACTTTCAGCTTTCTCGATCATTACGATAAGTATACATCGCGTAGAAGCACTTTGCTCCCTCGAATGTTTTTTAACAATATGTCACATATGTAATGATAAATATTATTCTTTATCAAAAACGATCGTTTAAAATTTCACTACAAGCACACATTACTACATTACATTATTTAGTAATGTGGTCAACATTACTAAATAATAAATTTAAAAAATATAGTCTTTTAACGTTGCCCTCCCAATACGTTCTTAATGCGTTCGTAAAAATGTAAACAAGTTTGATATAGTATACGATATAAGATAACGGTTGGCATAATTTTATTACCAGATATTCACTCCCGCTCGAAATGGGGAGCGACCTTTGTTTCTATTTTGCAAGAATCACGAGATCTACGAAAAGATGATCTAGTGAGAGTATTGTTTCAAATTACGAGACCACTCATCTTTACCACCGCTGCGAAATCGCTGGACGGCGCTGACGTATTTGTCAAGGGTTGCGAACGGCAACATACACCATGAAAGAAGCGTTTGTCCAATATTATCTATACACGTGTTACTCCAATACAATTATTTCACAAGTAACACCTCAACGTTAAGTTAAGTTACCTCAAGGTTAAGTCTAATAACAGCTTTTGGGTAATAGGCCTACAATATGGTTCCAAAGGACATTACCGATATACCTGACAATAAGTGCAAGCAGGTTTTAATGTCCAAAGGTTATTATTACAGGTGAATTGTTACGTAAACGATAGTGATGTCTGAAAATAACACCCTGCTCCGTGCTTCCGTAGAAACCGTTTGTTATTTTGAAAACTATAATTTATGCATAAAAACATTTTTATTAAAAAACAAATCGTGTTTGTTGCCGGCTCTTCTTTTAACCAACCCGGTGAGATTATTTTCATAAACACCTTCAGTAAGACCTTCACCTTTTCAGGGCCCATATTTAAGAAAGAATTTGGTATTTTGATTTTAGAAGGTCCTAGATGTCAACGAAGTTGCAGAAATCACTGGAGAACGATCTCACTGTACCGTACCTTTTAAACGAATTCAACGATCTTTAGATATATAATTAACTTTAAATTATATCCGTTTATTATTATTAATTCATGTTGAGTTTTGATAGATTAATAAAATATTCTAATGTCTTTTTAAATTTATTATATAAAAATATTTTAATATGTACAAATTACAAAAGAATTCAGCCAATTAACACTTTCATTTTATTTTTTATTTCCCTTATTAAAGTATTGTTCAACATAATGACAGTATAGCACTTATAAAATGGTTCCAATTAGAATTTATTATTATTAATTAACCCTCCATTATAAGGGGATGATGAATTAAGTTTAATAGTTGCTAGTAATATTTATGTAAACTTTAACGCTGGATAGAATTAATAACAATCAAACTGTTATCATTACCTGGTTATATCCATAATAACAAAATACATTTTGAATATTTTCTTATGCGGGTATCAAACGTTAATATCTTCTATAACCTTAACAAGTCACCAGCCGATCCTTTCAAACATTAAAGAAAAAATTGATATGAATTTTAAATGTAAAAATTAGCACATTTAAACTCTTTGAAATTGGTTCTCCCTGTCTAATTGTACTTTGATGGTAAATTATCTTTCAGTGGAGCCGAGTCGTTTCTTTCTTATAATATAACTCTTGATGGTACATTAAATGTATGTCTTTTGTAGAGGGCATTATTTATTTAATAAGTTCTAGCAGATAATCCTCTCATCACAAACCGATGTATAAGAATTATTATTATTATACGTGTGAATACGTCAAGAAAATCTATCGAAGCCATACGTTTGTCCTCGTAGGGTTCCTGGATCAGGTAGTGTTCATCCGGAGCTAGCCGTGGTGGATGTGTTCCGGCGTGATGATTCCGACTTCCAACAGATTCTGCTTTCTCGGGTGTCGTCATTTTTCTTGTACCGTACTTTACTGAGCTCAAATATAAAAAATTAAGGTTAAGAAATTTTTGTTAATTACAAAACCAATTAATATACAGAAAAAAGTCATGGAACATGAAACATATTAATGATTTATTTAACAATTTATTTATTTATTGATTTAATATTGATAGCATTTGTTTCCTTTTAAGAAAACCGTCAACGTTTTAATTGTAATTTTGTTTGCTTTAACATGTAATTATATCTTGTTAGTTGACACCCGCGTCTTTGTTCCCGATTTACCATTTTATCATTATTATTTATAAAACTGAAAAAAGTGGAACGGTCTTTAGTCCCGTCTTCATGTTCACTCTTAATATAAAAACTAAATTCAAATCGGTTCAGAAGATTTACGGTAATGTGAGTTTGAACTCGGGAAAAAATGTTATCCATTCGCTTCGCTTGGCCTTAATTAAATATTAATGTAATTTAGTAGAACTATTTACAAATATAAAAGATAACTTGTGTTATTTTCAGTGGGGGAAAATAACCTCATACCTATTTTTTAGCTCTGTATAGGCTTAGCGCTTTGACCATTTTCACTAATAATGTTAAGTAATTATTAGTAGCACAACATGGTAAACATGCTGAAACTAAGGGAACTGGCTCTCAATTGAGACATCACACTTAGATACTTAAATACGCATCAGAATATGTTATGTTTTCATAACGATGATTGCTTCACCCAAAGCTCAAAATCATTCAACTCTATATGAACCTACGTCCCTCGATCTACATTTATCTCATCTACCATTTAGCAAACATAGCTTCTAATTAAATTTTGTTTAAATCAGTCCAATTATTTAAGAGTTATTAAGAAACAAACTTAAAAACAGGGTAGAATGAATACATATATTCTGTCTTCATATTGTGTATTGCTGAGCACAACATTGTGATTACGAAGAATCAATTACTTGTGCCATATTTCATTTAATGCGTCTCTTTAAATTGAATAACTGAAACGAAAGATTTATTGAAAATATCACAAGCAATAAACATGCAATAAACGAATCAGTATAACTCAATAAGCAAGCAATAAAGATATCAGCGTGACAGCAGATGGCTTGCGAGTACCGATAATATGATTTTCTGTTTAGAGTTAATTCAGCGTATGCGCGCACTGATCCCCGCTCGCTCAACCCCTTCCCATCCCTCTGATACCATTCCATAATTATTCACGGATGTATATATCGAAATTGAATTTTGTATTACATTTTGAGTTTAGCGGCTTGTGGTCTGACGGCCTCACGCTGAATAGCTCAGGTTTTGTGTTTCCGAAGGTATGTACATAAATTGAAACTTTATGAGCGCTTCGATTAGCGTAGTTGTGTAAATTCACAAATTATTTGATCAGCTGTTTAAAGATCATTCAGAATCTTCTTACTCTACACGCAGTTATATAAATTATTTTATAGTACCTCAGCAATGTGACGGCATTGTGCATGATGATAAATATAATGCTATCCTAAAATAGTAGCGACTGCCGTGAGATCGGTTATCCATCGTCAGTCCTCCTTATCATGCACAGATATCTCTTCACGCTACGTTGGAAGGACGTGATGTTATAAGAAGGAGGAATACATCGGTCGGAAGACTGTTCCACAGCTTTACAGTACGGCAAAGATAAGACGAATCAAAATGTTTGGTTCGTGCCTGGATGAAAGTTACTGTAAAGCTGTGACTCCGATGCCCAGCGCGTGTGGTTCTGCTATGGAAGGGAGAAGGGATCAAATTAAACAGCTCTTCAGAGCACTCGCCACGATACAGACGGTAGGACACGCTTAACGAGGCAATGTTCCTGCACAGTTGAAGCGGCTCGATGGATTTAGTAACGTCTGCATCATTTACAATGCGGACAACCCGTCTCTGTAATCTATCCAGGGCATCAAGAAGGTATCAAGAAATGCAAACAGTAATCCATACACGGTCGAACTGGTGCCTTGTATAAAAGGTAAATATGGCCGGGGGTGAAAAACCGAAGCACCGTGTTCAAGATTCTTAGTCTCCTGGATGGTGTGGAAAAGACATTACCACTGTAATCACTGGAATTCAGGTTAAAGCGAATATCCATAACTAAGAAATTGAGGCTGTCTCGGGATTTTTTTTATGAAGCGTACCTGAGTTTTCTTGGCATTGCATTCAACCAAGTTACTTACTCCCCAACGAAGATATGCGATGCAAGAATTGGTTTAGCTCAGTGACAAGTTTCTCCCGTTTCCTTTCTGTTTCTTCCCGACCGCAAGTAGGTTTACTATAATAGAACCCATGGATGGTGCTCTTATCTGCATAACAATGAATATGACCTAAAGGTGCATATCATTGATAAGCAGCAAGAACGGTGTGGGTGAGGTACAGAACTTTGTTGAACTCCAGCATTTACAGTCATGAACTGCGAATCGCAGCCATCAACGAGGACACGAATTTTGCGTTCATGTAAAAAGCTGGAGATCCATTTGCATAAGCTGTCGGTCGGAGAGAAGTCCAGTATGCCAAACTTTATCATAAGCTTTGGAAATGTCGAGGCTGACTGCCAGTGCCTCTCTGTACTTTTTAATTGCTTCACCCCAGAGGTGCAGTGTAAACGCCAGAAGATCACTCGTTGATAGATTCTGGCGAAAGCCATAATGCCATAATTTATCAAAGAGTGGGGCCGCGCGGACTGCTCTCAGGGAAATCGAGTCAGGTTTATGTCGACCATAACACATGTAATAGTTTCTGAACGGTATCTTCAATCGGCTGCCATAAACTACGCGGAGTTCTCTGCTCTCTCTGCGTCCCTCTTTATTGAAATGTTCACGCACTTACACTATACAACTTGGATTTAGATTGACGCCTCGATATCTAGGACGGCGCTTTAGAGCCGTAGTATCAAATCCCACGACGTGGAAGATGTTATGACAAAGGAAACGTTGTAAAGGATTTATAACAAGTTATTCGTATTTATATGTTAAATTACATTAGGTGTGGTTACGGAATCAAATAAAAATGCGGTGTTAAAAGTAAATCAAGCAAAGAATGATACTCAATGTTACATACGTTGCTGCAACTATTGCATATTTAAAAACTATGTTATGCAGTAAATAATTTTACAGAATAGATCACAATATACGCGAGAGGAACCACAGACACGTGCTAGTTTATTTATAAATGTACACTTTACGCAACACTTACCTATATTTTTATTTCTTTGAATTGAAATTGTTGGCCTAAAACTTTCCAATTAATTCCTCTTTGAAAAAAAAAAATGTTTTTACGATTATTTACAATCTATGTTTCTACTAAACAAAAAAGGGGTTTTTTTATTACAAATCTGATAGACTAGAGTGTTAGTAATGTTAATTCTTCCCTTTTAGATAGGATTAATTTTTGGTTAAAAATAGTAAGTTAGTTTACCTAGTTTAGGAATTGCTGACTGTGGGATCAAATAAATTTCTTTTAATTTAAATGTTTGCTCATTACACGTCTGTTATTGTAAAATGAGTTTTAGTATTATACTAAATGTAGATATTATCTCATATAAATAAACGGCTAATCTCTGCACTTTTGTGGTTGCTAATAATGTTATATAATACAATAAACACTGTGAATAAGTTCACCTAAAACAAAATCAATATTATTATTTAATGAAATCTGTTTTTTTCCTCACTATAGAGTAGGATGTATTATGTATACAGTACGCTGTTTATTACTCCAGATAAAAATAAAACCAGGGAGTCACTTTCGTTGAGTGAAAAGTAATGTACCCAGAGGATATTATTTTCAGATGTATTTTTTGTGTGTTGAGGCGGCGGCGGCGGCGCGTCCGCACGGTGCGGCCTACCGCCGCGGGGGCTTAGAGAGCGCCCGCGTCCCTTCGGGCATTGTTTGCTCGTGGAATCGAATATTCGACAAAATATAGTTAAATATAAATTTCTATATATTTTGTTCCTTATCTAGAAAAAGCATTTATGTATATTAACATTAGCCAAGGCAACTCAAAACGGTTCGCTTGAGCGATGCGCTTGCTTAGTAAAGTGTCGTATGTCCAATAACGTTAGTGATTTCCTACACCATAAATAATTTATAAACCCTTATCTGTTGACAATAGTCGCTGGACCTGGATTTTAATTTACTCACTGTAACTTGAAGTGCAGTCTTTTTGAATTCTATAAAAATAACCATATCCATTTCAATGTGATTGTCGGAGCGTATACACAGTAGAACAGTGAAGCAGTATTGAAATGTATCTCGATATACATTGCAGCAGCAGTGACGCGGTGGCTCGTCGGCAGCCGCGTACACCGCGCTCCCTATTCATTACAATTCACTATTATTATAATTATTTTCCTGATAGCGACGCTGACATTCTCATTGCATAAAGAACATCGCTATTTGTATACGTGAGTATGGTATAACAAAGGTTTTAGCAGCGTTTCAAACTCACTGATTTTTAATATTACATTTTTTAGATGAAAGAGAGTATCAGGAAAATAATTTGTAAAAGTATCAGTTGCAGTAAAGTTGCGGTTCGAATTGATTATGAACATTTTTTTTTTAACAACTTTAATTTTAACACAATCTCATGTAATGTTTTTTTAACCCCTACGCACCTCGAACATAGTTCGAGACCTTTTTCTTCCAATTTAACAATCTGTATTGCTGTTCGTGTCGTGCCTATTTATTCCTTTTACAGGATGCGACCACTACCTCATACACATATTTCAGCAGATGTTCCCGGGTGTTCGACCCTCTAGCAGGGAGACTAAATTCTCCTTGGTGACCATTGACCCTACCATGCACTCGAAAGTTTGTCTAGACGAGCCGAATCTTGGACAGTGTAACAATAAATGATACACTGTCTCAGCGACATCCGGGTCACGCACAAACGGAGCTGTCTTTGAGTTTGAACTTGTGCAGGTACGCTGCGAAGTCTCCATGGCCTGTGAATGCGTGCACATGGGTTGGTAACAGACGAGTTTTCTTTACTACCTGGTGGGCTTCAGCTACTTTTGGGAAGAAGACTCACGTCACCTCCCCAGTGCTGGAGGACTCGTAGCGCGTCTGCCAGGCCTCAACTTTATCAGCCCTAATTATCCGCTTTACGTATGATACTGGATATCGGTCGTAGTCAGACGCGGTTATTTTACCGCCGCGGCGACTCTTTTGGTCAGTTCGTCGGCACGCTCGTTTCCTTCGGTGCCGATGTGTGCTCGCACCCAATACAAGCATACGGAGCCTCCACCTGCACGGATTTTCCGTAGGTGTTGCTGCGGATAAGGAGCCAAATAGTACGGCGGCTGTGGATTGGTCAGCATTTCCAGTGACGATTTGGAGTCGCTAAGGATGTTGACCTCCCTCTGCAAGCCTGTTTAATCGTTTTTATGGCTCTATCAAGCGCAAGAAGGTCCATCTGGAAAACCGTGCAGTAAGGTTCAAGGCGAAGAGTTGAATACCGGACCTCTCGCTCCTTCTTCCATCAGGTCAGGGCAGCTCCGACAATGCCGGTTATCTTGCTTCCGTCGGTGTATAAACTGCAGCTACCCGACTGTGGAGGGGCATCCAGGCACTCAAACCAACACAAGTAGCCAGGTGCAATACTGGCCGTAACTCACGGGCCGTTCCAACTCGCGTCCAACTACGATATCGTCTGTGTACACACCCTTCTTAACACGGTATAATCATTCCACCTCGCGGACTCTGAGATCTAGAGGAAGTATATCTGCCAGCACTAAGGCGGAGGTGGGGGAGACGTGCGTGCTGTATGCCCTGCAAATCTTCTAGGTAAAGCCCTTCTGCAGATAATCCAGCTTACTCCTAAGGCATACTTTCGCCGCAGCGGGACCCCAGACATTTGCGGCGTACAGGACGATCTGCTCAATCACCGCAACGTATATGGTTCTAATGATGTCGAAGCTTAGACCCCAGCTCACTCTCGCAGTGCTCGCCAGTTGTTTGTAGATATCTACAGCTCTACGGCAGAAAGCTTAGACACGCACATTGAAATTAGACATTTTAATATTACAAATAAAGACAAGTTAACTGCCTAAAGCGTGCTTTAGGCTAAGTAGGTCTAATAAAAGCATTATAGGTAAATATTCGGTTTTATAACAAGATCCCAAATAACATTACCGATTTACCCGACAATATGTTCAAGTATTATGTCAAGCAAGTCTTAATTTCAAAAAGTTATTACAGGGTGGATCATTACGTGAACGATAGCGATGTCTGGAATTAACCCACGTCTCTGTGCTTCCGCTAACATTGGTTAGTGACTATGATTTGTATAGTTTTTTTTATATTTGAAAAATTGATATATGTATATATGATATTTATAAAAAAAGAACAGATCGAGTTTTTTGCCGGCTCTTCTCGACTGGGTTGTTTTCCGAACCGGTGGTAGTGTTTTTGACGTTCATAAGCGCCTTCTTAGGACCTAAATTGAAGAAAGATTTTTTTGATTTTAATTTGATTGATTTTGAAAGTGAGCTTGCGGTCCAGAATGAGGCCGAGACGGTGAAAACTTTCTTCAAGCAACAACCGATCCCAGTGCATAGAGCATAAAACTTACGCTTCCTTGTAAGCACCATTGCCTTGGTTTTGCGAGGTGCTAAGGAGAGATTATTTTTTCCATCACCATTTTAAGGGGTTCGGTCCACAGACTCCTGCAACAGCCCAACCCCTAGCCCCCGAAAACACCAGAACCACATCGTTGGCAATCGTCATCTAATGGCCTCATGTTATGTTAAACAATGATGTAAACAATGATTGTAAGCATACTAGAACCTAGTGAACTGACTCTCAGAATACACCAATCGGTCCTTAGTAATGGATTGGCTTTTGTTGACTTTATTTGGAAAGCCGTGATTCAAAATTCTACATTGGGGGGAGTACTAGTGCTTATTAATTTAATTATCAGCATACATATAAATATCTAAATTTTTGGCAAAGTTGTGATTCTAGAGAAAGATAAGAACTCAATTATATTACCAGCATCCAGTCTATTTTTTGTTTGAAATACAAATTTAAGTGTCGTTCTGCTGTCCCCTTTAATACTAGGAAATTCGTTTCATGTGTTTAGACACACAACATTTCCTTTCTTCGTCAGCTGGTAGTATTAGTCCGGAACATTACTCAAAATATATGAATTAAAAAAAATATGTCGTGTGTATTAGAGTACAAAGCAGCGTAAATATTGCCATAATTCCACCGGTGTTAAAGTTCCACTAAAAACAACTTATATAAAACTGTTATCATGATCTTTCCCTTGTCCTACAATAAGCAGGGTCGGCACAACATGTTTTTATGTTATGGGATGGGAATTGGCTAAGTGTTTTATGACGTGGAGGCGGGACCAGGCTGGCGCCTGCCGTAACATCTAGTTAGAACATAATGTATTTTTCACACACAGATGTATATTGTTAAGGAATTAGGATTTCTTTTCTTCGCAGCATCTCCTTGTGAATGCTTTTTGTCTTAGAATATCTCGTAATCGTTTGCTTGTGTGCTATCTTGTTTGTATTAGTTGTTATGTAAATCATTTTAATATATCATATAAAATAAAATATAAAACTATTTTGCTAAATTTTGTAATGTATTTTAAATTATTCGTATAGTAAATGAACTAACAGGATACACGATACAGACAAGGTCAGTAAACAATATGAACACGCGATCGGTTCCTAACGAACTTAAGAACGTTAGCCGGCGTTCCTGCCTGCTGTTATACAACTAATGGATCAATACATTAAATTATTATCTATTAGTTTTTGTAGAATATCCCATTAAAGGTGACCTTATATGATATTGTTTTAATTAAATGAATCGTTAAAACAATAGATTCAAAATTTGAACCGTAGAGTTTTTTTGTATTTCGTAATAAATAGATAAAGTAGGGTTTCTGTTCCTAAATTGTTCGTAACCACATATGCTGATGCACATATGCTGATATACTCGTATTTAGTAAGTTGTTTTTTTTCATTTATTCTCAGCGAAATGATGGTACTTGCTTTAATTTGTATATACAGTTCAAGAACGATAAAGATAGATAAGAATCTATGCACAGACGCCATTATCACGCCGGAATACGTTTACGACGGCTGAAGCCTCTTGGTAACTCTGGATATATAATGTATTTGCTGATGTCGGAACGCGACGCGCTTTAATGTAACACGATAACTGATTTTTCATAAGCGTACGGTGGTTACCATCTAATCAAGTCCAATTGCCCTAATCCTCGATCCTATGCCTGAGGCCTATATATTACTAACAAGCGTTCACCTCTCCTTCTCTGTCTTTCTAGAGGTCTAGCGTGCAACGGCGCTATGTTCTGGAGGAGAATGTCCGCCCTTCGGAACATGTTGGTTCCAAAGCTGCTAACAATGCATCCAGGCTCTCAACAAATAAATCATGCACAATTACGTGGTTGCTAACGTATCGCAGTGCTCTTGTCCGCGCGATCACATCTCAAACTAGACTTGAAAAAGTCTGGTTTAACCTTTAGTGACTCCCAAGTATTTGACTTTGTACATGCATTGTCTGTCCTTGGAGCGTCAACGAATGTGGTAATTTGCTTCTAATCACTCTAGGTACGAACGTCTGTGTCTTCCCAACATTGACCTTGAGCCTCCATATCCGTAGACATTCAGAAAGGTCATTTAGTGTATTTTATATCTCAAAGATGCTAACTTTGGCTGTGTTATCAGTTGGAAATAGCGGGCCTGCGAAAAGGGCTAACTCTGCCCAGCCGACTCAGTATGTCGTTTGTATATAGCGAATAGAGACTAAGAGAGGGGCAACTACCCTGTGGTACTCCAGCACGTATGGAAATCTCTCTGGACACATGGGCTTAAACCACTACTTGTATGCGGCGGCTATTCAGGAAAGGAAAGACTTTAGACATGGTTTATCTTCTTAGGGATCGTAAACGTCCACAACTTATATGACATCCCCTCGTGCCATATTTTCTTGAACACCTTTTCCATGTCTGGAGCAGTACTGCAGCGACGTACTGCTTATTTGAAAGCTGGAATTAGGGATTTCAGTTTAAATTGGAAGGTTAGCTTGAGATAAGAAAGTACATCATAGTGAAACAACAGCACGAAGTAAAATGTGGCTGTTAGAAAATATTGTTGAATATAAATCTAACCAATCAACTAAACGTGTTTTACAGTAGGGGTATGTGTAAATATTCTTAATATAGTTTCTAGGATAATATTATGTAACAGCACATCTGAAGTATGCACATGTTATTCACATAACATAACCCCGGGGTTGAGTACAAGGGTCTACGCCTCGCTACAGTGTGCTACGACGTAGCGTATCGAATATCTTATGACACGGTAGCAGCATATAATGGTGCACTGATTTATTTATTTTTCTATAAAAATAAATATTGAATACAGTAAAATACTTTGTACAACGAATGACTAATTGCTGTTAGTGGCTTCATGTTGGACAATATTGTATGAATTGATATGATGATAATGTATACACATTGAGAACAAAAAACATTTAATTTCCAAGCCTTAATATGTTTCATCTAAATCAAATATTTGTAGTCACTTTCATCAACAATTTATATTGATTTTTCATAATTAATACCAAATACACCCACTGTTATTATAAACGTTATAAACTAACAGAGCTTTTAGCCTACAAATAGTTTAAGTGAATCGAAAAAAAGTGAAGTATGTATTCCGTGTAGTAGTATATTAGCTCTGATCTCACCTTTGTATAATATAGTGAACTGTAAGTTTTGTTGATACTTATACTTACTAGAGAGAAACAATTAGCGAATAAATTAATAATAAACTTTATAGATATCCAACGCGTTTGTTTTCCATTTGGTATATATCCAATATATACGTGATGTAAAAAAAAACAAGAGAAAAATAATAAACCGTCAAGCGTGGAGATCATGGAGGTGCCAGAGTGTCGACATTACTCGTTACTCAAACGCTGTTAAGTGAATTAATCCAAGCCATTTCACCCCGACAACTCTACGACACTCGACGACTCGATAGACAAATTCGATTACAAATTTATAGTGAAGCGAAATTTGTGATGCTTTTGCAAACCTGTCGGTTATATAACCTATATGTACGCACAGTGAGTCGGGTATGCGCTTGTGTTTGCTTTCAGTGATGTTTGAGACTAGATTGCACACGGATCCAAAATAGTTGATATGTATCATGACAAGCATCTATAAGTTATGATAACTGAAATAGAAACCAATACTCGTGTACCACGATAATACGTACTTCCGTCTGAGCTGGTACTGATGTTACATTTGCGGACCTAGCTAAATCTTATTGGTCAATCGTGTTGTGTGATTTACAATCACGAAGTACAAGCACCGATGTGCTGTTTCTCCGTTTTGGGGTTTCAAACAAGTCTTGACCTGCTTCTAGGGGAATAATGCTTGCATTAAAATAGTTGGCAAGATAGATTTATTAAGCAATCTATACCTTTTTTAAATTTATTGTTATTTTGTAATTTGAATTAAATAATAATAATAGATTAAATTAAATTACATGGATGATAATATAACTAAGATTATTAGATATTTCTGCAATACCTGCAAAACCAAAAGCATAATTAAAATTGAACGTATTAGGAAACTGAAATATCGGCTGTAACCCGTATGTGTCGGTGTTCATGCAATCTACGCTTAGCAATGAGCTTACATGCAGCACTGCAGACGGGTCTAGATGTAACTAAATCGATTGTATTGTATTTACTTTCGGACGGACACCGTAATCTATTTACAAACTTATACATATAAGTAAGATCAGTTAAGGAATTTAAATATAATTATTTTCTTGTGAAGTAGTCACATGGGAGCTCAAAGTTGTTCAAAGGGCAATGGAGAGTGCTATGCTTGGAGTTTCACTGCGTGATAGAATCAGGAATGAGGAGATCCGCAGAAGAAGAATTACTAAACTTAAGTGTCAGTGACTTAGGCACATTGCTCGCAGAATCGATGCCTGATGGGGACAATGAGTTCTCTAGTGGCTACCACTGACCGGAAGACGTAGCTTGGGTAGGCCAACCACTAGGTAGACCGACAACCTAGTGTAGGTTGCGGGAATCCGCTGGATGCGGGTGGCGCAAGACCGGTCGCCGTAGAGATCTTTGGTGAAGACGTATGTCCAGTAGTGTACGTCTTTCGGTTGAATGGATGGAGGGATGGAAGTAGTCACTACTAATAATAATTAAACCTTGAAATATTTTTACGGTAAGAGACTCTTCATGGTTATTTTGAAGGAACCTATATCGTAAGAATAAGGGAACACACTGAAAGGGAATCCATTCCACATCTGCAGGGTATGGCAATGGTGAAAGTTTTTGAACTTCTTTGTTCTTGTAGAGACAGAAGTTGTAGTGTATCTGTGGCACCATAGACCAGTCCGTGCAGTTCCGTTGCGGAAATTTAGTATACCGTTTTTGCCAAATGGGATATAAAGAAAGGGATCGATAGCATGTTAAGTAAAAAATAATTTAAGTAGACCTTAAAGAACTCCTCGATGTAATTTTTTTGAAACACAAGCACAGATTATTAGTTAACCGAACAAAACAAATAAAGAAATATATTCATGTCGCATTTGAGTATTGACTCGAGGGGATTCCTGTAAGATGTTTTCATGTATAATAAATACTAAAAGGAAACGTTATAAGTGAAAAGCTAAAAAAAGTTCATTAAATTTTCCTCATCTCGTACACAGTTTCCTTTATGAGCTTTTATCTCGGAAGCTTTGATTCGTCCGTGGCAACACCAACACGATGTCAGGGTTGCCATCCATCATTCAATCCATCTGATCCATCTGATCAATTAGAAAAAAACAGCATTAGTAGCAAAAATAAAACGTATGTGCTGTAATTAATGGTAACTCGACCAGCAACACGTATATAGAGATGATTCTGAAGAAAGTAAATGAGGTTCTGGCACCGCGTTATTGCGTTAAGTTTTAGTAAAAACAAATTTCTTCCAAAATTATTTTTCCATGATAACACTAAAGCTAAAACTAAAAATAGAAAATCGGGTCGCAAACAAAACAGACAAATACTTTTAACAGATTTACTTTATTTATGTAGAGATAATAGTTATATCATACAGAATTATAAAGTTGTTTCCCTAATTTCGGTGTTATTAAGTCTCGGGAATTGTTCTGACTATTAATCTTCAAACATAGAACTTTACTAAATAGTGCGCGGTGCACTCACACACAAAATATTATTTTATTCCATTTACATTTATATTTTAAGCTTAAAAACTCTTATTATTCCAAGTCATACAATACTATAATCCTTTTTATCTTGATAAATACATCCAGACTTGTGATATATGAATTGAGATATTTTTCACAAGTGGTAGCCCTAGACGAGCGAGTTGTCATGTTCTTGTGATGAATGATTGAGCTCGGTATTCACTGGCGGGAGAGCATTGAGCCGCGACCGACAACTCGAATATGGGAAACTTTTACATATGACGTGAAACTGACGGCGTCGGGTGACAAGACATGTCATAAAAGCATCTCGGCCGTACAACACTTCTATCTTATTATATTCAGAAAATGTGGCATCTTCTCCTTAAATTACAGACTTAATTAATACAGCGATTTTTGTATTTTCTCAATTCTCGTTATATGCACACTATAAGATGGTGACCACACAGCACAACAGTATTCGAATCCACTCCTGACAGCTGTTGTAAAGTAAAAGTGTAGTGTAGATTGTTCTAATATTTGTCCAATGAATCAATGATAGTGCCTGACTAAATTAGTAATTATGTAAAATGATTTATTGAAATAGAATGTAATCGGCTTCAGTTTCAGTTCGTTTCCGTCATTATAAACTCAAATTTAGTTTGATTTTATGAATTGCGGCTGAATTCCGCGTCAATCGACGCGAGTTCGACCCTCACTTATCCGAATCTAAAATCGGCCTGAGCTTGAGCCTGAGGTGAAGGAAAACATCGTGAGGAAACCATAGCATGGTGGTAAAGCATTTTCTAATGATGCCCGTCTGGGTAGCTACCACCCTCAAGATTGAAAAACCTGTCGCCAAATACCAATAGGTGTGTTCCGGCTGCATCACTTGAGAACCAGAACCTCTAGGCTTAGTGTATTTACCATCCTGGACCACATCGTTGCTTAATATCAGGTGTGATTGTGGTCAAAGCACTTAGCCTATTCCGTGTAAAAAAAGTCTAGACTTAGAAATAAGGAAAGATCGGTCAATCAGTACACATGCATAAATAAAGAGTTCCAATAAAGTGTTTCTCTTTCAAAGGTAGACTTAATAAAACTGGTGACCATTTCGAGATCCAAGTTGAATATGTATTCGACAGTAACTTGTTGTGAGTTCGAGTCCACACGTTCACATGTGCAGCTCAAATACTGGTTAAGTATTTTCCTTCTTACGCTGAATTTATACAGCTTATCCGATGTAAGTCCCGCTTAGAGTATGAAAGTTAGATATGTTTATCCAAATGCTAAATTCAATTGGACACGTATTATATAAGCTCAGTGGCTTAGTTTTACATACAGAGGAAAAACATGACCACAACAACCCCCCATTTGTAATGTCTAGACAACGTGGTGCGAGTTACCCAGACGGGCAAAACCCCTAAATAATTGCTATTATAACAATAAGCCTGTCTGGATTGTCTGCGGCAGTGCCTAAGACAATAAACAGTATCGGAGAGTAAAAGCGTGGAGTGGTTTATCCTTTGTGTATAAAGATCAAAGTTCATTCCGTCATCCGAGTAGAGTAAAGGAGAGTGGGAAGGAGGTAGAGAGCGCCTGCCACTCGCCTGTCATGTTTATACCAAGGTTTTAGAAGCCTTGTTCAGCTGGATTATAGTGAATAAATCGTTTTTACTTTTATTTGAGAATCACATCATACATTTCATGATTTATATATATGTGATTGATTATGCGGTTTCGCTCCGTGTTCAGCGTACAAGCCACAAGCGTACAAGGTTTGCCACTGATAACGAAAATCCACTCACCTTGCTTCTGGAATGGTCAGCTTTCGTTTAAGTTCGTAGCACTTTCACCAGAAGCTTGTCAAAAGCTGTTCCACGCACGGCGCACAACCCTTCTTTAACTTTCTTAGCGGTCGAACAGTCGCTTACGTAATGACATTTTGACATACGTCAAATTAAAAAATGGTACGGTGAGGGCTTATCGGTACAACTGACCGTTCCGTCCGTTCGGTGGCAAATTATACGCTATCAGTCGCAAACAAGGGATACGTTAAATACTGAACAATATTTAAACTAATTTTTCGAGTATTTTCATGAAAAACAGTAATGAGGAATATCTATAAGCCCCTTGACATGCTCTTAATTGTATAGACTTTCGGAACGAAAAACAACATCTATCCACGACTTTAAGAAAATACACTAAATGAATAGCATTCTGCTTTCCTCCCCGGATAAACTTTTGTAGCGTGACCACAATTATAATGATGTGAAAGGAATTAAATCCAATGTATCCAGCTTGAGTTCCTGATTGGGAAAGGAAAAACGATTTGTTTCGATCGCGTCTGTAGTCAGTTCGTACGTGATCTGACTAGCGTTAGAGACAGTGGAACTTTATCTGAAAATACTTTTGGGGAAACGTTGTAATAATTATTTGTGAAACATTTCGACTCTTCGGTTTACTGACCTATTATGAAAATATAATTGAATGCTATTGTTTTACTAACTTGATATAAATATGCATAAATTATGAATCGATTTTTATAAATTAACCATGTAACATCATGCACTTACACCTTTTTGTACTGTATACGTTATATATACTTTGAACACAATCTCACCTGATTTCAAATGACGACTTGGTGCATAATGGTAAGCCTAGAGGTACTGGGTCTAATATAATACTGCCGGAACACACTTATTGGTGCTTAGATTTTCAAACTTAAAGACGCTATGGTTTCTTCACGACGTTTTTCTTCACAGAATGGTCAGGTTCATTATAAAATTTATAGATAATTTTTAAAATCGATAATTGTATTATGAGTAATAAAATCGAAACGTATCAAACGGAGTTATAAAAAGTAATATGTGATATCAGACCGCACACAATGCCTTACGTCCGTACATACTTATGACCAGCAACAGAACGACTTGCGTACACAGGTCCGCACACATCAATGAATAAACAGTGCTTATTTATAGAGATTTCGATAAAAGGGTAGTTGTCATTTAAAATATTCAGTATTATTAAGTTTGAACGTACGTCCATCGACACGGGATCTGATCACACTACCAACTGAGCCATTATCGCTTTCGTTCAATGTTTACATTTCTTTCAAAATATTATGTTATATAACCATAATATATTATTAGTAGATCAGCTGATCCCCCCAGTAAATAGTATATCCTAATGAAATCCATATTTGCTGATTTGTGCGGGATCAGTGAGGCGCGTGACCAGACTTACAGATGCCGTGTGTAAATCCATCTGATATAGTTTGTATCGAGGAAGCTGTTTTATAGTCTAACGGGTGTTTCGTCGTGAAGGGTCGCGCACGTTCTTGCCTGTGTCTTATTTTGTACCGTCATAAGGGATGAAGTGCTTTCAGACGGCTCAACTAAGTATAACACGGATACACTATCAGATGACGGAAGTTTATATTACAAAAACGGCCAGTTCGAACAATTTCCAACATGAGGCCTCGCGTATCTCTACAGAATAAGTTTCAAGTATATAGTATCTTAACTTTATCCTCCCAATACATACTTGATAAGACTTGAAAGTAGAGTGCTATCGCAAAAATTTAAAAAATAGTTGGATATAGCAAACGGTCGGCTTAGTTTCAATACCGGATATAAAGGTAATTTAGCCGGCTCCATGATTTTGGCTCAATCAGTGCAATAAGATTCCAAAGCACATTACCTATTTACCTCACTAAGTTAAAGCACTATGTCAAGCTAATTTATAGACTGGATCATTACGTGGACGATAGTGATGTTGGAATTGACACCTTTCTCTGTGATTCCACTAATAACTATATTTGTAAAAAATAGACGAAAAAGATAAACCAGACCAAATTTATTGTCGACTCTATTCGACGATTATGTTGTTTTCCGAACCGTTAATAAAAGCCTTCTCAGGGTGTTAATTTTTTTTTTTTTAAAAATATTTATTCCCACGTATAACTCACAAGATAATAAAAATAAACTATATTTTATACGAAAGAACGACCATTAAGTAACGTAACCAAGTGTATAAAATGCAGAACGCAATAAAAACTGTATTACATTGCATCGTTTTGAAGAAACAAAGTAGTGAAGTTTTCAAACTTCTTAAAGAATTTTATGAGGTTAAGTTTGGTTTTAGCACTCCATTTTTATTTGTTGTGAATTTGGATGTTGATTGAGAGATTATTTATTGTCTTAGGAGTGAATGCGAAGACGACTATAAATAGAGGAATGGAAGAGGAAGACATGTTGCGCCGAACACAAATGAAAATGGGAAAAGAGCAGGGAGATGATGACGATGATGATTTGACAATTGATGTATTGTCTGCGTGTGTATATAAATAAATATGTTATCTGTACATTTTCACTATCTCTGAGTTGCCAATCTAGTAATAATAATAATTATACCGTGTAAAAAAAATATTTCGTCGTTTCAAACAACTATCCACGCTCTGTTTACTAGAATTGTTTTTTATTTTTACTCTTCAACTTCAACTTAATTCAAATATTTTGTATGTAAAACTCCATGAAATAAAAAATCACAAAAAATTAAAGAAAGAAATAAAATCAACGGTTTACGTGTAAAGTTGAAAGGTACCATTATAAACAAACATACAGACGGGCAAAGGGATTAAAAAGCATTATTGCACTCCATAGTTTCAAGAGCGCTTTTCACGCACATTCAAATTTTATCAAATATTTTGTATAGCTTAAATTATTAAAAAACAATGATACTATTCAATGTAAAGCTGGTGAAGAGTTTGGTCACGTTCTTCGAAGATTTCTGTACAAATCCTACGAACAAATTGCCGATTGCATTCGGAATATATTATTTGCTAGCGGGTCTGTCTGCAAACGCAATAGTACTACGATATTCTTTATGATATATAGGTATATATTATTTTACTGTTCAATACAATTCTCTGTTTTTTGTTTTCGAAATTGACTTTTATGGTTTCGTCACAAAGTGGGCGGACCAGCGCGCTTTCAGTATTGAAGAAATCGCGCACGTCTCGTGTCGACGCTGGGGAATCGGCCCGCCCGCCGCGTGACGAAACCATTAGCTATCTAAATTACTATTATAGGTAGATATTAAGATGCTATTAAATTTTCTATATGTTATTAAATATTTTCAGGTAAGAAGTGTTCTGGAAACCAATTGAACTGTATACATCAAGATTTCTATGCTACAGTAAAGGTTTGTGCTTTCCGAATCTCTTATTGATCAATTGTTATAATTCTTGGTAATACTCATGAGCAAAATATATGTGTATAAACATATTTGACACTTAACATTAGAATACACGCTACTCATAAATAAAGGATATCCAAGTTCCTTTCCAAGGCACTTCATTCGAAACACAAAGGGCATTCTCGTGAGGCAATAGTCAAATACAACAATACATTTCAATGGACTTTGAGTGGCATTTACCCTGTTTGACTGTACGTGGGATACGTTTTGCAATATTATATTTTTTACAGATCATATATAAATTAATATTCTTCATGAGATTCTATAGTAAATAATTTTTGATGCTTAAAAAAATGTTATACTAAAGAGTAGAATAGAGAAAACCTGCATCTTCCAACCTTACAATGAATCAGCTGTACCTTCGAAAAAGAAGATATTTGAAATATCGAATTCGAAAAAAAAAAAAAAAACTCATCCGAAGTTACTGATTGGGTAAGCCGCGTGACCTTGAATAGTATTAAATGCGAGTCACCAATCATAGGTGCGTATCAAACATAATGTCATATCCGGCTCCAAAATGACACATAAGTTTAATCACTGAAAGCTTAAATATAACTTATAAACTAAATTGCGCTAAAAACAAGAAAATTAATGGGTTATAAATTTATCGCTTCTATTACTATTTTACATGAAACATGAAAAGAAAAATGAAATTTAAGAAATAACATCATTGAAACTGTTTTTTTGTTTATATAATGTTTTTTGTTTATATTTGTATAATGCAAGAGAGCGGTGTTGCGTACGTAGGTAGTGTAGAACAAACGCGTTACCGTTTCATGCCTAGGCAGCCATGTTTGTTTTATGACCACCCCCAGAGGTTTTATTGTTGAACGCATACGTTTGTTGGTGAAACTAAGGGTATCGGGTTGGGAGTGGGAGTGGGGCGGACGAGGGGCAGTGCTGGGTGCGCCTTAGAAACAGGCGAGGTGAAAGGTCAAGGGTTTACCTATGCATTGTTATATATATCTAGTTTATTTGTTTGTGTAATATGACTATTGCGACGTTTGGACTTTGGCGATTTATCAACTAAAGGCGATACAAATAATTTACTTCGAGCTATTACAGTTTGATAACATACGGTACTTCATTTTGTTTACTTACTTGCTCAATTAAAAATATTTACAGCAATAACTATCATATCATTTATCGAAGTTGGGAATCAAAACGTCATTCTAAGCGTTGACCATAGAAGAGGGTACAGTACCGCGCCGATCACAAATAACTAAAAGTTCATGCTACATGTTACAGCATGCTACTCCATTGAGTTATAACAAAATTTATTTCTCTTATTCTACGTAGTACATATTCCTCTTCTAATAATCTCTATCAGCCACTAAGTCTTCATTTACTTCTTTTGCTTTTATATCTTCCCTCACATACTCCATATATCTTTTCTTTGGTCATCCAGCATCCTTCATAGTTATGACTTTTTTAGTCGCATGCGTTTTCTCTCTTCTCAAAACGTGTCTATAACAAAACAAGCGGTTTCCTTTCTTTCCCTTACTAAACCTTACTACTATTGATTTAATTTGCTGTCCTTTTTTTTAACACGTATTAACTTTGTCCAGACTTTTCAAATATAGGCAATTTTTATTGATATGTAGGATAGTTTATCCAAAGGCTTTGAACTTTTACTTGTATGTTGTCAAGTGATACTATATCCGAAGATAGTAAGCACGTTCCTAACTCTTCCACACCAGTAGGAAATAGGTGACAAATTTTGAAGATTGAAAATGATAGCTATATTCGCGGAACGCCATAATGGCCTTTTTGACTATATCATTAGAACAAAACAAACGAATTTATTTTATTTTAAAATTACGAGTTCGTAATAAAATGTTTACCAAATTTTAAACGTTTTGTTGATTTCATTATTACTTTATCAATGTTTCATCATGTTAATATATCTTGCACTATCATTTTTATATGTTTTTTTTTTAATAAACACACGACTATAAATCACTTCAATAAAGTAATTTTAAAATAGATTAATTTAATTAATTAAATTGAATTAATTTAATAGTACCGTTAATTTATCATTAATATTATTGGAGGTCAAACGATTTGCCACCACCCTGAGGTTCGAAAACCTGTCGCCAAATACCAATAGATGTGTTCCGGCAGCATCACTTGAGAACCAATATCTAGGCTTAGTGTATTTACCTTCCTGGACCACATCGTCACTAACATCGGGTGAGATTGTGATCAAAGCACAGTGCCTATACAGTGTAAAAAAAATTCGGTTGGTTCAAAATGAGTTCAAGCAAACACAGTTCTATGGCTACGATGTCGACTGGCAGCAGTGTAAATATGATCTCGTGTATTGTTCGTAGCAACATTCACTGAAATGTATACATATTGGCCTAGCTTGCCAACAGATAACATTATTTTTATTTGTTTAAATATATCCGACTATCGAATTACCTGCTAGCATATGTATACTGATTCATACGCGGTTAATCAAACGCCTTGAACGAGAAATTTCAATTCGGCCCTTTTACTTTGTGACAACTATAGTCGTTCATTAAGAATGTCTTATCAAGTGAAAATTTAGGCTCATCTTTGTATTAGAAACTTAATTATACTTTGATCTAAGGAGTATCCAAGCATACTACCATGGAATCATAATCGATTTAACACACGGTTCAATGCGTTTAAGATAAACATTTATTGGTGTCGTCTCGCGACAACATGGCGGACGTAGTCGGCGCCGTGTCTTGGCTAACAACACCTTAGTATTAAATTTTCATTTCATCCCGTGGAGATGAGATAACTTCTAAGTTTGTGTATAATAATGAAAATTGTTTTAAAGTTGGTATTCTGTATACAAACACTTAAAGAACATTGTATTAGAGAGATCGAGACTGTGTTTTCTTAACACACTATAAAGGCAACGTCTATACGACTTTGTCTTAGTACTTTACTTGATTTTACTCGTAATCTCTGACTAAGATTTATATATGACACTGTTGGAGCTAAAAAACACTTATTCCGAATCGATGAATAAGTAACCTCTCTCTGTCTCTATTGTAGGAAAAAAAATAATAAACATAATTTTAAGCAATTTTTGAGTAACAACAGTTTAGAATAGCGGTGGGAAAAATTGAAAATTAATATTTGGGAGAAGTTGGAGAACTCTAAAATCGGCCTGAGCTTTCGGTGAAGCAAAACATCGTGAGGAAACCATAGCATGGTGGTAGGGTATTTTCTAATATTACCCGCCTGGGTAGCTACCACCCTCAAATTTGAGAACCTTTCGCCCAATACCAATATTGCCGTGCTTAGGTAAAAGGGAGTAAAGTATAAAATCGATATCAAAGACAACAGAGTTCAAAGTTTTGGAATTTTTAAAACGAAATAAATGCGATTATAATATATAACATAATATATAATATAATAAATAATATAACATAAACGAATATGTACATAAATTTATAGAGAGTAATTTAAATGTGATTTTGGATCATAACTATTTTCGAAGCCGAAAATAACTGAATTTTTGTATTGAACTGTCGTAAATCAAAAAGCAGTGACATGTGGCTTACTGCTTTTTATACTCTGCAACACAATTTTTACTGCCTTTTTTCACAGTTTCTGTAGTTCAATTGTATTATTGTCAAAGGTTTAATGCAAAATACATATATTTTTTTAATTCAAAACTAACTATTATATTGATATTGAAGTAAATATTATCAACTTTTATGTACTCCTAATAGAATTATGATGTAAAAATTATTACATAAATAAACAAAAGCAGCCTGTTAAATGAATAATTTTTGGAAACAAATTAAATCTTTTTTAGTACGTAACCATTAGTATTTATTTGGACGTATAAATATTTTATAGAAAAAAGTTTATTTTCTCAAAATGGAAAAATTGTTTTAAGTGCTATTTTTTGAAATTTGACTTGAAGTTAATCTAAAATTTTCATTTTAGGGAAACAGGCGAACGTCAAGATAATTAACTGCGTATAATTTAAAAAGAAATATTTGTGTTCAGTTTTCGTATTCAATCATAATTAGTTTTCCGGTAAGTTTTCCCAAAAAAACTTGGGATTTGCAGGTATAAGAGGACAAATGTTCTTCAATATTGCTTTCTTCTTCTCTTTACTTATCCCATTTCTTTTATCACAAAGGATTGGATAAGGAATATCCTTTTTCATAACTTGTACGTTCAAATAATTGTTCAAGAATTTGAATTTTCCGTTGGAATCAGTCCTGTAGGTACTTTAAATCATTAGTACCTCTATTAACTTCTAATTGGACTAAATTGACTAAATACACTTTTATTGTGGTCCCAGTTCCTTTTTTACTGAAGTCTGATAGAAAAAAATAATGAAAGTCATCAACATTCATAACTTTCACATTTACTTTCGTCGTTGCTTCCTGATCAGCCAGAAAAGCCAAAATTATTGGCTAAAAAAAACTACCTTTTTCCTAAGCACGGCAGAATAGATGTGTTCCGGCAGTATCACTTGAGAACCAGTACCTTTAGGCTTAGTGTGGTTACCATCCTGGACCACATCTTCACTAAACATCAGGTGAGATTGTAGTCAAAGCACTGAGCTGATATCATATATATATTAAAAAAAAAGGTAAAACTGTGCCTGTAAAATACTTAACGCTTTTCTCTTTGCGTAAATATGAATCACGTAAGTAACAATCATTATCACACATTACTAATTTTAGACAATCTAATAATATTTATTCAGAATTAAATTTTTATTATGAGTAAAGAATATAAAAAAAATATATGCGCTTTGAGCGTCCATCATATTATGATACGGTTAGTATTATACTTTTTAAAATATTGGTATTGGATTTATTGGTATTTATTCCGCAATATAACCGTTACATTACTTAGTAAAATTGAAATAATACGACTTTATTTAAAAAAATGTTTCAGTAATATAATTGATTCGACACTCATGAACATATTAAATAATTTACGCACGTGGATATACTTCACCAGTACATAACCACACGTAGATCGCTTTCGAGGCGTTTCAAACTTGAACTGTCTGTTCTGGTCCGTTTATAAACACATTAATTTGGAGAAATCCCAGAAACTTCAAGTCTTGTTTGTGTTATATCTGAATGACTATATTGGTGTATTTCTCGTGATTCCTTTAAGAGATAATTACGCTGTTTTTTCTCTTGGTTTCGGAAACATCTCTATAACAATAAATATGTCTACGGCAGCGGATTATTTATAATTATTATTATTTATAATTTCTAGGAATAGCCAAGTCTTTGTAATTAGATAAATATTCGTTTCGGAATAATCAATGAGTTCTTTTTTCTATATATTATTTAATCTATTTGATGGGAAAAAAACTTAATTTCTTTATTAAACCTGAAACACTTAAGTGATGCAAGGGACATATTCATAAAACATTTTACATTGAAAGCGAAATGAGAGACTTATGAAATATATTAAAATAAAAAAAAAGAAAAGAGATTTTTGATTCTTACCGCAAATAGCTCTGTGTACTGAAGAGATTGCTCGTTTCTATTATATGTAGGGGATTTGAGTCCGTTGGTCATCCCTCCGCCTATCCTCTTCCTTCCCTCCCTCCCTGACGTTCCGTCCCGCATAGTCGAGTGTTTGTTTTAGTGGATTCAATCACCGTCGTTCAATTATTTCATATAATTTTAATAGACTACTCATTCTTAGCAAGTATTTTCACATAATATGTTAGTTTGTACATGTGTTAGGAACTAGTAGTTAAGTTCACAAATTCAACATTATTAAAGAAATTGTAGAGGTCTTGACTGTCACGTTGTAGAATCCGTACCTTTTACAACTTGACATTTATTTTAAAATCTTGCCTTTGCCACACTCATTTTCGCATAGAGTAATGAAACCTACACCTTTAATATTTATAAATAATACCAATTTATTAAAGTTTAATTATTAATGTAATAACCAAATTATATAATACTTTCAAATCATTTTAGCTGTCATACGATGACAGTCGACTCGGCTCAATAGGCTCGAATTCATTGTTAACGGTTTGACTGGCATGTATTTTTAGTATTTCCGACTAAACGTAGTGATTACATTCTCTTTGTTGTCGACTTGACTGTGTGAGCCACGAAGTTCACCAATTTTTTATACCATGTGGTGCTGGTGATCACCACCAATAAATCTGTTGTTAGTTGATTGCAGCGTCGTATTCAGGTACGCTGCCGGCGATTTCACAAACCCCGGTAAGAATTCACCCCACTATGGTATTATCGTGAAAAACACGTGTTTGACTCGCATACTTATTGTTGTCAACACCTCTACATTTTCAAATTTTCAGTAACTTTTATAATCTTGATAACTTTCCGTACAAATTGTTAAAATCAGTAGCATTAACTTTTAATTTACAACCTGACCTTCTGTCGACTTTACGTTGCGTTAACCAAGAATTTATTTAGAACATAACGTGTTAAGTATTCGTGGTCTCTTTTCCTTCCTGGTTATTTATATTTGTTAATTGCTCACCTTACACATTTTATAAAACCAAACTTATATCGAGGCAAATGTGTGACTAGTCTTTCTCGACGCGTTTCAGATGTACGGGGTTTTTTTAATTTGAATTATTAATTTACTGGCTGGACGTGGTTAAGCCAACGTCCCCCGAGTGAAGTGAGCTGACTGGTGAGCGTAGCTGGCCAACAGCTTCGAGCACCGAGGAGCTCGTGGGTCTGGTCGTCCTCTCTCTTCAGTCAGCAGCTCAAGACCTCCTTTTGTGGATTGCTGAGTCACAGCGTGGTGCCCTGCGGAGCGCTGCATGTAGTCTTCGACCCAGCAGTCAAGGACCACCATCATTTTATTTTCCTTATTAATCTTTTATTTTAATTGCTGGTCGTCCAACTCCGTATATGAACTTTTCGTTTCCATTCACTTTTTTCTTAGTTTGATAAGAAAATCCCTGACATCACACGCTCTGAGATATTTTCACCTTGTTTAAATTTCGTAGCCGGGTGATGAGTTTTGTTTAATTTTATTTTGGTTGTAGTGTATCGTTTACCATTATCTTTGTTAAATTATAATAAATTAGCTGTGCCCGGGACTTCGTCTGTCGCGAATAGTGCCTGTGGGTAAAATTTTTAATTATTTAGGCTAATTATTTTACAAAGATTACATATATGTATAAATTCTTTAATAACCTATTTGCAGTGTTTCACTGCAAAGAGCTCATTAAATTATTTAAGTACATAAAGTATTAATATAAATTTATTTAAGTTACTACATTTCTTTATAAACTACGTTTTCTGTTTTACCATCTTGCCAAAACATAAAGATTCAATAGTAATCTACTTTACTAATAAACAAAACAATGCCCCAACTCATCATCATTTCCCTACCTTTTTCCTATTTTCATTTGGGGTCAGCGCAACATGTCTTCCTCTTCCATTCTTCTCTATTTGTTGTCATCTCCGCATTCCTTCCTTTCCTAAGCATATCATCTTTCACACAGTCCATCCATCTTTTCTTTGGTCTTCCCCTTCCCATGTAACCGTACACGTTCATATCCAATACCTTTCTTACAACATCCTCTTTCTACCTGCGCATCACATGTCCATACCAGGACAAACGACCGCCTCTTAACTTGTCTGTTATTGGCGCCACTTTCAAAGTTCCTCTAATATACTCATTCCTAACCCTGTCCATTCTTGTTACCCCACACATCCACCTCAACATTCGCATCTCAGCTGCATGTAATCTTCTTTCGTCCGTCACCTTTAGGGCGTAACATTCTGATCCATACAAGACGACAGGTCGTATTATGTTCTTGTAAATCTTCCCCTTTAATTTAAAGGGGATTTGCGGATAACACGTAGTAGCCGTAACATGCCGCCATTTCATCCATGCTGCGTTAATTCTATGCTTTACCGTCCGGTCTATTTCGCCATTGCTTTGCAGTGGTGAGTCGAGGGCACTTGAACTCGGGGCAGATTGGTATTGGAGTGCCATCAAAACAATGACCCAACTAAAAAATATATTTAATAACCTAACAAAAACTTAAAGTTATTTCTATTTCACGAAAAACATTAATTAAATAAACAAAAAATCGTGTAAGCAAATCGAATTGTAATCAATTTGCAGTGAATAATAATGAATTTGCAGCGGAATAAATCAGTAGACGCTTGCGTGTGGCACAGTTGTCTGCCCTCACGATGCATAGTATCCTCTTAGTAGTCAGTGGCCCTCACATGTCTGCCTGCAAATGTACTAAAAGGATCGCTAAAAACTACTGAAATCTACTAACACATTTTACAAATCAACTAAGTTTCTACTTATCTGACAGACAGTGTTTCATAAAACATAAAAATCAAATTCGTAAGCAAAATGGTTTATTTATTGAAAATTTGCAATATTTTAATTCTAAACGTCTCTATAAAATTTTGTTTTAATACATTTTGGCAGTGAAACTTATTTACGCATGATGAGAGTAAATGTCAAAGTCGCATTACGCGATTATGATTTTGAATATTAAAAAAACAGATGGATAGAAGCACGTAGTGAGAGTGGAAGAGTCAAAAATAATGAACCCACTATACTTTTTGACAATTATTTTTTTTTTTTACTTTGTGGTATATTCGTTATTGAGGAAGCATGTGCATGGCTATAACCATTAGGTTAGGTAAGGCAAAGTTCGCGAAATTTTTAACATAGGCCAAGGTTCATACCATTTTGTTCCCTTTGCGCTGAGTGCCATTTTACATTAAGTGCCTTAAGCGCTCACCTCATAGCCTGGTGAACCTGTTAAGGCCCTTCGGGTCACAGCGTTTAATTAGTTTAAAAAAGCATGCGTATGGCTGTATTTCAGAGTGCGGACATACATATTTCTTATCTCTTTCTTAGTGTCTGATATCTATCACTTACTAATAATTAAAGTCTTTCAGATATAAACTAAACGATTCCAAAGAAGTTACACTTACGAAACATATACTCTGCAAAAAGACAGACAAATAAATTAACACGCAGATTGTATAATGACTCCGTAAATGTTACATCAGAATAGCTCTAATATTTTGTCTCTTGTCGCAAACTTATAAAACATTCACATAAACGTTACATATTTACATACAAACTTTCATGCCCTATTACCCATTGTTATTTTACACCCTTGATGGTAAAAAATTTACAAATTTTGAATGTCATATTTATTTATCTCGAATCAACAACTTAAAAAACAAGTTTCAAGATTCTAGCTCTAAAAATGATGATACTTCCATACTACTTTTCTTCCCTCCTTTTTAAATACCCCCCCCCCCCCCCCCCCCCCCCCCTTTTAGTAAATATGATTAATAATAGTATTGGAACCAATATTTCACGTGCAATTTTAATTCTTGATTTTATGGTGTTACACACACGAATGTGTGTAAGTAGGACCGTCCATTTAGGTTCTTTTGCTTTGTGTACACGAGAGGAATTT
The DNA here is from genome assembly GCA_014132275.2 of Samia ricini. Classification (NCBI taxonomy): domain Eukaryota; kingdom Metazoa; phylum Arthropoda; class Insecta; order Lepidoptera; family Saturniidae; genus Samia; species Samia ricini. Next base: position 19,441,592 of record AP028158.1, read on the forward strand.
CACACTTACTTTAGATACATGTTTGTTAGGAATAACTGTTTAATTTCTCTCACAAAGTATTAATTGTATAAAGCATCAGTTATGCTTAGACATAAAGCGAACATTAAAAATGAACGAATAATTAAAAAACACATTAATTACATGAAAGTTTTTGTTCACTCTAGATATCGAATTCCCGGCCAATTGATTTCCACATAAAGTTAAAAACTTTTAAGAGATGATAGAATGGTAAAGTTGCATTTATTATCTCGGATGCTATGTAAATCAGTTGTCTCTTTTGCACGAATGTAAATTGACTTATAAGCTTGTAAATTAGCAAGGGGATCGCCGACACGGTCGGGGGTGTAAATCAACTCGCTCCCAATCGACGCGTCGTTCTACCAACAGATTACTATGATAATAAGTGTGTGTCGGTTACAAGGAACTCTAACGTAGCTCTGTACTACATTAAATATATGTCTGTATTATTTCAGTTCGTTACTATTGTTTTATTTATCGCGCTTTGTATAAGACAGTGACTTCTGAGACAACAGATGATGACTGATGATAATTTGTGTATTTTACACTTTGTAGGCAAAAAGTACTTTTTTTATTATGTATAGGCTCAACTCTTGAGCAAAATCTCACCTGATGTTAAGCGACTAAGTGGTTTAAGATGGTAAACACACAAAACCTAGAGAGGTACTGGCTCTCAAATGATACTGCTGGAACTCACCTACTGCCTCTGGGTGACGGGTTTTCAAACTTGAGGGGTGATATTTACTCAGGTGTGTATTATTAGAAAATGCTAACCATAGGATAGATAGGTTTTATATATTTAATCCCCTATCCTCAGACATAGAGCCGGGGTCTTCTTTTCTTTACTTATACCTAGATTCATTTTATTTTAAAATTCTAATTCTAGTTATTTTAAGTCTTATTTATTACAATTTTGATTACATTAAATACAAATATTATTTATTATGGTTTTTTTTATTGCATTTTTTTTTGCAACCATTTATGCTGTCACTTTTAAGCTTTATTTATCTTCTGCCTAGTTTATTAACTTATGTTTGTTGTTTTGCAATTGTCCTTTATTTTAATAATTTTTATTTTTTGGGATAGATGGGTTCGAACTTACGTCCATTGACACAGAATCGGCCCACATTAACAACTGAGACATCATCGTTTAATGAAAGCCACTACTAATAAAAATAATTAATACACTTTAAATTACGTGTTAATTAAAAACTGAATGTGTGAGATACAGAGAACTTGAGAGAGATGTGTAAAACTAATTTCTTTCTACAAACTAGATAATATAACTAGTTAGTTTGAAATATTATTATATTTTGTGTCAATCTAGATAACTAGAAAAAAAATCTATAGTTATTGGTTTAGTTTGACTTGAATTATGTATATTACAAGAAAGCGAGCTTGAGGTACTGCAGACTTAAATTAACCGTTAATGAAATGAATCTATTTCATGATAGGTTGTTAATTTAGTTATCATTTTATATGGTACGAATTTCCGTTATAACCAACAAGTTGTATTTTACTAGTGACAAGTTACTTATAATCAGTAATGGAAATATCTGGGCAATGCGCAATATTCATCTAAAATGAACATATGAATTTTAGATGAATCAAAATCAAATTCAAAAACTCTTTAATTATATAAATTAAATTATAACATAATAACAATAAACGGTTTTAGGGGAAGCACAGAGAGGGGGGAACACAAGTGGCAGGCGTTTAGAATGCAAACCGCGAAATATATTTTTGTAATACAGCGCATAGTAAATCCAAACCGTGTAACTGGCCTAAGCATCGTACTCGACTAAAGGCAAGTTTACGACTTTACACGATCTAAATTGTTCAAAGAATTGACAGTTAGTAGGTAATTTTAATGTAGTTTTTATTTACAATAATGATCTAACGAACCACAAAATTATTCGTTTTTCATTCGTGAAATCCCGTTTGAACCGCATCCGTACCGGCCGTTACATAAATTCTTATTATCTACCTCCCTTATCAAGTCGTTTGACTTACAAATTAGGGCGCGCACGGTCGCGTCACGCTCCGGATAACTCAAAGAGACGTCACTTGATATATTATGATTATTTTCTCCCGGCGTATCTTAACTGCAGTCAGCAGAATTAATGTAATCATTACAATATTTCATATCTTTTAATAAAACAACAGGCATAATTTTTACTTAATCTATCTGGACGTTATTGTTTTTGGCTTCATCGAGCATCGGATTTAAAAAAACCTTAAGTCTTCTAATTAAACGCATTGTTAGTGAGCACGTCTCAATGCCGAAGTCATCACTGGCAACACTCTGGTCGAAGACTTTCGTATTGGGACACTACGGTATTCAAATAAGAAATACATGAAATATGTCTGTATGTCTGTGCGTTAGGTGGCTTGTAACTGAAACTTTATTTATGTCGTATAGATTTTTTAGATATTATTGTATATTTGAATACATTGTAAATAAAACATTAAATGATATATAGACAAATTTATCAAAATAATTAAAAGTAACCTCGTTACGAAAAAGGTAATTATCGCGTTGTTTCTTTATAAAAGGTAAAGTCTCTCTGTTTGTTTCTTTGTTACTTGGCTTATGACTCAATAACGACTAAGTCGGTTTATTATTATTTCACTAAATTATCTAGCCATATTATGAAGACATGAGTAAATGAATTCAAAAATCTAATTCCAGTAAAAAATTAGAAATATTGCACACGAGGAGGTACTGCAGTTACATAATGTAGGCTACAAATATAGGCACTAACTAGGTACTGTTGTTTGGGCAAGCATATGCACAATATTGATGTGAGTGAGTGCAGGTTCTGTGAAAGTGCAGACGAAACAACAAAGCACATCTTGTGTAAATGTGATCCACTAATACCCATACGTAACCGAATTCTGGGTAAGCATGTGTTGTTCCCGGAGGATATACAGACACTCTCTGCCAAAAAGATCCTACGGTATATCCAGTAGGTCTAGGCAATGAGCTTTAGCAATATAGGGGCGATCACAATAGATCTGACTAGGTCGCAGCGATACAGGACTGTTTTAGCCTGCACAATACCTTTTCGAAGAATAATAATAGGCTACGACTTCAATAGTAAGCTTTGTTGACGTTCTCTACCGATGGTTTATATATATATATATATATATAAACCAAATTCATACGGTAAGTGAAAATAGATAAAACGTTATGTGGGAGCGGAGACACACGCGCAGTTTGTTAACAATCCATCCATCCAACCGTAAAGGCGTCCACTACTGGACTTGTTCTCCCCCAAAGATAAGGGGAGAATTGCCATAATCACCACGCTTGGCAGGCGAGTTGGCGATCGTAGTAGGTGTTTGTGGTGGTCAGAGGATGCTGCTGCCCATACCATGGTGTATCCCTTAGTTGCTTTTTACGACACCCACGGGTAGATATGGGGTGGTACTATTCTTAAACCGGCACCACACGGCTTTACAAACTAACACGGCTAACAATAACAAACACAAACTATTCAATTTGGCAAAACTATATATCTCCTAAACAATATTTGCGAGCAATCCTCTGCGTGCTGTTTGCACAGGAGTCAGCCTTTTGTTAGATTTATTGTTTTTGCGGTCGCGCGGTCTCGCCGCCCGCCCTCGCCGTGCATTGTTCCTCGCTCGTCGCCATATTACAATATATATTGTGTTCAACTGTTCCGAGCGTAAATATTCCCGCACACGGCGACATCACTGCGGATACGACCGCGCGTCACGCGACACGATTCCCCGTCGAATATGCTAAATGGAATTAAAATAATTCGGACAAACGCGATCAGGTCTCGCGTTGGAAACGTTCTATACACTTACACCTATATAAAATACAATATTTCTCTATCTCTCTGTCTATATGTACGTTGGTTTTTATTTTATGTGCATTAGTTAGCATATAAGAAAAGTTATAAAGATTATATTGAACGCAGTGAAGTACGTATTTAAGTATGTACTACTTTACTAAATTGTTTATTTGCGTGTTTACAAATAGAATACAGCTACTTACAAATAATATAAATCATCGCCATGCTTGGCAGGCGGGTTGACAATCGCAGTAAGGTGTTTTTTTGGTGCTCAGAGGATCCTGCTCCTCATACCCTGGTTTATATTCCTTAGACGCCTTTTCCCCTTCGATCGATCAGTTCGATGTTACTATTCTCAGCCGGCACCACACGGCATCACATGGCACCACGTGGCACCACGCGGCATCACACGGCACCACCCGGCACCACGCGGCACCACGCGGCACCTGCATATAATATTGTTTGGGTTTATTATTACTTATAAACTCCAAAACTATAATTCTTATTACTATTATACTACTACATATTTTGAAAATGCATTGAGTTTAATATAAACTATGTTTTTTCCATTTAATTTTCCATATAATTCCAAAGATTTCCTTCCATATAATCGTGCAAAGCCGGGGCGGGTCGCTAGTGTTTAATTATTTTAATAATATAAATGTATGCCACTCATAGTAAATATTTTGTTTGAAAAAAGTTATTTAAAACTCTTTCAGCGGACGGTGAGAGGTTTAGACGGATAACTTTTGGTCTAGATCGTAACTTTAATATCAGCACGCTTTGATCTGATGCTCCGAAGGACATTGGTTCATATCTTACTCTGAGCGTCTGAATTTTATTAACCAGGTTTTATCAGAATGCACATACAGTATTAATACTGTGTTAGTTTAGCGTTCTTTTACAATATCACTGGATTTTAAGTTACTATGTGTCGAAAAATGTTATCACGTTAAACTCAGAATAACTAGTTCTCTTGTAATTTCTACCAGAATAATTACGATTATTTCTCACAAGGTTAGATTTTAATACATGAGAGTTTAGACCAAGGTTCAGAAACGTCATTGTAAAGCATAATATGGTTTGTATGTTACCTTCAACGCGTCAAGGCATGTAAACAAACCCCGTGGTCTCAACTAGTTAAACAAAATAAAACAAGATCGCGCCGAGTCGACTTGTCGCGCTCAATTCACAAACTTTCTTAATTATACAACTTTAGCAGTAAAAAGAACTCGGTTATTACTTCTCGGTACTCATTGAAGAAATTTCGGTAATAAATTAAAACTCAATTGTCGCTGTAGCACTCCGTCACGTACTGTCACGCTCCGCCACGTTGCATCTACTGGGAATTACTTAACGGAGATGATCTTATTACTTGTTCATGTCTTCCACTTTTACTTTTATCGAGTTCTTTGTTTAAATTATAAACATACAAAAGATTTCGTCGAGTCAATGTTAGCTAGTGTTACTGTTTACTCAAGAGGCTTCGGATTCAATCCCTGTACAACATATAAACAATTTTACCTACATTTTTGTCAACGTAACGCATAGATTATGGTATAATATCTGATACACACACATACAAAGCTCACCATAAATGTTAACGTTATTACTAGTAGTGCTAGTGAGACACTAGATTGAGTGCTTTGATAATCACGTCATAGTGACTTAAAATGGTTTGTTTCGTTCACTTTCACCGTGTATCGTCAGACAGATGGGTCGTTTTACTAATACATCAGCATCGATAGGGGGGGGTTTATGCTTTTTCTTATTTTTGATAACATAAAGAACGAGAAAATTTGAATGGCGGTTACGTAAGCAATGTTTACTTAGGTAATTACGTAAGCAGATTCTTTAAAAATTAAGTAAATGCTTATGTTACCATGTGGGTCTGTTTACTGTTGCTGAAAAGGAAGATAAAAATGTCTAACATCATGTTTACGCAATATATTCTTAAGGAATAGTGATTGCGACTGGCAACTAATCCAGACATCTTAGATATATTGTACCTTGCTATTAAATATTAACAAAATAACAACTTTCATTTCACTAAAAGTAAGAAAAATAATTAGGTCTAATTTCGATAATATTACCATGTATTAATAAACCTGAGTGGATATATAACTTCAAGATATTTCATTTGGTTTAAGAAAAAAAAACCGCGAAAAGATTTCAACGAGTATTTTCCTTTAAAGAGGAGTTTAAATGATTGAATGAATATAACGTAGTGAACTCATAAAGGTCTAATTTAGAGCTCGCACTTGATATTTGAAGTTCATATCTCGAAGGAAATATAAAATTTTATTCGCCGTATTATTGTTGTACAGGTACGGCATCAAGAATTTCATAAGGAGGTATTGAGTCCCTTGAAACTACTAAACATATTATACGGTACTTTTAACATAAATTTCTTTACACATCCAGGGTGATATTATACTTCAATTTTATACATACGAATTCTGTATTGTCAATTTGTTTTCATTTTTGTCATTTTCAAAGTATATTACCTAGTATTTAAAAGTTCCAGTACATATGAAAATTAAAATAAATTTTATATTACAACAAAACGATACTTTTAAGTATGTTCACGTGAATACGTCTTTATATCTTTAAATTTGCTACCATTCAATTATACCATTGGATAGCTAACGGATCAAAGAGTTTATTACTCTAAGTCAGGGCTGTAACACATCGCGTGTGGTGGGGGGAAGCGACGCCATTTTGAAGTCATTCTGCTGCGTTTTGAGATTTCCATTTAGCATAACTTTCGACTCGCTGAATCTACGACGTTTGTTTCAATTGTTAGCTCTTGTCAAAGTCTATCGATTATATATAAAACATTAGTGTAAAATCGTGACTGTGTATATAATAAGATGTTAAAATAAAACAAATATATGAAAAAATATAGAATGTCAACTTATACGCATGGAAAAGCCAAATCCAAATACAGAAATCGTATATGGTTAGAAAGAGTATCTGAAAACCAATCGAATGGTACCAATAAAACACCATATAACCAAGTCAGCAGTGTCGGTAACGTAAAAAAGTGAATGCGACCGAGCGGATCAACGAAGGTTCCAGTACATCTGCAACTGGGGCGGTTAAAATTATGCAGATGGATGATGAAATCGCTTCTATATCGACACCGGGCTGTATAGGCTGTAGACGCATTGGGCAACAACTAGTGCACGTTACAATACGACGTTGGTCAACAATCCGTTCAGACGTTACGAGACGTATTCACGTACAACAAACGGTCGTGACACAGCCACACCCCATTTTTTACACTGTATAAGGTTCACTGATTTGGCCAAAATCTCACTTGATGTTAAGTGATGGTACCTAAGCCTAGAAGAACTGGTTGTCAAGTGGTACTACCGGAACACACTTATTGGTATTTGGTGACAGGTTTTCAAACTTGAGGGTGGTAGTTCAGGTAGGCAGGCATTATTAGAAAATGTTCGACATTTAATTGCATCTTAACAGATATAGCTGAAAACTTGGGATACAATACACATTGGAACTGAAAAGTGATTCTAATGCCTCCCAATACACCATTGATAATTTAATGTGATATATGCTAAATTGACTTTTTTAAATGTATTTTTAATTTGTATTTAATAACTATTTTTAACTATATTTATCACCTGGTTGTAGATACACTTTTCATTTCATATCGCTAGTATATACGAATATAAACTATAGGAAACTGTTTATAATTAATATAGAAGCTGATATTTTTTGTAGTGCATAGTTTATTCCACATTTGGGGCCTACAAATATGTCAGTACGTACCTGTTTCAATACCAGTGGATATTTGCAGAATCGTGGAAAACATTAATCATTGTGCAAGTGAACGAGCAATGATCTATAGACGGCAGTGAATTTATTATACATACGACTATAATGTACATTGTAAAAGTGGGTTCATTTGTAAATGTAAGTTCGTTTAGGATGTTTCAACTTTATTCTAACAAATCTGTTGCTGAGCTAAATTCAATAATTCTAATCCCTAGTGCGAATATCGGAATTAGTGTCTGAGAATGAACCGATTGGTCTGTCCAAGATAATATGGAATGTACATTATAAATTCAATAAAGTTTCAACATATTACAAAATCATACAAATGTCAAACGTATGCATTATATATATATATATAATAAAGGTCAATATAAATAAACGATGCGTTGCTTTTTAATAAAGAAACGACATTTTAAGTTTATTTTTTTACAAGTCCAAACTGAAAATACAATTATTAATATTATTTAATTTATAACATATTTGACATGTATCAAAATATCATAAGGGCCAGCATGCCACCTTCTTAACCATATAAACTAAACATAATTAATACGTCGATTACCCATAAAAATGAGACAATAGGAACACGACAGGAAAACAATCGAAAGCTGGAATAAACGCCAGGTTAGTGCTCAAGGGGTTAAAGAAATATATTTTCTTTACATCTCCCCCGCTTGTGAAGAAAATTTACAACAAATATATAGGGAATATACATACATACATATTTTCACACCTTTCTCCCGAGGGCGTAGGCAGAGATTACGTCCTTCCACTTGTAACGATCTTGACACACCTCTTTATATAGATATAGGGAATATATATATACGGAACTATAGGTCTTTTTATTTGTATTGTTGCCCTTGTATACGCTTTTATACGCTGATATGGCTGTTTGCTTCTTTATAATAAATAAATAAAATTAAAAAAAAAAAATGTAAAAACGAAGAACAATATGAATTTCAAATAATTAAGTTAAATTAAATTCATTAAATAATTATTACTTTTCTAATAAATATATCTATATTAAAAAAGATAAATGTTATTAATTAAGGAACTTAACAAATGTGATTCTAATTGAAATAATCCTATGTGTGTGTGTGTGTGTGTGTGTGTGTGTGGTGTGTGTGTGTGTGTGTGTGTTTGCCGATATATTTGCATCTTGAGAAACCATTTATTAACTAACAAGTTAATCAGATAAATACTTGACAAATAAACTTGTACCTATGTTTCTTGAAGAAGGTACACACACTCACTGAATAATTAAAACTTTTTACCACTGAGCCAACGTCAACCTACAAAATGAAATGAGACAAAGGACCGAGAAAAAGATAAATACCTATAACTCGAACTCGAATAAAAGTTACAAGTTCGTGTCACAAAACTAATAATGACTTTCATTGCTTCGGAAGTTAATTCTTTCGTTTGTAAGAAAGTTCTTTCATGTTATTTCGTTAGTAGAATACTTTTAATGATAACAATAAACAACGGGTTTAATGAAAGTTTAAACAAAGAATTAGGAGGAAAAGTGACTAAAGCAAAGCGTTCATTGATTACTTAAAATGCTGTATAAAAGTTTCCACTTAAGATAATTATCAAAGGATCGACAGAAATAGCTTTGTTCTCCTTCTATAGTTAAATCGGATTTACTGTACGATTGTGTTTTATATATACACACACACACACACACACTCACATATATATACATATATATCTATAAAGATACAACAGATCACATTATTTTGTATTGTAGCTATTTATGTGCACAATCTTTTTTCCTTAAAATTTGCATAGTAATATATTATTAGTATATTTGTTTTTAGATATCATGCACATTAGAGTAATAAACTGTTTATAGTTAATTTAAACAAATAAATAATTAAATTAAGGTATTAGGAAAAAATGCTATCGAACTTGGTAACACTTGGTAACTGGCTCTCTCACACACCGCCACACTCACCACGGAATAGTCACTAGCAATACATTTTTCTACTCAAACTGGTAGCTTTTATATACACTGAAAATGCGCTACAATATAGACATAATAGTCTGTAATATAATGGAAATAAATAAATAATGGAATTCAGACAAAGTTTAAAAAACAAATTGAATAAACTGTACAATGGGTTTGCAGCCTTTCAATAAAGCCCGTTAATTTAAGCCAATCATCGGCACAACAGCGACCAACCAGCCAATCACATCAATCGAACCTGTAAGCAAATAACAAGCGGCCAATCAGCTGCTTTAATTAATCCCGTTTCAAATACCTTTTACTTGTTTACAATTAACTGAAATATTGATAACTGTCTTTATTATTGCCCATTTATATCACAGTGTCTATACATTCATTATTTTTGTCAGACTTGTTCGGATTATACGTTAAAATAACTTCATATGAACACAGAAAACTATATTGTAACATTTTTATGTTATAAGTAGTTTATGAAATTTGTATAAAATTCCGATTGTTTGAAATAGACTCGCATGTGGCACTTTATAAACCACTCGCCATGTTCAGTATCTAGTGATATGTCTTTAATTGTTTCTCATCCTGGACCACACTTATATTGGCTGACTATACAATACAATAACTATATTTATATACATATAAACATACCTACATACATAATATTTTCACAAGAAATAAGGTTTTCTCAAAAAGGGCAACCGAAATTCGAGTACGGTTCTAAATATTAACTGAAACTTGGTACACTCGAGCTGCGGACTTCGGTTCATGAATTTAACTTCACTCCTCCCGTTGACTGTATCATAAGCGGTGAGCGATTTTATTGTATTAGTAATGTTAAGAGAAATAAGTAACATAATTATTGCTACGTGTTTTAATTATAACTAGAAGTATCGAGTTCTAAGTCTGAAATGAACGTGTCTAGTCCACGCTTTTAATGTTTTCATGAAGAGAGAAAATAAAAATAAATGTTTATTAAATAAATAATGTTTTTTGGAATAGCTTCCCCATACTTTTATGAAGAAAAAAAAAACGTCCTTCACTAGGTCGTCGGTCCACCTTGTGGGGGGCCTACCCACGCTACGTCTTATCAATATCAATAATAGCGAATGCATTATTTCGTTGAAGGTTAACAGGTTACTGAGAGCGCGGGTAGCGGCGGTGTTTTTAAATTTAATACCTATAAATATAGCGGTAGCTATAAATTTAAGTTAACTCATTCGGAGAATGTTCTTATCACTTGAACCGAAACCGAAATTGGCCTCTTACATTGGTATTGATTTCAATTCCATCTCAGATTACATCTCTGGTGTAATTCAATCAAAACTTGGCTTCGCGGCTCCGCCACCGGAAATCATTACGAATTATTTTAATAAATTCTGATATATTCTTTTCTCGGTTTACTTAGTTTTCTGTAGTATGAATTCTACAGAAAGATAATCTTCATCCAGAAAATTACTATTATGGTTTTAAGATTATTTTTTTATGAAAAGGTACATAGAATAAAATCGATAGTTTTTTCTATTAGTGGTGATCTGGTAGCTTCTTAATCAAATGTAGTAAATCCATTTCAAAGTTCGTTTTGATTGTTTTCGACACTTGTATTTGAAAACCAGCTTCCTATCCGTATCTACAGAAATACAACCTTTTAGTACGATGTTATTTAAAATTGAATGGGGTTTCTGTCGAATGCCAGCTTATAACGTAAAAAAGTAGATTATATAAAGGAACCAGACTCTGGAATCGCATTGCGATAGTCTGGGAATTATCGTAAAGCGTCCGATTGCTTCAGCCCTAATCCATTTTCTTGGTAAAAGTGCTTCAGTGGGGACAATTTTATCGTCAAATTCACTTACGACTCTCTTGTAATAATTTATACAGAGCTGCGGTCGCTCTTGATTTTTTCTTGTATAATATGTATAAGTTGCTTAGTTTGAAATGTTTCCTTCATGTTAGATGACGGGTATCAGCCGTGGAAATTAATAGTCAGACCACGCATAGAACACCCCACATCTATCAGTAAGTGTTGTAAAAGCTGTCAAAGAGATAAACCTGAGGATAGACAGACTCTACCAGTCTAAGCATCTGAGTACCAAAATACCCGTTTATAATTGCCAACTGGCTTGGCAAGCGTGGCGATTATTATAATACCTCCCGAATGAACGCCACAACTGTGAAGATGAAAGGAATCCGCTAGATATGTTGTGGAGTTCGTTGGGGGAAGCCTATGTCCAGCAGAGGACTTGTTTCGGCTGACATAATAAGGGTGATGATTACAATTGTATGATCATGATTATTGTTTGTTGGAAATTCTATTATTTAAAATGAAATAAATAAAGTTTATCTCATCTTATCTGTTCGTTAGTGCTCTAGCAACTTGAAAATACATTTGCATGATTTTTTAAAAATAGAACTGTTTATCTTTAGCGTGTTTCAATTTATTATGATTTTTTTACATTGGATCACATCTAGATCTAGTTATGAAGATAAAACGATTTAAGTTGATAGAAAATAATCAACAACACATACTGAACATGATATTTGCAATAATCGTTAAGAAAACTGTTATACGTGTGGTCGAAGCCGCAGCCACGATTAGTATTTAATAATGTATGTTTCACAACTTATGCAGTTTGCATCATCTCATCCAAAATTACCAAGTACTTAGTCCGTGTCAAACTGTCACGTCCACGTCACTGTAGAATAAATTAAATTATTGAATAACAACAAAAGCGCGTTAATTCAATTAGTGTAAAAAGTGTAAAATGTTTTCACGGAAGTGTGTGATGTACGAGCGCGGTCGACGTAGCCGACACCACCCATGCGACCCATGTGACCCACGCCACCGAGCTCTCCGTTGAAACAATGCGATTTCGCTGCAAAAACTACACGTATGCATCATTTAAGCTGAACGGAGTAACTTGTGCCATAAATTTTGGATTATGATAGTTCAAACCGTATACTTTTAAGGGGAACAGTGTTCGTTTCTGTTACCTTTACGTATTATCAACTAGCTGTGTGACCGCGGCAGCGCCCGCGTTTCATATGTTTTTAACTGCGTTTTACATTTTTGTACTTAGTTTCTTAATTCTTTTAGTACTAAGATAAAGTAAAAATAATTCTCATAAATTCAATCACTTGCCCGTAAAACTGTGAAATGAATCGAATTTTTTTAATTTTTTTTATGAGTTTTAATTTTGTACGCGGACCCCTAATTATTATCTAAAATTAAAAGTTATGCGGAGTAACTTCAGCTATCTACTATTTTTTTTTGTCTAACTAAACTTTTGTCCCGTCAAAATCCGTTCAGGTGTTCCGGAGATTACTCCTAACAAACAGACAGACAGACAAAAAAAAACATGTTTTTGGTATCGGTATCATACATTCATATCTATTTATAAAAAATATTTTGACATTACAAACAGACACTTTAATTTTATTTATTAGTATAGATGATGAATAGTAGATATTTACAAGTATTTATCCTTCCTGTAAAAGTATTATAAAATATTATTTATCTTCTGAAGAAATCATATGCAATGAATATACTCGGGGAAACTAAAACTTTTTTACACATGAATCGTCATTACTAATTGTTGCTGATTTCATTTATTTAAGTACAAATATTTGGCGCACGTTTGACATGAGTCATATTTGAAGTTTGCGATGCGCTTCAGATATAGGATTACGATTTTTAATTTTCATATAACAGATATAAACTCGTAGCGAAAGAACTTTTTCACTGTAGAATTATTATTATTATTACTATTTTCATCTCTTAGTGTATTCCTGTTTGTTCCTGTGAGAGCATACGCATTACTATATTTAAGAAGACATACTTTTTTTTTATCTCTTTCTCAGTCTCTGACATCAATCCCATTCTAATAATTTGTTTCATAGACTCAAAATAAAAATTCACCTCACAAACTTACACTTCTAATACCTCTACTCCAAATATACGCTCTTTTATGTATATTGTTCATAAAACACGTAACACACAAAGTATCACCTTATTAACTATAAGTTACTACGAGAAATACTAGACTAGATCTAAGTGGGAACAATCAAATGCATCTGCCGGTATATCTATAGAGGCTTCAGGTCAGTTGTACTGTTACAAAATAATGTTTACAGAAAAGTCAAACATAAAAATTTAAAAATAAATTCCCTAAATCTCATCGTAAAGCTTAATAATACTACGTTAGTATGATGGAAGATATCCCCAGTTGCTGGTGAGGACGCGGAGACAATGAGTTCGCATTATTTTCGTTTATTACAATTGTAATAACGTGTAATAAGGCGTATTACGGCACAATACGTTACTCGACGTGCGAGATTTCATTACCAAATGTTTCTCATAACCGTTTTACTAATATCTCTTATATAATATCTATTATAGCTGTATATTTTATTTCATAATAAAACTAAATTTCAGAATACTGCAAACTGTGAGGCAACCCTTGCATTAATATTAAATGTCAGGGTTGTCGTGAACCGGAAACGTTCACGTGTACGATTAAATATTAAACAATGTTGAAGCTAAATTGTTAAATCTTTTTATTCTTTGAAACATCGTAATAATTTTTTTTTTAATATATTTTGGATACTATAAATAAATAAAAATGCAAATAGTTTCGTTATATGTTACAAGATTGTTAAAAATAAACTTGCAAGAGAATAAATCCAAGCCTTATTTTAAAACAACATATATGTTTATTTTATGTGTATATGTAAATAAATGAGGATTATTATAACGCCCCTCGTCGGGATCCGGGATCCGAAGACTTTCATTAATAACACGGATCCTTTTTGAAGCGGTGCTAGATTTAACTTTCCAAAGCGTTCTCTCGAGACCTAAACTAAAATTAAAGTTTATTTTAACACTCATACATTTTTGGTAGAAAAATAAACCCTCAGTTTTAGTATAAAGTATTTAGCCGTAGTTTTACCTGCACGTTGAATATCAATAATATTATCCACATAATAAAATGTAAAATCATCTAACGCACATTTGCATAACACAAAACCAATCACACAAAAAAAAAGTGAATACGTTTTCAATTTTTAAGTCGTTCAGTTGTTACATTGTGATTAATATATCCACCAAAGGTTGAATATAGATGGTAAGGCAAAACTACTCATATTGACATACTCGTATTGCGACCGAGCAGCTAGCCAATCCTCAGACAATCTATTATCTAACCTTATCATATTTTTGTAAACAGCTCAGGATTAAAAAGAAAACCGATATATACTTTTTATGGTAGTTTGGCAAAGTGACGGTCCTTTGTCCCTGATGGTAAGCATAATGCAATCCAGAAACAGTGCTGGCCGTCGATTGGTTATCCATAGTCACTCGTCCCTATCATGCCGGCCTGCATAAATATCTCTACACACTACGTTGGAAAATTTTGTGACACTTTGGTTTTTATATTTATTGGAATCCAAAGAATGTCTGGTAAAAACTTAGACATTCAACTAAGCCTAATTTAGTTATTATAATAAATATCGAGAACAAGGGCAGGAAAGAAGGTGTAGCGGTGACGCAGTCACTTGAGTTTTACTGCCTGAAAACAATACAGGATGGTAACTTATAGTTATTTGGATAGGAACCGATGTGAACAAAAATAGTGACGCAAGCACTTAGCGTCCATCGCAATCGACCCAAATCTAGTTTCACGAAACGACTATCTGCCACAACTAAATCGATCGTTCCCATAAATAGTGACAGCCCTGGGATTTTAATATTTAATCGGAAGGGCTGTCGCGCAACATGAACGTATATCTTATTAAATATTTAATGGTGTTGTTGTGTTCACCTTCGCAAAGTGAACCGTTCTTATGTTAAGAAGTATTGTGAGACTAGTGCTCACCGACGTCAGCGTCTGCTTAAAGGTGCGAGCTTCTCCATTTCAAGATAACTATATTTTTACAACATATTTTTGCACAAATACATAACCTGTATAAATTATAATACAATCTGAAATTCCTTACATACATTTACTACATATTCTAAACCTTTTAAAGACCAACTGGGTATTAATGACTGCTCTTATATATTATATCTAATAATACTAAAAAAATTATGTCATCCCTTTCAGGGAAACATTTTTATTCATTTTCTTTGTTTTCGGTTCTTCAATGAATATGCTACTCCAGTTTTCTATTACCCAGAAATAAGTTCGAGTTTTTTGGTTCACCGGAGAACTGTTTCATTTCGAGTTTTATCACTCAGATTTATTATTATTTCCATAGCTCGTATTCGATAGTACACCGATGTAGAGGTATCATTTGTACTTGCCGTACTTTAATATAAAATTCAGTGTTCGGATTATCTTTACATGTTTTATAAAGTTACATAGTTTATAAAAGTTAAATTAAATGGATTCTAATTCAACAATCACACGTTTTGGATACGATTGTGATGATATTTTTTTTTTTAATATCTTGATGTATTATGTAACCAAGTTTAAGTAAATTCTACAAATTAGATATGAAATGTAAATAAATATAAGGAACAGTAAGCAACACAAAAATGACCACCATCGCATTCCTAATAATTAATGAGTAGTAATTCCTAGTAAATTATCCGCGTTCATACGCGCATCTCTGGAAAACGAATGAATCAATTTTAATAGAGTTTTAGATAAGCAGAAAAGCAATTTTATTCTATTTAAGCCCTGATAAAGCGCTTATGAACGAACGTCAAAACACTATCACTGATTCGGAAAGCAACGCAGACTATAACCTCTATCTGGTTTCTTCTTTTTTATAAATTTAAGTATATCTCGCTTCCCTTATCCCTTTACCCTTTATAAAACCGGCTTACTTAGACTAATCTAGCAGTGATTCTTAATATAACGTAATATATCTGACGAATCTAACGTACTGCAGATACAACAGTACTTAACCTTTCTTCTAAAGTTTTTATGTGTGGACCCCATTGTAGTTTATCATCGAACGTGATACCCAAGAACACAGTACTATGAAATAATCCAACTGAGTTACCGTCTATCTTAATATCACAATCAACATATTTCACGATTGGAAACGCAAATTTCACACGTTTTGTTTTATTAGGATTTAATAGTAAATTATTGACAGTAAACCATTTCGAAATACTATCTAAGGTATAATTTACTAATCTCTGCTACTTAAACAAGGGAAGTGTCGTCTGCAAAAAGCACTGTGTCTGTAGGGTATTCAACTATTTGCGTTATAACGTTAACATACACTTGGAATAAAAACGGTCCCAAAATCACTCCTGAGGAGCATCGATTTTTAAACTAATGAACCCCTGGGGATAGCTCCATTTAGACTAACTTAATGACACCGGTCTTTTAGGTAAGAAATAAGGACGGTAAAAGAAGTTCCAGAAATACCATCATATTTAAGATTCAAAATTAGAGTACTTTGGTCAATGCAGTCAAAGGTCACATAACACACCAACAGGATCATGTGAAACCTTCCAGGCCCTGATAATACTAAATCGGCAATGTTCTTTTGGGATCTTGTTGTACAACCGAATACTATTACCTAGTTTTTTATCTATGCTATGAACTAAAAAGGTTTTATTATTTATTAGACTCAGCCTGAAGAGTGGGACGACCAGTATATCTTTATTTCTGAAAAGAAAAGTAACCTTAAGAAAGGATTTGTAAATAATTACGCCGTAGCAATTACATAATATACGTCAACGAAGTGTTAGTTTTTTTTATATCCGCGCACTGCACAATGAGTGTACTTCATCTAATGTTAAATAAAGTACTGTCCAACAACGATGACGTCACCCGATACATTATAATCCATTGATAATCGGTAACATTATGCCGCCCTATATGTATATTAAATACAATAACAACATATATTAACTACCTAACGTTTTGAATCGTTGATCATAATTGATAATAATTAACCTGCAGAGTTCCGCAATGCGTATCAGAAATGTCCGATACTTTGATAATCTAATTCCATTTATATTGAACGATTCGAGAAAGAATACGTCGGGAGCGTTGTCTCCCGTCGCGAACTCATTAAGGCAGTAAGTCGGGGAGGGTGGAGTGCAGGCGCCGCGACGCTCCGGCGCCGGGAGGTGTCCGCCCGCACAACCTACATATCGCGCGACAACGTCTTTACTACGTCTTTACCTTGAACAACAACTTTAATATTTACTGTGTAAATCGTGCCTCTAATAAATACATTATATTAAACCCTGTCAATTGCTTGCTCCATTAACTTACTTTAACAAATGAAATGAATATATGTTTCAACATTAGGGTTATTTAATTAAGAATGAAAGAGAAAGTAATTATAATAAAAACAAAGTTTTAATAAAAATAAAACATTACAACCAAAGTAAATAGAGAAAATAGTTTTTTTGTACACGGTATAGGCTCAGTGATGTGATCCACAATCTCACCTGATGTGCAGTGACAATGTGGTCCAAGATGATGAACACACTAAGCCTAGAGGTACTGGTTTTAAAGTAATGCTGCCGGAACACACCTATTGGTATTTGACGATAAGGTTTTCAAACTTGAGGGTGGTAGTTACCAAGGCGGGCATTATTAGAAAATGTCCTACTACCAGGCTATGATTTTCTTACGATGATTTCCTTTACCGAAAGCTCGGGCTGATTTTAGAGTTGGGATAGGTGGGTTTACACCCGCGACTGTTGACGCGAAATCCGACCGCACTACCAACTAAGCCTTCATCGCTTTACAATATGTGTACCATATCAGTTGAGTAGTTTGTCAAAAATTATATTATTAAACGTAAATAGTATTCGTTGGAATATGTTAAAATTTCTGTGTATAGTATTATAGTTTCCCGAAGCGATGCACAGACGATTGGTTGTGCGAAGACGATGTCGAGTCGCGCCGGCTGCGATATTTGACTTCTGCTTTCAAACATAGAAAACCAATAACGTTGTTAGACCCACGCCATCGTTATAAGAGACGCGATAAAAACGCATATTTATGTATTTCTATGTATTCAATCGACATCATTATTTCAAAGGGTCTGAGCGCAGTTATAATACAGTCAAGTACGCCATCGCTCTAACATATTATAAATATCTCGTTGACTTATTCTTTGTAGGACTTAATATTTTACAAAACATGCAGTCAGAATTTCAATTATCCTTGTAATATTTTTTTGTAATTATAAATCATAATATTTTTTTTTTCATTACAAAGCAAAATTACAGTTTCGTACTGTCCAAAAATCATATTCCATTTAAATCTGATGAAATTAAAAGTTATAGTAATAATGTGTAACACCTAGTTGCGAGCGCGATTTAATATTGTTTACATTTTCTCGTGAAGGTCATGATATAACATGGTTACTGATTTCGCCACATAGCGGGCGGGCCAGGAGTCCAGCGCGATTTTCCTATAGAAGAGGTTCACGTTCAGCTTACGTTCACCTCGCGTCGACGCGATATCTTCTATAGAAAAATCGCGGTGGCGTTTTGACCCGCTCTCTGTGTAGCGAAACCATTAGGTTGGCGTAACGAAAGGTGCATGGCTTCCCGGCTTCCTACTTATCAGAAAGTTGTAGAGAAGCATAATATTATCTACCGTACTGTAGAAAGTTTGACAAAGCATTCTTGTATTTTCAAATACTTGTCTTGCAAATACACATATTTGTTTAAGTTAATTGATATTTTATTCAGATTTTTAATGCTTTTCATTAACTATCGACCTAGACGTTTACACTTTTTCAAAATATCAGTCACCATAATATCTTATGAAATATGACCAAAAAATAACTTTTGCTTTTCGTGTTAACTGTTTTTTCTTTGATGCCATAAGTTTTTTATTCGAATAGAAATATAAATCGCTCACCGCTCCGCTCCACAACATAGTGATAAACTTATAAATATAATACTTTCGAAAAAGAAACGTAGTGCGGGGCTCGTAAGAAGCTTGTTTACATTGCGACTCTCACTTTACGTTTTTCATGTAATCCTAAGAATGCAATTTCACGATTCTATTTTGTTATTTCATAAATACTGTAATAGTTTACTGGATACAGATATAAAAAGAAATTGTATTTTACCATTAATAAAATTATTTACAAGAAAGAATATTGCTCAGTATAAAATTATTAATAGAAGGACAACTTTGTTGAAAGTTTTGTGTAGTGATTGGGTATTTTCTATAGGTCGCTTTTTTACCTACTTTGCTGAAATCGAATCCGTAATTTGTCAAATTTCTTTCAGCTGCATTTTAGAGTAAATATACATTTTTTATATGTTACTTTCGGCCATTGATAGCTACAACACCAACGAACCTTTTCGAATTGTACAATGTCATAGCCCTTGGGGTATCTCAAGCTCAGTGGGTTATCAACCTCTGTGTATCCAGATTATAAGGTGGAGGTACCACCTTCATTAAACAATATTTAACAAGTTGAAATTATGATTATGAAGTAGCGTCTTACTTGAATAAGTAAGTCAGGCTGCCGACTAATGGCTTCACTCGGCCCTCACGTATGCTAATACTGTTTGCTCGACAAACGAAAACAAGTAATGGACTCTCCCATCTTACCTATACTTTGCATATATTCAGGCCAGCGCAAAGTCAACACTGACATATTTATTTTAATTATACGATTATCAATTTCTTTTTAAGACGTAACTAGCGGTTACAACGACTTCATCTGCGTGAAATTCGGCGTTTTCAAATGATAATTGTAAAAAAATTCTTTACATAGAATTCATATATGACTTCCTTAAGAAATATTTTTCCAACTCTATTAATAAATGTCAGAAAACAGAACTATTGATTATTTGGTGTTCAAATATGTTCACGTTCCCAGGGGACAAGACCTTTACTCACCAGTTGGAATTTCTTTTATTATATTTCTAAGAGCCACCATTCAATATACTATCCAATATTTTCCGATGTAAGAATTAATTTTACAGTTTATCTTTAATGTTTTTATTATTTTGTTTATATTTATTATTTCAGTGGAGACGCAGTTGGCAACAAATTTCAATCATAGGCATTTTATAAATCTATTGATATCGCGTTGCGGCTCATTCAAAAATTATAAAGCGATGATGGCGCAGTGGTTAGTGCGACCGCATTCCGCGTCAATCGACGCGGGTTTGATCCCACCTATCCAACTTTAAAATCGGCCTGAGCTTTCGGTGAAGGAAAACATCGTGAGAAAACCTTATCATAGTGGTAGGGCATTATCTAATGATGTCCGTCTGGGTAGTTACCACCCCAGAAATTTGAAAATCTGTTGCCAAATGCCAATAGTTGTGTTACGGCAGCATCACGTAAGAATCAGTACTTATGTTTACTGTGGCTACCATCCTGGACCACATCGTCACTTAAAATCAGGCGAGATTGTGGTCAAAGCACTGAGCCTATATCATATTAAAAAATATATAAATCGCGAAAGGGACAACTTCAGCTTTTAAATAGATTTTCGGGCCAAAAAGGCCAGAGTAATATTATTCCCATTATTGTATAAACATATGGAGAATACTTATTAAAGGTGACTCAGTTATAACGTGTGAGGGGTCACGGAAGCCATTCGACTGTTTGTAGCGATGGCTTTGTAAAGTTACACACTCACACTTCTACATACGTGTACAGAACACTCATTTTAATTATAGCTTTGAAATCTAAACGATAAAAATGTTATGTTTTTGACAGTAATTTGATTTATTAACAACACCAATTTAACAAAGCATCTGTGTACTTTTTTTATTTTGAAAAACTTTTCCTTGCGAGAGACATTATGGGTTGTAAATATGATATTACTTTAATTACAAATTTCGCTTACAATTTCCAGATGCCAGAGAGGTGAAGTAGGACTAAAAATCAGTTGGAAGGTTCATTCAATTAATTTTCATATAAAATAGCAGAAAATTGTAATTAATTTTAATTGTGACTTAATTTGATGCCACCAAATAACGTGGAGTTTTTTTCAGTAAAAATTATACATTATTATAATTGTACCGATTTAGATCGAATTATAACGGCCATCTTGAATTTCGATTAGCATTATATTCTATTGGACTTGCAGATACGAAAAATAAACGTATAATGTATTAAAAAAGTTTTATGTAACAAACAATCATAATGTGTAAATAAAGTGATGTACTTTGAACTGGAAATACTTTAAATTAAGTGTCTTTTTGTTTGGTATTGTAAACTTTGAGTTTCAATAAATATGTTAAGTTGTTATTTCAGATGCTTAGACTAGAATATTGAGAAAATAAAAGGCAAAAAACGAGACAAGACTTAGGTGAACGTTAATTACTTGACTTAAGCGAAATGTTTTATAACTAACAAAAACTTGAAATTCAAAGTAAATTAAAACATAAATATTTCAATTATGTCCAGCGACGAAGGTAAAAAAACTTTTAATTTATGAGCAATTTTCCTCTTTGTCTTGTTTCGGAATTGGTTCAATTAATATTCGTAGGGCGCGCGACCGACGCCGTCGCTTGCAAATTAACCGACAAGTTAATAACATGATTTATAAATAATAAGCAATAACTCATTTATCAAGTTGCTTGTGTCATGATAACGCTTCTTATTATATTTTCGCTTCTTCTACATTCGTACAAGCGTCTTATGAACAATTCGCTTTAAAAGTCATACTAAAGAAAGGTATCAATATTTTTTAACAATAAAAATACTTTACACGGTTAATGATTTCAAGTGAAATATGAAGAAAACGACGACAAAGTGAACTAAGTGACAGTCGCTGCGCTGACACCGGCTTAAAAGCTTCTCGCGGCTTAAACTTATTGTTATAGTTTTATATATTTTCATCATTATATCGATTTGAATAATCTTAGTAGATTCATAAGATATTCAATTCAAAATCAATCTAAATTACGCACATTTGTAAGGATGATTAATTTATTAGAATTTACAGTATTATATTGTATAATTGATGAAGTGTATATGATAAAGTTTATATCCACAAATTTAAAGTAAAAAGTATTTTGGTTCGATTTAAATGTAAAATATAATTCTGTAGGATAATGAAACAAAAGTCCTAATTTGATACTAGGTATCAATCAAAAAATAAAAATATATCACATTGGTATGGTGTTTATTGGTATTATTTTATTACCTACATAGTTGTTCTATAATCTTTATTCTGACATATTATGAAAAATAAGGTTTGATTTTTAATGCGCTTAAAAATTAAAAAAAAAAAGTGCCAATACCATGATTATTTTTTAATGAATCTGTGATGTAGTATGAGACTAGATTTTAGTATATGCTTTTTAATTTCTATAAAAAGTTACGGAGATAATAGTAAATTAACAAAAACAACCATTCTCTTACAATATGATAGACTAATCAATATTTTTATGTGATATATGTGAATAAATAGAATATAAATAAATGAAGAATTAAATATAAATGTTCGAAGAGTGATACATTTAATGAAACGTTTAGTTTCCATAGAGACATATGTATGTCTACCTTCCCTTAAACAAGATAACGTCCATCAGTGTTGAGAGAAATGTGGAACATCCAAAGCACACCTCCATATATCTTGTCGATAAGTATCTAGGCGGGCGGCGTGCGGGCTGTGGGCGGACGCGGGAACTGATAACTATATCTTGCTTTGAGGTGCGATCTGTGATTTGTTACCAGATAGCTATAGTTTGTTACTGGCAACTTTGGCATAATATACCCATTTCATTAGATCGTAAGCAAAAACTATACGTAAACAGCCGTGATATCACCAGTTGAAGCAAACCCGTGTAATCAAAGTTAAACAAACATGTTGATACCAATGTTTTATATACATAATATTCATAGTCATCAACGTAAATGTATCTATTTTTTAGTCATCTTGCTAGAACTTTTCAGAAAGTTTCGTTCTAGTTTTAGGAAAATGATGTTCTCTGTAAATTTCTGTACAATCACATCCTCGCCAGATCGAATTATTCTTCTTTTCCTTCTTCTTTAATCACAATATGTGCGTTGCTCGTTATTTGTATAATAGAATACTCGATGGTCGCGAGATTGCCTGCTGTCCTTTGATAAAAATGATAGTCACAAAAGCAAAGTCAAAAATTCTTTATTTAATTTGGATTCTTAGAAGGCGCCTATGAACGATAAAAACACTATAACCGCCACCACCTTAGCCGACAAGAAACTCGATCTGGATTATTTTTTTATTAAAAATGTATTTATTGTTAAATTACACAGTTGATAATAATAAACGACTTTAAGAGAAGCACAGAGAGGGGTGTCATTTCCAGACATCACTTAGTTCATGTAATTATCCACCCTATATAATTTACCATTGGACATTAAAACCTGTTTGACACAGTGCTGAAAATTATTATCAAATAAATCGGTAATGTGTTACGGAACCATACTTTAAAACCTTTTTTTTTTTTTTTTTTGACGGGGGGAAATGCATTTACGCACTACCCTTATCTATTGTACTTTTGTGATCAGAGTCCCCCAGTACACTAGATAAGGGGCACGGAGTGACGAGCTCCGTGCAGTGTGGGACTCACCCGGGCGAGAGTCGCCCGGAAATACCCACTAAAACCCCCCGGGGCCGTCCACTGCATTTGGGATGGGGGCGACACGGGGACCATATTTTAGAACCTGACACTATTACTTAAAAACTTTTATTAGACTTACAGACTTAAAAACATGGGACGTCTAATTTTTAATTATTTGTAGCAATTCAATTATGCTGACCGTCTGCTATATCAAACTTGTTAAAGGTTTATGAACATACATTACATTATCAAGAATTTATTGGAAAGGCAAAATTAAGATACATTCCTTAAATTTAATCTTTAGTAATTAGCGAGATCACATATTGTAAATTGCTCGACAGGCAGGTTTTTATATTAAGAACATGGTATCTATCTCAGCTGCTGTCCCCCACAGCAAAATACCTTAAGACATTAAGCTATGAAAGTAAAAAAAAAGGCTAACCTAGCAGTGGCAACAGCTGAAAAACTATGTTAAGCGATTATTTAAACTAAACATCGTACAAAATATTATAGTATAGGATTAAAAAAAGAATAAAGGCAAAATAAATTAAAAAAAATATAAATATGTAAATAATATCTCATCTGATGAACCACTTGACTGAAAAACATTGAATAGATATATTTACTGTAGTGAATTGAGCGCGGTTTTCGGCACTCACCAGGGATGGGGGATACTGAGAACAGTATTAATACGGCTAGTCTCTATAGACCGTCATTTGATTACCCAATAATTGCTTATTTTAGTGCCAATCTCATACTATCGTACGACACAAGTTATAGATGAAGCAAGTTAAAAAAACTTAAAACTCGTATTTTGTTGTAGACCCATTCAGAGGTATTCGTTTGCGTTTAGTTTGATTAGTTTTTAAATTTCTTTTTTGTAATAAGAAAATAATATTTCTTATGGCTTGTAAAAACTAGACAAGAATATGTTAATAGTTGTTTAAACTTCTTTAGTTTTAGTAGTTTTTTCATGCTGTTCTTAGTTTTTATTATTTATATAAGATGGAAATAAATTTTCTCGAGTCATATTACAAGTTTTTTGCTTATTTTATGTATTTTTATTTACATTTTAATAAGATGTGCCGCCGGTTTTGTTTTTATATCATAGCTCGTAAATACACTTGCATTATATTTCATTATGGTAGTCATTTTAGTATCGGCTTCATTAATTATCTTTATAAGTTTATTTACATACTACTGTAACAAAATAACATTAAGTGATTAAATGTTAGTGTATTGTATATAAGCACATGTTACACACACTGCACCTGGGCCACGACACACACGCCGCTCGTCTAGCTCACACGACAATCTGTCACAACTCACTGATACATCACAGATAGAACATATAAGTAACAAAATAATTCCGTGTTATAAGCCAACCAATAAGACATTCAGATAAATTTTACTGTTTACAATATTTATATGAAGCGATTTATTCATTTATTATTTAAACGAATTATGTGACGTTATCAAAAGTTCGTTATATTACTAGCCGTGTGCCCGCGGCTCCGTTTGATTATACTAAGGGACAGACGGACAGATAGACTTTGGCTTTTATATAATGTAAGGATAAGGATGTAAAGAATGAACATAATAATGGTGATTTACGTGAAGTTTTTTTTTAATGTTATTCTGTTTACATTTTCTATATACTCATACAAATTATTTCACGTAACGATCAAGGTATCAAATAACCTGATCAAACAACATATCTACGATGAAAAACAGTATCATATTAATCGGTTCAGTATAAGGCACAAATAAGGTACAAGGAATATAAAAATAAAGCAATCGTGACTGGTGGCATGATGGCATAAAAAGCGTTATACCGTTTTCCATCACAGCGTCAATACAATGAAAACGCATATATATTTTTTTACGAAATGTATGACTTTTGTAATATTTAAACTTGTAGCAAGCAATTCATAGACAACGACCCGGTTTAAAGGAGTTTAATAGTTGCTCGCAGTTAGTTAAATGCTTAAGCCGATTTAGCTTACAATTATAAGCTCTAGAAGTTTTCTCTGGAAACCAGGTCAGATGAATTTTCGTCGTACTTAGTAATAAGTTACTCATTTATTTAAAAAAATAAAGTAATTTCAAGTTTCACGATCGGTGAGTACTGGGTTAAAAAAAACTATGTTTTCCAAAATCACTCTAGTAAGAATAATATATACGCTTTAAGTGCACATTTAATTTATTATATAGAATATCGAATGCAATAATTTTGATGTATATGTGTTTTTTTTAAATATTAAAGTAACATTTTAGGCATAATAATTCGATTAAGACGAGTCGTTTCATAAAGCACGCTCTTCAGAATAAGCATGAATGATGTCTGTTTGTGAAAAACGTTAAAATAGTTTGCATATACTATGTTAATAGTTTGTTTATACATATATAATATTTTCTTAGTATTTTTCCATTTTATTATTATTACATACGTTTATTTTACATGGTATAGGCTCAGTGCTTTGACCACAATCATACCTGATGTTAAGTGATGATGTGGCTCAGGATGGTAAACACATTAAGCCTAGATACTGGTTCTCAAGTAATGCTGCCGGAACACACCTATCTGTATTTGAAGATAGATGTTCGAACTTGAAGGAACCCAGGCGGGCATCATTAGTAAATGCCCTACCACCAAATTATGGTCCCCTCACGATGTATTCCTTCACCGAAAGTGGAATCAGGCCGAGCTATCCACTGCGTTATCATCGCTTTAAAATATTATTATGATATGCGTTATTGCACGAGTTGCAATTTATAATCTATACATATAATAAAAATGTAACGGATCGCTGTCTGTACATGGAAGATATATGAGAAAAAATATTATTAGGACCTTTATAAACGCAAATAGGACCCAAAACTATGATTTTTAAAATTTTTGTCTGTTTGTCTGTTTGTCTGTTTGTCTGTGCGTTTGTGCACGCTAATCTCAGAAACGGCTTATCCGATTTAGATGCAGTTTTCACTAATATATTGTAGTAAGCTTCACTTAACATTTAGTGTTTGTTTCATGTCAATCGGTACATAAATAAAAAAGTTATGCCAATTTAAAGAATCACGTTGAACATTTATTCTATCTAAATTCTTTCTCTGTTCAGATGCATTGTATGAAACTTTACTAAACTCCATAATGGTCTATATAAAAGTATGATTATATATTAATAATAATATGTTAATAAATAGAAGTTAAAAATGATCGGTTTCGGAAGTGTTAATAATCCAATTTAAGTTGACCTCAGACATATATCATCATTCATATGAAATAGGGTTCAGGTTAGGCTGGCAATATAGGTTGTTTATAGATATGTATAGATAAAGCACGTCGAGAGCCGGGCGCTTAATTAATACATAAATGTATCTATTAGACATTTCTTTTATTTTCGATAATTAATAGGTTAGTTTATTACGTCTTAGGGTGGAGTGCACGAAATGTCCAGTTATAGTAAAGTTTAAATTTAAACTTAATCTTTACTACATCTTTAACCATAGCAGTAGCAAAGTTTCGAGTGCACAACCCAACTTTTAGTAAGGTTTAAAGTTAAAAGGGTTGTCAGTTGAAAGATACATCAATCTCCTAATAAATATTAAGGAGAATATTTTATGTATGGTAACATCGTTAAAAATGTCAAAAACAATATTGACAAATAGAAAACAAACGTGTTGTTATTGTTGTCAGTTTGGACTTAAACGAAAATTTTGGATATATTTCGTTATGGATCAAATTCTATTAACTGTAAAAACCAAGTAAGTTTATGAAGAATTAAAAAAGATAGTATATGTCTTACATTTATTACTGTAATATATATCCTAATGAAAGACATTTTAATTATTATTGTTGCCGAGTATTATTACTTATTCATTCGTGTTTATGTTTTAGGGATAAAATTAGTAGCTTTACAAAATCTGAAATATTAAGTCTTCAAACACTTATTGATAAACATAAAAACATTTTACATTTTATGTAAAAAAAATGATGGTATTAGCTTGAAACAAAAAGAGAAAACATCGCTAGAAGACAATTCCCACGAAATATCTTACAATAGAGACATATTTTTGTACAATATAAATAATAGGATCTTTTAAATATCGTTGGCAGATGACATGACAATCGAAATAAACTTGGTTTAAATTTTAAACGCCCAAATTTCGTGATTTATGGTTACAGTTAAATTATGACGTAATTTAAGCTAAACTCGGATGGTGCAACACGTTTTTGCCTAACTGTAGATTTAACTACGGATTTGACTTTTGTCAAATATAATAAGCTTAGATGATGCACGCCAGCCTTAATAGTTATTAAACTGTAATAAAGTTAAACTGTGTAATAATCTGTAAGTATTTAATTTTTTTGTTTATGATGAGTATGTGTTCACTAAATAACGCTTTAGTACTAATTACTACTTCTTATAAGAATGCCTCGAAAAAGATCCAACCTCCCCCGGTGCAGCAGAAATGCTATAAGGATGAGATTAGTTCTCATTACTTCACTGCATTTCAGTAACGTCAGGCCAGGTTTCATATTACAGAAACTTCAGTTCAGCGAAAATCTCGATTGAGTTCACATCGTTCTCGAATGATGGCCACTTGAGTTAGGATGAACAGGGAACAGCGTGAAGCACGTTTGTCCACCGATCGCAAGGCTCATGCAATATCGCGTGAGTCTGAGACCTTTACTGATAGGGAAACCTGCCTGAGCTCTCAAAAGGCACGAACTTTGCAGTCTAGAAATCTGGAAAGTAGCTTAGATCGTGAATCTCGATTAACAGCTGATCGAGAAGAAGAAAGAAACTGCAGAACAACGTCAGTCACAACTAAATGCCGATCGACTTCGGCATATACTCAATAAAATGTTATCAAGTTTGATAGAAGACCCAGAAACTGGAGCGGAAATTGATATCCTTCCATGGATTACCAAAGAGAAAACAGGTTATTTGTATTCGCCCAGAATTGATTACTCTGAATTCGCATCTATAGTAGGTATGGTGGTATGTTGTCAGTTTTGTAATGCTCAAAAATGGAGAAAAGAACCATATGGAATAAGCTATTCAGGTGGCAAAGTGCTCATTTAAACTTATCATGAGCCCCTTTATAAAAGTTTTACTAAATAGTGAGCATCCTCAGTGTAAACATTTTTAGACTATATCCGTTTATATAATAGTGTATTCCAAATGACATCTTTTGGGGTCAAACATATCACATCCAACTTTTAAGGTGCAGGGCCAATTTATCACTTGATTGGATCTTTGCTTCTCCAAAATGAGCCAAAATTTCTTTACATTTATTTTGTATCAAATTACAATGAACAGGCCCATATACAACATTATAATTTTCCTCAGCTGAACATCAACTTTATATTTCAACTTGAGAATATGTTACATCAAGTAAATCTGTATGTCAGAAGTTTCAAAGCCGCAATAGATTCCATCCTACAAGGCCAAAATAACAATTATAAAGTTATAAATAAGGCTGATAGACGTCCTGCGGAAGAATATCGTGAAAAGTACAATGTCCCCGTTACAGACGAAGTTGCAGTAATATTAGTCAATCAGGAATGTCATAGACGTGACATCGTGCAGCGCACTCATGATGATCGCTTACAACGTATTTATGAAACACACCGAGCATATGATGCCCTGCAGTATCCTTTGATATATTTCCATGGTCAGGATGGGTACAATTTCAGACTCTACCAAGTTAATCCAAGCACTAGCATAACAAATTATAATAAAAAATATCAGCCTTACAGTTTTATTCATACCAGATACAAATTAGATGAAATTATTGTATCTATTGCTACTTTATTTTCTCTATAGTAACTTGAGATCGGTAACGGTGTGTATCTGCAGGAACAAGCAAAATTTGTTCTAAACGCAAACCTATGCTGCGAAGTTTCATGAATGCGAGACCTCATATCATCCGTGTATGGAAACGCAACGCAAATACCAACTTGCGAAAATTCATGGCTTTGCGAAAGAGCTATTTTAAGTCCACGAAACGACCAAGCAACAGCAATAAATGCTAAAATTTTGAGCTTTGTTTCGGAGGATAATGTAGAGTATATCTCCATTAACAGAGTTATAAAAGATGAAGAATCTACCAATTACCCAGTAGAATTTTTAGAATCCCTCAGTGCTCCTGGACTACCAGCTCATAAAATAAATTTAAAGTCGGCGTACCCATAATGCTGCTAAGAAATTTAAGACCGCCAAAACTTTGCAACAATACTTGATTAAAAGTGAATTTTTCTCTTTTAAATTTCTGATTCTGCGAAACCTGATAGAAGCAGAGATTTTAACAGGTGGTAGTGTTTTTATGCCTCGGGTTCCTCTCATTCCAAACAATTTTCCGTTTAGTTTTAAACGAGTTCAGTTTCCAGTGAGCTTATGACCAGTTTCGCGATGACAATTAATAAAGCCTATGGTCAGACGCTAAAAGTTGTGTATGTGGATCTAAGTATTAGCTGTTTTTCGCACGGTCAGCTTTATGTGGCTTTATCACGTGTTAATAATTCTAGCAGCCTGTATGCTTTGTTCCCCGATGTAACGACGGTGATTATAATCCAGAATAAACCAAAATCCGAAAAATGCTGCCCAAAGTCACTATTCCACGCAGACGAAGTTGCGGGCACAGCTAGTACAAAATAAAAAGATGTTTTAATAATAAAGCGAATGGTACGATTTTTGCGCAAGACAATAGAACTTTCAAACAATAATAAAACTGCTTTCGAGTTTTATTCAATCGTTATGAATGTTAAGTTTAAGTGAACTTTCGGTACGTTTTTATTATCATTTTAATATATTCGTTTGAGATTAAACTGATTTATGATGAAATTGTACTGATATAATTACTACGTTGTCACAAATTTCGTAGCGCTGACTACGTAAAGTGCTACGTCGTAACATTTGTACAAGTTACCAAATAAATGTGTATGAAGCGAAGATAATTCACCATAAAGCGTGGTCGGTTGTGTCGTTGATAAATATAGGTTGGATTCCAATGATATTATTACATAATAAGCCTGCGTTTTCGTTGCAGGAAAATATCATAAATTAGTGGTAGGGCATTTTCTAAGGGCTACCTAGCTAGCTAGCCCTAATGTTTGAAAAGTCTCTCGCTAGCATCTATTTGTGTGTTTTGTCAACATCTTTTGTTATGTTATTGTTATTGTCTATTGTTATAGGTTATGTCGCCGTATAAATTAGTACACACTTTATTTAAATATACATTTTTTTTTTCAGGTAATTCATTCAATTCAGCTTCAACTGTCGTATTTCGTAATGTAAGTAAAATGTACTAGTTTAAATCAATAAAAATAATTGTATTATAAACAATTCAGCTGAGTTTTACATTCTCTATTAACATTCTGACTATTTAGTAAGATAATGCCAGTTTTCTATTTACCCATTTACTAAATCAACATTCATCGAGTGTACAAGTACTCTTATAATATGATTGACAATCATTTTGAAATTTTCTTTCAGCTTGAAATCCTAAAATTATATTTCTACTGTTAAATTTAAATCACCATATCAAATCTATGATGAAATAAAAACCATTTTGAAACACAATTAACAAATTTAATTAGACCCCTATTTTTTTAATTCTTAGCACATCCGAGGAGATACCGCCGAGAACCGATTAAAAAGTTTATTCGAATGTTTACTTTGTGTTTTTGTATCGGCGCCGGTTGTGGCGCAAGTTATAAAAGAGAGAGAGATAATAATTTAATTAACATGATTATTATTCTATTTTCTTATTCTATTGAATTTAGTAAGCAGATATCAGCTACTAGTGAAATAGAGTTGCCAGCACCATGAATTGCCATGTGACATTTGATGGCTTGTCAGGGAATGGACAAGGTTAGATAGTGAATTTAATAAAAACATATAACATATTTTAAAGAAGTTACATTAAGCGATGTACCCTTTCTCATAAGTATTTCAGTATATTAAACACAATTCTAAATTCTTCAATTCTAAATTGCCAACCATACTGAAATACCCCGTAAATCTAATTTTTTGGTATTCTGGAAAGTAAATGCAGTATGCTAATTAGATTCGCTGAGTTAAATTTGAAATTCTATTAAAATTATTCGATGGATGTATTCCATGCATTTAACCGAAAGTCGTTCACTGCTGGAGATAGGTCTCCCTCATAGATCTTCACGATGACCGGTCTTGCGCCACCCGAATCCAGCGAATTCCCGTGACCTTCATTAGGTCATCGGTCCACCTTGTGGGTGTCAATCCAAGCTACGTCTGCGGTACATGGCAGCGATTCAAGAATCGGTGGGCCCAGTCGGGTATCGGTTCTGCGAGCATTTGCCCACCCCACTGCCACTTAAGTTTAGCAAAATTTTTCAGGCAATATCAGTTACTCTCGTTCTTTTGCGGATTTCCTCATTCCTGATTCGATCACGCAGTGAAACTCCAAGCATAGCCCTCTTCATTGCCATTTGAACAACTTTGAGCTTTTTTATTAAGCCCATTGCGAGCAACCACGTCTCAGTGCCGTATGTCATTACTGGCTGAAGACTTTCGCTTTGAGACATTGCGATATTTCAGACAAGAAGATTCTGCGTAGCTTCCGGAACGCGGCTCAGCTGAGTTGGATTTAACGATTAACCTCTTTCTTGAAGTTGAATCTAACTAACTGGACGGTTTGTCCCACGCGTACATACCTGTCAATAACTTTGAGCGTAGAGTCACCGATTTTATAGGAGATGGCACAATATGTTCATTTTAAGGCCAGCTCGTTCGGAGGCTCTACTGAGGTCACCGAGCATTGTATTTAGGTCTTCTCAGATGTATTCTTTAAATAAATATTTTTAACCTATGTTTTTATATTTACATTCATGAACAAATTGAAACACTTAGTTTTTTGGGGTAAATTTGTTATTAGTATATATGCGAATATGTAGTAGTAGTAGCAAATGTAGTCATAAAATAACAATATACCTATATCTTTATTTTACTTATCTTTGATAGTATCATGTGAAGATTTCTCATTGGTAAAATAATGGGATAACATATTTTAAGGAAGATACGATCCATACAACAATATAAAGTTTAAATTTTAAAATATCCGAGCTTGGTTTTGTAGTTATATATAGCTGTTATCAAATTCCTGTCAGAGTATTTTCATATTTCTATTTAAGATCAATTTTTTTTCGTACATGTTATTCAATCGAATGATCGCTATCACGTGTGCCTTGTGACAAGCACTGTCGGCCGGGCGTCGAGCACTCGTATACAGTTTTATTTGAGTTCCAGCAGACGGATGCAGCCGGCAACAGCAATTTTCCACTTTTGTAATTTGCGCACATTTCATATAAAACTTGCACGCGATGTGTAGACATGTGGAGTTATATTGTGTTTGTTTCGTTACACAGAGTTCGCTGCGCAACTATCGCTGCCTAACTTTTCTTATAATTGGAAGAAAAAGTAAAAAAAAATCTCGTATATACTATTTACATTGCCACAATATTATATCTTCGAACATTTCATTACCAATAACAAATATTTACTTCATAAATAATTTCTTGTTGTTTTTAAAATCTTGGCTTGAATTTCTGACTTCACATACATGCATGTGTAAATATTATTACATTGTAATCTATTGTATATATCTATTTCAGTTTTTGTTTGTTATATTGTATTTTATCATCACTTATCTCTTATGTTATGGGTAATTTTACCGGGTAAAAATAAAAACGCATGACATATAAATTTTTCTTATTTTTTTGAAGGAACCCTAATACACTGAAGATAAAAAAATATGGGAGCGGTAGTTTTTTTTTAACGCAGACTTTTTTCTCTATGTGTCCCAAAATCATTTGTCATAACGTCCTCTACCCAAGGCTAACTCCCCGCCTCCTATTCCTGGGGGAACCTGGCCCGAATCACAATGCGGTAACTTAGCTCTTTGTGCGTGTGACAACGTCGAGCACATTTATTACATCTACTGCATAACTCTCTCTCGTCCCTGATTAGAGCCACACCTCGCTTTCTTTGTTACCTCCTGAATATATTATAAAATTTATATATCCTCTGGAAATAGTTATTACAACGGCCGCAAGATCGTCACGTCAAGTATTTATTTTTGTGTTGATGTTTTTATGTCAACAAATGATCAAAAACATCAAAAAAATAGAATTAACTTCATTTTCTATATATCAAACGTTTCCTTTTCTAAAGCTGAGTGATTAAAAAAGTTGTTCAGTCTGATTCATTTAAAATGTACCTCATTACTTATTGTAAAATTGTCCTCTCCCATACAAATTATGGCATACCTTTTAAGCCTTTTAATAAAGGCGAGATTTTGAAAGCCACTTAAAAATTCACTCAAAACAAAATTTAGTAATACCTTATCCAATTCAGGCCTTATGAGGCGCTTATGAACGTCAACATATTACCACCGGTTCAGAAAATCATCATCATGAAGAACCGGCAAGAAACTCGATCTGGTTTTTTTTTGGAACTATACAACTAATCGTTACAAAGTTTATTATTAGAGTTACAGAGAAGGCTATCATTTCCAGACATCACCATTGTGCACGTAATGATTCAACCTATAATAAATAGCCTTTGCAAATTAATACATGGTTGATATGGTGTCTAAACTTATGATGCGGTGAATCGGTAATGTGCTTTGGGATTTTATTGTAAAACCTAACACTATTACCTAGAAAAATCTTATTAGTTTTGCTAAGTCTGAAACATGGAACTATTTGTATTGTGCTGATCGTATACAAGTTCAACTTTATCTACATTTTTGCGAGCAAACAGTAAGTTATCAAGAATATATTGGGAGGGCAAGTTTAAGATACTACATTCCGGAAACTTGTTTTTAAGTGATTTGAGAAGTCCCATATTATAAATTGCTTGAACAGCTCGTTTTTGTAAGATACTTCAGCTACTGCTTCTCACAGCAAAATGCTATAACACATCAAGCTATGAAAGAAACCAAATTAGATTAGTCTAGCATTAGCAATATCAATTAACTGACGAATTTTAAGCACTGCAAAAACAGCGGAAGTTAACCTTCCTGATAAAATTTTATTAGTGGACCTTTGTGGACACATTTTGTTTTATTAGTATTTAGTAGTAAATTATTGACAGTAAATCACTTGGATATATTACCTAAGGTACGGTTTACTTAATTAACATTTGATTCTTTTCTCTGCACCTTAAAAATAATTGAAGGGTCGTCTCCAAAAAGCACCATATCAGCACGGTATTACATGCTATTACATGACTTTGATATAAAATAAACAATTGAAATTTCAGACTTCTGTCCGTTCGGGCTGGATCAATGTATAAGGACTTTACTAATGTATGTGTTGCGGATTAGCTCAGTTTTAGGTGAAGATTGGGCAAATATTATGATGGAAAAAAAGGACAAAAACAGGAAAAAAAGGCGATATTCGGTGTATCTTCTATGAGTGTATTTTTACTATCTGATTGACAATACATGGAATTCTTAAATTAAAATACATTAGCTTATTATAAATAAAAACTAAACAGAAAATTATTTACTAAAACAAAAAAGGTATAAAGGTTGGATTCTCAACAGTATATATGATAAACATTTATTATTTATAGTTATGTTTATAACGTAATGTTATTTTTAATCGATTGATATTCGTGTAGGCTCATAATGATACGAATAAAAAAATGATTCCGTTTATTTAATGCGTTTACTAATAAAGGCCTTAATGTGATGATAGACGGGTACGTCATAGGTAAATAGTGATGCATTACATATTATTACTATCCATACAGAGGATGCAATAATATAATCTAAAAAATAAAAATGAGAACAAATCGTACCTAATGAAATTTATGAGCGTTAGTTATTAAACGAGTGTCGTCAACATGCCGAGAGCTTCCTCTAAACAGATGCAAATAATTTAATCTAGTAATGTAGTAACGAACTGTTGCCTGTACCCGAATAAATGAAGCGGGTGGTACATTTACCCCCACGAACTCTGTAACTTTCTATGTAAACAATAGCATAAAATACAATATAAAATTCCCACGTAAATGTCAAATGGTTTCATAAATATTCTTCTCCTTTTAAATATGGTGCCATTTATATCGAAAAGAGTCTCGGGTGTTTCATAAGATTTTGATGAAATCCATTGTTTATATCATTATTTCCTCTTTAATATAGAAAAATATATACATAAGATTTTGTCACTTCCGTAAACGTAGATTTTTATTATAATAAAACTTGATTGAAATTCGAAGCTGCGAGTTTTATGCTTCGACTTGATATTAGGATTTAACTTTTAAAAGTCTGATTAGGGACACATTTCAATCATGTTTAATCCTTTTTCCTAAATTCAGCTATTCATATAACTGTTTATACGCTAGGGTTTGGGGTTTTAGTGGGTATTAGTGGGTTTTAGTGCTTCACGCCCGGGAGAGTCCCACACTGGCGCGGAGCTTGTCACTCCATGCCCCCTTACCTATTGTATTGGGGGACTTCGGTCTCACTAATACAATAGGTAAGGGTAGTGCGAAAATGCATTTCCCCCCGTCAAAAAAAAAAAAGTGTCTAAACAAAATAGCAATCGCTAAGAGGTGAGAAACAATCACCGTCATCTTGCTTACTACACAATTAAACCAATTTTACAAAGCTTATTAAATTACTTATCTTTAACGCTTGAATAATGAAGCGATATAAAAAAAAACTAACGTCATTTTGTCACGTAACGAAAGGATATAATTCCAATGACTACGTTTATTTCTATGAAAGTATAAAATCTAGAAAAAATCATGGTGAACATATTCTAATGTCAGTTTAAGCAGCTATACTCTATGCTCTGCCACTCTATGTAAAGAAGTTGAACAAACGCATTCATCGAACAGGCATATCCTCTAAACATAATATAACTTGCGGTGATTTATTTCTAACACTGATTGAATGGAAGGAGATACAGTGAGTGACGTGCACTGGGAATAATAATTAGCCGGAGATAAAGTCCTGCGGCCATTGTGATATTGCTCGAGACAGCTGTGGTGTACCCGCCTTCCGCCTGCGCCCCTTCAATGACTCGCGCCAAAGAATTAAGGTTTATCTTTTACGTCCATTTAATTTACTCAATATTAAAAAACACAGTGACAGTTTTGTCAAAGTCTTATTTATCTTTCTAACATGATACCCCGACTTTAGCGATGCCCATTAAATCAAAAATTATTTTAACTTAAATTAAAAATCATATTTAAATTAAAGAAAGCTATATTTTTAAAGAACAACTTTTCATAATATTTTTAATATGTACTTAGTTGCCAACCCAATAACTTTAATTTGTTAAGTTTTCAATTTCCTTGTTTGTTTTTGAACGTAATATATTATGTTGTGAGGTTATATTTCTCTCTTAGATCGCGGGAATGCGCTGGTTGCGGGTGGCGCAAGGCCGGTCGTTGTGGAGATTTTTGAGGGAGACCTATGTCCAGCAGTGGACGTCTTTCGGTTGAATGGATGGATGGATGGATTACTCTCTTAGTATTTAAATATTGATTTGTTACGATATCATTTATTAATAGTGGGAGAATACTATTGTAAAATGCATTTTTTCTTTCATTCTCACTCAGAATCATGAATGCTTACCTAGTATTGGGTGTGTAATTAAATATATACGTTCGTTTCCATGTCTTATGATACATACGAGTATACGATGGTACGTTCTGATGATTACATATATTTTTTGGCGTTTCTTTTCTTTTACTAATGTCATTTTATGGGATAAAAGCTTAGTTCGATTATAATATTGGAACTGCGTTTCTAATTATTATGTCGGAATTATTAAAGCGACGATGCTTCTCTGTTAATATGTTTTGATGCTGCATCAATAGGCTTAGATTCGAATTTATCCACTTTATTCTGTAATGAGCTTTCGGTTAACGATAGCATCGTAAAACCAAAACATAGTAATTGTAAAGCATTACTTAATTACCGTTTGGATAGCTACTACACTCAAGTTTGAAAATTTATTACCTATAGATGTATTCCGGCAGCATTACTTGAGAGACAGTTTAGCGAGTTTACATTTTTAATCCACATCGTCAATTAATATTGTGGTCAAAGCATTGCTTAATGCTTATTCATTATAAAAACAATGGCTAAAATAAGTAATAAATAACTACGCGAGCGTTAACATGTTGCATTACATTTTGTCAGCAAATTACACGAACTATAAATTAACAATGTATTTTATAATAATTGTGTTTAAAATAATTGAAATTTACTCATACACGGTATATTTTCATATCATTCCTATAAAAACCTTATTCGGTTACATAAAGCTTACTCGAAGTCCGCATTTACCAGTTAAACTATAGTTAGTTCGTTTATTGACAAATAACGTTGTAGCCTTCGTGCAACTCATGTCATTTGCAAACACTCAAACTGAACGTTGTAGATAACTGAACGCGATAAGACAAAGAGCGAGTGCCGAATACACCACAGACTATGCAAAGCCGTCCTAGAGTCCCTACAATATTGTTCTAAGCTTCAGAATGTTCTACTAAATATATAAATATTTGATAAATTTGATACAATAATTTAAAATGAAAAATTTCAAGCACATACTGAAATGAAGTCATATATGAATATATACATAGGTAGATGTATTTCATATTTCGAAAATCGGTAACATCTGGCGATAATACTCGGATCTCATATATTCCGCTTACGACAAAAGCCAGTTATATTAATCTCCTTTTAAGTTGAAAAAGGGGCAAAGAGAAATCAGATTCCGTGTAACTTGAAAGGAAATAAAGTGCCGCCGTTTAAAAGTACGATAAATTTCATCTGATCGCGACATCTCAAGGAAGCTCTCTCCCGGAAACTAGACCTTGTATATCACCGGATTCTCGGAGTGGGGTACTTCAGCAAATCTATATCTTACGTATAGAACTAGATGTATTCAATCTCTAGTGGATCGAATCAAATACTTTCCAAACGGTTTAGATTAAAATGTACATTCATACTAGAATAAGGAAATGTATACGTAGTGTGTATATGTAGTGATTAACTTGATTCATAATTTTCATATTAGTCTTTATAGTAAACGATGGTTTATTTCAGTTAAGATTATTAAAAATGAAAAAAAAGCAATCATAGCTGATGGGAGCATTGAAATTACCAGAAACTAGAATTTTAAATGGCAAGGAAAGAAAAAAAAAAATTGAATTTTTGAAGTGTACATTTTTTTTGCG
This sequence comes from Samia ricini, assembly GCA_014132275.2. Taxonomy (NCBI): domain Eukaryota; kingdom Metazoa; phylum Arthropoda; class Insecta; order Lepidoptera; family Saturniidae; genus Samia; species Samia ricini. Next base: position 19,480,958 of record AP028158.1, read on the forward strand.
ACGTTGAGCGATTCTCAGTAGGAAAAAAAACTTATAGATTCACGTTACCAAGACGCCAGTCGCCAACTTACTACACTATGACAAGTATAAGAATAATAAAATATATTTTTATTTTGTGCAAGAAGAATTTGCTTTAACTCTCGCAAAAGACATTCAATAAGATTATTATTTAAATTTTATTTAATTAAGTAATTAGATAATTACTTTTATAATAATAATAGTACATAAGTGAAAACAATAATGTTAGATACACGCTAATGTTTTATATAATCTAATTTCGCATATGTTCTTGATGTATATCAGAACAGAACAGTCGACAACGATTACCTCTACAACAAGTGACGTCACAGAGTCACTATTCCACCAGTTAAACCGCCCGATGACGTGAGAAATGGTTGCCGACCGACATCTGTTTGTGACGTTTCAAGTGTATCGACTAACTAATGTGAGTACACGCCTCAATGACCGCACCAATAATTGCATGAGCGGCACATTCCATGATTAATTAGCATTTCTCTTGTGTTATTGACTTTGTGTATAGTGTATACATGCTTCTCTCGTCGGAAATGTATAGTTGAATTCCCAAACTTATGAGCTTGAATGTTAATTATTATTATTTTTCACAAACTATGGACTTTTATTAAAATTTACAGAAAAAGAGAATATTTTTAATTCTCAATAAATACAAATATATCATACCCAAATTTTGATACATCTTATTTTATGATTTTCAAAATAGTATAAAAGAAGCAAATAAAAACGACCAGATCTATTTCAATAATGAAAAAATTCTAAGATCTCGACGTGGAAGGTACGAGTATGTATTCTACTCTCTGAACTAACAAACCTACTTAAAAGATAATCATTAGTATATTACTTCTATAGGCTTAATGCATTCAGTACGCATAAACATATAACATAAACATAAGCTCACGCCTGTTATCCCCGAAAGATTAGGTAGAGGTGAAATAGCGAACTACACCAGCCACATTTCGCCGAGCTTAGTTCCGTCCCAATGTGACAGGGGGCGAGCCTGTCGCCATATATCGGGCACAAATTCCAAACTCCGGGATGATACTGAATAGAAAAACCGAATACCATTTGACCCGACCCGGGGATCGAACCCGAGACCTCAGAAATGCAGTCACACCGTAATACAACTACGCCACCGAGGCAGTTTCAGTACGCATCAGACATTTATGAGCATGAGATGGCAAGCTTTTAGTAGATTGTTTGCAATTACATACATTTGTATTAGTTTGACTACTAAGTCAATAGTTGCTCTTAGACGATGTGGAGAGTATTAATGTAGATTCGGCAACTAATATAAACATCTTGTTCGGCTTCCTTTAGATTGCTTTGATAGCGGCTTAGTTTGTTTTATTAATAAAGTTAATTTACCAATTAGAAGAGGATATACATATTTAAATCGAATCAGACTTAAATTGAATTAAATAGCTTAACATCGTGACCTAACTAAAAATACTTCAATCTAAAGAATGAATAACATTATGGTTAGAACTCGTGAATAATTCGTCAGCTCTAACTAAAATATATACAACAGAATGAATTTAGAACCTCTGCATTCCCCACCAGTTCGTAACCTAATGCCTAATGAAATTCTACGACTTCTAGAAATATTTACCAAGTGTGTTGATTATACCATTTTTCATTGTATGTTCTTACATTTGATACTCTTCACGTTGCGCTCCACCACAAAATATAATGTAATATGTTTATTTTTCTACGTGATAAAAAAGTTAAAATTTAGGATTGATTTATATACGCTTTAGAATGTCTGATACACCGCTATTTTTATCTGATAATAATAAGATATCAATCTGTCACACAACATAGACTTATATCTGTTGTATTAATTACATATGTCACTGTATCTGGTTCGAGATTTAATATTTATCTTAATTCCTTCCATGTAACTAAAGTATTCGGTATTCGTTAAGAGGGTTATTTAACATTAACGAGAAAGAACCATTAAAACCAAAACCACGGAAGGTAAACAACAGTTGTAGTAACAGGGGAATACGAGATATCCTTGTTAAGCGCATGTTTTTGCTAATGTATTTCATCATAGACATTTGGTGAGACCAAGAGGTGTTCCTCTTGTAAACTTGTAAAAAACTTTATTCTTCAGCAAGTTAAATAACGTATATACAAATCTAACATTAAGAGAAAAAGCTGATGTATTCCCCTTTCCTCCCTATATACAACATAACGATCACTAATTACAGATCTAGTAATGAAATAAATAGAACGCTCCAAAAAAATTTACATAACGCGAATGAAACGTGCCTCGGATTACATTAAACTAGGCACATTTGTACAAATTATATTAGAACCTTTTATATAATTGAAATGCGTAATTGTTTAGATTTACACTGAGCCCTTTTTAATTGTCATTCATTTTCATAATAATAAGTGAAATAAATTGTTCAAATTTAAAGTTTATTTAACAAAGTATGCTTCTATACAAATGTATAAATGACAACGTTTTAAAAGCAAATAACATTCATGACTTAGTCATACCTGGTTAAAAATTAAACGATAATTATAATATACATCAAGTTATTCTGATATTTAAATCCGCTTCTATGTAATTTTATGTATGTTTAGTATTTGAGTACTGCCATTAGGACTCATTTCCGTATTTAATCATAATTAAGATAAGTAAATAAACACCACCTCTCCGTTATACAAATAAATTTTAACTTTAAAGGCTATTACAAGACTGAGATAGTTTTCTGAAGTAAGTAACAACAACAAGAAATAACTCCGCTCTTATTTGGGGAATTCACCGCATTCTTCGACGACGCTAATCTGTAGAGTCTATATTATCTAAGATATAAATGTTACTCTGTGGCATTAGCAACAACTATACCGTCATCTAGATATAACGTTATCTGCTATTCAACATTGAGTTGACAACAGGAATTGAATCGAAGTCTGTATTCAGACATCTCGATATAACACAAACCGTGCTCTACTTCACTTGTTATACGCTTCTAACTTTTGTCTTTTGTTAGCTGAAGGCGGCACTGTAACTATTTCAATCTGATCAAATCCTCTCGGGTAATGATTTTCCTTTGTTTTCATAAAATCACATTTTTAATTCAGGTAGGAATTTTAATAATTTTTAGGTTTATTGATTGTATGTAAAATTGTAGTTTAATTAATTAAAGCTTCTTAATCTCAGGAGATAGTAATTTTAAGTCTTATTACTCCACCTTGAAGTAAATTTACCTAAAACTATTAAGATTTAATTTTAAGGTACAGAAAAATATTCATAATATTGTTTACTTACTCACTTATAAATTCCGAATTTTTTAATAACTTTAAGTAACAATATTTTAAATAAAGCAAGAATTCGTTACCCCCGAGGCGACTCTCTCGAATATCTTTATTGAAAATATATTTGTAAACAGGTTTTCGTATAAAATTCATAAATTATTCTATAAAAATTGAAAGTATTCATAATAAAGAAAAGGTTTGTTTTTCAATTACGTTCAAGTCTCAGGGAGCGAGAGTGATGGAATGTGAACAATTTATTTTATTCTTTTCTCAAATAAAAGGGGTTTACTTTTCGAACGATAAAGTGAAAGTTTCAGATAAAGGCGAGGCCTTTGTGTAAAAATTTCTTAAGGAGATGCGAGACCTAAACACTTTCGTTTAGGTTGTTTATAGAATTATCTTATTTCATTTTTACAGCTTTACATTGTTAGATGTATTATTGTATTTGTTGTAAGCGTATTTCGCCTGCTGCTTTTCTACCTCTTACCTATCTATTATTTCACTTTATTACATAATTTAATATATGTAGGGTTGATACAATCATAGTCTTAATTTATATTGTCTATAGGATCAGTTAAATTTTCCATAAATTTTACTTCATAAATAACATAGTATCAGCTGAATCAGGGTTCAACCGAACCCAGGGGTAGTTTAATATCCGTTTTGTTGTATATACTTCTAACTGAGGTTATTGTTGTGATAGCTCCATTAATATTATTACTCGTTTCAAATAAATAAGTTACATTCAAAATACCTGAATAAATTTACTTTCCATTTATTTGAAAAAGTATTTCATTTTAGTTACACTTGTTAACATGTTTAGTATTAAAGAGTCTGAAGTAACATAATAATCATAACAAAAAATTAGATAATATAGTTAATTTACTATAAAATCAGCTCTTAACTTAATCACTACTCCATGTTGCTACCTTTAAAATCTTTAAAACCATAAACTTATTTTATATACAATTCAATCAAAGAATATTCTATTAATGATTTCTGATAATTAATTTAAATCTGTGATATTATGTAATACAATACTATACTTAAATGTGATTTTGACCCTAGTCATAAACTAGATAAACTAGACTAGATAGTTAATTTACCTATAATTTAACTATTTCATCATTAATTGCAACGATATTTTAAATGTCTCCCAAAGACAAACAAAAAATATATCATAAAAAATCGTTGTAATAAATACTTCTTAAAATTACCCGCAGAGCTATTCTAAGGAAATGGTTTTCATCCAGTAGATGTTGTTTCAGTTTTGTTAACAATGCCTCAGCTTGTTTTTAAAGTTTTTACCTACAGACACTCAGCGAAGTTCGACGGTGAAATGATTGCTATGAATTTTCTACGACATTAAGTAATTTATGATTGATTAATCTCTTTCAGTTATTATTAGGTGTAAAATTAGTTGAACTTTATAAAAATAACACATTGCGTTTTATTTTATTCAGTGAATTCATTTAAATTACTTTTTAATAACAATACAATGATACCTGACAAAATGGAATTTAATAAAGTTTTAGATAGTTAAGGTGTCACATATAATTTTAACGTCATAACCACCTGTTATCTAGTTCTTATGAAAGTATTTTTATTTGTTGATTTTTTACACAGTATAGGTTCATTGGTTTTTCCAAAACCTTATCTCATGTTAAGTAACAATGTGGTTCAGGATGGTAAATACACTAAGACTAGAGATTCTCTGTTCTGACTGGTTCTCAAGTGATGCTCATGGAACACACTTATTGATATTTGCCAACAGTTTTTGAAATTGAGGAAGGCAGCTATCCAGGCTGGAGTTATTAGAAAATACTCTACTACCATGTTTTTTGGTTTATTCACAATGTTTTTCTTTATCGAAAGCTCAGTCTGATTTTAGAATTAGATAAGTGTGCTCCAATCCGCGAGAACCTCATTAACGCGGAATCCGACCACACTACCAACTAATCTACAATTACAAAGAAAATGTAATTGTAATTTTTCCTAAAGTAATTCCAGACTATTTTTGAAGTATCATTTAAACTAAACTAAATGTAACTTACAGTATGATCTATGTATTTAAATCCAAAAGTTACCTAACACGACATTTGCATGCTGCGGCCGAACAGATAATGTACATAAAACTGTGACATATAACACGACATAAAAAATATATATTACAGTTGGGAAAAAACATTCCATCAAATTTCTCGTTTCACGAAAAGAACCTTTCGAACCTCCAAATCTTATAGGGGTATAAATCATGTTTGGAATCTCAATACGCCTGGAGGAAGTTTCGATATGATCACATCTACTTTATCACTATTGTTTGTGATTTGGTAATGTATTATACTATCAATAATGTTTAGAGTTCATTTTACAATGCCGGTTATTAAACTCTCGCTTGTTTATTTATTATTTATTTTTGATCCCGGAAAATCTCTAATGTGTTAAAAAAGTAGAGTTCAGGAACGATGATATCATCTGATAGATGTAAATATATCTCGAGTCGGCATCACCATGCCGGACTAGGTATAGCCACAGGTACAACCTCTAGGTAGCTCTGGGTGTACATTTAAGGATCCTGGAAAGCGGAGCATCTTAATGTGTTACTAAGAGCCATTTTCCACAAGTGTACAGTGGTCGCAATGTAGGTGGGCTCAATTACCCTAAAATCCCGCTAACTGCTGGATTTATACAGACTAATCCCAGAACGTGATTCGCCGAAACCTATTCCTATCGCAAACTTTTCATTTCACCACGTGCTTGGTGGTCTCAAGCAAGTTAAACAGGAAAGCCCTACCATCTTGTAACATTTCAAACTGTTTCATTCTATTAATTTAGGTACACTATATTGTGAGCGCATCTTTGTGAAAAGGTATTTGATTAAGACATCTAGGTATCTGAATTATGTTACTAAATATTAGTATTCGAAAGCGAACAGATACTGACTGTCAATAATGTACTTCCGTTTACACATTTAATAATGTGACGCGATGTACAACGTTATAAAGCAGGTACAGTATGTTATGATCCCGCTCGGCTTTTCAACGTATGAATATTATTACCCTCATATTTTACACGTAAATTATGAGTAGATGTTGATTTACGAGGAGGAAGTAATCCGCGGTCTCGTCGCACCAACCGGGATTTACACCAGGCTCTCTCTGTCTCTCTCTCCCGCGTGATGTTTATAGAAACGTCCTAATTTAAGCGCATTAGTGCCTCGGCTAAATAGTGCTCATCAAAGGATACCAATGAGAAATATTAGGTTACTATAAAACTAGATATAGCAAATACATACGATTTTTGTAAAGTTCTAGATATAATTTTGTTAATTCGTTTACAAATACACTCAATTCACTAACTGGTTAAAGTGTTGAAAAACACTATGAGAAAAAGATGTTTCCCTGTTAAAATATTTTAAATTGTAAATCTTTATAACTTTACGGGAATTAAATTAAAAAAATATTTTTGCTCAAATAAAGATTATTTTTATTTACATTTAAAAGTGTGTTTAAATGGAAAGATTGTCTTATAAATTCCATTGGGTCAACAAATGTAATATTGTTTGAATGATTGGTATAATGTACAAAACAAATCAGGAGGGAAATACAATTTTTTTATTGAATACATTTCTATGGCAACAAAAACCGTTTGCATTTCTGTACTGATTGCTGTTACTGTAAAGTGCACCATCAGATGAATTGATAAAATTGAAAATCTCCAAAAGCTTTTCTCTTAAAGATGTGCTCTCTGCTATACCAGTGTAAAAGAATTATTCCACTTCAATTTTAGTCAAATTTCTGGTTTAAACTCAAAGTTGTACGGTTGAATATTCTTTGACATTTATTTCTATTGCATTCAACAATCGTTTTTAGTCTGGTAACGTCGCTTCCCGGATTTGTTTTGCTTCTGACGTTTTATTTCGAAGTAAGGAAATTGCATGTTAAGTGTTTTTTTTTTTTTTTTGCAATTTCTTTTATCTTGTTTCAATTTTTATTAGAATTTCTTATTTGTTTCTTTACTAAATTAACGCGTTCTGTTTTATTATATTTAAAGTATATTATAAATTAAAATTTCACCAATCCAAATTTGAGCGATTTTGAAAATCAGTTCAAAGACAAAGGACGTTTGATAATATTATCATGAGTTAACTTTTAATTGAAATTAAATTATATGTGGTTGGTTTTAATCGACGTTATCAGCCTGAAATAACTCAATACTGAATGAGAAATAGCCTTTTCCTATCATAAGTGTTAGCAATTAATTATTTAATTATGTATATAATGGTTGATAAAATGTAATAAGCTTTAATATAATCGGTGTAAAACTAAAATAATGCGTAATTACAATATTAAATTGGGTTTTTTACAACCAAATCAATTCCCGTATAGTAAATGACATTCAGACAATCAGAAACCCTTTTAATTATTCAATGAAAATATAAATACGGACATTAAAGATCATAATATTTTAAAGGTGACTTTTTAACTCTTCAAATTTAGGCCAACACTTCTGTAACAGCGTTACTCTAAAACTTTACAATCAAATGCACCGAAATAATAATAACTTAAAATACTTTAAGAACTACAAATAAAGTTACACACTTTCTATCTGAAATCAAGTAAAATGGACGTTACACAGTAATAGGCTTAGTTCTCTATGCACAATAATGACTGCTGTCTGAAAGTAAAAAATAACATTGCAAAATCTATATCCGTAAAAAAAATTCTCAAAATAACATTACATTTTAGAAAGTTTCATGCTCCACGTAACTAGGTTCCATGTCAACACTTGAGAGAAAAGTATAGCCCATTAATGATACGTCATAATTATCATCATCCTGCTCCCAGTTTATTATTTGGTGTCAACAAAATATGTCTTCTTTTTCCATATATCTGTATATCAGTTATCATGTCTTTATTAATTCCTTTTGCTTTCATATCTTCTCACACATACTCTATCTATCTTTTCTTTAGCTGTCCTCTCCCCTTCCATCCATCAATCTTCATAGTCATCATTTTTTTCGTCACATGCGTTTCGTCTTTTTCAAAAACATGTCCATAGCAAGACAAATGATTATCTTACAGCTTTTCTATCTCTGGCACTACATTCAACCTTTTTCTAGCACGCCACATATCTTTCTCTGCTGCATGCAGACGTTTCTCATCCATCTTCTAACTAGCCCAACACTCCGATCCATACTATACGACAGGTATTATAGCAAACTTATATATTCTGTCCAACAATAATACATACATCATTACATATTAAATACAGTACATAAATACATAGATAGGTTTGCATACAGAAAACGTAACCTCCCGTTTGTACATTAAAATGCTATTCAGACCTAACATCCGGTTTAGTGGGTTTATTCTTAGCGCGGTGTTCCATTAACAGGCGCCGACCCCGAATGCGCGACCTACTTGAAGCCTGTCCGGGTTTATCAAGCCAATTACCGAAAGTCCACTCGAACCCGCTGCAGGGGACGGATTAAAATATAATCCGTCAGAATTAACTGTATACAGAAATAACTGTATTAGCAGTGTTCCTGGGTTCAATGTTGCTTGACTGTGTACTTAGCTATATTATATTTGTTTTAACGTTTGAATACTATCTGATCGGATAATAAGTGATTAACTGCGTGATAGTGTAAAGAACTTAGAAGAACTGGCTCTTAATGAATAATGCCGGGATAAACACATAAAGGATCGTCTATTAATCACATGTATTTCTTTTATCAATGTACGCGTGATATGTAAACTCATGAGCAGCGCGTAACTTTAACTCGCCGTTGCTAAGTAACGATTTCCAGAAGTAAATAAAGCCATACTTGTATTTAAAGATAGGATAAGCTCTGAAAATTTTGATGATACTTTATACTATAAAATTACACGTGATTTTGATATATCTTCTTTCTTATGTATAAAAATCAATGTAAGTATATTTGTCCTCTATTCAATCTTGAACTATTCATCCGATTATGATGAAACTTTAGTGAGTTATAGAGCATACATCAGTGAAGAATCCTAGAAACATAATCTTTTATATAATTATATAAAGATCATATAATACATAATATACAAAGAAATATTAATACAAAGTCACAAACTACAATATAATTTGAGAGTTTCGTATTAATAGACAGAGTTCGAAACGACGAAACCTCTAAAACAGTTCAAAACTTAGTTCCGAATGTGTTTAGCAGTAATTTCAAAGTTTGCACCGTTTGCCCACACGTGCCATTACGTGGGACAAAGAATAATTGTATTCGAAAATATATCAGTGGAACTTGTATTCAAATAGGAACGGATGTCATTTCTTAGAGTACTTCTTATTTTAACAGAACTAATATTAAATAATAATTCCCTTACATATTACAAAAGGCAATGTTTTTCGTTCTTAACTTATAACCTGCGAAACATTTTTTAAATTCAATTTTTAACAATAATTATAGATCTATTTTATAAACAGGTTGGTAAGTGACATATTTGTAACTAAATGCAGCGCCATTTATATATTATATTACTGTAAAGAGCGAAAAACAAAAACGTATTTTATAAATAGATACACATCGATCTTCAATCAATTTCAAATAATGAAAGTTGTTGTTGATAAATAATGTGAAATGTTCTATAATACTTTGAAGAATAATATTTATAGCAGGATTTTATCTATTTTTATTTGATTTATTTTTTGGGAAATCCATCTTATGGAACTCTATTTATATTACAATCGATTCATCTAGCTTCGATATGAATCGATATTTATTAGAAATAATAACATCCTTAGGTGGTGACGTCACGAACTAAAGCAGCATGAGGACTAGCGTTTTCGCGCGGGAATTTATTGATGTAATTAATTTATGAAATTACTTTTTATGATACTTGATGTTATCGTTTTTTTTTTAAATAAAAAAGTAGGGCATATTAGCATGGAAGTATCAAAACATGACACAATAAAAATAATGGCGGAGTACTCTATTATTAGCATAGCCATCACAAAAAAAATCCCTATACACTTATTTGTAAACACCCGTTCGGTTTGCAAAATATAAATACAACGGTACAAAAGAATGAACCTTTAAAGCATAGCGGATCTATTTACATTTAATCTTGGATATAAAATCTTATTATACAAAAAGTATAGGAACTTTGACTGTTTATCAGGGATAGCAAGTATTAGTTAAATGTTTATAGGTAATTCGGAGTGGCGTCATTTCATAAAAAAAAAAACTCCAGTAATCCTCATTCCGCCTGCATTACAATGTTATCTGGTGGAGACTGTTACTGTTCACCGGAATACCGAAATATTTAATGGAATACCTATGCGTACCTCAGCATGTCTAGACCGGTGCGAAATAATATTGTTTAGAATGTTGTTATTCTGCTCTTTGATGTGCTTTATAGTATACTGCCAATAACCTAGCACATATAAGAATGGATACTCATAAACGAAGTATAGCCTAGGCACATCATAATTAACACTCAGGGATTGATTAACATCTGAGGCATTCAAGAGAGCCTGCACTTACAGGAGAGTGCACTCTAGTCCTATACACCGATAATATGATTGGAATAGAAATTTGAAGTACTTATATATACATCTAATTCATTTTTTTTAGTTAATGACAATCTGTGAGTAATGTCAAATACTATATTATATTTTAATTCTGCCAGTCGCATGCAGAAAGAAGTTTTATTTCGAATCTTGTGTTAGTATTCAATGTTTCATTGACGTTATAGGGAAACGGCAGCTATCTTGATTGAACTTTCCAGGGACTTTTTGTGGCACCACAAAATAAACGTGCCGGGTTATTACTTCCAACACATTTGTGCACAATAACCAAAATATATAAAGCAAAATACCATCATAATTGCGCAATATTGGTTTAACCCCTTGAGCACTAACCTGGCGTTTACGCCAGCTTTCTATTGTTTTCCTGTTGTCTCATTTTTATGGGTAATCGACATATTAAATACTTTGCGTATTAATAAATTAAACACAAGAAATATAAGATAACAGACTGGCATCCCGCTACAAACTGCCAACTTTGAACTTACCATATTTATTCTTGTAAAACGATTCTGTATGATCTAACAAGGTTATTGATATCGCGGTGGTAGTTTTTTCGGTCGAAGCAACGCGACTTAACAACGGTGACAGTTGAAAACAGTTGCCACTGTTCCATCAGGTTTCTATTTATCATGATGGGAAGGAACTAAGAAAGTATTGCAAGTAAGCACTTTAAGTCGAAAATAATTCCTTCTCATAACTTTAGGAATAAGACATAAAGTAATCTTTAATTTCCAATAGACTATTTTTGGCCGCGGTTCCACTCGCATTTAACTATATCTATTCGTTACAATTATTCACCGCATTTTGTATATTCAATCGAACAAATCATTTCAGTGATTCTGGAGTTAATAGTACGGAAACGAACTGAGGAAAAATCTTTTTATTTTATAATACGGAAGTATATAGATATTATTTTTGGGCTCAAGGTTTACTCAAGGTTAAATTAATTCAATATATTCGTCAATTATGAAATCTACTTTTTGCAGGTTTATCCGAACCTTGGCCTCACCTTGTTTGAGATGCTCTTGACCACTGTGTTAGTGATAAATAGAAAATCCTAACCCCCTGGTGTTTGTGTTGGTGAGCACTATTTGTGCTCGGATCAGCAGAATGTGTAAAGGTGTAATTGTAACCGTTCGTAGATGAATCCGCGCTGACTCTGTAACCCGAGGGTAAGCGATAACGCTAAACGACCACTAATTAAGGTTACCTTTTGTTTTCTTTTATTTAGCCTGTAGAAATAAATTTTATACCTGCATAACCCTCTATGTAAACTTACTGTTCAAGAGAGTTAAGAGACCATATTTTTATACTTTCTTGCTAAAAATCAATTTCAGACTGTCTGAAAATGTCAAAAAAATAAATCTCGTTTATTGTCACAAATTGATTTTTCACACATCTCAACCGTCTCAATTATTATTGCAAAAAGAACAAATTATATTTAAATCTGAGTAAATGCAAATCAATTTACTAAAAAAATCAATTACATAACCTTTAGTTACACATTTGGTGGAACTACATTGGCAAAAGTATTTATGATAAGAGACTTGGAAATATTAATGGACTGATGAATGGTGTTCCTCAAGGAAGTGTATAAGAACTATACTTTAAATTCATAATCAAACAATCAATCAATCAGTTATATGCATCGGCGTTATATACAAAACACACGTTGACTCACGCACGTACTCAACTCGACTGCAAGTGTGGTACCTCACAAGATACCGGCGTACCCTTTTTTACTCTTCGTTCACAGAAATCATAAACCCAACTTTTAAATGACAAAGAGTTGAACTCATCACCACAAAATAAATTAATAACTCAAACAGCAGTCATGTCATAAAAAACTATTTCTATGCAATGAAAGGTAAACAAAGAAAATTCAAAAAAGTAGACTGATATAACTGAAACAAGTTGTCGTTGAAAATTATTTGTGGCCTGAACACTGAGCACCGTGAAATTACATGTTTTCAGCTCGAGTCGACGGCACGAGCTCACTCACAATACCCAAACAATAGAGTACAGCTCCTTCATATAACATCGAGGGTTATATAATTTATAAGACAGATGCCTCATTTACGTGTATTGCATACTCTTAAATAATAAGCAAACCTACAACTTACAGTAACTAAAAATTTATCACGATAACAATTATGCACATGATTAAAACAATATCATATAACTCTCATTTGGGATTTTAAACACTTGAAAACGGATTTTAAAAGTCCTTTACTTACTTTTTGTCGCATATATTGAATATAGAATGTATGTACGTATGTATATATTTATTGGAAAATAATTATAAAAATCATTTGCGTAGCACGTAAAGGAAATCTTCATAATTATAATAGTTTATAAGAAAGAGCGCGAAATAATATTTTTAATTAGGAAACTTGCTGATCATTAATAGAGTAATTTAAAATTTATGTTTCAATTTATCTATGCTAATAATTCCAATTGGAGTGTCTATTTGTAATGTCATTTTTTTTTACTAAATAGATATGAATGTATAAACGATAACAATACCAAAAATACAATTTTTAAAATTTTTGTCCGTCTGTCTGTTTGTTCCGAATAATCTTCGAGACGGCTGGACGGATTTTGACGGGAGTTTTTCGGTAGATAGCTGAAGTTACTCCGGGTAACTTAGGGTATTTTTAATTTTCGAATATAATTAGGGTTCCGCGTAAAAAAATTAAAACTCATATAATATTGAATAAAATCCGATTCAATGCACAGTTTTCCGGACAAGTTCTTGAATTTATGAGAAATATCTTTATCTTAATACTAAAGAATTTTTAGGAAAATGATTATGGTTCTTTTTAAAAAAAAAGCAACAACGTAGTGAAGAACATAAGAAATGTGGGCGCAGCCGCGGGGGCACAGCTAGTTCAGAATATGTAGACAGTTAAAACAATTAAACCTGAAGTTATACGGTATATCAGTTGGCGCCCGTGAATTCGTTTACGCGAAATAATCTTATCTTAATAATCTTTTTTTGAATCAAGTTCTATTTCAATGTAAAAATTACATTAAAATTTTTAAATAACGCACGTTCAAACTCAGAAAAGTTGATATTATTCACTATATTCGAGCAACTTACTATATCAAATGTCGATAATTTTCAAATAAAAGTAATTAAACCTTTCATTTCAATTGAAAATTCAACATAAAGAACTAATACTAGTAGTGCAGTGCAACAGACGATGAAGTTCATAATTACCACTGCACCGCAATAAACCGTATAAAATGCCAGTAAATAATTCTATAGTCAAAGTGAACCTTCTAATTTATCGCACCTATTCACTAAGTCACGGCTTCATTGGAATAGTTTTGTGAATACTTCTTTAATGAATGTTCTGCGCTTTTATAATTGGAGATGTGGATTTTATGGGCTTTTTTACAATCAACTTTTTATTGTTTCATTGCAATCATACTTAAATTCGACCCTTTCTGCTAAAGCTGCATAGATTTTAATGCTGACTCTCTGTATTCTTGCCAACAGAATTTCATTTAGATTATAGTAATTCAGCGAAGCTATATGAAACCATTATCATAATTCCTTAGATAGTTTGAAGCATTTTTTACGTTTTCTTATATCAAAGTACAGTCTACAATTGAAACGTGATGACTTCAATAGGTACAATTCATATGAAATAAAGGTAGAATTAAATTAATTCGACTTGTATATTACCAGCAGTTGGATATAGAGATTGAACAATCTTTTAACATATTACTCAGTATCATAAATGAAGAAAACAGCTTGAAATATCTTCAGAATACTCGTACTAAAATAACTAGGAGGTCTAAAAATGGATAATTGAGTCAAATCAAAGTTATTACTGATCAGACTACTGAAGTTGCTGTAGCAAGCAGTGAACTACCATTAAATAGTAACTCGAAAAAGTGTAAAAGAATTAAAATAAAATTCTCTATGCGTTGGATGGATAAATTCTGTGAAAGATGAAATGTTTGGGAAGGCACTGAATACGGGAGATGACTGCAAATAGGAATGGAAGAGGACGACATGTTGCACCGACTCCAAATGGAAATGGGATAAGGGATAAGACGATTCTCCATGCGTTCTAACTAGTTGATAGTTGCTTATTATCCCTCAATATTCGGGTTTTAGAAAGTCAGTTACTTTTTTTTCATAATGACTATTCCGTCTACCTCGGTCTCTTTCATCTTCTCTGTAACAAATTTAATCTTTTTCATCTTATATTAATTGTTATTTCTGTCTGAATATTAGTTGAATATAAACTGTTTCGACATTCATAAATGTTACTAACGCTCGATAACGCAACCCAAACATTGTCACGAGCAGATATTAAATCGCGAACGCTTTCGTTTCATTTAAGGTTTTGCATACATATAATTGCTCAACACAACCTATATACCCTCATTTAGTATAACACAATGCTTTCCTTAATTCGGAGGATAGTCCGTTTTCGCTAATGATATTTGCGAAGGCACCACCCGCTCTTTTCGGGTTGGGACGGAATGTTTGTCTTGACAAACATTTTCTTGCAAAAAACAAATGACCACCGAGCCCCGGTCCCCGAGCGTGTCGTAAGCTGATTACACGTTTCTGTATAATTGCTGAACATTTCGTACTTTCCATAAAAGGTTGTGTACCACTGGCTTTATTTTTACACATTACCTTAATAGTCGTCTCTATTGCTATGTCATCTACTGAATAAACTCCATCAGTTTAGATGCTGAATTTTTTTTTATAAGATATAGGCTCTGTGCTTTGACTAGAATCATATCTGATGTTTATTGACGATGTGGTCCATAATGGTAAACACACCAAGCCTAGGTACTGGTTCTCAAATTATGCTGCCGAAACACACCTATTTATATTTAGCGACAGGTTTTCAAACTTGAGGGTGGTAGCTAACCCAGCGGGCATCGTTAGATAATGCCCTACCACCATGCTATGGTTAACTTACGATATTTTCGTTCACCGAAAGCTCAGGGCAATTTTAGAGTCGTATAGGTGGGGATTGAACCCGCGTCGATTGACGCGGAATCCGGCCGTTAACTTGCTGCGCCATCGTCGCTATCAATTTTCTTATACACTTCTTTTAAGGCATTCATTTTTATGTTCAGAGCTTTGTCCAGAGTCTCACCCGATATTATGAGTATATTAAATGACGATGTGGTTCAAGAACTTTTGCGCTTTATAAGTTTTTCATTGAAGCGCAACGCGATACCAATCGATTTTTTAAATACTTGAAATTCATGAAATTTGTTTTTTTTTCTTCTAACTAGCTAACTCTGTTGGGCAAAAATCTTACAGCTTCACCGTGATTTTGGGGGCGAGTGCTGAAGGTACTTAGCCGTTAAAAGGTAACTAGCACAAGGGTTACCAAAGTGGTACGAACATCAGCTTGGACGTTGCCTAAGTTTCAAATTTGTTGCTGAACCCGTTTTCTCTTGCTATTTGTTCATTTTACCCATCTGTAAAGTCTACAAGAGATTTACTGATGAAATAAACACTCTGAACCTTGACGATAATTGCTATTGTATGATACTGCCGCAAGAAAAAATACATATTTGACGACAGATATAGCCAAGCGGGTATTAGAAAATGACCTACCACCATGCTATAGTTTCACGATGTTTTCCTTCACCGAAAGATCAGGCTCATATACAGTGGGATAAGTAAGTGGGGATTCGAACCCACAATCATTGACTCTGTATCCGACCTCATTACCTAGTGATAATATGTATTGGCTTAGTAGTCATTATCCCCTCCTCTTTTAGTAAAACCAAGCAAAGCTCTCTTCTCTTCCCCCACGGTATCGAACAGTATTGGCAAATTTTTTTACTTAAAATAAATAAGAAAAAATTACTTTCGTAATTACCATCCAGACCCCCCCCCTCCGCCCGTCATCAGAACCCCACCATCAGTTCCTTAAACTTTGCTGATTCCTATGTTTAAATTACTTTTTCACATTTAAAAAGGACAGTTGAAGTATCCTCGATTTTTCACCATCATTAATCTGTTTCACTGCTAATACCTTTTAGATATGCTATAGAGATATAAGGTTACTTATACGAATGTTTTTATAATTTATAAAGAACAAACAACACTGAGTTTCTCCGTAAAAAGAAACGTTATTAATGTTTATTCTACGTATATTTACAATAATTTAAAACAAATATAAATTCATTCAAACACTATTCACAAAGCAACCACTCATATTATATCATTTAAGTACAAAAATAAACTCGCCGGACGCTCGATGTCAAACTATTTATTTATTCATTATGAGTACTGATTTCATAAATGAGCGGCAATTTCAAATTTAAGAAATAGTATATTTATTTACATAAATATAAAAGAGAACGAGGCACTTATTGAGGTAAATGTCAGTCTTATAAATTTGTTTGCACTGAAATTGTCTGAAGTACTGAAACTTTATCTTATAACTTTATTTGTACTGAAATTGTCTGAAGTCTGAAAGTACTGAAGGAAAATATGTTACCTTTTATCCTAAAACATTCTTAACATACATTACAAGAGGAAATGCGGGTAATGTTTATTCCATTCAAAGTATTCCACTGTTTTATCCTTGGAATGACATTTTAGTAGATATTTTTAAACCATATATACACCACGGCCCTGCCTCAACGTTTTGAAGTTTTTCCATAAATTAATTATTATAGAAATTAGGAGCCATCAAAAGTGAGAAAAAATGCCCCGGTTGTACAGTCGTTTTCCGAAGTCCGTCAAACAAATTTGTCAAATAAAAAACAGCGAAACGTAGAGGCACAGCCGAAATCTTTCTTATTTTATAATTGGAAGAAAAATGAAATTCAGTCCAGTTGTGAAGAAAGAAACAGGGGAATACGAAGTGTTGATTTCGTCTATTTTGAAAAGGTGTAATCACTCAGTTTTATAACTCTTTCGTTGTGGTGCAATGCGATAGCTATATATTTTTGACATACGTATTCTTCAAATTTGTTGCCGACCGCGTGTTCTCTTAATGTTATACTCGTACTTACAAAAAAATCTATTTTTTTTTGCCCTTTTTTAAAGTCTACAACTCTACAAGAGATATCCTAACCAATAATGTAAGTGAAATTATAAAGAACATTCCACCGTTGTGAATGTTGCGGACGAGAAAACAGGAATGCGCGTAGGGTTGTCACTTTACATTGATATAATTATAATTTAATTATTAATTATTAACAATAATACACGATTTATGAGGAATGTCAAGTTTTTTTTTTCTTAATATGTTACATTTTTAGGTCTGTTGTTATCGATTTTATGTAGAATAGAATAATTGTGTTTACCAATTTACAGATTTATTTTATATTTTCGTCTAATTAGGATGTGTACTTTCATATATATGTAAGTATTATGAAAGGTACTGAATCGAAATCACCGCGAACGTAGTTATTTAATGTAGTCCGCATTGTCTAACATAACTGTTGTAAAATATTCAGTTATTTGTGATTACTATAGTTCATAGTTTGTCATGTATTTACTATTAAGGCTATTAACTTATATTTATATTAAGTAACTTATATTTTGTCATGCTTGTTGTAAAAATAAAAAATAAATAGAAGGCTTTGTGGCAACCCTAGTCAGTACGACATCAAAGCTTTGTGCTTTCAACAATGCTCTGAATTTACAGAATTTTTGTCCCACAATTATATATTCATCACTCTTGTCTTCCGCTGCAATACTGTGGTTTCGTTTTCTGTACTGAATTTATCTCTGTTATGGTCTTGTTGTTAACCTATGCACATATCTACCGAGGTTCAGAGTTTGATTTTTTTATACTACTATAGCACTTCATCTGATGTTAAATAAAGTATGATTGAAGATCAATGATAACATCTGATCGACGTGAACCTATTGACATTAACCATAATGTCATAGTGACTATGATAAGCTTATCACAAGTGTACAATCTAGTGGGAATACCTGCCCCTTCCCCAACCCAACCCACTAACTGTTGGATCTATACTGGAGCTGATCCCGAAACGTTTTGTTATGATTGATTTTTCATCATGTGGAACTATTTTCATATAAATATGCAACCTGGATTTTTCCTTGACACTTAGTTTTTGAAAATCATACAATTATTATTATATCTTTTACATATATAAGTTTACGGAACTCTCCGGAACAAAAAGACATTTAAAAAGTTCTTTAAGTTAAATTATTGTAATAAATAATACTTCACTAATGTTGGATAAGATCTTTGTTACATGTTAAACGCAAAGCCACTAAATCGTTTTTTCCGTAGTGCGTACAGTCGAAAATTTAAAAAAAACATAGAAATGTGTTCTGTCATCAATTTTAAAGTAGCCCCGAGTGGTTTGAGGTTGCTTATATGTTGCTTTTGTTTTACAGTATTATTATTATAACTATATATATATATATATAAAATATATATATATATATATATATAAATGCACGTATACACGAGCTCTGTTTAGTATAAGCGTGTCTCTAATGAACATAAATTCAACTTTAACATCTAAACAAGTCGAATCAATTAATACGAAGCGATATATTGAAGTGTAACAACAATTTGAACAATTTCCCCGATCATAATGCGAGAGGC
Organism: Samia ricini; assembly: GCA_014132275.2. Lineage (NCBI taxonomy): Eukaryota > Metazoa > Arthropoda > Insecta > Lepidoptera > Saturniidae > Samia > Samia ricini. The sequence goes on from AP028158.1 coordinate 19,500,433, forward strand.
AATTAAGCTTCCCAACAAACATTAAACCCGGCGCCTCTACATAAGATATTATTTTGAAACTCCAAGTTTAATACATTAGAAGTCTCTCACAGCCATGGTTACACCCTCCAGTGTCGTCGCAAATCCTAAGTATAAATTATTACATAACTCTAGAAATTTTAATAAAAAAAGAGTTCAAATTTAATTGGATCAATTAGTAAGTCATAATAAGAGTGCATATATAATACTAGACTGGACGAAAGACCTTACGTTCGTACAGCAACAATGTGACCTACGGCCACAAGTCCGCACGCATCGAAGGCTGACGGAGAATGAATTACGATGCAGTTGTGGCCGTCTTAACCTACCGGTATGGGGAAGTAAGGAAACTGATCAGGGCTGTTAGCCCTCTGCCGTGATTTCGTCGCAACCACCGAAGGTGTCAAGCCACTCACTCTGTAAGTCGCGTTCCTTACGTAGCGGGGGCCTTGGTAATTGTCCTCAGGAACAGATTTTCCTAGTATTGGAGTCAATGCCTTTGCTCTTTAGGTGACTGAGCGTGCATGAACCTCGATCGAACATAAGTTTTATATAAGGTCAGTTCGGTGCGAAATGGTAATGAATAACGTTTCCTGTTGTAGCGCGCTTTTATACGAATTTAATTAGAATCTTCTAATCGTTGTTGTCATTTAATATTATTATAAGTATATTCTGAATAAAATTGTTATTTGTCGATTAGCATTCCTGATTTTATCCACGCGAAATAATTTTATCATGAACAATTAACCCATATGAAAAAATGTAACGGTAGATACATACCGTGGCGATGGACTTAGGTACGTATCTACCTATTTTATTCTATACATATGAGCTTCAGCTTTTAGTGAAGGAAAACCACGACGAAATCATAACATAATGGTAGGGCATTATTTTAAATACCCGCCTCGGGAGCTACCATCGTCAAGTTTGAAAATCTATCTCCAAGCATGTGTCGGTGTGCTCTGGCAGCACCGCTTGAGTAACAGTACCTCCAAGTTTAGAATGTTTATCAACTTCGACCACATCTTCCACATCCACATTTGAAAAAAAAGTTTTGATGTACTCGTATGTAAATGATGGTGCATAAATGCATGGTGGTAGGGCATTTTCTAATGACGACCGCCTGGGTAGCTACCAACTTCAAGTTTGAAAACCTGTCGTCAAATACCATCAGGAGTGTTTCGGCAGCATCACTATAAAACCAGTACCTCTATGCTTAGTGTGTTTACCATCCTGGACCAGATCGTCACTTAACATCAGGTGAGATTGTGTTCAAAGCACTGAGCATATATCGTGTAAAAAAAAACTTCCTTTTTTCGACACATATGAAACCTAAAAATCTTTCCGTTTTCTAATTAATTTGAGATTATGAATTTTCAAAATCGACTACATTTAAAACTAAGTAATAATCGTTTTCCACCAACAACTACATTACATATGAAGACTTTTAATTTTAGACAACTCACTTAATATTGTGGTCACAGAGCTACCTGCCTACCTGACAAATTAAATAAATTGCATTACAATTTATCGAGGAGTTTTCTTCTACTACTTTTTTCCCAGTAACCAGATTAAAAAAGTAATTATTTATTGACTTTTTAGTGAATTTTTATAGTTTATTCTTTTGAAGTCGGTTTTGTTTTTAATTTTAAAAGTTTTTTTATAATATCTAAACAGGATACAATAAGTTAAAAGCAACATATAATTTCGTGTATATGTGTTAAAAAAGCACTGAAGAGTACATTTCGAGACTCACTTAGTTAGTAACTACCCTAAAATTTTGTAAGTTGAACTCGTGGCTAAAAGTTACTATGTATAAAGTAAAAACATGGCAGTAGACATCCATGTTATTCTGAATGTAATTTATGATTATAAAACTAATTGTCGCGGTGATTAAAACTCGCGACCGCACCCCGCGCGCATTGCTTCCTCTCCTCCCCGCCGAGCCCGCACGTCCCTAATCCTGTGTTAGTGCGCTAACGACACGGGGGAGAACACTATACAACACCTCGGTATTGCCAGCTTTAGACCCGTCTCCCGCCGTGGGACGAACAATTCCGCTTTTACGATGTCGCCGATTGCATTTACATCTTTACATTAAGTTATAATAATCTTTATACTGAAGCTCGTTCGTAGGTAAAATTAAAAAATAATTAATTGTTTCACAACTAAAACATCTAGACATTTAACTAATTACACTTGTTGGTATTTGGCGACAGGTTTTATAACTTGAGGGTGGTGAGCATAATTAGAAATTACCCCACTGCCATTCTATGGTTTCCTCACGATGTTTTCCTTCACTGAAAGCTTAGGTTGATTTTAGAGTCGGATTGGTAGGATCGAACCCGCGTCGATTGGCGCGGAATCCGGCTCCACTACCCGCTGCTCCATAATAGCTTCATCTGAAGAAACGCCAGGTCAAAAGTACTCGTAACCAAAGAGCGTGTATGAAAGCATTTATGTGAGTAGAAAAAGCGAAAGATGTGTGCTAGGTTCGCAGCAGGTGGAATGGTATAGTCTCTGCCAACCCTAAGGAGACAGAGGGGTGACATTATGTATATTTGTAATAAGCTTAAGTTTTGTTTTACACTTTCGTAACAGATGAAATCTCTAGTAGCTAGATCAGTAGCTACTTATAAATATGTATACGAGAATATCTCAATAGTAGTAATTGTATTGTTGTGTGTTTACCGGCATGTGTCGGCGACTCTCCGCACGTCATGGTCGCTGTAATTAATCCCCATTGTATGACAATTTATTACCCTGGCAATACTGCAGGGTCAGTTACTCGGGGGTTTTTACGACTTTTTACTCAGTAACTCTTCAATTATTAAGGTCGTATTATATATTCAATTATGTATGCAGATGGACGCTTTTTAAAATTATAAACTTATAGAAAAACTAGTTGCGTGTTCGCGGCTGCGCCCGCGTTTCATATATTCTTCGCTGAGTTTTAATTTCTATATACGTAAACACTATTTCTTTTTTTTAATAAAATAAATTGAAAATATTTCTCATAAATTCAACCACTTTCAAGTAAAACTGTGCATTGAATAAAATTTTATTCAATTTTTATGAGTTTTATTTGGTTTTACGCGAAACCCTAATTATTTTCGACAATTAAAAGAACCCTAAGTTACCCGGAGTAACTTCAGCTATTTACCAAAAAAAGTTTCGTCAAGCCGTTCCGGAGATTATCCGGAACAAAGAGACAGACAGACAGACAAAAAATTTAAAATTTGTATTTTTTGCTATAGGTATCTTACATACATTTATATTTATTTGGTAAAAAATTAAATTTTAACTCTACAAACGACACTTCAATTTTGTTTATTGGTGTAGATATACCAGTAACTCAATGTATTTTATCATTACAACTGGATATTCGTCATTGAAATTATACATGAGTCTGTTTAATTAATGTCATTTTGCCGCTTTAATTGATAGTGAGCTTAGCTGGAGCTAAATTACGCCAGGTGGGTCGGGACGCCATCGCAAAGTTTCTATAGAAAACGCCACGTTGACACAAGCCATGTGTGATCTCGTCTACAGTAAAATCACGCTGGTGTCTCGACCCGCCTTCTATGTGTTGAAACCGATAAAAAACACAAACCGATAAAGTAATTGTTTGAAATTAATCTCGAAACAATGTTAAACAGGGCACAGTGATAGATGTTTAAGAATAGATTTACATCTTCATGTTTACAAATTATCCTACATTTTTTAATTCTAGAATAATTTTGCAGTTAATTGCAATGAGTTGAACCTAGTTATATCTCCATTCCTAACTAGAAAGAAGAAATTTATTATTGGATAAATTACAAACATTACAAATATTCACGATTTAACCCAACAACAGCCCCTTATTCAGCTACTTGCTGCTGCATCCCCTTGCGGTAGATACGGCAACGCTGGTTTTCAATAAGGTGCTTAGACATCCACAGACGTTCAGTCGACAAATTCATAAGCAACAATAATAAAGAAAAAAAAACCATGGTTAATCATGATCTGTTCCATTCGAGTGTAAGTGTAAGTTCAGGATGTAAGAATAGTTTAGATGTTCACTGGAAACAAAATTGTGTAAATCTGTGCGAACTGTGGAATATAACATATTTTCGTGTATTCGGAAATATTAACCATCAACAGTCAGTTCTCCCATCGGTGATTGCGTAATTCGGATGCCTGTAAAGTTAAATTTCATTTCAATATCTGGTCTGTATTTATGTTGTTTTTTTTTTTTATATTTAGTAAATACTACTTAAATTGATATTTGAAACAAGATTTACAATTTTTACCTCGAAATCTCGGTGGAATATTATTCCAGCAATGAGTGGCGGCTATTCAATAGATCCCCTGAAATCTGTAGTCCTATGTCTAGGTCTAGATAATGGGGTATAACTGTGGGGAGGCAACTGCCAATGATAACCTTTCCACAGTGATGGCAATATTTTCCGATCGAACCATACACAGATTCTATCAGTTTTTTTTTAATACAGGATAGGTTTAAGCACGATCTTTGCTTTGTGCTTTGGAAAATATACTTAAATACATACTTTTTCTCCACCGATAATACAACTGAACCATCGTTAAAAATTGTCACCAAGCAATGTTTGAAAATAAAAATTTGTTTGTACCAATCAAATGATAAATGTACGATATTACTATAATTGAATGCTGGTAGATAAAACAAATTCAATGTACACTAAATACATAAAATCTCTCAAATCCGCATCAATATAATAATTGGAAAAATTTAAATATAAACCAGAGATGAACGAATTTGAAAAAAAAAAAAAAGAGAAACTCCTTATAAACATCACTGGAATCGAAGCGTTCGTCTCTGTTTGGATCCAATTTGCGATAATGTATCTTGAAACCTTTTGAATTTTTTATATACACTGAGGTTTTTGTGTGTGAGGAAGTCACGGTCGCGCCATCTGTCTCGCGTAATGTTTATTTCGTTTCATCTCTGTACCACGACATTCAAATTAAAGTAGGTAATTGTTGTACTAGCTAAGATTGCGACATCTCTCATATATTTTATATTTATATTTAAAACCAATATTTTTACAATATTCTATTGACAATGTTAAACAAATCATTGATAACATTAAAAGTATTTAGTAACTTAAAAAAACATTTTATAATAATGGAAATGATTAACACCATTGAATAACGTCCTTTTTGAGTTAACGATACAAATGCAAGCTACTAATTTTGTAGCATTAGTTATACAAAACTTAAGGTATAGTTAAATGAGCGTAGTGTATACGCAAGTCAAACAGCAATATGTATAAAAAAACTTGAACAAATAGACTATAGGTAGAGGAACACCAGGAGAATGTATGAACGTCATTATGTAGGTACCATAACAAGTGTGAGTGTTGAGTGAGGAATGAATGATGAAAGCATGTACCGACCGTTCTTAATACGAGCAATTGTAGAATAACGATTACTCATACAGAGCTTAACATTTTATATAATTTGAAAGGATTAAATTTTTGTATTGATTTTACGACAACCCCATGTCTCCCCTCAAGACAGGTCTTCGTTCAGTATTGAGATCTATATATCTAATCATGCTAAGATAAAACAATCTCCTCTGTTTATTAACCGATTTTGTTCTTTTTATTAGCTATTTATATTTTGGAAACAAGTGATTATGGTTGAATTTCGATTATCAAGTAAACAATAATAATCATCATTAATATGTCAACTGGACATAACCCTCTTGAAAGATCTCCACAACGACCGCTTTTGCGACACCCGCATCCAATGTATTCCCGTAACTTTCACCAGGTTGTCAGTTCAACTTCTTGGAGGACTACTGCCAATTTAGTTTGGCAGTTCTTCTGCTGCGGATCTACTGAGTCATGATTTGATCATGCAGTGAAATTTTGAAAATAGCTACGCTCGGAGCGGACTATAGTAATATTAATTAGGCAATAATTAAAAGTATAGTAAAAGCAGTAATTTTAAAAGAAAATTTATATCATTTTACGCTAGAGAAAGATAGCTCACCATATTAACAGAAATACTATTCCAGGACAATCTGCACTTCAACTGTTATTTTTTCTCTGAAGATTTGGGGCAAATTGAATCTCTCTCGATCATTAATCACATCGCCCCCATTTGTTAGGCTGACGCTCGCGTTAAACAAACTCAAGCACATACACCATTATTCTACATTAAGCTGTAATGTATATTTAAGTTGTTAATATGTAAACATAAGCCAATATATATCCATTATATTATAATAGTAAATTAATCTTTCTATTGTGGTTGAATAAATTAAGGTTTTTTACTATGTCTCAAACACGTATATATCCCATAATTTCGCTATAAAATGCTTTGTCATAACATTAAGCTTCGTTATTTTAAGTGTTTCTTCCATTATAAATTTGAATTGTAGCAATTTCAGTAGTAAACATGCCATGTAGTGATGTCATGTAAATATAATAATTATAACGCATATTACATAGTTACATCAATTTCACAATAAACGACGTCGTGTCTCTTCATCGCAATGCTGAATTTTATTCTTTTCTTATTTAAAGACATACTAACACGTCCACAGTTCCGACACAATTTCACGACGAGTAGCAACCTATTATTAACTGGGGTCAGTTGGGAAATAGCTACGTCATGCGGACTGTATAAAAAGTCTTACGGGAGAGTTATTGAAATACATTTCTGAAGAAAAGGCTTGTCCCAAAGGATTGCACTGAGTTCATCCCTAAACGAGCCGGTTACGTCTTGCCGAATTCACACTTCGAAAACAAAAATGCTACTTTAAGAACATTTTGCATACGTTCAGTTTACTTGCGTTTGTCAAATAAGTAAGGGTATATGAATTAAAAAGAATAAACTCATAGATACTAGACTAGACTTGTAGACATTTAATAAATATTCAATTGGTTTTAACCAACAAACTAAAACTAGATATCTATGGAAATATTAAAAACCCACAAGTATTAAAGAAAACTATTTCCATTTTAAGGTATTCAGCGAAATAGTTTTGGAATGTTTCTAGAATAGAAGTTTATCCAGTTTTGTTTTATAAGATAAATTTCTTTATTAAAACTATATCTGTCCCTAATTGATAGACAGAGTGTGAACATATTATTACACGAAAGCACAAAGATGGAGGCGGTGACGTCAGTCTCGACGAGCGGCTACAAATGGAGCGAAGTGATTAATGATCGAGAATTCAATTCCCCTCGAGTACACACAATAGATATTGAAAATTAATTTGTAGGTCAGAAACAACACTCCGCAAACACACTCGACGGACAATCCGTATTGTATGTAGGCTTTTATAATTTCATTCAAACTTTCTAAAAGTTAAGAAATGTTCAGTTGTTAGTAACGAGATTCAATGCTACTATAAAAAAATGATGGATGATACCATTCTCGATCTCATCGTTATTTAATGCGTTAGAAGATCACAAATCGAGTAATCGAAAAAATAAATCACAGAACTCCAAAGTACCGAAAGTATGTAATCTAAATGCATAGAACCATTATCTATCATTCATATGGAAAAAGAGGTTAGAACACAATTGTCTACCAACTTTATGAAACTGACTAAGAATAGTATCTATATCTTTCCGCGGGTGTTGTTAAAGGCGACTAAGGAATGTGATGGCATTAAACCAGAGGATGGGCAGCAGCATCCTCTGAGTACCACAAACACCTTTTTCTTTTTTTTCTTTTTTTTTGACGAGGGGCATGCATTTACGCACTACCCTTACCGATTGCATTAGTGAGACCGAAGTCCCCCAATGCAATGGGCAAGGGGGTGCGGAGGGACGTCTCCGCACCAGTGTGGGACTCACCCGGACGTGAAGCGTTCGGAAATACCCACTAAACACCCCGGAGCCGCCCGCCGCATTTGGGATGGGGACGATACGGGATTGCGTTAGCATTGCTCCGCGTCGCCCCCTGCGGTAAGCCCAATGGGCCTCGTCCATACTTAAGCCCAATGGGGATGGGGGGGTGAATACCGATGCCTGACCCACAGGCTCTCTCCCCACCCGCCTCTCAAGGAGAAGCATTCAACGTCCGGGGGAAAGAGGGGTGATTACTGTTCAAAAAAGGCTGTAACCACCTCTCCCCCCCCACACCTCTACTCCATCCTTTGCCAGTGGCCCTCTCCTTATCTCATCTTGCAACGGCAAGACATAGCGAGGAGATGCCACCAACACCAACCCACCACTCACCATCCGTACCTATTAGTACCACAAACACCTGCTGCAATCGGCAACCCGCCTGCCTAGCGTGGCGATTATGGTCATCACCCTGTTATGAATGATACACTAACAAATCGCCCCTAGTTTCCGGTGGTCCTGTTATTCGTGATCGTAGTGGTAGCGGCCACGGTAGCGGCGGGGCAAAGGGTGCTAAGAATATCCGGCAGGGATCCGGCTACCACAAACAACGACTGATCGACCTAGCAACTTACAATACGTGCACACTGCGAACTGACGAGAAGATCGCTGAACTAGAGGAAGAAATAAACAAGTTATATTGGGATATATTGAGATTATTTGATGTCTGGAGAAGACTCGATAATCCTCAAATCCGGTAACCTGCTGTATTCCCGGGAAGGCGAACAACAGTCACAAGGTGGCGTCGAGTTCCTCGTCTGTAAACAACGTGGTAAAGATCGAGAGTGTGTTGATCAGTGTGGCGTTCCTGATACTCAGAATAATCAAACGGTATTCCTTGAAGGTTATCCAGGTTTACACCCCGACCTCAGCACACTCCGACGAAGAAGTAAAGACTATGCATGAGGACATTTCACAAACCATACATAGTAACAAAACCCAATATATCATTATTATGGGGCCTTCAAAGCAAAACTAAGAAAGCAAAGTGATGAGGAGCTGCGAGTGGGGCAATTTGGAGTTAGACGGCAGAACCACCGGAGCCACTGATTGGCCAATTTTATGAAGAAGGAGGAACTCTTTATATTGAACTCATTCTTCAGAAAGCGAGAACACAGGGTGTGGACTTGGATTCTTCATCATGTCAACAAAGAAACAAATATTCAATGATGTCTCTGTGATCAGTTCCGTAAAAACTGGTATATATACCTATAATCAATCAGCAAGATATCTTACTCTGCCCACGGGCTCATTGAGGAAAGACCTAAGCTGGTCTTGCAGTCATCTGACGATGTTAATAGATATCGGCAGCTCAATAGACAAATTTCTAAGTCTCTTAAACGCGGTCAGTATAACACCAATCGTATTAAACAAACTATAGAGCGAAACAAAAGATACAAAGTTTTCACTAGAAATTTGGCGAAGGTCGCGGGAAGCCGCATGATCTGTTTGGCGCAAGACCATTCGTTGTGGAGGTTTTTGGGGAGACCTATGTCGTGTCCACCAGAAGACGACAAAGTAAACTAATTTTAAAACTATTACTGTGACGCAGTTTTATAATAAATTTGCAATAATGTATTATGATTTTATAAGGGTTGCTGGGGGAATATCGCCATCAGCATACAACCCGTGTTGGTATATCGATCTTTGGTTTGGCGATTTGCCAAATGACCGAGTGAACTGAATAGGATATTTACCGCTCGGTCATGTCGTTCATTCACACCCAATGATGCATTACCGTCATTCTGAAAACACAATTTTGAAAACACTTCCGTATTTATAAAATCTCGGTGATATATTATGTGCAGTTGAATGTTATTATAGACATTGAAATACAAAGGATATTTCGACAAGTGTCTTCATTAAGTCGGTTAATAAACTAAACCGAAAAAGGTATTTAGTGGCTGGTTTTTTAAAATAATTTAACAAGGTAGTATTTAGGGCTCTGACGTATTGATTGAGTTTAAACACGTCACTATAACAGCATTTACATAACGCTTTTTACTTATCACAATAAATACTCGAGTCTAATCTACTCTAATCCAATTCGTCTTCGTTTGATTAAGAAATAACACATTCAGCTTCGACCGTGTGTTGTTTAATAATGAATATTTATTGCTTTTTAAACAAGTATTATAAATTATGGTTTGATTAAAAAAAACCGTCAATTTGGAAGAAATCGCTAGTTGACTCAGTTACTTTGTACGTAAGGTTATTAAGAAAATGCAATTTAATAGTTGTATCAAAAATATTACCCATAACTATTATACTACCTATAAACTTTTGATATGACAAGCAACTAATATAGGAAATAGAAACAAAATCTTGCATGATGCGATACACTTATGTTAATACTGCCTACCACCCACAAGTTTTTAGAATTATTGGTAACTACACAGCCATTTATAATTAGACGAGTGTGGTTAGTTTAGAAATAATAAATCGTTTGTAACTGTAATGATTATTATATCAAAATGGTCCTTCGAACTGAGCGCATATACTTACTGCCACAGATACAAGGTCAATAGGACCTCGGCAACAACGACCCTTACATTTTAAAAACCTATTAGTATGGAAATGTAACGAGCGCGTAAACTCCCCATCGAGCCAAATTAATATTAATGAAAGTTGTATTTGATGAGGATGTTCGGGAAAAATTTTTCGGGAGAGGTAATTTTTTACAGTAATTTTTCACGTCCGTGAGTAACTTTGGGGTCTTTTTGATAAATTGTTAATGTATTTTTATAATTAATAAAAAGGTATAAAATATCTAAATATATATGAGTACTTATTTTTATAGTTTAAGTGTTTGAAAACCATCATATCTGGATTTAAATGGCAATGCGGTTTAGGATGGTAAAACACAAATACTAACAATCAAGTTGTACATATTTACAGATTGCTTCATGGCATATTTTTAAATTCTGAGAATGATAAGCTAGCCAAAATGTTATTACAAAGTATCTTATCACCATTATGAGGCTTCATCACGATATTTTCCTTAAAAAAAACTTTGACTTATTCTAGATTAGGATAAGTGAATTTGAACTTTGTACATTTACAGGAATCCGATCGCATTCATCGCTACCTGTGATGTGATGTAGAGTCATTGTTTTTTATATATGCACGAACGTTCTTTCAACGATTTAGGTAAATAGATAATATTTTAGTTCTAACAAATCCCAATTCATATTTTAAGATGAAATATTCACCGCAAAACATATTTTTATAAAGGCCCGCTGTACACGAAACTCACTGAACTGAAAAAAATCATTCGACTGTAAATTATTTAGTGATATTTCTAAAAAAAGGTTTTTGCTGCTAGAATTTCATCCGAAATGTTAACATCACTAGCTTTTCATCCAGACTGGAAAAGCAAAACTTTATAGATAAAGAAAATTTTATTTATTACTTGAAAATGGTATAACAAATTTTATATAATCCCATTTGAATCTTCGGAAACTACCCCGTAATTCAAATATTATAGGTTTAGTATGTACATGTAATCTTATAAAATCTACTCCCATATCGCGTAGACCGCACACCCTCGGTCCCAAAACTTCCCCAGTAGAACCGAAACACTTGATATTTGCTGAAGAATGCTAATTGGGGTATTTGTTCTGGTCTCTTGTAATTACTTTGGGATAATTTAAGTTTGTTCCGGTTTGTTTCCGTTTAATGTAATGAGACCTTTGTTAGCTTCAGTTAAATATTTTAAATTTTAAGTAACTACGGCTACAAACAAGACAAGATAGTTCAAGAGATCTTTTTTCTCTATTTATCAATCAATATTAATTAAAAAAAAATGTAGTGTTTATTTATGTTCTTTAATATTATTATGTTAATTTAAAACATTTCGGAAACAGTTTTGTTCTTCATGTTTTCAATAATGATTACCGTTAATTTTTTACAAAAATTCAAAAATACTTTATTCAATTTAGGCCCTGATAAGGCGCTTATGAATGTTAAAAATACTATCACCGGTTCCAAATAACAATCCAATTATCAAGTAGAACCGGCAAGAAACTCGAACTGGTTTTTTCGGAACTTTACAATTCATAGTTACAAAATGTATTAGTTGATGCATAAAGAAAGCTATCACTTCCAGCATCGCTATCGTTCACACAATGATCCACCCTAATATAACCTTTGCAGATTAAAACTTAACTGACATGTTGCTTACAATTAAATACTAATTATACCAAAAACCATATTTTACAGAAGAATACACTTTTATATTTTAAATAAGTTATAGTTGATAAAACTAAAAACACACTTGCTAATCGTAACTTCTTTAATAGCGCTGTCTAGATAATTTATGTGTTAAACGCAACATTTACGTGTGATAATAATTTCATCCGACGTTTTGAAGTCAATGATAATTTTGTTCGAAGAGTCCTTTACATATATTTAGATATAGGAAAAGCGAATAATATAAAGAATACAAAAATACATCGAAAGCTGAACAATGTTGATCACGGAAATGGGTGTTCAGTATTTTTCTTTGTTAACACATTTTCCAGGTACAAACATCTGCCAGTGTAATATTAAAATCCCGAGCTTTGAAACTCGTATGTGTACATCCGGATGTCAGTTGTCGCGCCTGTGTCGGCCGCGGCGAGTGGACTTCGATACCGATAATATCCTCTTAAACCCCGACAGGGTTACCAGTTTATAGGAAAATAAAGACATAAAAATATTGGAAATAATATTTTTATGATTTAAAAGAAACATTATATGTGCATATACTCGTAGAAGAATTAATTTTACTATAATATTCTTAATTTTCATTTGAATTTTGATTGAAATTAAAGAACATAATTTTATTAACAAATTCCGAAAACAAAAATCCACAAAATTTTGTATTTTGGGGGTATTTGAAACATAAAATAATCTAGGAAATGCACTAACAATATAATTAGCTACAACAGGGTATGCGTTAATTAATTTCCCCACGCAACAAAAAAAAAAACAGATCAACTCCGAGTGTAAGAAAAATTTGTGAATATATTAGTTAACGGTATCAATGTATATGTTCATATTCTTAATTGTAGAAAATCCTTAATAATTAATTTTAATATCCAACATGTTACAAAAGCTGATAAAAGTCAAAAGACTTCTCGGAATTTTATATTTCGTACATGCTACACATGAAAAAGTACTGCAAGCGGAATGCCTAACCCGGTGATTTGGCTTTAGATATTATAATATTTCTACGACTTTATAGATCCGTATCAGAAACGAAATGAACGTTACATATAAAATTTCAATTATATTACAAATTTATATACTTTTCCTAGGTATGTTCCAGTTCGTTAAACTCTCAATTACAGCTTCCATAATATAGACAAACGCCAGGACACAGATTTATTAACCCAAAAGTTATTCTTATCAGTTAAATATTAAAAATGTCTTTACAACTATGCTTTGGTTTTATTTCATCGAAAGATCAGGCTTTTTAGGCGTTGATTGATATATCCGTTCATACTACAACTGAGCTATCATCATCGCTTCCAAAGTATGTTATTAATTCGTCTCACCTAAATACTCAATCTTGTATGTTAATTAATTACTAGGAGTTGATTAATGACTTGTCTTTATTAGTGAAATATCAATATAGTGTATAGTTTAGTATACGTTACTTGAAAGGTGAACACGAATTAATAATTTCTCTTTACATTTAAAATTTTGCGTAAACATGTAATCAATATAAATAAACAAAATCTGTACATAAAATACATTTGAGAAATACCATTACATTAAATTTCAGAATCACAGCCAGAACATAATTCTATGATTTTTAGAATTTTAAGTCTATCTATCTGTCTGAGCACGCACCAAGTAAAACTATAGGACGGATTTTGGTGGAACTCGGAATGAAATTCGGACTCTATTACAAAATTCAAATTCAAAAATACTTTATTCAATTTAGGCCCTGATAAGGCGTTTATGAACGTCAAAATACTACCACCGGTTCAGAAAACAATCCAGTCATCGAGAATAACCGACAAGAAATTCGATCTGGTTTTTTTTCTGGATGTTTTTTTGGAACCTTACAACTAACAGTTACAAAGTACAGTAGTAGATACACAGAGAAAGTGCATGTCACTTCCAGACATCATCATCGTTCACATAATGATCCATCCTATAATAAACCTTTCAAATCAAAATCTGCTTGACATGGTGCCTTTGGAATTTTATTGTAAAATCTAACACTATTACCTAGAAAACTGTTATTAGTTTTGCTAAGTCTGAAACATGAAACTGTTAATTTATGTTTATTCCTTGTATTAAAATTATGCTGATCGTTTACAAGTTCAAGTTTATCTACATGTTTGCGGGCAAACAGTAAGTTATCAAGAATATATTGGGAGGGGAAGGTTAAGATACTACATTCCGGAAACTTGTTTTTAAGTGATTCGCGAAGTCTCATATTATGAATTGTTCGAACAGCTCGTTTTTGTAAAATAAATAAAGTATCTACTTCAGTTGCTGTTCCCCGCAGCAAAATGCTATAACACATCAAGCTATGAAAGTAACCAAATAGACTAATTTGGCAGTAGCATTATCAGTTAACTGACGAATCTTACGTACTGCAATACAGCGGAACTTAACCTGCTTGCTAAAATTTTTATGAATGGACCCCACTGTAATTATTTAATAGTAAACTATTGACAGTAAACCATTTAGAAACATTAGCTAAGGTACGGTTTACTTGACTAACCTCTGGTTCTTTTCTCTTAACTTTGAAAATAAGAGAAGTGTCGTCTGCAAAAAGCACCATGTCAGTACGGATATCAACCATTAGCGGTAAATCGTTTATATATACGAGGAATAAAAACGGTTCCAAAATCGAACCCTGGGGGATGCTGATTTGAACTAATAAGCCCGTGGAAATATACATTAACTTTTTGACAGCGGTCTTTTAGGTAAGACGTAAGGACGGCAAGAGAAGTTCCAGAAACACCATAATGTTTTACTTTTTAAATTAACTATGGTCAACGCAGTCAAAGGCCTTAGAAAGATCCTAGAACGAACACAGAGTAAGTATATAGGATATTTTTACAGCTCGCCTCAGAGTTTGTGAAAAAAGGAATATAACTTTGTATGGGAATTAAGTCTGGTTTAAAGTTAGACTCATCAAACTACTCTGTACGTAAGATAATAGTTATTAAGTAAAAAGGACGATTTATCGTTTTTGTTAAACAAATCCTTAATTAAATAAGAGAATCAAATGAGGTCACATTTTCAGTGACTTCAAAAAAAAATTGTATATTAAAAACTAGCTGTGGGCTTTACCCGTTTGGAATTCAGACTATATGCAACCTATCTTCTCCCCCTGGATGTAATATATGTTATTATTGACAAACAAATTAGTAAACAAACAGACAGACAAAAAAAATTAAAATTGTCGAAATTTATTCTCTAGTCGATGCTGAAGACCCGCAAAGTATGTTTTCTTAAATATTTTCAATGTATAGATTTCGTCTCGTTAGCCTTTTATTATAATTATAGATATTTAAGGAAAGCCATTCTGGGGGCTTTAGAGTTAATGAACTCGTTTCTATCATGTTGGAAAGTAGGTGAAAAGGCGGGTGCATATTTGAAAAAGAAAATAAATCACATTTATTTTAAGTATAATATTGAAACTGTGAATATGTGTCTAGATATTATTGGATTTGTCGGACGGAGTCGTGGACACGACTACTACATAATAGTAGTGATTATTTAAAAACAAAAATAAATAAAATGTTGTATCGTTTTGAAGAACATTTATTTATCTTTATAAACTTTTGTATTCAAACAATTAATCTTCTGAGATTTAACATAATCTCTCTTAGAAACTTTAAAAGTCGCAAATAATGTTTTTGGAATCTCCGAACGTTACAGGATTCATGACGAACAAAGTTTAAAGAAGCGGCCCCGATGGTGCGTTGTTCGCTGTCGAATTTCGTCGGGTAACGGGAAAGTTTGCGGCTGACACCGATTTGTTTAGCTCCCGTTAAGCGCCTCGGGGTTGCAAGATTTACTGAATTTATTTCCGGTAGTTTAAATAGAAGAGAAATAAGTACATTCTGGTACCATTTTATCTGTCAAATTTATAGTTAAATTTTCAATGTATTTTTTTTTACTCAAATCAGTCAAACAAACACTAAACAAACATTTAGTAGTTACTGCAACTTCTAGCAATATATGTATAACTATCAACAAACAATACCTTGATGATGAAGTAGTAAATATAGCCATTCCTAGGGAGTCCATCCATCCATTAATTCAACCATAAGACGTCCACTGTATGACATAGGTATCCCCCAATAAGAGGGATTGCCATAATCGCCACGCTTAGCAGGCGGGTTGGCGATCGCAGTAGATGCTTGTGATACTCAGAAGATGCTGAAGCCCATCCTCTGGTTTTTATCTTGGCCGGGACCACATGGCTCCTAGGGAGTAAAAATGGTTAATGCTAGACCATCTTCCACTTACTGATGGGACCGCTTTTTACCTTTAGAATTGGATCTATAGAAAAACTGTGCTATTGTGAGTAGATTGTAGGAGATCAAATTATACTAAGCTATTTTTTTTTTTCAAAGAAATAGAAAAAAATACAATTCTTAAATAGAAAATACTTACTTATGTCATATAGCAAAATCATTGTTAAATTGCTTTATTTAGGAGGAGTAAGTGGATAGATAAACAGACAACCGCTGAAAGCTGTTATGTTTTATATATACTATGCAGAAAATAAAAAAATAAAACTATTTAAAATCATAGGAGTATGTTGGAAAAACTTTTTTGTTCAAATGAACCTTTATGTCTCCCTCAATAAAGTAATCACTATTGCTTCAATCACAAAACATTGCATAGATTCCATCCCTTCATAATTTTCACAATTGAGCGCTCTGTCCATTCCTAATACAATTATAAACTCTGGAAATCATACTGTACACGACAAAGTCACCTTGCTCTATTCAATTACATACATAGATTGAGTGTCAATATTCCATCAGCTGCCGGGTTCATAGCAATCTTATTTCCCCTTCAATAACGTTGTCAGCGAGTACCGGCTCTTTAACGAAGTTAAGGCCTTCGAAGATGGGTACCGTCTTTTAAGTATACAATTTTTTTATTTCTGATCGAATTCAAATACATCTTCTAAATTAATAAAATCAAATAAGAACGAAAGGTGACATTACACTATAAAGACTTATTCTCTTGTTGAATAAAAAAAAAAATCTAAAATCGATTATAATAGCAGTAACGTATTTAGACACGATGTTAAAGTTAATTCAAGTCTAGTTACCGATGAGTGAATGGAAAATGATTCCAAGTTAGATGAAATTAAAAATATGTCATCAATTTTGGTAGTGCGGTCGGATTCTACATTGATAGGCCTGCGCCTTGTACCTGGGTACAAACCCACTTATTCAACTGAATGCTGAACCTGAGCTTTTGGTGAAGGAAAACACTGTGAGGGAACTGTAGCGTGGTGGTAGAGCATTTTCTAATAACAACCGCTTGGGTGGCTAACACCTTCAAGGGTAAAGGAAACTTGTCGCCAAATACAAATAGATGTTTTTCAGCAGCATTACTTGAGATCTAGTACCTCTAGGCTTAGTTTGTTTACCATCCTGTACCACATCGTCGCTTAATATAAAGGTAAATGTGGTCGGTGAGCCTATACATCTATACTAATAAATAAAATTAAAGTGTCTGTTTGTAAAGTCAAAATATTTTTTTTACTAACTATATGAATGGATACACAATACCTATACCAAAAATGCAATTTTTAAAATTTTTGTCTATGTGTCTGTCTGTTTGTTCCGGATAATCTCTGGAACAGCTTGACGGATTTTGACGGGACTTTTTTTTTTGGTAGATAGCTGAAGTTACTCTAGGTAACTTAGGGTAGTTTTAATTGTCGAAAATAATTAGGGTTGCGCATTAAAAAATACTCATAAATAATTGAATAAAATCCGATTCAATGCAGTTTTTTTTACGGGCAAGTGCTTGAATTTATGAGTTTTTTATATGTAATATATTTTTACTTTATCTTAGTACTAAACAAAAATTACGATTCTGTATAAAAAAAAAATGACACCCGTCTCTATGCATCTACTAGTAAACTTTGTAATAATTAATGTAGTTCCAAAAAGATCAGATCAAAATAGTTGCATATATTTACTATATGTATAGTTTTCACTACTAAGTCATATAACATTATGTCATCATTTGAACCAACAACATGTTATGACAACTAATTTATTTTGTAAGATGAACTAATTAAAAAAACCAGAAAGCCATGGGGACTACTGACAGAACTGAAAACTCAAAACTTTGGAAAAAACTGTTTTATTAATTTTTAAATTATAGTATGAATAATTACTTTGTTCCATCCATTCAACCATAAGGCGTCCACTGTTGTAAATCGGTCTCCCCAAATAAGGGGGGGATTGCCATAATCGCCGCGCTTGACAGGCGGGTTAGCGATCGCAGTAGATGTTTGTAGTACTTAGAGGATGCTGCTGCACATCCTCTGGTTTTTTCCCTTAGTCGCTTTATGACACCCCCACATCTTCCATATGGGGTGTTACTATTCTTGACCGGCACCACACGGCATACGTGTTACTTGAATTTATTAACGTAACCTTTTTTTTTTTTTTTTTGACGAGGGGAATGCATTTACGCACTACCCTTACCCATTGCATTAGTGAAACCGAAATCCCCCAATGCAATGGGTAAGGGGGTGCGGAGGGACGTCTCCGCACCAGTGTGGGACTCACCCGGACGTGAAGCATCCGGAAATACCCACTAATCCCCCCGGGGCCGTCCGCAGCATTTGGGATGGCGACGATACGGGATAGCTTTCGCAAACACCGCTTCGTCCCCTGCGGCAGACCCAACAGAGCCACGTCCATACTTAGCCCGTTAGGGATGGGGGGGAGAATGCCGATGCCTGACCCACAGGCTTTTCTTCCACCGTGGATCCGCATGCGGATCCTCCTCCCGCACCCTCTCCGCTGCCTCCTTCTGTAACATTACTTGTTCACAGAAGGAGGCAACCACATTCCAGACCTCCTCGCTGTCAAGCATGGCTTTCACCACACTCGACAGCGAGAGGTCTGGCCCAACCGCCGCCACCATCACGCGGCGCGGGTCCTCCCAGGCGGCGCACTCTGCGTTATTAACGTAACCTGTTATTAATGTAACATTTGTTTGCTTTCTACTTCTATTGGCTCTACGACCAATAATTGTGTTACATGCATTTTATTCATAATCAAAGCATACGATAAGTATAAGTATATATAATGTTATTATATATATCTCTGAAAACCAGCACATAAACCCCATCTTATATGTGACATACTATATCATGTTGACGGCTAACATCATGGTATTCGTAACGCAAATCTATAAGTTTTTCCCCTACCAAGATGCTAAATACCGCTAAAGGACTTTTCACTTCAAAAATGTTTGTATTTTATGACTAATTCCGAAACTCAAAAATGACTTTAGGTGAGAATGTTTGATAGCAATCAAAACAAATTGAATCACTTTGTCAAACCACAAACCGGAAAAGCGCCGGGAACGTTAAAGTAGATAACTGGAACGGATTTTCCCGGTTTCACGAAAAAAATTAAGACGTTACGAGATGAGAATGATAATGAACCTTTTCAGTTGTGCGCTGTGATTTAAATGTTTTAGACTTTATCACGTTTTAAAATTTTAGACAATAGAAGAGAGTAAGGGGTGGTTTTAATAATAAAAACGGTGGAATAATAATGTCAATAATATTATTGCTTGATTTGAAATGAATTAATAAAAAATAGGTAGGTGTGTTGGTGTGTACGCGACGTATCTCTCGGCACACTCAGCAACACTTAAATTACATCGAGGTGTCATATGTAACATACAGAACAGAAACTCTGATTCGTTATAAAATGTTTATTATAAACTGTTCCTCAAATTGTAGTTGTAACTGTATTTTTTTGCTATTTTCCGCAATTTACAGAGGTCTTTTTGCAATTAACTTAAATTTTAAAAGGCTTGTGGTTGAATATACTTCAGATTTGGATTTAGCGGACCAAAATACATAAAAATCATACTTGGTTCAAATTTTTTTTTACTATAACTGCTAATTTTTATAGTTTTTTTCAATTTACTTACAACTTTGAGGGGCGTACGGGCAAAACTGACTTCAGATTCGGATTCAGTGCGTCGAAATACACAAAAATTACCGTAGTTCCGGTCAAAAGTACAAACCACTTTTTTATGGGCTAGTGTTATAGTTTATTCAGTCAAATTTAATACTAGTATTCATTTGACATTTTTATACACAAAACTATTGAACTCTATACACATTTTAAGGTTTATTTATATGGAAAAATTACTATATATAATTGACTGGTACTTAGTGAGTTTCTAAGATAATCATTATAAGTGGCCTTAAGTGTGAGTGCTTACTTGTTTATGTTTATTCCTGGTATTGTATGTGTATAGAGTTTTTTGTAGTAAAGGAAATATACCATTACTTTTTATTTTTCATAGTAAGATTTATTCATAAGTTATATTTTTCACTTGTTTCTTGACTTGTTTTTTTTCACATCTAAAGATATTACTATTAATTTTATTGTATTAGTAGTCCCAGAAAAAACAAAATATAATAATAAATGAGTGAATTATGTATTGACCAGGCTCATTGTTAGGTTTTAGTACAATTTCGGGAAATTTAATTTTGGGAAACCAAGTAATTTGATAGGAGAGTTTTAAAACATTTTTGATGATATGCGACATTTTGAAGGCTATTCAGATGAAATATAGTTTAAGCTTATATTTCTTAATATATCTGTCAAACAAAATTCAACAAACTTGAGGAGATAACATTGGATATTCATTTAAAGGCATAATGAAATTCGAGTTATTCACGTTTATTTTTTTCTGTATCATTTTACTAATGGAAATGTACACACTCGTACTTTGTCTAGTGATCATTTTTTAGACTTTGTCTGGAACTAACATTTCAAGCTTAAAAGTGCTATTTTTATTAAATGAACAACACAGACCATATTAACTGTATACAATATATTGAGCCAGTATTACAATATGATTATAAACCTCATGGACAGTGTTCATCTGGTTGACGTTAGCGGCGGATAATATTATCCGAAAACCCCGGTTTTATTGTCCACACATATAATTTATTTCAAACCAAAATGTATTTTATTTGCATCTGTGTTTTGTATTGTAATTATATTGTTTTATTTTAAAAACTTTAAAATTCTACCATTGGGGATTGTGTATGTGATAATGGATGGGATTTCGCGATGACAATGATGTATTTAAATGTTCATAACTCTGTTGTTATCTTTTGATTTATACGGGCAGAATTTTATATCTCGTTTCGAATTTATTTTGTGAATGTTAAATTTTAGTATATTCGATGCATTAAATTGTCAATACATAATTATGTCGTTGCCTTTTAATAACGTAAGTTCCTTCTTATTTGTGATTTGTTGATTATATTCTTAAACCGGTCGTCGTGGAGATATTTGGGGGAGACCTATGTTCAGCAGAGAACGTCTTTCGGTTGAATTAATGGATGGATGGATTCTTATAAGGATACAATCATTCAAAGAACATTCTAAGTTCGAACGTGATATACTCAACAGTCAATACTTTATTCACCCTATTCTGATTCCAGTTGTTAGGAGCATCTCTGTAAAATGTTTGTAACTGGTTACTGTGAATGTACGCAATTCTTCAAATACAACACGATTGGAAAAAAAAAATGTTAAAACTATTTTTCTAGGTTTCATACCACATTTTGAATTAAATACAAAACCGTGTGCCATTTGTAAATAGTGTCTCGTACATTTTTATTAAGTTTTATATAATTAAATATAAAACAAGGTATGTAAAGTTGGTCTTATATATGTCATAGTTTTTATTAAAACTAGTCCAAATAAGTCTGTTTCAGAAACTTTTATCAAATGATACAGTGATTGTTTTTATATAGTAGCATCCACCTAATAGGTATTCTATTTTAACTATACATTTTTAGATTTAGGTATTATGTGTCCAGGCGTGTCATAACGTATTGACAAACCGTATTAATTAATGCGTTCTTTGTTTTATATAACATGTGATTGTCTTTTCTCTGTAGCCCTCTTCGCGGTATGGTTTTATTACGTGTATTTAAATATAAGTTTTATTTTGTGGTTTACAACAGTAACCCTTCTCCCCATTATAAAGTATCAATTCTTCCGGTCCCAACATCGATTTCCTCCATTTCCATTCAACGGATAGACGTCCACTGCTGGACATAGGTCTACCCCCAAAGATCTCCACAACGACCGGTCTTGCTCCACCCGCATCCAGCGGATTCCCACGAATAGCAGGAACGCTGGGAAAACTAGGGGTCGGTTTATTAGTGTGTGATTAATAAGGGGATGCATTACCATAATCACCACGTTTAGCAGATGAGTTGGCTATTTCCTCTACTTTTCTCCTGGTTTTACGACACCCACAGGTAGATATGGGGTGGTACTATTCTTAGCCGGCACCACACGTTTACATATAACAGCGTTTTAGACAAATGCAATTCTTCTATGACATTAACATAGTTATATTTTAAAATAAATTAGTATACGTAATATAAAAATTCATTTAATTTTCACATAGTAACAATCCATACGTGTACCGCAATAGATGTTATATGTCTTAAGACGATGTCCTGACCTTTCGGACGAGAGCAACCTTCGTCAAAGCGAAGCCTCTTAAACTATCTGTCATAAATGTTTTCTTGACTCATTTATTATGTGAATTGTTAAGATATTTAGTGTCAGAATTTATTATGAACTCAGATAAAATATATTGAACGCGTCATGTTTAGACATTGATTTGAAAACGTTTAACTATAGGTAATAACTATTTGTACTTTAATGTAATGCAAGATTAAAATAAAAACACTCTAATTTGCAATCTGTCTCATTGTTTGTCTCATCTCTAGTCTAATATCAGTATATATCGATGTTATGACAGCATGGCATAATAACTAACATTAATTGAATCTTAGTGTGATGTCAAATAATCTTTGATCTTTGCGTTAAGCAAGATCTTTTTTAAATTGAATTGTATTTAACTCAAGTGAGAGCAAACATGTTGTGAAATGGGTATTTTTTCATGAGCTAAGTAATGTAACTAAGCTAACTAGGAAGCTGCGATGAAGAATGTTGCTTCAAATTCTAAAATGAGTCGAAATGATTGATGGTGGAAAAGACGATAATGCGATCATAGGGCAATGATGAAGTAATTTTAGTGCATTTCTAATTAACTACTATCTTTGATGTCAGATTCTGATTCTTATATACACAAGTGTGCTCCAACTGTTTTTCTTTATTAGCATTATTTTATGTAATTTTAGCGCATTATTATTTTTCCTTAGCAATTTATTGTGATCGATCATCAAGATGTGTAATACAATACACAGGTGTTACTTACTACCTTTAGACAAGCGGAAACACGAGAAATAACTACACTATAAAACACTCAAGGCAGTACAATTTTGCTTCAATGCTGATTTATATAGTTTTCTTAATAAAAAATGTCAATGTTATTTCATGCATGCTTTCTGTCACAATTTACAATATTTTAATTAATTTCAATAACTTTAACCTAATAATTGTTCTTTCTTCGTTCGTTTCTTTAATTAATAATAAACTTGTTTTATAAAACTTATTCTAACATCCCAAGAAAAGTTGAAAACGAGTGTGAACAACGTAGGCGCCTTTTAAGTGAGAAACAATTTACTATAATATATACGTATTAATTTTTTATTTTCATTTATATTTGCCAAATAATTGTTTTTTTCAGATATATTTCCCTCGAATTGCGCTCCGTGTCGAGCGCCGTTCGACATCAAAATCGATAAGATTATAATAACAAAAAATAAACAACAGCAGTAAATCTGTCTGAAATAATGAGGTCGTAGTATGTCGAGGGAACGTGCGAAGCAATATGTCGCCTCGAGCAATATGTCCCCGACGGATGAACAATATGACAGACGGATGCTACGGTGTTGCCACATCGAGTGACAAATCGCACGACATACGAGACGCACTGGGACTTGTTAAAGATTATTTATCCCTCTATAAATATTTTAGACGTCATTTTCACGCGGTACACTAAATAACCAAACTAAATACATGACAAGAATTAAATGTATTCATTACTTATCATTACGTAGTTCTGTATCACCAGACAACTAGCAACTGGGCTTTGTACACAGGTCATTTTAAATGCTCTACAATGTTAAATGAATGTAACAGCAGTGACATCTGCATCATTAAGAATGTCAAGGGTGTGATGATAGTATAAAATAAGATTTTAATTCCTTTTCATAATGACGTAATGTTATTAGATATTAGTGACGAAGTGCTCCTATAACTCGATTCCTTAAATCCTTACTGAAAAACAAAACACTCAATAAGCACACATCAAGTCATGCATCGAATATACTTATAACAACCACACAGTCGTAAAGGCGAAACACGCACACTAAGAACTTGCTCTTACAAGCCGGTAGTAAAATGTCGGAATTGAGTTCAACATCCATGCACATTTTAATTATCACCCACACAATGAAAGCATTAGTGTACCTATAATACTAACTACTAACTATTCTTCTCGCTTTGCTCTGATGCGCTCTTTTGTCAGTTAATGTTAGGCTAACCTAAGAGCTAAGCGGGGTAACCGCTTCAGCGCATAGCCCTATGGCGGTGGCTGCTGCTCTGCTCGTTACGACGAACAGGTCTCTTAGATGAGGTGCATTATATGCTGCCTCTGTGGTCTGCTTTTCCTGAGTTTTAGTTGTAAGCTTCTGTTTTTCTGGTCTCATTTTATACTTACCCCTTCGTCTCCTAACTACTCAGGTTGATGAGGGTGCACGAATAAGTTCACGCGCTTGAGGTTTCCGTTTAGGTCGGCGACCGCTCCTATAATGTAAACGTAGCGCAAATTTAGGCTGAAAAGAAGCCCCTTCGTTCCGGGTATTCATTTAATTTTGATCATTACTTTGCTACAAATACGGTTTATCAATATAAATATTTGGAGAAAGCGCCATCTACTGACATACTAGAAAAATGTCTTCCAAGCAACTTCATCTAAAGAGAATAATGTGATAACAAATTCCCATAGATGTCACTTTTTAAAATTGACTAGTGCTTTACACCGAAATGATGGATTTACTTTGTATTTTAGAATGGTCGATTATAATCATGTGTCACTTATGTAGCTGAAGAAGTTAGCTATGTTAGGAAGTTAGTTGTATTAAAAGTATAATAGAAAAAGAAATCAATCAGTTTTATTTTATGTATCATGTAGGTAACTAATTCAGGTACTAACTAAACTAGGTAGGTAACTAAACTAGGCAACTAATTGTTATTTTTTATTTTGCGTAAGTCGCCATCTCGCATCGTCCTGTTATAATTAAATAGTTAAAATCGACGACCACGAAAGTTAACCAAATTTACAATTTATTAGGTTGTCATAATTATAGGAACATTTATCACAGGCGAAATGAATTTGACATTTCGTATTTAGCGAGCTAAATCATTTTCATCTTTAATCTGAAAACAACTTACCATACTCGACATGTACTGTTTATGTAACTCCAGTGAAGTTGAGTATGGTGGAGCTGGTTAACACTAACTGCAACTGGATATCTTCGCTCAGCAGCACAAGCATCCATCATTCATTACTGTACTATATTTTCAAGAGCAAGAAGTATAGCAAGAAGTATAACGACCAGCTAGATTTTTTATGCTCCGGCTTTACCGACGATTTTTTTCACGCCACGCCACTGGCAGATATGAAAGTTATTTGCCATTCTTCATATCATTTATTGTGTCTTTATTTATTGAAACAAACAACAGCAAAGCACAAGGAAGATCTGCGACAACAGGAAAATGGAATAATATATAATGATATAAAAAATATAAAGATAATATTTTCTTGAAATAACAATCAATATTATCAGTAGGTATCTGTATGTAATAAATATTAATTTGTATTAGTTTTCACCCATATTATATGAAATCGATTGAACTGGTTTGAATACAGTTAATAAATAAATAAATTACTAAATTCGTGGTTAATTACGCTTCTCTATACCGCCTAAGTAATAACGAGACAATTTTATAACATGAATGAAATGACGCTCGGCTATCGTTACATAATATTATAGTATTTACTTTCCTTTATCACGAAATACTTTTTTCTTCTTTAGATAAAATAGTGCAAGAGGAAAAAGTCATAAGTCTCATACCAATGCTCAAGCCTTACGAGTTCATAATAATTCAGAAGATACGTCCAACTCGCTCAAAATGTGTGAATATTTCAATTTTTCAAAATCCACAACTAAGTCGATCCTTTAAAATCATAATAGATCTTCAGCTCGCAAAAAAAAAACTATTTGATATTAAACCGATCCGTAAATGAAATAGCGTGCTTTCCAAATTCCGTATGATTAATATATCATCCTATCATTAAATATAGTAAATCAAAGCTATTCGAGATAATAATTGGGAATAATTTATGAGATGTAGAGGCACTTAATACTGGTAATAGCTACAGTTACGTACTATCTGGGTTGATAGACACGTTATATGGTGGCAATTGTCGTAAATGATTGTCCTCAGGAGTATTATGATATTATAAACACGCTACATGCATTTCGATGTGAGTAGTGATATGATGATTTAAAATAATTGTTGTATGATATCACATTTGTTCCAGTTTACTTCCAAGTACGAAATATTAGCATGATGTTTTTTAAAGTTACGTCTTATCTATTTAATATGTTTAATCAACAAGTAAAATATAATAATGCAATAGGTACAAAATTTAATAAAAATATGTAGTTATTTACACAAATTAAGTATATTTTCAGAATAATTTCGATCCGTGGAAAAACCACCACAATTCTAAATTTTAATTCTGTAATCAGTTACATTCTTTAAAAAACAACCGTTCATCATTCTTCATTTGAATTAACAAAGAGAAAATAGTTCATAATATTTTTTTTCTTATCAGTTTCTCAACCGATATTCTTATTTTCTGTTCTGTATCGAACTTATTGATAAGTTTTAGTGTTATCAAAAAATAAAACAGAAGCAGATTTTTTCTTCATGTTTAAAATAATATTGTTATCGAATTTGAAGCGCTAGATTAACACTAGTTATTTTTAAGAGCCAACTGACGCAACAAGAACTAAGAAAGAGTGTTAGCATGCGCGCCGTCTATGTTTCATAGTTTGTACTTGCTTTCTGGGCCACTTTCGATGCATTAGACTAGAAACAATATTATAATGTAATTAAATATCTAGAAATCCAGTTATAATATGAGCGAAGAGATCAGCCGACGTATAAACACTACAGTATTATATTTTATTTAATTGTAAAACTGTAATTGAATTTGAGATACTTAATGACTTACTTCATATGAATATATGAATAAGCAATAGTGTATAGTATTCCCGTTTGACTTTTAACTTGCGCACCTACATTGAGAGGAATAACCTGGGATACCAGATTCTAATACAGTTTTTGAATTATTTGCTTTGTATAAAAAATATTTTATTATTTTCCGTCCGCCATAAATCAACAATTTAATTTAGTTAATAAATTTTAGATTGTCCAATATCGTGCAAAACCGCAACTGATAGACTAGGCGGGAGTGTCCCATTATCCATTTTAATTTAATGATATAATATTGTTAATTGTATACTGTTATGCAGTCACAAACTTTAGTGAAACATTTAGTTATATATATTTACACTATTATGATGTAATACGTTTTGCTTATGTTGAAATTAGCTCAGATGTAAAAATAACTTTTCTTAAGAAGATTTCAGTAAACTTTCTCGTAAATATTCTATAGTTTAGTCAAAATTTTAAAAGTTGATGTGCCGGTAGCAATTTTTATGTCAATTTAATTTACTTTAACCATAGTAAGATTTTACATATATTACCCATACCAACACAATATCTACTAAAACCTTTCCAGATAATATATCTATGATCGATAACAACAACTATACAAATTAATTCATTACATGATGCGTAACTTGAAAGGTAATTAACCGGCAAACAGAAGGACTTATATAATATATAAGAATATATTATTTTAACTATGATATATTTATAAATAATATAATAAAAGGAAGGCACAATTATATGACATGATACTTTTCTAACTATCTGATGCAAAATATCTTTTAAAAATTTTAAAAGAACAAACCGAAATATAATAAAATTAGACATTTTCTGTGTTGGAGGCGTAGTTTATACATTAATGGAGAAGTAAAACTTTGGAAGTACTTTCTAGTTCAAGGCATTACGTATTTTATATAACTTATACTTATTATTTAATTAAATTGTTTTACCCTGAATTAATTCTCCAGTTTGCATAAAATATTTTTCTTGTTATAGTCAGATTCAGTCGTATTTATAACTCATGTTTAAGATTTTTTTACCGACTTCAAAAAAGAGAATGTTTCTCAATTCGACCGGATATGTATTTGTTCTATATCTGTTTGCGGATAACTCCGTCCTTTATGAACCTATTTTGATGATTTTTGTTGGAAAGGAGATATCCCAAGGTTGCTCACATGGTAAGGAAACCAGGATGATGGCATCCTAGAGAAATCGAGGGGAGACTTCGAAAATCGTAATTTTATCTTATGTTGATGAAGGAAGGGGGATGTTTGATGTCAACATTTCATACCTTGAGTACATTTGTTATGTTAATAGTTACTATATGTCTCAGTTGTATTCAGTGTTCTTTCATAATTTGGTAAGATTTTTTTCATATTTCATTGTTTCAAGGTTGTCAACCTTAAATATGAACCGTCTATCGTAATGTTGTTGTACCATTTACTTGGCACATACTTCAAAATAATGAAATAATTATTTAATAATTTCTGAGTAACTAAATCAAAATGCCTATTACTTTGTGTTAAGTAAATTTTATTTCTTACTTTTTAGTATCCTGTTTGAAGGCGGTTTTTTTTTGTTAAAAATTATTTTTTTTAATTATCTTTGACGAATAAAATCCCGTTTTAAAAACAACACATAGAGGTAAGTGCATTAAGTTTTCCGGAAAAGCATTACCCAGTTTTTCAACAAAATACTTTTTCGACACATAAATCCACCGGCCCGTGTACTTCACTTGTAATTTTCCCTCGAAATATATTCCGTTTTCCCATTTTCAACGTATATTTTTCGAGCCGCTTTATTAATATTTTTGCTACTGGAGTGGATATTATAAAAAAATTGATATAAAATTATCGTACGTAACATTTTGTATTTTATAAAATCTAATCTTATTTAACTGATAAAAAAATGATAAAATTAGTTTTTGAAGTGATGACTCAGAAATAAGAGTGATTAAATGTCGCGTCGGTCGATGTAGGTTCAAATCTTACCCTGAGTCTGAACTTTCTATTAAATAAAACCATTACATGATGTTAGGGTGTTTTTTTCTGTTGGCTGCCTTAATAGATATTATAACCTTAAGTTATAAATCTGTCTCCAAGCACTAATATAGGTGTTTCAAATTCTTTTGAGAATCAGTTACTTCAAGGTTGCCATTAGTAGTGATCGAATTAGTCTCTGCTTGAACTCTACTGTAACCTTGATAAATCATAATCATAGTATAAAAAAATTTAGAGTATTTTTAACGTCTATAGAAGTGATATTTCTTTCTGCTCAGTATATTCGAAGTGTGGTTAACACAAATGTATATGTATAATACAAAACAAAGAACAGGGGTAATGACTCCCACCGCAATCAGCATAATCCAACCCTTATACTGTCAGGTAAGGTAGAATAACAATCTAGCTCAGATTTCCTTAATAGTATACTTTTATATCCTTTTCTTATACATAAAACCAGTTCAGAGTGAAGAGATAAGAGGAAGAATCGAGAAATAATGGTTTCCCAGTACACTGAACGGTGTTTTATGTTTGTTTTTTTAAGTGCTTTTATAAGGAGCTATTGTCAAGCGATTTCAGGGCGGATTATTCTAGATTTTTATTACAGTTATTTTCTTTGATATTACGAAAACAGTTTTCTCATGATGGTGCACTTGTGGGTTACTTATGGCTTCCGTATCATTTGTAGGTTCAGAATCTAAAAATGGTCTAACGAGATTAAGGTTTTGGTAAGCTATAGCATAATGGGATTACTAATCTAGTTACTCTCTAGTGTTTTTCTAGGCATCTACTACTGTTAATTAAGTAAGTAAGCTAAGTAAGTAAGAGCTTCAGTCGTTGTGTAAAAAATTCTACATTACAAAAAATGTACTATTATCATTATTAGTGTATCTTTGAGTATTAACGTCTTCTGTAATGAAGATTAAATATGGACTTAAAACAAATAATAAGCAAAAATCTTCCTTCATTCGTGGTAAATTAAAGAGCTAGAATTAGCAATCCATTATGAGTCACATTCCTTTCCCCGTTTCATCCTTACTGGAACATAATTTCAATAAGCATTAATACATTATGATGAACCTTTATATTTTACCCTTGCAAATTATCCATTAAATTAATGGGTTATGACGTCAAGTTAGCTTAATTAATATTCGGTACTTTTCGGCATAAATTAGGGCCCTTTTTTGTTCAAATTCCAAAGGTGTTGTTAGTACCACGCACTGGTGTATACATAATATAACATCACGAATCTCTTCTATATGCAGAAATTACTATACTTCCACCTGATAAGATTCTGACATACATCTTTCTCTTCTTCTAGATGCATGAGCGCTTTCATACAGGCTTATCAGTTACGAGTACTTTTGACATGCCCTTTCTTCAGAACATCTTTGATCTGGTTGAAATACGTTCGCCTAAGTTGTCCTTTACCGATTATCTTCGCCTTATAAATTTCTTTCGTCAATCTTCATTCATCCATCCTCTCCATGTGTCGAAACCAATTAAGTATTCCTTTCTCTGTCTATGTTCCTACATGCATAACGTTTTCTTATCACACACACTAGTCCTTACTTTATCCATAATTTTCATGCTAGCTATATTCTTCTTAGACTTGTCACCTTTACAGCATTAACCTTGCTTTCAAACTTGTTCGTTATTATTACTCGGTCCGTGCAAGTAAAACTGCTTATTTGGGATTTTAAATTAAAGTTAGTTATGAATAAGTTAAAGTTGGGGTTCATTTGTCTGCTTGTTAAGCTATACGAAAAAAAAAACAAATATCTAAAAAATTTGTATTTTTATAATTTTATATGTCACTAAAACTGAAACAGTGTGTAATATTGTATCGTGAGACTAACACAATAAAATTATTGACAGAATTTGGTAAACAAAAAAACAATCAACAATTTTATTACCAGCTCTAGTTAGTTAGAGCTGTACGATGAGGTCAGTACATTTGCATGTAGATAGGATTTCCAGACGGCGAAGACAAAAAGTTCGGTTTTATTCGACAACGGAGAATACCTGATGAAATGTTCAACGAATTGGGTGTTGTCTTTTTTAGTATTTTTTGTTGTTTTGTGTCCCGCATAAATAGTTTTTTACTGACGCTGGTAGTCAATTGGATTCCCTCTGCGGCTAACTAGATAGTGCGGTCTAGTTTAGTGTTTTTATCATTGTGACAACGTCCACAAGGAGTGATTAATTTATATATTCACTCAGGTTACGCACCGGACCACGATTTTGTTCTAGTTCAATTAAACACTCTATATTGATTAAAACAATGGTTTTTTTTAGCGTAATATCTGCATCTTTATTTACTTATTAACTCATTTTTTATACTTATTTTATATTATATATCCATATTTACTGAAGTAAATTACATCAATACATAGATAGAAACTTTATCAGAATAACCCATGAAAATTGGCTACTTCTAAATTCAGTATCTTTCATGCTACCCCAAGGGTAGTTTGCGATTTACCCCACAGCAGGGTCGATTAGCATGAAAATAGAGGTTCGGGGCAAATTTACATAAACAAATTCGTTCGATGTTATACATATTATACATGGGAAATAACAAGAAACATATACTGCAGCCAGACGTGTTGTTGTGTTAATCGTTTGTACCTTCGATATGGCTGTAAGTGTTTTCGTATCTGACTATTTATACTACTATATACTTAAAACATAAAGATCAAGCAATCCAAGAGATTATTCTTATCTGTTTATCAATCTATTTTATTTATTTATATTTATCTACTTGCTGTTTTTGGCCTTTATGTTGTCAATAAAAACTGCAGTAGTTTATGTGTTTTTTTTTAAATATTTATTGAATATAGAATGAATACTTAATAATAATTAATAACTAATAATAACTCAGTATTGTTATTGTTTACTTTTCTATTATATATATATATATATATATATATATATATATATATATATATATATATATATATATATATATATATATATATATATATATTATGTAAAGTAGTGTTTAAGATAAGTTCCGGAGGCGGGTGATGGAAGTTGCAACAAACTACAGCAGCTTCAATCCTTTGAAACTTATTTTTAACCGACTTCAAAAAGAAGGTTATCAATCTTTCTGTGTTTTTTAATGTACGTTTATTATGCGATTTGTCGGCCAATTGTGGACCAATTTCTATTTTTTTTTTATTCGAAAGAGTACACTCCCGGTGTGATCCCATCGTCACCAAGTCTTGGTACAATATTCAAGAAAAAAAAATAACGAAAATGAATAGGTAAATAATGCTTACGTAATACTTAAACAGCTCCTAATGCTTGAATTTTATTTTGGGAACTCGGATACAAAATACTGATTATTTCTACTAACACAATAACATACTTAGATAAATTACACATTATAAATTTTTCATGAAAAATATTATCTCACGGTGAAAACCGCATTAAAATCCGTTGCGTGCTTTTGAAGGAAGTAGCAGATAAACGGACAAACAGACGCAGAAAGCGACTTTGTTTTATACTATTTATAGAAGTAACTTTATAAATTAAAGAAAAAAGGCGCATTTAACGTACCGAAAACATAACTTCCAGTAAAAAGACAACTGGTTTTACTAACAAATGTCGATAGCACAATATTGTAAGGTGAAGTTTTCCACTTATTCTCAAGTACAAAGGAAACTTTGCATAACAGAGTGTGTATGAGCTTCAAGTTCGTCACTCGCCGGTTCTCGGCTGCGGAGTACCGAGGAACTTCGATACGCCATTGTGTTGTCTTTACAAACTTTTGCGCCGAAGTGCTAAAGTGTGAAGGGATAGAGAGGAAATAATTTATAATGGTTTATTATTATAGCATTAAAAAGCGATTTAAACTTTCGTAAATCGTGTTCGCCTTCGAACATTATAGTGATTTATAAGTTTATTTTATACTAGCTGTCTGCCCGCGGCTGCGCCCCCGTTTCATTTATTCTTCACTATGTTTTAATTTTTTTATACGGAATCCTAATTATTTTCGCAAAAATATTTTAGTACTAAGATAAAGTAAAAATATTCCTCATAAATAATAGCACCATAAAACTGTGCGTTGAATCGGATTTTATTCAATTTTTTACTAGTTTTAATTTTTTACCCGGAATCCTAATTAATTTCGAAATTTCAAAGCACCCTAAGTTACCCTGAGTAACTTCAGCTATCTAACAAAAAAAGTCCCGTCCAAATCCGTCCAGCCGTTCCGGAGATTACCCGGAACAAACAGACAGACGGACAAAAAATTAAAAAATTGCATTTTTGGTATAGGTACACCGTATATGCGTTCATATCTATTTAGTAAAAATAAATAATTTTGACATTATAAACAGACTCTTCAATTTTATTTATAAGTATAGATATATGTATACATATTACACATTGTATTTTGTCATAATCTAAGGATACAGTTCTTTTCTACATAGATATGTAGTATCATGCCTTTCCCCCGTGGGGAGTAGGCAGAGACTACGTTCTTCCACTTGCTACGATCTTGACACAGTTCTTTCGCTTTCTCTACTTTCATGAGCGCTTTCGTAGATGCTTGCCGGTTATCCTACTTATTTTAAAATCAGACAACGATAAAGCAATTTTCTCAAAAATTAAAATATTACAATAGCTTCAAAATAAATGTTGCTAAAATAGAAACAAATATCTATAAAATAATACGTGAAGCGAAAATGTTGACTCCTCTTTTTATGAATACTATGTTTATTTTACACGGAATAGGCTCAGTGCTTTCACCACAATCTCACCTGATGTTAAGTGTGGATGTAGTCCAGGATGGTAAACACACTACGCCTAGATATACTGGTGATGCTGCTGCCGGAACACACCTATTGGTATTTGCCGACAGGTTTTCAAACTTGAGGGTGGTAGCTACCCAGGCGGGCATCATTAGAAATTGCCCTACCACCATGCTATGGTTTCCTCACGATGTTTTCTTCACCGAAAGCTCAGGCCATTTTTTAGATGTAGATGTACGAGATTCGGCAAAGTTTGTATGGAGAAGAAGAGAAAAAAATCTTTTATTTAATTAATAAGTGTTAAAAATATTAAAATTTAATTATTAACAAACGCATATAATTCCTTGTTTCCGTTCTCATACCCTAAATGTCAACATCATTATTCCGTTTCAATCACATAATCACATGTCATCGTCAGACTTAACAAAATTAATAAAAATTTGACCCTAAATAACTTGACTATGAAGGTCGTAATAAGCTATTTAAAAAATATATTACTGGCAAAAACTCTTTTTTTACCCTAGACTGTGGTTTGTGACAAGACTTGTACACTGGAGGTTCTAACTAATTAATCAGATGGAATTGTTATCCTTTATAAAATCAGCAAGAATAAGATCTAAGGTCTACTTCAAATGAAATGAACTGTAAATCTGTTTGTCTCCTTTATTACAAGACTGTGTTCTAAGTAAAGTGATTTTGAAATAACTCTTATCTCTCTGCGCGCTTTCTCACAAGAATCTCATTGTAGCTATAAAAATTATTTACAACCTCACCGCAATGGCTCAGTAATTGTTCCTGATCCTCAAGAAACGTCATTATAACCGAAACTAAGAGATCCTTAAAATCCAAGTTAAAAATCGTTAAAAAGTCATTAGTAATACGTGCCGGGCTATTTTTAACGTTGAAATTAGCCAAGATTTATAACAAATTTTGTTGATTCTCAAAACGTTTTAAAATCGTCGGAATATGAACGCGGTATTTTTATAACGTAATAATAATATTGTACGAAATATAGACGTCGCGACTTTATATTTAATAGTACTTGATAATCATTTGATATGTTCCTGGACAGCCATATTTTCCCTGACTGTATTTTTTATTTTCTCTAATTTAATTCGAAATATAATCATATTATTTTTGAAGAAAAAATATGTTTTTTGTTATTGTTGTGCTTATATAGAACACAAAATTTGTTTTTCTTATTATTTCTCATAATTTTCACTTGTCTATACTAATAATAAAATTGAAATGTCTGTTTTATTATCAAATTAACAATTGTTTACTAAATACATATGAATAATGTATAATAATATACTTTATACTTTTTGAATATTTTAAAAAAACATATATAAGTATTATATTTATTTACACATTTTGGCCACATTTTATCTAGTCATATAGTGGTTTTAAGTTGCGCCGAACGCAAAAGAAAATGAGAAAAGGGTAGGGAGATGATGATGATAGTGGTTTATACCATAATTTTAAAGTATTGGTTATTTAACCTATACATTTACGCTGAATAAAGCTAAATAAACGTTTCTGCGTCGTTCGGCCGCCGCGACGGTTGCTATGGTTACGAAGTTTGGATTGCAGCGACGTAGCGGATATTTCCGTAACTTCTTACCTCTTATGGTTCTTTTGAAGTACGAGGGTACACCATAAGATGGCGTTGAACGGTGTTTCTAAAATATATTTAAAAATTTCCAACTTCAAATATTTTATTATTTGTACTAATTAGTAGGTATGTAACTTTCATCTAATTTATAATATTGTATTAATTAATAGCTACAATGCGAATAATACAATGCGGTCACCGGTTACGAAAATACTTTGCTCTGCCATCTATTTTCGAAATTTGACATTTTTATAGAATTTTTATGCTATAGCAGTCTCACTTAATGTTAAGTGACGATGTTAATATACTAAACTTTCTTAGATTTTAAAATTACCGTATTTCATAAGTTGGTATTGCTAACATACAATATACCTGAACCATCCTTCAGAAATGTAATTAAAATGTATATGAATTTCGAAATTTTTATTCGTTGTACACAATTTTTAACCGATATAAATATGTAATCATGGAAGCAGAACCGTCTTTACCTATAGTGCAAGGTGTGCAGCGCAGGATTTTAGGGGACGCCGAGCGACCAGAGCAACACCTATACAGATGCGTCGCTGGCGAATATGGCAATCGCCTCCTTATTAGGGAAGACCTATGTCCAGCAGTGGACGTCTTATGGTTGAATTAATGAATAAAACATTTATTAAATAGCTACAAAGGTAAAGAAATTCTTGTGACCTCTTCCTAATAAAAAAAATACTTTTGGTACTCATGTACCAATTGCTTCAATAATTTCACCGGAATTGCCGTTTGAAAATATCAAATATTTCATTTTGACCGCGCGCCCACTAGAGGACGCTATTATATTGGTTGCACACGGGCGCTACAAAGCCTAGAGACAACGCTGCATTGAAGTTAAATATATCAGAGTATATATTAAATTTATTCAAGCTCACCATCATTCCAATGTTAATGTTACAAATAATAATAATGTATACTGTTCATAGATGGCGCTACGGGTGATAAATACAGTTGCAAATTTAATTTTTAGTACCTTTTTCATATCTTAATCATGCGAATAATTTGCATTTTCGAAGTATGCTCACGAGTAAATTACAATGAACAATACAGTTTTCAAATCGATAATGAAATAATAATAAAAAATAAATAAATATAATTTAATATTAACGGTAGCAACGTTTTTTTTAAGTGTTCGTTTAGCGGTTTTTTTTTTAATTATTTTATCTACTACACCATCAAAATTAAACAAAGGAGAAAACCAAATTTAATTAACTGTTTAGCATTGCCTGTTTAGGTATATACATATACCTAGATATAGATTAATATGAGGTTATATTGACCCTGTATTTTAAATGTTTTAAACTAGTGTTTCCCGTCGATCGAGCTTTGATTGTAATCATAAGTGAAATTTTTAATAAATAAAATTTTTGACAAGTTTGTGTGAAATTTGATTTGTAATTGTATAGTTTTTTTTTGTTGTTGCATAACTTATCCAATAGCGAAAAAAAACGCAAATCTGTCATTCCAATTCAAGTTTACAAAAAACTTTTCTTTCTGCATAAAATGTTACGAATACTAAGGTTCTGTATAGGGGTTACGCGTCGACGGACGCAGGTTCAAGCCCACCCGACTATATAATTAGTCCTAATATTGTGAGGAAACCATAGCATAATGGTAGGTCATTTTGAAAACACCAAGTTTGAAGCTCAGTAGTACAGCACCAATAGGTGTGTTCTAGCAGCATCTCTTGGGAGCCAATACCTCTCGGCTTAGTATATTTACCATCTTGGATAACATTAAGCACTTACTATATATAATTTAAGAAAAAAATATAAATGAGGTCTCTTTCCGCGTCTTTTTTTTTGTTTATCTGCTAAGATGTCCTAAACTACGTAAAGGATTTCGATGCAGATTTAACCCTCGGATGGATATTATTTGAATAGGTTTAATATATATTACATAGCTTTAGTATAAGAACAAAAAAATCAATATTTGTAAGTCGTAAACGTAAGCTAAATAAAGTAAAATATACGTAGAGTATCTGACCACATTGTGCTGTAATCGATTTAAAATTCCACGTCACTATTCCATCTTTCTTTATAACTCAATAAATAACGCGTAGTACACGCTCGAAAACATCTGTACTACTTACAATATGATGTGCATGCGATGAGCAGTGGCTTCGATTCAGATAAATTATTAAATAATACCTTAAGGGATAATATTTAAACCTGCGGAATTATAGTAATAAGCCCCGGTAAGTAAGGCAAGTGGCCGGGGAGCCCGGGAGCGACGCGGTGCGGATACCTTCAAGTCAATTTTTACGAGTTACACTTTACGATCTCAGGAGCCGACTGTCGAGAATTCCAAATGCTTTATGCGGATGTCATATTTATCTCTACTGCGTACTTTTTTACGTGTTTTGTCTGTCCTTTTTTATGTTAACCTTTTTACAATAAATCACTTTATAGAATATGGAGATTTCACACTCATAAACCTTAATGTTTTGTTGACCTTGTACGTACAAACATAATCTTAGCTACCGGAGAATAATGCATATACAACATACTCTAAAACCGTAAAGAAAGGAATTAAAATAGAAACACTTTAACTACCTACTCCGTTCTTGATGCAAAAATTTTCTGACAAATGTCAGAGAAAAAAACCCAGAGAATATAATTTAAAAAAAAATCATCGAAACGTTATTTTATGTTTTTAAACGAAGGGGGTTTTAATGTGGCTTATTATTTTCTAAGTTTTAATTAAATCAATTATTAAAAAGAATAATTTAAAAAGAGATATATACTAATATTTATTCAAATTGTAAATTTCACGTGTCTTCTGTACATTCTCGATTTTTGTGAAAATAATTATTGCAAAGGACTAAAAATAGGTAGGTAATTAGATATAATTTCTATAATTTAAAGAAAAGTTTGTAATTTTATGTGTGTAGAAATGTCTGTTCTGTTTTGTAATAAGAAAATAATATTTTGATATTCAATTTTGACCCAAACATCTAGAATACTTATTTTAGGCGTTATATTAAGGATTCATTTTATGGAAGTAGTGAACTACCATTTAGTGGCTGTGACCACCAGCATTAGAGTGTATCAAATGAAATGGTGACCGTTGGCAGTGACAGTCACCATAACAGTTACGACCATCAAGTAGTAGCGATCCATTTTTTTATTTCTCAATCGACTGTTACTGTTTCGAGTATATAAGGTTAGAAGAGATCAGCTACCTCTGGCTGCATATTGACCGCGAAGGCGACGCCGCGGGCGCAGCAAGTAGCTACTAAAGCTTTTTTAATTCTATGACTATAGGTAGTAAACGTACACAATGGCATCAGTAAATTATAATATAAACATTTTTTTTATGTATATTAAAAAAACAATTCCAGGTTTGAAAATAATAACATCTAAAAAGAGATCTTTAAAAAGTTTTTATGTTGATTATAAATCTTAATGTTGCGGGGCGAAGCTTCGCGCGGTGCGGTGCGGGTGAAGCAGAGGGGGAGGGAGGCCCTACCGACACCGCTTCACTTTAAAATGTTCTTTCTAACTTTTATAAAACACCACATCGCTATAGTACTTACTTACTCAGAATTATTTATGAAAATTTCAAAAGCTTTTACGTTTTATTAAAGCGATAGTCGAATTGTTATATAACTTGTAATACCGTGCTCTCGCAATCACGGGGTTTTATTAATTGTGCCAACTAAAGTTAAGACCACCGGGGAATAGAGCGTCTCGAACTCTCAACCTAAAGAAGTACATTTCTGTTAAAAAATTAATTTACTTTTCCAATTGTTACAGTTTTGATCGAATAAAGCAAAGATGGCGGCGTTCGTGGCTAAGCAGATGGTTGGAAACAAGCTCAGCGCCGTTAAAGGTAAGAAACCCATTATAATAAAACCCAGAACTTGTTAATTATTCATTAATACAAATCATATGCAGTAAAAAAAAAAAATGCCTTATTTTTCACTTTTTATTTAGCATTCTCGACGATGGGCCGAGCGTTTATTTCCCTCGAGCCCCGCTATTTCATTCGATTGCTTTGGAACGCTGCGGTAGTTATCCTAATGTAACTCTACAATTGAAAATATTTGACAATTTTCTTTTAATATGTAGGTATTTAAAATGACTACTTGACTTATAATTTATTATAATATATCATCCATCCATTCAACCGAAAGACGTCCACTGCTGGATATAGGTCTCTCCCAAAGATCTCCACGACGACCGGTCTTGCGCCATCCGCATCTAGCGGAATCCTGCTACCTTCACCAGATCGTCGGTCCACGTTATGGAGGGCCTACACACGCTGTTTAGGGTACGCAGTAGGTAAAAATGTAGGGATTAGCTAGGATTAAAATTCCGCGGGAGTTTTGCACACACAGGTAGCGGCCAAGTCGAGGTTCGAACCTTTGTGGTAGTGACCTTTTGCGGTTGAGAGCCTTTAGCACTCGCCCACAAAGTTCAGTGAAGCTGTAAAGGCCCTTCTGGTCAACAGCATTAGCAAGGCTACAAAAAAAAGACTGTATGCTTGGTTTAAATGAGAGGGCAACGGTGTACGTATTTACTCAACCGCGGGGAAGAAAAGATATAGAATCAGTTGAGCTATGAGGAAAGAAACATGCACACTTGGTAATGAATGATGCGCGGGCTCTCGACGTTGTTCAGGTAGCTGTGGTGTATTACCAGCGCTGCTGCGGTCGAGAATTCTACTATATTAATTCACAGGCGAAATACGTTTTGCGGTTTAGATAATTAGCGGGTTTAAATATATAGCTAAAATCAGCCTGAGCTTTCGGTAAAGGAAAACATCGTGTGGAAACCATAGCATGGTGGTAGGGCATTTTATATAGTGTCTGCCTGGGTAGCTACCACCCTCAAGTTTGAAAACTTGTCACCAAATACCAATAGCTGTGTTTCGGCAGTATCACTTGAGAACCAATACCTCTAGGCTTGAGTGTGTTTACCGTCCTGGACTATATCGTCATTTAACATCAGGTGAGATTGTAGTCAAAGCATTAAGCCTATATCGTGTAAAAAAAAAAAAAATAGTCCAAAGGACATAGCAATCACGGCGGCGAGCCATGACGAACTCCAGTCATCCACGAATCAACTTCGCATCGTTGCGGTTTCTATGCAAATGTTTAGCACAACAGGAAGAGGACTTGGCCTACTTAAAACCTGTATAAAATAACTACCAATATGAAACGGGCGGAGCCACGGGCACACAGCTAGTTTTATATATAAACTAACCTTCTAAAATTTTCTAAAGTTTTTGATAAAACCGAGATCTACTTCCGTAAATTCTTTACGGTATTTAAACAAAAGTAATGTAACTTAAAAACTGTAAACCTTTTAAAATGTTGGCAAGTTGTAAGAACGTAGCGCGTCGCCTCGCAATATCTTTGTACGTGACTAAAGTGTTATTTAGGCAATGAACCGGCCGGTAGGACCGTCATCGCAATATTGTGATATTCTATGAAAATCGTTGAAAAGATATAGTTATGGATATTGGGAAATATCAATGATTTTTATTATCTGTATAGGTATGTTTCCGAACGAAATGCTCTTTGATGTGAAGTAGATCCACATAAAGTTCACATACCAGTTAGGTACTATGAAGTACTTGTACATTACTACTCTGTGCCATGAAGAATGGAAGAAAGCGTTTAAACGCCCTGACTATATATTGTATGTTTCGATATTTATCTGCTTTAAAAATGTTCTTTTTTTTCTACGTTTACCGATTAGTACCAGCTATATGCAGGCTCCGTTACAATAGGTGTGTTAATCATTGATCATAGTCTCATCTGACTTTAAGTGGGTAAAACGTTAAGTTAAAAGAAACGAATGAACAAGTGAACACAGTACCTACAGGTTAACAGATTACAACTTGAGTGTGTTCAGTGTTAGCAAGACAGGCGAAAATAGAAAAATGCTCTACTGTGCTACACGAATTATTAAATAAAAACAAAATAACAGTTTTAGCAATAAATAGTAATCTGTTAAAATAGTCTCGGTTTGATAAACAATATATCTTAAGATAGAATTTTATGACAAATTTTTATATTTAATTGTTTTTTATTACAGTTGCCGAATTATTTTGTTATTGAAATAAAAGTCTATATCTTTTATTAAATTTATAAGGAATTATACTGTTTTTCTTTTTTTTTATGATAAATTACCCGTTTTTATATTTTCCCTTGAAATACCTAAATACATTGATAATATGAAAAATAAGTTTATTTATTAATTTATTTTTTTAAATTCATACCAAAATAAGAATTAAGTAATTTGGTAATACTAAAGCCTCCTGCTAAATATGAAATATAAACAAAAAAATACTTAAAAATAACTATAATCTTTAATTTCCTAAATACTACATTACATTGATTTTTTAATTAATAAATGTGGCAATAATTATGGGAAAAAAAAATACAAAAAATCGTACTTAATTCTAACTTTTAAGTAAAATTAAGACTTTGAACACAATGATATCAGTCTGTTTTCTTAACCTTAAACTATGTGCTAGAGCAAGAGTACATAACTTTTTTATCAGTCGGGCCAAACGGATGATTTTAGAAATTTTTGACGGGCCACTGTTACTGTTGTTAACTATATATAACTATGTATATTGTGCCTTATTTTGATCTATAGATGATAATAAAGATTTAGGTTTTTTTAATTTATTTTTGTAATATATGATTTATACCAGGCGTTAAATTTGTTGTTATTATAAAGGTTAAATAGTCACAAATATGTTGTTGAGCTAATGATGTGCGTTATTTATTTTTTACAAAACTCAGATCTAAGAAAAGTTCTTTATTAACATCTATTTTTAGTGACCGCATACGCAAGACTTTCAACTTGTTGGGAACATACTTATGCGGCCATTTAAAGCATAGATAGATTTAAAGATATCATAAGCAGGTCAAATTATGGTTCATAGGGTTGAGCAGCCTTATGCAAGAGGGAGATTGAATACAAATATTTACATTCCAGTATTTATTTTAATTATATAAATATATTTGTAGACTTTATGGAAACCCATTTAGAAATAACTTTAAAAACGTTATCTATACGGGAGTCCCAGAGGTATCTTACATACCTGCTTTAGGTGTCAGACCACCTGAAATATGGACTCATAATATTAGCTACTTCTGTTATATGACTAATCTCTCTATATATATATATATATATTAGAAC
Source organism: Samia ricini (assembly GCA_014132275.2). Classification (NCBI taxonomy): domain Eukaryota; kingdom Metazoa; phylum Arthropoda; class Insecta; order Lepidoptera; family Saturniidae; genus Samia; species Samia ricini. Next base: position 19,543,398 of record AP028158.1, read on the forward strand.
CATAGTAGGAAGCACTAATAATTGATTGTATAGTGATAATTACCCCTAAATTCAAATTTACTTGATTAATAAAGTACATAACTTCACAAGAATATCTTACAAACAGTACTTTGGAGTTCATAGATTTGTAAGTAATCATGGATTAAATAAGTAATGTTTACTTAATATAAAGAACTACCAAATTTGTAATATAGCTACCAACAAAAATTTATGTATATGTGCATTTTTTCATAAAGGTTTATAATATACAAGTACTAACACTGGTTTTGTTAAATTTTATAACACAAAACAAATATTATAACACTATATTATATATAATAGTTAGTATAAAATACATTTACCACAGATTTATTTAAAATATTTTATCTTTAAACATTATTTTCAGCATAAATTCATTATTAATACAATAAGGTATGTTATACAACTCCTTTATTTAGTAAATTATTTACAAGATACAAAAATAACTAAAAATAAAATAAGGCTGAAAGTAGTAGAAAGAATTTTCTCAATCCTTTGAGCTTTAAGTACTTATTGTTTATTCTCTCTGATTACTTTTAACAATAATTCTGGAGCAGAAGGAAAGATATGAATTTTTCTCTTCTATTTAACCTACTGATTGCAATAAAACAATATTTATTTATGATTTTCATAAACCTCCAAGGATTTTGAATGTATATTAATTTTTGTTATTCATACATTGTTGTTGTTATACCCGTAAATTAAATATAGGAAATAATTTTAAATTTCATTGATTTGTCATAAAGAAATGAATATATTGTAACCTTATTATTAATATATAAGACCTACATACTCACATCCATTGAATATTCTTTATTATGAAATAAACTAATCAAAACCTTCCGTCTCATTGCCCCAGACACTTCAGGACTGTAGCCATCCTTGTCAGACTCCCTAACATATGCTCTTTTAATAACATTCTCATCTGAGTCTGGAACGAGTTTTTGTTTCCGCTTTTTTGCCTTTCGCGCTTGCTTACTATTGTGTTGAGTGAATGCAACCTCGTTTGTGTTGTCTGCATCTGACATGATTGGTGAATGAAACAGCTTTTTACTTATCAACTGTATGCAGGGTTTCCTTATTGGAGAGTCTGTTTCCATCTGAAATTATATATATATATATGGAGGATAATTTATACAGACTACTTTCAACTGGCTTAAAAAAGAAATGAGCTAACTTTCTTAACAGATAAATATATAAGCAATTTAATGAGAAAGTTAATATCTATTTTTTATGATTGTTTTACTTATGGTAAAACATGATCAATAGTAAAAATCCAATTGTTATAAACATTATTTAAAGAGAACCTCAAGAATTAAAGATTCACAATAAAACAAAAGGCACTGCATAATATGAAAAATTAAGAGATTTAAAGAATTGTTTGTAGAATTTTTGTTAGTCTGTCTATTTGTTCTGGCTAATCTCCGGAACTGCTGAACAGATTTAGACAGGACTTTTTTATCAGATGGTTGAAGTAAATCAGCGTAACTAGCCTAAGTTACTTTTATTTTTCTAAAATCCTAAATTTCTAATTAGGGTTCTGTGTAATAAAATTCGGAATAAAATCCAGTAAGTAGTTAGTACCAAAATATAATATCAGGAAAACTTAGGGTTCCACATAAAAATAGTATAAAAATTAAATAAAAAGATTCAATGGTCAGTTTTACGGGCAAGTCAATGATTATTTAGAAACTATAGTATTACATACGCAGTGAATAATTTATGAAACACGGGTGGAGCCGCGGCACGATTTTAAAAGTATATCGTAACTTATCAAAATTATTTTAATTAAATATTCTGAAATTGATATAGGAATTATGCATACTTATTTTATAATAAACCGTTATATCAACAATCCAAAATAATAATATATCCTCAGATCTCTAAACAAAAATTAAAAGAATGTAAAAATAACATGTCTACCGTATCACTGTCAGAAGTAAATTCAAGAGAATTATTTAGCACATTATTAGTTATAAGTACTCTTAAATTTTCCCTACTGATTGTATTAATTGGTGTTGATACTTCGTGCGGTGCCGCCATCGATGATAATTTAAATTTGTTGAAAAAAATAATATCTCGAAAAATAAAATAACAACACGAACGTAACAAAGACGAACACTTTATTGTCTCCGCTTTTTTTTTCTTCTTAGATAATGGCAATCTATGTACACACAATTTGTGCCAGTGTCATGTTAGTAAGATGTATTTCTTCTATACATCTTGCATCAGTGTTGCCTAGATTCAGCAAAACGGTGGCCTTCCTGCTTGAACTTTCCATGGAGCTTTGTTGGCGTCTCAGAATAAATGTTACACTTTATCTTCTATCATAAACTTTACTTGAACATAATAACCAAAGTAAATCACACAAAACACCATCAAGATTACATGATATAGAACCAAATACATAAGTTTAAAGAAAATAACTGCTTCATGACAAACTGAGATCCCGTCAAAAATTCTTATCTCCGCTTAGGTATTGTACAGGGAAAAGGCAAAGATACTACTAGACCGTACAGCCGAATCTGATGTTGAAGCACTTGTCATACAACATACTAACAAAATGGCGCCACTTTGTTAAAACATTCATTGCAAGGGAGGGATTGGGAAATCTCATAATTCATGCCCTGTGTAGTTGTTTTCACTTGTCAACAATAATCAAATCATATCACAAAATTGCCACCAATATTAAATATTATAGAGTCAAATACTACAGAAGTATTAACAACAAGTTAATGAATCAAAATTATGGGCTACTACATGACAAAACAAAATTCCGTGTCACGTTGTAAAATTCACACGTCACACAAATTGACATTTATTTCAAATTCCGCCTTTTACACCAACCAACTTTGATCAAACTACATTGTTATATATTTAATTATGTAATATTTACTTGATAATAATCTCCATTTATTAAAGTCTAATTATTATATAATATTTTCAAATCATTCGAGCATGTCATGCGACTACAGCAGATTTGGCGCAAAAGAGCTCGTAGTATTGACCGCAAGGTTCATAAAAAATCGTGCTGTCATTTCCTGCCTGCCTGAGCGCCTGATCGCTCGCCGCTTCCGTCAGCTCTTCATCACCGCCTGGGAAAGGCCTGAGTCACAGCGTGGAGTCATAAGGAGCTCCTCGCGTAGTCTTTGACCTCAGGAGCTAAGAACCCTTCACTCTTTTTCTTTTTTTGTTGTAATTTAGTTGGTTGGCCGTCCAACCCCCTTTATGAAATTTTCTTTTCCTTTTTTTTTACAAGCCTTGATATCCCACACATATATTTTCACCGTCTTTACTCAGCCAACCTAGCCGGGTGAGATCCTTTTAATTTGTAACTTTTAAATTTTATGTTTTTTTTTTTTTTTAAATAAATTTATTACTTGAACTCCTGTGTTTGTTTTCTTTATACCCCAGGGTTTTCCAGGTAATACCCGTCAAGGCTCTTTTACGAACACATATGTCATATAGTATACTTTTTCAAAATGTATACGATTAACACATGTATACTATATGTACTATACGTTACATGGGTAAACATTCTTGGACCACATTGTCACTTAACATTATATGAGGTTATGATCAAAGAGCTGAAACCATGCAATATATTTAAAAAACATTGGAGTTATGAGAAAGGGTAATATTCTCCATTGCAGAGGAAACAAGAAAAAGTGCAAAGGAGCAGTTATGTGTTATAATAGTTTACACGTCAACTGCAACTCGGCCCGCTAACTCGGGTCTCGTGAATTACCTTAAAAGTATTTTACTTATTTCCAATTTTCTAAATACCTTTTTGTTTGTACTCCAAGCGTTCTTGCCTTTACAACGTATATATGTATATTCGTATGTACGTCCAAATAAGAGTACAACCATATTATATCATATAATTAAATAATTACTCATTAATTGGATATGAAATATTTTTAATATCAAAAAGTTCAGAATAACTCTACAACATAGAATCTGAAATCGTTGTATTCAAGTACACTTTACATAAATAAGAAACGCACGGTGAAGCAATTTTTCAAGCATGTGTCAAATACTAAAATTAAAATATCCTAAATTAATCACAGATAAAAGAAAATGTAAATTAATTCTCCTCAAACATTAACAAAGAAAAATCTAATGAACATTTGATTTAATCTATAATATGACATTATGAAAATATATTATTTTAATATATATTTTAAAATTGTAGGCTGTATAAAGTAGCACGTCATAAATCTTCATAATCCAGTACCAAATTTTAAAATACATATAATAATTTACCTTAAAATAATAAAAATATAAAAGTTTTAAATTATTATTGAAACAATGATTTCATATAAGTGTTATTGTTTCAAGTCGTCTAAAATAAAAAATATCATTGGCACTTAAGACATATTATTTTATGTACACGATAAGATATCGATTACTTATTTGTTATTAAGTTCCTGGAAAGATGCATTTTTCCCCGATTCATTATTTAGATTTTTAACTGTTTTTACACCTTGGATAATATTCAACAGTTGTTCACTTTCATCACATTTTATTACATTGTCCTGAGCGTGTGCATCGCTTGAATGCATGTCCACTTCTAACGTTTTATTGGTATAATTCATTGGGTTATTAAGATTTTTTTTTAATTCATAATCGATTAACCTACGCCGTATATAATACATTACATTTACTACGTTATGTACAAGATCGCATCTTCTCGTATGTTCTTTGAATTCGAACAAAAATTCTGCCAAAGTTTTCTTATTTGTCAAGCAATAGTTTCTAATTAATGTACTGGCTTGAACGATTTCGACTTTCGCCGCTTCTTCCTGTCTCCTTTGAAATTCCTGTAGGATCGCTTTGTCCTCTTGGTCTTTTACTTCTTGTACGTATTGGTCTAGGTTTGGAGTGTATAGATTCGGGAAAAGAAGTTTTAGATAGGGCGATGTCGGAGGATCATTTCTGAATAGACCGAATTCGTGTTGTCGACTCAAAGCTCGCATTGATGGAGACATCGTAGCTTCCTTTAACAAATAAACTGTAAATTGTATTACATAATAACTAAAGAATAACTTTCAGGAATACAATATCTAAATTTTATTTCCTTGATAATTTAATGTATTTGCGAAAAAATTTAGACATATTTCATCTAGCAAACGACCGACATAATTTGAATACCAGAAATAACCACAAGTTATCTGTCTCATACTTTAGGCTTAGTAAGATTAATAAAATGATTTTAGGTAACTGTGTTCGGTTCTACAATTAATTAGCACAAAGCACGTTACCTATTCACCTGACAATAAGTTCAAGCAATATGCCAAGCAAGTTTTAATCTAAAAAGGGTATCATGGAGTGGATCATTACGTGAACGACAGTAATATCTAGAAATGACATCCCTCTCTGTTTCCATTGAAACCGATTATACTATAATATGGAGTGTATTTTTTTTCTAAAATATATTATACAAGCTGTGTACACGCAGGTCCGCCCGCTTTACAACGAACCCTAATTATTATCCCAATTTTTTTTTTGTATTATAGGAAAGCAAAGATACTTCTCATAAATTCAAAGACATACCAGTCAAACCCTACATTGAATCTGATGTTTCTCACAATTTAATTTTAATATTTAATGTCTTTTCACGGAACCCTATTTATTTTTGAAAAATAAAAGTAGCCTAAGTTACGCGGAGTAAATTCAGCTATCTACAAAAAAAGCCCCGTCAAAATAGGTCCAACTGTAGGTCAGTTAGCCAGAACATAGAAATTTTTTTAATATTGTGGTTTTGGTATAGGTACCCTTATAAATAAATAAAAATATACATTTATATATATTTAGTAAAAGTTGTTATTTTGATTTTACAAACAGACACTTCAAATTTATTTATTAGCATAGTTACTATGTACAAATAAAGGTCGAGTTTCTTTTCGGTTCCTCTTGATTGGGTTGTTTGCCGAACCGGTGTTTGTATTTTAACGTTTAAAAGCTCTTTATAATGGCCTAAACTGTATTAAGCATTTTTTTGATTTTATTGTAATTATGTAAGATTATTTAGATCTCAATTTATTTTATAAGTAACAGGTCTAATAAACTGGCATACACTGCCACTTGATTTTACATTAACCACTGTTGTGCAAAATGCCATATTGGAAACGTGTGACGTTCTATACAGCCAACGTTATTTTTCAGATTAAAATACAGTATCGCTAGTATTTCTTATTTAAAGTATAAAGATGTATTATAGCTGTGATACATATTATATTATCTACCCCAACAGAAATTATATAGTTTTTTTTTTAATAAAATTTGTAGGGAATAGGATCACACCTTAAATATCTTTTGTTTCAGAAGTTAAAAATTGTAGAATTTTCGTAAAACTCCGTGGCGATTCCTACGGGAATATTAGGTTTATTAGGTATTTCCTATCGGAAGCAACACATAGCACGAGCCTGTGATTTATAAAGTTAGCTGTGTACTGTGATTCTTAAGGGTTACAATCCATCTTAATTTAAACATACATGGTTACGGATCGCAGAGACCATTTAACACCTGGTGAAATGCTTTGTCTTTACCACACAATAACCAAAGTACACAAACAATTCTATCCATCAAGAGAATCTCGTTAAAGTTTCTACTCAACATGGACTAAATAAATTACAATTGAATATAAAGATAGTAATCCTTCTTTAGATATCAAATGTCAAATGCTAGAAGAGAGCTCCCTAACTTTGAAGGATAACAACAAACCAGGCGAAATCTAGAAAATGCTATGGTTCTTTTTTTAGCGAAATAGATTCACACCAGTTTTATTATCCGATTCGTTTAAAGGCCCATATAATAATAAAAGAAGACTGTAAATTGTAAAAAGTCTATACTGTTAGAAAAATACTTCCTCGTGACAACATAGATGTGCTTTACTACTACGTCAGTCTACAAGGAATTAGCGATTTCAAACATCATGAAATAGACACTATGTCCGAGATAAGATCGTGCGACGATAAGTGACTTAGAACTAAGTAGAAAAATAGTCTTCTAACCATAGCTTCCAGATGATGGTAGAACTTGCAAACGTCGCTGAATTTGTTCCGCTGACCACATCGCAGCCAAACGATGAACGCTCGACGAACCGTAGTATCAGAATAATTTGGCGATGCTGGCTCTAACAGAGTATGGCTTGAACTATCATCTCTATTATACGATGTCTCACTTTTACTAGGGCTCATCTATAATTAAAAAGTAAATTCTTAAACTTACTTAAACTTATCTTCACATCAGATGACAACTGACTTTTGACTATACTAAAACGATGTTTGTGTGTGAGACAGACAGCTCGACCTGGGTTTCAGTTATAAAATATACTAGGTATTATTTTAGGTAGTTATAAACTGTAGTATGAAACTAGAATCCTTACACAGGGGACGGATAGTGCTTTTTGGGGGCCCTAGACTAACTGAATTTCTGGGGCCTGACTATAAATCTATTCTAAAATAATTTAAAGGAATTAAAAATGGTAAGGTAGCAAGTTACGAGACAAATTAATAAAAAAAACTATTTATTAATGTTTATTTGTTAATAATAAATATTGCCATTGATTATTTACGGGACTCCTTTCTCTTCGGGGCCTTCAGTCTACATTTTTCTATTACGGACCCGCCTATGGCCTTACACATTATATAATGCACCTGCTTATTTATACGTAACTGAAAAACCAGTGGAATATAATTTATTTAGTAATTCTACTTTTTAATTGTTTTTGTAAACGACTGCAAAAATCATTGCATAATTTATTTTAAGCCAACAATCTGAACATCTTTTGTGTAAAATTGAAGCCAGTACAAGTAATTTGAGCTTGATAACAGCACGATTGGAACTCCAAAGTATATTTGCAATTGTGAATTGGTTTTGGATTACAAAATTCTGTCCATATGTAAGAAAAAATAATGTAGATGAGAGTACAAACAATTAATTTAAAAAAAGGGCTACGTTGAACTGTTACATAACCATGATTATAGACATTTTTGGCTCGATCTACCTTTATTAATAGTAAGTAAAGTGCTTAAAAAAACAAAAAAAGTAATTAGGAAACATTACTGACTTAATCCCCTTTCCATCATATCCCCCTCCTACATTAATGCTTCAACGGAACCTAAATACATCAGAATCTTACATCTGGCTTTATATTTATACAATTACCTACTGGATAATATAGAAATAGCTTTACAAAAACGAGTAGTATGCTTCCCTGTGATAATTTACATAAATAACTTAAAGAATATACCGTAGTATTTACTAAAGTAAAAAGTTTTTATATGCAAGCGAAGATGCAGGAATACCTACTCAATTGTAAACGGGAAAAAACACACAACAAATTTAAAATTTCGATATGACACTCACCGTTACAGATCTCTTATTATATGTCTTTCAGATACACATTTGTATTAATTTATAATGTAAAACGTATGTAATTATTAACAAAACTATTTGTGAGATTTTGAACAGCACCGAGTTCAATACAAAACATTTGTCAATAATATTCTCAAATACCTTCCTTATGATCTGTTTTTCTTTATATTAACTGATTAAAGAATGCTTTAGTCTATGACATAGATTAATTTATACTGTTTTACGAGAAATCGTTATAATAGATTAAGTAAAGATATTAAGTTAAAATTAATTTTATAATCCCTATTTCTTCAATTAAAACTACAGTTTTATAGTTACAACTTTGTTTCAATCGATAGATGTCGCTGGGTTTTTGTTAAATATGTGTTTCCGAACTTTGCATTCATACTGAGATAACCTGTTACTAGAGTTACAGATGCCTGTATTCAAAATACTTTTATATTAAAAAATGGGTTTAACTGCGACTCTAAATGGTGGTTGATTAATTGATATGACTGCATTGTTTTCAATTTGGCATATATTTTCATAGATACAAAAAGTTTATTAAAAAAATATAGACATATTTTAAATAATTTATTTCATTATTTAACACACATTAAAAACTTCAATTTTATTCTTAATTTATGATTTACATGTGAACACGTTTTTCGTTACACAAAATATTTACTTTACAAAACGTAAGTAACTATTTCAATATCTCAGAAAAATATGATGCGCCATCTAACGGTATCAATTCATACTAGTACGAAATGAAACGTACGGAGTTGTACCACAGAGTAAATATGATGGCGCAGTTGGTAGTGCGGCTGGATTTTGCCCATCTAACTCTAAAATCAGCCTGAGCTTTCCGTGAATGAAAAACCACAGAGTAAAGTACTAGAAAATACAGAAATATTTTGATCGAAATAATGGTAATTCACAGCACAGCAAAACCTATTTGTTTAAAATACATTTACATTCAACATTTATACAAAAAACGAAGAAAATATAAATTTGAAAAACATATTATTAATATTAATTCTTACACTTATATTACATCGAAAACATTTTTTTTTATTTTTTTGTATTACGATTACAATTAAAAGATTGAAATAATATGTTTATTAATTAATATAAATCTAATCTATAGTGAATGTAGTAAGTAATAATAATTATTCTAGACCCATCATTTATAGGCTCATTTATTCATAGTTTCATATGCATAAGTACATAGTAAATAAACATTACTTTTAAAAATACACTTAAGCCATTTCACAATTATTTACTTTTTCTCTACATCATTTTAATATTTAGTCTGTCGTATTGTTGTTTGTACATACGGACGATATTGAAGACAATAGATCTGGTGACGAGGTTTTCAATATCTATCCTAATATTATAATAAACTTAAAAAGTACTCATTGGTTTATATATATATATATATATATATATATATATATATGGATATAGTTTGAAATTCAGGAAGTGACATAGGATAGTTTGTATTCAGAAAACCCTACGGGAACGGGTACTACGCGGGTATAATGGCGGAGATCAACTAGTGTTATGTACGTACGATTGTTGTCTATACATACAATACAGTCTAGCGTATCCGCTATTCCTTCTACACAGTGTACTAACAACTTCTTATATAAGGAATCGGGATATAGGAACGGTTCGCCACTGCTCTGTAGTAACATTTATTTTATCCATATTAATAAATATATATATAGAAGGCCCTTCCGGTCAACAGCATTAGCTAGGTAGGAAAAAAAAAGCGTAAATAGCGTTTATCTATATTCATATTAAAACATTATTATAAAATATGTGTTCGCTTAATAGTGTTATAAATGAATAGTAAAATGAGCACAAATAAAACTAGATTAAATTAAATTTACATAATTTATTCATATTTCATTTATAAAAAAATACAATCCGTATTTCTGATAATTATTTATAGATGGCGCTAAACTTATTGTTTAATACTTTAGACTGTTTTGAAACATTACAAGGATCTAGATAATCTATACTCAATAATAGTATAATAATAAAAGGCTAAAAAAAATTGTCTATGTGTCTATTCATGTGTTCAAAAACTACTGAACCGATTTCGATGAAATTTTGTATGGTGGTTTATGCTTATACTACATCTGTATAATGTATGAATAGCGTTTATCTACATTTATTAAAAAACATAATAATGAAGTGTATGCATAATAATATCTACACTAATATGATTAAGATGTTTGTGAGTTTGGTTGTTCGAGGCAATCTCCTGTACTACTGATCTGATTATGAAATGTTTTTCACCGTTACAAAGGTATGTTATATTTAGGCTACTTTTTATTTTGCTAAATATATATAAATATATTTATATTTATTAATATATATTTAATATATTAATGAATCACTCTATATATTATTGAAGTCTGCAAAAATTCTATTATATGGCGTGCGCTGCGTGAATGGTTTGATCTAAGCCCCTGCGTTGCTTCCGGTGTTTGGGTCTAGGTCACACTCGCCCGGCCAGTCTGTCCTTCGGGGGAATGTGACACTCATCACAACATGTGCAGGCCGCCATTTAGGCCTATTTGGGCAAAAATGGCTGGGTCCATGGTTTGGGCATAGTGCCGTATTTCCAAACCAAGGGAGGAAGAGGCGGGGACTAGACCTTCCATTGCACTGGGAAGGCTGTTTAGGAGGTGGTCTGATCTGGTCGGAGTGACCTTCTCCACCTGCACGGTAAGGGACGGGACATAGATAGAGTATATATATGAATATATTGGTAATGAGATCGATTGCATCTAGAGGTAGAATATTAGCTGTCTATTAGACTGAATTCCACGCGAGCTATGTCGCGGGCACAGTATAATTAATATAACTGTGACAGAGACTTGTACCGCAGAGGTAGTGAAAATAATAAATCCCATAGATTTCTTTACATTTGAAATTGCCTCTAATAGTAGAACATCTATATTATTATAGTTACACTAAACAAACACCTTAGTTCTCTATTTAATATTTATCGAGATCTTAATGAGTTCACATTTTATTCTTGTGACTGAAATATCTGAAGAAGCTTTGGACTGAGCTGACGCTCTCATCGTCCGAATGATCTCTTTCGTTGTTCACTTTCAAGTCAACGCTCCATATTGACTTCGGGAACTGCGGCCATATGCAATTCTCTTCGATTGATATCGGTTCAAATTTCGAATGATTTCCATTCGATTTCGTATTTCGAATACAGCTTTTAGTTTCGACTCTTGATTGCGTATTATCAACGGCATTATTTATCTTCGTCCATTCCGGTTTCGGCAGAGTGTACGCTGGTGGAGGTATTCTCAATATCGTGTTATTCGTAGAGACGCTCTTCATATTGTAATGGAAAAGGCTAAAAAAAAAAACTATTTCTTTCTTGTGCATTCTTTATACAGTTACATTTAAGCCTTTTACAATGGATACAATCGTGAGTATGTTCTTCTAGGAGATCGATCAGCTCGCGTCTGACCGCTTGAAGATTTAATTCCTGGAATGTGATTGTAATTTATTGCGAAATATTATTCGTGTTTGATGATGTTTCAATATACAACTTGATCAGGAGTCGCTTGTTGGTTGAAAATCGATGAAACCATTATAGAAAATTTGAAAAATAAACCGTTGATAAAAATTTCTTGTACTTTTTTATTCTTGTATATATCTAAATCAGTTAGGCAAGGAAATAGTACATTACTTATCTACAAGTCTGAATGCCCTATGATCTCGTTATATAAAGCAGTTAAAATATCAATGTCATTCAAACTAACAGCTTTAGTGAAATCAAAAATAAAAATATCTACAATATTGTACCGTGAGTACGTATACTTCAACGACAATATTCGACAAGTTTACATATACAAAAAGGTCATTTGATTCTAAGATACAGGGGACAGTATGAACATTGTTGGTAGATTTTAATTTACGTGGTAGTTTACGATCTAAACATATAAAAAATAAATAGTTTTAATTAAAATAATAAAGTGTAATTTTTATTTTTTTTGATAAATACATTTCAGTATTGCAGCTTTAAGTCACGTGACAATGAACGCCGATCAGAGCGCGTGACGTCACATGGTGTATCCCGTCTAGAAATTACATACTTTGATGACGATGCCTTTTAAAGTAAATTATGACTTGGTAGATATAATTTTTTTAAATAATACTTAAAACCTTAAGAAATTACTACCATACTAAATGGATAGTTGTTTATTCATCGTAGGTGTACGCGATAATGGCTTGATAGTAAGTATGTATATTGTATCCGCCGGATTCAGTGTTAAAAGGCATCGCTTCGAATTTGACAATAAACTGACTTAAACTTTCGTTTTAGACGAACATTTTGGAAATACATTTTAAAATAACCACTATCGCATTGAAAAATATGTCATCGAGCACAAATGGGTGTGTTTCGAAAACATAACTTGAGAGCCACTACCCCTAGATTTAGCATGGTACCATATTGCCCACATCCCCCCTTAAAACCAGGTGATATCGTTCTCAAACACATGTATATTATAAAAGAACTAGCTGTGCTAGCGACTCCGTCCGCGTGGAACTCCGTGTTCGTAATATAATGATGTTAATAAAATACATATTATTTATAATTATTTACAGTATTAAATCTCTTAAATTTTTCTCGGTTTCATTAAAATATTGCAAAGCATACAATGGCGGAGAACTTTGTACCGACTTCATTTACTATTATCCTCACACTTTTTATATATACTAGCTAACCTTATAAATATTCCTAGATACCAGAATACGATTTAAAAAAAAAACCGAATCAGTATAGTGGTTCTCCGGTTATAAACCAACTAACGAACTGATAGAGAGATGTTATTAAATTAAAACAATAACAAAATATGATTTTAAATGTCATGAGATTGTAAACACGTTAAGTTTAGTGGTACTGGCACTTAAATAACATAAGCCAACTAACATTTTATGTTATTTACTAGCTGTGTACCCGCGGTTGCGGCCGGGTTTCATATATTCTTCACTTCGTTTTAATTTCTTTATGCGGAATCCTAATTTGTCCTAGTTACGACATGTCAAAATGTTTATAAAATTGCTAAATAAAATAAGTTACTGTTGTTTTTTTACCGAAATATTAATATTTTAGATAAAGTAGGCCATAAGGAAAATTATAAACCTGTTTCTCAAAAATCGTCAACTACCCTGGTTGGTGGATATTATATGAATAAATTTTATGTAATTTTTAATAGGTACCCGCTATTTATAAATATGTTTTAATAAATTGATACAACCGAAGTACGTCCATTGCTGGGCATAGGTCTCCAAAAAGGGAGGAATTGTTATAATCACCACGCTTGGCAGGCGGGTTAGCATTCACAATAGCGAGCACCACAAGCTCAAAGGATGCTGCTGCCCATTCCCTGGTTTATCCCTTAGTTGGGTTTTACGACACCCACGGGAACGATATGGTGTGGTACTATTCTTAGTCTATACCACAGGGCAAAATATGCTTTAATCATATGTTCATATGAAATTCGATACCATAAAACTTATTACTTTAAAAAAACATAATACACATAAAATTATAACTAAATGTAATGAATTATAGTTTGAAACAAGTTATGCCAAAAAAAAATTAATCGTATTTATTTTATGTCCGAAGAAACATATATTACATATTTAAATAGGTACTTACCAATTGAAAGATAACGTCTTCGTAATCATAATTTTCCGGGTTCATCATTGTATCACTTTCGTCAAACGAGAACGGACAAATATTATAATATCAGCAAAGAAATAGAAATATTTGTACCAACACTTTATTTTCAAACTGAACGCTTAGCCCCTTAACAGATGACTGACAATAATTTCAAAAATAACTAATTTACTTACCTGCGTTCGCTTAACCGACCTTCGACCATCTTTGTCAGCGATCGTTAATTGTTATTTTCGCGAAAACAACGGTAAATCAGGGTAAGTCGACCTTTTTTCTGAGACCCTTAGGATTATTTAAAAAAATCTATAATTGGTATTTGTTTTTGACATGACATCAAAGTATTTTAAAAAACATAGTCACACTATTATATTATTGTACATATTTTGTATATGTTATTCTCCCAAAAATGGTATTTGATTTGTGTAAAGTAATGCGACATTTATATGCTAGCGTCGAAAGGAGATATACCATTTTGATTTATTTGATATATCTATATGAGTATATAAATACGCCTGTATAAACAGATTAAGACATTTCTTTTCTACTCTGTTTATTATCACTTTTATGTGTTTTTTGTTTAGTAGGTAACGAGATTTCGTTTTAATATTTAACGAATATAAAAAACAGCTTTGGATATTTTCAAGAATAATTAGGAACAGTTTTCGACCGACAGGCTAACACTGGTTTTTATTAAACCTTGTTTCTCTTTTAGTAACGTTCCGTAGGTTGTTAACATCTGGTGGTATATAATTTCTATGAAGTTCATTATATAATGAGGGGTGATTAAATTATCGCCTTTAAGTTTTAAGTAGGTAGAAATCCCGAGCCAGGCATATATTTTTCTTTATAATTCACTTAGTCACAAGTGATATAAATTTAGTTGTTATTGGGTTTGACATTGTTTTAAAGTAATTCAAAATCATAAAAAAAAACACCGACTCTAAAAGTATTAATGGTATTGTAACAAAAAATATATTGATGTAAACAGAAGTATATTAATAAAGTGATTATTTAGTTTTTAGGGTATTTTTATAGTATATTCTTTTGAAGTCGGTTTAGTTTATAATTAATAAAAGGTTTGTATTCTACTTTTCAGTTTATGTGTATACTTTTAAGTATAGTTTTAAAGCTAACTTTTGTTTTATTCTGTAAAAAATATTTTAATTTCCATATTAAATTCTTTTTCCTTTCTTTTATTCGCCATTAGTCCACATAAATAAAGTAGAATATTTACAACAAAAAATACTCCAAGTTACTGGTAGGAATTCAGAGGAGACGTTTTGTCTCTTTCCCACAAAACTAATGTTAGTATAGAACTTGTAAGAAATCTATGAAGTAGGTATAATAATATGACATGCATTAGCATAGTGCACTCGCCCTCTCGGGTAAGATTCAAATACTTAACTTACAAATTCTTTGTTTTTGATTAGATTCTATTTTTCTTGTTAATGCTCAGACTTATTTATGAAACAATAAAAATAATCAATAATCGTTCCTATTCGAAATAAGCCTTTACATCTTTGGATATAATTCTGAGAGTTTTTGATAGGGCTATGGATATAGTATGCTATGTAGAGGTTTTTTATTCATAAAGTTGGATAATTTGACTATATATTCTGTAATACATTGTATTATATTCGGTAGGATATATTAGCGGTCTTATCCGGCGTTGCTTGGATTACATTTATCTAAAATAATAAATGAAAAAATGATATTTAAAGATAATTTTAAAAATATATTATTTCAGATATAGGCTGAACCCCCACTACTACACACGTAGTTAAGATCTAATAAAAAAAATTATCAAATTTCTAATGCAAAAAATAATTAAAAAATGTCCGTAGCAATATTATAATATAACACATATAAAAATAGTTAAGTCTATATATTTTCAAATTTTTGAAATGTTCTAACTGAAATTATATAGAAGAAAACAAAGGTTTTAGCAAATTAGAATGTGGGAGCATCCGCAAAATGTTTGTCAAGAAACATGGGAGGTTACAAAAACGGTAAGTTTTTAAATAATTAGGGTTCCGTACCTCAAAAGGAAAAAACGAACCCCTTATAGGATCACTTTGTTGTCCGTCTGTCAAGACCGTTTTTCTCAGGAACGCGTGGAGTATCAAACTGAACTCCTCAAAATGGAACTTCACACATTTTTCATCCATAAACATGTTTTCGTAAATAAACACTAGCACTACACGAAGTACTAGACTACAATTATAGATAACTTTTTTTCGAACTTCAATTTTCAATGCAGTACTATTCATACCTTTTTCAGTCATCATTCATAGATCTGGTTCAATTTTTTTTTATTTCTTATATATTTTTGGCCTTTAACCTTTTGGCTTACGCCGGTCTAAATTTTACATTCAAATTTTTGGTTTCAAAAACCAATTTGGTTCAAATTTAATACTTAATTAGTATTTTTGAACCAGATTTCTAAATAGTGACTAAAAATCTTAGTAAAAAACTTTGATAAAAGAACTCTGCAAGGCTGCTGCAAGGCTAGTGTAGGTGTTTCAGTTATATTATAAAATAAATGATATGTTTTAATATAAAATAAAGGATTACTGAAACGATAAAGAGACCTTTGTCTTAGATGTATGCTCCTCCAGCTTACCACATTGTAATGTTATGGATTTCATTTGACAAAAAAATACCATAACTATTACTTATATACCTACAGGTTTGTACGGAACCCTCGCGGTGCGCGAGTCCGACTCGCACTTTGCCAGTTTTTTTTAACGAGGGAAACTACGTTTTCTTACAGAAACCGTATACCATAAACTAATTCTGTGCCTTCCAAACCTAAACAATATGATATATTCAATATTCGTATTAAAACATTATAAATGTGTTCGATTGATGTAAGTGTTACGTTGCGGAAATCTATTATAAATTGATATCTATAGAAATTGAATACATTTAAATTAAAATAAATCATGTTCCAAAAGACGTGACAGCTAAAAATCATTTAAAGCGGATTTGCAAAATATTTCATTTTATTTCATAATTACTTTCAAATTACAAAATCTATTTAAATGTGCACATAAATAAATTCAAATTTAAAAACATATTATTAAAAAAGAAGAAAAGTATCTACTGATAAACATAAAAAAAAATCTTATTAATTTTTAAGTGAAAAAATTTCAATTCTCTCTGTAAATAGTTGATGGAAAATTCCCCCATTCCCCCTCATAATCGAACGCATTGTTCTAAAGACTCTCTGCGGCTGGAATGCGGCCGGTCTCAATATGCGTCGATGTCGTCGGCAAATATTAGAGCGGGGACACGTAGACGCGCGAGGCATGCCGGCCGCCGCACCGTCGCCGCACTGCCGCCGCTAGGGACACCCTTAATATCGATAATTTTAATAGATAAAGGGGTCGTGCAAATATTCCAATCGATTCTCACGGAAGCTGTTCGCTTAGTTGAGCTTAAATTACTTATGCATTTATCATTTGCATATCGTCGTCTTAGATGTGTACACTTATAAACGTAAGGTAGCATTAACACTCTTTTTTACGTTATTTTGTATATGTTTCAAATTTAAAGGAGTCAGGAGGCTATTTCAATTTTGAAGATAGACAAAATACTTTTTAGGTCATTCAATTTTGCAGTTACAAGATGTCGCACCTAGAGAGACAATCGTGATATTGAATATACATACTATATCCTTGTTCGTGATTATTCTTTCTTACAATTATTTTTATCCTATACTAAATGATGTAGGTGAGATTAAATTAATAGGCGTGATATATTTACTTGTATTACTTTAAGCTATAATGACCCAGTAATAGAGTAGTGAGATAATGATCGAATTGAGTTAGAATTGCAAAATGAATCCAAACTTCCAGTGATGGAAAAACTCCAAATAATACCGTAGTACTGACTAACGCTGTTGTGTGTAACAGCTTAACTGAGCTTTGTGGCAACAGCGACACCAGAAATGAAAGAACCTTGGTTCGGGCTATTACCGTGACATAATATTATGTCTGCCTGTATAGCTAGCGCTCTTTAAAAATCTGTCTCCAGCACTTATAAATATATTAAAATAGCAAAGTTAAATGACCAATTCTGTTACACTTTTCATGTTACCTTAATCAAGAAAAACTGTATAGTGAAACGTTGTGTCAAACGAAACAGCCTTTTATGGCAGGGTGGTTACGGTTACCAGCCATTTTTTAATCTTTATCTTCCCTCTTCTTCCTTTTATTGTTACCTTTTGGCGCGCCCATCGGTTCTGTTACCGTTTGCCAAGAAAAATGGAACTCGTGTATCTGATACTTATCCAGTATTCCGCATCTTACCTCATCAAAACTGGTGAGTAATTATGACTTATCCAATACTCACGTAAATATAATTGTATTTAAACAATCGAACGGTACAATGTTTATATCATTTTATCGTAATATACGAGTAAAATATTATTATTAAGTTTATACCTTTTACTCATGGGGTGGTATTAAGATTGGAGTGGATAGACTGGAGTAGCATATATTGTGAAAATGTTTACCTAGCTTTCGCTTATGTGCGTCACTCTGCAACATCAGCTATTATTAAACTATGTTAAAAATTGGTTAATCTCTAAAACTCGCCGATTGCTTTTGTGACACGAAAATTTTACAGTTTATTTAAACATCACTAGAGATGAGACACATATCGGAAACTTGTGAGATATTCGATAGATATTTTCATCGATTACTTCACTGTATTTTACTGTACTATTCTCAGTCTAAAATTATATTTATATAATTAATGTCATAAAAAGGTTTAATTTAGATAAGATAATGATAATAAGATTTGACTTTGACTTATGAATTGAAAGTTTGAATTGATTTTGACTTAAAAGAAATTTTCTGTTAATAATTATTAAGAACAGCTACGGTTTATCGTAAGTGAAACGACAAACGTATTATACGTTTAATTCCGGGAACAATACGAACCTTTGATTACTGTTTACTTTACCATTAGTTGTTTATAGATGTTATGTTGATATGCACAGAACCAATTTATTAAACTTGTTAATCTCTGTTTGTATAATAACTTACTTATTTCATTTGTAATTTACCAGTAACACTTATTCTGACATTCTGTCGTGTATCACAACAGTATTTAAGCCTTTCTAACTTTCATAATTAATTAGTTAATGCTTATATAGATCACAGGACATTATCGTGTATATATAAAATACTTTGGCGGTGAATTTTAATCAGATCCTTGTCCTTTATTTAGTAGATTAAAATAACTCTTTGTTTATCTGAATTTCTATAAGTTAGAACTTTGGAGAAAGGATTTATTCGCAAATGCACCTTTTTACCGCATATAATTAGGAATGGTAGGTAATCAGTAAAGTTAGCTAGTGCTAACTTCTAGTGAAAATGCTACATCCTTATTCTATGGTTACTTGACCATACATTATTTTCCTAAAGTAAAGGTAACGTAATAAGGTAAGGTAGGTAATAAGGATAATACTAGATATAGTGAATATAACATTTAATTTATACCTAACATAAAAACAAATGATTGAAGAAAAGTAAGTATTTTAGTTTTAATTAGTGGAAAAAAATGTACTTATTGAAAAAAATATGCGATAAGGTCGCTGGAATAGCCTATAATCATCTACGAAAATTTATCGTCGATTACTAATGGTCGACGAAACGGAGCCGCGGCCATCCCATCTCGATATGTTCAGTAGTTTTGAGGCGATGGTGCATCAAGACAACTCCAGTTTACTTATATATATTTATAAATAATATAGATTTTTAAGTTTTAAACAACCTGCTGATCAGGTTTTGGACTCAGCACGATATTACTTCATTACTATATACAAAGAAGGGTTCACCAAGAATTCCTCAGATCCAATAATCCTCCTAATATTGTAAGCTGAGAAATTCATTTCGGAAACGTGATGGAATGCAGCTAACTCAACAAAAGATATGATCTGAGCTAGTTACATCGTTTGCCGGGTTTGTTTCCTATCCCGTTCTGAAGACCTTTCATATTTTATAAACAAATCTTATTTGCCCAAATTTAGAAAGCATTCAGAGTTGTCAAAATAAATATAAATTGTTTTCACAAAGTTATTATCAAAAATACCTTTATATATTAAAGTCCTAAATTAATATAATAGTTTTTCTTTAATTCACACATCTTATCTCAAATAAGATAATACCTTCTAACAATGGCTTAGTTAGCAAAAATAAAAAGAATAGATTTGACAACGTAGGTTATTCAGAATAAGAAAGTAAGTAATGCCACAAAGATTAGTGTTGCCAAATATTTAATACTATATTTCTCCATTTATTTTAATAAAATCTTTACCTTACCTTCATCTTTATAAAATCTTCGTTTTTACTAAACATTCTGAATTTTATTATGACATAACGGAGTAAATAATACAAACACAAAAAGATTTACATAGTTTCGCTGTAAGCGATTTAACGATATGCATTGACGATATTTTGTCGAGTAAGCGCGCTACACTAGCGTAACGAGGAGGGGTAAGGGGTGGACTGGGAGCGGGACGTGTCGTTGTCATGGCAATCGGCCCAGCACGATCAACTCGTACTACCAGGATTTAATGGCGCATTTGATCGTAGTATTACCGCTGTAAAGAACTACAAATTTATATATTTTATTAAAACAACAAAAATTCTGCGATTTATTAGGGTTTCAGTATAAATTGGTATCTGTTTTTCACGTTCTCCGTTCTCACATTATATACATTCATATCTATTTAGGGGTGAAATGTGTTTTGATATTATATACAGACACTTCAATCTTATTTATTAGTATGGATAGGCATGGATCCCTCATGTTTTCCTTCACGGATAGATCAAGCTAATTATAGAGTTGGAGAGGTGGATTGAAACTTGTGTCCATCAACACGTTATTCAATAACACTATCACTGAACCATCATCGCTTCGAAAACTAGGCTCTAGCAAATCTTGAAAGTAAATTTTACATAATTATTCGTTCTCGCGTCGTTGTATTATTTATTTCAAATAATTATCCAGTTATTTCTAAACATGTATCCCCAAAAGTGGGTATACAAGAGAGCAAAACAAAAAAAAAACACACATACAAAGAAATATATCTATTTTAGATCCTGTTAGATATAAATATTTATACGTGACACAATCCTGTGCTCATAAAAGCAGCTTATTGGGGATCCACGACGTGTATAATTCACGCGCTGGGGCGGATACCGGCCCGATACAGTATCCGATACGCGGATATGAGCCGGCGGATAGACCGTGAGATTTGCCGCTAAATTGTTTTCGTTTCAAATCGTATAAATCTCTTTTAGTTTCAACGTTTCGACGATTGGCGAGTCTTTTTAATGTTTTATTAAAAATATATTTTGTTTCCATCGATGATCAGGATATAATGACGTCAGTCAATGTCACCGAAGCCGAAACTGTAGCAAGCTTGGCAACATTACAAAATACCATACATTTGTATAAAAGATGTTTATCATTAACAAAACTTCAAACACATTAAACCACTAATTATTTTTACAGATTAATCACATCACACACGTCATAAATCATAACACACGTCTTGTCTAGCTTGTGGGTTAAGTCGATTATAGTAAAGTAATAGAAGATATAGGAAGTTTTGACTTAGTAAATAACTAAGAACTGTATAAAATTTCTTATTGGAGATGTCACCTACTGAAAAACAGTAGTTAGTGGTTGCGTTGTTGTATATCAGTGTCAAGTACGTGATGGGGGATCGGCACTTGGTACTTTGACTTCAAACGTAAGTCACTTATCAATTACCTGTTGTAATTAAGGATAACTATGAGTTAAGGATAATGATAATTATGAGGATAGTTATCTGAGATTGTCTATAAACAGGGTTCAGTGACCTGCTAACATCAGATTATCTGTATATCAGATTTTTATTTCGTTCTTGTTAAAACTGTATAAACTAAATAGTTTATGTACGCAACTTATAAACGGAGTAATTTTCTCGCTTATATCCGTTGTTAAGTTGTATAAGATTTGAACAATCTGAAAATTATATCTATATCTTCTATACTAATAATAAAGTTGTAAATTTCACGTGTTTGTACATTTACGATTTTGCGAAAAGAATTATTGCAAGGGGCTTAAAATTGAACAAAATGATATGTATAGTAATAAATATATGTATAGTATATATTGTCATTATGTAACAGCATACAAGTATATAAATAATAAACATCTAAGACATAGTAAATGAGAAAACAATATTTTAATACTTTTATACAATATCTAAGCATTTTAGCTGTTGTATTAAGAAGTCATTTTATGGAAGTAGTGAACTGACTTTCAATTATAATATCAATAGGTAAATATAGCGGGAAACATAATATTATTTAATTATAATTATAGTGACGAAGTGAATGGATCACCATTCACGTAATCATACGTAAGCAAATTATCTATGTATTTCTTACGATTATTCAGATATGGCGCTATACTATTTTTTTAATAATTTGGAATATTCTGAAATATTACTATGTAGGACTTCAGAATCTACTACACGACACGGGACACCTGGGTTTCAGGCGAGCGAAGTCGCTGGCACAGCTAGTCTCAAATAATTCTATAATATTGACTGTAACTACACTAACTTAACCTAACGTGGATGAGCGAGGAAACTGCATCAGGGCTATTCCCTCTAGTGGGGGCCTCTCCTTTGTCCACATCTACTTCTGAGTCAGCGGAGGAGTCTGCACAGACGGACAGATGCAGCCCCGTGGAGTCGATATTGAAATTACCTTGTGTATTAATTCTGGTGTCCATCGAGTTCTGAGTAACCTGACAGATGAGTCAGATCTAACGGATTATAAACATATGCGCTTTATTACTAAAGAAATCCGTTTCAGTTGAAACTACTACTGATGCTACCAATTATTTCCTTTATGGTTTTAATATACATATGTATTTCTTACTTATTTACTGTATTTTATTCTACCAAAATCCATCGGTTCTCATAGAAAACACATACAGTATTTGATTTTTAAATACATGCTACGATAAAAAACATCGTGTTAAGCCACGAAATAAACAGTGGCCCCATATATTTTAATTTCTTTGTTGGACTTCAAGAAATAATATTCGGGACGGTGCGGCGTTCCGTCGCCCAACAACGGGGATGTAATCGTTTCAAATATAATATTAATACGAGAAAATATTAGAGTGATAGGCGGCGAGCGGTACGTACGTGATCATTACTTCGGGCACATAAATAAAGTGAGGGGTGCCGCGACATTGTGCCTCGGTGTCGGTGCGCTCAGCCGGCGATATCGCCGTGCGGCAGCCCTACACGCTCCGGTGGCGGACGTAATTGTTTTACGACATACGACAGATTTTTTTAGATCAGGCATTACTTTTTTATTTATGAAACTGACCTGATAGTAAATTAATTTAAGGAAGTAAGATTTATATTGTAAACTAGATGTCCCAGTAAACTCCGTAACGCCTCAGAATCAATGAATGTTGTTGTTTTTTTTACAATGTATATAGGCTTAAACCACAATCTCACCGGATGTTAAGTGGCGATATTTTCCAGGATGGTAAACACACTAAACCTAGAGATACTGGTTCTAAAAGGATACTGCCGGAACCTATTGGTATTTGGCGACAAGATTTCTAACTTGAAGATGGTAGCTACCCAGGCGGGTATTATTGAAAAATGCCCTACCACCATGCTATGGTTTCTTCGCGATGTTTTCTTCACTGAAAACTCAAGTTTATTTTAGAGTTGGATAGGTGAACTCGAACCCGCGTTTAATAACATGGAAACTGATCGCACTACCAACTGCGCTATTATTGGTATTAGCTGAATCAAGTTTAGTTTCTCCTCGAATTCGTGAAGAAACTTCTTTTATATATGAAAATAAAAAGGTCAACGAAATCAGTGAATCCGTATCATTAAAATACCTGTTCCATACAAATTTTATGAAAAAATAACTTTTCCATATATTTATTCGCCGAATTTCTTAATTGTTTTAATAGTTATTCTGTTATTTATGACGAAAACTTATCCAATAAATCAAACATAAAAATCAAGTCGCTCTTGAGTTATAAGTGATGTATCTAACCCGACTTTGTTTTATGTATATTTTGTTAATTTATTCCCATCGTCAATGTATTATCTTCTTCATCCCGTGGTAGATTCCTGCTTGATAAATACACTCCGAAGTCACGTCACCGCACCTGATCCCCTGCATTCAGCTACTGCTAGTTATTCTCCGGAGATCGATACTCTACGTAGCAGAAAGGTGTCCCACACTACACTGTGCCTTGAAGGCTTGTTATTTTGTTCATAATTTTTACAACTATGAATACAAATTCATTAAGCCTAACTTCGTATTACTTTAGTAATCTTCAATACTCAACAAAGTGGCAGCCATTTTTAAACGTTTCAAGGGAGTTTTTGGTAGATTTCAGAATTCACAGTTAGTGTCATTATTTTCAATAGACTTTACTATATCCCCCTATAACTATGTATAACCAAAGAATACCCCTAGGGTTCTCTCTGATATCAGCCCAGAACGTATTCCAATGACCAAACGAGGAGACCCGTGTATCCACCGCCAGCGTGGACCTTTAAATCCAAAGCTTCACAGATCCGAGCTTTAGTTAAGGCAATTTCCGCGGAATTCATATCTAGAGTAGTCGCTTTCACCATTCTCTCCTTTGAGGATTTATATTTTTTTACGTCTTTAAATGTCAGTACATTTAAAGCTAGTTATGTTCAAAAATGACTGAGCCGTTTCACCTCCAAAATTGTCATCTAAATAGTATCTGAAATAAATACAAATTGTAAAGCCTCAAAAGTTCGGTGAAGTTGTCATAGCCCTTCCAGTCAACAGCCGTCACCCTGTCAGATCGAAAAATAACAAAACTATATCACGTAAAACGCCACCAAAATTACATAATTTAAAGACATTATCTTTAACTTGATGAATGAAAAACTATGAAGAACCACAACATGATGGACTAAAACCGCGCTAAGAACTCCAAATGCTGCCGGGTCTTCTAGAGATATGACTGGTCTATTGCCACTTCAGCTTGCTAGCCACAAGAACTATGTTGATGATTTTGGTTCTCTGGCAATTTTGAATGTTGTCGAACATTTTACAGATAAACTTCGGCCGTTGTTCTTTCTATTACTCGCTAAACGGATCTTAACTTATGCATCAGTCGTACCGCAACTGTCTATGTTTCAGCACCGTTCACCATCTTAAAAAGAGCGCACTGATTCCATACCTAAAACTTTGGCCTCCAAACTCTTATGTATTAACGACAACAACATTAACTGTTTTGATTAAGGCACCCCTGTTTGACAACAGATATTATGTTGTTCTACATTATTTTAAAATTTTTGAGAAAAAAAAATTGGAATCAATTCTTCTTACTTCAATTTTTCAGTAATTATTATAATCAAATATATCTTGTTCTACAGATATATTATTATTATAAGAATTAATATTATTAATTATATTCGTATACGTTATTTCGTTTCGAAATAACCGTATCAACACCAACAACATGGTCGCTGTTTTTCTGTGTTTTCGCTGAACCCACTGTACTTGATAAGTCAATATAAAAGAGAATATGATGAGAGATAATAGAAGTTGATTAAGACTGTGTATTGTGCGGAACTCTCACGACAATGCCCCAATCGGAATCAATCAATTTTTTTTTCTTCCCTTCTCTTAAATAAACGAAAATATGAAATCGCCCGTTGAATAGCGAGCGCGGGAGAGCCAATTATCTACGCAAAGAGGCTCTTTAGCCGGGGCGGTGTCAAACGCACCGCGTTCACAAAGTGCGCGCTAACCGGAAATTGCCGCCGCCATCTTGGTGGACCGGAAGCGCGCCAAATTATCACCAAGAGAGTTCTATATGGGTTAGAGTGCATTAGACCATTCAACTCTATATAACTTTCTTATTATATTCAATAGAAATGGATGTGTTTAGCGGGAACTCAATCCCATGTTTTATAATTATAATTACTAAACTTTTCATATTTAGAATACGAATCGACACAACTTTGAATCCTTAAGCTTGCGTTTCCGGTAAATCCGTTAACCACACAACAAAATATGTATTTATATATTTTTATGCTGAATATATAGACTTAGCGCTTTGACCACAATCTCACCTAATGTTAAGTGGATATGGAAAACACACTGAGCTTAGAAGTACTGCCTCTTAAGTGATGCTGATAGAACAAGCCTATTGGAGTTTGGCAATAAGTTTTGATGAGTTGAGGAAGTTGAGGATGCTATGGCTTCCTCAAGATGATCTGTCATAGGTGGATTCAAATCTAGGTTCATCGTCGCATAATGTGACCGTACTATCAACTGAGCCGTTATTAAATTATCGGCTATAGCGTATAGGTTTATAAACGTACTTTAACACAAAGACGAAAAGAGCATTTCTCTTTTAAAATATTTAACAAAACAAATGTAGTGATTAGTTTTAATATTTTCTTTGCTTTTAGGTACTAGCTTTAACAAATAAATGAATTAACAACGAAAGCTGCTAACAAATAAATCTTATAATATAAACTCGTGCTCGGAGCGCGATAATAAAACGGGTATAAGTAATAAAACAATATTTTCCCGGTTACAAGGGGACAGCGCGAACACTCCCCGGCTCCGTCCGTCTCTGCCTGATCCGATTACACGGTCTTTGATTACGCAAATC
Organism: Samia ricini; assembly: GCA_014132275.2. Taxonomy (NCBI): domain Eukaryota; kingdom Metazoa; phylum Arthropoda; class Insecta; order Lepidoptera; family Saturniidae; genus Samia; species Samia ricini. The sequence goes on from AP028158.1 coordinate 19,570,225, forward strand.
ATGGTTCTTAGGCCGGTATCGAGAAAGGCTAATTTCATTATACCGAGCGGAGCTTCATTGTGCTCCGTTTACTATCACTGGATAGGCAAGTTACTGGCATAGTATAAAGAGAATTTTACGATTAGCGCGCACAGCGGAATGTAATTTTAACATCGATATTGGTAAGTGGATGAAGGCCTTATAATTATTTGGATTAAAAAAAGTGTTTATATAAATTTGTCTTGTTGCAAATATCATACAAGAAAAGTAATTATACTTTGTAACCAGCTAAATATATCAGTTATCTAATGATGTATAATTTATTTTGTATGTTTGTATAAGATTTTCTTTTTTACAAAATGATAATTTTAGATACGAGGTTAACTTTAAATAAATTGGATCCCACTTTGAATAATATCGTTCAGAGTGCCTTACACCTTACGCGAGTATGCTCAACCACAACCACCTAGGTTGATGGTCTGGCTTGACACTAGTTTGGGATCAGGTCATTCAAATAAATTAACCGATTATCGAATTTTCGATGCTCATTGTTGTTTTTAGAATAATCTATGCTGAATTTTTGTGACATTTTTATAAACCTTATTTATTACTAGTTCTGTGTTCGCGGCTCCACTCTTGTTTTATATGGTTTTAACTGCGTAATATAGTTTTTAAGTAATATTTGGAAATTAATATTTTGATGGTTCCAGTATATTTTATAAATTCTGAATCAAAGATACCATAGCTAAGTGGCAGGTTGTTCGGAATCCACGTCCATCGACGCAAGTTGAAATCTATCAAGCATTTACGAGTATAGCCCTTAGCAGCACCTGAAAGCTACTTCTCTCTAGATTGAGTATGTTTAAAATCCTAAATCACCTCGTCATTATGCTTCAAGTTAGACTTTTTTCAAGTCTTTGAGCCTATTATAGTTTAAATAAATTCAACTGTACAAGTAAGTAAAGAACAAATATCCAGTATCTCGTTCCAGTAACTGTCTCAGTTCAAACGGTTCAACTACTCGAAGTAGATTTATTGAGGTTTAATGAAAGCGAAAACCGAAAGCAGCGGGCATTGTGCCTCGCTTAAATGAAACATTTCAAACGTTTGATTTTATTACCTACGTCTAGTAGTTCAGAGTTCATTCTGAATCAGTATAATTTGTTGTGTATATATAATAGAGAATCCTTAATTATTTATATTTTTTTATATATATCATTATCTAGTGGAAAAACATAGAACTAGCTATATTTTGACTATTGCGGTTGAAGGAGACACAAAAAGAAAATATATTGTGTAATAAAGCAATGTTCGTCTTGGGATATAAAAGAGGTGCACTAACTGACACCCAAGCTGGTACAAATATGATAAGTTGTAAACTTACAATTGCGATTCTGTTCTTTATACATTATGAGTGAACAGATATCATCAGATGAAGTATATGTATCAAGCTAATGTTTCATATTTTTAATTTGTCTATATTTAGACAACAATATCATCTAGCGTTAAATGACTCCGTGACTGAAGTGAACATCACGCTAAACTTAGAGGGGGCATGGCTCTAAAATGGTGCTATCAGAACACTCCTATTGATTACCTAAAGCCTCTCTAAGGTTTCATAGCCATAGTTATTGTAATTTTGAACCTGATGCATATTTTTACAGCATTGAATCATGATAATGACAAATTAATGGTAACCCTAAAAGAAACGTAGAGTAACCATACATTTTTTAAATGTTTCTGAGTTAATTGATTACTGAATCAATTCCTAATTAATTAATGAACATAAATACCTTATGGCTCAGCAGATGTGTTAAACTTGTGTTAAAGAAATATGTATGGATCATTCTCGGTCCTGTCACTCGTAAGAACGATGGATAACTTGAGGACACCTGAGCAGCTGTATCCTCATTCTTTGAGGCAGTTCTGCTCGCAAGAGGCAGCAGAGAGAGAGAGAGAGGGAGTTTCCTACTCTGCTCCCCTCTCGCGGTCGACGAACTGGCAGCTGTAGGCTCGGAAACGGCCTGCAACCACCATCCAGTGGCCTGCACACGCCAGGCTTTGGGAGACACCACGCGTATCGAGCCTGTCTTAGACCTCGAAATCTGACAGCGGTGACGCCTCACTCTGGAGGGGCCTACTGGGATTGGAGCAACGAATGCACTCCTCCGTGTACCCCGCTCCACCTAATCTACAATCAAGTATCATCTATAAGATGTCTTTTAGCAGCTACATTTGATACCTGGAAATATTTCTAGTCATAACTAATTATTATCTTTAGCTACATGGTGATATAGAATCGAGTGAGATTGGAGGTAAATTGTATATGATATATAAAGAAAGATATTAAAATTGTAAAAAAGTTTTAAAATTTTTAAAATATAAGAAAATATATTTAGCTAAAAATGAATTCCCTTTTAAAACTAAGAGACATTTGAAATAATGTCGTCGACGTGAAAAGATTTTTTTTTAATAGAAGACACTTGTTGGCTGCAAAGATTTGTCGGAAAGGCACGCGCGGAAGCGATATACCCTTTCACGATGCATTACGCGCGACGATGTCCCTCCACCGGTCCCGGGCACGAGCGATAGCGATTATTCAATTTATGTATTCAACACTACAGTGTTGTTATACATACCAACGTAATTTTTTTTTAAGATTAACAAACTTATATGTTTGTAAGATAAAGTACATTTTTATATAGATATCATAAAAAGAATCTATGGTTATAATTATACTCAATACACTGCCTTCTAAAATAAAGGTTTATGAAGTGATTAATATTTATGTATATATGTATGTGCAATTTAGTCTGTAAATGATACAGAAGAGATATCTAAATAACTGGTTATGTCCTAACCGATAGTGGCTTACTTAATCCAATATAGTAAATAAAAAGATAAATACATATTGATATTTATTTAAATAAAATGTATTATCTACATTTATTTACATTCATAAATCAGCACCTAAAATACGTAACGGCTGCAAATAATTAAAAGCGGAATTATCAAATTAAAATCAACCATATTATTTACAACGGATTTCCGTAAACCAACGTCCTTATACTAAAGTGACCACTATTTTACTTCTTACTGTTTATGTTTATACGAAAAAAAATATTTTAACATTTACACACATTTTGTGTAAAATTTTTGAATATCATACTCTTATAAGATGGACCACAACCGGACACGTTTGAAAGCAGAGGCAGCGGGGCAATAAGTTAGAATTTTCCTAATAATAGTTGAGAGTTACGTCGAGGAAATGAGTACGAGGGCGCCCCGGGAGAGATAATATAGCGCGGCTTTGAAATATTCTCAGAGAACATTTGGAATTTTTACGTCTCGTAATCTACTTATCATAGTGCTTTGTGCTCACCGTGGTGGAGAGAGAGATTGTAGTCTCATCTATATACATTTCTTTGAGTTTCTTTCGTATTTTACAATCAACTTAAAACCGTTAATCGTTCAATAGTTGCGTAGTAAGATATTGCTTCAATCGAGATTTGTTTAAATCTTTCAATGAGCTTGTGCCCCCATAAAGAAAATCTCAGATATGAAACCAATTTTTTTTATATATATCTAGCTATATAGTTATATTGATATCTCCGAACTCCTAAATATTTTTTTTTCGAACTGACTAAGGCTTCATCCAGGCTTTGTGGTAAGCACTTAGGCTTAACCACAAGAAAAGGTACTCGTAACTATCACAAGGTCGTCATAATGCTACAAGTCTATATTTAGACTGTTACCATAGTGGAAGATCTGCAGAATTCAAACTAATAAAACCTATACGTTACACAAGTATAAATAATGTAAAACAAAAAAGATCCCTTAGATAACTTATCTACCTAATATGTAAGTATGGCAAGTTATATCCATTAATGTTTTTACATGAAATAGGTTAATCACTCTTACAAAAGTAATTTATAATTTTATATATTATTCTAAAATAGGTTCTAAATGTTCTAAAATATTTTCAAATCTGTGATCCGGTAGATTGATAGAGAATAGCTTATCACTAACCACGTTACAGTCATGTCACTACGTTTGTCACTATATTACATTCCTAAATATAATTTGTAAAAGTTTAAATTGTTGCTCACGGCGAGTGGAGAGGACCGGAAATTATGTGTGACATTACAGTGCGAGTTTCATTCTACCCGTAAGATGTATGTTCAGCCTACATTTAAACCATATAACTATTATGAATATGATATTATATAGAGTTTTAATAATTTTATCTAACGTCTGTTTGCGTGTATTATGAGAACACGTGAATATATTTTTTATTTATATAAATAAGTCATACATACATGTCATGTAACATAATGTCACATAATCATTAGTAAATTAAAACAACCTACTTACAGAGAACTATGCTGACTAAATTATTCAACTACAGACCCAATAGTAAAAATAATCCAGGTATGAGAGTCTCAAAAATAAAATTATTAGGCAGCAACTTTTTACGTAATAGTATATTATTTGCTGATAAAATAAAAATGATGAAAATCAAGGATGCGGGGGCATGTATTATAATAATCTTACAACATCAATGTCGAATACTATCAAAATGCTTAACTTCTTACTCTTCATTTGGAGAACTTGATTTACTTCTATTTATGATGAAATGAACTGATATTTTCTTTTCCAAAAATCACTCAGTAAAATTTAGAAAAAATAATCGAATATCTTATAACTTTCAATATTTTACTTGAAATAATAAAATAGATCTTGACTCCAATTGAATTTAAAATTTTTATTGTTTCATCAAATACGGTCTATTGCGAGTGTAAATATTATTCCGTATGGAAGGGTTGTCGCAAAGACCTTTTGCAGAATACAATTTGAAATAAGATCTGGCATATAATTTCGCACATAAATGCATTAGAGTGCAGTAGCGAGGTAGCAACAGCGAGGTAATTACCACATATCAACTTAACCCATATTTCAACACGACGAAAGTTAAAGCGGTTCTCAAAGCCGCTGCAAATGATCCCTAACTCAAAGTTAGAGTTCGCCTCGCGCGTTTCTAATTGCATTTCATCGCGCTTTGCACTGCTTTGTATTACCACTCTTGTCAAAGTTTTTATTAAATATTACATGTTAATGGATATCCTACACTATTAATTAACTGCCAATATCAATTCCATTCATGTTTTTGTTAACCTTGTAAATTAGTCGTGAAATAAATAGCGTTTTCTAAAATATTTTATTAACAACTTCCAATTTTATGTTGCAACAGCACAAATAGTGATTTTCTAAACAAGATTATACATGATTTAAATAGTTCACTATTATAATTCTTAACTTACATGTGGATCATTCCACCCCAAATCGACCTATAGTTGAAATCGACCTCTTTCGATTTGGACAAATTTTGGTCAGAAGATTTATTTTTATATAACGAAATTCTGCCAAAGGAACATAAAAAGGGTTAAAAACATTAAAAAAAACCCCGACTAACTTAACAAAATATAAATTAAGATTACGCTTGAAAGCTTTTAACAAATAAATGAAAATGTAAATGTTGTCAATGCTCTTTTATCGCATCATTCTATCAATAAATGAAAGTTTTTCTAGTCAAAATTACAAAATTATATGATCGCTTATCTTTACTTGCCATAAAAATAGAAAAAAAAAGAAAAAAATGTAACATAATTTTGAAAAAAACAAAAAAACACAGTTTCAAAAATTTCAGGATCTTTTAAGAATAGACCAAGATATTTTAAAAAAATATTGTCTAAAAATTTGATATTCATCGTCTATTTTCACGATTTTCAAAATTTTACATATTCCACGATTTTCGATTTATTTTTTATCAATTTCATAGTCTCAACTATTCTGCTTAAAATGAACTGTGAATAATTTCTGTATCTATAATAATTTTTTTGAGATATTTAAAAGATATTATTGAAAAATATCGAAAATTTGAATTTTGCATAACTTTTGCAAAAAAAAAAATCCTTTGGCAAAACTTCTTTTTATAATAAAAGAAAACTTTTGATCAAAATTTGCCCTAATCGAAAGGAGACAATTCCAACTATTGATCGATTTGTTGGAATGACCCATATGTATATATATATATAAAGTTATAAAAATATTTTCGAATTTTGCGAATAGTTATCGACTTTAATGTATTATTTTTACGTTTTTGCTGGTTAACTGGCAGAGAATGCCTCATGGCATTAAGTTCGGCAGTGTACAGTTTATTGGTACAATAAATTGGTGGTTCAATTAATTATTTTTGGATTTGTTGTTTATAAATACTTTTTTAAATTTTCAATGACTTACAGTTATAGATAAAAGATGAAGATATGAAGGCAAAAGGGCGAATGATGATATGGTGACTGATACAGATGTATGGAAGAAGAAGACATACTGCGCCGACCACAAAATAACAAATTAGGAGTAGGACGAGGATGATGATGATGATGATTACTGTTATATTTAGCTAAAAAAATATGTTCTATGAGATTCTGTAGCATAGTTATTTCGAAATTAAGAAACTCACGTGAACTCCTTATATATAAAAAAAAAAAAAAAACAAAAACCGTTCTCCATCCAAATACATAAAACAAAAGAACGTCTGGGAATCGAACCGAGAACATTTAAACTCGACAGTAGTGATAATAGTAGTAATTAAAGACTCTTACTAAATAAGAAACGTAGATGGGTTTCACATCGGTCGGTAACTATGAACGGCAGATGTAATTGATTCGCGGCTGAATTGATTGGCTCAATCGAGTCAATTTAGTAGAGACAGACGCACACAAGCGCACAAGCAATGAGAGAATGTTTCAGTGATAAATGTTTATATTATACTAAATAAATAGAAGATAATATAATTTCTGAATTTCTGAAAAATATACACCAAGTCCGAAAACATGAAGTAGAAGTGTTATGTGGATTTTGATTGATGAATTATTTTGCTATTTCCGAGCCGAATGACGGAAGTAGGCAGAATATTCGCTCGAGCGAAGCTGAAGCCACAAGCTAGTGTATTATGTGTGTTATAATTAATTACGTGTATCGTTGAAATCATTAAGATGTATGAGAGAATATCAATCTTGGGGGATGACTGATGGTTGTTTGGGGTCGGAATAACCCTTTGTCCGATAAAGTTAATACGAAAAATATTATTAGATATTTATTTACTTGTTGATTTTCAGATTGTTATATGAAAATATAAATGTTTAGCTTTTTATTTAACTTTCTTAAATTTTTAGACGACATTGATAACGTTACAAGTTCCTACACGCCTCTATACATACTTTTATAGCCTATATATAGTGGGTATGTACTATGGAGATTTAGGGGCTCAATTTATCTAAGTTTGGCGCCATTATTTAAAATTACAATCAAACATTATGTATAATGCACTCAAAGATCTTTACATAAAAAGTCACCACAAGAACGTGAGTGAATTCACAAAGTTAGAGTTTTACTGACTATTGGTGACAAAGATGAAAAGGAGTCAATTGTTCGAAAATTATCTCGCGTAATACTAGAACAGCTTCTTTCAATTTAAAGATGGTAGCTAGCCAGGCAGACGTCTCGAAAACTCACCGAAATCAACGTTTATTTGAAGCATTCAAACCCGCATGAGTGCTGCTACAATGGTCAACCACACAACTGCAGAACCGTTGCCAAACATAATAATTGAATATATAGAAGATTGTCATAAAACAAAGACACTGAATAATTTATCTTAAATCTCTAGACGTATGTGGGTGGAAACTAGCTCCTTACTTAACAAGCCTTGACGCGTAATGGTTGCAGAATGACTTGACCATTCTAAGTTATCTACTTAATATATACGGTTTTATGAGAGAATAACACTAGGGTCATTAAGTTATATTTTGGATTACTCAATCGTTGATTTATTTTGTATTGAGATATTATTTGATCGAGTAAGGATACCTTCATTCCTCTATAGAGAGATGTGAAAAGAGATTAGACAGACACCATATACATATTTAAATGTAATTTTTTCACCACGGTACAAAAGTAACCGGTCGTATAAATCAGACGGGGCCGGGCGGACTGACACGGGCGGATCAAACTGCGTGACTGTTTGAAATATGTCCGCCATAGCTCAGCGTCGGATATCCGGGCGAAGAATCGACGCGCCATGTAAATGTTTCGATGGATTGTTATTGGATTGGATTTTCGTTCAAACTTCGAAGGTAACTAATATTGTAAGAGTCATTCTAACGGTATACATTTACTTTTTGCTTTTTTTTTTCTGATTAAATCCTGTTGAACGGAATGGTCTTAATGCTTTACCGAACTTTTGGTGTGAGATGTTAAAGCGCTCAGCCGGCAAAGTGATATCTAGCGCAAGGGCCTCAAAGTGGTACGAACCTCGACTTCCCGCGCTAAATCTACGGTGGTTAAAAATATATATGCGTTCCTTACAGAACGTGATTTGAAGACTAATGGAAGATCCACTATCAAAATTGATTATATATCTGTTTGAATATCTTCTATTTACGTATAACAATTTGCATGGTAGGAGTACTGTTTCTTATTATATATAGAGTACTCACCTCTAGCCGAGTCAGTGAAGTAGCCTCACTCAGTTGGAAAAATTTTCATCAAGTGTTCCGGCAGAATCACTTGAGAGCCAGTAACCTTTAAACTTACCATCCTTAGCAGCTTCCACAACACATCTTCACTTAACGTCAGATGGGATCGTGGTCAAATCGCTGAGGGTATACGGTATAAATATATATATATATATATATATATATATATATATATATATATATATATATATATATATATATATATAATTATGCTTAACTTGATATTTAATTTAAGTACGTAAGATTTTCATATTAAGTGAAATATTTTATAAATATTAGAAAAGTTAAAAGGTCCAAATAATACGTTAAATTTTAGTATCGAGTCGAGATCCTCGCTGCGGGTTAACGTTATAAATTATATGTAGTTTAAAACTACGATTTAACACAAATTCGCTTTTGATATACTTATCACATTGGGTTTACAAAGGGAGAATTCGGACAAAGCGATTTTGACACGCTCACTGCAGTTGACATTCTAAAATTTAACCCGCACCAGATACGACACAGAAATTATGTTAGATTTTAATAAATGCTATATACGAGATTATTTATAGACAATTAAACAAAGAAGGGGCATTTTATTTATTTATTTAAATAAATACAAACGTGAACATACGATAATATGAATATATTACACAATATTCCTTATATTATCGGTGTCTTCTATTTGTGCTTCGAAGTCTCCCTAACCTTGTCTACAGAGAGAAAATATATTAAGCGTAGCATCTACGGGTTTACTTGTTTGAGGTTAATATTTCCACCGCGTGTGAATTGTATTCATATATATTTTATAAATAATATTAGAAAACTGAATTAAAAGCCTCACGTTCTCTGCCTAACCGTAAAAGAGAACGCCGTAATGACTATTAAGGAGCAAACCTCAGACTAATTATAATAACAAATAAACCATTAACACTATAGAAAAACTACTTCTAACGGACAGCACACACTTGACTGCGAGTAGGGGTCAGTGGGGTCTGCAGTGGGGAGGGTGCTGGTGAGCGGGAGGGGGGGGGCAGGGTGACTGCCGGACGCCGTGTTGGAATAAGAAAACGTATTTACCCCTCGAACACTTGCATTCCGATGTAACCTTATACCTAAACGTTACCAGGGTTGCCAAACATCTTTAGCTGGCAAAAAAAAAATATATTAATTATTTTGAAATTATTTTGAATACCAACGCATTCAAAACAGACTAATCAATTTAAACGTTACAAATATTTCCGATTTATAATTTCGCATAGTGCAAAATGTGACGATGCCGAATTAAAATTTATGCTTACTTTATCTTTTACTCTCGTTTTCTAAATTTAAGCAAACCTAGTTACAGATGTTTACCATATTACTTATGAGTTTGTGTTTTGCTAGAATTTCATCTGATGTTCATACAATAATAAAGTCCAAAACCTTGAGAAAGTACTTTAAAGTGATTCTTCCGGGTAATATATAGGTGGTTCTTGAATGTTTGAAAAATTATTCACCATGGTTTCATCACCAAAAACTCAGGTTCATCACATTGTCCTCAAACGCGCTACAACGGCTCAGCTATCACCATTAACTGGCTAACGCCTATTAATTCTTCCACTTGAAATAATTTTATAATTAAACTTTATAAAAAAACATAACAATGTATACAACCTAAATATTAATTAGCTTAATAATTTTAACTAAGCCAACAAAATATTATTAATAGATAGGCATTTATAGAACAAAGGCTATTTCATAATATTGATCCGGGCACACATTAGTGTCGCATGAACGATACGGTGGGACTCGACAGATGTCGTCTGCAGTAAGCCTTAGACGCTGCCGGAATAAAACGAACAACCGGCTGAATATCAATATAGAGTCTCTACAGTCTATTCTGTACTTATTTATATTTTAATCAGCTTTTTGGCCATAATAATAATACGTGTTTTTTTTTTAATTCAAAGAAATGATCTTTGGAAGTAAATCAAGTATAGACAAGGAATAGTAGTCATCATCATTATCATGCCCTGTTACCAACTCACTTGCCTATCAGCCGTTATCACTTCGTTTACTCTTTTCCTTTCATATTATTTCTCACACACTCCATCAACAATTTCTTTGACCTTCTTCTACTTTTTCATCATGCTATATTCATATTAACTACTATTTTATCGACGTGCGCTTCTTCTCATCTCCTAGCATGCCATATAGATACCAGTATAAATGATTCCCATTAAACTTTTCTACCACTGTTGCTGCTTGCAAACCTCCTCTAATATATTGATTGGAACAGTGGTAACTCTAAATAAGATTAATCTTAAGTTGGTTGAGTCCGAATCATGAAACTTAATACTTTGTCAAATGTTACAACATATGTGCGGTGTTCAATACCATAATGCTAAATATATTTATATTTCTGTTTGTTCTGATAAAATATTTTTAATAACTCTAACTTACAATAGAATCGTTCGATTACAAAATTAAAAGAAAATAGTAGTATGGGTGGCAACCCTAGAACGTCCATCAAAAACCCTCGCTAAGTATATCAAATGAATTGTAAATGAAATCAGAGGCAAGTGCCGCTGACGGTTTTATCGGCCGGCAGTCCGGGCCGCAAACCCTCACACACATACTAAATGTACTTCACGTCAACGCACATCCATACCGTTACAGTTTGAAATAAAATAGATCTATAGGAACGACAATCTACATTTTGCCTTTGCCTCTGCCTTTAAAACCCACTGACTTTATTGGTAATTTACTTATAAATTATTATAAAGGGAATTTTATTAAACTTGATTGTATTTTGAGCTTTGTAAAATTCCGTTCCTTAATGCGATTAAAAACTTCACTTTATTATCAATTGAACATTGATAAGCAATACAGTGTCAATCCACGCTATCACCACTTTGAGAACATGCCAAATAAACGTTCAGAAAAACATTCATGAGTAATTAAAAAAAAAAACTATGCCGTAGGTACATAGCATTAGCATATCTACGGTATAAGTAATCTATTGTATACACTATTAACGTATCTATTATTAACATACTCTTTGTACAACGCCATAAATAATAATGTACTTTGAATTAAATCATCAGTGTATTACTGTACTCTGGATTTAATGGTTGTCAATTATAACAGACTTCAACAATTCATAACTCGCCCAGCAACAAAACTATAAGTTACTACAGACATTTAATTGTTGTTTTAATTTTTTTATTATAATGATAGAGGCGTATCATGTTTTTTAAATAATATTTATAAACATAATATAATACAAATATAATATCCTTGTAAAGAATTTCTATGATTGCTTTCGTTTTAACCTTATTGCTTTTTTATTTAGAAATATTATATTTTTTCACACAACACTATTTTGTAACGTATGTACATTATTGTGTGGTCTTGCCTTTAACAATGGTGATTTGTGACAAAAGTGTATTTTTTTTTTACGGTTAATACTATATTACTTATCATTGTACAATTAACTGTTTATTTTATTATAGTTTATTTTGCTTATCCACGTAACGTTTACGACGTCGTAGTTTTGATGTATTAAAACGAATCTGTGCTACGACGTAGTATTACCTACGATATACTAATTGATTAGTGCTACGTGTTACCGTAGCGTAGTGGATAGGCACGCGTAGCAGCAATGCACATGTTCTCTTGCGATATGTCATCTTGCGATCACATTTGTCTGGGGTAATTTTTTGGCTTATTTGTCAATTATTATGAGATATTCACCTCCCAGCGTTAAACTTCCTTTCAACTGCTGGAACTTATATGAAAGATTCTTTATCTGTATGTCCGTTAGTGTGTTGACCATTCGACAACCAGTAATTTGAATCAACTTCATAATAAAATAACAAACGGTACATTTTCTTCAAGCTAACCTGTTTAATTTATTATTGTAAAAACTTAGTTAAAATTAGTATGACCAAGTAAATACATTAAAACAGATAGTTATTCTACACAACTCAATCTTTGACTTTTTAAAATCTTAATTACTTATTATTAATATATTATCTTTATTAATATTCTAATAACCTTTTTATATAACATTATTATTTGTAAACTTACTCAATTAGAATAACAAACCTTATTAGAGTTATTTACCACAGATAATACATAAAAACATAAACTTTAATATCGATCAGTTGTCTAACAATGTATAAAAATTATTGAAGGACTTATTTTTAAAATACAATCTTAGAAGTATTATTTCTCTTTTCAGGTAAACAAGTTTTCCTGGATATCTACTACAAATTTTACTACCTTAGAAAATCGTAAGTAATTTTATATTCGTATTTTTAAGGATTCTTGAATTTATACCGCCATGTTTACAATTTAGGTTGTAAGAAAGAAATATCTCTTATTCAAATTTAATGAATATATTTACCTCTGCATATCAGACACAAATTACACAAAGAATATATTTTAGTTTGTGATATTAGAAAATAAAAGAATTGTAGAAAATATATTGCTCCACTGATTCATATGTGTTTCTTTGTTCTTAATCTAAGTAATTAGTAATTAAGAACACTTTAGGAAACTGGGCATTCTGCTGAAAGTTATGAAGCGTGCCATATTTACTTTTCTCACAATTGTCCAGAAACCTATCACTGTAGAAGTCTGTAGGCATAAACCGGCTAATTAAGAGACTCGAAGCTTTGAAGTGAACCACTGCAATGAGATTTTCATTATGTATATGGCGGTTGCGGTTATTTTACAGTAAGTCGAAATTCGTGAATGCACATACCAAACTAATCGAGTGGAAACTTTTTGTATAACACTGAGTATTTATAGTAGAGTAGTAATCTTGAAAGGAGAAAGCGTAAAGTTTTCAACTGTTCAAAAGGCAAAAAAACTATGATATTATTCCATAAAATATATTCTGAACGCTCCGACCGGGTCAATAAGTGCTGTAGATGTGAAGTAGGCATTACCGTAAAAATAAAACTAGAAACCTTTTACCGCGGCTGTACGCGCGAATTGCTCAAAGATGTATGTGCCGTTGAACGTCATTTGCCGCTCAAACCCGGTCTACGCCACCGCAATTTTGAAATATTTTAAGTAGAATTATTTTATACGGGATTCATTATGGTGAGTTGAATTCGACAAGTTAGTTGAGACAACGGTACTAGCTGTATTGCTACCAGTAATAAATCGACAGAATACCAACTTTACGTAGCTGCAATTAGTAACTATATAGCCTATTAGCTGGAGTGCAGATGATGGACGAAGCCAGCAATAGAATTGATAAATGAATGTTGTAGTATGGTCGAGGATGTAGAGAAAGTAATTTTTAGTTGGATCGAGCACATGGAGAAGATGGATGAAAAAAGATTGAGGAAATAAATTTATAAGGCGAGTTAAATGTTGGTTTGGGTGAACGTATCTCGACTAAATCGAAGACCTCTTAAAGAAAGAAGAAGAAGAAGTGTATAAGGTTTGTTAAAATCATAGCAAGTGGAAGGACGTAGTAGTGACTACGTAACTACCTCCATAGGAGAGAGTCGTGACTCTATGTATTCGCGTAATAGTGTCGCTTTAAATGACAAATTTTACCTTCATTTCGCTGAAAATAAATTGTACCAATTGATTATTTATTCATTCATGAAATAATAATACAGGTAGTAGATATTATATTTACACTTATTTACTTTATAATAGGAAACTCCTAAATTCAGAAAATGCACCTGTTTTCACCACAAATCGCTACAAGCGGTGCGATTTTCGATCTGCACTGGTATTTGAGGTATTCCAATTATTCCATCAATGTATTATTGATTGTCCTCAGGACTGCGGCATTATGTGAGGTTGATTTAAACCACTATTAGATTTAATAATGAGCACTTAAAAACGAGAGAACTGCATGCTTGTTTTTCTATTTCGTATTATCAAAAAGTATCATATACATATATAATACTATATATATTATATTATATATAATAGAATATATAAACACTCTGTCGAAATGTCTTCCTTTTTAGAAGTATAGGAAACTTGTAAAAAATATGTATTACTTCATTTCCGTTATTAAAACTTTTAGATAGAGATTTTTGGATTTCTAAGTTCCAAGTCTCTGAGAAATAAAACTTGACCGAAATCTATCCACTTGTTTTTGCGTGAGGCGCCCACAGCGACACACCTTCATTATTTTTATATAAATAAACAAAAATACACTATCTATTAAATTTATAAATACAAAACAGTATTTAAAATCTTATGGAATGTCAGCGAATATTTTAATAGTTAAAAAAGGAGATATTTTAATAAATTATGTCCAAGGTCCCCGTGGACCAAAAGTCATGAAGATATGCATATATTAACATATAAATCGTATGCAATAAACGATTAACATTCGGTGAACGTGAGACGCATATCTGCAAAAGTATGCTCCACTTCTGTCTGAACTCTGCTATTCATTTGAATATTTTATTAAACTCTCATATGTAATGTCATATACGTACATTTAGATCTAGTATTAACTGTCTGTAGAGATGATCTTAGATAAGAAAATTTCTAAAACAGTTTTTTTAGGAAATAAAAGAATATTCTATGTGTAGACAGTTGTAAAGCCAACCCCGGCGTGTGTTAGCGATATATTTTTCCAATCGGTAAACGACAAATGCAAGAAATAATACTAAATTACTTAATGCACCGACCTATAAAAGATTTAAGTTCGACAGAGACGCAACCCCCCCCCCCCCTCGACTAACCCCGCTCTTACCTCACCCCTGTTCCGCGTGTCGCCAGAGGTTTGTACCTCACACAAGGTACACACACATCCGCATCCCTCGCTTCACTCAGTTAAGGAGGTAGTGAATGCGTTATTTCATGATTCTTACTTCCCTTTTTTATATTACTTTTATATCACCAATCTTGAGGAAACTATTACATTTTTTTTATTTTATTCACCATCAACTGAGTTATAATCCTAAGAATTTATTAGTGTACCTTTTTTACAAAAATAAACCAGTTTTACAGAAACACAGAGGAACATTTCGAAGAAGAAATTAACGTTACAACAGCTGTACGCGAAAACTAATCTAACTAAATATAATTAAATTATTATTGATCTATAACCTATAATACTAAGAAATAAATAATAGTAAAATATATTGGCTAGCACCTATTAACTTTAAGAAAACACAAAGAAATACCACCGCAAAGCTTACAATGTCTCCAGAGGTTTTTCTTTTGTAAGACGCCTATGATAATTGTCTGGCTAAAGTATAGGACATAGCTATATGCATTTTTTTTTTTTGTTGAAATTAGAACCTATGTAAAGCTCCCTGTGTTACCCAAGAGAATTTAAGCTGAGAGTCTTCCCTTGAAAACCCTCCCCCACCCCAATAAAGATAATTACGACGATTATTAAGAGTGTAGTATTTGACGGGAATCAATTTTTCCATCCTCCATTACGGGTGACAATGGGCGAACGATTTCTTCGGTGCCGACTCTTAAGTAGAGTGCGATAGAGACGGCCATATGTGACAACGCGTACGAGCGAGAGACCAGGAGTTCCGGATCGCATAAATAAACCCGTGAATGCGGCAAAACAGCATTCTCTCGCAGCCTTCCGCTGTGTACAGTCAGTGCTCCATCGCGATGGCATAGCATAATCACGACTTTTCTTCTCTCCTTCTTCTCTTCTTTAAACGATACGTATCATGTATTTTTTGTAATGTAATTTTGGTGCTCAAAAAGAGAAAAATAAAAGTATTTTTTATATTTGGACATTGTTATGGAAACTTGTTAATTATTTATATAGATTTAAAAGTATATATATAATATAGAAAGTGATTTAATACTGGCAAGATGAACTTCATTGGTAAGTTTTCTTTCTTTCAAAAACTCTATTCATTTTATTGATGTAGGTAGGTAGCTTATGTCATCATTTTCTATTCATATTTTTCAATGTTTTATCTTGCCACTATTTGAGTGGAGAATATAAATTTATTTGAATTATTGAAAGCATTTATGTTAACAATATACTAAATAATGTTTTTTTTTTAAATTGAAGTAAATATGTAAGATGTCTCATTAATTGACGATTAAACATTTGATTTTGATTATTTAAAAAACTTCATCAACATTTACCTAATAATATCTCTAACAGTGTATTTACAAATAAACTTAATATTTACTTAGTATTGGAGTCAAGAGTTGTATTCTTATAAACCTGACGAAGCATTTCTTATCGTTTGATGACGTAATTTTAATAAAATGTAAACTGAGCAATGATTTAATGTATTAATTTATGCACAAAAAAGATCTGCAATTTCTGTGATACGTATTCATTATGGAATTTATTTATTGTTGCTATGTTATACTTTTTAATTTGTTGGAAATAAAAGTGATTCTCTTCTCTATAACCTTATTTCAATATTTTAAAATTTTATTTCAATTATTTATTTACAATACTATGTTACTATAAGATTCTTTGATACGTATCTTAATTTACACTAAATGTATTTATTATTACTTGATTAAGCCTATTAATAAGCATAATGGTTGGTAGTCGTAATGATTTCTATGGTTAACTACTGTTTTTATCTAGAAACGGTATTGAAATCGTTTTAGTAATTTTCTAATGATAAACGTAAAGATAAAGTTCCCGTTTTATAATCTATAATAATAAATATATAAAATTTGTAATTCATTGATTATTTAATAATTGGAAAAGTCATATCGTGTTGTAGGACTGGGAATGACTGAGTACTCTCTAAGAAATAAATTTTATTTATATTAACATTCATCAAAGCCTTCATTACATCGAAAACAATAATAATTATTATATTAATCGATACACAGATAAAAGTACACTAGATACAATATAGTCGTATTACGAAACAAAGAAAATTAAGAAGCAAAAGAACACGCTTTATATAATAGAAAAAAACAACAAAAGAGCACACATATAAAGAAAATCGTAGTAATAAGGTCCCTGGTTATGGCAGGGGAAACGGCAAAAAAAAAAAATATATAGTCGTATTTAAAGTCCAATTCAACCTGCTTATCTGATATGTAGACCAAATGAAACTTAACTTTATTAGATATTTCACTATCAATTTTTTTATCACTTTAGTTTATACATATGTTTGTTGGATATAACCAAATAAAACAATGAGAAATCGATTAAACATCTTATTTAATTGAATCAAATAAAAGTCTAAAAAATAAATCATCACAAACACCAGTGGTTTTCTATGTTGCCACTCTTTTATTTTTGTATACTTGATAATGTGTAGAGTCAAGAAAAAAAATTATTACGTATGATTTTGTCTGTTTTGTGAAGAAAAAAATGTATTTATCCTATCGTACATATAGTTTTATGCAAAGTTGCTAATGTAAATACCGCCGAGGCTTGTAGTGTGGGCGCGGCCGGGTCTGCCAAGGTCGGACCCCTTGGCAGAGGTCCAACTAGGTTGCGCTTGAGCTGGCAAGCAAAATGAACTGGCTCACAGACCACCCCTGACTCGTGAGTTTATTAAGATTTATTATTTCCTCATTATCTAGTGAAGCTGTAATGAATCTTATTATAACATAATATAAGCTCACGCCTGTTATCTCTGAAGGGTTAGTAAGAGATGAAATAGCGAACTACACCACCCACATTTCACCGAACTTATTTCCGTCCCAGACGTGACAGGGGGTGAACCTGTCGCTATATTGGACACAAATTCCAGACTCCGGGATGATACTGAGTAGAAAAACCTAATATCACTTACCCGGGGATCGAACCCGAGGCCTCAGAACCACAGTCGTACTGTAATACAACTGCGCCACCGAGGCAATCGAAGGGAATCTTATTTATCCTGTATAATATTATACTAACTGTACTCGTAGCTATGATCTTATTTTACGTAAGATTCTTAATTATACTAAACATAAATAAAAATTCACCCATCCATCGATTTAACCGAAAAATGTCCACTGCTGGACATAAATCTCCACAAAACCGGTCTGGATGATCGTGGGTTTAAAACCTTGCTTACCGACTGCTTTATAATAAAACGTATGTAATCAGTAATTTGCAGTGAAATAACAATAACTGAATGAAGAGGCTTTCTTCATTCAGTTATTGCTATTTCTCCATTTACTTTCACTGTTATTATCAACTTAACATTAAGAATTAAGTGTTAACATTACCCCCAGTGGCTTGTGCATGACTAGGTTGAGATTACCACACACATTATCAAAATTCACATCTGGAAGTTAGTTAATGTAAGAATATATATAATATGTAAAAATTAATATGATGTATATAAGGAGTGCATAACAACGGCAGTTGTCGATTGCAATGTAGCTAGTGCATGACTGCTACGCTTCACAACTGCTACGTAGCAATCTAGCTAGAGCTACGACGTAGACGCGTAACACCAAACGTTACCACTTGTAACACTTTAGCTACAACGTAGTAAACGCTATAAGCTTAAGCAAATATTTCTTAAATACTTTTACCTCACTAAGAAAGAAAGATTTTTTTCCCAGAAAGTTTGACGCACTATGTGCGTGATTCTTTCAGGAACGATACGACCGATTTTTGTGATTATTTTACTGGTCTGATTTATATACTAGTATGATATTTAAACACAGTAAGAATTGAGTTCACATGTTTTTTTTTTTTTTTTCAAAAATGTTTATAAGCGAAATTTCCCGAACTAATTCATAATGAATCTTGTTAACAATTTAACTTAGGTAAGTAACATAAATAAGTAATCTTAAACTGTTATTTTCGACTTTTCACTTATATTGTAACCGTTAACGATTACGTTACGGTTACGGTTACGTTTACGTTTACACCCGTTTCGAATTGTTTTCCTATTGTAATTTTTTTTTGTTATTTGAGCGATTAATATCGGTTTAATTTTCTTCAAAAATAAACATCATTCAAACTTCTCTCTATGTATTCTTTATTCCAATAAAACATTTAATTAATATTTATTATGTAAATTAACATAAAAAGCACATCTACAAATCTAACTTACAATAAATCAAACTTTTTTAAAAACCATAAAGAATGAAAAACCACACTGTAAACCAACCCTCACTATTAGCTGAATCGTCGGTCCTTCTCTAACGCGTACAGTTGAAAGGAGACACGTATACACAATCTGAACTGACGAAATAGGATACAAGGTTATGCTTTTAGCCTCCCCCCATTGAGTGGATTAAGACATTGTATCACTACAATAAACTATATATTAACGGAGACTAACAATTTTTATGTGGAGATTAGAACTTATTTTCCACCGACCATAACGCTTAGCAATAAAATATTTGAGCGGTGACCTCATACACGAACATTTAAGAGAACATGCAGTCGGAAGATTAGGTATTTCAGAAATCTATTGCTATCGCGTTGCGCACCAAAGAAAGAATTATAAAACACGAAAGGGACAACTGAAGCGCGGGCTGATTGTACCGTATGCAAAATAGACGAAACCATCACTTTGTAGTACCGTTACCTCCTCCAAACCTAAAACGATTTTTAATTTTGTTTTAGTTTTAGAATAATAAAGACTTTTTTTATCTGTCTTTTATTTTTAAATTTTATTCATTAAATTTAGATGGACGTCAGAAAATGAACGCAAAAATCGAGCATTTTTATGTTTTCAAACTTGAGAATGGTAGCTAACCAGGTGGGCATCATTAGAAAATGCAAAAATTACGATGCAAAAATGTGAACGCCTGCCTTAAGTCGTTTAGTAAAATTTGTACTCCGTCGATACCTGTACATAATATTTTATCACGTTACTTCAAAAGCATCGTATCATAGATTTCAATGCATTGACTTTTATGATCCCATTGCGTATTTTAAACTTTTGTATGTTTTTCCTTTTACCTTTAAGTAAAAGTGAAGGAACTCATACTTAGTTAATCTAAGGATCCAAATAACTAAAGGAAGAAATATTCCAAGACGGTATTACTTCTAGCCAAAAGCTTGACTCCCACTTCTGAGCGGCTAGTAGACAAGCAAAAGGTTGAAGGCTTTATTTGTTGAAACATAATAAATATGCAAATCGTACCATATACGATTACGAGCAGGCAATGAAAGTAAGCAACTTGCAGTAGTACCTAAATAACTCTTAGTGTTTTATCTTTATTTCTTTTCATTATTTTCAATTATTAAAAATTGGATAGTTTAAATCCGAAACGAAAGAATCAACTTTATTAGTTTTACGCAGCATACATACTTTTTAGTTGAGATAAGTTGTGCAATAAAAGCATTTAATTTATTTATTGTTCTTATAACAACTTATTTATGTTCATTTATATTATAATATTATTCAGTTTTGACTAGTATCTACAAAATAGATATGATTACATTAAAACCTACTGCTCACTTCTTTGCATTGACAACACTACCGTAGGTTAGCTTTAAGAAAATGCCAAATGGCATTAAGCTCGCCTATGTACAAAATTTTATGTGTAATAAAGTTTTTATCTATCTAACTAACTTTATAACACATTTGCAGTAGTTATAAAAACTTACGAAATATAGTTTCAAAATGTCAGTTAAGAAGTAACATACATATATAAAACGATACTATTAAGCATTTACGAGTGAGAGAGTTTGGGAAATGTTAAATATGTATGTTGGTTATTGGATTTTGTTAAATTCATTTACATGTATTTGATGTGATTGCTTTTTGCCCTTAAATTTAAAAAAAGTGTCCTGTATTACATCTGGAGCTGAGTTCAACCGGGACGACTTTAGAAACAGATTACGACTAAGATGGAAAATATCAATATCATGGAAATGATTGTTACATTGTTTAATAGATATGTAAATAATTTAATTCTAAGTTTATTTATTGACTTTACAGAATAAATCGCAGACAAGGAAGTTTGGTAGATACTCTAAAATGTAATCTATCTAATAGTTCTGGGTTATCTATCACCGAGTTAACGGCAAGTGCAATGATTTTGCTGAGATCGGATAAAAATTCCAAGCGAAGCATTTGAAAATATCCTACTGTCATACTCAGATACAGCCTTTTAATGTTTTTCTTTATTTAAAGATATCATCGCCTCGTACATTACCAAATACAAACCTCTACAAATTGAACATTCGGAACGAAGCGAACATTTCAATGACAAAACAATAAAACGTTGGCTTTAATATATAAAGAGTCTCGGTTCGTTGAGTGTTTATTTTTAAGTCTGTGTTACCGGCAAAAATCAATATTTAGGTCACGAATTCACTGCGTTCGGAGTTTTAACAATACTCACAGTTTGAGTTATAAGCGACATACTAAAATAGGTTTAAACAATTATTTTTCTTTAACATATATTAAATCATTTTTATGTACTGGCCCTTGGCCCAATGTTAGTCCATGCAAATGCTGCCCGATGGACCTAGGTTGAACTCAGCTATCCAATTATTTACCATACTGGACTACAACGTCACTTAACAATAAGTGAGCCTGTAGAGTATAATCTTAATAATCTAGAACAGAATGGTAAAAAGTATTACAACCAAAAAGAAAGGTCCGTCAATAGTATCACTGCTGCGTAGAGAAGATATTGTAGTTATTCCTCCTCCTTCCAGACAGCAATAGTTCACAGATCTCAGATATTCTTATAACTTGTACCAAGCCTACAGCGGAACGTTGGCATACCGTTTCCGCAATAATTTACATGCCAGTATCGCGTGCCGCCCTCGCGGGTCGTTACCCACTCACACGCATACCTACAACCCTAAGTAATAGTTTCACAAAGTACTTTATAACGTTACTCAGCTCGTATTATTCTGGATATAGCCGTAGTTTTATTAAATTTTAAACCATATTTCGAAAATTAATCGCACTAGTCGATAGATTACGCTGTACACCAGTAATTACTAAATTTAAAACCTTCACGTACGTATGTAGGCTCATATTTCATATTATAATATTTCAATCAATTCACTTGGCATTTCAGCAAACTCATTAGTAGTATTTACTAAAATGCTATGAAATAATCCCGTATCTAATTTATTTAACTTAAATTTATCAATAAAATTCATTTTATTGTTTTTAATCACAAATAGTAAAACATAGAAGATAAAGTAAATTTATCGTTATTATTCTTTCCTATCAGTATTTCCTTTTGCGGTCATTTTTGCTCCAATATTTATTGTAGTTTTCAAAGTCATATCAAGTTTCCAGCACTATTTCTATAAAAGAAATTGTATACTACAATAACTGAAGAACGTTGTATGATACTTTAGGTTAAATTGGTGCACTAGAAATAATACAATGAAAAAAAAAAAAACGAAAACAATTAAAAATTTTACGTTTTATATAGTCATACATGCTACATTCAAATTGATATTAGTGAGAAGAAAGATTCACTGACATAAAATTAAATCAAAATAAAAAGAAATAAAACATTTTTGTACGCTTCCAGCCTATGCTGTAAATATAGATATTGATCAATATTGTCGTCAGAAGACAATTTGTTATATGTAAATTGTTGCCTCCGAACGATTTGGCTTTAAAATGAACATGGACAAGACGAAAGTCATGTCTAATGTCCATGTTGTGCCAACTCCTAGAAAAATCGGTGACTCTACGCTCGAAGTTGATGACAGTTATGTATACCTGGGACAAACCGTCCGGTTAGGTAGATCGAACTTCGAGAAAGAGGATAATTCAAAATCAAAATCAAAATTTATTTATTCAATTTAGGCCCTAAGAAGGCGCTTATGAACGTCGAAAACACTACTACCGATTCGGAAAACAACCCAGTCGAGAAGAGCCGGCAAGAAACTCGATCTGGTTCTTTTTTTTGTATAAATATAATATATATCATTTTTTTTTTGTCATGTAAAAAACTATACAAATCATAGTCTTAATAATGTTAGCGGAAGCACAGAGATGTGGGTTAATTTCAGACATCACTATCGTTCACGTAATGGTCCACCCTGTAATAACCTTTTGAGATTAAAACTTGCTTGACATAATACTTGAACTTATTGTCAGGTAAATCGGTAATGTTACTTGGGATCTTATTGTAAAACCGAATACTATTACCTATAAAGCTTTTATTAGACTTACTGAACCTAAAGCGTGGGACGGCCAACTTGTCTTTACTTCTAATATTAAAATTATGACGATCATTCACTAGATCTAGCTTGTCTAAATTTTTACGAATATGCATTAAGTTATCGAAGATGTATTGGGAGGGCAAAGTTAAGATATCATATTCTTGAAACTTGTTCTTTAGAGATTCGCGAGGTCCCGTATTGTATATTGCTCGAACAGCTCTTTTGTAAAAAAATAGTGTCTACCTCTGCTGCTGTACCCCACAGCAAAATACCGTAAGATATTAAGCTGTGAAAGTAAGCAAAGTAGACTAACCTAGCAGTAGCAATATCCGTCAACTGGCAAATTTTTCGAACCGCAAAAGCAGCGGAACTAAGCCTTCCTGCTAAAGTTTTAATATGCGGACCCCATTGTAACTTATTATCAAGTGTGATACCTAAAAACAGAGATTTGTCAACTAAGCCTACTAAATTCCCTTCTATCTCTAACTTACAATCAATATGTTGCACACTGGGCAACATAAATTTTATACATTTCGTTTTACTAGTATTAAGAAGTAAATTATTTAAGGCAAACCATTTGGAAATGTTTGCTAGTGTATTATTTAAGTGCCTAATCTCTGATTTTTTTTCTTTTTACTTTAAATATAAGTGAAGTATCGTCTGCAAAAAGAACCATATCAGCTGAGTTATTAACCATTAGCGGTAAGTCATTATTGTCGAATCCAACTCGGCTGGACCGCGTTCGGGAAGTTACGCAGAATCTTCTCGTCCGAAATACCGCAGTGCTTGAAAACGAAAGTCTTGGACCAGTGTGTGTTGCCAGTGATAGCATGCGCCACTGATACGTGGTCGCTCATAATGAGCCTAATAAAAAAGCTCAAAGTTGCTCAAAGGGCAATGGAGAGAGCTATGGATGGATGGAAATTGTTGCGATAATCCAGATCAATAAAATAGATACATATTTGTAGTGGATTATATAATATTATTTATTTCTCTATTTTCCAGCTTATGTTATTGCTATTGCAAGAAAATATACTTTAATATTTATTTGAAATTTTAATGATAGATTCGGTAGTATTTATCCATTATTCATGCAAAATCTACGTAAAAAGTATATTTATTGTAAGTTACATTGAAACGCAATCCAAAGGTAGACATTATAATTCCGTCTCACGTTTCTTACGTCAATGTAATTTTTCACGAAGACTTTGAAGTCGTCCCCCGATGTTTTTCTGTTTACCTTACATTCCTCTTATTTGTCCGCTATTGTGGCTTAATCCTAGGCTTTACCGCTTCGCTGTTTTCATGTCGCCATGATGGGTTTTTAAATCAGTTTCCTTTTGAATATATATTTTAAAAATACCTAGTTATAATGATTTTATAAAATGTTCTTAATAATTATATTATTTATTTAGAACCTAGATTTACTAGGCTAGAATAGCTGAATAATATTTGACTAAAGTTCTAGTCACATGGTGTAATAAAATACATAGAATATAAATTCATCATTAAATTAAAAAGAAAAAAATCGCGAAAATGAAATAGGTAAAAAAAACCACAAAAGTGGTTTAAATAAAAACCGATAACGCCACAGTAAAATACGATAGTGGAAACTGAAGAGGGTTGTGTGAAAAACAATGAACGGAACTTATCCAAGAGCAGATGCGTTGCGATGTACTTCAATTAATTAAAAAGCTTCGTGATTCACCGCTATAAAGCAACTAGATGTGACGTGCGCTTACACGATCACGCGTTTGAACGCGATGAGTTTGACCAATAAATACCGAGGTTATTTACAAACCTCTATCACGACTATTATTCTTAACTAATATAATTATTTAATACATCAAAGTATTTTAATGAAGTCATATTTTGTGAAGAAACTTATGAGTGTTGAAAATGTTAGTAATTACCGATTCAGAAAATATACCGATGGACTTACCGAATAGAAATTGAATAAGATTTATCAAGGTATTTTATTTTACGAATATTTTTCAATTAATATAATATTCTCAATATTTTTGCATCACTGTATATTAAAGGAAGTTGAAAACCCAACTACATTTCATAGACTTCCAATTGAAATCTATAGATTTTTTCATAATGAAAAACTAACTTTATACTTCGTGACTTCGTTTAATTAAATAAGATTGATTCTCCATTATATGTAGAATTCAATATATGAAATTGTGGATTTCAAAACACCATATATGATTTAAAAAAATTAAACGGTTTTATTTCTCTTAACTAGCCAAGAAGGCCAGACAGATTTTTTCTATTATAATTTGTAATTAAGTAAATACAATATATGCACATAGAAACTTGAATTGTTGTAATAGCATGATTTATATTAGTATGATTTCATTAATGTAAATAATGATACGCAGAATAAATCTAATTCAAAAAGTGGCTCTACCATCGGAACATCAATATTTTATCACTAATTTTAATTGTAACTTATTCGTTACATAAAAATTCCTTACTTATTTAGTACAAGTGTATATTAAAAATAGTAAATGACATCCAATAGAATAACCGTTGTTGTATTTTTTCCTTGTAAATTTATAATGTAATATTTTAAATACATATTCAAGTACGCAGTTATTTATATAAAGGTGTTTCCAAAAACGAATATACGAACCATATATTAATTAATATCCAGAAGAAGTTGTTTAGCATCTTGTGCTTTTTTAATTAAATAACGTTATGCTGGTTCTTCGTGATTATATTCTCTATACACAAAATATAAATATATTCTGTCTATATAAAATAGAAGAGTCTGTTTATAATGTCAAAATAACAACTTTTTACTAAATACATATGACATTCATAACAAGGTATATATGATACAAATACTAAAAACCACAATTTCTAAATTTTTTGTTTATCAGCTGAACTCCGGAACTGCTGGACCGATTAAGACGGGACTTTTTTTGTTGGATAGCTGAATTTTATTCCGTGTATCTTTTGCGTAATTCTCAAAAATAATTAGGGTTCCGCGTAATAAAATTAAAACTCATAAAAGCTTGAATAAAATTTGATTCAATGCACAGTTTTACTACATGTTTCATTCTATGAGAAATCTAGTGCTTTATGCCAGTACCAAAAAAAATTAATAAAATGATTAGGGTTTCGTAGAAAAAAAAATCTAAGAAATTGTAAAAAAACAATTCAGTTGTACTGGCAAGTGCTTCAATTTGTGAGCAATATCTTTGCTTTGGGTTTTCTTGTGAAGCTGGTGAAGCCGCTAGCACATAGCTAGTATTACATAAAAGTAAGAAGGTCATTTGAGGAAAATATAATTAGATGAGAAAAATAATATGAAAGTTCCATCCTACCATTCAACCGAAAGACGTCCATTTCTGGGCATATGTCTCCCCCATAGATCACCACAACGGATTATGGCGTTCATAAGGAGGGGATTGCCATACTCGCCACTCTTGGCAGGCGGGTTGGTGGTCGCAGTCAGGTGTTTGTGGGGATCCTACTGTCATCCCCTGATTTACCCCTTAGTCGCCTTTTACGACATCCACGGAACTATATACCCGTATTCTTAGTCGGTACCACACGAATTATTGTGAACGTTTTATTTCTAATTATAAAAAACAGATGTTGTTATTTGTAAACACAGTCACTGGCACATTTTAATTCTATATACAAAGTAAATAAACCCTGTAATAAAGTCAATATATTTTATTACCTAGTCCAGCCACATCCAGTATTTCAGACTTAATGGTCCACGGACCCAGTATATCCTTGTCTAACAAAATTAAAAAGAAAACCTTCCTCACATGTGCGTAATTTAGAAAGGTTCACAGATTAATGACTTCTTTCATCAACTTGACTGATTAGAGAAAGACAGACAGACTGAGATGTAGCTGATATTTATTAAAATCTTTATGTGTCTTTAGCATTCTCTCTCTCTTCCCAGCTATTTCCCGAGTTTTTTTTTTTTTACACTTACCATAAATTAAACAAATTTTTATTTAAAACTCATGTAAACATTAAGTTAAAGATATTTATCAAACACACGCCGAAAAAAAATAAATGACAATTTATAAATTTATTTTGTTGAGTCACCAAGCGATATGCCAATAACAATGAATCCGCTAAACAGCCTAAAATTAGTTATATAATAAAGAAAATAAATGTATTTTATAACACAAAATGTTATCATTATTATCGTTAAAAAAAAAAACACTTTTTTAGTATTATGCTAAAATTGATTAAATGTATTGATTTATAAACATAATATATTTTTCAATTTTTTTTTAACATAAATACTCGTGTTTACTAAATATTAAAAATATAATTAGGTTAAAAGTAGAGCAGTATGAGCAAATTTGCTTGTAAATAAATTGAAAATAATATTCAAGAATACATCTTATAAAACATGCGTAAAACGGATATCAGAAAATGACCTACCACCATCATAGGTTTCCATGACGATGTTGTTCTTTAATAAAAGTTCTAGATCATTCTATAATAATCATAGGTAGATTGGAACTTACCTAGGTAGATCTGACCACACTATCCCTGATCAATCATCGCTACAAAATATTATTTAATGATCGTAAATTCAATACTCTCTCAAAATCTACAAAAAAGAACAAGACCGAATTATTCTTTAAAGAATTAATAAGATTTGTGAGAGACGAAACAACTTCAACTTGACTGTAACTTAACGAGAATTTAACCCTAACTTCGAGTTAAGTTGCCCACAATTAACATAAGGAACTTCCCTTGGTTCTTATTCTTCGTAATAATATACTTTGGGATTCGTTTCAAAAGATCCTTTTGAAGTGTTCTGTTACTTGGAACTTTGATCTTTACTTAATTATTCTATCCATCATTAATTATATTATTATACCTCTATTCCTCTATTATACATAATTAAAATAATGATTTTTTTTACGTGAAATTAGATTGATAAAATGACTGCAACTCATCTGATTCGCAAGATCTATCCATACTTTTAGGAATAAATTGAAAGAATATTCTGTAGACAAACAAGCTAATTTCGGTATAGACTTGATGTAACATTTGTTTTGATTTAACTGCTTCGTCTACTAATTGTTATAAAATTGTTTTAGTGCGGATATTTTTTATAATATTGGTAATGGACGACACAACCTGCCTTTTCTTACGATTAAATCCAATTTAAATAATTTCAATTCCAGTTAATAATTTGATAACTATATGTAGTGCCGTGCGGTGCCGGAGAAGAATGAAACTACTCCATATCGCTCCCGTGGATGTCGTAAAAAAACCACTAATGGATATAAACCAGGGGATGGGCAGCTGGAACCTCTGAGTACCAAAAAACACATTACTGCGATCGCCAACCCGCCTGCCAAGCGTGGCGATTATGGCAATTCCTCCTTTATTGGGGAAAACCTATGTTCAGCAGTGAACGTCTTATGGTTGAACTAATGAATGAATTATATGTTAGTATAGTTTTGAGTCCAACTGAAAATCAGCGTTATATTTGTTGTAGCATATCCTGAGTTGGACCAATACTGTCTACACTTAATATCGGATAAGATTATTGTGAACGTTAGTAAAAGGTAAATATATTTATCAACCTGTCTGTCTATTAATTACCATATAATTCGACTAAAAATGAAGAATAGATGACATATAGTATATATAAATATCTGGCTGGTTTTGATGTCATTAAAAAGGTTACATTTCCAAAAAAGAAACAAATTAGTAAAATGTTGTTTCCGGGTATTTTTCATTTGTTTTTATTTTTGTCAAAATGACTGAATCTAATAAAGAAATTCAAATATATTTTAAAATTTATTACAAAAAAGGAAAAAATTCAACGCAAGCTGTGAAAAAAGTTTGTAACGTTTATGGACCTTTTTTTTTTGACGGGGGGAAATGCATTTACGCACTACCCTTACCTATTGCATTAGTGAGACCGGAGTCCCCCAATGCAATAGGTAAGGGGGCACGGAGGGACGAACTCCGTGCCAGTGTGGGACTCACCCAGGCGTGAAGCGCCCGGAAATACCCACTAAAACCCCCCGGGGCCGTCCGCCGCATTTGGGATGGGGGTGACACGGGGTGGCTTTCGCAAGCACCGCGTCGCCCCCTGCGGCGAACCCATCAGGCCTCGTCCGTGCAATGGCTCGGTAGGGACGGAGGAGAATACTTCCCCCCACCTCTTAGCCCGCCTCTCGAAAAAAAGGCATGACCGTACTGGTCGACAGTCCGGGGGGCAGGATGTAATTCCTACCCCCCATAAAAGGGAAAAAAATGAAGAGTGGATAGAACAGTGGCGGGCAAAAAGAGAAAGATGAAGTAGCCCGCCACTGTTTTCAAAGGGAATTTAGGTCCCTCTCCTTCACTCATCTTGTCTTAATCGACAAGACTTAGGAAGGAGAGGGATACCTGGAAGACAGAAGGAAGGAACGAAAAGAACAAGAAGAAGACACAACCTCTCCCACAACAACAACACAACCCACCCCCCCCTCCCCTGGGCACGCCAACATGCGGAAGAAACTCCGCACGTAGTGTGCCCATCTCCCCCTGGGCCTCTTCATCCTCCGAGGATCCGCCCCCGGATCCTCCTCAACGTTCATGGACCTAATACATTGTCAGTAAGAGTACCACAAAGTTGGTTTAAGCGTTTTCAAACTGCAAATTTTGACATCAAAGATGTAACTCGCTATAGTAGCCCTATTATGGATAAAGTGATGCTATTTTTGAAAAAGTAAAGTTCGATCGACATATCTGTAGTTACGGCATAGCTGAAGAACTGGGAATTGATCACAAAACAGTTTTGACCCATTTGAAAAAAAAAAAACTGGGTACACAAAAACACTTGATGTTTGGATGGCACACGACTACAATGAAAAAAAACCTAATGAACCGTGTACCCATTTGTAATTCTTTATTGAGACGTAAAGAACTGAATTTGAAGAGATTGATAATTGCTGATGAAAAGTGGATCACGTACGATAACAACGTGAGAAAAAGGTCGTGGTCAAAGGTTAGCTTCACAGACTATGGAAGCCTTGGACTAAGGAAAGCCTTTTTTTTGAGTGGGAAATGCCTAAGTTAAGTCGTATTAACCTGATGTTGTGTGTATAGTGGGATTGGAAGAGCATTGTTGATTATATTAAATATAAATAAACGTCGGAAAAAATGTCTTGACTTTTTATAAAAAATGCAAAGAAACTTTTTCTCAATCTAATGTACAGTATATACTCTAATATTACTATAAATACGTTGTTAAAGCACATACCGCATTCAGCATAAAGGCCCCCTAAAGTTGTCATATATACATATGAATATAATATATAACATTTACAACTATAAAAAAATAAGTTGTTTTCCTCATTTTTTTTTTTTTATATTCAGAAACTACTCTCTGTCCAAATACACTTACTTGTTACACTTTTGATGTTGATAATCAAACTACCCACTATTAGCATAATAAAATACAACCAATTAATTGTCATTGTTAACAACTAATTTTACTACTTTCGATCGATTAAAGACGAATTCGTCTAAAAAAATGCATAAGATCCATTTCAAACTGTATTTATTACTTGTATACTTTGAATGGAGGAGGCTAAGTTATCTATGGGTGGAACTAACAGTCTACTTATTTGAAATGCATCATCGTCCGTCCGTCTATATCGAAGCCAAGCTTATTCTATAAATAGTTGAATCGATATCGGTTTTACTCGACAGACTGTTACGTACACTATTTCTACAAGTGTTTTCTTTAGCCTAGATGCATACTTACTCGTACTTGTCGTATACATTGAACGCATCGCAATAAATGGGTTATAAATATTATTCATCGATCGAAAGATTCACCGATGGCATGACATAGGACTGTACTGTATGATGCAAAGCTCATTACAATACAAAAATAGTGGTGAACATTGAGAGATTAACAATCAGTGGTCAGTCGCCGCTGCCTCCGAAACTAAATAGATAGGTGCGCTCTTGGATGCCGTAGCGAATCATTTTTCAATCGGTTTTTATTATTGTTTAAATATTTGAGGGGGAATATAACTGTTTCTAATGTTTTTCTCTATTGTAATGCTGACGCTCGTTAATAGTTGCTAAACAAAAAAGAGGAAAATCGGTTGACGAACAGAGGAAAAAAAGTAAAGAAGAGAAAGATGATCGTTGTCTAATTATATATTTATTGATATTATTATAAGGATGTAATAATATTGGTGAAAGTTTCCCGTATATGTTACATTTTGATGGCATGCTTGTTAAAATAGCAAATCTACCACGATAATCGTGTGTGTTAACGCTGTATCTTCAATAGAAGTCATTAGTAAACATAGCAATTTAGAGAGCAGGTAAAGAGAAACGATGATGGTGCAGTTGGTAGACCGGTTGAAATCCTGGTCGATGTACGCGGGTTCGAACCCACCTAAAAGGCTCAGAAGCTTTCGGTGAAAGAAAACAATGTGAGGAAACCACGTAAGTCGTATGACAATGTTCTAATAATGCTCACTTGCGTAGCTACCACCCTCAAGATTGAAAACCTATCGCCAAACACCAATAGGTTTATTGTCTAGAAGCACATCGTCACTTAACATCAAGAGAGATGGCTCAAGTACTTAGTCTATACAGTATAAAAATATTTCCAAGTTAAACACATGACTTGCAATTATTTTTGCGCTGTAAAGCGATAAACAAATTATCATAAAACAATTATGTTTTAAAAATTCCGGGGAGATTATTAACCCTTCCACATTAATCTCGGAACCTCAACCGGTACCGAAGGGTTCATCATGGCTTATGATAATAAACCAAAATAAAGGGGGGTCGGGGGTCGACTTCAAAAAGATTTCGCAAGTGATAAGAATACATAAAGAAGTGACCCAAACGTGATTACTTCTCGACCCTCTTTAACCCGACGATTTTCGGGTTAGAGTACATTGCTTTTAGTAAAGCGTGTTTTTGAACAAAAATACGTACTCACAAAAATAAATATTGACAAAATATATTATTTAAAATATAAAATAAAAGTTAAATGCAGTTAATTTAAACGGGTTTTCACGCGTTACCTTTGCTTTTTTCTATCCCGACGTTTCGGCTGGGTTTCACCAACCGTGGTCACGGGCTGACTGGCGGTGCGCGGCGTCGCCTGCTGCATTGAGGGGTATTTTGATGAACTACCCCCGTTTGGTCTTCATATTTATTATAGTCACAACACACAACACTAACAGTGTCCATCGACGATGCCTGTGACGATAAATCGCGAACCTTAAGATTTTCTAGCACCGGATTCCACGCTGAGGAAAGCCTATATCCATCCTCGTGATTGAAATTTCGATGTTTTTTTAATTTTAAAACGCCTCAACGTTTATTTCAATCATTTATTTTACCTTTGAAAATTAAATTAGAACGAATAAATACATGAAGAGTTTGAATAAATACTGTATAAGAAACTTGATTGATTGATTCAACCTTTTGACATCCACTGTTGCATAGGTCTTCCCCAAAAAGAGGGGGCAATTGCCATAATCGCCACACTTGGCAGGCAGGTTGGCGATCGCAATAGGTGTTTGAGGTACTCAAAGGATGCTGCTGCCTATCCCCGGGTTTATCCCTTAGTCGCCTTTTACGACACCCACGGGAAGATATGGGGTGGTACTATTCTCAGTCGGCACCACACGGGAAACTTGAAACTTACGTGACAAATATCTATTTAATTATCAAAAATTAATTTACTTACACTAGCTCAAAGAGAGCGATATTCTCCCAAAGTATCTAATTAAGTGGCTTTGAAATATATTAAAAAAATCCTGCTTATTTATATCTAAAATCGTATTTGATTAAGACATTTTATTTAAAACTTTATGTAATGACGTATACAAACTATATGATTTTATTACATCAATAAGAAATCTGTTAAATTTGAAACATCACTGTTAGTGTTGTGTGTTGTGACTATAATAAACATAAACACCAAACGGTAGTTCATCAAAATAGCCCTCAACGCGTTAGGCGACGCCGCGCACCGCCAGTCAGCCCGTGACCACGGTTGGTGAAACCCAGCCGAAACGTCGGGACAGTAAAAAGGAAAGGTAACGCGTGAAAAACCCGTTTTAAATAATTGCATTGAAACATCCCCTTCGTTTTTCATTGGTTGTAACGAAATCTAAATACTAGTTTGTTAAATTACAACATGTTCGGTCATCAGGTTGCTTTTACACAAATCGCTCCGCTTGTGGCCTGTGTTCGCGATGTTAAAATCGGTTTTCGGTTTTGTCCCAAAGGTAGAAAAAGATATTCTAACGTACGCATTATCTTTCGAATATAATAACTTACGGGGCAAAATCTAATGCTTTTTAGATTTACGTTCAACCTATTTTATTTGTTTTATATCTGGTAAATCTTATCTTTATCCTCCAGTAAGGCTGAAATGGTGGTTATGATGACTTAGTTGTATTTTATTATACTTACATACAGCGTAGATAGTTTTGATTTCAAAATCTGCATTAAGACAAATTTTTGATATATATTCGCTAATGAAAGAAAACTCTCAACGAAGGTCAAGCTTTAAGCAATCTATCAAATCAAATATGTATATTAATAGCATATACTAACATTACAAAATTGGCGACAAGAGGGGAACGGACCAAGGCAATCACTTTTATGTGCCCGTCCGCCCTAAACCCGGATATCGATGCCCAAATATCATAATAAATATCATACTTTATCATGTTTATTCATCCTGATTACGTTGTATTCGACACCATTATTACAGTGTTAGTTAATATGGGCTATAATTTGTAACTATTTTCCGGGTTGAAAAGGGTAAACATGAAACTTTTTAGTGGAACAACAAGGATATGAAAGCAATTAACATATGAAATTACGCTGTGACACTGGCAAATGCTTTATCACGCTAATTATCTTATATTTTCTACTCTGCCCTGTTTATGTTATTTTTGAGGACATATTTGACTCTACATTATTTGATAATAATGACATTTTACGTACCAAATATTATTAAAATTAGAACGTCTAATTTGTTCCTTTTCTTTAGAAGGAAAAAATTAGAACCAAATAAATGATCTTTCGGAAATATTAAAAACAAATTACCGGGAGCCAGTTCTTGTCTTTAATGTGTCGAGTATCCATAAAAATGAAACAATAGAAAGACAATAGGAAAACAATGGATAACTGGCGTAAACGCCAGGAAGGTGCTCAAGGGGTTAATTCGTAGACTGAATGCGTGTAAGCATATTTGATCTCATTTAATATCCCAGTTATTGTGCACAAATTAATGTTATTGTAAATTATAACGCGGAGCGTTTATCCTGAGGTGCCAAGAAACTCTATGAAAAGTTATGACAAGGTTTTTAGCGCATTGACTACTAATAGAAGACTCGAAAATTATCATTATTCTCATGACACGAGCAGAACTGTATACAGCACACAGATGTTTTTTACTAAAAAAAAAGAATAGGTCAAAACAGAGTTTACTAAATTAATTCACCCTAAAGTGTTTATATTTTTGAAATAATTTTTATAACATTTTCAGCGATATTTTAAATAATTTGGATAATAATAAAGAAGTAACATGATTTCATTGTAAGTTCCCAAATATATTCCAGAAAATAGCTTCTTATAATAGTAACTAAAAAAATAATGTTATTAAACAAACGTATACTATAAATTAGATAATAATGCAAACTTTAAATATAAACACATGCAGAATATCTTTGCAACGAAGCAATAATAATTATTATTGCTTTATTATAATGATTACGAGAAAATATCGCATAGATGGTGCAATTAACAGAAAATCAGCATTGCGTTTCACACGACAACTGGGCCTTTACTACCCAAATTATGACTTCGTTATGACACAATTTTATGATGTCCTTTGTTTACAAATCGCTTACATTATTCCAACAGTAGTTTTATTACTTAAAGTAATAAGAAATAGGTACTTCAAATTTCCTTGAAATTGAAATAGCGCTAAATTGTTATAACTAAAATCCATCCAATTAAATCTCATTTATTTTTTGATTTTAAAACTTTCATTGGTGGAGATGAATTGAAATATTTTTCTAGGCTTCCATAAAATAATTTAAAATCTGAATAATTAAAATGTTTTTTCCTTTCCTATCCTTTTTTTAATATGTTTTTTAAGTAAATTTGAAAGGAATTGAAAAATTAAAAAATAAAAGAAATCACATGCATATTTTAATGAAATCATTAAAGCTCTTTTTTAAAGTTTGCTTTGAGAGTATTTTGCAGGCAGAACTGTTATTTGGTTAGTGTTACTGCCGAATAAATCACACCTTCAGAATGAAAGTGACCTAACTCAAAAAATGGTGATTCAAGTTTTTAAAAGTCAGTCTCCATTTTTGCGCGTATTCGTCAATATTTTCTTATAGATTCATTAATTATATAAGTAAATTTCAAATCTTATTGAAATTGTAATTTTGTAATTCAAAGAAATTATTTTATGTTGCAAATAAATCATTATTATAAAGATTATTTAAACTTATGTTTTTAAACATAAGTTAACATAACAATATTTCATTTAGAGTAGTTTTACGACTCTAACTCGATATATTTGTTTGTCTAAATTTCATATATCTATTACTTAAATTTCGGCTTAATAATGCCATATTTTTTTTATTATGCACAGCACAGTGACTTTACTGGACCTGATGTTAAGTACAGTACAATCCAAAACAGCGGCGACTAACACTGAACATAATTCACTGCCAGTCACCGCTGTCATGTTGGCCTGCTTAAATACCTCTTTACGCCTCTTATGTAAATAAGAAAATAATCAAATAAATTTATACATAGCATAACATACATAACATAAGCTCACGCCTGTTATCCCCGAAGGGTTAGGCAGAGGTGATGTAGCGAACTACACCACTCACATTTCGCCGAGCTTAGTTCCGTCCCAGAAGTGACAGGAGGCGAGCCTATCGCCATATCGGGCACAAATTCCAAACTCTGGGATGATACTGAGTAGAAAAACCCAATACCACTTGACCCGACCCGGGAATCGAACCCGAGACCTCAGAACGGCAGTCGCACCGTAATACAACTGCGCCACCGAGGCAGTTAATACATAGCATATACAGAATTGCTTTCTACGTCTGTACGTCTTTATCCGTTTATCCGCTAACTCATTCTAAACCATGTAACAGTTTTTTGATGCAGTTTTCACCGTCTGTTAGACACTTTTTACACGGAATGTTTTTGTATACAACATATCATAACCACACTTTTGTTTAAGTACAAAAAATTAATATTTTGTAACCTAGTCGCTAAAAAATTAATTTTTATTTCTTACGTGGGTTATCAAAAGCTTCCTAATAATTATAACAGTGTCGTATTTATAATTAGTAATCAAAGTATCGTCTCCAACGTTCTTTGGTTAACGAAAAGTTTCCCTAAACTAATCTCGTAATAACTTCGGAACACGAGTTCAAAACTAATCCTTGGATATCTAGGTAGACAGACAATCAGGCTAAATCTAGTCTATTCGTGAACACCAATTCAATTATAACTAGGGAAGCCGTACGTGTACCATGATCACTGCCATTTGCTTGAATAAATATGTTGACACACATATATGTAGCTGTCTAATCTATAAAGTTTACTTGGAAATCATAGAATTTATCAGATGTATTACATTTTTTTACTTTTTAACCTTCCATTATATATATAAGAAGCAACGGCACTCTATCTCTAACTCAGTGAGTTAATTTATAACACAGATTTTTATAATACAGAAGGCTTTCTTGCGGTGTCTTTATAAAAAAAAAACACTTGGGTATTAACCTACTACAATTTTACTAGGCATATTAGAATTAAACTCACTTATTTGCATGTATCTACAAGGAAAATGTGATATGCTTCTGAGGGGTAATTTGTAGCAAATAACATATTTCTAAAGTTTGTAGATTTTTTATTTCGAACAAGTATAGAAATAACAGCGATTAATAAAATGTAGTTATGGGCGAGGATATTATAATGTCTCATATGTGTATGTATGTTTCTTTATATGATATTTTATTATTTTTAGAAAATACCCATACTATAGTATCCTTACGGTCTTTTTCTTCACTGAAAGCTCTGATTCACTGATATTATACAATTAGATATCTGGGTTCGAAACTACATCTATAGATGCGAAATTCAACTACACTAGGTACCTCTACCAATTTAGTCATCGTCGCTTCAAAATGTTGACAAAGAACAAATACTTCATAAATGTAGTTAAAACTTAAAAATTAACGTTTAGTATAACAATGCACAAAGCAAGAAAAATAGCACGCACATACTAAAAACAAAATGAAATATTACGAAATGTTAGATGGCGGGCGCTTTTTACATTTGTTTACTATAATTTGGAATAACTTGAAAGAGAGCAGAAAGATATCTCGTAATACAGCATTGTAAGCAATGACTTTATTTAGTATTTAAGCATTTCGTTCAAAATCAAAATCAAAAACATCTTTATTCAATTTAGACCCTAAGAAGGCGCTTATGAACGCCTAAAACACTACCGTTATATCGAGCTATCTAGCTGAGTGGAATTAATATTCCTGCAACTAATAAAAACATCGTAAAACTTTAATGTTAACAGCAGTGAATATTAATTTATATCTACGTAATGAATTCCATGTCTCTAACTTCAAAATCAACGGTTGATGGCTGAAGAAATTACGTGATCGGATACCGCGTTGATGGACGTATGCAGGATCCATTAAGATTATTCACTTATCATACATTGACAGTTTAGTGAACGAAAATATCGTGTAAAAAATATAACATGGCGGTAAGTTATTTTTTAACACACCTGTTGGTGCTTGGCAACAGTACTTCAAACAAGATGGTGGTAGCTACCCAGGCGTGTGTTATTAGAAAAGGACTGTATAGTATAAATATTGGATAGATGGGTCCGAACCTACATACGTCCATCGACACGGAATTCGACCGTGTACTACCTATTGCACCATTATCGGTTTAAATTCTATTAATTTCATGAAAAAAACACGTGACTGAATAGAATATCGCCGATCAATATTCCGCAGTCGTCAAACGTAAATGGAGTTTATTTAATTAAACGTGACAAAGTACTGAGCGGGCGTTCGTTCGCTCGCTTCACTCCCCGCATCGATGGACGATGGGAAAATTTTCAAATTCCACAAACTCCTGTTGAATGGGAAATTAATATTCTGGAGCCGCGACGTACCTCGGTGCGAGGACGATAGATGAATGACAACTAGAGGACGGCTGCATCCGACTGTCATTCACGTAATGAGATCGTTTCGGAGAATCAATTGAATTTTGACTTTTGAGTTTCGAGAATTCACGATGTTCGTTGCGCATTCTATTGCCTTGAAATTGATACGGAGCTTTGCGTACAGAAATCATAATATTAAAATTTATCTTTTATAATTAATTTTAATTTTAAGAAGAATTTATTTAGTTCGTTGTTTTTTATTTTTAAGTTGCTTGAAAATGATAAGTTTCAAATTTATTTCCACTAACGAATTGACTTATGTACAAGTATTGTTTCAATATACGATCTCAATCCGTTTTACTGAAATCCGAACTTTCAATTCATTTTTTCTGAAAGTGTCAAATCAGTGTTAGATAGGCGATATATTTTTGATTTGAACACAATCTTAACTTTTAAGATTCGATATTGAAACCCGGCGTAAGATATCATTTAGGCATTATACAGTTTCTAAATCATTTTTATTTATTTTGTTCTGTACCTATACTATATCTATCACATTTATTGACGAACTATCGTAATGATATATGATGTTTATTAATTCGTTAAATCTAGAAGAGTTCTGAATAATAGTTACAAAAATAGAACTTGATAAAACTATCAAGTCGACGAGTATACGAAGAAACCTTCGTAACCGATGTTGACTCTTGATGATGATAGGTTACCATTCTGGTACTAGTAGATGCATCATGCTATAGTTTTAT
Organism: Samia ricini; assembly: GCA_014132275.2. Classification (NCBI taxonomy): domain Eukaryota; kingdom Metazoa; phylum Arthropoda; class Insecta; order Lepidoptera; family Saturniidae; genus Samia; species Samia ricini. The sequence goes on from AP028158.1 coordinate 19,609,801, forward strand.
CACGATATTTTCCTTCATGGAAATTTATTGTAAAATTCTAACCCATAACCATTGATACCGTATCTCTTCAAAATGAATCGCATCTTTAATATATTGTTAACTAAATTTAGCAAAATCTGAGTTTGTGCATAACAACTTATATTGGTCACAATTATTTACCACATTCTCTAAAATATTTAATAACTTATTTTGACTATTTCAAGGAACGCGATTGTGGATATTTTTATGGTAATGTCGTTAGTTAAATGATTATATTGCTGTCAGTATTAACACTGACCTCTACACATAGCTAAATTTGTAATGCAATTCATTTTTTAGAAACAAACTCAATCAAATTTCTGTTATCTATAAACGACACGACCTATAGATAATTTTTCTGTGTACAAAGATTTAAAATTATATGGATTTAATGTCATTTAATATATTGAAGATCAAATAATGTTTAATGAGAGATCAACGCAATACCAAATTTTACTGCGCTACAAATTTGAAATTTAAACTACGGGGTTGTTTAATGACGTAGGGGCGAACACAACCAAGGCTTTGAAAGTTAACTTTGAACGAGGGTGGAGAAGTACATGAATGTTTATAAGGCACCATCAGTTTTGAGTTTAAAGACAATTCTGAATAAATATAATATGTATTGTTCTGTTACTTTATACTTCGATGTCAGGAACATTGATAAGTCTTCGTATTTTTATTAAAATCAGTTACTTTATAGATATAATAATTAAAACGATTAAATAGATTTTTTCTCCTTTGTTTATTAACCAATTTTCTTGTTCTTTCTTTTATTAATAACTATTGACGAGCGTTATCTATATATATATAATATCAAGACAACGACTTTTACTTTTTTTTTTACACGGAATAAGCTCAGTGGTTCACATTCTCACCTAATGTTAAGTGACTATGTGGTTCAGAATGGTAAATACGTTAAGCCTAGGTATTGGTTCTCAAGTGATGCTGCCGGAACACACCTACTGGTATTTGGCGACAGGTTTTCAAGCTTGAGGGTGGTAGCTACCCAGGTGGGCATTATTAGAAAATGCCCTACCACTATGCTACGGTTTCCTCACAATGTTTTCCTTCACCGAAAGCTCAGGCTGGATAGGTAGAATAGAAACCGCGTCGATTGACGTGAAACATACCGCACTACACAATGGGCCATCATCGCTATACCTTACTAAATACGTATGAATGTATATACATACTTATCTGTCTGGTTGTTCCGTGTAATCTCGGAAAAGGCAGGACCGATTTTGACGGAACTTATTCTAAAATATATAGGGTTCCGTGTAAATATATTGAAAATCGTGCATATAAACAAATACATTGCATAGTTTTACTGGCAGGTAGGTATTTGAATTTGTGGCAAATATCTATTCTTTCTTTTACTACAAAAAAAATTATGAAGATAAATAAGGTTTCATTGAAAATAATTAAAGCCCATTATATTGTAAAGAACATACGGTTCAATAGATACCACCATCAAAACATTGTTTTGCAGTGATTATTTACAAAGTATATTAAATAGTGAAGAATATATGAAACAGAGGCGCAGTTGCGGATGCACAGCTATTAATTAATAAAATGGTGGCAGTTATTTATTTCTTGAATTTGTAATAATAGTTATAATCAATAAATGAGAAATCAAAAAGGAGAAATAGTAATACAATCAATCTAAATACAAAATATGTTCTTAAATATAGTGTACATACCAATATCTTAGAATTATTTTTTTGTCTATCGTGATATACATGTCTCTCCTAGCAACGCATACGATCAACGACAGAGTGAAAACATTTTTCATTCAAGTAAAAACCCCATAGAATATTGTCATCCGACGAGCTGGCAGCTGACTCAACGCGACAAATGCTCAGATTGACGTGAAATAGCTTTTTGAACAGCCGGCCGCCATGTTGGCGCGTTCGACCGGAGCAATCGGGTTTTACCCGAACCGAAATCGGTTATATTTGTGCAAATACGATACAATCATCACAACTTGACGTTTTGCAAACACTTATTTTGATGAAATACATTCACAATTACAATAATGGCGTCTTAAGTGAGCAAAATTTATTTTTATAAGCAGTGGTTTATCATTAGTGTTTCTAATACATTTCTGTAAATTTTTCGAGATTATCTTCACTCATAATGATTTACGTTACTTAAAATGAATTAAAAATAATGTATACTATAAGAAATATGCTAGTATTTTGCGCAGGTTCTTCTTATTTACAGAAATACACCTTACAAATTCTATCGCTAACAATTATATATTTAAATAATGTAAGATCGATAAGGATTCCACAAAAAATCTCATAAATTTTCAAACACCGAAAAGAGGGACATTTTATTAAAGAAAGGGAGGCGTTAGGGAATGTCGTCCGTTGTGACAAATGTTCAAATTGACGTGAAATAAGTTTCTGAACTGGCGGCCGCGACGTTACCACGCTCAGCCGGTTTCAGACAGAGAAACCTGGCGAAAGTGGCTTCAACCAAACGAAAGCGGCTACTTTACCAAATGTCTTTTTCATTATTTTTTACCGGTTTAATATTTTTTTTTGGAAATTTAAATAATTGTATTATAGGTATTATTCGCAACAAAATTTAAATTGTTAACTTAATTAAAAAGTTAAACTATTAGACCGTTTAAGATAATATTTGGTATAGAGATACATATTTAAAAAAAAATAAACTTCTTTTAAATATTTTTATAAGACTTAACTAGCTTCACGAAATTAAATGGGCCTGATATTTACACGAAATTTAGCAGGGTACTATCCTTTTTCTACTGAGGACTAGTCACATTCCAGTTTGAAAAGTATACTTGGTAAAACGCACTGGTAGAATGTTGATTCTAACTTAGTCTTCAGGTGTCACTTATCAGCACATCAACAAGTAATATGTTGTAAAACAATGGTAAAGACTTTTTGCTATTATTACAAAGCTAAGAGAACTTCATTATCGAAATGTCTCATCACAGGTGCAGTTGGTGGTGATGGTGATGACAGCGATGACAAGGAAAAGGAAGAAGAAGCGGAACGTGAACGACAAGAAGCCATTCGCGAAGCGGAGGAACGTCGCAAGGAGAAGCACCGCAAGATGGAAGAAGAACGAGAGAAGATGCGCCAGGAGATAAGGGATAAGGTAGCTTATTTAACCATTTTCGAAAATATTGTTTGCAGCTTTTAGTCTCGTGATATATATATAGATTGTACCAAGTAAAAGGACTTGATCTCTGCCTACCTCCACGGGAGAGAGGCGTGATGCTATGTATATAATGGTTGTTTTATCTAACTACATGCGTACTGTTTGAAGATCCTCTTATTTTAGGCAAATAAGCTAAAAGGATGATTCTGTAGCATATTACTACAGAATAATCTTTTTAGCATGACCATCTAAGCTAGATTTAAAATGGCACATAAATTTAACTGTCTACAATTAGTATAATGTAAGTCTTCTAATGATTAGTTTTAAGTTAATAAACAATCTATAAAGTTTGAAATGTAGAATTAAAAATTACTTTTAAAATCCGCATTTATTCCATAATCTTTGTGTATTCTACCAGAGCACACTAACTGTTTCTTGATGTAACCAATTTACTTATGGATTTCTATATGAAATAATAGTAACCTTTTGATTAATATTATGCACTTGTTTATAAGCAAGATACGTCAATATCTTTTTTGCGTCTGTGCCTTAAGCACTCATCCCAAAGTTTGGTGATAGTCACTCAGCGTTTGATCAGAAAAAAATGCTAACGTTGTATTTAACTCCTTGAGCACTTACCTGGCGTTTACGCCAGTTTTCCATTGTTTTCCTATTGTCTTATTTTTATGGGTACTCGACACATTAAAAAAAGTCGCTATGTTATAATTAGTGGAGGCTCAAAGCTTTCGGGAACTACCCTCACGGAACGCGCGGACAATTAATCCAAACGGATGTGGGTCAAGCGTCCTCGAGCCGATTCACACGCGACGGGTAATTTGTTCGATAACGTTTTGAGAGCCGTTCACACCGCACGGCGAGCTTGCAGCTTTTATGTTTTCCTCTCGGTTTCCGTGTTATTCGGTTGTTGATAGGCCGATGCGGAGAGGGTTATGAAGTGCAATTTTTGTGTGTGTTTAATCTTAATCGTATAAAAGGGTGAACAACACTTTATGTGTAATCCATGTATTTCAACCAGCTGTATACATATTACTTTTTTATTTTTCACATCGACACGGAGTATGTCCTACATTCATGTATATATTTATACATACACACACACATATCACATATGTTCACATATCATATATAATAACGCTGAGCTATACATGGTACCGGCTAAGAATAGTACCTCTGTAATCTACCCGTGGTTATAGTAAAAGCGACTAAGGGATTATTATAGACTGATCAATGTAATTATGATTTTCTTTTTTTTTCGTTTACGAATACAAGAATAAATAACTATGAGAGATAGAACGAATTCAAACTTTTTTTTTTTATCTTAATTAAAAAATCCGGTTAAGACATCCCCTTTTATACATTAAAATTAACCTGAGAACTGACATTAATCGCGGACCGAATATAAAACGCGGTATCTTCATTAAATAAAACAAAACCCCCGAGAGGGATGTTTCACTTATTTTAATTAAAGAATCCGTTAGACCTCGGTGGGGGATAATACCGACGGATTTTTCGCATAATAATTTTTTTACCTTACTTTTAAAGTTATACTACTTTTCGTTTCTAGAGACAAACTCTCATTTAGTACACACAAATTATAAATACAATACAACTATTTAAACTGAATTAATAATTAGACATTACCTAGTGGTAGATCACATATTCACATCCATACAAAAAATATACACAAATATACACAAATATACATAAATAAAATACTAATTATATTTATTACAGCAACCATTCGTAACTTCGTTGACATTTAATAATTTTATCCTTCCAGTTAGTATGGAAAGCGTGACGCAAGCCATATTCTATCTCGAATGAAGTCAAAGTAATATTAAACAAAAAGTGTAATACTATTTGTTTATTAATATCAAGAGATGCGCATGTGATACAGGGGATGAAACCATTCTAACACATACTATAATATATTCGCACATTTCAAAATATCTAATTTTTGTTACTTATGAAGAAACGAACAACAACAATTAACAAGAATGGACAGGATTAGGAATGAGTATATTAGAGGAAATTTGAAAGTGGCGCCAATAACAGACAAATTAAGAGGCGGTCGTTTGTCCTGGTATGGACCTGTGATGCGCAGGTAGAAAGAAGATGTTGTAAGAAAGGTATCGGATATGAATGTGTACGGTTACATGGGAAGGGGAAGACCAAACTAAAGACGGATGGACTGCGTGAAAGATGATATGCTTAGGAAAGAAGTGAACGCAGAGATGACAACAAATAGAGAGAAATAGAAGAGGAAGACATGTTGCGCCGACCCCAAATAAAAATGGGAAAAGGGTAGCGAGATGAACAAACGAACAAACTACTTAATTGATTTCACTTATATTTTTACTTGTAGAAAACTACATTATCAATCAGTGACAAATACTTTTTTAATTACTTATTTCTATATACGCCTGCGAAACGGTTGCTAATATATAACAAGAAGTTAAACACAATCTTTCACACCAATATCGGAAATAAATATAAAAGCACTAGATAACTTATTTCCATTTGAAAAGACTTCTTGTAAAGTTTTATATGGATAATCTAGAAGACGCAGAGGTGGCTTGAAACTCCGACCTCAAACTGAATACTGTAAATAGGCTTCTACAATGACTGTAGATATTGTTATAAATAGATTTCTTATGAAAATAAATTGTTATATTTTGCCGGCGAGCATTTTACCGAGATTTATAAACATATTACTACGCCGTAGCAAATATAACGTAGTTCCTACACCGTAGCTTACACACCTACGCCGTAGTAATCTTTTAACTTTTTAAAATGAACTGAACTATATAAAATACATCATTTTATTTTTACACTATATTTGAATTTGTTCTTTATATGATATCGAGTGCGCATAATTGCCAAGTCCAATGTGTGCGCGACAAATCAAATCAAATCTTATATTACACAATTGAATACACTTGTCTGTTTTTATAACCGTAACATTTAACATCATATTAGGATATTTATTGTTTTAAATAATGTATAGATTTTACGTTTGTCAACTATTTCAGCTGATTAGGTGACGATTGTAAAACCATCCTCGTCCTTAATGTTCAGTATTCATTAAATTAGGTTTCTTTTGAAAATTAATACATAAGTATCTGCTACAAACTTATAAATATTTAAATTGAACCTCTTGAATTTTCCATTAATAAATGTGTCATAAAAACAACAGAAAAAGTCCGCCTTAATTTATTATTGCTTTACTAAGTTTAATGAATATTTTTAAAATCAAATACTTTTTGTAATTATAATATTTTACTTGCCAAGATGGTCTCTTAACGCAATAAATAAAGAAAATGTTTGACGATCAGCGTTTAATTTACGATTATGTTTTTACGTTCAAATCTCGAACTAAACAGTTTTACGTCTTTGTAAAGTAGAATAATTATATTAATATCCGTCGGTTAAACATAGGATTGCGATATTGCAAACAAAGGCTTTTCATAAAATATAATGCTGGCCCTTTTTCAAATAAGAACACGTATAATCCCTGTGTAATTGTTTGAGCGTGGAATTAAACACGTTCGTGCTGTAAACATCACAACGTTATCGAAAATATTAATACTATCGGAAAAAGCTTACTATTTTATAAGTAAATTATATTTATAAGAATAATATTATGTATGATTTTGTAGTTGTTACACAAAATGTTTTTTTGGTTGTATTCTTGATGGAAAAGGCAAAGGTACCTAAATCATATAGTCAAGTCACACGTTCAAATCTTATATCAACGTTTCAACGCTGTAGTGAACTAGTGGCTATCTTGCTGGAACTTTCCAGGGATTTTTATGACACTTCAGAAGTCAAATAATATGTTATTACTTCTAAATATACTTTACTAGAGCACAATAAACAAACTATAACATGAAAAATATCAAACACTGATGCTGTGGATAGTGTGGCCGGATTCCGCGTCGATAGGTACGGGTTCGAGCCAACCTGTCTAACTCTAAAATCAACCTGATCTTTCGGTGAAGGAAAACATCGTGAGGAAACGATAGCATGGTGGTTTATATTCTAATATTGCCCGCCTGGGTGGGTAGCTACCAAGTTTGAAAACTTGTTGCCAAATACTAATAGGTGTGTTCCAGCAACATCACTTGAGAACCAGTACCTCAAGGCTTAGTGTATGTTACCATCCTGGACCACGTTGCCACTTTACATCAAGTGAGATTGTGGACAAAGTACTAAGTCTAACCGTGTAATAAAAAAAACGCTATAAATTTATGAGAAACAAGTAAAAGCCCTACATAACAGACCAAGATCCCGCCAAAACACTCGTATAAAATGAATAGAACTAGAAATACAAACAATATTGCAAATGACGTAAACTATAAAATCATTTAATTAATGTAAATTATATAAGGAAAAAAAAAATTAAAACTTATGCGTAATTGAAAGTCAAGTAAAGGCAAGTATTCTTATGATAACGCAGTTAGTTAAAAATTACCTCACGAAATCTTTCATTCATTCCGATTTCTAATCTTATGACACTTTACCTCTGTATAAATTATAATCAACTCGGCAATTTCTCGCAAACTATAATAATCGGCGCGTCAAATACTACGCCTCGACGTAAATTAGCGACACTTTAAAACTGTCGCCGGTACATTTCAGGCTTCGCAAGCCATTAGTCGGCCATTACTATGCTAACACGCCGTGGAAGCGTTTCTGCTAATCAAATTTGTGCCCTAAATGTCTCTGCATAAAAGGACCGGCGAAAACGAAGCTAGTTTTCGCCGTCCGAGTTACGAGCGCAAAAGACGTGATAATAAACGTTTATTTTTTATTATTAAGTATTTTAAAAAAAACTATCGGTTTATACAAATTTATTTTATAGTAAAAACTTTAATTAGGCATTCGAATTTCGATAGTTATTAACTCTGTTTTTTTTAGTTTTTTGTGCTTATTAATTATGAAGCGATGATGGGTCAGTTGCTAGTTCGTGTAGATTCCGCGTCGATAGACGTAGATTCGAAACCATCTCTTTAATTTTATAATAAGCCTAAGCTTTCGTTGAAGGAAAACATTGTGAGAAAACCATAGAATTGTGGTAGAGCATTTTCAAATATTCCCCCCAAGTTCGAAAACGTCTCGCCAAACACCAAAATGTGTATTCCGACATCATCATTTGAGAGCTAGTTCCTCAAGGCTTAGTGTGCTTATTATCCTGCACTAAATTGTCACTTAACATCAGGAGAGATTGTGGTTAAGCCTTAGAAACGAAAGTTATCCAACAGGTAAACGCGAAATGAAGACAATAACTAATACTAATTTAATATACTGTGAACGTATATGTTACCATTAATATTAGAACATATAACAATAAGAAAGTACGAATGTATATAACAGTATTTACGAGACTCTATTTCACGTCATTCGAAGAGATCGTGAGTAAATTTAATTCGAAAAGCTATGTCGTCCCCCTAACTTCGGGTATGGCCTCTCTGACGCCGTTTTGTCTGCTTAATGTTGTATGCAAAGGGCTAAGAGAATAGTAGCCACACATGCAGTCTTGAATTCCATGATAAACAAAAAATAATATAATTAGTATATATGGTGTCAGTTTTAATAAAGATATTGGCGGGTCAATATATCTTAATAGCAAAAATTAAAATTAATACTATTATTAAAAATCGATACCCTGCAAATCGACGCCGCAAAAAAAACGTAAATCAGAAGGTTGGTAACATTGCCAGGTTCTATGGCAATACAGATTCTCTGACCGAGAAATAGGCCAGCCCTCTGGTCATGAGACGTCTCGAACAAACGACCCATGAGCTCCCTGTACAGGCTATGAGCGCCGGTCCCCGCGACTCCAAAGTCTCGACTCCAAATGGCACAAATAAGCATCCAATGCCAAAGGCAGCATATTTGCGCCGCTTGAGGTGCTATGCAGAGACAGTTGCAGGTCCAGCCCCCAATGATGATGTCCCTGAAAGATGGAACGGTGCCAGATTAACGACGCACGTTGCGTACTCATTTTGTCCACTAAGGACCGATTCACCTTCCAGGGCATAAGAGAACATATTATAGTTCCTTAATACCTATATAAATTTGACTCTACTTTATAACCTTTACACGCATGATCACTCTCATGAACGTTTTACTTCTATCTCTCTTACTCGTTATTTTTCTTTCTCTATCACATTAGAAAACTCTCAATATATTATAACTAAAAACTTAATTCTAAGAATAGATAGTAACCATCTATGTTAAAGATCAAAGTTACATACCTCAAAGCTTCCTAAAAACTAAATACATTAAAACCTACAAATATAATACAGTAAAACTTAACCAGAGGCTTGATTGAAGTCTAGCAGCGACTAAAGGTTAACGTCTGGCCAAGATCAAGCCTCATGACGGCCTAAAACCAAAACAAAAGTCTCTACGTAACTAAATATCATGGGATACCCCGAAGTTACTTCGTAGCGAATTAATGTGACTATTTTTTACTGTGATTAACACAATCAAATCACATCATTACCTTATTACTGAACTTATGCATTATAATATCATAGTTTGTTATTTAAAATATCGCACTGAAGATAATTTCTTAAGTAATTTATTATTAACGCCATTAAAATGTACTCATTCGAATTATAGAATATTGTGATTGAATATAATTACATTTTTATTGTAGCAATTAACCGCTGTTAATGCGACCTCGCCCATGGAGACACTTTAACAATTAAAACTTTCAACGGAACAAAACTCTCGCAAAGTTGAACGTAAGTTATGGTGTGGTGCTGCTTTCAGAGGGCTGTATACACCCTCTCATTATTTCGACAATATTAATGACATTTCTTCAGGGTGAAAGATACATGGGGACAAATAATTTTTCTCGAATGTGATGACCTTTCAATATTCTACACAGAACGATCATTGCTATTGCTGATCATTGTATTCATTATTTATTTACTCTTGGCAATTTCCCGATCCGTTAGAAGATTTAAAAAAAAATCTTTTTTTACATATAAGTATATTTATTACGTGCGAAATTAACTAGGCATTTCGTACTTAGCGTGCCAAATACATATAGGAATAATTCTCAACATTAAACGAAATCCAAGCAGCTGTTTACAAAGTCACTTTTCAAGTGCCAAAGTCATGTATGGTGAAAGTGGTTTACGCTAACTGCATCTAGATAGCTTCACTCAGCAACAAAAACATCCATCATTCATTACTGTACTAATTTCCAAGATTAAGAAGTAAGATGACCAGGTAGATATGTTTTTGTGCTTCGGCTTTACCAACGATTTTTTTCACGCCACGGGACTGATAGCTACTTACTTTGAACAGGGAAACAGTAATACAAATATCTTGCAAAAGAGTACCACCTCCGTGGGGGATTCCGTAGTTGTAAAACGACTATTTCTATAAAATATATTTAGACTATCACAGTTTCAATATTTAACTAAACATACATACGACTTATTTTCAGAAAAAAAATATGTATTCCGTTCGTGTCATGTACTTTTGAAATTAAAGATCGGGGCTAATGTCCCAGTAGAAACTGTGGTCTAATAATACACTCTCAGTAATAATAATTATCAATAGCAACTGATACATAACTGAAATAGAAATAGTTAATTTATAAAATAAAAAACAAGTTGCCTGAAGGAGTAAATCTTTTCGACAACCTCTACGCAAGGTTTATTTAACCTTCACCTCTCAAGAAGAGTGCCTTTCACAAACACTGTTAGTTTATCTAAACACTTGAACTGTACGTTATTTTCCCATTTGCTTCGTGGTTCTTACAAAGTGTAAAGCGAAATCTAAGAAGTTATCTAAACTGCTGCTGATTTTTCATATTAGTTTAATGGGTTCACACTTATTCCTTACTAAGACTGTCAATGTATAATACAAAAGATATGCATGCAAAATCGAGACCTTAAAGAATATCACTTATAATGTACTATCACTTTATTCATGCTTAAATTTCAATGGACAAAGAGTGCTGGTAAATATTAAAATTAGTTCTATTATCACAAAAAAATCATCGAAAACATTGCACAAGTAAGTTGTTATAGTTGTTCATAACATAAAGTATTCGATTACAAAAAAAATAATTTTAGAAAAATAGAAATAACAAAATTTACTATTTGCGTAAATCAATTGTTTTTAACTGGGATCACTATTGGAAAACAGAAAACAAAAAAATGTTATTTAATGGTACAAAACCATTTTTTGAAAAACCTCCTGTTTCTTTTACCACTAGAAAAAATCAAGTGATTATCAGTAGACTGTGTATTGGACACACGAACATACACACATTCACCTAATCACTAAGATCGACAGAAACAAATGCAAGTATGGACAAAACCTAACTGTGTTACACTTATTAGTAGAGTGTGTTGTATTTGACAATGAAAAACGGTTGTGTGGGGTTTCCAACACCTTAAAAGATTGTTCAAATAAGGATGGATACATGAAACTTTAAGCTTTTTGAAAATGATAAATGTTTATAATTTAATGTAATCTACAGTAAATGTTATTATAGCGCATTGTTAACTGTGGTCGTTAATGACCGGAGATGTTTAAAAAGCGACCTTAAATAAATAAGTAAAAAAAATAAAATGTTCATTCAATCATCTCGAATCAAAATGAACTCAAACCCAAAACGATTCATTCAAAAAGTAATTGCTTATTCGGTATCTACATGTATACAAGTTAAGTAATTGTAACCACTGGCATAGTTATTTCAAGAAGAGAGGACACGAGCCAATGTTTCGCTTCTCAAAAATTATCCATGTATAAATTATATTTTAATTTTTTATATGTTTTTCTTTTGTATGTGCCATTTAAACAATAAAACGTATAATAAAAATTAATTCTTATTGTCTTTGGTGTTTGTAAAGATTTATCACATCTATGTTCAATATAAGACTTATGTGACCGAATGTATCAAATACTCATCATTTGGCATTTTCGGTTGTAAAAAATTATTGAAACATTCCTGTGATGACATTTTTTTCGTGACTCGGCAAATGCATTTTGAAAATGTATCCGTGTGTTAAAACATTTTTGATTTATTTTTGTTTGTAATATTAGATAACGTCATTGAGATGTGAGTACCTGCTTTTTAACTGTCGTTATAAAACCCAAAATTGTTAAAGTATAAATATACAACAGTATGAAATTTGCTTAACAAATGTTTCTTTTATAAATTATTCTTAATACCAAATACAGACGAAAACAACGGGAAAAAATACGAATCGACAATAAAAATCAACAGGGTATAACACAACAGGTCGTTTGTACGGTTTGCAAAATAAATCGCCAGCGGTGGGTACAGTACGGTCGACAAAGAACGAACTTTCCGGTACATTAGTCTCGCTCGGCAACATCACGTAGTAGGGGTTTCAAACAAAAAAATTTTTTGTCGGATAATTTATTTTAATTACTGAGAGCAGAATTCACTCAGTCGAACAGTTTAAATAAAGTATTACCAAAGTATTACAAATATGTTTCAAGAAATAAAACTTTTCAATAGAACAGTTGAATGGTCTTCAATTAGTGGAAAACAACAAGCTACGTTATAATAAAATAATTATATATAACACATAAACTGAACAAAATAATTAATTCGTCTAATAAAGTTCTAAGATACAAGCATATAAAGTTTTTAGTAGATATTGAGAGGTATATTGGTGTAGGTACTCTCTCTGTCTAGGATAAAATTAAAATACTTATAATTTTCTTATATTTTTTCTCCCTGCCTAATATTATTTATGGTCTATTTTTAAATAAAATAATCGAAAATAAACAAGAGAAACATCAATATTGGATTATGAAGATTTATGAAACAAATAAACACTCGATTCGTGGATATTTTTCTGATTACGTTGTTTGGGTACATTTTGATTGTTAGCGATTGTATGTTTATTTAAAAACAATATTTTCTATGCAATTATTCACTGCGCTATTTATTATGTTACCAAGTCGTCTTTCTATCACAAGCATCACTTAATAACTCGGTCTTTTAGTTTGAAATCGAACAGGATTAATTTAAGTGAATTTACATTGCCAATTTCTGCCTGCCATACCGTATTGGCACGTCATTCTCTAAAGCCTCTCGTCGGCCTTCCCCCCTCGCTTCGCACCCACCGCGTCTCTCAGTGTTACCCCCCCCCCCCCCCATCCGCTGTAATGTACAACCCCATACCAATTTTCCACCAACACTCATATTACTCGACCGAGTAAGCAGGATTGTCGCCTAAGACTACTTAAAAAATGTAGACCGCCTAAAGTTACATCTCACTAGTAGGCATTACTTTACACGTCATACAAAAAAAATCTTATTTCAATTAAACTTAGAAAACAACAAACAATACCATACTTTACATAGGTAGACAGCTCCTAGATTTTTTTTCTTCCCTTTTATATAACATAATAACATAATTTAACATTTATATAACATAAGTTCGCCGCAGCGTGAAGTTCCAAAAATAGCTTATTTATCGGTGTATTTTTCATAAAACTAACTTATAACTTAACCCTCTCATCTTCCAATTTCGTCTTATTCTATGCATTTTTACCGCATTCAGCCGGATTTGGTTTTTATGTATGGCTATGTATATTATGTAAAACTAATTATTCCCGCGGCTCCACCAGTGCCATATATTTTCATTTCACACAATTGCTCATTGTTTAATATAGTTTTTAAATTATCATTGGAAGATTTTGGATCCTATTTTTTTTGTTGTACAGGCTATTAATTATTTATGATACAAATATAATGTAAAAATATTTTATGATATCCAGTTTACCGTCAAAAATATCGTACATAAACATGTTTCTAACAAACTAAGAGACTTGTTAGTAAAACTAACCATTGAAATCTGGTTCTGTTCACAATGTTATGAGTTTTATTATTTTACGCGAACCTTGATTATCTGCTTTAACTAGCCTATGGATTACTTTTAATTAATTAATAATTAATTCCTCCTTATAATTTAATCACAAACAGCCATAAAGCCTAAATTAAACAGTATATATTTGGTACCTACCGTATAATACATGCATGTGTATATAGTAACAAATATCATTTTCATATTACAAACTAACACTTTAATATATCGATTACCCATAAAAATGAGACAATATGAAAACAGTGGAAACCTGGCTTAAATTACCTGTTTGAATTTATGAGCAATATTTTTACTTTATCTTAAAAAACAAAAACTAAATAAACTAAAAACATTTTTGGAAAATAATTAGGGTTCCGTATAAAAAAAATTAAAATGTAGTGAAGAATATATGATAGCATAGCTAGTTTGAATACATGTTTATAGGCCCGTTTTAACATTCACAAGGTATTAAAATAAACTATAGGATATCCGTGATAGTTGCTCATCCGCTCATTAGTCCGAGACCGCGCTCTAAAGTTCCAATTTACTGGCCGATTGCAACCAGGGCTTGAGGGGGGGTGATGGATGCGGAAGGGGTGTACGGGGTGCAGCCTGTCGACAGGGGAAGCCTCTAAACGCATTACCAACCCATCTAAGCGGAAATTGAACCCTGGACGGTGTTGATCAATTTTATTTATAAACACTAGGCTATTGACCGATGTTTTATTTACTTTACACTTGCGAAAGAAGTATGGATTATGAATGTTATATTACTAATAATAAATCTGTGGGCTCTGCCTGTACGTTTCATTATTTCTTTTTGTACATTTTGTAACAAATGTCTATTTTATCCATTACTATTCTGGTAACTAACATTTTAAAAAGGTTAAAGATTTCTTCAAATTTTGATTTAAAGATAAAATTCGATGTTAGATTTGAATTCATGATAGTTTGACGCAGACTTAAACCGAACGACAATTCTCATATACTCCAAAGGTTTATCGTTTAACAACAATCTCACCTGATGTTAAGTGACGATCTATTACAAATGTAGCAGCAAGCTAAGTCGGCTCTTGAATTACATTGTATGAAACCTAAAAGACTTAATAATCATACTATGGTTTGACAATAATATTTTAATTCACAGAAAATTCAGAGTAATTTTAAGACTCGAACCCAAGTCGACCGACACGCTATCTGGTATCATTAAACAATCGTCACTAATTTGAGGTCACATTAATTTCTCATGACAAACGTACATTACATCTCTTTAACAGCTTAATCAATTATTTTTACGAAGATATGAAAAGAACAAACTACGCGGAAGAAGCCAAGGGAAGAGAAGCACATTGAGGTTAAATTGACTCTAGTAGGGAGTCCGATACTCCAACGCGACTCCCTAATCGAGTCAGGTTGACTTCTTTGGTGCAATAACGTGTGCAAAGTAGAAGAAGAAAGAACTTACATCGAAAGTAAATTAGTAAATGTGCTATGGAACTATGGGAAAAGAATTTTATTTAACTTGCAACTTATTTTTTAATCCATATCTTACTATGTCATTCATTTCTATTGATGTCTGGAAGTGACACCACTCTATGCGCATCCGCTCAAAAGTTTTTTATGTCTATTCTATTATATGAAGAGATAAAACTGTTTTTTTTTTTTGTTATAAATAAACACAAAATTTACTTAACCGATTTTAAAAATTCTTTAATATGTAGAAAGCTCTATTAACAGTAAGTAACATATGTAGGTTTATTTTAATTGAAGTTTTATATAAGATATTATATATAAGAAGACGGAAGCGATCACTACTAACTGTAGATAAACCAGAAACATGTTGTTCTGAACCGGTATCACAAATGTTACTTTCATCCATCGAGCAACTAACAATAAAATTTCGATATATGTTTTAAAAATATTTCTTATACATATTGTATTATTATAATAATATAAGTTACTCAGATTTTTTTCGATAAAACATCTTCCCTTCCATGTTTTGTGAAAGCTTTAAACTTTTTTTTGAAGCCAGGATTATGGCAAACAGGTGGATTGTCGTCTTGGATTGTCAATTTATTTACATTAGTGAACTTAAGTTTAATCAGAGGCATTGGATGGTAGACAGCATAAAATGTTAGCTTATTATAAATTCTGATACTTTGTTACATAAATAAGAATCCAATGTTAGTTTTGTACCGAATATTATAAAAATATTGTTTTTTTTTTTTTATGAATACAATGATTTTTAATTATTGCTAAGCTACCGTCAAAACTGTTGGAGTTGCTGTCGAGAAATGAACAGACTATTGTAATGACAGTAAAATTGACAAAAATATGAAATAATTGTATATAAAGTGTCAACTAAGGAAATAATGATGATGTTTTAATTCAAGTGACTATATTTCGTGAACGCTTTCATTAGACCGTCCCTTCTAATTCTGCGGGGATACCAGCTGTAAGCCGTCAAATATTTTTAATTAATCCGTAATGAATAAATTACAATTTTCATGTGGGTGAAATGTATATAGGTTTTTTTTTATTAATTTGTATTATTTATACAGCTGAAGGTAACATATAAGTTTTACCATTGCAATATCGTGTAATAAAAAGATGTGAACGCAATATTGCTGATTCTGTATATTACATTTAATTATAAAAAAGGTAAAAATATTTGTAAAATGTCCGTAAACACACATTTTCTATTTGAAATGTTGTCAAATTACTTGGTTGGTTTTATAGGTTAGTAAAAAGTCTCTATTAAATGTTATCAATATATGTAATTAAATAAGAGATAGCTCGCACATTGTCATCAGACGATAAAAATGATTCTCACGACATTTCTCCTTCGTAGAAATTAGTAAATCGTATTAATAATTGTATTAAAAAAATCTTATCCAAAATAATCTTAGTAAGCCTCTTATATTTAATCTTCAATTGATTATACGTATTGGAACCTCCATCGCGTCATCGGTATGCCCTGGGAGGAATTTATTTTAATTCCGAAAGTATTTTTCCCTCTGGCAACTCTCTCGAGATCTCATTAGAAAGGCCCGTCTTGGTAGACGGTAAAAAGCCGGGCGACATCACGCAGAAGCTTAAAAGACTCCGAGAATTATTAAAGACGATATTCTGGTAAATTTATTGTCATTATTAGTTTAATATATATCGTTTTAGAAAGTAACATAAAAAAAAACTTTGTACATATAATATTACTAGTAACTACTAGAAATACTTACGTAATTTTCTGTATAGAATCTTCAGAAATTTTGTACATTTATTTTATTTTATAAGACAATATTATATTTACTGTTTTCTTTTCTTACAGAAAAAAATGCTACATAAATATGTAATGAAATAGGTAGAGATATGTACGTAAGATGTATGTGTATCAAAATAAATTAACATTGTAAATATAAGAAGATGATCATGTGACATAAGTAGCTCTAAACGAAATTCCCTAGGAAAGAAAATCTATGAAAGCAGATTTAGGTAAAAAGTTTAACTTTTAACTAATTATAATATAAGACATGCCCGCGGCATTAACATCATTAACATGCATCTTACATTAATATAGATAATATAAGTACATTATTGCAAAGGCCGTGAAATAGGCAGTTTCAGGTCGAGTATGAGTTTGAAGGATGAGGCCATAGGCGAGAACTCCACTAATACGAGACAGACAATTGCCATTTACGCCGAGGTATATATAGTGCTTTTCTCAAAAGAATGCAGAGAAATAATACATATTTTTATATTATAGATGTAAAATAAATCATATTTAAAGTTACATTAGTCATATTGGGACAATTGAGGTGGATGGCTGTGCATGTTGGAAAGTTTCATGTACTTTTCCTTTGACTTTGCTGGAAGCAGGTTTTTCCATTGCCAACTTGGCTTCTAATCTTAAATCTGGTGGAGTATAATCATTCGCCATTTCACTCTTTGAACAGTTGGAACTTTTTTAATTATTAAATTTATATTTATTAAGTATGTAAATAACAAATCAAGACGAATTTTCAGCTTTGCCCCCTATTTTCTATTTATCATCGCGGCGAAAGGCAAGCGTATTTATTTATGGATATACAGCCACGTGAACGCAATTCTTACTAAGCAAAGAGATTTACTCTGGTATGCCAAGAATAATAAAACAGATCCAATCAAAGAGTATTTAATAACCCCAGCACGTCGTTTCATATAACATTGCTTGAGCGTTGTAATATTTTAAATTTAAAAAACTTTCCTGCAATCGATTTGATTTTCTTTGTCCGTAAATTCGATACTCCACGTGTTCTGTTTTTTTCGAAAATAATGAGAATATTTCCATGCATGTTTTAGAAAAAATAATTCCTTCTTCATATTTACAAAGCATTCAAACTTGAAGTACCTATTGTAAAGGAATACAACGGTTGTCATATCTTGTTTTGTAATTTCTTATTTCTTTATTATCCTAACTTTTTTAACAGTGACTTACAAACTGATTTCTTAATCTGATGTTGCAAGAAATATCTCTCCAGATATATTTCCGATAGTTAAATGAAACCAGTATCTACCTTAAAGAAAAACAATTGATCCATTAGTTCATAGAGAATCCAACGTCAAAGGCCTTAAAACGCAGTATTATTAAGAGTCCTTGACGTTGTCATCGAAGCTCGGGTTTCGAATAATTTCCCAACGGTCTTTCTCGTCGTTTTCGATTTCCAAACGCCTGTGTTGCCAGGCTCGCACTCGGTCGAATTGGACGATTACTGTGTAAACTTCGTTCGGTCCCGTGACGACACTGTGCATTATTTTTATAGGTTTATTTCTTTGTATTATTGTTTGATTAAAGTTATTTCCGAGCTAGGCTTACTTTGTTCACTCTGAACACTTTTGTTTTGGGTTTTTAAACAATTTCTTTTAGTAATTTTACCTTTGAGAAAAGGAAGATAAATAGAACCCAGTGATTGTAACTTATAAGTAATTAAAATATATTTTTGCAAACCATTCTGATTCTGGCTTTGAGTTTATTCTTGTTTTCATAAAACGAACGAAAATTTTTACTAGTTATAATATTGTTTCGATGTATTGTATTGATTGCTGTAGATTTGCATTGCTTTATAAGATGGCTCAATGGTCTTATAGTTTGATTCCGTGTCGATGGACGTAGGTTCGAATCTACCCACCCATAATGAGTGAGATTTCGGTAAAAAAACATTGTGACGAAGTCATAATAAGTTGGTAGAGTTTTCTAAATTCCTGCCTGGTCAATTACCACCCTTAAGTTTGAAAATGTGTCACTAAGAACCTATAGGCTTGATAATCTTACCGTCTTACCAGATCGTCACTACAAGCGAGATCATTATACAAATTTTGCTCATTCACCTCTACGAACATTATATTTATTACTTTTACGAAAAAAAAAAATATTTAAAAGTCCTTATTAATAATAAATACTGTTTATAAAATCTCTATTTTACTTGTATTGTCTTTAAATATCAAAACGTTATTATTAAATGTCGTTTTATACGGAGATTGGGTTTTAAATAATTTCCCAACGGCCCATCTCGAATACGTATTTCGAATGCACAGTGTTGCCTTGCTTTGTCAAATTATAGGGTTTCAGATCTGACATAATTATGTCTGTTTTACAAAACATCAAAGATAAAAATATCTAATAAAGCCAAAAATTTGTACTTTTAATTTCTTAAAATAATTACGGTTCCACATAAAAAATTTGAACTCATCAAAATTTGAATAAAACCCGATTCAATGCAGTTTTACGTGCAAGTGCTGTAATTTATGAGAAATATTTTTACTTTACCTTAGTATTAATTTTTTTTAGGAAAACAATTAGGGTTCCGAATAAAACAATTAAAACGCAGTGAAGAATATAAAAAACGCGGGCTGACAACTAGTTGACAATTTATCTCAGGGATTTGCTGCCTGATTCTTTTATTTATTTTATAAGTAGAAAAATTATTAACCATTGTATTATGACCATAAAGTAGTTGCGTAATTAAATTTTGTATAGAATAGACATTATTATAGACTTTTCAAAAGGAAACTAAGCCAGCAATAGATGTGCTTATCACCAACGAAGGTAAAGATCACCATACCATAAATATAAGTAAAAATTTAAAGATGTAAGCATTGCCTATATTTTTTTCAAAGTTTTTTTATTGGTAAATTGAATGTTAGCTCAAACAAAAAAAAAAGAAATACAATTGGTCGATTATAATCGTTTATGTATTATTGTCATGTCATTTCAAATATATTTTATTAAACTGTGTTTCCCGAATAAATATATTAAATAACAAGGGTGAATTTGAACAGTTTTATCTTGCCTTTACATATTTATATCCAGATTCTAGACTTTTATTGTGTTATATACTTTGTTTAAAGTGATATGGATAGAGCTACGTTTGCCAAAGCTGCAAATGGCACTATTTATTTAAGAAGAGAATAAAATTACGTTTATTTCTAAACTGTCACTCACAATTTAAGCGAGTGGATTGAATTACTTCATATCAATTATTATGACTGACGGTTTCAGCTTTTTGCGAATCGATATCATATCTAATTGGCTCCTTTGGTGTGATGGAGTGTCAATAATTGCATTATATTGTTAATTTAGAGTGACAAGCGAGTTGTTTTACGTTCAGAGAGCTTTCTCTGAAAGTACAATAAATCTTTACGGCTCACTCTTTTATAGACTAGAAATTTATTTTATGCCGTGATAATTATAAAAAATTGAAAAATAATAAAAAACTTAAAGATATTGTTTAAAATTATTAATTCATGTAAGTTGTTTATATTGAGAATACTCACTTTCAGATGCATTTTTGAAAAACACACTAACTTCCTAGACAGAATATAATTTAATAGCAGTTTGAACATTATTAAAACAGCATATTCTTAAAGTTTAGTTTATTTTAGTTAGCAATATTATCAACATTGTTTCTTACCAACATTCATCAAATTTTAACCATGATCGTTGATATACCACACTAGACTGCTTGGTTCTAGCACTAACTATTATTAAGTTATTTTCTATACGAATTCATATGCTCTTTTCACTTTGAAATGAACCAGTATTCAATGTTATTACATTCATGATTCTATTATTTTCAGTACAAAATTCCTAAGAAGGAGGAAGTTGTAGAACAACAGCAGGCTGAGCCTGACAACCCTCTGATGAGGAAGAAGAAAACCCCTGAAGAACTGGCTGCGGAGGCAGAGCTTGAAGACCAGGACGAATTCACCAGTGCGTATAGTTTCTAAATAATAATGCCCGCAGCAAGGATAGAAGAATTACGTATATAACAGGAGTTAGCAATGTTATTGGTCACGTGTTAAAATATGTATGGGACTTTCAGATAGGCGACATATTTTTTAACTTCTTTCTTTGTATAAAAATTTCCTGAGTTTTATTTCCTCGTGCATGATCTTAAGTCCTTAGTACTACTTGCTACAAGCCCTGCGTGGGCTTAATCTACTTTCTTTGTAACTTATGGTTTCTTTCCCTTTAAGGTTGAAAATTACTGCATATTTAGATAATGTACATTTACATAACGTGACGTTTTGAACGAGAGCGTCTCTTTCCCGTGGTCTCCAAAAATCCCCGGTATCCAAAATTATCGAAAATAACCGAATCGAATATTGAAAATCAAATTGCTCTAGTTCGATTCTTAATCGTTAGAATATGTTTTCAAAATACTGTATTCAATTTAAACTCTAATAAGAATACGACCCAGACATCTAGAAGATAAACGTATCTGGTTTTTTTTATATAACTATACAAGTCATAGCTAAAAAGTTTTTTAGTGGACGCACAGAGAAAGATATCATTTCCAGACATCGCCATTGTTCACTTAATTGTGTACCCTATAACAACCTTTTCAAATTAAAACTTTCTTAACATGGTGCCAGAACTTATTGTCAGATAAATCGGTAATGTGCGTTGGGACTTTATTGATAAACCTAACACTATTACTTAGAAAACTCTTATTTGTTTTACCAAGTCTATTTATACTATGGACAGTGAACATGAAAAAACATGGTTTTAATTTATTAATAGTTTTTATTAAATATTTCAGAACTGAAAAACACCATCGAATCGCAAGTGAACGAACTGAAGTCGCAGATCGAGAGCAAGTGCGTTATGCAGTGAGCGAATAGAGAGACATCGACCCGCCCCACTCCACTCTCGTACTGCGTTTATTATAATCATAATCCGAATACATGATGTAGCTGTGCTAAGGTCATTGTTACGACGTCTCACACCCTGTACACATACCGCAATCACCAAACAAACCCGAAATACAACCGGTAGATAATGTTTTTCAAATCACTAGTAACGTATAGTTCGCGCTCACATAACCTACAAAAGGGCATTGGGATTCTAAATTTTTTCAAAAATAAATGTAGTAGTTGGCTAGTGGCGCGTTGGTGCTTTACAATGAGCAATAATATTTTTATACATTCATAATGAAGATAATGTTTCGGAGAGCAACCCCGTGATATCAGATATGCGGATCAACGCAAGGTCAAAAAGTCATACACATGGACAGTCAACGATCGAACCGGAAACTCGAAGGAAATGTTAAAAAAAAAAACAATTTTATATGTTGACGCTTGTGATATATTGTTATTTAAGTGTAAATTGAAATATAGAACTAGAGATGAAAAGGTGTAATTTATTTAAAATGGAGATATTGTAATATATGTTAGCACGCGTGTAGACTCTCTCGCCTGTACTATCTCTTCGGCTTACATTGAAATAACAATGTATTGTGTCTTTATAATATTTGTTTCATCCAAATTCCAATCGGCTTGCGTCCAACTGATTCCCTCTCCCTGTCGTGTCTAACTAATTAACGGCTTATGCTCACTCCTATCTCGACTTTTGTCTTTAAATCTTTTGCATGCGTGCTTTAGCAGTGTCTATCGGTGTTGTATCAATGTTTATCGTTTCATATGTACATACCTTCAAACCTAGCCTTAATAATAACATCGAAAACAGTTTAGATAAAAACGTTCTTTGTACAATCTACGAGGCCGGTTCTAGACTGAGCATCTCTGTCAGATTTTCCATTGTTATTAATTTATTGAATGTGTATTGAATAAGATAATTTAGTATAATAATTATAAAATATACCTAAAGGTTTCACTGCGCTACCCTCGGTCCATGTTAGTGTAGAATTGTTTCTAATGTTTATTAATATTTTACGCTTAGGTATTTAATGTTAAAACACGTGAGTGAGCAAATTTTTCGAGCTATTAAAGCTTGTTGATTGTTGGAATGACTGAGATTGGATCACCTTTGAAATCAGAAATAATGTATCCTAAATTATTACGATATTTAGAAGATTACAAACTGCCAAGAAGAACTTGATGGATGATAACAAGTTGTATAAATATAAACGGTCCTAAATAAAGATAATATATAAACGGGTGTAAGTAAAACTGAATACGAAATTAATGATATATTCACAAATAGCAATTATCGTATCTATCCGCAATAGTGAAATATTTTAGTATCATCAGGGAAGAATGTTGGCCGAGGATAATGAAAAGCAATAATCGTTCGAAATATTATGTCCACATTAATTAAAGCTACAAATGCAAAAGATTTGTTATCGTCAAAAGCTGTGATATATGAATAATGACACTTAAAGCCGCGAATAAAAGCGGACGCTCTCGTTTCTTCATTAGCTTCTTAACTATTGAATCTTTGATCTTCTTACCTTCCAACACCAGTTCAGCACATCATGTATTAACATCTTCTTTATTATTCAGATCAGCTACAAGGCTTACTTTTAATTGTAAATTTTAAAAAAACTAGAATCATCTCTCCCGACATTGGACAAATCGCATATTTCTTTATTAAAAAAAAGAAGTATATAATTTCATTAATGTTCATAATAAAAATGATGCTATTTTCTTATATATTTCAGATTTTAAAATCTATATATTATATATTTATCTGAATTGGCACATATATTTTCCATAGCTTATTTCATTAGGTAGATGATTTTCAGCACGCATAGATAAATAGAAAAAGTATTTATTTATTTAGAATGAGATGTATAAAAAAGCATCTATCGTCCGTTAGCGTCAGGAAACACTTCATATTGTCTATTAAACTATAAGTATATTCACAATGTACGTGTGTTTAGTATATAGGTGCATAATAATGTATTAAAATAAAAATATTAATGAATAGACTATATATGCATTACGCATGGCATTTCTAGCTAAACGGTTGTTCGTAGATAATCTGAATATACAATAATAGAAATTAAGGTTCATGTTTGTTAACACGCGACCAATATTTCGATTTCAACTATCTCTTTTGTATAAGATGAATCTATTTCACTTATTAAGCTCATAGGAAATTTACTCAGTAAATAATGCAGTGAAATTAACATCTTTTGCTTTTTTGAATGTTTGTTTTATTTAACTTGAATAAAATGTCGAAACGAACGAATGTCGGCTTAAATCATACTGAGTAGATTTTCTCTTGTAAATCCTACAATAATACTCCTTGCCAGTATATACTCATGTGTAGCATCTATATAATAAGCTACCCCTAACTTTTGTCTAAACTTTGATCTATATTGTATGTAGACTATAGCCTGCCCTTCGTTGTTGACTTATAGTAGTTGATTAGTAATTTTACAAAAAAAAAAAATTTGATATAACTCGGATCATGTCTTTACAATTAACTGTGAATTTCAAAACTTAACCGTTTCTGTAACTTTATTGAAGTAAAACTTCTTTAGACGTGATTTGACGATTTCAAACTACTGTGAATCTAAACTCAAACTAACAGAAAATATTGATGCATTTTTTAAATTGTATTTATGACTCGTAAATTACTAAAGTAAAGTACTGTAAATTACATTATTAATAAATACTATTTTAAACTTTAATATGACATATTTATTTTACACGTTAAATATATTTTTAGTAATAATTGAACTAAAGAAGTTTTGCATCAGCCGCGCGTGAAGGTTACACGCACTCATTTTTTTCTGTTTTTTTGATTATTTTTAAGTTTAACGTCTGCATGAAAATTGTTCGTGTGGCAGCTCTTGGATAAGTGTCTCGATGTCGTATTCTCTTCCGTCTTTATGATTGTGTTTTTCTTTAAAACTATTATCTAATCATTTGAATAAATTAGATGCTTCGTTCGATGCCTTCGATATGTGTGTAAGCTTTCGATGTTCAGTGTTTGTAAAGTGTATAATACTAGTTGTGTAAATCCGCTCAACTGTGTGATTTTTAAGGAATTTGGGTGATATCAAATTGTTATTATTCTGCTTTAAAAAACTGCTTTTAAAGATTAAAATGACAGCGCAGTTATAATTAACGTTCTTAAAACTGTTATTGGATCCTAAGCTGTCTTTCACGGGTGTTTGTAGCTTGTTTTTCACCTTAGAGAAGAGAATGGATAGGGTTTTTTTGTATTTTATTTAATTTATAAAAATCTTTATAAAGAGGTTTATACAAGGTAGAAATGTAGTTTAGTCATTTAGTATGTATGTACATTACTTCAATGATTTCAATTGTTTTTTAATTATTATTATTATTAATTACTTCTAAGAACACGTGACCAATTTTAAATTCAGTGATACCCATAGTTTGGATTTCAATCTTATGACTTTGTAAATTCAGGGTAAATACATAATAAATATATAGACTTTTCTATATATAGTTTCTATTTTAGTTAGAATGGATGACTTTTTGGCCTGCGATGCCTCCACTCCACTACAAAAGTTCATATAGGTTAGAATATTAAGTTTCACCATTGTTCTTTTTAGCGAGTGAGAAAATATAGGGTTAAGGACTTCCACGTTTATGAGCGGCGAGGTTAAGAACGAGTTTGGTCAAGTGATTAATTTGAGAAACCATTTTTAGAAACAAAGAAATTTTTGTAAGTCAATCAAGTAATTTTTAATCATTTAATTAGATAGACTTTGATCTAAAATGTACAAGAAGGGGAGAAATTCAGTTGTTTTTTATTTGATAGACAAAGTTCTAGCAAAGAAATAAAAGATTTGCCATATTTTGGAACACGCTAGAATGCTAGAAAAGCATACAATTTAATATTTTGCAAATAATAATATTAATTTATGTAAGATATGCATCATATGCAATATAACTTGGAAGTATTTAAAATTGAAATTTTTATAAGATAAGGACAATAAGTCGGAAACACAATCTGAAGGTAAAATACAAGGTAACTTATTTCATAAAAACAAACTATGCGATAGGAATTTTATCTATATTTAATTATTTGTTTAAAGGTTTCATTAATAAGCCTTAGAAACATTTTAACAGCGCTCGATCTAAACCGCTGCCGCTTATAAATCTGTTAACGGCATACAAATTTACAACGGTACCTTGTTAAACAATTTATTGAATAAATTAGCCTATTAATAGTTGCAGTAGATATTAGGGTTTACGAAAGTTACGTGAATCGTGATACATTTGTAAATTATTTGAAATTTACCCAACATTGCAAAACTATAAAACAATTGGTCTAATAATACATCTAATGTCTTGCATATAATTTATCGTCATAAAACTCATATGTTTTGTGAAACTAGCAAAGTATAGAGTGAATTGCATTCTTCAAAAATATTACAAATGTGTCACTTTTAAAAATAAGTGCAAGGGATATAAGAACTGAAAGTTAAATTGAAAATAAATATTATCTGAAATTTAAATATATTGTTACTTGAATAGGTACATCATCATCCTAAGCATTGTTCCCGATCTTTATATTTGATATAATTAAAGTCTTTAACTAATAAAATTTGAGGTTATTTCAGATAATATTTTATAAGAAACATCACTTGAACGCAATATGCCTGATGATGTGAACAAAGATCATAGACAATTTAGAGACAACGACACACGACACACTGACACGAGAGCTTCAACACTAAATACATAATTCCGTTACGGTTATTTTTATATGATTTTAAGTAATTTGCGGTATTCATGGAACGTTATAAATTAAAATTAATTTATCAAAAAATCTATGAAAACCGCAAGTCAGCAAATTTATATTTATAATTAAATAATTGTAACACTCAAAAAAATAAATCTACACGTACTTCTTAGGTACCAAATTACTGCCTGAATTTTTTTAAACCTCCGCCATGATTGTTGTTTGACGTGTAGAATTATTTATTTGTGCGTTTTCTCGTAAGGTATGGTTGTTAT
Source organism: Samia ricini (assembly GCA_014132275.2). Taxonomy (NCBI): domain Eukaryota; kingdom Metazoa; phylum Arthropoda; class Insecta; order Lepidoptera; family Saturniidae; genus Samia; species Samia ricini. Next base: position 19,637,070 of record AP028158.1, read on the forward strand.
ATTGGCCAAGAGAACACATTAGTAGTGCATTAGCTTTTAAAATTAGTGACATATTAGTGTTAAAAACGTTATCCGAGTGTAAAACGTAATTCCAATCATAAAATATGAACTCGGTTCATGTTATATTGTTATTATAAAATTAGTAGAATAACCACGGTAAAGTTTAGAGTTATGAAGGAAATTAAACAAATAATAAAAAAAACGGTTATTGTTGAAAAAAAAATGTTTTTAGGTATTAAAAAAAACGGATTGAGCTTCTGTGACACATTGTTGTTGAGATAATCTAAGTGTTTTGTTTGGCGATTTCTCTGGCTGTATTGCTACCACTTTCGACTCTAAAATTACCTATATAAATAAGGTTACTTTATCCTTTTGTCTGTCACTCACTGTAGGCATCTAGTAGGCTTGCTCGCTAATACTTCATTCTCTCTTACTGTTGCATAGCATTGTTACCGTTTATTTTAAGAGTTCCCCATTAGTTACGTAAAAAAAGTTTAGAAGGTAACCATTTGCACAACGAGTGCGCCCGTTGATGTGAATGGTTTATCTAACATGTTGTTAAATAATAAATAAACTACATTGTACCACTTTGTTACTGTTTTATTTTTTAATCCCAAAAATTAATACCTACTTCAAGATCAAAATACCATCTCAGTTAAACAAGGAAATAAATCATGTACTGCCTCTACTAAATGGACAAACCGTCCAGTTAGGTAGATGCAACTTGCGACGCGGTGCTTGCGAAAGCCACCCCGTGTCGCCCCCATCCCAAATGCAGCGGACGGCCCCGGGGGGTTTTAGTGGGTATTTCCGGGCGACTCTCGCCCGGGTGAGTCCCACACTGCACGGAGCTCGTCACTCCGTGCCCCTTATCTAGTGTACTGGGGGACTGTGATCCCCTAAGTACAATAGATAAGGGTAGTGCGTAAATGCATTTCCCCCCATCAAAAAAAAAAAAAAAAAAAAAAAAAAAAAAAAAAAAAAAAAAAAAAAAAAAAAAAAAAAAAGGTAGATGCAACTTCGAGAAAGAGGTTAATCGTCGAAACCAACTCGATCAATTTCGCCTTCGGGAAACTACGGAAAATCTTCTCATCCGAGATACTGTAGTGTCTCAAGAGATGAAAGTCTTCAACCATTCCTCGAAGAACCGATGCCTGATGGGGCCAACGGTTTCTCGAATGGGCACCACGAACCAGAAGACTTAACGTAGGTAGGCCCCCCACAAGATGGACCGTCGGTCGACCTGGTGAAGGTCGCAGGAATCCGCTGGATGCGGGTGGTGCAAGGCCGGTCGTCGTGGAGACCTTTGGGGAGACCTATGTCCAGCAGTGGACGTCTTTCGGTTGAATAGATAGATAGATAGAGATAGAAACTGTCGTATAAGCAGGAGTTATTAATATGAAGTAAGACTTGCAAAAATAAAATAGAACACCGACATTAAAACATTTGAGCCTAAAATATTGTATCGAGCGATATAGCTGCGAACGCTACACTACAAAGAAATAGAGCTTTATAGTAAAATACTGTGATGAAATATTTTAGGGTATTTAAATCTACAAAAAGATGTATCTCATACGTATCTTGCAGTATAAGTGGAGAGCAAGTTCTCATATCCTTGACGTAATCAACATCTGCGGCATCTTTTATATCAGGTGACATTATTAGGACAAACGTCAAACTTCAATTAAGAAAAACAGGATTAAAAACAAATTTATTTTTATTCACTGTACCAAATTTCATTGTAACATTGTAATCGTGTTCCAAAATCTATTCAAATTCCTATTTAAATCTGACAATATTGTCATTAGATTGTTAATTGTAGATTTAATGAACCCGTTGTTTGATTCTTCGCTTAACTCACTAACATCGGTTAATGCGTTATCATCAGAAATTTTACTTTTAACTTCAAAATGATCTTCCTCCGCTACTTTTGCCATATCTTCTCCTTTTTCTTTGGATAAATCTTGTAATTGCTTGTCAATCTTACGTAATATCTTCCACAGTTTAACATCTTCTTTACTTTCTACATTAATTTCATTCTCAACTGTTACATCATGATACTCTTCACTCGGTTTATCATACATAATACTCCTGCGTTCTCTTATTTTATCATTTGATTTAAATTTATTAAAACTACGCTTCACATCTTTGCTGTTGTTACTTCTGTACTTTCTCTTTCTGGTATTTCTATTCTTAGTTATATTTCGTCGTGTCAATTGTAATAAATTACCGAATAAGCTTTTAGATTTTGATTCTAAACTTGTCACTTTTCTATCCAGTCTCGTCTTTAATCTTCTTAATTTTTTTCTGTCTTTACCTATATTCTCGTCATGGGTTTGTCTTTTTGTACGCTTTAAAAGCGAATGCATTTCTAGTTGTTTTTTAATTTGGTTATTTATGGTATTTAAAAGATCTTTCGATACTTTATTTACGGTATCAAATAAATCATTATTTTCAACTAAACCTATTAAGTTAACAGATCGTTTCCTCTTAGTGGATAATATTTCATCAGTAATGGATACAGTGTCGTCTGATTGATTTTTGTCAGTACTTTCAAATTCCTGGCAAGCTTCGACGTTGGTATTAGCTAAAACCCAAAAACCGAATGATTTCGGTGGTAGATTAATAATTAACGTTTTATACGGACGAACTCGTTTGACGACTGGTTTTATATCTCCTTCATAGAACATCGCGCGACTGTTTACAACAATATTCCTGAAAATTAAAATAGGCTACATTAGACACAGTATTAACCTACAACCACTACAAAATAGTAAGAATGAAATATTGAGAGAAATTACATATTTTTGCAAATATAAATCAAGGATCAGAATATCTTGTATTTGTTTAAAATACGCGTCATATCGTAAAACTTACCCACTTGCATCGTGTCCCATCACGAATTGCATAATATCCCCACCTTCTTCTTTCTTCGACAATTTCAAGGATAACCTTGCTGGTTCTTCATCGACATTAGCTCCATATATAGTGACTGCTCCAGGAACTGGTTTGCGGCGTAAAGATGTGCAATGCGCGAACATTACCGCTTGTTTAGGATCCATTTCTACATTAAGAACACGCTCGCCAACCAGATTTTTGAACAGAAGTGCCATGTAGAAGCTCTGAAAATTTTGTCCGCTTTTTTGTAATGGAGCCACTAGTAATTATAAAATCTTCGTGCAATAAATTTTAAAAATGACTTTAACTTTGTAACTTACACGTATTCTAGTCTGTTATCTATTTTATATATACAGGCAGTCCTCGTCTTTAAGAGAAGTTAACACGCGATTAAACTCTAGACAAATTTTTCTTACGTTTTCATTTAGGGATTAAACCATAAGTACCGTTTAAGTACTGACAGTATTTTTACATAAAATATCTTACTATTATTATATAATACCATATTAGCAGCAAGCCCGCTCTTACTTACTTTCTTCTTTAGTTAACTAGAACTGTCTCATTTAGGTCATCATTCTCCTGCCTTTCCCAACTCACTTGAGGTCGGCGCAATATCTTTTCTTCTTCCATACGTTTCTATCAGCCGTCATCTCTTCATTCACTACTTTTTCTTTCATATCATTTCTAACACACTCCATCCACACTTTCTTTGGCCTTCCTCTACTTTTCCATATTTCCACATTCATATTCATTACTATTTTACCCACATGCGCTTCCTCTCTTCTCATAACATGTCCGTACCACAACAAACGGGAACCTTTCAATTTTTCTACTACTGGCGCAATTTTCAAACTCTCTCTAATATATTCATTTCTTATTTTATCCATTCTTGTGACACCACACATCCATTTCAACATTCGCATCTCAGCTACATGCAATCGCTTCTCATTCACCTTCTTACTAGCCCAGCATTCTGATCCATACAATATGACAGGTCTTATGATGCACCCCTTCAATTTAAGGGGCATCCTGGAGTCACAAATTACATCAGAGACCTGTCGCCTTTTTATCCAATCTGAGTTGGTTCTTTGCCTTATTTCGCGGTCGATTTCTCCGTCATACTGCAAGACTGACCAGAGGTAGCGGAATTCAGAACAGACTGGTACTGGTAATCCTCCGAGTGATATTGGCTTCAGACTGGAGATACCACCAAAGTCGCAAAACAAATATTCTGAATTTGTTCTGCTAACTTTTAGGCCTAAATTCTCCAGTCTTTGCCAGCACCTCATCCTCTGTGTTTTGCACCTTTTGACCACTCTCACCGACCAGCACGTTGTCATCGGCGAGCATCATGCACCAGGGTGCCTGTTCCTGTATATCCGACGTAATAGCTTCCATTACTAACAGGAAGAGGTATGGGCTAAGAGCCGATCCCTGGTGCAAGCCGATAGCCACATCAAAGCTGGCTGTGACACCAGCAGCAGACCGAACCTGAGTACTGCATTTGCAGTACATGGCTTGAATCAACTGCAGGTATTTCCCGGGCACTCCTTTCTTCTTAAGGGCCCACCACAAGACTTCACGAGAAATCCGGTCATATGCCTTTTCAAGGTCAACGAACACCATATACAGATTCTTGTGTACCACTCTGTACTTTTCGCACACTTGACGAATCGCAAAAATGGCATCCATTGTCCCGCGATCAGGCATAAAACCAAATTGGTTTCGTGAAATCTCACTCTCTTCTCGCAGACGTCGCTCAATTATTTTCTCCCATACTTTCATACTATGTGGCATTAACTTTATTTCCCGATAATTGTTGCAATCCTGAACATCCCCCTTGTTTTTAAAGATGGTCACGAGGTAACTCATGCACCATTCCTCGGGTGTAGTTTCTTCTTGTAACAATTGATTGAAGAATATCGTCAGCCACACCCATCCATCCAAAGTGTGTGGGTAAATCCTCCTGTCCAGCATCCAGAAAATAGAACTCCGATGACACGTAACAAAAGAATTCCTCTAAGATGTAAGTCGAACCAACTAATATATCTTTGAGGAGTAGTGACAAAAACATGCGTGAGGTAACTCGAGGACTACCTGAATTATAAAATCAGAGAAACTGGCATCGTAATGATCAATAAATCGTGGCATGACTTACTTACCAAACTCGGCTCATACATTTCCTCTTCAAGCAGTTCCCTGAAGTGCACGGAGAAACCGTTCCTCGCAGAGAACCCTAAACTGATTAACCAGTCAGCCGCCCTCTCTACCTCAGTGTAACTCCTCTGCGTGCCCTCACTTAACCACAAGGGTGTTTTACTCTTGGTTAGTAACTTTATCAGCTTAACGCGATCTCTCTCTGACATTCGTTCCAATTCTTGGGATGAAGAATTGCTAAAAATATTACTCATAAAACCTTTGTCTTTTAGCACACCAGATAGTCAAAGCCATAATAACTATGCAGAATCTAAAGAACTTGTGTTACTATTACCTTATACCAGAAAAGTAATATGTGTACATGTAAAACTCTAAGATTGTTATTTTATTTTAATTGTTTTATTTAAATTGGCTCTCAGAATAGCGATGAAATGTTTTATAAGTGTGCTAAACGATGATAGAACCCAAAACTTGGTAAAGAATGAATTGCTAAACGTACCGGCTGAAACTAACCGACAAGATTTTTGCTGTAAACTTTCCACTTGATAGGGATAAATGACTGGAGGAATATCAAAAAATACTCTAGCAATACAGTTTGTGTGCTGCCAGCCAAGAATAGTATCACCCCATATCATTCCATGGGTGTCGTAAAAGGCGACTAAGGGAAAACACCAGAGGATGGGTAGCAGCATCCTCTGAGTACCACAAACACCTACTGCGATCGCCAACCCGGCTGCCAATCTATGGCCAACAGTGGACGCCTTATGGTTGAATGGATGGATGGATATGCTATATAAGCCCCCCACAAGGTAGACCGACGACCTGCTGAACGTCGTTGTGGGGAGATTTATGTCCAGCAGTGGACGTCTTTCGGTTGAAAGGATATATACTAAATATAGTGTAAAATATTGCCGATAAGTGTTTCTTATCCTGTAAAATGTTTCTCAGCTAACAACCAAAGGACAGAACAAAATGTTAGATTTTATGCGATAAACATTACCCGTTCAACATCACAGCGTTCATCATATCAGTGGAGAGTATCAGGTAGTCCTTAAAGTCACTCTTGGAGTCCTCGTGGAGACATCCAGTGACGTCACCACCGACAACGCTCCAAGCGCCTTGCTTACCAGGTGCGAAGGTCTCTGTGATAACCCTTAACGTTTCCATATCGTTAAGGTATTCCTCTATAGATTGGTTATTGCATTCTAAAAATATTATTATAATGTTAGGGAGTATTAGAAATATAATTAATGAATAAATGTATTCGTATAAGAAATTAGTTACCAAGTTAGAGACTATTATCGTAACTCTAAATGCTTATTTAAACGCTATTGTAAATTAAGAGAAGTAAAATACAATTAGGCACAAAACTGCATTTTATTTGGCTTGTATTTATGTACATTTAATAAGTATCTTATTAAATTAAATGAAGTGATTTCCAAACAATAGTATGAAAAGTGATTTTAATTGGTCAAAATATTTACTTCGTAAACTTAAGTAGTAAGATTTACGGCAATCTTTTGTCATAACGTAACGGCTTACTAACCTCTAACTTAAAAACAGCCTTGTTTGGTAGTAATACTAACATCATCCAACGTAAAAATAGGATCCAATAATTTAGAAAGATTTTAAATACCAGGCGTTACTAGAACGCCTTGGAAACTCTGGGCATTACTTACAAATTATCCAGTACTAGTCTTAATAAAATAGAACTGTTGGTAGTCCTACTATAACGTGCCGTCAACAAATTACTTGACTACCAGAAATGCTATGTAACAATGGCTTATAAGAAACTTCATTACCGTATCCGAGCTGCCAAAATATATCGCCGATTTTAGCTTTTTCTGCTACCGTGAGAATGTTTAAAGCGGTGTTCGGGTCCCAAATACCGGAAGCCATCTTTTCTTCATTATTTAAAGCGAAGACCAAATTGAAACCTATAGGGATGATTAAAACGCATCATTGGATAAAGGTTCAGTTCATACACTGCATCAAACATGATGAAATCATAGCATCCTGATAATCCAGTCTCTTAACATGTTTTCTCTGCAAAAGGTATGTTTACCGAAACGCTGTTCGTAAACTCCTCGTTAGGAGCTGTATTATACATAATATCTACATTCTTGTAGATTATACTTGTAGTAACTTTTCTTGTGTATTAGTTAATATGTATTCAAACATGGTCCGAGAATACATCTATGATTAAATAGACATCACTTCACACTATACTAACAAGACATTTAACGACTAACTCCATGATGTTAGCTTTATATCGCTAAAAAGATTTACTCTCATCATATTTTTCCAATGCACCAAAAAGATATAACTTCAATAATAGAATCCATTCTTACTCGAACTATGACCCTATAAATGGACATAAGACGTAACCTTTTATAAATAGATAAGGATATTTAACTTTAAATAGGTTATGCTAACTTTTATAATAAGACATATGTACTATTATTGTTCCTGGACTTGAAAGCATCTACCCTCGCTGGCCTGTTAGGTATCAACTTTAGTTACATCGTCACTCTACATTGGATCTTTTGAGTTAATTCTTTAGGCTCATCATAATAACCTAATTATAATTAATAGTAAGATGTACAAGTAGAGCGTTGACCTATACACTGTACCTGTGACAGTAGCAGATGACGTCCGATTCTATTAGTTACCGAGTTACTGTGCCATTCATATTCTAAACCTTGGGTGGCGAACCTTTATGTATTAACGTGCCATTTTTTCTAAACAAATGTTTAATGAGGCTGTAGACGTGCCGTCGAATAATTTTGACTCAGTTATTATTGGGAATCAACTACAATCTTCATCTACTATAAATTACTTTTTTTTTTAATTAAAAACAAAGCCGACTTCAAAAACATAAACTACAAAAATGCCTTAAAAAATCAATAAATCTGGTTCTTTATCTTTATTAATCTGGTTCGTTAATTTTGGATTCAGCGCCAACTAGAGTTAACTAATGTACACATTCACAAATGGAAATAACTTTATCACAATTTTACATTATATCACAATGTTGCTTTTAATTAAAAAAGTTTTTTTTTCTACTTTTTAGTTTACGAATATATTTTAAGGATTGCTGAGAAGCTTACTTCATAGCTTTGGGAACGAATATATAAAACACGTGTAAGTGTCTATAATATTCGAAGGTTTTTCTCAGTTTCCTTAAGTTCCACTGATTAGATCCTGATCTGATGGAAATGGGTCTACCTCGGGAGTGTACTCCTTTGATTAAAAAATATTTTTTGTAAATCGGTCCACAAATGACGGAGAAATCTCGTCACAAACATACAAAAAAAACCATACAAACGAATTGATAACCTCCTCTTTTTTGAAGTCCGTAAAAAAGTAATATATTTTACAATGTTATATATAAAAATATTTCAGTTTTACGAGTAATTAAAATTGAAGTAACATTAGTGTGATTTTTTGTTACAGTTTAGATGACTAATAACTTATATTCGGATCGTAAGATGTTACTTTTAGTAGAATGCACGCTGACCTGAAGCCATTTCTTAAAAATTCCTTGTTCATCAGTAACTTTTCTTTGACCTGGTTTCTCATGTACGTATATCTAAATCGGAGAGTTTCCTAAATATTGTGCCACGTGCTCTCAATGGCACGTGTGCCATTGGATAGCCATACCTGTTCCAAACTATAAACAAACCTGTTGTGTTCGCCCAGTGTAAGAACTTCCTCCACTCCCTGTACTGTACAGCTAGTCTCTTAGTATTCTTAGAGCTGTCGTCATCATTGATCGATATAGTTGCGTTGTGAAAGCTCATGTGCGCAGTGGACGGTCCCGCGATACGCAGGTACGCCGGTGTCATCGAGTTAGCCATACACAGGCAATCTTTACTGTAAGAACGAGAGATTACTAAAGTATATATATTGAGTCAAAAGTAATGATGACTCAGTCAATGTAATAACTTGAAGAAGGCTAATAAAGGTATAGGTAAAGGTAAAGTATAGGAGGCTCTTAAGCCCGAGAGGAACTTGACCACAAAATAGTTTTTGAAAAACTTTTTTAATTAAAAACAAAACCGACTTTATAAAAATAAACCAGTACCTCTAAGCTTAGTGTGTGTTACCATCTTGGACCACATCGTCACTTAAAATCAGGTGAGATTGTAATCAAAGCACTGAGCCTATTCCGTGTAAACAAATAAATAAAAAAAACTATAAAAATGCACTAAAAAGCCACTAAATAATTACGTATTAATCTGTTTCGTCAATTTTGAAATCGATACCACCTTATGAATAACAATGTGGTTTAAATTTACGTCGCTAATTATATTCCAAACTTGATTAATTGTTCTTTAAAATCAACCTAGGTTTTTATTTACCTTATGTGTTATTTGATAAAATTTAGGCAGTTATTTCCATTTATAAATGAGTACATTGGTTAACTCTAGCTGGCACCAACTCCAAAAATAAACGAAGCTGATTAATAAAGTAATTATTTATTGACTTTTTAGTGCATTTTATATTTTATTCTTTTCAAGTCGGTTTTGTTTATAATTAAAAAAGTTTTTTTTTCTACCTTTTAGTTTAAGTATGTACTTTTAGGTGTAGTTATGAAGCATACTTCATAACTTTGGAAACGAATATTTGAAACACGTGTGTCTTTAAAATTCAAGGTTATTCTCAATTACCCTGAATCCACTGATCAGGTCCTGATCTGGTGGAAATGGGACCACCTCGGACCATACTCCTTCGATTAAAATTTTGTAAATCCGTCCCCAAATGACGGAGAAATTGAGTAAGAAAAAAAAACAGACGAATTGATAAGCTCCTCCTTTTTGAAGTCTGTTAAAAAGACAACACAATAACTCAAATCAATCATTTCGGTATCTACCAGTTCGTATATCGTTCGTTTAAATCGGCCGATCGTCAACTACCGTTGTATCAAGAATAATGAAATACTTATTACTAGCAGGCTTAATAATAAATTCCCTTACCTACTATATTTCTCGCTGTTAGAAAACAAATATTTCGGATCTATAGTGAAACTTAAAAACTTCTTGTCTACAACATTCACATGGTAATCAGTGTGTATCTTCACGTTGTATGTGTCCCCACAGGTGAGGGTAAGCAGACACAATAAGCACACAATAAAACGTAATGGGTAACCCATCTTTTAAAAACAAACTAAAGGCATTTATTACTCGGTGTTGATTTATAAAAACGTTTCATGAGGAAGTGTTTTACGTTACAGTCATAGTTTTAAAATAGCATACGATTTAGCATTTATCATAGGCTTGAAATGTTACCTACATACTAGTCATCGCCAAAGATTGAAATTCGACATTAACTAATTAAAATGATTTCGTTTATTTTATAAAATAGTAGTAAGAAGTTCAATAATATTGTCCTGTGTAGTATTGTCTTAAGTTTTCGACTTTTTTGAAATTAAACAAGGTATATGTAAGTAAAGTCTGACTCCAGACTCCGGGATAATACTGAGTAGAAAAATCCAATATCACTTGACCCGACCAGGGGATCGAACCCGAGACCTCAAAACGACAATCCTAGTGTAATACAATTACGCCATCGAGGCAGTGTCTTATAATTTACGTGACGGAAAATACTTGGCAACTGAAATGATAAATCTATGCCAATTCCTACACAACGTTTACACACAGGCAAACACGTTAAAAATTATTTTATACATTGACGGCAACATGACACATATAATTTATATTTTCGTTGCATCTGCAAAACTTGAACTTTTATGTTTGTTTATGTCAAATTATACAATATTTAATATTATATCACGTACTGTTAACCGTTGCAAAAATGTTAAATTACTTTCCATCTTGCGTGGTTCAATTATTTAAATTATTACTATTTATATATTTATAACTAGCTGTTCTCGCGATTTCACTCGCAAATATATATTTTTTATAATTATTTACACATGATATTTTTTAAATAGTCAATGGTAAGTAAAAGCAATAAATATTTTTTTATCAATAATAGTCCACTTGATAAGTTATTTAGCGTAGTGTATCAAACGATTAACCTAAACGAATTTTTAAGTGCCAACTAATGTTGAATATAATACCAATTATGTTTTTAAGTATAGGCGAGTAAAAGTTCTACAAGATCCTCTCGTTTTTTTTTCTAAGCACCTTTACCTATTCCATCTCATAACCACAGACTATCCTAACTATCAATCAAGGGGGCTTTACAAGTCTGTGGGCTCAAGTGGCCTTCACTTTTGACAGTTCAGTGAGTGACATTAGTCATACGATATGTATCTAATGTTTATCTCAAATAATTTTAGCGAATTTATCGACGTTATCTTTGCTATTCGCTAATTTTAATTATGCTTCGGCAGCAATGTGTGTTTTTCAATTTAACTGTTGTATATACCATGCGAAAAGTTACGTTAAATCATTAGCATATAAATGTTTGTATAACTGAAATTCATGTGACAATGGACAATAATACTGATAAAAACGAAGAAAACTCCACACCAAAGAAAGAACTGCCGCCTAATTTGCAAAAAATATGTCTTGTGTGCGGAGATAAAGCGCTAGGTTATAATTTTAATGCTATATCATGTGAAAGTTGTAAGGCGTTTTTTAGACGAAACGCCCTCGCTAGTAAAGAGTTTAAGTGCCCATTTACGAACGACTGTGTAATCACTGTGGTCACAAGAAGATTCTGTCAAAAATGTCGTTTAGAGAAGTGTTTAGCGGTAGGAATGGTGAAAGAATTCATCATGTCTGATGAGGACAAAGCTGAAAAGAGACGGAAAATTGAAGAAAATCGTGCGAAAAAAAGAAAACCTCAAGAAACGGATGACTCAGTAACTAGTTCAAAAAGTGTGAAAAAAGACACTGAAGGACCTAATTCAAATTTTGTGTTACAAGAATCAGTGCAATATGATACACTGAACAGTACAACTTGTAGCCCAAGTAGTACAGTACAGTCCCCATTGAGTAATGATTTAGACACATCCCTACATTCACCCCCTGTTTATAATTATACATCTTTAGCACCCATCAAAAATACAGACTCATCTTATGCTATGAAAGTATATCCAATTGATGAGAAAACAGTCATGAACCAATCATTATATGAACAAAGAATGATGGACTCATTTGTATATGAAAATGTTGATAGTAATTTATTTGAAGAGGCTAAGCAGAATAGTATAAGGTAAGATCTTTTAATATTACATTTTTATAGTAAATCATTTATTGTGTATGTTCAACAATTATAACAGGCAAATTACCTATGATTAAAGTGTCTATTTATTCTTTTTGGTCAGAGTAGGATACTTTTAAATTTTATAAATGTAAAAAAAATATTTCTTCAAATAAGAGGTCATGGCAACAATATATTAATAATACATAAATTAAATTAATCTTACAGGTTACATAGTTTGTGTGTATCAGTTCAGCAAACACATTTTCAAATTAATATTTGTATGATGTACATTTGGGCATTTTAACTCTCACAATGGTACAAACAACCTGAAATCATGATTGTTTTGTCCAGATCAAAATATATGATCATGCTATGACTAATGTTAACTAAATTTCTTATTTTCATTTACTGAAATTTGCTCCATCAAAGGTCTAATAGTGAATATATATTTGTTGGCAACTGCACTGTTTCCAATAATACTCATTTATGATAGAAATTGATATAATGTGGTACTATAGTGAAATCTTAGCTTGGTCCTATTCTATTCTTGGTGAAGTGATGGCCTAGATTCCATGTCAATGGACATAGGTTAGAGCCCACCTATCCTACTCTAAAAATCAGCCTGAGTTTTTGATGACTGAAAACATTGTGAGGAAACCATAGCATGGTGGTATCACATTTTCTAATAATGCCTGCCTGTCTAGCTACCACTCACAAGTTTGAAATCCTGTTGCCAAATACCAATTTGTGTGTTTCAGCAGCATCTCTTGAAAACCAGTACCTCTAGGCTTAGTGTGTTTATCATCCTTGACCACATTGTCATTTAACATCAGGTGAAATTGTGGTCAAAGCACTGAGCCTATACCATGTAATAAAAAAATGTTAATAATAAACAAGGTTACCAAACCTCACTAATATTTTTAAACTATAAATTAAGAATTTTAAATAAGTGAATGAGTCAGCCAGTATCAATCACTTTATGATATTATATTAATATCACTTTTTATCTATTCTCCAAAGGCTTTGTAACACTCAATATTATTAGTTATTATTTTAAGTCATTAAGCTGATTTAAAAATACGTAACTAATGCTTGCCCTTTATCAATAATTTTTATCAGCTGTATTTAGTATATTCTACACTAGATGAATGCTGTGAATATGAGCTTATTCTTATTAACATTCTAAGGATATGCATACATTTGCATTCCAATCCACTAAGAAAATATTTTGTTGCAATTGAAATAATTAAAAAGGTAAACAAATAAGTAACTAACTTAAATTACTTAATGTTGAAGTGAAGGGAATAACATCAAGAAAGTTCAATAATAAAGGCAATCTAATTAATTAATTAATGCGTACTCAACACATTAATGAGAGAAAATATTCTCTCAATGAAATAACCATATGACAACTTTTATTCCCCCTTACAACCACTTATTTTATTTTTGACATAAGCACACCTATGAAGTTCTATAATTGGCAAAAAAATGCAACACTTCATAAATATTAAACATTTACAAATAAACTCAATGTTGTTTGGTTTATATAAAACATCAGTATAAATAACCTTATATGTATATTAACCCCTTAATGTGTCGAGAACCTGTAAAAATAAGACAATAGGAAAACAATGGAAAGCTGGTGTAAACCCCAGGTAAGTGCTCAAAGGGTTAAGCACTAACCAGGTGTTTACGCCAGCCTTCCGTTGTTTTCCTATTGTCTCATTTTTTTTATGGGTAATCAACATATTAAATATTAATTTACTTACCTTTATAATTATTAATAAGCAATTAAAGTTAAATATTGAAACAAGTTATATTTTGCTAAATAAATGGTTTGCTAAGTAATTGGAAGGGGTATAGTAAGTAATTGCTTTATTATGTTGTCAACTAAATAAACTAAATAATTAATTTTAATACCTTACAATAACCTACATGTGCATCCTTTTTAGTCCACATATTAGCACTTTTATAGTTATTACTTTAGAATATAGAGAATATTTGCTGCAAAGCTAATTTAAAATGTACTTTATTTATATCTGTTTTTAGTGCTTATAATTATCATTAAAACTAATTAAATAAAAATCCCTTATAAACACAAAATATATATTAAATTAATCCCAAATGAATTATATTATCCAAAACATCAAAATTATAACCTCTGTGAACTTGGCAACCGACTTTCGAAATTCTTTTATTTTAAATTACCATTGGATTGTAGTTTGTACTCGTTACAAACGACCCCGAATCAGATCCCGTTGTTAAATTTTTGATTTTCCAAAGTCGGCTATGGGTCAAATTTTGAAAACGCTCTAACTTTTTTTGGTTTGTAGTACAAACGAAAACTAAAGTGATTCCCGCGGATACAAACGATTGTGCGTCGATCCCCGTTTACAGATTTCCGAAATTGTGAAAGTTGATTTTTTCACAAACAAAATGCAAAGTGGTACAACCCTCACGGCACCGTCACTAACCGAACCCCATTAACAGAATTGAGATATCTCAATAATTGTGGAAATTAAGTGGACTTCTTCAAAATCGAAAAAGGCTCTTAAATTTTATGGTTTGAGGTACAAAGGAAAGTGATTCCCACGGGTCCAAAGGACATACAATCCAATGGTAATTTAAAAAATTCTGAAGTCGGCTGCCAAGTTCACAGAGGTAAAACTATAAGGAAGCAACACCTATTGATTTTTCATTCATTTTATTTTTACAGAGAAACAAGTAAAATATGTAATATAGGTGTATATTATCAGTAGATCTGTCATTCATTTTATTATAGTTGTTACTCATGATAACATTTTCAAATCCCATTGTGATAACATTTGCTTAATTTTTTTTCATTTAATCATTCACACTGATTAATAAACTCATTTTTATCATTATCATAATTTAATCTATGCATATATCATCTCATATGTCATATGTTAAAAAGACAATCAAAAAGGTTATCCATAGTAAAAAACAGTAAAAATTTAAAATAGTAAAATTCCATCCACATCTATACTAAAAATAAAATTGAAGTGTCTGTTTTTGATGTCAAAATATTTTTAATCTTTAGAGCGGCTGGACCGATTTTGACGGGACTTTTTTTAGTACATAACTGAAGTTACTCCAGGTACCTTAGAGTATTTTTGATTATCGAAAATAAGTAGGGTCGAAAAAATTAAAAATTGAATAAAATCCAATTGAATGCACAGTTTTAAGGGCAAATGCTTGAATTTATTAGAAATATTTTTACTTTATCTTAGTACTAAAAAAAAAATACAAAAAAATGTTGGTTCTGAATAATAATATTTAAATGCGGTGAAGAATATATGAAACGCGGGCACACTGCTAGGTGAAAATCTTTTTGTAATATTATGTTTTAGTACTTACTTGTATGTGTTTGTTGAATAAATTATCATGTTGCAAAGATATTCAACCTATGTTATTGCTAATAGAAACTGAACATTTTAGTCTATAGCAACATGTAGATTCTTGGAGAATTTATATTTTTGTAGATACATTTACTTATATATATACTAATAATAAAACTGAAGTTTTACCTGTATATTTAGTTGTTTTTTTTTTAGAAATTTTGTATCCGATGTCTATTTTTGTCTTCACTTATCTTAAATCAGACATTTAAAAATATGTTGTATATCTGTCTGTGTGTATGTCTAGATTTAACTCATAAACACATTAACCCATGTTGATGATGACATGGCAAGTATATATCAGGGAGCAATTGATAAACTATAAAATTAAAAAAAATATTTTTGGAATTTGTAAAATAAAAATAATTATGAATAAAAGTTCACAGGTTAGATCTACAGTTTGAATATACTGTACATTTTTTTTGTCTGAGAGCGTCTGTACCTCCTCCGGGAGCAACACATGCTTACCCAGAACTCTGTTGGTTACGGGTATTAATGGATCACATTTGCACAAGATGTGCTTTGGCGTTTCGTCCGCATATTTACAGAACCTTCACTCTCTTGTGTTCTGGACAATGGAAGACAACAAAACTCTATAGCTCAATGTAGAATCCTTCAAAGAAAATTGAAGTGTTTGTTTTTTTTACTAAATACATAAAATACCTACATCTAAAATGCAATTTTTAAATTTTTTTCTGTCTGTTTGTTTCGGATAATCTCCGAAACAGCTGGACCGATTATGACGAGACTTTTTTTTGGTACATAGCTTTTGATAAAAAAATACTCCGCATAGCTTAAGTTATTTTTTATTTTCGAAAATAATTAGGGCTCCGCGTAAAGGTGTACTAATGTTACATTTTAAAGGTATTATAAAAATACCTACTTTACATAAGTGTTTAATTACTGATTACAGGCAAATATTAACAAATGGTGATACAACGGTTTATAAAGAATCTAAACCAGATCACATCTGTGAACAGATACCATCGACCAGCTCAAATCCGGACGTCAACAAAGCGAAGGAAATCTTGCAGGATGTTTGGAAAGGTGAGTGTTTTGATTTTTAAAGTGGAATTTTCTGTAATCCCTGTTATGGATTCTGTTCTTCTCAACAGGTTTGTTTTTCGAACCGGTGGTAGTTTTTTGACGTTCGTAAGCGCCTTCCCAGGACTCAAATTAAATAAAGAATTTTTAATTTGATTTTGATCTGAAACGAATAAGCGACATTAAAAAGAGTCAAACATTTTGATTGAACGTCCAATAAATAGTCATTGTACATTGTAGTTTTTCTTATATTCGCGATATAAAAAAAAATAATAAAAAGCGTCGTATACTGAGTAATGAGTATAGTATATAGTATTTAATACTTTTTTGAAAATAATGCTTCTACCGCGTGTGTCGCAATACACACACATGTTTTTTTACATGAAACTGGTAAAGGTAATTGTTGGCTCAGCAAATGAAACTAAACGTGCTTACAAACTATTTGTAAGCAGTTGTTTATTACTAGAATAATCGATACTAATAATGCTATTTCTTAATTGTTTTTTTTTTTACATGGTATAGGCTCAATGCTTTGACCACAATCTCACCTAATGTTAAGTGACGATGTGGTCCAGAATGGTAAACACACAAAGGCTAGGTACTGGTTCTCAAGTGTTGCTGCCGGAACACACCTATTGGTATTTGGTGACAAGTTTACACACTTGAGGTTGGTAGGCATCATTAGAAAATACCCTACCACCATGGTTTCCTC
Organism: Samia ricini; assembly: GCA_014132275.2. Taxonomy (NCBI): domain Eukaryota; kingdom Metazoa; phylum Arthropoda; class Insecta; order Lepidoptera; family Saturniidae; genus Samia; species Samia ricini. The sequence goes on from AP028158.1 coordinate 19,654,479, forward strand.
ACGATATTTCCTTCACCGAAAGCTCAGAACGTCAGAATAAAAAATCTCTTCCTTAAAAAAATTGACAATACGTGAGCACATGTTTTGTACGTGCGTTCGCACGTCGACTATCAAGGCGTTTTATTTTACAAACTGATAGAGTAGTGAATCAAATGCGATAACTTCGTTTTTTTTTTTTCAAACTAAATATGTTAAATAATACATCTCAAAACATTTTAATATTAAATTTATTAAACTCAAGTAGTGCACTTAGATACGAACGTGCCGCGCAGAAAGTACGATTGAAGACACACAAAAAAACACCATAAGGCAGTGGTGTAACTAGCATAGGTGACACCCGACGAGGCCATTGTGGTATCACCACGAGAATCAAAACCATTATAATGAATAATAGTGGCTCTTAATAAATCAACGGAATAGTGCCTAATAGGACTATTTTTGCTCAAGTCCATACATTACAATGAAAATGAAATATAAGCTAAAAGCTCAAAATATCACTAATGTTATAATCCGAAGAGTACAAAACGCTTAGAATACCATTTTCTGATCACAATGACAAAAATGGTGCAATTTATCCAAATTAACTTTTTATTATTGATTAATAAACAGCCCATAATATTTTGAAAGTATTATTTTTGAATATACAAGTCATGGTTTAGTTCTGAACAATGTATTGGACAAAGATTATTACATAGTGGATTTTGTAGGCGGAACAATAATAAATAATTGTTTTAAACCATTAATAAAAGTGTGTAATAACACAATACATTGTCTGAAATCCAAGCGGGTGGGGGCCGCGGGAACAGCTAGTAATTACATAAAATTATTAATGTACATACTTATTATGAATGATATATACAGTACATATTACCAAAAAGCTTCTTTTTTTAATTTTGCATCTGTCTGTTTGTTAGGGCTTATCTCCAGAATTGCCTCAATCTTGATGGGACTTTTTCTGGCACATAGCTGAAATTACAGTGTAATAATTAGGGATCCGCATAAAAAAAATAAAACTCATAAAATTGTGAACAAACTTCGATTTAATAAATAGTTTTACTGGCAAGTGTTTTGAATTTGTGAGAAATATCTTTCGTTTTCTGTTAGTACCAAAAATAACGTTTGCGTTTTAAACAAAATTATGTTTCTACTGAGGTAATCATTTTTATAAAATTATTTTATGCAACAAAGTAATGTGCTTGCCTTATTGCGTTTTTAAAGGTTTAGTTGTCAATGCGATTTATTACGCTAGTCATTCCAACTCTGTCCTGGAGCGTAAAAGCACTGATTGATGACAAAATATACAAATTATCGCCCAACGTATGTGATGTACTTATGTTGTTTCGAACGTATGAAGTTGCCACTCTGTAAATTAGTCCATCAAGGCTGTAGCAATAACATTATCCACTTGAATCAGCAATATTTCTTCAAGAACAAATGACTAACGCATGTACCTACATAGAAACATAAACCTTAACGATAGCGAATTATCTAAATGATTAGATCGAGTATTGCGTTTTGAGATAGCAACATAAACGACTTATTATTATTTAGGTCACAGATGATACTTCCGCTATATGTACTCTATGCAGTGAGTCATTTTTATGAATTATTAAACTAATTTTATCTATCTATTCAAGAAAGATATCCTTAGTATCTATGCAATTTAGTAGTAATACCATAATCTGTTATGTGAGCGTAATTAATCATAAAATAAATATTTAAATCCGGGGCTGACGTCAAAATATACCTAAATGAAGAGACGACATTTGAAGTATGTACAATGAGATAAAAGGAATAATAGAACTTGTAACCGTCACCAACGCGCCACAATTTCATGCATCATGTTATTACCACTTGTAAGCCGTGTACCGGTTCACGGCGGCGAAGAAGGATGGTGGTGGAGGGCGAGGGCAGCCATCCCGTGCAGGCTATCCGCCCGGTCCTTTGGGTGTGGATGACGCGGAAGCGCGGCTCCCTCACTTTCCGCCTTGTGCAGATACTATCCGGACACGGTTATTTCGGGTGTTATTTGCACAAGATAGACAGACAAGATTTGACAGCGACCTGCCACTACTGTGGGGCTGCAGAAGACACTGCGCAGCACACTTTAGTGAAGTGTCCTGCGTGGATCGAGTAGCGTCGCAGTGTGGTGACCGAGGTGGTACTGGACCTCTGGACGCTCGGCAACGAGTGGGCCTGAAATACTGTGGCCTCCTTCTACGAGCAAGTAATACTGCAGAAAGAGGCCGTTAGATCCTAAAAAAAATTACCCATCAATTATCCTTATTTATTTTCTCTTCCACAGTTAGGAAGTAACCCAAATATTAAACTCAAGAACCTTCATGACAAGTTCATTTAAAACAATCTCCACGTTATGGGAAATTATATTATAATACCTATTTAGTTGGTCTCCCTGCATAAATTTTAGTGGGAAACATGTTGCATATGTTTACAGAATAGAGCCTAACTCAATGGAGTCGATATTATGCGAGGCGATCAAACTGGAGTTTGAAGCGTATACGTCAGTGAATTCCTGCAGCGGTTCATCCCGGGAACTGAATGAGGTAAACGGTAAAACCAGCTTCCGTCATTTGAATACAATCAACTACTCTTTTATTAGTCATTCATTTATTTTAATAACTTTTTTCCTTTATAGGATAGGTATTTGAATGAATTTTACTGACATACTGAAAACCATACGCTCACATTTATTACAGGCTTAGAAATAAGAACTATTCTTAATTATCACAATTTTGCATGATAATACATGAATTTTGATTTACATATTAGAATATTTGCATAATTTATGCATATTAGAATATTAGGGAGCGTTCAAATATTACGTAACGCAATTTTTAGAGATTTTAACCCCTTCCCCCCCCCCCCTCCCCCCTGTAACGCGCAGTAACATTTTCTTTCTTTACCCCCCACCCCTCCTCCCTATTAAAATGTTACGTAACCACCACCATGTACCATTTTTACCTGAAAGTCACAATTATGTGGCCTAAAGTACCAAAAAGTCGCTAATATACTCTTGGTATTGTTTTAATCGCGTTACTAATATTTATTAACATTTAAAATGTCTTGTTTTTAAAAGCAAGTCATTTCTAATTTTTTTTTTCATCCTACATTTAATGACATCGTTTTCCTGACTTGGCCTTGTCCTTAATTCGTTTTTGCTTTATCCGCCATTGTTCTTCACATGCATGAGAATGAAGTATAACGAAGTGCGGTATTTTTTGTTACCCACCTTTACTGAAGTGGGTGGAAAAAATTCACTATCCTGCAAAGTAAGCAAGAAATTTTGTAAGGTAAAAAAATTTACAAGTGGAAGAGGATCCATATGAAATTTTGAGAAACGGAAACGTTTTTAAAACAATGCGTGAGAAGAAAAGTCTCTACGCGACCGTTCTGAACGGGTAAAATAATGTATTTGGTTTTTTTTTTACGTTGTAGGCTCAGTGCTTTGACCACAATCTCACCTGATTTTAAGTGACGATGTGGTTCAGTATGGTAGACACACTAAGCCTAAAGGTACTGGTTCTCAAGTGATGTTGCCGGAACACACCTATTGATTTTTGGCGACAGGTTTTCAAACTTGAGGGTGGTAACTACCTCAGGGCCAGACGCTACTACTACGCTATGGTTTCCTCACGATGTTTTCCTTCACCGAAAGCTCAGGCCGATTTTAGAGTCAATTACCCGTTGCGGCATCATCGCTTAAAACGCAACGCGTAGATCGAAATACCCCCTTCTGCCCCTGTAACGAATCGTAACGTTTCAGAAGACCCCTTCTCCTAAATTCGTTACGTAATACTAGAACGCTCCCTTAGAATAAATAATAAAAATGTTTACATTGTTTTCCATGTTAGTCGAGGTTATGAGAATTTGTCATAATTAAGGTCTTAATTTGGTGAAAGTTTGAAAAACGGCAGTCCTAAGACGAAAGTCTTCGATCAGTGTGAGTTCCCAGTGATTACTTACAGCACTGGACCTGATCAGAAAGCTCGAAAGGCAATGGAGTGGGCTATGCTCGGAGATTCTCTATGAGATCGAATTACGAATAGGGAGATCCGCATCGAACCAAAGTCATTGCAATAATTCACATGTTTACTTATTGTAATTGATCGTTCAATTGGTATTGTATGAATGAATGATATGAACAGGTGGAACGCGCCAAGCTGAACGAGCTGATAGTAGCGAACAAAGCTCTGAACGCTCCTATCGATGACGACGCTTCCCAACTGTGGGACGCCAGCACGGTGAGGACATTTATAACACTATTGTTTATTCAAAAGTACTGCGAGTTTATGGTGATTATATTATGATATATATTTGCTCTGACATGGCGATGCGCCATCTTCCAGAAGATCGGATCGTTTGAAAGTCATTCGATTTTCCAGTGGATCGATCAAATTGCTTGTGAACTATAAACAGTATAATTATCATGTTTAACCCTTTGCGCACTAACCTGGCGTATACGCCAGCTTTCCATTGTGTTCCTATTGTCTCATTTTTATGGGTAATCGACATATTAAGCAAGATAATAGTATATATGTGTATATAGTATATATGTGTGTGTGTAAGCGCCATGGAATTGCGTAATTACCAGCACATAACGAAAGACCTTTTAAGGCCAACCCGAAATGGTTTCACTCTGTGTGCGGCTACTGCCGTTCTGAGTGTTTTATTTCTATGTACATAAAAAATTTGAAGGAACAGTCTAGCTGATTATTTTCTATTTATTGTCAATAGGAAAGTCAAAGCTTTAATACAATATTCATTGTTTCTCGAATGCCATGGAAGATTAAATTTCAATATCGACCACCAATAAATTTTTTTTTAGTTTTTTAATAATAATGAAAAAAATTGAAATTTTAATCATTCTTACTAGAAATTAAAATTAAAAAAAGTTTTCACTACAGTCGACAGTCCCCAATGAATGGATATTCAACCATAAGACGTCCACTGTTGGACATAGGTCTCCTCCAATGAAAGAGGCATTGGCTTAATCGCCACCTTTAGCAGGCGGGTTGACGATCGCAGTAGGTGTTTCCGATACTCAGAGGATGCTGCTGCCCATTCTCTGGATTTTTACCCCCTTAGTCGCCTTTCACGACACTCGCGGGAAGAAATGGGGTGGTACTTCTCTTGGTCGGCTCCACACGTCGTGACAGTTCCCATGGCTGCATGGTTTTTTTTTTAATATTCCGATAGTAAAACCCAAGTAATTAGGTGTGTCATGTATTGTGTGTGCCGTGTGGTCCCTGTTAATAATAGTACTACCGATTATAGCGATCCCTCCCTTGTTGGTGGAGATCTATATCCAGTAGTGGACGTCTTATGGTTGATATAAAAAAAAATGTATTGATATCAGTTTCCATCTTATACTCTCGTGGTATGGACAAGTTATAAGAAGAGAGAAAGCGCATGTGGGTAATATATGAATGTAAAAGGATGGAAAATTAGAGGAAGGGCAAAGAAAGTGTGGATCCCTATCCACACTTAAGTGTAAGGAATGATATGAACGAATAAGTAGTTAATGAAAAGATGACGGCCGATAGGGACGTGTGGAAGGAGAAACCATACTGCGCCGACCCCGAGTGAGTCGGGATGAGTTTCCATGTAGTAGTGTATTGTGAAAGTGCATAGTGTTGGTCGGCAGGACGTCGGCGGGAAGCATGATCCCAGGCTGATAAGGCTCGTGAACCTGACTGCGGTCGCTATCAGGAGACTTATAAAAATTGCTAAGAAAATAAACGCTTTCAAGAACATGTGCGAGGAGGATCAGGTATTTTTGTTTCTCTTACATTCTATTTCAGTTTAATCAATACAAAAAAAACATATTTCTGGTTTATCTATACTAATAAATAATTTTTTTTTTTTGTCTGTCTGTCTGTTTGTTTGTTTGTTCCGGGTAATCTCCGGAACGGCTGAAAGGATTTTGACGGGACTTTTTCTGGTAGATAGTTGAAGTTACTCCGGGTAACTTAGGGTACTTTTAACTTTCAAAAATAATCGGAGTTCCGCGTAAAAAAATTAAAACGCATTAAAGATTATATGAAACGCGGGCACACAGCTACTGTATTTATATCATTAACAACGAGTGTCGTTATTCATTGTTAACTGTATAAATCAATTGTTAATGTAATTGTGTTAATAATATATAAGAAATTGATTGTTCTTGTATGAATGAAAAAAATGATAGTATAATATAATACTCCTATAAATATAACTTGATTAGATTGACAGCTGTCAAAGTAATGCGATTAGTGCCAGGTAAATACTAATCAGACCGAAATAAATAGTCTTATTGTAGATTAAATATAAAAGTCGATATTATAGAGTATATTAAGAAAAGTTTATGACTTTATAGGACTTTTGTATACTGTATAAACTCAACGTTTTGACCAAAATTTTACTTCATATTAAATGGCGATGTAATCCAGGATGGTATATACACTAAGCCTAGGTCCTGTCATTCATGTGATGATGCCGGAAAACACCTATTGACTATCTTTACCGAAAGCTCATCATAATGGGCTCGAAATGTTTATTCTGAGGTGCCACGAGAATCCATGGAATATTCAAGAGGGATTGCCATCGTCTCGCTAGGGTGTTGATATCAAGTTTCAACGTCAGAATAGGCAAATGGGTAAAATCACCTCTTAGCCTCCCCCGTCGGACGAATACTTCTACGAATATGTCATTTGAAATAATGTAGCACATGAAAAAACCTTGATAACGTCAAGTAAAGAGAAGTTATTTTCGCAATGGATTCTCGCAGGTGGCGCTGCTGAAGGGCGGCTGTATAGAGATGATGGTGCTTCGGAGTACAATGACTTACGATGGGCAAGGGAACCAGTGGAAAGTGAGTCACTAGTAATAATATTATAATAGATTCTAACCGATCGTATGTCATTCTTAACCGACTTCAAAAAGGAGGAGGTTATCATTTCTTCCGTATGTTTTTGTTTTATGTTTGTTACTCGGTTTCTTCGTCATTTGTGGACCGATTTACAAAATGTAATCGAAGGAGTACACTCCCGAAGTGGTCCCATTTCATCAGAGCTGATCAGTGGAACTCAGGGAAATTGAGAAAAACCTTCGAACATTATAGACGTTTCATATATTTATTTCCAAAGCTATGAAGTAGAATTCACAACTACACCTAAAAGTATATACTTAACTCCTCGAGCACTTACCTGGCGTTTACGCCAGGTTTCCATTGTCTTATTTTTATGGGTAATCGACATATTAAAATAGAAAGTAGAAAAAAAATGCTTTTTTAATTAAAAATAAAACCGACTTCAATAGAATAAACTATAAAAATGCACTAAAAAGTCAATAAATAATTACTTTATTAATCTGGTTCGATAATTTTGGAATCGGTGCTAGCTAGAGTTAACCAATGTACTCATTTACAAGTGGAAATAACTGGCTAAACTTTATCACATAAGCTAAATAAAAGACTCGGGTGAGTTTAAAAAACAATTCATAAAAATTGAATATAATTAGCGACGTACATTTACAACACTTTGTTACACATCCATCAGCTAGCACCGATTTCAAAATTAACGAAGCAGATTAATAAAGTAATTATTTATTGACTTTTTAGTGGATTTTTATAGTTTATTCTTTTGATGTCTGTTTTGTTTTTAATTAAAAAAGTTTTTTGTTAAGTGAAGTACTAAAGTAAAGAATCATGATTGTCTTAATAACTGATTAATTAGTGATTAATTAAATAGTAATAACTGGCCTCGTAATTGACATTGCAAAATTAACTGTTTTTTAGATTATAACAATATCCATTTATTAGATTCAATAATTGTTTAATGTGTGGTTGAATATGGAAAATATGGACTATTACTTAAGCAAAGTTTTAGTTAGTTTTGACTCCCTTGTCTCTTTTGTTAGTAATAAGTAAGCAACAACTTTTTCCCGGATAAAGCAAGCATTGGTATAATTTTGTAAAATAAAACTACTTAATTATGTCTCGCTGAAGAACGAAAGAAGCAACTTTTAAAACTCTTTATTTTCAGTTGTCTTATTTTTTATAAATGTATGTATATAATACAATTACGATACAATCTCATTCCTGTCAGTAATCTTCTGTCGACGGACACGAGAAAACGGAGTAAAGTTGAAATTTGTTGATGGGCTCGTTTCTGGTACGGGTCAAGGGATCTGATCTAATCGGGCTGGTGTTTCCAGCTCCCGCACAGCCAGGAGCAGTACGGCAGCATCCGCACGGACGTGCTCAAGCTGGCCAAGGGCAATCTATACAGGTCCCACGAGCTGTTCGTGCGCTCCTTCGACCCGCGCTGGCGCACCGACGAGTACGTGATCCTGATCATGTCCGCCATACTGCTCTTCACGCCGGACAGGCCCAAGGTCGTGCACCGTGACGTCATCAAACTCGAACAGGTACCCGCCACTCAACTGTATCAAATGTATGATACACTATGTAGAGGGATTCATTGTGACTGACCTGCTTCTGCAAAGTGCCTCAGTAGGTGTTTTTGTTAGTTTATTATTGCAATCTGTGACACTTCCCTCCCAGAACTCGTACTACTACCTCCTCCGGCGGTACCTGGAGGGCGTGTACCCTGGCTGCGAGGCAAAGTCCACCTTCCTGAAGCTGATCCAGAAGATTCTCGAGCTGAGGAAGCTCTCGGAGGAGATCACGGACGTGTACCTCGACGTGAACCCCATGGAGCCGCTGCTCATGGAGATATTCGACCTGAAGCATCACGGAGGTGAATCCTGAACCCTCCCCCCTCCCCCACCATGGATCATGAGAAACTATACCGAATGATGTTGTCACACCATATTTTATTTCAATTCTGCGTAGCAACAATATAAAAGATAACATATAATTAGTCAAGTGTAACTAAGTATTTATATCGATATATTTGTCTGTATAAATATATCGATATAAATTGATAAATATATTAATAAACTACTTGATACCCGCTATTTCGTCTGCATTATTTGTGTTATCTTAACAATATGTTAAATAAAAGTGTCGTAATATTTTTTTTTTTGATAAAAATAAATGTTTAAAATAGTAAAAAAATCAATCGAATTCTATCGAGTAGTTTTTTTGCGTGATGCTCTAATAACGATAGTCATATAATAAGTTAATAAGTTTTTATTAATTTAAAAATCAAATATAATGTTAGTTTTGGTTGAAATTAAAGTGTTTATCAGTTCGAATTCGTTATAAAAATGTATTCTTTTGATTAATAAAAAAATTGTACATATCATATTTTGAATAGGAATTTTATTATTTGCGTTTTAATCTGTATTTACAAAATTACTACGTTTTTTGGCACGTTTTTATTGAATATTGGTTAAGTTTGATGTTTTTTTTTTAATGGTAAACATCTCCATACTAGTTTAAATATTATTTTAAATGTTTATTAACAACTAATTTACAAGTGTTTCAAATCACGGGTTTAAGTTTCTCTTTATCACTACAAAGTGTATATTTTTATAGTTACAAAAAACCAACAGTGTGAAGTTAGCCGCTTTTGATTATTTGTTAGATTAACAACAGACTTGCTTCTAAATTATAACGTCACATGGCATTCGAATTGGTATTAATTTTAAATGTTTTAAAAGTTACCATTTCATGTTATATCGTCAATGTTAAATCTGGTGAGATTCTGATAAAACAATAATGTGAATAACATTATAAATATAGTAATGGGTTCTCAAAGTGTTCCACACTACACACTGTAGCATTCATGTCAAAGATTATTGTCAGTTTGTTTCTACAATTAAATTCAGTATCTAAATTCCTTTATTAGTGTTTACAAATAATATAAAGATATGGGGTGATATTAAAATTATGTATTTTATATATCCAGTGGGTTTCTCGTAAACGAGGCTCTGAGATTATAATTCCTGGTACCTAATAAATATTGTAAAATAAAAATACAGCGAAGAGATTTCCTATTCCCAATTTTTTTTTACAATTAAAAAAGAAATAATGTTAATTGAAATCGAATATAATTCTTATCGTCAACCATTAAATTAAGGAAAACCGGCCAATATCAATTTCAATTATTTCGACGTTTTTTAAAGAGTCTGTCGTTAAATCGAGTGCCGTTAAATGGAGGTTCGGAAAGCAATACTGTAATATAGTCAATAAAAAAAGTGTTAGTTCTAAAGTTATGCATGATTTACTTTACTCAGTTAAAGCTGAGGGCGATAGATAGTTTAAATTTAATGTTTGTTTGAGTCACGTCTGTCATCACAGTTAATACATTATTATTATATAAAGTAATTTTACTAAAATAATAGACTGATTTCTATTTTTATATTTAATATATATTTTTCCATTGTTATTGATAGCGTGTTTTATCGCTTCCGTGAATATTATTTATAAACAATTTAAAAAATCTTGGTAATAAGTAGGTAATCGTGAATCTCGTACCTGCCCAATAGAACCAACTTAAAAACATTATTTTTCATCATAATACTAAATATAGGTCAAGAATAAACCAATACCTTAAAATAATGAACTGTCAGTTTTACTATTTATTTCAGTATTACATTTGTATCTAAACCGATACGCCTCAGACAGGTTCACAACTAACACTAGTTGCCACACTAACATGTCATCTCTTTCTACAACATTATAAACCAATGAAACATTAGCTAGGATCAAAATTCTGCGAGAGAGTTTTCCAGCCAAGCCGAGGTTCGTACCATTTTGGTATCCTTGTGCTAGCTACCTTTTGCGACGAGTGCTGAAGGCACTCGCCCACAAAGTTCAGTGAAGCTGTAAAGACTTTTCCGGTCAACAGCGTTAGCTAGGTTAAAAAAAACCAATGAAGCAAAAAGCGATAAAACACCAAAACGTGCATTGTACAAGCAATAAATAAAACACCGAAGTACCGTTGTTAATATTTATAAATGTTTAATTTTAAATGTAAATATAATTAATTAATATTACATAAGTTATGTTATATTGTATGTATGTTGTAAAAGATATATTTTTATATAGAGATATACGTTTAAAAAGTAAATATACCGGTGCAATATGTATTGTATTTTTAGTTACACAGTCAAAAAATATTATTATAATTCTGTTTTTTTATCTGTGTGTTTTATTTTAATAAATTATAAATCCTTTAACAGTTTCTCAATAATGTCCAAGGAGAATAGAGGTAAGAGGGAAAATCCATATTGAGGGAAAGTTAAAAAGTATCCAGCTATAAGAAGTAAATAACCCTCCAAAATGGTGCTAGCGTAGCCAAAAGTTACGGTATGAGTATAGCTAATTGACGGATTGAACCCAAAATTCCCCTAACGTAGGTTAAGAGTGTGATATGAATATAGCACTTATTGACGGATTGTAAATAAAAATAAAAATTAAATTTAAATTCATTCATAATTTATTAATAAAAACAAATAAAATTTCATTTTAAATCAAACGTTCTATAGCTGGCTGAACGTAAAATAAAACAAACATAATCTGCGACATTATAACAAACAAAAACATTTAACTATTATAACCTATATTTGCTTTAATAGCATCATTATAAATTAAAAAGTGCAAGAAAAACCACGATCATTTGCAGAGGCGTCACTATAAACCGAACGAAATTTAACGATACCTATGAAGAATCGATACCTAATGCTAGTTTCATTTCTAAAGAATAAGTTTCCTTCCCCCCATCAGACGCATCAACACCTGCTACTGGCATATCATCAACACAATCTTCAAACGTTTCATCGCATTCAAAAGATTCGTTCAATTTCGACGTATCATTTCTTTTTATTTCTTCTTTATATCTAACATAGAATCGTCTGCACCAGAAGCGCGATTTTCGTCTAATTGAACTGTATCTCTGTTAAGTTTCCTTCGTTCACAATCATCTTCAATGTCTGGTGACGTATTAGTAGTTGTTTTTAATTCATAGTCATTTCCAACAGGAGTTTTCTCTAAAAGCCAAGAGCTGAGACCCATATTTAATTCATTATATTCAGTTTCGTCACATAAGATCTCTATAGATTCATCAAAGTTACAGACATCAGTATTCTTATCGCCCAATTTATTATCTGAAAACTCATTAAAATCTATATTAACCACTCCAACATTTATTATCGATTCAACGTCACTTGTATCCAATTTATCGTCCAATGTATTCTTAATTCCACTATTATTAAAGGATTTATCATTTTCAATACCCGAGTCATTGATTTCTTCAACGTATGATATTTTATCAACGTTCTCGTCTGTTAGTGTATCTTCAAATGAAATGTCTTGGCTTGGAGTAAGAGTAACGTCATTAGCATCGTTCAACGACTCTGGTGGACTGTCTGGGATATTGTATGGTACGAATTGGCCAGCTCGCCATTTTTGCTCTGCCGCTGCCATATGAGCTTCAAGAACGAGGGATGCTTCCGGTAGCTGTTGGCAAAAGCGAAATCAATCTCACAAAGAACACATAAACTAGTCTAAAGTGGTGGGTTGGTAGGGCTTTAAAATAAATGGTGAAAATCCACTATAGTGACACGTTAACGCTTTTGTGGATGTAGTTCGGCAATTATGATGTGGACTCGAGATAAGATTCACATCGGGTGACGTCACCGTAATTGGACTGTACTTTATTTAACACTAGCTCTGTGCCCGTGACTCCGCCCGCGTTTCATATAGTCTTCACTGTGCAATATAGTTTTAAATAATCATTGGAAGATAATGTTTTGAAAGTGTTGCCCATTCAATCTAATTTTATTCGTAATTTCTTGAGCTTCAATTTTTTTACGCGGAACCCTATTTGCGAAAAATAAAAGTTGCTTAATATTTATTATGTTGAATAACAGCAGCTAACTACCGGGAAAAGTTTGCCGTCAAAATCAGTCCAGCCGTTCTGGAGATTAGCTGGAAGAACCTGACAGACAAACATAAAATTTAAAAGTTGTGTTTTTGGTATAGGTACGTATATACATTAATATGTATTTAGCTAAAAGATGTTAATTTGATATTACAAACAGACTCTTGAATTTTATTTATTAGTATAGATCAGATGAACTGCAGTGTTTTGATTATAGTAACCATATATCGGTTGTCCAGTTGAGTCGCCATGTGTTCCAGAATGTTATTGGTTTTGTTGTCGACGTTTCCCGCGCTAGTGGTGATGGCGCCGTACTGGAGGTACATCTCCCGCTCCTCGTGTTCCAAAGTTCGCTCTAGGATCTCGCTCGCGACAGACTCTTCTACTCTTGCGTTCTCTTCCATATCAGAGTAGTTGACTCCTGAAATATAGATCCTTAAATAATAATTCGCTTTACTCCTCGCGAAAAATGCCTGTGTAAATCTGTAATACTTAGTTTAACTGTATAATAGTTACTTTCTGGTTTCCAAGGTACCAAGAAGGCTAAGAAGCCATTGTACCAATGTGGACCATTAGATTTAATACATTTTTTTAGAGTTTATTAGCAAAACTTTTCGAGTAAAAGTCTCTTTACCTTGTGAAGGATATCTGTCATCTTCATATGAATTAATGGTGCTAATAATAGATCTTTTAGGGTTCTCGCGGTCCACATCCATTATGTTTTGGTAGGGCATACTCTTGTTGACTATATTTTCTGTCTCTTTAGCTTCAGTCGAATCTACTTAAAAATAACATAATTAGTGGTATTTAGCCGTATAATATACTAGATTAAATTCTTACATTTCCACAAAAGGGCATAAAAAACGCTAGTCAATATATCGTCGAAGGTATAAGAGATAATCTTTCCATTGTAGAAAATATTAAAACCAAGATAGATAAAACAATAACAGTTTCACCTTTTCTTCCTAAATTCTTACAATTGAAAGTAATTTTATCAACCATTTATTATAGTTATAGGTTTACTATCCGTACCATTTGCTGTTATCTTTGGAGCAAATCGTTTATGGGGTCCATCCTCTGGATTCTCATTAGCGAGCTTCGTAGACTCTTCATACTTACTTGTCATAGATTCAGGATTGAATTTTCCAGTGGCCGTCGAAAGTCGTCGAGTCGATCTAATTGTTGTCAATGTTTTTATCTCAATTTCTTCATCAGAACTTTGCTGATCGCTATCCGTGTCACTCGTTAAGTCTATCGTTTCCGTTTCTCCAGATGATGCTGAAGCAAGATTATTATTAAATGTATAATTTCTCAAGTTTAAGAACTGGAAAGATTTGTACCGCTTTTAGCCAGAGATATTAAAAGAAAAGTAATTGTCTCGTGTGTAGTATCGCCAGGTTAGAAGCTAGCGCCAATGAAAGCAATTTCCAAAATGAATTTTCTGGATTATTTAACTGTTGTAGTTTATATAGAATAGGGGGCAAAAGAGCAAGCGGGTCACCTGATGGTAAGTGATCACCGTTATCCATGGACACCCAAAACACCAGAGGAATAGCAGGTGATTTGCCGGCCTTAAGATATTTACATACTTTTTTTACGTCATCATTCTTTTGCATCATTCATTTAACAGTCCTACTTCAATCGGCACTAACTATAAGCACGCTTATTAAATTAGTGAATTTGGAGTAGGATATTTTGTAAATGAACTAATTAATATATGTATATACATAGAGAAATTAGTCCTTTAAAATACTATTTAAATTAATGTGGTTTTATAATATTAAATTATGTTTTATGAAATTATAGCATGTGGTGAGGCGTTTTCTAATTCCCACTTGGCTAACTATGACTCTCAACTGGAAAATTTGTCACCAAGAATCACTGGAGCTTATGTTATGTTAATCGCTGAATTACCAATAAAAATTTAACAATAGGAAAAAAATTTAAAGCTGGCGTAAACGCCAGGTTGGTATTTGACAGTAAGCATATTCATCATCTTCAGGCACTACTAAGTAAAAAAAATTTACACGGTATAGGCTCAGTGCTTTGACTAGAATCTCACCTGATCTTAAGTGACGATGTGATCCAGGATGGTAAACACACTAAGCCTAAATACTGTTTCTCAAGTGATGCTGATGGAACACACCTTTTTTTTTTTGACTGGAGGAAATGCATTTACGCACTATGATGGAACACACCTGGTATTTGGCGACAGCTTTTCAAACTTGAAGGTGGTAGCTGCCCAGGCCTAGGCGCTACCACCATGCTATGGTTTCCTCACGATGTTTTCCATCACCGAAAGCTCAGGCTGATTTTAGAGTTGGATAGGTGGGATCGAACCCGCGTTTATTGATGCGGAATCCGGCCGCAATATCCACTGCGCATTTTTTAAATTAATGTATGTTTCGTTACTTATTTATTTATTTATATGGAAAATCTACAGCAATAAAACGATATAGCACTAAGAATATACAATAATTAGCCAATTACAGATTTTCACGAATAGATATTAAATTTCTAGGAAATACACATGTGAAATAAAGTCACAACGTTATATCTAACTTATTTTATCCTAAATTTAAAAAAGAGAAAATGATATTAAACATTAAATAATAGATATTATAAGATGACATGATTAACAAAAAAAGTCCAAGCTCAGCTGTCCTCTAGCAGATACTAAATTAGTGGAGAATACATCAAAGTCATGTAGCTTACAGATTTAGTTAAAGTTTCTACCTGCTCGCACTATAAAAAAGTATTTTGGCGATAGTTAGTGTAAGAACTGGGAACAAAAATTGGAGGGTTGAATCTAACGATTTTTCCGGGACAGTTTAAAGAGAATTTGGATAGAAGGTCTGGGCAGTCAATACTATCAGAGAAGATGTTATGTTGGCACTTACGTGGTGAATCAATCTTTTGTTCCCCAATTTCATAATTAACGTCGTTGTTTGGTATTTGATTGTTCACATACTGGAACAAAATGGCTCCGGGAACGTAAGTTAATTTCACTTCGGTCTCATCTGTGATTTATTATAAGAGGTAAGTAACTGTCTCTTTGTCTACTATGTTTAATTGACCGCAAAAAAAATACAATTAAGCGCACTATTTTACAGATAAATTATCGCATGTTGACTACTTTTTGAAAATCCTGTTACCGCTAGTTTAGAAACCTATTGTAAATTAACAATAGGTGTGTTCCGGGGGGGGGGGGGGGGGGGGGGGGGGGGGGGGGGGTATCACTTGACAGTCGGTACTCTCTAGGTATAGCGTCCTTACTGTCTTGGTCCACATCGTCGCATAACATCAGATGAGATTGTAGTGTCATGGCTCTACAATACAAAAAATGTAATTTAAGGAATAAAATTGCACAACTATTTTTGAAGTTATACTTCTTTTGGCGCGTTAGGGAAAATGATGAGTAAATTTTTACGATGCGAGCGCGACCGTCACGAAAAAAAACGACACCTGAAGTTAGCTGTAAACATTTTTTGTTCTTTCATTATTACGTCAAAGAAGTATAACTTCTTACGCACGTACATAAGTACACACACACTTTTTTGTGTTAAAAATTAACTGTACATTACTTAAGATCAATAAATCTTCGTAATAAGTTCAAATGCAATTGAGATGGCTGATTTGATCTCTACTCCAAAGCATTTGAATAATAATTAAATCTAATCCTAGATCTGAAAATGGTTAGAGTAATTACTCTATGACAATATTCAGTCAAGTAAGATAGCTATTTTTTTTAAATTTACTAATACTTTTTCATAGTACAGTTTCACCGGTTTTGTGGCTACAAATTCAGCCAAAAGTCTTCGAGAGATTTAAGAATAAGTATATAAGTACTTAATTATACATAAGACAATTTCACATCAAATTAATGAAGAGATATTCAACGAAGAGAAACGTTATATCAAGTTTTCTTCAGGTTTAGTATTAACGAGTTAACTTATAGCTATGTTATACCAACTGTAGAGTGAACCTGCTAAAATCAATCATCTCCACTTCTGTATAGATTATGTATATTAAGTTACGATTAAATAGATTACGTTGACTTCAGCCGAAAGGGTTTAGTTATCCTCATCTAACCTGGTCTCTCTCCTGTAGTCAGTTGGCTCAACGCAGTCCTGTCAAAACGCGTTATCGTGTTCGTACGTCGTGTACAGGGTTTTCTGCTTAACTTGATGCGCTGGAGCCTGTTCCCTCCGCCTTGTAGTACGCGTCCATCGTCGCCTTGTGGTACAATTTCTAACAACAAATTCATTTGCATCTTTGACTTCTGTACGATAAAATTCGATAGTTACGAGTAAAGGATCTGTTGTATATGTAGCGACACATTGCTAAATAGACAAAGCGGCGAGGAGTTTGTAGCACGCCATATATGTGAGCCAGTGTAGTGTCGCGACCGGTCGGGTACGCACTCGCCTTAATTTAAGAACCTCTACATTTTAGGCTTTAGGCTTAGTCAGACCAATAAAAGCTTCTTAGACAATAGTTTCAGGTTCTACAACATGGTACCAAAGCACATCACTGGTTTACCTGACGATAAGTTTAAGCACTATGTCAAACAGGTTTTGATATCCAAGGTTATTACAGGGTGGATCATTACGTGATCGATAGTGATGTCTGCAAGTAACAGCCCTCTTTGTGCTTCCGTTAAAACCGTTTATTGTTATTATAAATTGTATAATTTTAATAATTAAAAAAAACCAGATCGAGTTTCTTGCCGACTCTTCTCGACCGAGTTGTTTTCCGAACCGGTGGTAGTTTTTTGACGTTCATAAGCGCCTTTTAAGGACCCAAATTGAGTAAAGAATTTTTTGATTTTGATTTTGTAAATTTTATGCTGTAATTCTGTGACACATAAAATACATATATATACATTTTACCGTTGTGCTGGACTATTTTATTTATCTCACACTGATACTCGTAAAAACTAAATACTGATTATAAAACAAAATTTCAGATTATATAATGATGTAAGCTCATCTTTATGTAATATTTAGGTCAAATTTGTGTATTATAGAACAATACTTAGTAGATATGTGAAAGAGAAAATGCTCGTCAAATATAAAATGTTTAGTATCTGATAACATAATTTTGCTCTTGTCAATTACCATTGGATCAACAGCCGGCTCTCCCCGAGCGATCCTCGCTTGTCTCTCTTCCTCTTCTCGTTCGAGTTCTGCAAATATTTCTAAATCAGCTGCACTCGGCTTCAGATCATCGAAGTCATCATCATCACAATTGTTCATACGGTCCATATAATTAATTAGAGCCACGCCATCACCTTCAGCTTGGGTTAATTATTTCAGAATAATATTTAATAAAACATAACTTTGAAATTCTTATTTCTGATTTATCAAAATAAACAAATAAAATCATTTCAGATACATACGTTTAGATGGATAAAGTAAAAAGCTTACCACTATTTCTCCTTTCAGACGCAGTAGTTCTAGTCTCTATGTTATCTTTTTCTTCTTTAGTATCCCCACAATTCTTAGTGTCATTTTCAAGGACTTCATGATCTTGAGTCCGATTGCTTAACGGTATCTCATTAATATCTACCTTCTTTAAACATTTCTCAGAAACAGTTTTAACGAGAGTTTGTTCCGATAATACTGGAATAAGATTTGTAGAATTGTTTTCCATTATCATTTTCTTATTATGGTCTATGTTATAGTTACCTTCTTCTGTAATACAACTATTACTCATTCTTGGACCTTTGTTACTAGCATGATCCACATAATGCATTTCATTATTAATCACAACAGCTTTAGAACCATTATTACTTGCAATCATCTCTTTATCGTCATCTGTAGTTTCAATTATCTCAATTAACTTCTTCTTTTCGGCTGCAACGACAACCGTGTCCTCTTCAGTGGCTATTTCTGTTATTTTCATTTGGTCCTTTGAATTTGTATATTCTGTAAAAAAAATATTATCACGTACTTAATCAATAAAGTGAACAATTTTTTTGTTATTTTAGTTCTAATTTATTTTATATGAAAGTTTTTGTAATTATATATTAATGAAATGAAAATCTTAATTTTTTTTATTTACATACCTTCCACTGTTTTTGCAACACTCTTGCGTTCAATATGCGGATGTTGATCGTATAGTAAATTGCTTATCATATTAAAATCGGACGCAAACTCACTGAAAACATGAAGGAAGGAATGTAAACTGCCCTCTGTTGGACAAACGGAATGAGCTTAAACATTGCGCCACTGGCTCAGACTTCGTGTCAGTTTAAAATAATCTAAAGTTTATTTTCTCTGCAGTGTATTTTCTCACATACGCTATTACAATAAACTTATGATATGCATTTAAATATTCCTTACTATGTTATCTTTACTATCATTCGTTAGTTTTACCAAATTATAGAAAATGTACATCGAATTCGATTTTCGATATTACCACGGGGAAAACCATTCAAACAACCCAATGTTTGTCATGATCGAATCAAATAAATCTTTTCAACAAACAACAAGTAAAATTATTGATTTATCTAATATCAAATAGATATAATAAATAGACTAACTAGCCAGTGCCGTATTGGTTAGCCTTCGAGTCCCCCCTATAGCCTGACCAATTGTCTTCAGATGTTGTAGCGGGCTGCTGATCTTCAATTTCTTGTATGAGTCTTTTTCCCTGATTTACTTGCGACCATTGAATATCCTTTACTTCTAGATCGGAAAAAATTAATTTGAATTTTATATCATCCGTAGGCATATTATTATTAACTGTAATAATGGGTTCTTTACGCAAAACTAAACTTTTCACTACAACTAAATTTTAATCTTTGTGTAATTATCTATACTAATAAATAAAATTGGAGTATTTGTCTGTAATGTACAAATTATATTTTTATACTATTTTTTTTTCTAACCTAGCTTATGCTGTTGACCGGAAGGGCCTTTACAGCTTCACCGTGACTTTGGGGGCGAGTGCTGAAGGCACTCAGCCGCATTTTTTACTAAATAGATATGAATGTATATGCGATACCTGTAACATGAATACAATTTTTAAAATTTGTGTCTCTCTGTCTGTTTGTTCCAGGTAATCTTCGAAATGGCAGGACGGATTTTGACGGGATTTTTTTTACTAGATAGCCGAAGTTACACGGGGTAAGTTAGGGTACTTTTAATTTTCGAAAATAATTAGGGTTCCGCGTAAAAACTCATAAAAAAATGAATAAATTCCGATTCAATGCACAGTTTTACGAGCAAATGCTTGAATTTGAGAAATATTTTTACTTTATTTTAGTACTAAATATAATTAGGCTTCCGTATAAAAAATTAAAACGCAGTGTTGAATATGAAACGCGGGCACACAGCTATTTTGAAATATACTTTTATAAAAAATAAGACATGAACCAATTTTTTAAAACAATCAATTTAAGATAGAATGTACTATTGGTGTAGTAGGGCAATTGAACCTATGAGAAACATGCAAGAGGGATTCCGCTTTACACCGGGCGAGTCCCACATACCCCTTCCAACTTTCTGACTCACGGGAGAGGGTTCTCCATTTAACTTGGAAGGGTGATGCGTTAATGCATTCTTCCACATTAAAGAATCGGGCAATTGGATCTAATTGGATCGTGACTATCTTACACTTGTGGAAAACTCGTCATATTGACGGAGTAGGCACGTCGCGTGTCCAGGAACTAAAACTACCTAGAGGTTTTACCCGCGTGGTAATTCACATCCGCGAGATAAATTCACATCTGTCGGTAATCGTCATCGTCCTTGTATTGATTTTTTTATCATCAGAAGAATTAGAGTTATTTTGCTGTGTTCAAATAAAAATGAAACACTGATGGCCGTGCCTATCACATAATAATAAATACTGCTTTTAAGCAATACCTATTACTTTTTTATCACCTATATCTTTTTTATCCTCACTATCATCGTCACTTTCTTCACTCGTAGACTCTTCTTCTTCAGAACCGGTTAACATATCGACTGCTATTCCATCTTTTGTTACAACTTTTTCTGGACCAAATTTCTCTTCCAAAGGAAATGGACCTTCGACATCATTCAAGTCATCATTTCCCGACTCTTGCTCTTTGTTCTCTTCCACCTAATATCAAATATTCGACTGTGATTATTTAGTTATATAAGAAAGTAACAGTCTCGATGTATTACTGAATATGTTTGTTTACTATTTTTTAAAATCTAATATTGCTTAATTTTATTAGGGCTTAAAGCAAGAAAATCCATATTACAGATTATGACCGTCATTTAAATAAAAATATTTGAAACAATTCTTACAATTTACAAACATATTATATCTAGTAAATACGTATCAAAAATCAATGAAACAAATCCCAATTACATTTGATGTCAAGCCAAGCTTCTCCCTCTCCTCTTGTTCTTTTGCCAATTTCAATGCTCTCTTCTCGTCGCGCATGTTGATCAAATATCTGACGCTCTGCATTACTTTCTCTTGCTCTTTAGTGATCCAACTACATGAAAAATCTTTTTAAAAACTTCATAGTATAGATATTATACAAAAAACAATGTTTTTTATTTTTTGGACAGATTCCGCAGTTTAACCAGACTCGTATTTGATATCGAACAACGCTGATCATTTGATATCGAAAGATCATACATCTTCAAACATTCGGCGACGAATTTTATTATAGAACTAGCTGTGCCCGCAACTTCGTCCGCGTGGAATAGTGACTTTGGGCAGCATTTTTTGGATGTATCTTTTGGTTTATTTTGGATTATAATCACCGTCGTTACATCGTATAGCCATCGGGGAACATAGCATACAGGCTGCTAGGATTATTAACATGTGACAAAGCCACATAAAGCTGACCGTGCGAAAAACAACTAATACTTAGATCCACATCCACATCCACAACTTTTAGCGTCTGACCATGGGCTTTATTAATTGTCATCGCGAAATTGGTCATAAGCTCACTGGAAACTGGACTCGTTTAAAAACTAAACGGAAAATTGTTTGGAATGAGAGGAACCCGAGGAATAAATACACTATCACCTGTTAAAATCTCTGCTTCTATCAGGTTTCCCAGGATCAGAAATTTAAAAGTGAAAATTTCACTTAATGTATGTTTCACTCGTTTATTAATTAATCGCAAATTAGTAAATTGTTTTTTACACATAAAATTTAAATATGAAAATTAAGAACTTGTATTTACAGTTTAACTAATAAGACGTGTTTACCTAACTTGAAAACAAATTAACCTATACTATATATATACAATATGTATTTACAGACCCTAAAAAATATAAATAAATGAAATATGCAAACAGTCAGTGTTATCGAATGCAACGAAAAGCGGCCCGGCTCTCGGCGTACTTTATATATACATATATAAACAACCCAAAAATGCCAGCCTAACCTGAACCCTATTTCATATGAATGATAATATAAATGTGAGGTCAACTTAAATTGGAATTTTAAAATTTCCGAAACTGATCATTTTTAACTTCTAATTATTATCAAATTATTACTATTATATAATCATACTTATATATAAACCATTATTATGGAGTTTAGTAAAGTTTCAGTCAACGCATCCGAACAGAGAAAGAATTTAGATAGAATAAATGTTCGACGTGATTCTTTAAATTGACATAACTTTTTTATTTATTTACCGATTGACATCAAACAAACACTAAATGTTAAGTGAAGCTTACTACAATATATTAGTGAAAACAACATCTAAATCGGATAAGCCGTTTCTGAGATTAGCGTGCACAAACGCACAGACAAACAGACAAAAATTTTAAGAATCATTGTTTTGGGTGTTATTTGCGTTTATAAAGGTCCTAATAATATTTTTTCTCATATATCTTCCATGTACAGACAGCGATCCGTTACATTTTTATTATATGTATAGATAAGTTATATTAATTCAATCCTATATTTATTCAAATT
Source organism: Samia ricini (assembly GCA_014132275.2). Taxonomy (NCBI): domain Eukaryota; kingdom Metazoa; phylum Arthropoda; class Insecta; order Lepidoptera; family Saturniidae; genus Samia; species Samia ricini. The sequence goes on from AP028158.1 coordinate 19,677,251, forward strand.
TGTATTAAACTAATATGATCCTATATGATAATTCCTAATCATGAAGCAACTGTCTTAACCTACAATATGCCCGAGGATGTGACTAGGGTTTGGAGAAATAATAAGAAGTAGGAGGAGAAAAAAGGACATTAAATAATATAAACTAATCCACATAGTTAAGAGAAAAATAATTAATGTAGTAGTTTACAAATAGCTATAAAGCTCACGTAGATGTAACTCGTTTTGTTATTTGTATATTTATATTTGAAAAGAATTAACTGTAAAAACACATCAAATAAAGAGCGCGGATCAAGAGTCCGCAGTGTGTGAAAAAAAAAAACCTACAATATGCCAATAGGTGAGACGTAGAACAAAATAGTAACCGCTTCCTCTCGGCGATTTCCTCCTGCACTCCGCCGCGTTGCCACGCCTCAGCGCAGGCTCTGTCCCGCGGAAACACTGGTCTATTATCAAGATTCAGCAGTTCCTTTAGCCGTAGCGTCAATGTCTTCCTGTACGCCGGTATGTTGCGTACAACTGGGTTACCAGTCAGCACTAACACTAAAACAGAAGATTTGTAAGTTTATTCTCTAAGATCGTAAGAGAGCAATTGCGCACAGAACTTTTAAGGTCCTTTTATACAATAGATGAGGAAATATTTCGCTCATTCCTTTGGTTTCGGGTGAAATTATCATACCTTCAATCACAACCGTGGTCAAGTTGCACTGCACTCACCATTAAAGCCAAACACTATGAAGAAAAAATACCTTTTAATAAAACCATGTCAGCAAGTACGTCGACAATTAACGGATCCTCCAAGCGATTGTATGACAAGTCCAAAACAGAAAGATTTCTACATATCTTCAGATGTTCTAGATCAGCTGCAATATATAAACGACCGTTAAAATATACACTTTATTATAATTAACAAAAACAAGGTCGTTTCTTTTGAATATGCTTTAATTATTTAGTTAATTAATATGTCAATTACCCATAAAAACTTGATAATGGGAAAACAATGGAAAGCTGGCGTAAACGCCAGGTTAGTTCAAGGGGTTAATAGTAATTGTGAGTATACACATTCCTGCCAAAGAAAATGGATATAATTAAATCATATTTTTCTAATTTTCCTACAACATTTAGGTAAGAAGGTAGATAGTTTACTAATTCCAACCAGGGAATATTGTAGCACTCCAGAATTCACATTATTCGTTCCTGTACTTATCATTTCACTTGTGTAATATATAATCAACCTATATCAGGTAAAATGCCACTAAAATTACTTAATATTCGGAAAAAAAAAAAACAAATACAAATAAACAAAGTTAAAGTGTCTGTAAAATCAACATTTTCTATGTATGAAATATCTTTACTTTATGTTACATCCAAAAATAATCACTGGTACCAAAAAGAATACCACGTATCTCACATCGGAGTGGGGGAGCTTAAAAGTTGCCTAAGACATCACGTAATTAATGGACAACCCTTTACTTAATGAATAATTATGCATAATATACGATAATACACTACAATAGTAACCAGTCAAGAATAAATAAGAACTAGGTACGTGACATACTGAATACCGCCAAAAACTTTAAATTGGTTTTTCAAATGACAAACTGATCATTGACTAGTGAATAAGGCATAAAACGATAGATATAAAGTTAATAAAAGACGTACCAACAGAAGTCAGCATATTGTGTGCGATACTTAAGGTATGCAAATCCGGGACAACGTCCAAATTCTCAACAACGGTGACAAAGTTATGGTCAAGGTTGAGAGTGTCTAGCTTCGGACACCCTTGGAGGTTCTCAATCTTCCTCAGCACGTTGTAGTGAAGGTAGAGACACTTCAGATCGCTCAGTGTCTGAAGACCCTCAATTTTTTGTATACCATTGTTCTCGAGAAATATACATTTCAATCCAGTGTATTCTTCAAGGTTTTCGATTCTTGAAAATCCCTTAAATTTATTAATCATATTGTAACAGCTTGTATAAAAATATTAAAATGAGAAAGCAAACTATTTCTTCGATAAAAATGCGAGTATCTGGAATTATTGAGACCTGACTTAGTAAACCCATATTTTTAGGGTATTTTTTTATATTATATGTTCAAAAACAAACACAATAACTAAGTCGTATAAGAAATGATGACGAACAAACCAATAGAGTGATTATGATAATAACACAAACAAGACAATAAATTGAATAATTTTAAGTGACCATATCAGTCAGGATAATCTATATTAATAAATAAAATTAAAGTGTCTGTTTGTAATGTCAAAATAACATTTTTTTACAATATATGAATGTATATATGATATCCATACCAAAGATACTATTTTTATATTTGTGGACTGTCTGTTTCTTCCGGGTAATCCCCGGAACGGCTGGACCGATTTTGACGAAACTTTTTTAGTAGACAGCTGAAGTTACTTCGGGTAATTTACGGATACTTTAAATTTTCGAAAATAATTAGGGATTCGCATAAAAAAAATTAACACTCATGACATTTCGAATAATATCCGATTAAATGCAGTTTCACTAACAGGTGTTTCTATTTGTGAGAAGTTTCTTTGCTTTTTGTTAGTACCAAAAATAATTTCAGAAAAATTTTTAGGGTCCATATAAAAACACATACAGGAAAAAAGACGATTCAATAGTCAGTTTTACGGACATGTACTTGAATTAATGAGAAACATTTTTACTTTTAATTAATTAATACTTACCAAAAATATTAAGACAATAATTAGGGATTCGTATAAAAAATTTAAAATACAGTGAAGAGTAAGTATATAAAACGCGAGCGCAGCCGCTGGCACACAACTCCTTTGCGGCGAATCCCTTCAGTACTCGCCCACAAAGTTACGGTGAAGCTATTAAGGCCCTTCCGGTCAACACCATTAATAGGTACAACTTCCAACTTTATTTAAAACCTTTGATGTCATTCTGTATATTATTTTGACATTTGACGACTATGTATCGTTAACAGAACCTTATTAACAAAATGTATATGTTTTTATTTCTTAGAAACTTATTCACATAATTAATAAAATAAGTCAACATCTATTAAATTGAGTCATTAAAAACCGTATAGAAAATTCGCCCGGTTTTGCAGTAGAAATACGTAAAATGTTCTTTAATATTTTTACTAATTAGGTAATCAAATATAATAAATATTTCTCTTTTAATTTTAACGAATTAAAATAGTTTCAATATTGCGCAATTCGCTGATCACAGTCCTTTCAGTTTGGAATTAATTTAAAAAGATAATATCGAATCACGTCTTTCGGTTGAAATGATGATTATGATGAAATTATGATATCCTTATATTATTAAATCAATAAATGTGTCGTCTCGCGTGTCTCATATAATTTGTTAGGTTAGATAATACACACATCGTAGGTAGGTATCTAAAATTACCCATCAATTGAAGCGGAATTAGCAATATTATATCTACCAAGTTATTTAGGACAAGCTGTGTGCCCCGCGGCTGTACCCGCGGTTCATATGTTCTTCACTGCGATTTAATTTTTTTACACGGAAACCTAGTAATTTTTTCGTAATAAGATAAAGTAAAAATATTTCTAATAACTTCAAACACTTGTCCGTAAAAATGTGCATTGAATCAGATTATATTTTTTTTTTCTATAAGTTTTAATTTTTTTTACGCTGAACCCATCACTTGAGAGCCAGTACCTCTAGGCTTAGTGTGTTTACCATCCACATCGTCACTTAACATCAGCTGAGATTGAGTTCAAAGCACTGAGCCTATACCGTGTAAAAAATAATCATCTAGGCATTTTGAGCGTTGTAATAAGAAGTGATTTTATGGAAGTAGTGAACTGAATTTCAATCATAATATGCGCGGAACATACTAATATTTCATTCTAACTTCGAAATTATTAACAGTAAATTAAGGACCGTTCAAGTATCACGTAAGCATCTTTGGGTGGCACATGCCATGAATGATGATTACATAAGCAATATTTACGTATTTATTTTCGGGGTGAGGTAAGAGCTTCACTTACAATTGTTGACAAAAGGAAGGACCGGGTCGAAATGTCTAAAATTTAACTTAAGTAATACTAACTTAAGCTAAGCGACCCCCTAATTATAAACACAAAGTAACTGTGTATGTATGTCTGTTAAAGAAGTTAGATGGGATCTTAGGAAAGGTCATACTACTTTTGACACGTCGAGTAGTGACAATCATCATACCAGTTACGACCATCATATAGTAGTGATCGATCGACTGTTACTGTTATTCCGTATATATGGTAAGAAGGCATCAGCTACCTTCACGTAGAAACCCCAAAATACAAGAAGAATACGCATATGGGCTGAATGTCATACGAGCACAGCTAGTAACTAATAATCTTATAACCTCTAAATACGTCTGTTCATTTGAAAGATGGTTGTTTAATGACAGTGAGAAATATTAAAAAGATAAAACAATTCTATAATTCATAAAAAGATATTTATTATTATAGTAAATTAATATTTGTCATTGCAATAATTAAATTTTTCAAAATACGTAAAAAAAAATATTAACAATTTTCCATTTCTTATGGTTCATTTAAAGGTTAACAGAAGGTATAAATATGTATATAAATTAATTCAGTTCTTCGGGTAGAGAGACGACTTCCGGGATGACTACTTCGGGTAAAACTGGTTCCGGGAGAACGACCGGTTCAGGCAGAATAACTTCGGGCAAAACTGGTTCCGGGAGAACGACCGGTTCAGGCAGAATGACTTCGGGCAAAACAGGCTCAGGTAGCACTACCGGTTCAGGCAGAATAACTTCAGGTAAAACCGGATCAGGTAGCACCACAGGTTCAGGAACGATAGGGTTGATGATTGATGGAGGTATAGCAGGAAAATCAATAGGTGACGGAACAGGGCTTCCGTCGGCATTGACATTGACAATGATCTGAACTAGAGGCTTAGGTAGAGGTTTGGCTACAGCCACCGCTACCAGAGCTAAAAGTAAGGCGATTGTTTTCATTGTTTTAACTGGAAAAAATATACATTGTTAGAAAACTCGTGATATTTCAATGACAAAAATAAAAGAAGTTAAATCTACAGGGATTAATCAATAAGCCATAAAGATAATGTTACGTGACCCTGACCCGAACGAAACGCCTTACGTCCGTACGCACTTCTAACCAGCAACAGAATGACTTGTGTTCACAGGTTCATAGGGTCATCTGGCTATCTACCACCCTCAAGCTGCAAATTAATCCAAGTCCTTAAGGATGTGTTCCACCTCCATCAATGGAGAGATTATAGAGGCGATGATCGCTCAGTTGGTAGTGCGGTCGGATTCTGCATCGATGGCCGCAGGTTCGAGACCACCTATCCAGTTCTTTATGGCCTGAGCTTTCGGTAAAGACAAACATTGTGAGGAAACCATAGTATGACATTTTCTAAAAACCACGCTCAAGTTTGAAGACCTACCGTCAAACACCAATATGTAGAATAGAAACCATTTACAGTCACATTGTCACTTAAGATCAAGTAACATTATAGCTAAACGCTAAATCTGTACAGTACAAAAATATAATAAATCAAAAACAATATTAGCACTCACCTTTCAAAGACTGTGAACACAGACCAAGCACTTGAATCACAAAGAAATTAGTTTTTATATACCAAAAATTAATCCGATAATACAATCTGTTAGTTGTAAGTGTCGTTGGTTATTGTTTTATCAAATTGCCATCATAATACACACGGCAGTCGAATATCCATTATCAAAAATCCTCGCAATAAACTTATATTAGACACAATTTCCTGTAACATTTTGTTTGTGAGACATACGCCATATTCGTGCTCTTCTCTGTCTGTTAGTAAGTTTGTAACTTCACAAACCGCCGGTCCAATAAACATGATCTTTATCTTTAATCGTAAATATTATCGCTTGTCAGATTTTAGTAAATAGGTACCAACTTTGTCGTAGTTGGACCAAAATGGTTATAGGAACTTTCTTCCATTTTCAATGTCTTGCAAACTTGTTACTGCATTTATTAATGTGTCGAGTACCCGTAAAAATAAGACAATAGAAAGACAATAGGAAAACAATGGAAAGCTGTAAAAGCTGGCGTAAAAGCCAGGTAAGTGCTCAAGGGGTTAATAGCTATGGAAATGTTAACGCAAGATTTAAAATCAAACTAACAAGTTAAATTATATTGACTGAAGGGATTCTACAGCTTCACTGAAACTGGTGGCACTGCGGTGCTGCTCGACCCACGTAGCACACTTTGCCAGAGTGCGCTGCGCGGTATCCAGTATTAGCTAACCCTAACCAATAATTCTTCGGCAAAGTCACGTTCACAAGCGGATTAAGCCAACACGCTCTGGCGCTCAATAGCTGTGGCAATCATTGCGAGTGGCTGGGTCACTTTCCTCCCTCCCTTTTATTGCTCAAGTGATATTACCAAAATCTATAGGTGATTGGCCACAGATATTCAACTTGAAGATAACAAGTAACCGGGCTTGGTTACTTACCACTACGCGATGTTTTCCTTCAACCATAGCTTAAGTCAAGATTCGAACCTACGTCTACAGACAACCTGTACGAATATTTTTACTTTGCGGGCATATGATCGTTCTCACAATTTATCAAGTATCATTTTATAAGGTTTATTTTTATAACTCATAGTAAAAGAATTATTTTATTAGGTACATAACGAACGCGCTGCGTAAATAAAAATAAGTAATATGATAATCTCTTTTATTATATTATAGACCGGTAATTACGCACTAATCAACTACCTAGGTTAGGTACTGAAAGCATCAAGATACAAAATACAACAAAAAAAAAAACAAAACGCTAATTTTGATTAAAATAAATTTGAAAAGAAAAAAATATTTGTCAATTTGGTCCCTGGGAAGACACTAATGAATGTAAAAAAATTACCACCGATTCTGAAAACAACCCAGTCGAGAAAAGCGCAGGCAAGAAACTTGATCTATAATATGAATTTTAGTATAATATGAATTATACAATTAATAATAACAAACGGTTCCTAAGAACAAAAAGTGGAAGAACAGAGAGGGAGGTGTCACTTCCAGACATCACTATCGGTCATGTAATGATCCACCTTATAATAACCTTTGATTAATGAATAAGTAGATACCCAAGAAACATTGTAAAATTTTTGTGAATAAATAATAACTTCCAATTAGTACTTACCGAGAACGAAATTATCTAAACAATTCAAATATGTAAGGCACTTTTAAAAAACTTAGTTATCTATACTAATAAATAAAATTGAAGTGTCTGTTTGTAATGTCAAAATTATTTTTTTTACTAAATAGATATGAATGTATATATGATACCTAGACCAAAAATAATTTTTTTTCTTTTTTTTCTGTCTGTCGATGTTTGTTTGTTCCGGGTAATCTCCGGAACGGCGGGATGAATTTTGACGTGATTTTTTTTGTACATATTAGCTGAAGTTACCCCGGGTAATTTAGGATACTTTTTATTTTCGAAAATAATTAGGGTTCCACGTAAAAAATTAAAAGTCCTAAAAAGTTAATAAAATCCTATTTAATGCACCGTTTGACTGGCAAGTGCTTGAATTTATGAGAAATATGTTTACTTTACCTTAGTACTAAAAACAATTAGGTTTGCGTATAAAATAATTAAAACGCACTGAAGAATATAAGACACGCGGGCGCAGCCGCGGGCACACAGCTAATAAAAAATAAATAATTCATAACTGAAGGCGGTTTTAATTTAGTTTTTCCTGAGAAATGTTGCCTAAGGGCCCCATTGACACGGCGGTTGCTACGCCCCTGCTATTACATTTATAAAATATGTACCTACGAAAAAAAACATTAGATTTCAATAATTTAATGCACAGAAGTGAACAATGTAATGATGTATTTATTTATTGATTATACACGATACTTTATATTAGTGAACAAACTTGTCTTTTGTCTGATCGTGCATTGAAAATTGAATAGGTATAACACGAGTTTCTACGGCTAATGTTCCGTGCATGTAAACGTAAGAACCTTGCTATCCTATAAGAATGTCCTCGCCTAATCTCTATTTGTACCGTTACAATAAAATTTGCTAAATAGCTGTATTTAACAAAGTAATAAATGAAATTGAAGTGTCTGTTTGTAATATCAAAATAACATTTTTTTAATAAATATGTATGAGTTTTTTTTGCATATACGATACATGTAACAAAAACACAATTTTTCAAATTTTTACCGGGCCGCCTAATCCAGAAAATGATTGTATCGATTTTGATGGGACTTTTTTTTGTTAGATAGCTAAAGTAACTCCTCGTAACTTAGGCTACTTTATTCTATCGAAAAAATTAGGGTTCCGCGTAAAAAAATTAAAACTTACAAAAATTGGGACAAAATCCAATTCAATGAACAGTTTTACTGGCAGGTATTTCAATTTGTGAGAAATATCTTTTTGCTTAATCTCTGCTTGGAAAATAATTTGGGTCCCGTATAAAAAAATTAAAAACTATATTACGGAGTGAAAAATATACGAAATGCAAGGGCAACCGCGGCACACAGCTAGTTGTGAATAAAATCTGATTCAATGGACAGCACCTTCAAAACAGTATTTTCAAATGATTATTTTAAACTATATTGTGCAGTGAAGACTATATGCTGCAAGGGTGGAGTCGCGGGCACACAGCTAGTGTTAAATAAATTAGAGTCCAATTACGATGACGTAGCCCAATAGACCTGAATCGTATCTTGAGTCGACAACATATTGCCGGACTACATCTACGACAGACATGAAATTGTAAATAAAGTTCGATTCAATGTACGATTTTACTGCCAAGTGTTTGAATTTGTAAGAAATATCTTTGCTTGTGTAAAATATTAAGCCGCGATTACACAGCTCATTAGGTATACTCGTATAATTAAAATTGTGACTTTAAGTTATAATGCCTGATCTACTTTGGAATTAGTTGCTTTAGTTTCAAAACCACTTCACAATAATTGTAAAATATGAAAATTATTCACGTAATACAACACTAAATGTCACAGGTAAAGAAACAATCTAAATTTATAAATAAAAAACTTAACAACAGATAGTCAACCAAGGGACACCCGAAAATTTGATGTCAAAATTCCATCACACGACAATGGAAGCGAACTAAACAGAAAATCACGCTTCTTAGGCTACAATTTAATCGCATTGTTTGGGAAAATAACAAAATTCTCATCAAATAATGGTATACGTACGTAACTATTTCGATACTTACCTTAAAATGTAAATAAAGGATATCGTTCAAGTACGGTGTGCAATACAGCTTGTGCTGCTTGCAATGTTTCTTTAAAAACTCCTTGGTCATTCGCGGCGTCCTGTTCATTTCCTCCATCTCCTTTTCCAGTTTTATCTGAAACTCCTTCTGTTTCTGTTTTTCCTTTACTTCTGCCTCCCGAATCTTTCTTTTGTTATCTTGTTTATTTGCATCCTCATCTGTTTGGATTATAATACTTGAATAACGTCCTTTAAATTAATATGAAAAAGTATATGCTAGTACTTTCTCTGAATTAAGGTGATCGGCATTTACATTACAACTCACTCTGCTTGCATAAAACAATGTCTAATCTTATTAATGTAGTCAAATATTATATAATATATTTCATGAAATTGTAAGACAATACACCATTAGTAAAATTTTGTCAACCTAATTCACGATTATTCTTATAATTTAACTTTATCTATTACATAAAGTTACAAAATATTTACTAAAATATAACCACAAAATATATCCAGGAATTAAAAAAAAGATTTTAAACAGTTCACTTATTCTCGAGGTATAAGCACAGCCAACCGTTATATTCTGTGAATATACCTTAAAACCAAGCTTTAGCCGAATAATTTTTTTCTATACTAATCAGTAAAATTGAAGTGTCTGTTTATAATGTCAAAATTATTTTTTTTTTACTAAATACTATAAATGTATTTAAGATATCCATACCAAAAATACAATTTTTAAATTTGTTTTCTGTCTGTCTGTTTGTTCCGGAACGAGTGGGCGGATTTTGATGGGACTTTTTTTGGTAGATAGCTGAAGTTATTCGGGGAAACATAATAATTAAATAATAATTAGTGTTCCACGAAAAAAATTAAAACTTATAAAAAATTAAATAAAATCCGATTCAATGTACAGCTTTACGTGTAAGTGCTTAAAGTTATTAGAAATATGTTTACTTTATCTTATTACAAAAAAAATTATTAGGGGTTCCGGATAAAAAAATTAAATCGCAGTGAAGAATAAATAAAACGCAGGCGCAGCCGAGGGCAAACAACCAGTAGCAAATAAGATTAATTTGAGCTCAGATCAACTATGATATTAAGCATTAAATGCATCTGAAGATCGAAAAAAGATATATCATATAACACAATTGTATTAATGAAGAATAGTCCCAACAGAAATTGCCCCATCCTGACACGTAACAATATTATCTTTTTTTTATAATACAAGCACGGCAAAATGTGGACTTTGTACCTGATCGTAAGCACAGAACAATCCAAAAAACAGCAACGACCATCGAAAGATCATCAATCGATCGCTGGTCGTTGCTGCTATGCTGGTGATCTATCGTCTACATCTATATAAAAGAAAAATGGGAGTCCTTTGACGCACCATCACCTCAAAAGTACTGAACATATCGGAGAATGGATGTATGGCATGTAGTGGAATTGTCCGTAGATGGTTATAAGCTATTTAACTGTTGTTTGGATTCCGTCAACCCTTTCTCATTTTTTTTCGATTTACTCTTAGTTATGTAAATTTTTTTCGCTAATAAAAACAAAAGATTCACATTTTTTTCATTCATTTGTTTTTTAGGTTAGGTATACATGAAATCGATGCTTTAAGTGCATGGGCCTGGGGCACACGAGGGCTATGTGCGCGGCGGTGGTAGATAGGCGGCAACAGTGTTTCCGCTGCGGGGCCCACGGCCATAAGGCAGTGGACTGCGCATTGGAGACGCCGACGTGTGCAGCATGTGCGGATGCGGGAAGGGAGGACCGGCATCACATGGGGGGGGGGGGGGGTGTTTTGTCGGCCTCCGGCAGCGAGGGTGCCTTTCCTGAGGGTTCCACGTAATGGTGAAGGGCGAGATGGTGGGCGGCTGGTGGTGGCCCCTCTTCGCTACGTCTTCCTGTTGCAAGATGAGATGGGGAGGGGTTTCACGTACACTGGAGAGAGGGAGGTGAGATGTGGGGGGGGGAGATTTTCTCCTTCCATCCCCATTGGGCTGAGGCGGGCAGGCCCATTGGGCTTACCGCAAGTGGCGACGCGGAGAATGCTCTGCTTATCCCGTATCGTCCCCATCCCAAATGCGGTGGGCGGCTCCGGGGGGTTTTAGTGGGTATTTCCGGACGCTTCACGCCCGGGCGAGTCCCACATTGGTGCGGAGACGTCCCTCCGCACCCCCTTACCCATTGCATTGGGGGACTTCGGTCTCACTAATGCAATGGGTAAGGGTAGTGCGTAAATGCATTTCCCCCCGTCAAAAAAAAAAAAGGTATACATAAAATGTTATATGCATAGAACATATGAAACGCGGGCGTTGCCATGGGCACCAGCTAGTACTATATAAAAATTAATCATTCTCAAAAATTTTCTCACCATTGAGTTTGTAGACAGACGGCATTTCAGAAGTCTGTCCCGATCCTTTATTTTTCAGCTGATTTAATCCCTCGTGATCGCCTTGAGCTCGATCGTCAACCTCAGGTATACGTATTTCATGAATTTTAGAAACTTCATGTGTCTTCCGTTTACTTTCTTCCCTTCTTAATAAATTATTGGCAAGTCTCAGCACTTCCTTATTATCTTTCATTTTATCCTTGATGTCGACAAGGAGATTATCAATTTTCTGGTTCCTCTCCAGCTCTTGCTTTTTAAATTCATTTAACTTTTTGTCTGTGTCATCTTTATCTGAAAGATGAATATCCCATAGTTCTTTACGAACTTCTTTATCGTATTGTTCAATTTTAATGTTCGATTTTAAAATGTCAGATTTATTTTCATTTTTCTGTCCATATTTCTCACTTTTATCATCTACAACAGGATGCAGGATTTCACGAGACTTCTCCAGGATTTCATCAACTTCTTTCAAAAATGTCTTACACTCTTCATTTCTTTTTTCATATCTAACTTTACTCTGGTTGATTCTGTCTTCATGACATTTCAATTCGGCATTTAGATTTCCAATAGAAATGTGTATGTCATCAATTTGAGAATCGGTAACAACGTTTTGTCCATTTGTATTTTTGATAGCTTCGGGGATGTCTGAAATAATAGCGTCATTTTTATCCTTTGTAACCATTCTTAATTTTAGGATATCGCTTTCATCTTTAACCGTTTGGTAAGCAATATTAGATTTTCTAGAATTTTCTAATGCTTCATTAACATCATTAAGCAACTCATTCATGCTATTTAACTTATTTGTAATATCCTCTCGAATGAGAGTACTAAGATTTTCAGCACCTTCAACAATATTCCTGGCTAGGTTCTTCATTTCTTTGAATTCCATTTCTTGATTTTCATGGCATTCAGTATTACTCACATCAAATATGTTCTCTAAAGTAGTTTGATCTGCTGGCAAGCGATTATATATTTGCACGTTTTCATGCATATGGTTATTCATTTCAACAACATTACATTCTTTGCCTTCTTTATTAAATTCTTTATTAATATCTTTAGAAATTGGTGCGTTATTTAACACAGAATTTATTTCCCGCAATGTGTTTTCGGTATCCTTAAGTTTAGCTTCAAAGTTCTTGGGAAATACTTTTTCTACATCAATAACTTCTTCTATTTCAGGTTGCTCTACTTCGAACCTATTTTTATTTTGTCCACTTAGATCCAAATCTATAGGATTGTCTTTTAAAGCTATATTCATAGCCTGATTAATGGAATAATGCTCTTTGATTTCTTCAAAAGCATTATGTTTAATTTGATCCTTTATTAAGTGGCTTGAAGACGCTTTTAATATTGGATCCTTTATTATCTGTAACACTCCTTCACAGTTTTTTCTCTCAGAACATTCAGGTTCGTCACAATGATCGGCTAATTTTAGCAACATCTCCTTCGTCTCTTGATATCTCGTTTCGTAAGATTTATTAGTATATTGGCTAACAACTTTTTCTATGGCTTCAAATTCCTTATCATCACTGTCAGATTCTGTATTCTCTGAGTTCTCTAAATAGCTACTATACTTTTCTTTAGAATATTTACACTCGTTTACCGAGTTCATCAGAGCCGTCATATGATTGTAATTAATCTTATTAATATCATCGCTATTCGTTGCAGAATCTAACTCTTTTCTCATCTCATTGTACCCAACTAAGTTAATTTTATCTAAGGGTACAGGTATTTCTTTCAGTCTATCATTGTTAGTGATAATTTGGATTTGTCGAGCTTTTTCAGTGATGATAGGACTATCTTTTAAAAAATTTCTTATCTCTTCGTCTGAGAATGGTTTATTTTGTTCTGTAAATTTAGTAAATGGCTGACCGGTCATTACCTCGTATTCTGACTTTACTTTGCCCGGATACGAATTGGCTATGTAAGGTCGATTGTTTTGTAAAGGTTGAAGTTCATTTTTAATTATTTTGTTCATAACTTCTACTGAAAATTTAGCATCCTTGAAAAATATTTTCAGCTCTTTTCGTTTTCTTTCTATATAAGCTTCGTCATTAACATGATCTTCCATTTCTATAATTTAAAGTTCAAGTAGATACAACTTTTGAAATAGAAAAGTAATGACACAATCGCTTTCATGGTAACGCAACGTTGTTTTGTTTGATCGTTATTCGTATTTAGAATTCGATTGCCTAAAATAAAGTAAAATACTTTTGAAAATTGATCTTCCTTTCAATAATATCACTTTTAGATTGATATAAAATTTAAATTTCAACTTTATTTTTTATTCTTCTACTAACAATAATAATATTCGTAATGTTGTAATTTTGATAATTAAAAAAAAATGAATTGCCTGTATAGTCTAGTTACCTTTGCCTGTTTCTTGTAAAAGAAATTAGGAATTCGTAGTAATATATATTAGTGATGTGAACTGATTACAAATTTAGGGACCGGTTTTTATTAATTCTATTGAAGAAAAACCGATTTTTTGGATTTGTCTCATATTAATCCCACAATTAATCAGTTTAATACCTATTTCAATTAATGGGTACTAAATAAAACATTTTCTGACAAAACTTATACTACTGAGACTGTGCGAGTTATAAAAACAATACAAATGTAATCTATTCCGAATATTTTTATATAACAACAATGAAAGTGAGCCATCGCAAGTCACCTGGCATAGGTGAACATTGAGATTGTTATGTGCAGCGAGTATACATAAATATATATTTTATGAAAGGAATTTCGATATTTATTATGGCATCATGAAAAAAAAATATTCAGATTTTTAAAAGAAAAAGAAAATTGTTTATTTAATCAACATTGGTATTAATTTAACACGTCTAAAATTCTTTAGACGCGAGGAAAGTAAAATTTCAAAGCCACACGATGACCTTCGGCATAATAGTTTCATACTACTATAAAGCGTTGCGACACGTCGCCACACCACCAATCGGTCTGACCCGCTATATTAAATGAATCACATCAAAAATCTTCCTAGTTTCGATATGGATTTTATAATTTATTCTAAAATGCGAAGGTGAAACGAGAAGATTTTAACCGAGCTAGGTGTCTGTGTGCTCGAGGATATCAGTCGTAGTATCGTTCTCAGAAACTTGTTTAATTACTCAAGATATCAGAAATAACGCAAGTGAGATACACTTCAAATGCATCACAACGTTTGTGTCTGGGCAGTGCAATTTGTGGACCCGCTCAGTGTAAAGTTTGTAAGCTCTTGAAATCTACAAAGTAGTCGGTTTCTTTAAAGAAAAACCGGCATTTTACGGTTTTAAAACCGATTTACATTAATAATCTAGATTTAAATAAATTTGCAAATATTGCATTGTAATTAGAGATGGTCAAATGTAAAAAATAAGACGATATAAATTGTATCTATGTATTCAAACAATATTGATACAACCTTAATAAAAAATATCGATATTTCGATATTTTTACCTCAAGACAGGATTAACTGAAAAATAGTCGAAATATTCGAACGTGAGGAATAATAACATATACACTGGACAGCAAAGAAAAAGAGTCGGTTAGAAACTCTTCAATATCTTCAAAAGTACCTGAACTAACTTTAGTAAATAAAGACTAAATTCAAGAATATTTCAATATGTTTAAACAAAAAATGAATTAAAGCTTTTTTAATGCAGTTAATTTAAACGGGTTTTCACGCGTTACCTTTGCTTTTTTTTATATCCCGACGTTTCGGCTGGCTTTCACCAACCGTGGTCACGAGCTGACTGGTGGTGTGCGGCGTCGCCTGCTGCGTTGAGGAGCATTTTGATGTACTACCCCCGTTTGGTCTTTATATTTATTATAGTCACAACACACAACACTAACAGTGTTTAAATATGGAACGCGAAAATTAAAAAAAAAATAACATTAAAGCTTTTTATTTTTAATGAATGTAAAATTACTAAAAATTGGTTTTATTCGTAAATATAGGTTGGATATAGATGTGCTGTTTTCATGCATTTTAGTACTTTGTGTTGCCTTCGCGAGGTCGTAATTCTGCTGTTATGCGATTTGGCGCTACTAGGTTTTTGAGGCAATGCTGCGGAATATTCTGCCATTCCTCTTTTAGGGCTTCTGATATTTCACGTAGCGTGATTGGTGACGGATATCAATACACGTCGTCCCAGTTCATCCCATCCATGGTTTAAACCCCACAACTTAAGTTAGGGCTGCGTGCTAGCCAGTCTTGTGTGTGATATCGACTTCTTAAAAATAGGCAAACAGTATCGGAGTTATATACGGGTGAGCATTGTCTAGCATAAAAACGACAATTTCGCCCATTTGCATTAAAAATGGACCAACATAGTCATTCAGAATTTCAGTGACATATCTTTCTGCAGTGAAAGTTCCATTTTCTATCACCACTAGCTCAGTGCGGCTTTCGGAAAAAAATCATGCTCACACATAAACAGGACCTCCACCATGTGGTACTTTTCTTCTATACAGGCTTGGTTATAGCGCTCTCCCAGTCTTCTGTAACCTCTTTTTCTTCCGTCGAGTTTGTATAAACAGAGTCTAGACTCATCTGAAAACATAAATCTTACCAGTTATTCAGAGTCCAATCTTCGAGATCTCTACTACAACTCAACCTAGAGTTTCTATGGTGTCTTTCTAGTTTTAGGCCATTTGCAGGTCTTAGTGGATTTAAATTTGCTTCAACTAGACGAGCTTCAAGAGATTTCTCAAAATTATTGTAACCATATAACGATCCTCCCACGTTGTCATGCATCTTTTTCTGCCTATCTTCAAAAATTGGATCCACTTTCAAGGAAACATTGGAGTACTCGCTGAACTTTTCTGGCTATATTTCGCTGACTGTGCCCATCTTCAACCATTGTCAGGATCCTGGTACATATTTCATGGGTTAATAAAATAATAAAATTTATAAGGCACAGATAATTATAGGTTTTTTTTAAGTATTTCTATATTTAAGAACTACAAAAACATTTGAAAACAACAATACATCATACGAAAGAGCCCTGATATAATATCTTAGTTATCTTAATTAGTTCTCATTCCTTAATCAATTAAAACGTAAATTAACAAGTTGCTACATAAAACCAATAATAGCGCACTCTTTTTTCTACATTACAAAATAAAGCATTTAAAATAGAATAAATCAATGGACTACCAATTACCTTGCATTTTCTATATAAGAAGTTTTATATTAGGAAGTTACTGAAATATCGATTATTTTTCTTTGACTGTTAATATTTGAAACAAATAAATTTCACAAAATTCTTGTCGAAATAAGTTATAAACAATTTATCATTGTTAATTGTTTTATATTTATGTCTCAAGATTTGTAAATAAAATTGTCCAGGATAATGTATAGTTTTAGCTTCTTAACACTACATGCCACTATTTCGTTATAACAAATGTATAGCGCCCACAGATATTACGAATAGTTACGTTTGGAACCAATCCATTTGAAGATAGAGGCAGCACTTATACCATAATTCAAGCGCTTCAGTCTATATTAATTTATACTTATGTGAAAGTAACAAAAATATGACAATAATAATTGGAATACGTAATAATTATAATCTATACTCTATACTAATCAATCAAAAATGTTTGTTTGTTTGTTTGTTTTTGTCTGTTTGTAATGTTAAACTTAATTCTTTTTACCAAATAGATATTAATGTATACACGATACCTATATCAAAAATGCAATTTTTAAAATTTTGTCTGTCTGTCTGTTTATTCCGGGTAATCTCTGGAACGGCTGGAAAGATGTTGACTGGATTTTTTGGTAGACAGCTGAAATTGCTCCGAGTAACTTAGGGTACTTTTCATTTTCGAAAATAATTAGGGTTCCTCGTAAAAAACTAATTTTAAAAAATTGAATAAGATTCGATTCATATCAGTTTTACAGGCAAGTTTATGACAAATATATTTGCTTTATATTACTAATAAATTTTTTTAGGAAAATAATTAGGGTTCCGTATAATTAAAATTAAACCGCAGTGAAGAACGTATAAAATGCGGGCGCACAGCTAGTAAAATATAATAAAAAATATTGAATTTGATATTCAAAAATCATCATTGAATATCGATAAATCGATTTTTTTTTTTTGACCTAGCTAATGCTGTTGGCTGGAAGGGCCTTTACAGCTTCACCGAACTCTGGGGCCGAGTGCTGAAGGCACTCAGCCGCAATAGGTGACTAGCACTAGGGCTACCAAAGTGGTACGAACCTCGGCTTGGCCGTCACCTGAGTTTAAAAACTCTCTTGCGAGTTTGAACCAAGCTATACCCTAAATTTTTTATTAATATTGAAAAAAAAAAGGTTCCTTACAGGGCCTATGTACCTGCGTGTTATGTGCAGGAGTGTGTATGCAATGTTGTGCGTGTGATGCTCAATGCATGGGCAGTGTCACAGTATCGCGCTGGCGGCGACGTCAAGAGCCTCCCCAGTTGGGGAACGAGACACGTCTTGGGTCGCCTCCTGAGAGGGACCCGGAGTGTGTGCAGGAGCAAAATTAGCCGCCTGTCCCCGGCGGCGGGAACGGCGGTTTCGCGGGCGTGGGCGCTGGCACGCATTTGTACGAGGTAAAGGAGGGAATATCCTATTACTACGAGTCATGGTATCTTCGCGAGACGATAAGATCCTACGCGGCTGACGTATACGACGCGGCTTACGTCCTGGCAAGTACGACACGGCTCGCACGTATAATCGAAATTAAAAAGTTCGCGCTATTTATCAATTATTTTGTAGAAAATATCGATATTCCAATATAGTGTTAGTGCTCTTCCCTATTTGCAAATCGTAAACGTTAAACGTCTAGCAAAAAAGATGTGTTGGTGATAAATTGATAATAACTAAATATCACATAAAAACTACGTCTTGAAATATTTAGAAAAGTAGTATTAATCACTACAAATAAAAAAATGCTTAATATATAATTAAAGACATCAATTTAAAATTACTATTATCTTACAATATTGAAATGACAGATGAACGTAATTTTCGTTCTTCGTATTATGAAAAAGTAGGATGCCGCGGGGTAGAAGAAAAGAAATCGTTAGAAATTCTTTTAAAAGAGAAACCCTGGGATAAGATGAAGCTTAAACAGTTTTGCTTACGATTCACTGTGCCAGCTGCTTACAGAAATTTAGTGTGGAAAGTGCTTTTAGGTAAATCCATATAAATAAATGTTTATTTTTATGTTTACCCTCTATGCCCTACCCTCTCAATCATCCAGTTGTGATGAAACTTTGGTGAGTTGTTCCGCGAACTGTCTGGCTTAATAAAAAAATTAAAATGCATGCTAGGCATAATTCATTATTATAAGTGACTGTTTCAATAATAAAATATAAATATATATATATATATATATATATATATTCAATACAAGATTTAAAAATTAATTTTAAAATACATTTTTTTTAGTCAATATGTATTTATTGTTTTGCTAGAGAGACTCAAATGTTTTTATCTCCTTTAATATAAAGATACTATAAACTGTGCTGTATGTGTATAAATCTTATATTTAACATGTACTTTTAAAACAGGAAAACAAAATAAAGATGTAGTATAAAGATAGGATGTTGATAAAAATTTACTGAGATAGTAAGGAAAAAATATAATTTAAAATTCTTATAGATATACTCCCAGTATATCCTGATTCACATCAGTTTGTGGCGGAGCAACGCACAGAACAATATCAAGATTTGCTTTACGCAGTTGAGATGTTAGAGCTGGTGGACATGAATGCACCACGGAGTAAAATACTATTACAAATGTGGCTGCTTGAGAATGAGGCTCGAAACCCACCTAAATTTCCTGAGACAAATTTTTGTGTGAGTTTAAATATAAATAAATCCAGACAGCTAGAATTACTAACTAACCTTCATTGCACTCCTTTAAATTTTAAGAATACTCAAAAGAGTTTTGTACAGGATGTGTGCAGGATTCTAATTGTGACCTATTAATTGTAATGTCCCGTCATATAACACAATGTATCATTGTAACTTTTTATAGTTTTTTTATCATCTCTCAGTATCTGCTGTGCTATAATTTTACTAATAGATGTTACATTCTTAATTTTAGTTTGTATATTTCTTATACTTGTACCAAAATATTTATTATGATGGTACATCATACATTTGAAAAGTTTGTTACAATAAATATAAGTTTTGAAAGTTGGCAATACTCTTTTTATGACTGCAGATATCCTACTTGTTAGAATCATTAAACTGATTGACTTACATAATGTGTGATTAAATTTCCAGTCTTCTAACACATTTGTACCAATAGCAGAATCACTACTTGAGCTTTATACAGATGAGGTGGATGTGTACTGGTTTGCTAAAAGTCTCACTGAAGTGGTGAAGCAGATGCAAAAAGATATACCCAGATTGAAAGAGGCTTTTTACACAATGCTAGAGAAGGAGGATGGAGAGGTTTATAAGTATGTATATTATTAAAACATACCATGTTTCAAAAGCAAAAATAGTGCCGTTTTCTCTTTTTTTAATCATCTATCTCGTTGTTGATATTATTAAAGCTCAAAAATGTAACAAATAAATATTTTAAGTGTGTTCTTTTGGTATAAAACACTATCCAAGTGCTGTGATATTTCATTTTTGCATTAGGCATACAATATTTCATAAATTATTGCATATTCAATATCTGAGGAAAATAACTAGACTCTTACATTCTATAAATATGTTAAATAACAAAATATTTAAACTAAAAAAAAAGTAATTTATGCCTTATATAATAATTATTTGTATGAATGATTTATAACAATTTCCTGACTCTTTTATAATTAGTGTGATAACACTAGTTAGTTTATTTGGGTATGTGTGTATGTCAAAATGTGAGTATATGTGAATATGTATGTTTGTTGATATGTGTATGTAAAGATAATGGGTATGGATAAACTATGTTATTTTTATTAGAGATACTTTCTTTTGTTTTTCCCAAGTCTACAAAATCTTAATCTTGTAATATTACTGTGTCTGTATCTTAATTTTAAAAATTGCTATAAATTATGTTATGATACAGACAACAGTTTATGATTACTATATAATTATGATTCTTTTCAATCTGCTGTCTAATGTAATAATTCTCCTTGGAATAACATTAACCTTAAATAAAAATTCAATGTCTATTGTTGATCATATATTCATTTAGTAGAATGCAGTGAACTTGTGGGTGGAAAAGATTTTTTTTCTTTAGGAGCATTAATAATAATGTAAGTTCCTGTTTTGTTGCAGTCATCTCTCAGATATCAACTCCTTGGATGTGTTACCATTAACAAAATGGTTTAATTGCTGTTTTGCTGGTATTTTGGATGATACTTCACTAACCAAGTGAGGATAAATATACAAAAAATATTTAAGACTTGAGTGTTCTATCCCATCAATCCAACTCTAAGATCAGCCTGAACTTTCAGTAAAGGAAAACATTGTGAGGAAATCATAGCATGGTTTTAGGGTATTTTCTAATGATGCCCGCCTGGGTGGCTACCACCCTCAAGTTTGCAAACCTGTCACCAAATACCAATATGTGTGTTCTGGCAGCATCACTTGAGAACCAATACCTAGGTTTGGTGTGTTTACCATCCTGGACAACATTATCATTTAACATCAGGTGAGATTGTGGTCAAAGCACTGAGCCTATATCATATAAAAAAAATGTCAAAATGTAGGCAGAATTATGCAGTTATACTCATTTTCATTCATATATTTCAGAATCTGGGATAAACTATGCAGTGGTGCTCCAAAAATATTAGCCTTTGCTGGTGTTATGTTGGTTATAACATTACGCAGAAATATTTTTAGATCAAAAAATTCTGAGGATGTCTTAAAGTTCTTTTCTGAGGTATGGAGTATTTTTGTTAGTGTTGCCATTATAAACTTGTGTCTTTAATATGACAATTTTTTTTTAATATTTTCCATAGATCCCAGAACAATGTGAAGAGAAGTGGTAGCCAACAAGGCTATTGATCTTTGGCAATACTATGGTGCGCAACCTCAAAGTGACCAGTTAGCGAAAAAATGATGTATGACCTTCTAATGAGTTATACTCATTAGAAGATTTCAGAAGAATTAAGCAGTGAAAGGACAAATGAACATCTTAACTATAATGATAGCTCTTTCATTTCAATCAAAATAAAGTGGGTATTTACTAGGGACTATTGTTGTTGGAATATTTATATTTCTGTTGGTTGCAAGTTTCTGAAACGTGTACATATTGAGTGTAAAATAAAATATTGAATATTTATTTCTTTTTATTTAATTCATTATAACATGTAATATTAATTCGAATAAATACAATTTTGTTAAAATGTGAAACTTTACTTATTGTTACATATAAATCTAATTTTCTCTTTTATTTCCTTTACGAGCTGTGCCCGCGTGACATTCAGACTATTATATTCTAATCAGCCTTAATTATTTGTGTAGTTGCAATCTGTCTCATTACCAATATATTCTCTATCCCCGTACTTATTAGGTTTTATGCTTCTAATTTACTGATTAATAATCAAACAGACAAACATTCTAAATAAAATATTTTTGGTTTCTAAATATATCGATAAAAAGACCAGCCCGATTATAATTTTCAAAAAATATTTTCTGTAGTTAATGTACAGATTTAGCCTAGTTACAGTTTTATTGTATACCACCGTGTGGTGCCTAAGAATAGTACCACCCCATATCTTCCCGCGGGTGTCGTAAAAGGCGACTAAAGGATAAACCTGGGGATAGGCAGCAGCATCCTCCGAGTACCACACAAACAACTAATACTATCGCCAACTCGCCTGCGAAGCGTGGCGATTATGGTAATTCCTCCCTTTTTGGGGGAGATGTCCAGTAGTGAATCAATCAAAACAGTTTTATTATATGTATAGATAACAATAAATTCTTTTTATCAATATATTAAACAGAATACTAGGCTTCCTTATAAAACATGATTCTATGCTCACCGAGAAACTTAGAGTGGGTTTCTAGAATCGTATTTGTGGCTTTGAGCTTTCGTCTTATGTGAACATATCTCAGGACAGTCACAGTGAGTATAGAATAGGTTAGTACTTAGTACAAATTTAATCATTAAAAAGTGGTAACCCTACCCACGCGCAAGTTATTGATGGCAATACTCGGCAGTGGCCATTTTGCAATAATGTCAGCCAAATCATCAGAACGAGATTTATTGTAATTGTTATGTTATTTCACATTAAATTATTGTGATTTTGTGTTAAAAACATTGATTTGGTTATTAAAAAGTCAAAATGGACCGTTTTATAAGCATGTGGAAAGTGAGAGAGTTGGCGGATAAAGTGTATGTATTTGCCTTCATTAGCTTATTTTTTATGTAAATTACAACCATCTGGGTCTTTAAAATCTTGTTTTCTCGTCATCTACCTAATTTATTTTAAAACAAATTTTCTATAGTTCCCATCAGATTTATTTGTTTTTTTTTCTTAGGACATTCGTATCGTTTTTTTTTCATTCAGTAAGATAGTTTTACCGTATGTATTCCTAAAATAAACGTTATCAATACCTACCAGGTGAAATATCAGGTTCATTAACTACCGGTTTAGTTGAAATCGAGTTTTCAGTTGCTAAAAACCTACAATAATATGTGTTTCCATATACATTTATGTAAAACGAATAGCCTGTACCAATACATTATGATATGGTACCTAGTATATCAATTTGAGAGAAATCTTGAAAAGGCGCGAAGATCCTTTAAGGCGTTATTGTTTTCGTTTTTAGTAGAACAATCTAATCATATGTAGGCTATTCAAATATTTCAGTGAATGTCCATATTTTCGTTATACTAAAACTATAAATGCAAGTCATATTTTGATTAAAAAAGATACCTTTAGAAACCATTAATCAACTTATTTATTGAACCATATAGAAATATGGTTCAATAAATAAGGAATAAAAATATCTTTAAGAAAAGATTAAACAGTTATTACATTTATGATTTTATGAAAAAAAATTCTAGTTAAGATAAATCTATTGCCCATGTTGGTATTTATCAATGGTTCAATAATTGTGAATACTTGTCTTCATTAACAAATTAAAATATTAAAAGAGTGTTGAGTTTTATAATGAAATATTAAAAAGCTTGTACAACAAAAAACAATTGAATGAGGATCAATTAAAGTAGTTCCAGATTATAATGAAATTTTTGTATAGAAAAGCTATTTACCAATATTCTTTATATTTCCCTGGGTATCACCCAATGTGTGACACCCATTAGTGATTCAGCCATATAACGTCTCTCAAAAATTCTTTATCTTTTGTTATGTCTTCTTTATTCTTTTGTTATGCTATGTTTCATTTTCTGCAAGCTCTTAATAAATACAATGTGAGAAAAAAAAGTATTTATTTTCCAACTATAAGTGACTTTTCCTGATTAATCACTCTTAATACCAAGAAAAATTTGGACAATACGAAAACAATTGGAAGCTGGAGGAAACCCCAGGTTCTTGCTTTAATGGTTAATAATAATAAAAATATTTATTTGTTAAGTCTTATATTTGTATTTTGTTAAGGATTTGTTCGAAAACCCCACCATGTCAGTCCGATTACAGGACCAGACCTCGAAACCTATACCTTTGGAGTGTGGCGTTAGAGAGGGAGATGTATTTATCCGAAACTGTTCTCTGCTGCGCTCGAGGATGTTTTCATGGTTCTGGATTGGAAAGAGCTTGGCATCAACATAAACGGCGAGTGCTTAACACACCTCCGCTTTGCTGATGATATAGTAGTCATGCCTGTGATCTGAGTAGAGCTTCCAAACGAGTTGGCCTTAAAATGAACATGGACAAGACGAAAATCATGTCTAATGTCCATGTTGTGCTAACTCCTATAAAAATTGGTGACTCTACGCTCGAAGTTGTAACTACGCAAAATATTCTCATCTGAAATACCGCAGCGTCTCAAGACGAAAGTCTTTGACCAGTGTGTGTTACTAGTGATGACATACGGCACTGAGTCGTGGTCGATTACAATAGGCCTAATAAGGAAGCTCAAAATTGCTCAATGGGCAATGGAGAGGGCTATGCTTGGAGTTTCACTGCATGATCAATTGAGGAATAAGGAAATCGGCAGAAGAACCAAAGTAACCGTCATTGCCCGAAGAATTGCTAAACTTAAGTGGCAGTGAGCTGGGCAAATTGCTCGCAGAACTGATGCCCAATGGGGCCAACGGGTTCTCGAGTGGGTACCACGCACCAGAAGACGTAGCGTGGGTAAGCCCATCAAAAGGTGGACCAACGACCTGGTGAAGGTTGTGGGAATCTGCTGGATGCCGGATTGGGGGAGACCTATGTCCAGCAGTGGACGTCTTTCGGTTGAATAGATAGATGTATTATACAATTTTAAAATGTAATTATAATATCAAAGTAAATATTAACATAAAATTATCAATAAACAACTAGGTATTTTGCTTTATTTATCACTAGAGCTCTTTCTTGAATTATAAGTTTTTCCTTCTATTCACCTTATTTTATCTGCTCTATATCCCTTGTCATGGTAACTTTTGAACTTGAGGAGCAACAAAGTTGATTCTATATGATTAAAAATATTAATATAAGTTTCAAGCCATCCCTTTGCTGTTTATTTAAAGCTATTTTTATCTATAACTGCTTTTCACATAATGAAAATTCAGCTAGTTTTTATTTGACTTGTTCAAATTACTGTTTAAAGTTTAATACTACAAGGTTACTAAATTATCTCATTTTACTTACAAGAGTACAAATCATAAATATGTGTTATATTTATACATAATTGACTATACATTTTCCTGTGATATTTGTATTTCCTTAATTATCATGTTGAAGTTTGTGTTAATTTACTAAACTATTGGTGGCTATTCAAAATAGAATAAGGGTATAAAACAAATATATCATTGGAAGATATTGTCTTGTGTTGTCAATATTTATTGGCCCTAAATTGTTTTCGGTACCAATGAATTCAAACACATGCTTCGTATTTTTATTGCTC
Organism: Samia ricini; assembly: GCA_014132275.2. Classification (NCBI taxonomy): domain Eukaryota; kingdom Metazoa; phylum Arthropoda; class Insecta; order Lepidoptera; family Saturniidae; genus Samia; species Samia ricini. The sequence goes on from AP028158.1 coordinate 19,702,887, forward strand.
ACTTTATATCACTAGCTGTGTGCCCGCAGCTGCGCCCTCGTGTTATATATTCTTCACTATGTTTTAATTTTTTTATAAGGAACCCTAATTATTTTCTTAATAAAAATGTATTACTAAGATAGAATAAAAGTATTTCTCATATATAAATAGTATTCGCCCGTCAAACTGTGCATTGAATCGGATTTTATTCAAATTTTTATAAGTTACATTTTTTTTATATCGAACCCTTTTTATTTTAGAATATTAAAAGTACGTCTAAGTTACCCAGAGTATATTCAGCTATTTACCAAAAAAGTTTGAAGTGATGATGGCGCAGTGGGTTGTGCGACCGGATATCGCGTCAATGGATGCGAGTTCGAACTCACCTATCTAACTCTAAAGTCAGTCTGAGCTTTCGGTGAAGGAAAACATCGTGAGAAAACCATATCATGGTAGTAGGACATTTTCTAATAACACCCGCCTGAGTAACTACCACTCTCGAGTTTGAAAACCTGTCAGCAATAGATGTGTTCCGGCAGCATCACTTGATAACCAATACCTTTAGGCTTATTGTGTTTACCATCCTGGACTACATCATAACTTAACATCAGGTGAGATTGTGGTCAAAGCCTGAGCCTATACCATGTAAAAAAAAGGTACCGTCAAAATAGGCCCAGCTGTTCCGGAAATTACCCGATACAAACAGACAGACAACAATTTTAAATATTGTATTTTTGGTATAGGTATTTTAGATCTATTTAGTAAAAAAAAATTATTTTGACACTTCAATTTTATTTATTAGTATAGATATGCATTTAGTTAGTATTTTTTAAGTATGATTATTATGCAAAATGAACCCTCAGAACTAACTTGTTAGGTATGCTAATGCATGGTTTTTTTGTATACTGTATAGGCTCAACACTTTGACCAAAATGTCACTTGATGTTAAGAGACAATGTGGACCAGGATGGTAAACACACTAAACCTACTACTAGCCTCGGTACTGGCTCTTAAGTGATGATGTCGGAAAACAACCGTTTGTTCAAAACAACAGGTGTTCTAACTTAAGGGTTGTAGGTACCCAAGCGGATATTGTTATAAAATGTCCTACCACTATGCTATGGTTTCCTCGCAATGTTTTCCTTCATCAAAAGCTCAGTGTCATTATAGAATTAGTAGGTGGGTACTAGCACTGGGTAGAGAGATTGCCCCAATTGAGGATTGAAACAGGTCTTCGATCGCTACCGGCCTTGGAGAAAATGTCATTTACAAAATGTGGAAATATAATATGATATAAGTAAATAAAGATTATATTACTATTCATTACATACTGGGCCACAAATGTTATCTATGATGTAGCTTTGTCAATGATTTAGTGAAATGATATCTTATCAGTATGTTACTATTAGTGCAATTGTGTTTTGATAATTTATCAATTTTTATTATAAACACTTTTAACCTCTTTAGTTTATCTCACTATATTAATTATTTTTTTTTATTATCTTCGTTCTTGCAGTGATATGAATAAAAAAATTAAATTACAATCAATCATATTGTATTCTAGACTTGTGAGTGAATAATATTGAATGTTTTAATGATGGTAAAGGATAATGAATGTAGTTTTTCGGCTTGTACTTGCTCATAAAATGTCCCATTTGCTGACCTTAAACAATCAGAATGCTAGAGTCAAAATAATGACTTAAACATAAAGTTTTCACTTCAAACGCCTTTAATAAAATTTAATATTCTCAAACGTTCAGATAAAATTAAAAATATGAATATAAGTAATTGCAAATCGGCTATGCAGAAGGCAGATAAACAAATCGACCCACATAACTCAGTAAGGCCAACTTAAAAATCACTTTATATATATATAACCTTGGTCTAACCTTTCTCCTGTACACTTGTTGCATCATCACATCTCGCCCCCCCCCAATAATAATATCTCCACTTGGTATTATTATAGTGTGGCTTGTTATTTATAACTGGTTTGTTTTTCTGTAATAATGTTAAATTGTTACCTTTATTTATATGAAATTAACATTAACTCACATTTTGAAATTCGTAAAACATATATATTTATATACATATATTTCCAGGCAACTATGGGTGTGTCGTATATGTGCAACAAAACTTGAAATTCAGTTTCTTTTAGTCATATTTTATTTATTTTTTTGCTTGTCTTTGAACTCTGATCATGTGAACCAAACCTATAAAATCGGAATTAGACAAAATTGATAAATTAATTAATGCAATTTGTTAAGGTCATACATTTTTCATCAGTCTGCGTATTATTATGTAAACGAATTATTAAACATATAATAGTTTATCTTGAAAAATAAAATTTTCGCTTATTGAATAACCTATTCAGAAGTTAATTTAATATTAACTTGATATTAAAATAAAAATGTCCACCAAGTTTTAATAAAACTTGTTAAAATGAAATTTAAAAAAACCATATTGCTTAACCTGGTTATTCTTGTTGTTTCATACACAAATATGAATTATCTTTTATACAGAGTAATGGTGGTTCACTGCATTATTTATCTTAAATATACAGTTTATATTGTAGGTATATGATCGATATTCTATTGATATTTTTTTGCTCCCAAATGTTACATAAAAAAAATACTGGAACGCGACCAGGGACTACATGTATGATTTATAAAAAGAAAATATGTTAATGTCGATTACCCATAAAACTGACACAATAGGAAGACAATCGGAAAACAATGGAAAGCTGGCGTAAACGAGGGGTTAATCTACTAAATGGGTTGCAATTCATGAACAGACACATTAACATACATAATATGTAAAAGACGTGGTTGTTTTTATATTACTTCATTATTTATTAAAAACTATGTCACTATAATAGATTGATTGCTTATTTGATTTTTGAAATCCAAAATACCGGAGAATATGTTGGAGGTAGACTAAATATTTATCTCCTATGATCGGAAAACGGAAAAGAACATATATTGCGATTACCTGTTTTGTATTTACAGGACAAATGTTGTGATGAATTACACTGAGGTGGAGGGTAAAGTCCGCGAGGCCACCTCGGATGAAGCGTGGGGTCCAACCGGGCAGCAGATGCAGGAGTTAGCCCTCGCGACCTTCACATACGAACACTTCCCTGAAGTCATGTCGATGCTGTGGAGGAGAATGCTGCACGACAATAGAAGCCACTGGCGGAGAACTTATAAGGTTCGTAATTCGTATACGTCTTGAAAAGTTGTGATATAACTGTAGCTTATCAAAATAACAGCATTTTACTTAATACATATGAATGATTACGATGATTAACCTATACCAAAAACATAATTTTTGTTTGTTTGTCCGTTTGTTCTGACTAAGCTCCAGAACGGCCAAATTTTGACTGTATTTTTTTCTGGCAGATAGCTGAAGTTAAAATGCCTAATGCTGAGGTTACTTTTATTTTTGGTAAATGGGTTCCGCGTAATAAAATGTAAGCTTATTAAATTGTGAACAAAATCCGATCCGAGTCTGTTTTACCGGCAAATATTTGAAATTTGCGATATCTTTGCGATATTTTTGCTTTCATTTTGTACAAAAAAGAATTTTGGGCCTGTACAAAAAATAGTAATAGGATCAAAATTTTTTCTCAAGTTGACACTTAACAGTACAGTGCAGATGCGTTCTATTATAATAAAATGTATAATACATATTTTTATGTCTCAGTGTTTTAATTAGGCTATAAATAGAGCCATCAAAACATTTTTTGTTCCTTTGAATATTTAAATTACGCATTTTTATTTCTTTATTTATCTATCTATGTTTATTTATCTTTATTTATTTATCTATATAAAAGGATTTCCTACAAGGAATACACCATAAATGTGTAAACAAAGTCCATGGTGATAGGCCATTCTCTAATGATGCCCGTCTGGGTAGCTACCACCCTCAAGTTTGAAAACCAAATACCAATAGGTGTGATCCGGCAGCATCACTTGAGAACCAGTATCTCTAGGATTAGTGTGTTTACCATCCTGAACCACATCGTCACTTAACATCAGGTGAGATTGTGGTCAAACCACTGAGCCTATTCAGTGTAAAAATAAGTGCTATAGAGACTTGTGCTTCCTTAATTATAGAAATTCATTACATGCATTAAATATTTAATTATGTACTATGCTAAAATAAAGAATTAAAATAATCACTCCATCGATCCATTCAACCATAACACGTCCACTGTTGGACATAGGTCTCCCCAATGAGGGAGGCATTGCCTTAATCGCCACCCTTGGTAGGCGGGTTGGCGATCGCAGTAGGTGTTTCCGATACTCAGAGGAAGCTGCTGCCCATTCTCTGGATTTTACCCCCTTAGTCGCGTTTTCCGACACTCGCGGGAAGACATGGGGTGGTACTATTCTTGGCCGGCACCATACGGCTCAAATAATCACGAAAATAATTAAAATATGGATTCAAATAATGGTAGTTACAATTTAGAATAAGTGTTTTTAGATTTCAGAGGAATAGAAATTTGTCATCCGAGCGGAGCCACGGGGACAGCTAGTTTATATATAAGAGTTTATTAATTCCAGTGTCTCCTACTCCTGAGTTACTTGGTACGGAACGGTTCTGAACGCGTAGTGACGTCAGCCCGGGAACATATCTACGATCTCCGATCGCTCGAGAACTACACTTACGTCGACGAAGTCGGAAAAGATCAGGTGAGATTAACCATATTTGCAATTATAAAGCTGTTAACACACGTACGGACCGGACCCCGGACATGGTATGGCGAGCAGCCGAGGTATCAGTCGACTAAGTAGGGATGGGGTATAAGATTTTTTAAAGAGAAAGACTTTATTGAATTTATTTACAAAACATCGAGGTTTAAGACATCCATTTTTTTTTTCAACTTGCCATATTTGACTTTGTATTGGTAAATAATATTCTTCTAGTGTTCGAAATTAGACTATAATAATCATATATTGCAAAAACAGATTTCAATTTTTTTTTTATCCACAGTACTAACGGCTTTATTAATAGCAACTAAACTGGAAAAGGTATGCCTAACTTACTAAGGAAAAATGACACTGAACTGTTTTTAATTTGCCTATTTACAGATGATCATCATATAAAAGACAAAAAGGGCAATCTAATAATCAATACTTGATTAGTTTGAAAGATCAATCTTTAGAACCTCTATGTTTTGTCGATCAATATAGACTATCAATATTAGACTAGAATCGATTAAAAAATCGATTTTAATCCGAAAGGGGACCGATAACCTCGACCAATAAACGTCCCATTAAAAAACACAATGACCATTATACGGACCCTACAAATATCAATCATTTGACAATTCTATGAGTTCAATAAAAACTAACTATTGGAATAAAATATTTCATATAAGTTTTTGTAAGGAAATTTGATAAATAAATGTTTATACAGATTTAATATGAAATGCTTTATGTTTTGCCGAATACGGAACTATGTCTCGTTGCTGCTTCAAGACATATGAAATTACATCGTGTTATATATTACATAGGTTTGAAAAACATATATAAATGAGCGCTTGTACGCAACATAAGCACACATAGAAACCGACATAAATAATCTTTGCCTTTCTGAATCAGGTATTGTAAATTATCTGATAGAAATGCCCGAGTTTTGTGACTTTTGTGTCCAGGGTATTAACGTAAGGCACAAGGTTCGCGAGCTGATCGACTTCATCCAGGACGACGAGAAGCTTCGAGAGGAGAGGAAGAAAGCCAAGAAGAATAAAGACAAATATATTGGTAAGTACGCACTCACCAGTGTTAGTTTTAATTAACATATTCTGATCTACAAGTCTTCCTTATGGATCTAGGGGTTTGGAGGGGGGTGTTCTATTCCTGTCTCGCAATAATAATGCTAATAAAACTTGTTAAAGATATAAGTATGTTGTACTTTAAAATGCTCCTAAGGGCGGTATTTTTGATCAGATTGTAATTTTGTTTTCAGTTTCAGGTTTATTTAGGCCAATTTTTTGAAAAGGCAATAGAAAATGACTAGTCGACATCTTTGTTATTAAAATATCTCAATATGATTGTTATAAAGTTACTATGATTTTGAACCTTTTCTGGTTGTATTTTTTAGATGATGGTAAAATAATTAATGAAAGGTTGGGTTTACAAATTGACCCACTCCATAATGACAGTGTTGGTGTATGGTGACCGTTTATTGCCAGGTATGTCATCGGAAGCCTCTGTGATGGGGGTCCGCGCCGCCCCCGGGGGCTGGGGGGAGTACAGCGACCGCGCTTCCACTTGGGGTGAGTAACCGACAACACCCTCCACCTAGTTCCTTCTGATTTATTTATGAACTGAAAATTTCTTTAGCGGCATTGACCGATTCCGGGTGGTGGAAACTTATAGATTCTCGTTACCAATACTATGACGTCAGCCGTCAACATGCTGCGTGTCAAGTATAACATGGCTAATAGATGTCAATGAAAACTAGACAAATGTTATTGGGTTGTGTTGTTCTGAAATGGTGGGAGTATTTTAACATTCATAAGGGCCTAAATGGAAAAAAAAAATATTGATATTGCTTTCTATAAGACACTTATTTCCAATAGTTTCCCGTGCGCTCCACCAAAGGCTATTCAAAATTATGTAACTACGTGAAGTTATTTAGAATTATTAAGTGTTACCTCTATTTGAAATTTCAATTAAACTACACCAGTTGTTTAGGGATAAATATACAGAATAATGAACATTATATACAGACACACATACATATAATAAGAAATGTATATTCCAGATGAACCAAAAGAGAGGAACGATGAAGAAGAGTATGACAGAGAAGACTCGGACGGGGAGTACGCGCCGCGGAAACCAAACAAGTCAGTACATTTTATTAATTATTATACCTCACATAGTTTGTTAATGATATATGGCTCAGTAAGTCCAATAAAAGCTATTTAGGTAATAGTGTTAGGTTCTATAATATCATTCCAAAGCACATTAATGATTTACCTGACAATAAGTTTAAGAGGACATGTGGTCAGAAAATTCGGTATTTCAGAAAACTATTGCTATCGCGTTGCGCCCCCAAAGAAAGCGAAACATCACTATGTAGTACCCTGTTTCCTCCTCCAAAACTGAACTGATTTTTAATTTTCTTTCAGTTTTAGAATAATAAAGACTGGCTATGCTGTATCACTTGCTTGCTTTATATATATTTTAGCCATCAAATTTGTTTGAAGTACGTTTGAATTTAACGGTAAAAATCGAGCATTTTTTCATTTAGGAAGTCTTCTAGTTTCTACAATAACTAGTTTATGGAAAAAATCAAAATACGGGCATGGCGGTCGTAGATATACATATATATTATTTGGTATAATTTTTTTACCATAATGCTATTATCCAGGAACGAAACAGAGTACTACACTTGTATGGAATAAAGGCCGCTAGGATATCCTCTTAAGCACTATACCAAACAGGTTTTGAACGATAGTAATGTCTGTAAATGACGCTCCTCTCTGCGCTTAGGCCTAACAGTTTATTGTTATGAATTGTATAATATACATTATACTTTGCTACATTATAAAAAATGCTCGGGGCTCCAGACAGAGGTGTTACCACTTCAAAATCAGGTAGGGTTTATTGCCTGCGCTCTTCCCGTTTGTTATTCCGAACCTGTGGTAATTTTTTTTTTTTTTTAATATAACATATTTATATAACAAAACACAGCAACTTCTCATTTGTATAACACTGTTCTAACTTATATTTTCTTACAGGGAAAATGTTTACCGTGACTCGGAGGTGATAAGCACCAGCCCGACGCTGAGGTCCTCGCCGCTGCCCCACCAGATTAACGTCACCACCACTACCGCTAGCAGTAATAACACCACGAGCGTTGGAGTCGCGATGCAGCCGTTTAGCATCAACCTTAAGAGTCCGTCTAAGACAAAACCCGCTACACCCGTCAAGAAAATTGATCTCGGTAATTTACACTTTTATGCATACAAACATTCGTTAATACACACAGTAGTATGTATGAAAGCATGCCCTTTGCTTATGATAAGTTATCTATGGTTAACTTGGCTGCATCTTCTTGGTACCTTTGCCTATTCCTTAGAATGGAATAAACAGAACCATAAAAAACGATCGTTTAGGTAGATAAGGGGTGCTTTCGCTATTTTGGTTTGTCAGGTAGTTGTCCTTATTTTAAATTAATTATCTTGCAGTGTTTAACTATATATTATGTAATATTGGTGGCATTTTACGTGATATAGTGTAGTTATGATGTGCTAGTGTAGTGAAGTGAAAATAATGACACGAAGCGTGAATTCTAAAATGTCCCAATCATTTCCGTTGTGGATGTAACAGAAGGCCGCCACTTTGTTCCCGCCATTTATTGATAGTTTTCCTAATGTCTGATTGGCTGTATGGTCTTCTAGTACCTTTGCCTCTGCCTTAAGTAGGAATAAATGGAACCAAAAAAAATCTATGGTTTAGTTTGTCATTGGTATAGAGTGAATGATGGTGTGAAAGAGATGAGATATGGAGGAAGGGTGTCAAGGTGTGTATGATCGTGGGTAAAGAAGTATAACTCTTAAATATTTTGGGATTCAATGAAAATCGTTACATACCTTTAATTATCCATCCTTACATTCAGGTAAATTAGGGTCTAAATTGAAAAGAGTGTTTTGATTTTCATTCAATTTAACATTTGACAATTAAATCATTTGTAATTAAAAGTATAGGAGAATATATTGATATGATAAGCTTACATCGAGTTACTGGTCAAGTTTCTTTGCCCAAACACATCCAATAGGTTTGTGATTAGTAAAGTGGTCAAGTGAAATGATAATAACAAATTATGTAATGCTTTAATGGCTATATATATTGACCAATTGGAAACTATGTTGCAGTCAAATTACGCTGACACAGGTCCATCGACTCTTCGATAAACTAATATTTTACTATATGTGCATGAAATTATACGGTTTTACTGTAACATAATAATGAAGCAAAACAGTGTTCTAGAAGCTAAAAAAACTAAAGTTTTTCTAAGCACCACTCACAACAACACTCTGTTTATCAATATAGGGTATTGACCAGTTTTAAACAAAATCGTCCGTAGAGTGACCCGAGTCACTCTATGCTAATAAATAAAATTGACGTGTCTCCTTGGAATATCAAAATAACTCTTCTCAATGTTTGTACAGTACCTATACAAAGAAAACAATTTTAGAATGTTTGGTCTGTCTGTTTGCTTGTTCCGGCTAATCTCCGAAGAAGCTTGACCGATTTTACTTTTATTCTTTGGAAATGAGTTCCGTATAAAAAAAATTAAAATTCATGAAATTGTAAAAAAAATAACATTCAATAATAAGCACCATCAAAACACTGTTCAAAAACTATTTAGCATGCAGTAGTAAATTCTGATATCTATTCAGAATATGCATCCAGAGCATACAATGGTATGAATGGTTGACTGCAAGTAATGTGCATCAGACAAGCTCCTCTACTTTATCTTATCACTAGTTATCTCCGCGGCTGCGCTCGTTTATCATATTTCCTATTCACTGCGTAATATAGATTTTAAAAAACCATTTGAAAAGAATCGACCCTATTTTTTGCTTAATTTCTAAAAAAAATTGCGTTCAAACACTTGAATTTAATTTTTTTTGTGCAGAACTAAATGTAAAATTGTCCTAGCAAAGATTAGACGTGACAAATGGACAAGATTTTTAAAAATTGTGGTTCACGCAATGCTGTGTGAGAACTGCTCATTTGTACATAATAAAAAAATGTTATTTTAATATTAATGCTCTTCAACCTTATTTATTTAAATAACATAACATAAGAACAATTTACCGGATGCTGTTGTTCACTTAACATCAGATGAACTGCAGTCATTATGACTTGTGGTGTGAGATTGTGGATTAAAATAGATATATTAAAATGGTTCTGAATAATCTGTAGGTGCGGCGGCATCGTACGGAAAGAGCACGGGCTCCGCCCCCGCGGCGCAGAACTCCCAGGACCTGCTCGATGACCTATTTAAGACCTGCCCAGCTCCGCCAGCTAGTTCTGGCGCCCCGTCACTGGTCCTGGAAGATGATTTTGATCCAAGGTTAGTATTGAATTGAATTAGTTCTATTGTTATATTTCTCCAGGGTTAGTCAAGATTTTTGCTTTCGAGGAACCGTCGCTCTGTGATCTGGCTTAAATCACAATGAACAGCTTATATATGCCTCAGCACGATTACTCGATCCTTCCAGAATGTTCGTAAACAACAGCCTTACATCTACTCTAATATTACAAAGGAAAGATTTGTATTTTTGTACGTAACGAATAAACTTAAAGACGACTGGTCCGATTTGGATGAATTTGGTATAGAGATACTTTGAAATACAGGGAGGGACATAGGGTAGTTTTTATTCTGAAAATCCGACGGGAACTAGTCGGGTAAAACCGCGGAGAGCAGCTAGTACAGGTATAACATTGAAATAGCAATCTTATGCTTATGCGTTAAGATTCAATGTCGCTTGTCCCAACAATTATTTACGATATTTTCTTTATTTCTGGAAACTCCCTATAAAGCCCTATTACATCTGGGCGCCGCGACTTGAGTCCGTTTTGGATATCGTCGCAAAGTCAAACTCGTCTTAAAAGCCTAATAATGTTATATATATTTGTAATTTCCCGTGTCTGTACATTATCAATTTTTGTGAAAAGAATTATTGCAAGGGGTTTAAGAATAGGCAATCAAACACATTTCTATTATTTTTAGAAATTTCTTTCAGTCTGTCCAGGTATCAGTTGGGGAGTACTAAGTATATTTTAAAAATGCAAAAAGATAATTATAAAGCATATTCCGGGGTAACATCAAAACTTCATTTCATTAAAATCAGTCGACTCTATCAAAACTTATAGTAATTTGAATGAGACGCAGCGACTTTATTGTGAAAGAAGAGTTTGCAAGTAAATGCATTTGAGGACAACAAATTTATGGATTGATTAAAATTGAACAAAAAAAAATAATATAATCCTTACTAATATATAAATGCGAAAGTAACTCTATCTGTCTGTATGTCGCGCTTTCACGCCAAAACTACTGCACCGATTTAAATGAAATTTGGTAAACAAATAGTCTAGAACAGTGGTGGGCAAACTTTTTTAATGGCGGGCCACAAAGTTTAAGAAATTCTAGAGGATGGCCAGAATTATAGAAAAAATGCATTATGTGTTAAAGCTTTATCATCAGTCAGATCAGTATTACCCTACGCGGCTAGTTTAGCTTCACCTATAAGGTTATGCATCTATTATTCTATTAAGTAGAATGTACTTTTTCTTCTCGACCGCCAAAACGTAATTATAACGGGGCATATACTATCCATGTCGATGGACCTTCGGCGGGCCGGATTAAATACATTCACGGGCCGGAGTTGCCCGTGGGCCGTACTTTGCCCATCACTGGTCTAGAACCTTAGAAAGGACATAGGCTTTTTAGGATTTTTTAATGCGAAAAACGGGTTGAAATGGGGTGAGATGAAAAGTTGTATGGAAGTATCATCATTTTTAGATCTAGAAGCTTGAAACTTATTTTTATCCTGTTGATTCGATATTAATAAATATGACATTCAAAGTTAGTAAAAGTTTTACTCTCATAGGTGTAAAATAGCAATAGGAAATAGGGGATGAAATATATAAATCAATTAATCCATATGTTTGTATGGGAAATATGTAAGGTTTATGTGACTGTTTTATAACTTTGCGATAAGGTACAAAATATTAGAGCTATTCTGATGTAACATATACGGAGGAGGGAGGGGCGGCGGCGTGGTACGGCGCGGTGTAGGTGGGGAAATATGCCTAAGAGTGAAATCTATAGAGCGTACTCAGGCTTATCTCAACCTTACTTTAGTTCAAACTTTGCTAAGCAAATACCCAGCGCGTTCTTAGGTTTCGAGTTTATAGTCCGGATCCTAAGAATAATTTAAAATGATACCTAAAGACACTATTCCACGTGGACGAAGTCGCGGGCGCAGCTAATATTTAATAAAAAAATTCTCGCTAATATTTATATTAGGGCTGGTGAAATGAAAATAATGAAGGACAACGATTTCGGTGACTTTGCTAACGCGTTTGGTGGCGCGGCGCCCCCCGCCCCCGTGAGCGCCCCCTCCGCCCCGGTTAACAACAACAACGACGATGGGTTCGCGGACTTCACTAGCGCGTTCGACACCACTAACCATCAGCCGGGTCCGACACTCGTCGACAACACGTTACCCGGTGAGTTTATGTTACAGGAAAATGATCTGTACATATTCAAGATACTCTTACCCGATGACCGTCTCAATCACTTTCAATGTTGGCTAATTTCTCAATCTCCTATTGCAGGGTTTAGCAGCTTGGTCCTAATTACTTAGTTCTATTCATTAAATCTATACCTAATAAATTATTTTGTAAAAATTTTGTCCGTCTGTTTGTTCCGGGTAATCTCCGGAACGGCTGGACGCAATTTTGACGGGACATATTTTGTTAGACAGTTGAAATTACTCTGCGTAACTCAGGGTAGTTTTAATTTTCGAAAATAATTAGAGTTCCGCGTATAAAAATCCAAATAAAACCCGATGAATCAATGCACAATTTTACTGGGAAGTGCTTGAATTTATGAGAAATATTTTTACTTTATATTGATACAATTTTTTTTTTAGTAAAAATATTTAGGGTTCCATATAAAAAAATTAAAAACTAGTAACGAATATATAAAAACGCGTGCATAGCCGCGGGCACACAGCTAGTGAAAGGTAAAGTAAGGAATAGTATGATAAGGGAATGTTGTAGTACGGGTATGTACGGGCAAGGACAGAGAAAGGAAGGCTTAATTGGTTTGGACATGTAGAGAGGATGGACGAAACAAGGTTGACAAAACAAATTTGGCAAGGCGAGTTGACTGGGCTAGCTGGTGAGGGTCGTCCTAGGCGATCGTATCTCGACCAGATCGAGAACTTTCTGGAGAAAGGCCAGCAAAAATAGCATTAACCGAAGAGCATGAAAGAAGAAGCAAAAAGGTATGTCAGGATCGTAGCAAGTGGAAGGATGAACTCTCTGCCTACCCTTATGGGAGAGAGGCGTGACGTATATATCTTTTTGTGAGTCAAATTAAAGTTTTTATTGAAATAAGTGTTTTTTTTTCCAAAGCTGCTGCACCAACTTCGAACTTGGACTTGCTAAGTGACCTAGGTCCTCCAGTCCTGGACCCCCTGAGTTCACTCTCCAACGTGGACGCTCTGACGGGTCACCTGGCGGCGACGACGCTGACCCCCACCCTGCCGCAAGGTAAGTGACCCCTGACGTTGCTTATGCGACCCCTCTCCCTCGCTCCCTCCCATATACGCATCATACCCTTCCTAATAGTTATTCTATATGCACTATGTCTGTATGAAAACTTGTTGATGATTCACTTTCTGTTTAATTCAAAATGGCCGACGAGAGCATAGTCTTTGGTAACCATAGACAAAAACATTTATAATCATTAGTCATTTTTATAAATTCTAATATGTAATGTAATTTTTTTTCTATTATGTAAAAATCATCAGCAAATTGTTTTTATATATAATAAGTAGTTGTGATGTTGTGTTTTTTTAAGCGATCTAGTTTAATTATCTGATTTAGTTTTATGTGTAATTTTTTTAAAGTTTTCTGATTGCGTTGACTTGAAACTGTTAATCCTAACTTTTTACATGAAGTTAGACTTATGTTTTTATATGAAAAAAAGTCCCGCAATAAGAATGCAGTAAATATATATATATATATATATATATATATTTTAAATGTATATTTTATTTTAATTATTTACGGTACAGCTTTCATTTATTTATTTATATTTAAAAGAAATTCAAAATACATGTGAGTGTATGCATGCGCGTCTGTCACACGCTAGATAGAGAATGAACAGTCTCGGGCACATTAAGGCGTTTTGTTATTGCAGAGGAAGAAGAAGAAGGAGAGGAAGTAGTAGGGGGGAAGGGAGGCGGGGGACTGACCCCGCTGCAGGAGGAGGTGATGCGCGCTGCTGACCAGGCGGGGCGCTCCGCCCAGGCTCTCCGCGTCTCCCGCACCGCGAGGGAGCTGGCCGCGCTGGTCTCCGGGCTGGAGACCCTCGCGCGGCTGTTGCCCGGACCCCTCACCGTACAGAAACTCACCGCCTCGGACCCCCCGGTGATGACCCCCCGCCTCGTCGAGACCCACTCGCAGCTGCTCAGTGTGATAGTGCGCGACCTGCTCCCCCAGTGGCCTCTCCTTCGCGACAGGATCATCGCACTCTTCACCCTCGAAGAGAACTTCCTCATCAGCCACGAGACCCTCGCCACCCTCTGCGGCTTCCTTCGGAATGAATCCGACAAACTGGTCCTCCAAGCCCTGGCTCACATCTCTCTGAAGTACGTGAAGACTGACGCGGTGTTCGCGGCCATCATCGACTGCAGCAGGATCGAGGGCCTGAAGGACAAACAGCGTCACCGGGATGAATGGGAAGCGTTCGTCCAGATGCTGGTCACCCTGCCTGAGAGAGTTGCCAACAAGCTACAAACTGACACTCCTAAGGATTTCTCTCGGGAAAACTTTTCCTACTGTTTGGTGTTCCACATCGTCAGGAGCCTGGACTTCATCAGCGATTGTCACTTCCACCAGGGGGTGCAGTTCGATGGCTCCTACCTGGCACACTTCATCTCGAAGGTTATCACTAATTTCAACCTGAACGGAGACTGTACTGGTATTCTGACGCTCGCCGATGTACTGATCGCTTGGACGAGCGATAGTTATGAGGAGAAGTCCAAGTTTGTCAAGCGGAAGCTTATCCAGACTATAATGAAGTACCTCAGCCGACACGCCATCGAGAATATATCGATAGTTCTTCTATCTAGGTGCCCTATCGACTACAAGGCCCAAGAGCAGAGCATTTACAGGATCCTTGGTGATAACTATGATGGCAACAAAGACTGGAGGGAAATTCTAACATTCAAAATACCCTTCTACGTGAAGTTAAAGGATTACAGAAACACTTGTATCCCAGAGAACTTAATCTACTACCTATCGACTACAAAGAATTGCGTCGATAACTTGACGGATTTGATTTTGAGGTTATGTCGCGTGTGGGCCGACGTGAAGCCCAGCGAGGTCTCCAACCTCGAGCAGCACATGTACTTGTCTGAGCTGCTGGTCCTCGCCGTCAAGTATCGAATCGTCTTATCGATAAAACATCAACTCGAATGGAATCGTGCCGAAATTAAATCTATACTCTTCAAAGGGATGGGCAAACACCTGGACATCATGTCGGACGATTTCAGAGCTGTAGGGATGGCCACTATAGAAATTATCCTTAAAATGCTTGTCGATATCGATGTCGATGACCGTGAAGCGGCCAACGTGTTAAATTTCGAGTACGAAGGACTCGGCGAACGGTGTATCGATATGCACAAAACGTTAAAAGATATATCACATAGATGTCTCTTGGATCCTAATAAAAAGATCCCGAAACGATTGAAATGGAAAATGGTGGATTTGAAACGGGTTCTCGATTCGATAGCTGAGAAAATTGTCGATAAGGAAGATCTTCCTGTGAACAACACTATCGTGAGTTGTGCGGTGAAAAGCCCTGAACAAACGAAAGACATAGTTAAAGCTATAATATCAGTAAAACTGGACGCGTTGGGGAAGGAAGGGAAACCTGTCGTCGAGGATTTGGACTCGGATGACGACCTCGAACCTTACGATATGTCCAACGATATATCAATCAACGGTAGGAAAAGGCCGGTCTACCTGAGGGATCTCATCGAGAATCTAGTCGAGGCCAAGGACCCGGAGACATTCGAGGCTAGTCTGGAAGTAGCAACGGACCTGGTCGAGCGTCAGCTGCCCGGGGAGTCTTCAAACTTGGCCATCGAACTTCTAGACCTTTTTATACACCTGGAGCCCAAGTTCCACGTCGATAACTTCGAGACTTTGAAGATGAAAACGAATACTGCGATAGTGTGCGCTCAGCCCGCGCCCTGCGCCCACCATCTCTGCAGAGAGTTCCACACGGACGTCGGCCGGTACTCCGTCTCCACCAAGATATACATGCTGGAAGTGTTGTCCCAGGCAGTCCACCAGATCGCGGACTTCCCGACCGCGGAACAGCCGGAGCGGGCCTCGTCGCCCCCGCCCCCCAACCCACTCCAGGCAGACTCGCGGGACGAGACCATACGGCAGCGGCTCGTGCAGAAAACTAGATACTACCATTCGCGACGGCAGCACCACCTCGCTAGGGCCAGGAAGAACGTATTCGTGAAAGTGGCCGACAGTTTCTTCTACCCGCTGGTCGGCGGGTTCGGGTACAGGCAGCTGAGCTTGAGCCGCGGCAGCATGAGGTGCGACGTGGACAACGTGCTGCTCCTGAAGTACCTGTCGGTGATCGGCGACGTCATCCTGTCCTCGAGGAACAGCCCGCAGTGCACCAAGTACTGCTCGGAGATACTGCAGATGATCCTGCAGTTGCGGTTCACGCGGGACCCGAAGCTGCAGTGCTGTACGATGTCGCTGCTGGGGTCGGTGCTGCTGTCGCTGCCGCCGCCGATCATTAAAATGGAGTTCCTGGAGATAATGATGGAGTTCAGGGCCTGGCTGATGGACTGCTACTCCCGGGGCGAGGCGGCGACCGGGCTCGGCGGGCGCGGCTCCGACGCCGGCCTGCTCGCGGCGCAGATGGTGGCGCTCATCGACAAGACCCTCGCCTGAGGAGGATTTTCCTCATCTCGTTATCTTATTATTATGTCTGTACTTTAAGTATGTGCTGTATAAACCAGTAATTATTACCCACCGTTGTAAATAAAGATTTCTCACTAAATATACGAGTATTTTAGTTCCGGTAGTTGTCGGTCGCTCAAGGGAACAACCCTTTTCGAAAACATACGATTTTAATCAAACTTTAATAAATAAACCTTCAAACTATTCTGTATATTTACAAATGTTAAATATCGTTTCATTATATAACAGTGCTATAATTACAAATATATATTGTTTTTTTAAACCTTCAAATAAAATATGAATTATGGTAAGAGTCTTCAATGTAAGAAGCTTCGAGTAACACAAACTGTTTAACACGAAATAGAACTCGTTACACTTGCGAAAATGTTTGTTTTGCGAACTGCTCTTACCGTATATCGCATTGGCACATTTTTAACGCAATAAATCGTGCCAAATTAAAAAGGACGTAATTATCAATAGCCTTATAAGTTAATTATGATTAAAAAATAAAAAAAATAATGATGAATTGTGGTACTATACTACGATTGTGGTAATATTCCCTTTTCGTACTTGACATGTAATATAACTTGTTCCACTTATTTTTATGGCAAAAGGAAGAAAATCGTATGCGATTATGTTGTGTTGTGAATAAATATCGTGTGTATCGGAATTAATTACTTTTAATTATTATTATTTACACTTGAGCGTCTCATAATTACCGGACAGTTGTCATTTCATTATAACCATCGATATCGGTAATGTATGTACAGATCACATGTATTTTGAATCGATTGTATAAACGAGGGCATAGGAGGGGGGTAAACATACGTCACGGATTGAATTAATTTTAAAAACGCAGGTATACAGCCCACTCCGGTGACGTTACTGCAGCCGACAGGTTCACAGCCCACTCCCACGCAAACCCCAGCAGTGGGCAAAGGCAGTCGAGTGGGCGCTACGTGGGCGGACAGCACGGGAGCCATTAACATTGATGTCGACAACCTCCTAGCGCCGAGGTCGCCCAAAGCGGCACCAGCTCCGTCTATCAACCAGCTAAAGTCTAGCCCTAGTAGAGCACCCCCACAGCCTCTCGGCCTGAATAATAACTTCATACAACCTCTGCAGCAGAACGTGAGCCCTTTCAACCACAACACCTTCCTGCAATGATATTCGCTTCTGGCGGATTAGAACCCCGCTACTCGTCCCACATATACTCCCATAATCAAGCAATACACGCGACTACTCCTTATGGTTAAAAGATGCCCAAAATCATCTGTCACATGGCACGAGAAAGTGTCTCGGAAATAGTTAAATATAAAAAAAAAAAATTGCCCGTAAATAAAGTTGAGCGTTGAAAAACAAACGATCAAAAATAAAGGAATTTCGAAGTGCTTTAAATCTATCCGTAATGTATGAACTGAGATATGACGTCACAGTTTACGTGTTTGTTTTGCGGAAAAGGGATAGAGTGTCTTTTCTCGATTGCCATCAGAATCTTTGTCTCAAACGCTTGCACCTCAGAATGTTTATTGGCAGAATAAAATATTTATTTCAGTATACACATTATGTTCAATCATTTTATTTAACTACCCTATTCGAAGAATTATACTCTTTGCAGAATACAATAATACAAAGATCATACTTACAGCGGCATTTGTGTCAAAAATAATCTGAAACTGTTAACCAAAATTATATATTTTTTAATTTAATGAACCGAGGGTAGTTTGAAATTGTCATAATAGAAACGATAAAATTTCCATATCAGGTTATCGCTGTACCGATGGTTTTCATGTGAGCTTACTATCAAACACAGTGCAGTCACTTTGTCGTGAGACAATAAAAAAAACATATTTAATACGATTTCTAGTAATGAAGTATTAATAGTAGACTATACAAAATTGCTTGGGATAATTTTTTTTTAATAATAAAAATTGAGGGTAGAAACAAATTTTCAAATAAATGTGATCGTTGTAATGTTAATTTTGATTTGTTTTTTTCTTACTGTTGGTTTCTTGAGATATATTAATAGATAGTTTATATGTCAAACGCAAGTTGCACATTTGAGACAAATATACTATGCATCTCTTTTCATCTCAGTTTCATGTAAAATCTTTCTAAACATTTTATAAAAATACGCACTTAATTTTGTTTTCATTTTTTATTATTAACGGTGCTCTTTAGGATATTATTTCATTATATTTACCCCCGGAAGGGAAGAAGCGAGGCGTCATTATTCATTTTACACACACCTACCCGCAAAAATAGTTCGCGTTATTTTACAATGTACCTGTCTGTGTATTAACTGAATGATTGCTCCAAAAAAAAAACACATTAAAGTTATAGTAAAAGCTAAGTAGAAAGTAAAGAATGTTTTTTTTTAATCTTGATACTAGTTATTTACTTATATCAAAATAACTAATTGAAGTATACTTTTGTCAATTTAAAAAAAAATCCAAAAAAACTTAATAATTATTTACTCTTTTACTTACATTCAACGGTAATAAATATGTAATAAAATTTGCTTCGGCTTGTGATTTGGTGAAATCTTTATGATGGCGCTGTCCATCTTCCAACTGTCACTGTCAGGCACAACGTCGTCACTTAACAATAGAACTCGAAAATTGAGACAGATGTGCCGCCAAGTTATATTTTTCTTTTTAAAACATTTGATATGGAAAAAAGACTATTCAATAGAAAAAACATAGGATTCACTCAAGAATAAGGTTCTCAGTCTTTATTGTTTTTTTTTTTAGAGACAATGACGGAGATATTGATTTATTCTTATATATCGATTCTATGCCATTATATAAACAGGTAAAATCGATTTTTTGTTAAATGATAAACACAAAAATGACTAAATCGATTAAAAAATATTTTACTTGTAGTAAATTTACACATAACACTCAGCGAGTAATATAGGCTATATACATTTTTAATCGGAGCTTTCTAAATGTCCTTGCGAAGTCGGGGTGAGTCGCTAGTTTAATATATAATTATAAAGTCCGGAGTGGAATATATATTTTTTGTTCGAATTTTGTTTATATATAATCACAGAGGAAAAATCCCTAATTTTGTTATTAATATGTCGGATTACCCATAAAAATGAGACAATAGGAAAACAATGGAAAGCTGGCGTAAACGCCAGGTTAGTGCTCGAGGGGTTAAATACCAACAAAGTTATAATAGCTAATATACAAGAAAATCGCTCGACAAATAGAGAAGAATATCGTACTGAAGTGTATTACTTCAGCCTATTCTGTATGAATAGTTATGTAAATACATATATAATATGCACTTTCAAGCAAATTACAGTTTACATTGAACTTTATACTGATAAATGATATTAAAAACAGGTTTTTAGAGTTCCCATCAGTTAAATAATCAATGTTTTCTGTGTTACGGAACCAGCCGGATAAAAACACAAATGGCCCGGGTAATGCATATCAGTTATAAATATGATGTATTTTGCATGATATTTTGTTTTATTAATGCTCTAGAATTTTCTTCCAAAAGAAAGTAAAGGGTAAATTTTATTAGTTTTATTGTTTCGTACAATTTTATGAAAAAAATATTATAAATACTAGGGAGAATGGTTATTTGGAGTTTCCTTTACATTTATTTTGGCAATAAACTAATAACTGCTATCTCTCCCTTACAAACTATGTTTTTGCTTTTGCTTTTTCACAAATTTTCCTCATCCATATTTATCTTTGTGTAAAAAAATTAAAGAACAACCTTTTTCAGTATTAAAATATGAAAAGCATTACAAATAGCGAATTTATCATTCGCTTTTAAATACAAGTCATTTGAAATCATGTTAAGATTATAAACCGTTACAATTGTTTTATTTTTTTATTAACTATCAATCAAATTTAAAAAAAAACTTTTTTAAATTTGGTCCCTTAAAACTTATGAACTAGAAGGCGCTTATGAACGTCAAAAAACTACCAATTATATAAAAACCTAAATAAAATTCATGAAAAAAAATCTAGAGAATTAATAATTTTGCATGAATAGACTATTTAATATAGTTTAAAAAAACGAAATATATAATTAACTCTTTCCGTAGCAAATATTATTTTGGTTAAATATAATAACCCGAGTGAAGACACGTGAACTAACAATATTATGTGGTAATATCACAATATTATCCTATATAAAAAGTATGCAAAACTAAAACATTCATTTAATCTATGCGATATGCGATCATATTATAAATGTAATATTATAATAAATTAGATCGATTAAATTCTTTTTTAAATGCGTGATACGTATAATATATCGGTATAAAGTGGATAAAACCGTAGGATAAAACGATGTTACTACAATGAAAAACAAATTAATGCCGGCTGGATAGTCTGTCAACTGGTTTGTTGATAATTAGGATATTTTTATACCCGCTTCAGAAGTAGTGGATGGAGATGGGCCGAATGTTCGTTTTATATTCGGCAGAATTACCGTTTTCGGTTAAAGATAAATCAAAGTTTATTAAGCTGTATATAATAAAACATGCTTAATAAAGGTAATGTTTTGTTTTTATACGTTAGTTTATTAAACTATGTATCACAAAAATCACGATATAGCAGGCTTTGTAAATAAAAGGTAACCAAACAAAAGCACGCAAGCATTGTTATATACTATTTGATACAGTGATAATTTTAGGTGTATCAACGTTAATCTAAACGTTTCAATTGAACAAGGTACAGTATTAGAACGGGAATCAAGTATGCCGAATATTCGTTTTCGATAAACCTACGTTCCGCCCATCTCTAGTAGTGAGTTAACTCTGCCGACCTCGTATAGAGTTATGGGGGGATGATAGCGTATGTGTAAATAAATATAACTTTAAATATGTAGTGTCAAACAGTGTTTACAATTTTTTGATAAGTGTTAAAAATTATTATTATGTAACACTTATTATGTAATTAAACAAACAAAGTATAAATTTGCTAATTTTGAATATATAATAAATCATTAGTGTTGCCGAATTTGGGAATAAAAATTCAAATTCGGCAATAAGTAGTCGTTTTAAAGGGTATTTCAAAATTGGCTACAATCATGTCCGATTGACGAATCTATACAAATAATTAAAATTAGAGTGTCTGTTTGTAATGTCAATTTTTTTTTACTAAAGAGATATGAATGTATATACGATACCTATACCACAAAAACAATTTCTAAATTTTTTTGTCTGTCTGTCTGATTGTTCCGAGTAATTTCCGGAACGCGGCTGGACGAATTTTGACGGGACTTTTGTTGGTAGATAGCTGAAGTAACTTAGGGTACTTTTCGAAAATAATTAGGGGTCCGTGTGAAAAAAAAATTATAATGAATAAAATTCGATTCAATGCTCGCTTTTACGGGCACTTGCTTGAATTTATGGAAAATATGTTTTACTTTATCTTAGTACTAAAAAAAGTCAGGGTTCCGTATAAAAAAAAACGAAGTGAAGAATATATGAAACGCGGGCGCAGCCGCGGGCACATAGTTGGTATATAAATAAGATGCGTTTGGCATACTTGGAGATTTGATTGGAATGAAAATGTTTATAAACATTACTTGGTATTATCATTATGTTTCGAAAATAATTACTTACTCTTTCTAAATTTTAAAATTACATATTTTAATAAACGAAGTGCATTTTTTACTCATTCCGTTTTGTTGATTTCCTTTAGATATATTTTTTATTATTTGTAAAAATGGCTACTAGAATTTTGTTGGAATGTAAATACATTCATATCGGTGCATTTAGTTTTAGCACATACTTGACTCGTTGTGTATCCGGCAGCTGAACTTAATTAATTTTAGAGATAACCATTCAATTAATTTCAAATATAATTATCATTTATATACGAGTACGTCGTAGTTTTTTTTTGAAAACCTCTTTTTTGTTAGTTATTCTTAGGGCAAAAGTATGGATTCGTTCTAATGAAATATGAATTCAATATTCCACTATGTTTATTATGAAAACTTTACAAACTCTTATAGGTACTTATAAATTTATTAATTTTTAAATAATACTTTAGTAGATTTTTGTTAATTTCTATTTAATTTCTTATTTTTCTTTACGGTCACGATAAGAATTTTAGGAATCAAAATCGTTTTTGGGGACCAATAACCGGAATATTATCAGGACAATTTTAAAATTTCATAAATCGATTCCCATTATTTTTTTTTTCAAGTAGAGAGTTAAATAAATTACTAATTTGTGCTTTTAATTTTGGTGCCTATATCATATTATTTAGATGTTTAGTTCTTTTATTATAGCAATATTATCGATAGTTTCTTTTTTACTGAAAATTAATTGAATAACTATCGACATATTATCGTTTTTATTAATACTGTTTTTCGATCTAAGTTAATTTAACGAAATTTTCATAGCAATAATAATTATGTAACTTTATTTATGTAGTTGATAATGTGAATGATTTTATTAGTTTTATTAGATATTTTACGTCATTATATATCGCACAATTATTATTATTGTTGTAAGTTAAATTACATACATTTAGTCTATTCATTATTGCTCATAACGAAAGTAATTTTAATAAAATATTTTTTTTTTTTTCTCTGTAACAAATTCATTCGTGTATTATAATCACTTTCATGAATAAATGGGCGTAAATAGTTAATTGATTTGTTTAAGAGAGTTGTATTGTTTAATATTATGTATAATTTTGCTCATAGTGTAGTGAGTTGAGGTGAAACGCGAACGGTATCGGGATATCAATCACATTGAGTTAAGGACATGATGTAACAATAAATATATTATTACTTGTATACGTTTTGTTTTATTTTCTATCCAAAATTTTACGATACAAGCAACTAGTGGGTGTACGCTTAATTGCGGTCCTTCGAACCTTTGAATATAGCTTGTAACCCCAAGTACTACATCTTAAAAGAAAATAAACCTGAGCAAGTATATCCCTATGGATGGTAGAGTAAGGGAAGCCGTATTATAATTAAAAAAAAAAACTGTTGAATAAGGTTGTCGCTACAATAGCAAGTGGTTAAATGTAGAAGAAATGCAAAAAGTTGATAAAGTACGATACAGAAAAACTTGACACTTTTTCAGATGAAAAAGTGGACTAGATAGTCCACCATATAAGACGGTATAACTTAGGCACTCCATAACATAACATAAGCTCACGCCTGTTATCCTCGAAGGGTTAGGTAGAGGTGAGGTACCCCCCGGACTGTCGACCAGTACGGTCGTGCCTCCTGAGGCGGGCTAAGAGGTGGAGGGGAAGTATTCTCCTCCATCCCTACCGGGCCATTGCACGGACGAGGCCTGGTGGGTTCGCTGCAGGGGGCGACGCGGTGCTTGCGAAAGTCGCCCCCATCCCAAATGCAGCGGACGGCCCCGGGGGGTTTTAGTGGGTATTTCCGGGCGCTACACGCCCGGGTTAGTCCCACACTGGCACGGAGCTCGTCCCTCCGTGCCTCCTTACCTATTGCATTGGGGGACTTCGGTCTCACTAATGCAATAGGTAAGGGTAGTGAGTAAATGCATTTCTCCCCGTCAAAAAACATTGAACAATTGATAAAAATAATGAAGGTGTATTATATGTTGTGTGTGTCAAATGCTAAAGACTGCAAATTAGAAATAGAAATTAAGTAAATATAAAGATTTGTCATAACCACAATGCAATTGGATAAGAACACATAGATAAGAAATAGAATAATATTGTAAAATAGAAATAAGATGAAAATAATAAAGCCACAAAAAAAGTAAACAAAACTCGGATGATGTCTGAGTAGTAAGGGGACTAAATATAAAAAAAACACAAAAACACGCATAGAAAGAACCTGCCATACAAGTCGATTGAAAACGTCGGAATTGAATTCACACATCCATCTATATTTCACTATAATTAACACGCACACAAAGAAAGCATTAGTTCTGTAAACGTAGCACGCGTTTGTGCAGTAAATAACTCGCTTCGTCGCGGCTTATTCCGTTTAATTTTAAACTATATAGTTATATAGTTACGGTTTTTTTTAATGACATTAAATAACTAAATTTTATCAATATTTCAACGACACAGCTGCCACACATGTTTATAAATTCTATGATTGTAATTAATGGTGGTTAATACCTTACTTTACAACTATTGTTACGGGATTTTACAATTTAGTTTATTTTTTAATTATTCGATGACAGATAAGATATTTAAACAAAGCATCATCTAGTCAACATACGTAACAAACGTCAAGCAAATTTACAACAGTCCTAATGTTAAGTCAATGCTAATTAGTCTCCATATATGTCACTTTTTTTACAACTGGCTATAATTATTTTCGCTGCGCTAAAATTTTGGATTACTTACAATTGCAGTATTTTGTTAATAGAAAAACATATGAGGTATTGTAATTGGTCGATCATGTGCTATAATTAATATAATTTATAATTTCTTCGGTGGAGTCTTAAATTGCCCTACATGCGCCCGTACTTTCGTTAACATAAGTGGGTATATTAGTGACTATAAAGCTCAGCAAATCAACGCCCTCCTTGAATAACATTACAGTGAACCGGTCGAGAATAGATGAGTCGCCGTAGTCGAAAGCGACCAGGACGAACATACACAGTGGATACGATTTATTAAATGACATATTTTTTATGAGCCCGGTAACAGGGCTGGTGGTGGAAACAACATACAATAAATGCGACCATAGATGACCATTACCATCAGATGATACCGTTTGTTGCCATTTATTGACAACCTAATTAACTATTCATTGATTTCAAAGCAACTAAAAATGTAATTTGCTGTTAAGAGCTAAAATGAAGTGTTTTTAGAGAAGTTGTGTTCTGGAATTACCGGCTCATAGTGTTAACATTCATGCCCGATGGGGCCAACGAGTACTCGAATGGCTACCACGCACCGGAAAACGTAGCGCGGGTAAGCCCCACACAAGGTGGACCGACGGCCTGGTGAAGGTCGCGGGTGTCCGCTGGAAGCGTGTGGCGCAAGAGCGGTCGTCGTGGAGATCTTTGGAGAGACATATGTCCAGCAGTGTACGTCTTTCGGTTGAATGGATGGATGGTGTTAACTACCTTACACCATAATTTTGAATACACAACGCAATGTAAGATATATTGAAAACATAGAAATATTTTATGTTAACATACAGAAACATTAGGTATCTACCTATTTGGGTATCTTTACTACGTAGGTTCTAGTATCATGTTCAAATGTATTAACTTCAACTGTGAATATTGAATTCATAATTTGTCCGATCATCTTGTTAGGACCTTGTCTTGTATAATATTATCTAAAAAGCAGGTAAAGAGGAAAGGGCGTGCCGGGCTGCTGTGGTCGAGAATTCTCTTCCACAACCCGCTTACTGACTCTAATTATACTTATGTTCTCATCCTGCGTACTTCTATTTAGTTAACTTCATACTATGTAAATTCGGTTTTGAGTCATTCAAACCACTGGTGAACCAACCGCGGCCCGCGACTTAGTTTTACAATTTTAGTAGACAATAACTATTAAAGCTGAATTTGAATATAACGTTAACAAAATAGAAGTACGCGGTATGGGAACATAGCTATAGCAGAGCAAGTGAGCATGTTGTGCAGGAGAGTAATCACGACGCGCGCTTCTTGCCCCTGCCGTTGCTTAACAGCTCACTGCTCAAGTTTCAAGAGTGCCAACAAAAAGAACTAAAATTCGGGGCTCAGTAATTATTTCAATAAACATTTTGAAAAAAATTACCGGGACTGAACTCAATTTATTTTGACATTACACGCATAGACGAAGACACTGCGCTAGCTTAATTTAAATAAAATGCGTTCAGGTAAATTACTTTCGACCATTTTAAAACAAGTTAACACCTCAGTTTCGTATATTCACAATATAATAAGTGTAAATAAACCATTTTTCGACGGTTTGCTTAAACCATCATCGTTGTAACTTTCTCTGTATATTATGTAATATAACAAACTTTATACTAAAACCGTATTTTAGAATTTCACTATGATTCTATAACAGAATCCTGTAGATCACTTCAACACTCTTAAGTTAAAACGTTAAAATTAAATAATATGAATGTAATACCATTTTTAAATATAAATTATGTCCCAATTGTGTAGTAACATTAACATCTAGATACTAGGACATACCTTAACTTAATTTTAGCCCTAAAAATTTTCAGTTACTAATCAGTACTTTCAGTCACAAGTTGCTATTGCCATAAAAACATTTTATCCCCAGTGGCTCGTGAACAAATAAATGTGACGACCACTGACCTAAACTATCAATATCTGACACGTTTAAATATTTCCATGTTAACTGTTTTTTTTTAATTGTTGAAACCCTGTGGTCGTTTTTCTCACCACTAATCTGTAAAATCTAATAGGTCCCCACGTTCTCGAGTTAATCCCCATTTAGCATCTTGAGCTCCCCCTACTATAAAACTAGTTTTGAAATTACCAAACTGTCAATGTATCCTAACAAATCGAGGGATAAATGGGTGAAATAAAAAAAATAAAACAATGAATTTAAAGCAATTAATCAATTTATTTGTGAAAAAAATATTGAGCGTGTATAAAAAAACTAAAAGCTACACGAAAAATTATTAAATTAAAATGAGCTTATAATATTAATTTACGTCACTATTCACTTAATTTAAAATACTTCGAAATTTAATCACTTAATTATATAATTAATAAAGCTATGGACGAAGTGTGATTATCCCTCAGGTTTTTTTTAAATCTCAACATATTGTGTATATATAATTCAAATTGAACAGAACGTTTATATAAAGGGACGTAGATGGAATGCCAACAAAGTATTTTATGTGAAATTAAAACACTGATTAAAAAAAACAATATACGGTTTTTGCAAAGAGAAAAAGAACACTTAAAAATAACTATTAAAATAATCAATTTAATATTATTAATTGTAAAACTGCATACACAAATAATACTCAGCTCCTTTATAAAAATATTTTATGGCTAGTTCTTTAAGACCGACTCAATTTTCACAATCATGAAAAAACGTGTTCCAAATCTTTATTTGAAATTTCCCATGAGTTAATAATAAACGCAAAATATATACGACTTGCAAACGAATCCACACTTACTGCCACATGAAATATATACATATATTTCAACATTAAAAAAATAATTTCATATTGAATTATTAAACAGATGGCGAAATAATCATTATACGAGTCGCTTTATTAAGGACATTAAAACTAAGTTTATTTTAAATATATGCAAGAAAAATAATATTAATCATTCTTTTTACTTGAGGCATCTATTTTTTCTTAAACAATACTACTCCAGTACCATTTAATGCATGGACACTATTTCAGTTGAATTCATACGAATCAGTACTTTTACTTTTAACTTCTATTGTATATTCGGAATTAATTGACACATATATTTATATATATAATATTTAAAATACTTCACATACATAAACTATACTGTTTTATGTAAAATTATTCAATACTCAGTCTTATTGTAATACATAATTAAAACATGGAATTTAAAAGCGATATGGAATGACATACATTTAAAATTAATTTGTGCATTTTATATAAATATATACATATGTATATATAACTTATAAAAATTTCCATAATTATTCTATATATTAAAAAAAACAACTTATAAGTTTTAATAAAGGTCCAGGATAAAGTTTCTTGTGAAAAAGTGTTGTTCATTGAATTTAGTTTTCAAATAGTTTGTTAAATATATGTACATTTTAATAATTAAAAAGGTATATTAATTCAATTTATCAAAAAAATAAATAAACTGTTATTATGAAATATAACTGAATACCAAGCAAAATCTTATACACTCAAACCTAAACAGAACAAAACCAACTGACAACCTTATAAACTTGTTGTTATATATACATATTTCAATATAATACAATCATGAGGTATAATTTAAAACAGTTTTAAAATCAATTAATTAGATATCTATATGATATAAACATGGACAATACAAGAACAATAATGTGGTCAAAATAATAGTTTCAATGACCCATAGACAACGTCCTAACATAGACTCTTATTGCTCGATTTGTTGTTTTGGATTAATTCTAATATAATGAATAGTATAAGAAAGGGATGCAAATAAATTAACATATATTTATTAGTCAAACGGCTTTAGTATGTTTCCAGGGGAATGATTACATCCAAATTTATTAATCAGATGTGTTGATGAATGTGACTCTAATTAATCATATGTTGACAAATGTGACTCTTATTAATCAGACGTGTTGATGAATGTGACTAATTAATAATACGTGTTGACCAATGTGACTCTTATTAATCAGACGTGTTGATAAACGTGACTCTTATTAATCTGATATCTAAGTAATTATGTTGTCAGTGGGACAGAGGGAACATTACCTAACATCAAACACCTATCATTTTATACCTACAAGAAAGGACGTTATCCAATAATGACCATATCACACACCTTCAGAATCAAACTTGACTAATCAAATAAATGAAGTCAAAAATCGAGATAATGAGCTTAAGAGTCAAAACATGACTATGAATTAAAACATTTAGACTATGTTATTTGAGTTAATTGTATTTCAAGCTAGGTTTAAATATTTTTTTTTTACTACTAATATACGAGACAGAAAATTAACGAGACAGACTTTTAAACACATTAATCGCCATTTACTCAAAACTTCATTTTGTGAGTTAGCTCATTTTGATTCTAAAGGTGAAATACATAGTGTCTCCCAAATTTGAAACTTTGGAACTCCCAGTAACTATTAGATATAAACATATAAGATATATAAATAAATATCATGTTCAAAATACCGTAATACTATTCAATCTTATATCTTGAGAATTAGGTAATATTATAGATTCAATTAAAATATAAAAACCTAAGTCCAGGCTTGAAAATTAAAAGGAAATATATCAATTAGATATTACAAGTATTACTAGTTGAAGCTACTCCGATAACAAAATACACTACATAAGGCACTTTGTATTTATAAAACAGCTGTAAACATTAAAGCAAATATATGATGATGGTTAAAGTAATTCTTAGCACATTATTTATTTAAAAACTAAATATTAAAATTCAGTGACATGTCACATTAAAACACAAACACACACACCGACACACACATACACAGATAAACATAAAATTAGCTAAAATTAATTCAGATCATTATTTATTAATATATTCATTCAATTAAAATTAAAATCACATTAAAAAATGCATTGAGAAAAACAAATTGTATTTTTTTTTTTACGGACATGTAACAATATGTTTGTATACATATAGATTTGGAATAAAATGCTTTTGTAAACAAATGAAAACTTAAACGTTTAAAAAGGAGAAAATTGTAAATGACGAATACATTTTCAGCGTAATTGTAATATTCATAATGGACAATTACAGAAAGTAAATATAATATATACGTTTGGCAAAAAAATTGCTTTTCGAAATTCTGGAAAAATTATGTTTGTTATTATTCTATAATGTTTAACAAATGATTCCATATCGATACATATACACTAAATTCGTAACCGCGTCGGTGCGTTGACCAAGAACACGTACAGATAGCAGCAGATCGAATGTCGAGGCACTTTGCGCTTACACTACATTAATAATTAATATATATTTTTTTAAAGATTCAAATGAAGCGTACAATATTGTTTCCCTGTCGACTTCATCGGATAAATGTGAAAGTGTGTTTTTTTGTCACATGATTTTACACACGAACCCCACAGTATTCGTTAGTTCGAAGACCCACGGAACAGAGATAATTGGATCGTTATTACATTTTGGGGCGTGTGGGGGAGGGGAACCAAACTTCTTAAAAAATAGGCATCGGAACCTGTCGGTCCCGGTTGCGGGTGTAGAGCACGCCGTCGGGGCCGGAGGCTGCCACTGTGTAGTTCTTCGATTCTAACAGCTCAGTGGTTTTGTTTCTGGCTCGAGCGTCCGTTGACCTCACTTCAATCACCTGAAACCAACGAAAAAAAAAAAATTATTGCTAAAATAATACCCACTTGAAAAATATTGATTTCATCAAAATAAAGTGATACACCGAGCATTCCATTTGAATTCATAAGGGCATACCCCACCACCCCCATCTGTGAACATAAATCAGAGTCCAGTTGACAACTTGAAATCAAACAGTCACTATCTTCAATAGGTATAGCCCATTGATTTCAAGGACACAGACTCTAGTGATGTTACTTTAAATAGTAATATAATTATTAAGAAATAAATATTATAATACAAGGACGAATATACTATAAATAGTAGAAAAGCACTATTCTAGTCATAAGCGATGATGACGCAGCGGGTAGTGCGGTTTTCGCGTCAACCGACGCCGGTTCGATACTCACCTATCCAACCCGAAAATTAGGATGAGCTTTCGGTGAGATTCCAGCACCATCACTCGAGAACCGGTACCTAAGTTTAGTATGTTTACCGTCCTGGACCACATCATCACTTAACATCAGGTGAGATTGTGGTTGTACCACTGATCTTATTCCGTGTAAAAAATATATATATATATATATAGTGCGCTTACTTTTTATATTATCTTTTAGCTTATCTCATTCTCTCACTACGTACTTCTTTCCATCTTTTAGAATCGTAATGAGTTTTTACTTTAATTACGCACAAACAAAATTTCACTCACAAAAACAGAAATTTGAAGACAAGAAACAGACATATTTGAATTTGACGAGTAGA
The DNA here is from genome assembly GCA_014132275.2 of Samia ricini. Taxonomy (NCBI): domain Eukaryota; kingdom Metazoa; phylum Arthropoda; class Insecta; order Lepidoptera; family Saturniidae; genus Samia; species Samia ricini. The sequence goes on from AP028158.1 coordinate 19,734,324, forward strand.
AACGGAAGTTAAAAGCAACCTGTAAACGCAGACCGGGGTCTCCGAAGGGCAGGTGGGTGAGGGCGGGCAGCGCGTTGGCTCCGCCCAGCAGCAGGTACTCCGCCCTCGCGGCGTCCGCAGCGAGCAGCACCGTGTACAGCGGTAGGCACAGCACGCGCGACTTGAACACGCTGTCGCTGGAGGCGCCGCCCGACCCTGACCTGTCATCCTCCTGGTACGTCACCTGGATATTACAATACCAATATTTACTTACAACTATTTATATTCTCCTCAAACAATAAAACAATAAATACAAAGGTTGACTACTGAAAACAATGGTAAGATCTGCAATAAAAAAAATTACATATTTATAAGCATTTCAATTTAATCCTAGAGTATAAACTCTACATATCTATATCTATACTAATAATAAAACTGTAAATTTCTGTCATTTTTAGAAACGTCAGTCTCTATTTTATGCAGGCATCAATTATAAAGTACTAAGTATATCTTAAAAAGATAATTATAAAGAATATTCTGGGGTATCATCAAAACTTCATTTCATTAAAATCGGTCGACTCTATCAAAAGTTATAGTAATTTGATTGAGACGCGGCGACTTTACTGTGAAAGAAGAGTTTGTAAGTAAATGCATTCGAGGACAACAAATTTATTATTTATTTATTGAAATTAAACAAAATAACGTAATATAAATTATACGTACAGTATATAAATAATAAATATCTAAGACATAATAAATGAGAAACCAATATGTTGATATGCTATTTTCACATAATCATTTTACACTTTGTATTAGGGAGTCATTTTATGGAAGTAGTGAAGTGAACTTCAATTATTATATAATGTCAATAGGTATAATAAATATGGCGCGGAACGTGATATTATTTCTATTATTATACAGTTCATGTTTTCTTTATTTTTGACGAAATGAGGTCGAAGTGTTATGAATGGTGGTTACATAACCAAATTATGTATGTTTCCCTGACGATTATTCATAGATGGCGCTCTAAATATTTTCTTATTAATTTGGACTAATCTAAAACCTTACAAGGACATAGATAATTTAAACTTATAATAAAAGGCTACAATAAATGTCTACAAGATACATTTTAAGTTTTAAAATAATTGCTGGGATGGGACAGGACTGAACATAATAGTCTGTACTACAAGCGAGCAAAGTCGCGGGCACAGTTAGTATACTAACTGTAACAGCCAGGAAACGGAATAAATACATATCAACGATAATGATATAAATTACGTATACTAAAAACACAATTCCAAAAATTGTTCAGGCTAATTTCTGGAATGTCTGGACCGATTTTGACGGGACTTTTTTTTGCCGGATACCTGAAGTTACACCACGTAACTTAGGCTACGTATACTTTCCCTCATTACTCATAAAAAATTGATTAAATCCGATTCAATGCTTGAAGTGCCAAGTGCTTGAATTTATGAGAAATATTTATACTTTATCTTAGTATTAAAAAAAACACCATTCCATATAATTTTTTTTAAATGCAATGAAGAATATATGAAACGCGGGCACAGCCGCGGGGACGCAGCAAGTATATAATAAAAATATAATTAACTATGAAATAAATCAATAAATAAAGTAGTATAAGAAGGAATAAGATGTAGTGATATGTAAGTGTGGCACCTCGCGGGGATGGTCAGTAGGGCTGAGGCAGGCGTGCAGGGCTCTGGCGGCGCCGCGCAGCGCGAGGAAGTCTCGGGGGCGGCGCGCACGACGGCGCCGTCCCAGCCGCGGCGACTCTCCAGGTATAACGTGCTCTGGTCTCTCGGCCCGCGAGGTAAGAACTCTAAGAATGTGCCGTTGTACTGAAACACAAATTCATGCAATCCACTGGAACCCCTTCACACATTTATATTCACATCTTCACAACTAAAACGTACACCTAACAAAAAACATACTATACTTCATTTAATTTAATAAATTATTATCTATACAAATAAATAAAATTATAGTGCCTATTTGTAATATAAAAGCATTAGCTATTTCCTGCAAATTACTTAAAGTATTATTAAAATGATATAAATGTTATTGCAATAAATATACTAACAATTTCACCATAAAGCCTGTCGAGCACCTGCACAGTGTGAGTTGGTTGAGTGGGGGGCGGGTGATGAGGGGGTGCACGGGGAGCCAAGTGCAGCTGTCGCACGTATGCGACCAGCGCTGCAGAACCCTGTCCGATGCGCGCCAGTTCATAGTCCCTAGTCATGTTCAACCTGAACTGTTGTGCACCCATAGCTGATGGCATTTAAAAAATACAGGAATTAAAAGAGTTTATTTTATGCACATGGTGAAAAACTGACCATATTGATCTTGATACCACACATAACAAGATTAGCCAATCTAGATCTAGCAGTTAACAGGGTTGTATGGCATTTGTTTCATTGGGTCAAAGCTTACACAGTAGTGAAAACCTTAATAAGATGTGTGGCATTAGGGATCAACTAGTGTAGATTCAGCATTCAACCAATTGGTAGGACAAGAATCTGACTGGGTTGTGCAAACACATTGTGCATACACTTGTGTAAACAATTCATAGTGACATGTTTAGGATTATTGTGTCCACTTGTATCCAGACCTACCTAGAGGTTTTAATCACTATAGTTGTAGATTTTCATCTATGTGTGGTTATTATAATTTTCAAACTGTACTTTATTTATCATTAACTCCTTGAGCACTTACCTGGCGTTTACGCCAGCTTTCCATTGTTTTCCTATTGTCTTATTTTTATGGGTACTCAACACATTAAATGAAGTGCAGTAATTTTTGCAAGTTCAAATAGAAGAAATATAGTTAAAATGATGACTACAGCCAACTTACCAACATTATCCATGTAAATCAACAGCATTGACATCACTGTCACAAATGTAAGCACAAATAGTACCGCAGGTAGTAGCCTCCTATACAGATCAGTGGGTGAGGTCTTTGTGAAGCCTAAGACTGTGATCCTAGGGCTAGGAAATGAGGCTGGCACAGGCAATGGTGCCGTGGCTTTGTCAGCTGGTTTCGGTGTTTCTTTAACACTTGTATCTATTGTGTCTGGTTGTTGATCATCCATTGTGGGGGTTTCTTCAATTTTCTAAAAAATAAGAAAAAGTATTAAGTTCAACATATAACTTCAATGTTCAACTTATTTGAATTATGCCATAAAGTGAAAATATTAGTGTAAAAAATGCAAATATGCATAAATCATTCAAAAAACTGTTCACAATAGAATTTGGAATAATGTTGTAATCATTGTTGAATAAAATAAAAGGTAGGATTAAATGATAATTTTAATTATTCAATAAAAACAAGTAAGTAATACAATGTTCCACACACCACAACTTTGAGCAAAACAAACAAATTACAAAATAAAACGTAAAATTATAAATAATGAATATAACCTATCATGAAATGAACACGACAAATTTCACATAATTACACATCAGTTTCACTGAAAATTTAGAGTATATATAGCATTTTTATAAGAAAATTTCAATACAGTAATAAAATTTTGATAAAAAGCCTAATAATATGAAAACTCAAAAGATATGACAGAAAATAAACGTTAGACAGGTGTTTTTTTTTTCAACAACAAAAAACATGCACCAAGCGAACTGTGCACCTGCTCCGACAAATGAAAATGTCTGAACTGTTTCTGTTTTAAAATTTATAAACAATCAACTTACTTTTTCAGCCATAATCGCTTTCAGATTGTTTTCAATAAAGAAATAAAAATATTCACACTTCCTGTATCGTGTTATGCTCGATTAGTAAAATATAACACAGGCATGTTTACTTTTTATATTATTTATATATATAGGCTCATAAAAAACACAAAAATGAGAAAAGTTTAACTACAGACAATAATTACCCGTGAGTCACTATGTCACTAAATAACAAAATTACAGACAGGGTCGCCAGCAGCTCTGGATTGAGTTTTCGAAATTTCCCCATTACAGACAAAAAAAAATCCCCAAAATTATATTATTTCCTAAACTTTTTCCCAAATGCGTAAACTTATGTATTTCTTAGTATTGTTTTTTTAACATCTGAAAAAGTGATTAATACAAGTTCTAAAGGTACAACTTTAAATTACTTTTCTAATCTTCAGTGTTGTAATAAAATGGGGGATATTTGTTAGAACTATTCAGAGAGTTACACCCATCCTGGGTGCTACTTTCAGGGCTGTACTTCCACTAACATTGGCTAAGACTATGATTTGTATAGTTTTTATATGACAAAAATTATATATATTATATTTATTAAAAAAAACTGATCGAGTTTCTTACCGGCTCTTCTCGACTGGATTGTTTTCCGAACCGGTGGTACTGTTTTAGACGTTCATAAGCGCCTTCTTAGAGCCTAAATTGAATAAAGATTTTCTTGATTTTGATTTGATTTTTAAAAGACAAAGGCGACCGTGGACCGTGTAGTGTAGCAGTTACCGCGGAATATTGCTTCTTATCATCGCCGGTAAAGCTTTTGCTAGAGCCATTTTGCAAAAAACTACAAAGGCTCGCCGAGCCTGAGACTCAGTGTGGTTTTTTGACACCGTGAGCAGAGAGGGATTGTATTCAGTCTTTGCTAGAATTGGATGCTCCCCGAAACTTCTAAAACTAGTGCAGTCGTTCCACGTGGGTATGGATGGCAGTATTCTACATAATGGTGAGGACTTCTGCACCATTCGACGTAGGTGGTGAAGTTAGTCAAGGTTGTATTTTGGCTCCTACCTTGTTTTAAATATTTTTCTCTGTACTACTAAAGGTTGCTTTTGAGGATTAATAACAACCTACACACGAGATCTGATGGCAGGCTGCACAACATCTCCATGCGCAAGCCTAAGTGCCTTAGGGAGGATCTATTTGTAACTAGTCTTCTCTACGCTGGAGACACCGCTTTTTTCGCCCACTGTCAGGCTAAACTTCAAGACATGATGGTCAGATTTACTGAAGCATGTGATCTCTTCTCGATATCCTATAATGCTAAAAAACTTTCATTTCATCCCAAGGATGTTCACAACAACAAGAAATTTTGCTTAACGGCGCACCATTGCAGGTAGTCAGCAAGTTTTGCTTCCTAGCTTTTCACGTGTCAAAAAATCTCTCACTTTATGCAGAGACCGATTCCCGCATCGGCAAAATAACCTCTACTTTGGTAAGATTTTAAAACGATTCGATCGTCCAATGTTTATCAAAGTTAATGGCAATTTGAAAAAAGAAGAACCGATATTTGAAAAGTTTATAATTGTTTTTCAACTTTCAGCAAAATCGAATGAGTTCGAGGTTATTCCTGGATATAGAATTTCATGCCTCACAAATAAAAAATTAGTAGGTAATAAATAATAAAGAGCATATGTTTATTAGAGGGGGTTTTTGGATTATGATAATCATTATATATTTTTAAGGTTTTTTACAGTAATTTATCTCAAACGGTGAAGACAGAGGCGCCACTATCAAGTTTCTATCCCAGTTCGAAAAAATCGTAGATGAAGGTCTGCCAAGTACTGCAAGTTAATTAATTGAAAACAAGTTTCACTACAAATCAGAATCCCGCCAAAAGTGTCTGTTATTATTACATAATTATCTAACATGATTTATCAGTATGGCCAGCTTACAAGATGTTGTACACAAAATATTATTTCACAACATAGTTTTATTTTTAAGATAACATAATGAGACGAAAAATGTATGGAAAATGGTATGTACATGACAAATTTATTCATATGATACACAATACGCATAATAAGATGGCATAGTAAATCGAACGAGAAATAAGTCATAAAATTAACTCAGGTTGAATGAAACGGCGACAAATCTCTGGTATGATTTTTTACTCCAAGGTGCCCCTTAAACTGAAGGGTGGGATATATAAGTCCATCATAAAATCTGTCATATTATATGGATCAGAATGTTGAATCATATTACCATATGACGGATGACAAACGATTGTATGTAGCTGAGATGCGAATGTTGAGATGGATGTGTGGTGTCAGAAGAATGGATAAAATTTGAAATGAATATCATAGAGGGAGCTTGAAAGTTGCAGTAGTGGTAAAAAAGTTGAAAGGTTCTCATTAATCCTGGTGTAGGCATGTTATGAGAGAGAGGAAACGCATGTCGATATAATAATAATCAATGTGAAAAATGGAGAAGGGCAAACAAAATGTAGAGCGACTGTGTTAGGAATAATATGAAAGAAGAAGGAGTAAATGAAGCTATGACAGCTGATGGGGACATATGGGAGAAGAAATCCTACTGCGCCAACTTTAAGTTAGTTGAAAACAGGGCATGAGAATGATGATGATGATTATTCTCAAAATAACACTATAAAGTAACATAGTATTACGAATGTATATTAATATGTGATATACTATAAATGTCGTATCAATGCAAAAGTGTATACTATCTTATTACTCATACAATCTTTTATTTAATATGTTATATTAAAATTATTTATTTATTCATAAAGTAACCACAATTATTTTAATTCAAAATGTATTATTTAAGCCTTAATTTAATTTCTTTATTTTAGTATATGTATAAAATTTAACATTGTAATTACGATAAATATAGAAAGCGTATTGTTATGGAATATAATTCCTATAATTAAGGAAGCACAAGATTCGATACTTTGTTTGCATGCTAATTGTTTTATTGAAATTCTTTCATATAAATAAATAAACATTTAATTATAATTTATAACTGGTTAAAACAGGAATTATAATTATATCTATTATAAGCGACTTGACATCTTCAGCTTTATAATAATTATATAATACATCAACAAGCCTAGGCAGTTAAAATACTTCCCCAATTTTCCCCGTACAGAAATTTATTTTCCCAAAATTTACCCAAGGATTTCTTTTCCCCAAAAAAATATTTTTCCCCAAAAATTGTGAAAAAAACCCCAATCTGGAGACATTGGTTACAGAATCTAACAATCTGCACAAAGTAGGGATGATCGATGTTTTAACATCGATGCTAGAATCTTTTCTGCACATGATCAATTATTTTCTGTAGACCACGGTTACTTTAAATTTTAATATCTATTTTTCGAGTTGACTCAAAAGTAGGTGTTAGTTTATGTAAATAAAAGAAAGTAAAAAATGTGCTTTATAAAAATATTATTCTTTAAAATATTTGTACAATACTATATGTTATCTGATAGTATTTTATTATTTACGTTTTTTAATTTAATTTGTTATGGTTTTAAATAACAGATAAGTATATTGTTAAATGTTTCATTTATATTGCAAAACGTCGATTTTATGTTTTGTAGCATTGATGTTTGTATTTCAATGTTTAATGTACATCTATTAATATTTTCCGATACTAGAATCATTGTCAATATCGATGTTAATCTCTAGCATGAATGTTGCCTAGTCTTATTCAAAACTTTACAGAGTCTTAGGAATTGTGTGAATAAAATTATAGTATAAAAATACAGTACATTATATATTTCAATTACAATTTTATGTTAAGTAGAATTATATGTTGTTTCTAAAAATCACTTGCATTTAATAGAAAGTAAATTACCTACTATCTTCTTTATTCGTAGAACGTTCATTTTTATATATTTGTCAATTTCAATCTTTTACTTAAACGTTTGGTTTGTAATTTACGCACATGGTCAAAAATATGTCTTCGATAATATGGACTAACGCACTAAAATTATAATCCTATGTTAGTAATCAGTCGCTTTCCTTTATTTCTTTTTATCTCGCTTTTTTTCCTTATAATATTCGGTTTCTACATTATTTGAATTAAGTGAGTAGGTACTATTAAAACCTAGCCTAGAATTTGCTACATTAGAACAGTTGTAATGTTACGTCATTTTCAAAAGATTACGAATTACATTTTAAAGAATATGAATATATAAATTCACCCAAATGTAGAAAAAAGTTTATTATAAAAACACAAAATCAATAGTTTAAGAAAGATCTTTATTGTCAAAGTTTATTAAAAATTACATAAAAGTACATAACAGCAATTTATAATTATATAAATACGTTATTTATACAAGTTACATATTAAACTATAATGATGTTAAGTATACAATGATTAAAAAAAAGCAATAGTCGCCTAAATACCAACTATGATTATTACAATAATAAATAATTGTTGACAATCAATAAAAGTAAACATATGGTCTAGCTAGTCGCTAAGCTTCAAAGCGAAACAGGTTTTGTTGCTTAAATTTTGCAAAAGACAGTTTAGTTTATTAACACACGGAAATATTTACATGATAAATAATATATTTTAGTTCATAATGTGAGTTAAAGGAAGCAGTATAAAATACAAAACATATAGATAAAAAAATTATAAAATAATGTTCTAAAATTTCAACTGGTTATTTTTTGAAAGATTTCCTACAAGAAACTTTTTAAAATATTTTACCGTCATACATCGTTTTTTAATATATTACGATAGCTTTTTTTTCAGACATATTTTAAAAGAACTCAAAGCAGTATAAATATTTTTTTTTTTCAACGTGAATGAACTAAACCTGAATTGAAGCAGGTAAACCTTTTGGAAAAGATTAATATAATATTGTTATGTCCTAGAAAATAAAAAGAATAACATTGTAATAATTGAACTGCATAGATTTTTGTATAAGTCAACTATAATTAACAATAATTTTTAACTATTAATAAAACTTTTTAAGTAAAACAAAGTGTGCATTAACATCTACGTCTACGAAGTGTAAAATGGTATATTCTATAATAATTCATAAATTCCTAATTTAATTTAATAGGTTATAATTATTTTGATATAGGTTTCAAATACCTATTATTATTATTATAATCATCTACCAATTTGATATTCTGAAACCACATTTTTAGGTTGATATTTATGTTACCTTTTTTGTCAATCGTGACAAAAATAAAATACATTTTTACTTTGATTTGATCAGATTATTGAATCATATATTTTAATTTTACCATTTACGTCAACGACTTATTTCAAATAATTAAGAAAATCTTACGTTAAGACATACAATTATGTAATAACTTGAAAATAATAGCTGCACTATGCAATATGCATGGTAACACGACAAACATAATCAGCCGGAATGGAATGAAGAATGTGTTTAAATATAAATGTTGGATCTCGCAAATCGCAATAGTTTATTCAAAATATGTGCGTATATTCTATGTTTATTTACACAGAAAAAATTAAAAAACAACTAATTATTACTTAAATAAAATGATGGTAACACGAATTTAGTATAGATATTTTTCCAAACCATAAACTTCATAAATGGAAGTGCCAACATTAAAGTCTAGATTACGGTCAACATAAAAATATGGATTAATATTGTACCAGTTTTGATTGAAAAGTTTAATCGTGGGAACTTTTTTGGGGTTTTACATTTTTTTTATTTTTATTAAATTGTAACTGTAATATACATTTAAAATGGATGGTTAAAATTTAAAGTTTCTTTGTGATTACATTAACACATTAGGTTTTATTAATTAAGTTTAGAGGTCGTTCCAGTATTATGTAAGCACCAAGCTTATTAGTTTTGATGACAAGGGAGGGCTAATAAATGTTTTGGTAAGCCATATAAATAATTCTCGTTTTTTTTTAAACTATACCAATACTTACGTTATAATAGGGGGGGGGGGGGGGGGAGAAGCTGTGCTTAATATTGTTGACATAGGAGAGGAGGGGACGGGTTTAATAATTTCCAAAATTTTGCTTACGTAATACTTGAATCCTTCCTTATGAGAAACAAACTGAGTACACTTTTTTATATACATACTTGTAGAAATAGCCCACAACTAACGGTGGTACAATTAAGTATTTGCTTTAAAACTCTTTCTATCGTAACCTCTTAAATTATATGAAATATATTGTCATTCACGTTCTAATTTTATATGTAAAAAATTCGAGTAATGTGTAATAACAATGATATTCTCGTGGACACCAGATCTATGACTACCCTGTCATAAAAATAAACGTATAAAAATACTTAACCATTACTTATATAATTCAATAGACGACGTTATTGTCATTCGTTTCCGTTCACAATAATAATATTAAGCATAACTATGTACTTACTTTAATAATTATGTAAATAGTCCAAAAAAGTTAATATAAGTTTTATTGTCGTTTATTTTATATATTTATTGTTTTTCACTTTTACAATAATATCCGTTATTATGATAAATTATAGAAGTTTTATCATCAGCAGAATGTAGGAAAAGATTATTTGGTATCATGGTAACAAAAGTTTAGCTTATCAATATGGTATGTAAGGGAATCTCATGAAATAGAGATAACAAAAGGGTAAAGTAAATCCAGTGAAGAAGATTACAAGGATCAGGATTAACGGTTAAAATTAGTATAAATAAATCTTCTTCCTTTTTTACACAGATATTGAAATTAATGTTCAGATATACTAAATATATATGAATGAATTTAAATGTATATATTTCGATTGACAATTAGCTCAAAACGGATTGATTTAGCTAAGATTATTTTCAAGTCAAACTTCAACAAGTGGACACCTTTGCGTAAAGGTCCTGAGGCGAATAGCATAATCTTAAAAAAATATAGGCCGTCACGGGTCTTCCGGTACATGTGAAACATTACTCCCCATTTGCAGCTACTTTGTTTAAAAATAAGAAACCGATGTCAATGACTGACTAAATTAGGCGATATTACAACCGCACGAGAATAGAGTCAATAATTTAGATGGCCACTTGTGCCAGTAATTACGTTACATATATTTTTTTTAATATAAAATCAAGCTATATACGAATATATAAATTATAATATTCTCAAATATGATTGCAAATAACTGCTTTATTACAGTAATACGGGAAGACTTAAAAGATTTAATAAATTTGAATTAGATAATATTTGAATTGTGCGAAAATCACAAGGCACATGACCTCATCCAATGTATCTATTAACCTTCATATTAAGAATGGATTTTTTCTAACCCATACAAATTTTTTATGAATAATTTTGTAACAAATGTTATACATGTAAGTAGACATAATTATTTATTTTATTATATTAAATGTAGTAAGTATATAATATAACAATTATAGTTATTTTAACGGAAATTATTAATTATAATAATAAGTATAGAAATATCTGGCCGTGAATAATAATAATTACTCTACAAGCGACATTACTTAATAGCTATATATTTAATTGTTTTATTGTCAAACAAATGACATACTTAATATTAATATATTTTTATGCCAATGTTATTGTCAAAGTTTTCATCGTATTGTATTGTCTTTTCAGTTCATTTCAAATAAATACTAGCTAATATAATATTCATAAATTTTCAATTCAATATATATAATATATCCTAGCCAGAAATATGTAAAATTGAAAACATGTACATAATTATAAAATATTATAGAGATGTATGACGAAGCATTTATCCATCTTGTGGCATTAATTATAAGCTTAAACACTTTTACATAACTTTTACTATATCGTATGGGATAAGTCAATTCTTACTATTCATCTAAAAATAAAAAAAATACGAATTAAAATTATTTCGTGTTTAAATTCCATCTCAATACTTTTTTAATAATTTTCATAGACTACTTACTAAATTATTGAGAACTCGTGTAAATTGTAAATCAAGTATCATATGTATTCATGTGCGTTTTTTTTTTGGGAAATATAACAAACACAGAATTTTAAAGCATTCCCAATAAGGTTTGTGAGCCATGGTTTTTAAAAAAGTAATAAAATTATGTACGTCAACAATGAAATAAGTTACAGATTTTTCTAAAAAACATTTTTCGTATTTATTTGTGACCAAGATCTTGTACCATTGTTTTAAGATTGTTCCTAAATGTAATTGCTTAAGCACTACACATTTTTATCATTTGTGTAAAATATTGTTAAATTATAATTTTTTTATGGTATGGAGTAACAAATAGGTATGTAGTCCACATGATATTAAGTGGTTGCGTCAGTTTCTAAATTCGGAAAGAACAGCAATACCAGTACCAATCAATTAAACCGTTAAATCAATAATAGAAAGCAACTCTAAAGGCTGTAAGTGTATGTTGTATTTTTTATATTTGTATTAATTATATATATTATAGTAAAGAAGGAATATTAGAGTATCATTGATATTAAAACCAAGGTACGTTTTTATTCCTGTACAATTCCACTTATTATATTCATCTCTTAGAAAAGATACACCAGTACACAGATAAGCAAGAAAATATCTATTGGCTGCTCTTCAAAATCAAGTAATCAAAAAATCAGACTTGTATAATTTTAACTCCTTTCAATATTTATAACCTTTAAATGTCAACTGTCATATAGTAGACATTTAAATCAAAGTTTACACGAGAAATTCTTAAAATAATAACGATGAAGTTCAGTATAAAAACGTTAAATTTAATAGTAGCATTATAATTAGCAGAAAATACGTCTATTAAATATATTCTGGCACCTAAACTATTACTACATACCATCAAAAATCAAATAAAAAATGTTACAGATTAAAAACAAATATGGCTAAGGAATATAAAACTATTCCAAAAGCAACGATTCCTAGATTTTTCATTTTATTAACAGTGTGACCCTATAAAAGTGGGATAGAGAACTTACTTTTGTTTCTACGTAGGCTTTGTAGGATAATATAGACCAAAACAACTCGAAGATTAAGACTACACAGAGTACGCACAAAATGCATCATAAATGTTGATATGAAATTGATATTATGTAAGTATGTAGATTGACTTTTATTACCCTATTCAAATACCTGTACAAAATAATGCGCCGAGATTCGTTCCGATATATATTATTGTACATTTAAAACTATCGTTAGTAATTGTATTTATGTAAATATTTTTATGTCCTTACCTATTCAGAAAATGCAAAGTGAAATTTTCAAATATTATTATTCAAATTCTTTAGAACTTTAAAATTTAACATTTATTTAAAATTGTCTATTCAGTTAATAATGTATTTTTTGATTCGTTGAAGTACCTAATTTTACTTATTAATGAAAAAGTAGACTAACTTTTTATGCACACGGTACTTTGTATATTTTGACAAACGTCAATTGAATTTTTTAAATTATAACGAATTATTTTAGATTAGTATTTTTGAATACGGATTACGACTTGAAAAATTAAGAAACAGAAATGCAACTTATTGACCTAATTATTTTTTTTTTTACGAATCTCGTCGCTAATTTGCAAATGCATCCTTATCTGGCAGCCATATTGCGTAGAGCTGTTATAATGCCAGGAACAAGTATTGTATAGAGCGGCGGGAAATTATTCGCCGAGTTGATTCGCTGGTCTTCCGGCGTGGGGACAGAAGCTCCCGGATCAATAACATGGATCTTCCACCCGAGATTGTTGTGAGTATAACACTGTGGTAATAAGAATTATAATTAATGATATCTCTTGGGAATAGTGCAATTGAGTGCATCTTAATATATAGAAAACAACAGACTAAGTTCATAATAATTATCTACACATTATAATATCTATGTATACCTAAATAAATATTTCATTAAAACAATAAAAATTATAATATTCAAGGGTTAAATGTTTTGGGTTGGAATCAAGAGAATACTCTGTCGCTCTCCCGTAAAACGATAATGTTAGTACAGAACTTTGATTAAAAACGTAATCTAGGGGCGGCGATCTTGACCAAAAGATCGATATTTTGAATTGATATCTACCTTTGGATCGATTTTTTTCCCAGAAAATCGAGAGTTTTTTTTTCTGCCTCGATTTTAATCACTAAATTATATAAATTAGTTTTATTTTTTTCAGGATCTATGAGAACAATAAAATTATTTATAATTAAAAATGTACCTAAACACAAGAAAATGTATGAAAGATTTTCACTAAATTAATTAAAAACTCATGAGATGGCTTTGTTTGTTAGTTTCTTTCGCTTCTTTGTGAGGTTCAAAATGTATTTTTGGTTACTATTAAGATGGCAGACATATATCTTGCCTGATGGTTAGTAATCACTTACAGTTGGACGCTTACTACATCAAGAGTATTTCGACTGTACTGCCAACCATAAAATCACTTTATACCTTTAACTTTAAAAACAACTCTAATTATTTTAAAATGATAAAAAATTGACTATAACAGTGTTCCTTTTGTTTTGTCTGATATGGGTTTACCTATAAATATGCAAAGATAAAAGAGTTTTGTATCTTGTTCTTCTCAGACTTTTTGTCTTTTGTTGTTTATTTTCTATTGACGAGCTTTCGTACTATCAATAAAATTATTTTGGTAACAGTTTTTTAATTCAATTTCAATAAATGATGATTATGGTCTAATTTCGACCAATAAAAAATACGAATAAAACGATAAATTAAAAAAAGATTGATTTTCTAGAGGTCGATCTTTTAGACCTCGATTTTTATTAATCAATTCATTAAGCTACATTTTGAATCGGTTTTTCGTAAATAATTATCATCCCTAGTTTATAGCAATTACAACAGTAGGTAAAACAATAAGGATGGCGATCTGAGATCGATTAAGCTTTTAGATCAAAAAATCGATTTTTTTATAATCGATATCTAACACTGAATCGATCTCTTAGAGCCTAGCAAATCGAGGTTCATTTTTTCTGGTTCAATAAGAACCATAAAATTATTTACAATTAAGTGGTACCTAAACACAAGTAAATGTATGAAATTTTTTCACTTAATTCATTAAAAACTAATATGGATATACATACATAATAAATATATAAAGATAAAATAGTTTAGTATCTTTGTCTCCTGAGTTTGTTTATCTTTTGTTTTATTTTACTTCTATTGACGAGCTTTATCAGTATAATTATTTCGAAAACAGTTTTTACCTCAAACTTGCAATAAATGGTTTAATTTCGACCAATAGAAGAATACTAGTTACCATATTTTAAACAAAAACAAGTCGAAAAAAGATCGATTTTTTAGAGGTCAATCTTTCTAATCTAATTTTTTTCTTATCGATTCAAAAATCGATCTTTTTTCGAAAGAATCACCATCCTAACGTAAACTTTGACGTTATATCTTAGTATATATAACACACTCCCCGTCTAGTATAAAATTAAAATGCCTAAAAGTTATTTATTTCTGATCCGAATTTTTGAGTGGTTGGCATTATTTATGATTTTCTTTTTGATGAGACAATAACAAACAAAAGTTGCCCGTCAGATGCCGTATCAACACAAGCTCCGAGAGGTCGCAACTGTCAAGCACATAGATAATACACTAATACTGGTCATCCGTCAGCTGTGCGCTTAACCTGCAAGACTGCACTGTTGTGTATAAACTATACTGTTACATAAACTCATTTACACGAGTAAATTAATTAATAATAATTGTTTAAAAAAGATAATTTTGAGGTTAATTCCTGTCGTTGCTCAATTGTTGTCTTTAATTTTGATGTTAGATGTCAGACATGTCATAAATAAATACTGTGAGGTTCACTCGTGTTTTTTTGTTGTTTAGTGTGATAATTACTTACCTGGTAATAGAGTAAATCTGGGGTCTCGTGTGCGACGGTCCAGTTGAGAACAGCGGGTTCTCCGTCATTACATTCGAGCTGTAAAGTCTTCACGTATTCCTCGAATGATTCCGTTGTAGCTGATTTATCCGTAGTTTTATGCGTCCATTCACAATACCGACCAACTGTAGAATGATTTATTATTACTATTACTACTTTTTGTCCGTTTAGGGTCGTTCAAGTGTAACGTAAGTAAATAACTGACCTCTCCAGCTTCCCCCCCTCCCCCCGCTTGTGAGTTACAGTAAGCAAAACTCTTACTTCCCCCACACCCTCCAAAATTACGTAAGCATTATCATAATTTTGAACAAAACGAATATTAATAAATAATTATTGCTTTAGTGATCACAATTCAGACCTCCGTACCTCATGTCAGTAAAAATAAGCAAAATATAAGCATCCCTCCCTGCTGATGCTTACGTAATAATTAAAGTGATAGCTTTCTTTATTTATCGACTAATACAATTTGTAATTCGTAGATGTAAAGTTCTAAAAATAACTTGTAAAAAGAAACCAGATCGAGTTTCTTGCCAGCTCTTCTCGAATGGTTGTTTTGAGAACTGGTGGTAGTGTTTTGACTTTCATAAGCGCGTTATCAGGGCCTAAATTGAATCAAGTATTTTTGAATTTTGAATTGAACGGCCTCTGAATAAAAAAATGTTTGTCAAATAGAACGTAGATCATTATTCTTATTTACTAACTAGTACCATCATCTCCCTGCCCTTTTCCCATATTCATTTGGGGTCGACACAACATGTCTTCCTCTTCCATTTATTTCTATTTGCAGTCATCTCCGCATTCACATCTGCATTCACTCCACTCCTAAGCATATCATCTGGCATACAGTCCATATTTTTTATGACCTTTCCCTTCCATACGCGTCCACATTCATATTCAATACCTTTCTTACAACATCCTCGTTCTTCCCTGCGCATTACATGTTCATACCAGGACAGACGACTGCTTCTTAACTTCTGTTATTGGCGACACTATTTACTAACTAGTCCCATCGGCATTATTATGTTGATTATATATATATACAATATAAATATATTGGCTTAAACCACTGGCACTTAAGTTTAGCAATTCTTCGGGCAATGTCGGTTACTTTGGTTCTTCTGCGGATCTCCTTATTCCTGGTTCAATCACGTAGTGAAACTCCAAGCATAGCCCTTTGAGCATTTTAGATTATTTGGAATACATTTTTTTCCCAGGTATTCGAAAATCCTATGTATTGACCACGTCATTTTTAATGAAATTTGAATATAAAGAGTAGATGACAAGTAGTTTTACCCGCTGTCGGGTACGGGTAACCCTCATTATCGTAAGCGACGCCGGCGAACACCCGCTGCTTTCTCTGGTCTTCCTCTTTCTTCTGACCGAAACCACCTTCAGACGAGTCACTTATGTAGAACGGATGGAATCTGAATACAAACAAACCAATCTGTTTTCTTAATCCCAGGACATACATTTTATTGTAATGGATAGCTTATAAACAAAAATATGAGAAAGTACATCTGTTGTTGGTTCCTGGAAGGATCGACATCCTTAAGACCAATTTATTTTTGTATCAAAAATCAAGACTTCAAGTCCGTACAGCACGCCCATAAAACCAAATTAAGCGTCAATGGGTGCAGCTGGCTCTATGCTTAACTTACTATCGATTCTTCCTTTTTTTTAAAACGGTTGCGTAATCATAAGGGAGGTGGTGAGAGCCTTGCTTCCTAATAAAATGACTAATAATAAAACCTGAAGAGGTAGACTCACTTGGCCGGGTTGGGTTCTGTCGTCACCGCCTTCGACAATGAATGTGTATGTCTTGCCGCGCTCCACATATATCTCTGGGATCAGTTGGTCGTTTAAATACCAAGCTATACCCCATGAAGGGTGACCTGGAAATTCATTTAAACATTATGTGGCTTTGTTAAACAAAAGATTGAGAATTGATTCCTGTGCCTGTTATGCGATGAATTTCCTGTATGTGCGTATTTACAACACTAGCTGTGCCCGCGACTCCGCTCACATTAACATTCTAACGATTGCCGTCTTACGGTGGGTTTCAATATCGAATCTTAAAAGTTAAAAGTTGAGATCAAACCAAAAAATATCGGTTATTATGAATGAAAAGATGATGGCGCAACGGGCAGTGTAGCCGGATTCCGCGTCAATCGACGCGGGTTCGATCCCTACCTATCCGACTCTAAAATAGACCTGAGCTTTCGGTGAAGGAAAACATCGCGAGGAAACCATGGCATTAGTATTTTCTAATGATGCCCGCCTGGGGTAGCTACCACCCTCAAGTTTGAAAAACCTGTCACCAAATACCAATAGGTGGGTTCCGGCAGCACCACTTGAGAACCAGTACCTCTAGGCTTAGTGTGTTTATCATCTTGGACCACATTGTCACTTAACATCAGGTGAGATTGTGGTCAAAGCACCGAGTCTATTCCATGTAAAAAAAAAATGATCACTGGTAATTTAGAGAAAATAAGAATTAAATTTCAGAACTAGACGTTATTTCATGTTCATAATAGGGTGTTTGACTAATGATAAATTTATTGAAAGCAACAGATCGCGCGAATAATGTTAAGCTTGAATACCTATACTGAAAAAAAACTGAAGACAACTTATAGGATCCCTATTTATGAACAGCTTTTAATTTTCTTCTAAGTGATCAGCTCCATCTGTGGTAGGTTTTTGTGTGAAAGAAAACCAATCAACATCCTTCGATAATATATATAAAACCCTAGCGAACACGGATATATGTATATACTATAATGATGTTGCCATTATAATGCGTAAGGATATTTACCATAGGGTAGAAATCCGAAAGATACGTCATTAGCTGCATGGAACACCACAGTAAATCATATTAATACTATTAAGTTTAAAAAGAAGTCATATATTTAATTTTGTGTAATAACAATACATAATAAAGATATTAAGGGGGTGTAAGCAGAATTTGTTTGATATCTTGAGATTCCCCAACTGCATGGCACACTTGTCGAAAGCATAAGTGAGGATTTTTTTTTAACTTCACCTTAAGTTAACAGTGTACACAGTTTAAAGTTTGTTACAATGACTGAATACTTAGCAACCCATTTTAGGTTCTGTTCGTCGTGTGAAATGAGATTACAAGGTGCAAGCCAAAGCTTTCAGAAAAGTCAAACATCGTGATAAGGTCATATCATGGTAGTAAGATACTTCTAAAGCCTGTCTGGCTAGGTATCTCATACTAAAATTTTTCTCCAGCAAGTATAGTTATATTCTGAAAATCACTTGAGGGGCAGTTTCTCTTTTTTTATAACTCAATACGGCCCTGAATATCAGTTCTAACTTTGTATTACTTTTCTACTCTTCAGTTTAACAATAAAATTACGCGGCACTTTGTTGAGATTTTACTTCACTTAATTTGTGCACAATAATCAATCCGTATCAATCAAATCGCCAGCTTAGTTACATAATATAGAGTCATATACTGCGTGTCAATAAATTACAAACTGAGACAACTACATAACAAACTGTATCAAAAACTCTTGGCAATTCTTGTTTTGCATGTTACCCTGTTGGACCACATGGTTACTAAACATCAGGTGAACTTGTGTATACAGTTTTTCCTTCTTGGATATAATCCTGCCATTTAAAGAAATTAGTAGTATTTATGGCATAAATTTGTATACATACCGGTGATAGGCGTGTATCCCCTGACTCCCCCCGCCGGGCCTATCCTCACGGTGAAGTTGGTGGCGCCGGATATAACTCGTGGTATCCACGGTGGAGGACCCGATGCATCAAGTTCCGCCAATCCGATGCACGTATTGTCGTTCTAGCATTAAAAAAAAACATTATGTCCCCACTGTGTCCGCTGTTCTGCCCATAACATTTGCAGGGCTAACTTTACCGGTCTGTTTTTTTACTGGACAACTAAATAGTACTTACAACTAACAAAACTAATGTTTAATTCAATTTATTTCTTATTAAATTATTATTGTAAATAACATGGTCATATTATATAATTATTTTAATATGTAATCCAAGTTATACTTAGACCTTGTAATGGATGACTTAGCTAGCACATACCTGGGTCCCAAAGTCGAGCTGGACGTCATGCCTCGTGGTGTCCATGAAGGAGTGTGCGTTTGCCTCGTATTTGGAGTTAAGTGGTCCGAAGGCCGCTATCACAGACTGTGACCTGGTTGTCAACACCTCCTTGTCCCGAGTGGGCTCTGTCGCCGCGAGGGGACGCCGGTACGTGATAGACGTGATACCGTTCCTCTGGTTACCGGATACTGTCATATAAGCAGTATTCAAAATGAAGTCCTAAGTGAAAATATCGTAAAAGACATACTTAGGAGGTTAGTGTCCGTTCAAGTCTTACCTAAGTAATTGCAAAAAACATGGAGGCCGGGGAGTGTGAACGGTAATTAAATAAATAGGCAATGTAGTAACTTTGTAGTATATATATTTTTTAATTATGCCAATACTTAAGTTATCATAGAAGACGGGTGAGAATGTGAACTTTTCTTGCTGTTGATGACTGGGAGGAGGGGGTTAAAATATCTAAAATTTTCCTTATATAATACTTAAACAATAAAAAGGGTTCGAAGGACCGTATTGTTTTTGACGATATAACTTCTATGTTTTTAAATTAAACACGGAAATAAATACATAGGAAGCTTAACGCTTTCACGTTTACTTGTACGTCAACAGTAAAAGTAGCGTTATGGAGGAATGATAGTAAATCGAACTAAGCAGAGGCAACCAATCTTGGGTTCGATTCTCGGACAGAACAGATATTTGTGTAAAAAACCTCATTGTCTATTAGGAACATGTCTGGTTGTTCGATTACAATATTATGTAAGAACACCAGAAACTCTTTTGCATTAAAAGTTTAAATAATTTGAGTAAATTAATAAAGAGAATATTACCTATGACCACATCGTTAGTACCACCGAGCTTCTGGTCGGGGCAGACGCCTCGCTCCTCGTCGCACTGAGCCAGGTGTGTTATTGTGTAGTCCACGACGCGAGGTTGATTCATTCTGAAAAAAAAATTAGACGTTTCTTTATTCCGTAAATATATAATACCTATCTCTCTGAAGTTAATTATGGGTAGCACGAGAACCATTCTTTACGTAAAAAGTAACCGGACGTAAATACAAACTAAATAATTCTTCCTTACGCCCTTTCACTTCTTTATAACCTATACTTATAGACTTTGGTCTAGATTGCAGTAAGTTCTGTACTAGAACGAGTGTTTAGCTTTAGACCTGCACTAGCGGATTTCTAGAAAATTAGGCTGGGCAAGGAAAGACACACGAGCAGTAAAAGTTGATGTATCTCGAAAAGGGGTCCCTTAAGCCTACACCCGGGTCGCAAGTCTCGGAATCTGCTTAGCATTTACCTCCCTTCCACACGATAGACCCCGGCGACCCCACAGTGAATCCAAGGAATGTTAAATAGTTTCTTTCAGTGCCACTGTAACTGTCACAATGTAAAGATTCACTATGTTATGGTTGATGATAAACTTTCAAACACTAAAGTAGTGGGTAGGTAAGTGGGTGGTAGGTAGGTCATTAGGAATCAACCTGCCACCAACTAATCAGGCGTTCCCTTAATGAAACACTAAAATTTATGTGACAATTCAATTACACGCTTTACATCCTTACCTGGTATCCCAAAATGCGACTACCACGTCTGCTCCAAGCATAACCGGTCTTCCCTCACCTCCAGAGATACCGAACGACATATACTGATCCTTGCGAAGACGAGCGGTCAGGGTTATCTGAACCTGATTACCCTGTAAGAAAATTCCTCCAATTTTACTCAAACCGTTATTGTTATTGCAATTTTGCATTGAAAATAATATATTAATTATTAATATTGTGTTGTATGTTTTCACTTCTACTAAAATACTAATCGTTTCACTTAGGGGTATAAAGGCATCAATAACTCACGCCCACACGCTGCCACGACACTATCTTAAATTATTGAATTTTGAATAATTATTGTATTAATTTGTATGAAACTATTCAGAAAACATTCATGAGTATTCGAATGGAAATATCCTACAATGATCCGAAAAGTATTTATCTTTAACGGGGGATTTGGTTTTGTAAGATAGATAAAGTTTGGGAACAAAATTTTACCTGAATCTCGTTACCAGCTTGAAATACGTGGAAAATGAATTTTGTTATTAAAGTATTTATTTGAAAAAAAAACATTTCTATAATAACGATGAATAGTTGGTTACTCTAAAACAAGTTAGCTAAGTAATGGTAATAAATTGGTTTAAATTAACACCCAAATTTTATAAATAGGTAAATACAAACAAATTTTAATTAGGATGTATCTGAAATAAATAGTAAAACGACTTACTTTATTCCAGTTCTCAAAAATTTGAGAAATTTTTGATCAGTTATTACGGTTGCTCTTGCGAAAAAAAACAAATTAAATAAAAAAGAATGAAACTTAAAAGGTTTAGGTAAAAATACTGTTATCCGTCGAACAATTCAAAACACGATATATTTTAAAATAACCCTTATCCTAATTTCATTTTTAACAATCATCAGTTGTTTTGTAAACAACAAAAAGTTCGGAAAAGAACAATCCTTTTTATTAGAAAATTTTTCAAAATATACGACTCCAATAAACTAAGTTGAATACTAAACTTCTAAACAGACTTCTTGTTTAGTGTTAATGAGCCAACACACACATTATTAAAAACCACTCAGAATATAAAATAACAACGATCACTCTTAACTTTTCACTATTGTCATTTTCTTGTGTATTGTTGAGATGAATACATTTAATAGTCTTCACTCTTAGGGCGAGCGTAATTTTGTAAGTTGAGAGCCGCGTAATTTACACTGCATTCGGTTTCACATAAAAGAGTATTTTGTTTGACACGATAAAATTACTTTGGTATCTGTCAACTCACGCATGTAAATACAACTGAATTTCTGTCAGTTAGGAAGCGGGCTATTTAGTTTTGAATGCGAAAAATTATATGGTAATAAATTTTTAATGCATCCATCACTCTACATGACACAAACACCCCGTACGAACGTGGATATGCAAATGAATTAAATAAGCCCGTTAGGAAACCTAACTCAATTTCAGTTGAACGTGAATTAAGCGACGCACAAGTCACAAAATTACAGTCTTTTGGTCTCACTCTCTTAACATTATTTTTATAGAAATATTATTATTATTATATGCATGGACAGTTTTGGCGGGAGATCGGTCTGTAATGTATTAGTTTTATTGTTGTAAGATGTTTAACTAATATTATTTACCCTTATTTTCTATTAATAAGACGGTATTTTTACTTTATATAGCGTTTGATAACGTGCACAAGTGTGCAAGTTTTTTTTGGCAATAATAAGACGGAAAACGAATTCTGAGATGCCAATAAATATTCCATATGGGCTTTATTCATATCAA
Organism: Samia ricini; assembly: GCA_014132275.2. NCBI lineage: Eukaryota > Metazoa > Arthropoda > Insecta > Lepidoptera > Saturniidae > Samia > Samia ricini. Next base: position 19,757,304 of record AP028158.1, read on the forward strand.
AACTAATAAAACTTTATAGTTTATTTCGTGACATACCTGTACCTCCCACCGGACTTGTAGTCTCTTATCCAACATTTCCTTGCAGTTGTTCGAGGTACTCAATGGAGTTTGCGAGGTGGTAGAACTCGTCTGTAATGTTTGTTTACCAACAAAATTGAATATCGTTTATAAACGCATGCATATTAAAGCTTAATACGTTTATTTGAATATTTGAAACACTAGTTGCGAGACGGTTGAAATATTACGTAGGTAAGCAAAACTTTAGATATTTTTGTCAGCAACAGTAAGGAAAGGACTTACCCTCACTCTCCTTATGATAACGTAAGAATTGACAGAATGTTTGTAAAATTTGCTTAATATTTTTTCTTAAGCAATCGCCATTCAAACCTCTCTGTCCAAAAATAAGTAAAGCATAGACATTTTATAGAAGATTTTGTGAACTTTTACGACCACAGGAATTCTTCTGGAGCTTCCTTCGATATAGTACCCTCGTCTCCATTCTAAACCTGTACTTTCCTCTTTTACTCCTAAGGTAATCTAGGACTTTTTTATCACATACGCTATCTCTGTGGAATATGTTATCCAACCTAGTCTTTCCCTAAGCCTAGGACATGTGACTCTTCAAAAAGGGACTTTTAAATTCTCTTTAAGGTGTACAAATCATCAGTAATACTCCTGGTATTGCAGTTGGTCATAGACGGCGGTAACCATTTACCATCAGACGGGCCGTCTATTGATATAAAAGAACATATATTTTATATGCGAATATTATGGTATGTCGTGATATTTTAAAATTATCTTAGTAACTTCCGTTACAAATAACTTCTCCAGGACACGGAAAAAGTTTCACTTTAAAGGTATGTTTTTAATGTAAAATAAGAACAAAAATTACATATCAAAATATTAAATAATATAAACTTACCGGATTATACCACCAAGCGGGCTAAAAAAACCGTGCAAGTCCCAAGGTAAGCACACAGGGGGTACAAAATGGCATAACGGTTAATAATTAATATTATTTATTTTAAAAAAAGTTTACACAAAAGAATTTAAATAAACAAAATTAAATGTTAGTAAACAATGTAAATATTAAGTACCTACTAAATTTCTATTAATTCTGTTAATTGTATAATATTATTATTATTAGAGGATGTTACTAAATTATCTGTGGTTATTTCGCACAGATTATGTAAATAAATTTTCATCTAAGAATCGTACAGGTGTCACACTCATTCAGGCAATTTCCTTTCAAAGCCTTTTTACTTTTAATATGAAAAAATATCTATGCGATTCTAAATATACAATAAATGTGCTTTTAACTATATTTTAGAGCACATATCTGCACAAACAGAATGATTTACAATCTATTATTAATACTAATTGTTACAAAATCCACTCCATAAGAAATGTTAAATTATTTTAATGCCTTGCAATTAAAATATCGAAGGTCATAGAGAATATTTAATAATTCAATTTTTTGTGATTTATCTTTGTTTTTTTCGTCACCTTCCGTTTTCCCTGTGAACAGGATTAGAAAGCGTGAAATATTAATTTATTATAATTGGTAAACACATTAGAACGCTGTAAACGAACATTCATGTTTAATCCATCTGCTGGCTGTTAAGAATTAGTGACATGGCAACTTTTAGATTTACCATCAAGTTATGAGCTATTTGAAATCTTTATTACACATAATTATATTCGTAGATTAATCTGCTGATCTGATTAATTAAAGAGAAAACAAACTCGTTGTTATTATAAATACGCTTTATATATACTTTATTTATATAAAAAAAATTATATTAAATTTTTTGTCACAGTGGATGGTTTTGGATCTACACGTTACCTAAATGTTGCCATGTTAAGAAAACATTGTAAATTCGTTAGTTTTTCATTCCACATATGCAAAGCTGTTAAAAGATATTAGTAAAAATATAACAACAACACATATAACATTGTTTACAGAGATGTATAACAATTTTTACAAAAAAGAGGTTCAAAAATGGAAAGTATTTCAATGATCTGATAAACAAACATCTAACGGCTTTTATTTAAAAAACGCTCTGATAGAATAAATGAAGTGGTTTTAAATGTTTCTAGTCTCTCTTAATGGAAACTAAGAGACACACTTCCTACTCTATTAAAAACAATTATCATTAAGTTTCGATCGGATTTCTGAATTAGGCACTAAGAAGACGACTAAATAGGTTATGATACAAATATTCATTGACCAAATTACAGTTAAAGCCATCAAAGTTCTGAGCAAAAAGCACCAAGTAAATGCTATTAACTCACAGTGATCTTCGTCTGACCTAACGCGGGCGGGACATCCAGATCTTTCGGTATGTAGACATGACCAAAGTTGTGCCTGTACTCTACGCACCAGACTGCAAGCCAATTTATATCGTAAGCCGTCATCTTCCCTGGTAACTGGATCTCTATATCTTCACCTTGGTATCCACGCAGAGGGTTTAGAGAACCCATTTCATTTGGCACCTGAAATCGTTATACCAAGAAAAGTTTTCATGTCAAAGGACCGCAAAGAGGAAGATGGCTATCTGATGGTGACTGCCGTCTACAGACAACTTAAAACATCAGAGGTAATACGCTGCCGACCTTGGAGAGCGTTTTTTAGTCTCTTCTTGAAGAGTCGCATGTCGTAACGTTCGGGAAAGACCGTGCTTAACAACTTATTGAACTGCGCTAGCGTATGCGATAAAAAACCCTAGTCTTGCCTTACTGTTATTACGTTTTGGATTGTAAGGATGAGCAGCGAGCTAAAGGTCCGAGTTTTAGTAGAAATTATCCTCGTATTAACCTCGCGAAGAAAACTTTTATTAATGGCAACAATTCCCCAGAGTTAATTCGACATCTTTATTATAATTTTCTAAATTTTCGTACAACAAAATGCTGGCTTTTTTATTAAAATTCATACTCAGACCCCCTTCCCCCTCACCTAGTTATTATTTCTAAGGCACTTCTATTGCACACAATAACCAAACTATATAACACAAAATGCCAACAAAATCAAGTACATAAAATAAGATTAACTAACGCAAAAACTATGAATGAATAAGATCTCCTCGAAAATTCTCATTAGGAAGTTATTAGTGATGTTATTGCAAATGGTTCAACACAATTGATATTATTAAGCTGTTCTATCAGATCTATCGACTCACTTTAGTTCCAAAGGGACTGGGTTCCGAGAGGTTGCCGACCCAGAAGTAGGCATCCGGTCCCGCGCCGTCGTAATGTAGGTTGGGTATGTAAAAAGTCTTTGCGTCGAGGACGCTAATATTTCCCGAACGAAGCCCGTGGGCCAGCCTTTTAAACTCTGGCAATACACGCGGCCGTGGAGGGTCGAGACCTGATGGGATGAAAACATCCCCGAAGTTCACCTGGAAAAACCAATTTTAATTTATTTTGCTTACTGTTATAAACTAGTAGGTATGTATTAATAGTATGAAAATATAATATTAACGATTGTTTTCAAATGGGACATAATTTTGTATAACTAGCTGTTTCCGCGGTCCCGCTCGCGTTTTATATTTTCTATTACACACAACTCTTCTCTGGGTAATATTTTTTAAATAATCATGGAAAAAGATTGCACTCTATTTTTTTTTTGAACAGGCTCAAAATTATTTTTATAATTGCACAAATTCAAACGCTTGCCACTAAAATTGAATTAGATTTTGTTTATATTTTCATGAGTTTTCATTTTGTCTACGCGACACCCTATTTTCTTTTCTTAAAATAAAAGTAGATTAAGTTACTCTTTATAACTTCAACTATCTGACAGAAGGTCAGAAAATTGGTTCAATCGTTTTGGAGATTAGTAAAAACAAACAGACTGACAACAACTTTAAAAATGGTTTCTTGGTGTAGGTTTATTTGGTATACATTCGTATGTATTTAGTAAAAAACTGGTATTCGGATGATATAAACAGACACTTCGATCTATTTATTGATATAATTTTACTTAACACGTGGCCCATAGTTCTATTATTATCACAAAATATACGCCAATTCAGCAAATAACTTTGTTAGATAATAAATTCAATTCAAAAGTGTAGAGATTAATTTCTGCTCAAAACCAACATTTTGTAGTTACTGTGGTAAAAACTATAATAATAAATATGTAGGTCTTGTCTCTATATTTAATTTTGTGGAGATATCTTTTTTAGCCTTTATAATCTCGAATTTGACATACTCGAATATTTTGTGTCGATATGTCTGTGGCTATATCTGAAGTTACCTTTTTCTTTTTTTTCTTTTTTTTTGTAGGGGGGAAATGCATTTACGCACTACCCTTACCCATTGAATTAGTGAGATCGAAGTCCCCCAATGCAATGGGTAAGGGGGCACGGAGGGACGAACTCTGTGAAGTTACCTAGAAAATGACTTGACCGATTTTTACACGAATAGTTTATGGCAAGGGTCCATTCACAGACTTTAAAGAATTTTAATATTTTCTTTAGAAAGTTAGAAAATATTGGTTTTCTAATCTCGTTAGGAAAATATTGTATTATTATACAGAAATACATAATTTTTAAACATAATAATTATAGGACAATTAACGGGTTCGGTGAAATAATAAACTCTTGAAATCAATTTCATATCTGCAAGATAAGTACGTAATGAGTTACGAATCTATCTCAAATTCAAAATTCACATCACAAATGTTCAAATGAAATTTCCATTCTTATCCGCATTACAAGCGAGCGAACGATCATATTGAAATTCGCCGGTGAACGCAGCCAATTAAATCGTGGAGAATGGCGGCGCGGCTTCGAAAACGTCACGTTTTGGCGGGAAACGTAGGTACGCGCTTGCGTCCTGTCACAAATCGATAATTCGTTTCGGTACTTTCACATTATTACGTTGCAATTATCGTGCTATTAAGGATTTAAATTTATGTTTTTTTTTAAATATTTAATTATAGATTATATTCGCAATGGGTAATAACACTTTAGGAAAAATAATTATAATCAACCTATTTATGTTTATGTAACTGCATATAGATTTGTATAATAATCTTTATTCATGTTATAAAAAAGGCATCGTCTCTCTATTTGTTTTTCCCGAATCGATTGACATGATTATTTTTATAAATTGTAAAATAGTATTGTTTGTTCAGCTTTTAGTAGATATATATAATAGTTTAACGTAAAACGACAAGTTATTGGAGTGTCTTCGAATCCTGCGTTAATGATACTTCTAAAACAACGATCAGTTCAGCAGAAGATTAAAAAATTGCTACTCTTATACGACCATACGCCCCGCTTTGTGGGGGACAATCACCAGATTGTCTGTCCCTTTGTCCTCAGGAAAAGTAAAAATGTTCCGCTTTTGGAAACAGACAAACCTATTAATTATAGGTCTAAATAATTACTTATTTATCTACCGATATTTAAAATCAATGTCCTCAAAACAAATAAAGACAAACAAAACCTCTAAAATTATTTCAATTTACATGTTTTCATACATCTGCATTTAAAGAAACAGTAGATTTTTGTTAATTTACAAAATCTCGCAAGCACCCCGCTCTGACAAAAACATTAAATGGTTACGTTGTGTACGATAGAAAAGTAATTTTCGATTAGCATAAGACAATAACTATAAATATATAAAAATACGAGTATATAAAATATGAACTTATTTTCTAAAATCATATTCAGGTACCAGACGTAGATGCTTAGAGACCTAAGAAGGAAGGAAGAGGGAGAAGAACTATATCAGATCATTACAACATTACAGTATCATTACAAGATGTAATAATCATTTTATATAGAAATAGATTAGAATCATCTAGATATAGATATATCTGTACAAAGTATAATACAACCCGTTTTCTCCCTTCTATCTATTCGTTTATCCGTTATGCTCTCCTAAATTACGCAACAGGATCTGCTGTGGTTTTCAGCCTCAGTTCGAGAATGCTTTATAAATATGTTCATAATATATTTAACAAATCCTAATAAAACTTTTGTCATCATCATCATCTCCCTACCCTTTTCCCATTTTTATTTGGGGTCGGCGCAACATGTCTTCCTCTTCCATTCCTCTCTATTTGTTGTCATCTCCGCATTCACTCCTTTTCTACACATATCATCTTTTCACACAGTCCATCCATCTTTTCTTTGGTCTTCCCCTTCCCATGTAACCGTCCACATTCATATCCAATACCTTTCTTACAACATTCTCTTTCTCCCTGCGCATCACATAATAAAACTAATAAAACTTTTGTGTTAGATTAAAAGGCAGAATATATATTGCCTACTATATTGAATGGATCAGAATGGTGGGCTAGTAAGAATATGGATGAGAAAGGATTGCATGTAGCTGAGATATGAATGTTGAGATGGACTTGTGCCGTCACAAGAATGAATAAAGTCAGAAACAAATATATTAAAGGGAGTTTGAAAAAGGCGTCAGTGGTTAAAAACTTGAAAGGGTGGTATATACGTATTATGAGAAGAGAGTAAGCGCATGTGGATAATAAAATAGTCATGAATTTGAATGATGGAAAAGTAGAGGAATGCAGGAAGTAGTGTGGATGGAGTATAGTATAGTAGTATGAGGCATATAAATGAAGGAAAAAGGAGTAAATGAAGAGATGACGATTGATGGGTATGTATGGAAGGAGAAAAACTACTGCGCCGATCTCAACTCAGTTGGCAATATAAATTTAGAGTGATAAATCTTTTGTTTAAGAAAAAAAGAATTGATATTTTGTAACAAAGTCGCCTATAAAGTCAATTTTCATGACTCACGTAGGCTACTTCTTAAGAGGACATGTGGTCTAGTAGGAAAAGAACTATAAAACACGAAAGGGACAACTGCAGCTCGGGCTGCAAAATTTACCTATGCAAAATAGACGAAACCATGACTTCGTAGTACCCTGTTTTCTTCTTCAAAACTGAACGGATTTTTATCTTTATTTCAGTATTAGAATAACAAAGACTGGTTACGCAGTTCTAAACTCAACGTAGACGAAGTAACGGATGAAAGCTAGCAAGTAAATAAACAAATATTTGTGGAATACATACCGTGAATCTTCTACACCAAACGCTGATCCACTTTATGTCCCTAAGGCGCTTGCCCGCTGGTAATCTCAGTAGTATATCTGAATTACTATGTGAGCTCAGTATTGGGGGGTCCCTGAGAACGAAATAATCATTTCAAACAATAATGAATTTACGAATATGTATGGGCATCACCATTCAGACCCATATGTCCCCTATGCCCATTAAGTATAGACCCCCAAGCCCTTCTATTAGTGTTTACATCATAGTAAAACTCCATCAAACGCACCACTAATATATATTTAAAATACTTAAAAAATAAGGAAGAAAGGACGCCCGACTAAAGTGATAACTTAAACCAATCTAAGTTGATGCCTGCCGCTGCCGTATGCGTGAGAGAAGAAAGGGAAGCTAGACAGACTGGCGCCGTAACGCGTTACGTAATGACGCGGTTTACCTTCCCATAAGTTAACACTTCAAAAATCATATTTATATGATTTATTATAAATCGGTTAAGTGTTTTTCAAGTCATATGCTCTCTAACGCACACACATACAGACTTTGCTTTTTATAATAATACTACCTTTGCCCCGCGGTTTAACCCGCTTGGAATTCAGACAATTTGGATTGGAATCTCCCCCTGGATGCAATATTATCCTTACCAAATTTCATCGAATTCGGTTAAGTAGTTTTTGCTTGATTGACGAAGAAATTAATAAACAGACGAAGAGCATTTTTTTAACTATTAAAATTGTGGTCTGTGACTACTAATACTCACACAGTATTTTTTTCTAGAATATCTTCAATGTAGATTTCGTATCGTTAGCCTTTTATTGTAAGTATAGATATAAGGATATACCCATAGAGAACTTTCATCCATAAATATAGGTAAGTAAATTCACCCCCAAGATAAAAAGTCATTATTATCAACCCCCGGCCAATTATATTTAATCACGAAACGATTTGTTTTTATTATTCATATTTCTCCATAATGGCGTATAATTATGCGACGAGGGATGCCCCTCTTATTATAAGTCATTTAGTAAGACAAGGAAGCGCTAAATTGTGATGAAATAGTTGTGATTTTTTGTTTTTGCTTTGTTGTTGATGACATTTTTGTTGTAGTTTATGATAGCATCTTAGTCTATCATATAAGTAAGTCTTAATTCATTAATTTACCTTTTTTGACCCTATATAATTTAATTTTGGTGAGGTTTTGCATTAGGAACGCTATGAATATTAGCTAATTTTAGTCATTTTTCGACTCTCATGCAGCTTGTCAGAAATAGTAAGAAAACTCTTACCTCTCCGCACTATGATTAACAAAATAAATAACAAAAAAACTATTATGAATGAGTAAACATTGCTTACGTAATCATTATTCAGACAGCCCCGCCTTCCTTGTCATCAAAAATAAACAAAGCGTAATAACACCCTCCCCCCATTCATTGATAGTTTCCTAATATTTGAACAGCCTTTTATACAGTTTGATGGATACAAGTGAAATTGTAAATAATAATGACCATTTATTCTGAGGTGCCACTAAAACTCCATGGTGAGTTCTAGCAAGATGATCAACTTTTTGCTAACATTCAAACAATATTCGAAAAATATCTTTACATATTATGACAATGCCAGCATTGTTTACGTAACTTACAGGTTGTTATTAACTACAAAAAGAAGAAAAATATAATCTTCTTAAAAATTACACTGAATATATACGAATACCAATTATTTGTATAAACTACATAAAAGTAGATACAATAAAAAAGTAATATTAATTCCAGTAAAGAGTTATTAATTATAATAGATGCATTAACCAAGTCACGACATGAAACCTTTTCCTAGAAAGTTATCGCCACCATGTTGTGTGTTGATATAATGTGCTGTTAATACACGTAAGGACCGGACCGCGGACATGGTATGACGAGCGCTCGAAGTCATCAGACGCCTAAGTAGGGATGGGGGAATAAGATTTTATCACAAAAATCGATTTTTTTGAATCGATTCACAAAAATCGAGGTCCAAGAGATCAATCTTTTTTCGACTTGTTTTATTTAACTTTTTATTCGTAAATAGTATTCTTCCAGTGGTCGAAATTAGACTACAATCATCATTTATTACAAAAACTGTTTCCAATTTTTTTTATTAACAGTACTTAAGGTTATAAATCAACAAAAAAAAGAATGCCTAACCTACCAAGAAAAAATGACACTGTGTTGTTTTACTTTTGCTTATTTACAGATGATCATCATATCATAGAAAACAAAAACACACTCTAATAATCGACATTTCTTAGTTTGAAAGATCATTCAGATGGACCTCGATGTGAATTGATTCATCAAGCTTAGAACCGAATCGATTAAAATATCGATCTTTTTCGAAAAGGATTCACATCTCTACTTAGGGGACTAATAATCTCGGCCACCCGCCGTACTATGCTGCGATCCGGTCCGTACGTGTGTTAACAGCACATACATAGATACATTGTGTGGGACGATAAAGGTTATGTAGGTTTGTAGGTAGGTAGGTATGTAGGTTATGTAGGTTATTAGATAGTATCGAATAATAACATTTGACCAGCAAAGTTTTATTGATTGATTTTAAAAATTTACTTCATCAAAATGTAACTAGTAAAAACTAATTACAGTTGCATTTCTCATTATTACGATATTATTCTAAATCCATATTGGGAAAAAAATATACAATTAACCATTTTGTAGTAAAGGCCATCTTGAATTTACAGTGATATTAAAAATAAATAATTGTATTGTCTTCAAAATTAAAGGTGTGTACATTTCAGATCAATCGGTCAACAGCAAGGTACTAAAATATAAATTACTAGATTTTAATACAAGCCACAAACAAGCTAAGTTTGGTTAATAAAACCGTTTAAAAACTGGATTCGAAATTCAAACCCATTCTTTCCTTGAGACACATAATAACTACGGATGGTTTTTGATATAGAAATTTTAATTACCTGCTATTGTAATCTTCAGGGTAAGGTACGAGGGTGCCTTCGGGAGAGGGTTGAGGGGTATCTCCCACCCAGAAATACGCGTCTGGTCCAGTGCCATCGTAAGCAAAGCCGCTGATGAATACAGTATTTTCATCGACCGCGTACACAGTGCCTCGGATGCCGTGAGCATACTGAGTAAGCTTGCCGATCAGTCGACCGTAATAAGGTTCAGATCGCCGTGCTGTGACGTTACCTGGGGAAAGGTATAATTAATATTATCAGTCTATATTGTGTGTATGTATGTGGGCTTCATTCAGAGCAAACAAATAATTTAATGAAATAACTATTTCTTTCCAGAGAAGCCTTTTGGCAACCATCCTATAATCGTCGTGTCGCCATATTATGCTATATCTATCCAGTACATTCGGCCTCCTTCGTCATTATTACGTTCCTTTTCCCACATGCATACCGAATCCATCTATGCAAACGATGATGGTGGAGTTGGTAACACTACCGAATTGATGAACCCACCAATCTATGCTTTGCTTAATTTTAATGACATAGGGGACGGCTGGATCTGAATTGTGATTACTTATTACCTTTTTATTTTTTCGAGCTAATGTTTATCCAGCTAATCAAGTCGCCGTTATTGTTTTATCAACGTTCAATAGACCGCATATCTATGCAGATATTAGATTGAACTGTGAATTTGTTATCTGGTTAGCTGGTGGTAATCATTTAGCTGAATTTAGATTATCTAATATATGCTCGTACATATGATGTATACAGTAAATGTATCCCTCTCCAGTTAGTGGCGAACACTCTTAATCCCATTATAAACGACACGAGGGGAAATATTATTACCCTTGGCAACACCTTCCCTAACGTCTTATTACTCAGAGCTTTTGGCGGTATCCTAGATTGTCACGTAGTAGTTCTTGTTTATAATTCATTTACTTGTAGTATATGATTCTATATGATGTAATTTTGGTGACAAATTACATTTAATAATTCGATTTTTATGCACAAGTGTTTATTGTAGCGGGAATTATTAATTGTCTCAAAAACCGCCTGGATATTTGAAACATTGAATCAACAAATTTTCTTGGAACCCTGTTTAAAAATTAGAAAAATTAAAACATACAGACTTAAAGAACTTCTACTCATGCCACAAATCAGTTATAAACAACAGAAGTCGTAGATATTCGATTGATAAAGGCGACACTTAAATTATATGATTGATATTAAAAATATCGTATTAGTTTATTTATTACTTTTATAGAAATTATTACGAAGAATAGAGATTGCTTCGTATGTGCGAAATTACATATATTTTGGTCATGAATGCGGCATAAAGGCGCACCCAACTATCTCACCCAAGCGACGTTATCATTAAGGTCCGTTGCCTAGTACTGGGTGCTCTTATCCATTCATTATTCTAAACATAGGAGAATTAAGGGCCGCCGTGATTAACTTATTAATATAAAGCAGTCGACACACGAAGCGATTTTTCCACAGCGAATAAATTCGGTTAATTATTTTTCGATACTTGTTCGAGTGTAGTATAGATGAAATATATAATAAAATAAAATTAAAAAAACCTTTAACTCTAATACAAGAAGAAGTCTGGTGCAATGTTTAATATTACATTATTGTAATTATATTGTTGTATTAGTCGCCTCAGTGGCGTAGGCCTCCCCTAAGGTCTTCCAAACATCTCAATCCCTGGCTAGCGTCATTCAATTAGGTCCACATCTCTTCGACAAAATATCTCGGCAACTCTTGTTCTGTCTTCCTATATTCCTTTTTATATCAATCGGAGTCCACTCCGTGACCTTTTTGGTCCACCTAGTTTTGTCTATTCGATATATGTGTCCCGCCCATTTCCATTTGATTCCATACCGATTACAAATAAACAAATATTGCCTCATAATTATTTTAACATAGAATATACTTGATTTCAGAAATTAATGCCTTAGGCATTTACCTGAGTCTTCATATGTATAATAGCTACCTAATTTCTGACAGATAAAAAGTTAGTAAACCTGTGACAGGTTCATATACCAACAGATGTGTTCCGGTAGTATCGCTTGAGAACCATTACATCTAGGCTTAGTTTGTTTACCATCCTGGACCACATCATCACTTAACATCAAGAGAGATCGTGGTCAAAGCACTGAGCCTAAACCGTGTAAAAAAAGAAATATCTCACTGGATATATAGATATTTCGTAATGCGACATCCCTAAGCGTATTACTAAAACGGCTATTACCTAATGTATGGTGGTCACTATATAGACAGGAGACAATCATCATACGTTATAATCCCTAAAACCAGATTTCCTCATATCTCGGTTAATTAGCGAAAGTCATCTACGTTAATATACATTGTTAATGATAGAATACAATAATAAAAAGCGAGCGCATTCGTCGGCTAAAACTAGTGAGATATAAATAGGCAAGCTCCGTTCACCCCTTGGCGTTGCGATAACCGAGCACAATGACGTCACGCGCTTTATTCATCTAATATCCTAAGCGGAACGGAGAGCACATTAAGGGATATTTTGATTGACAACTTCGCCCCTTTAAACAGGGGTGAATGTAGGGTCGTCGCGACACTTATCCTTCTGCTGATCTTGAAAGTCGAGTTTTATCATTTTTAATGAAATTCGTGTAAATTTTAAAAGTTACTTGATGCAGATCATCTATGATAAAGACACTACATCATCTAGAACTGAATGGAGATAATCTAAATTGAATGCACGACTTAACTTAAGCCTCATGCAAATACGGTTTTACTTTGAGTTTCTCTTTTCTTATTATAGGAGATTTAGATGGAGATCTACTATGTTAAGTGCTCTAGTTGCTTCTCACAATACCTAAGATTGGAGTAAGATATTATCTACTCTGATACCTGATAACATATTTGGTATAATATTGATAAGCATAAATTGATTTTATCTTAGATATATTTTTATAAACACTAAACTGACTGCAGTTCATGTGATGTTAAAGTACAGACTCCAAGAACGATGACGTCACCATTAGATATAAATCTATCGACAGTCTGCATCATCATGCCAGCCTATATTTACCACGACGAAAGCCTTTAGGTAAATCTGGATATAAGTACACTTGCTGATTGCGTTAACTCGTTACTATGACAGGGTTTTCACAAGTGTGCGGCTCTCAATTACCCTACTAACAGACGATCCCGAAACGGGACACGCCGAACCATTTTTCACCATATGCAAGATGGTCGCGATCCAGGCGACGACGTAAGCCTACCACCCTGCGTTGAGTTTTATACGGATTTGTTTCTTTAAAAACTCGATCAGTATCGATCTTCAAACTAAGTCATGATTTATTTAAGAAACGACATACCAGGCGGGTGAGTTGCTCCGTGTAAACGGACCTTTATGAGATTTATTCTTAGTATGTATGTATGTTACACTTCTTCGTGAGTTATACTATAGTATAGTACTCGTAATGGATAAATTTGTGTTTCGAGACATGATATTATGTCCATGAACTTCATTGCACAATGCCCCTCAGCCCCCCTCCTCCTCCCCACATAAAAAGAATATTTATATATATTTTATATTAAAATCAAATACAACAATAAAATTTGTTTGAAATCGGAACAGCGCGTATTTTTTATTGAATAATTTTGTAATTTATATAATGTTGTGTTGATCTTAACCCGTAGGGTATTAAACCTTACAAATGATTTATCAAGTGAAGGTTACATATGTCTGGCTGTCTATTAAATGGTTTATAACTCAAGAAAAGCTTTATGTGATTATTTATCTCAACCACACACGGATCTACGACAAGGTTTCATTGTATATCTTGTGTGTATAAAGTGAATAACAATTTGTAGAGATAATAAATAAATGAAGTCGACATAAAAATGAATATCAGCACATTTCTTTTATAAAACTTTACCAAAACTGTTAAACATTTATATCTATATTATATTCCCATTTGAATACTACGATTGGCTGAAACGACTGAAAAAAATACAAGGTTTTTGTTACAACCCTGCGCCCTCATTTAGGACTCCAAGGGAGGTCTCCCCACGTACTAAGCTTAATGCCGTTTGTCTTGGCGTTTCGATACCCATTTGTAACGGGGGACCATTCGTTTCGTCGTCGTGTTAAAATACAGAAGAAGTTGGAAACTTTATTTCATTGTCCTCAATAATGCGAAGGGCAATGCCCATTACTGTATGAGGGACAAGGTTTCGGGAAAAATACATTTTCTTATTAATTTATTTTTTGTTTCCTTAAAACTAAATGATGAATGTGAACAATAGAAAATTGTTTATATCTTGTAATTAACGTATCGATTGAATTGCTTTAATCATATTTTTATGGATTCTTTAAAATATTTAGTAGTGCAAATAATCTATTATTATAAAATATTCCAGTAGGTACTAAACTCGAGGACTTGCTAGGAATCATTTCTAGGTTTTAATTAAGCGTGCGGACATTAGACAATGTTCTATAACATGCGCATAGCATGGTTCTATAACATTTTGGGATTCGAACCCAGTTTTAAATCACACTATCACTGAGTCATCACTGCTTCAAAATGGTTCCATTTTCATATTAATACACTGATTACATAATTTTATAAATATATTAAGAGGATATCCGAGCGGCATTTATTCCATATAGACGTAGTCTCCTGTTTTTCCTCCCTGGACAATAGCATTATGCTAAATATTTTTATACCAAATAATATATATATCCATCACCGCCATGCCCATACGTTTTGATTTTTTCCATAAATTAGTTATTGTAGAAACTAGGAGTTTTTGAAAATGAAAAAAACGCTCGATTTTTACAGTCATTTTCAGACGTTCGTCAAATAAATTTCATGGAGAAAATTAAAAAAAAGCAAAATGTACAGGTATAGCCAAAGTTTTTATTATTCTAAAACTGAAAGAAAATTATAAATCGGTTCAGGTTTGGAGGAGGAAACAGGTTACTACAAAGTAATGTTTTCGTCTATTTTGCATACGGTAAATCAGCCCGAGAAGCAGGTGTCCCTATTCTTTCTTTAGTGCGCAACGCGATAGCAATAGATTTCTGAAATACCTCCTTTTCCTTCCCCATGTCCTCTTAAGCGGACTTATAGGATTACGAAAAAGAAGATAAAGGAAGGACATAATAATGATATAAACGTAGACAAAGTCGCGGGTACCTGCTAGTAGTAATTATAAAGTAAAATATAAGTGAAAATGTTCTGCTTAAGTCCAACCAACTAGCGGAGATGGATCGTCTGCAATAACAGTAAACACCTGACGAGAATGGTGAAGTAACATGGACCCTAAATCAACTAGATGTAAAGTCAGGTTTACAATGTTACGTTGAAGTGTACTAGAGAACACGGAGGAGGGTAGCGGTGAAGCTCTTTGCAAACACAATACCGTCTAAATTGTGTACTCCGCATCGATTGGGTTCAAATTGGTGGAACTAAAACTCTGACATTGGCAAATATTTTTGCGACGTCATTATTTTTCTTCATGCAGTCTTGTTGGCCGACTATATTATGAATTTGAATCGTTATGTCATTAGATACTTGTGGATAAACGGAATTTATTATGTCAAAGGGTAATGGAGAGGCCTGTGCTCGGATTTCCCTGCGTGATCGAGCCAGAGATGACCAGATACGCAGAAGAACCAAAGTAACCGACATTGCCCAAAGAATTGCCAAACTGAAGTGGCAATGGGCTAGGCACATTGCTCGTAGAACCGATTCCCGATGGGGCCAACAGGTTCTCAAATAGCTGCTGCGTAACGGAAGACGCAGCGTAGGACCTGAAAGTCGGGGGAGGCAGTTGGAAGCGGGTGGCGCAAGATCGGTCGTCGTGGAGATCTTTGAGGAAGTAGTGGACGTCTTTCGGTTGCATGGATTATCATCATAATCATAATATTAATACGTGAAGCAAAAACTTTATACCCCTTTTTACGAAAATTGCGCGGACGGAGGAGTATGAAATTTCGTACACTTATAGTTCATATAGAGAAGGAGTGCAGAATACTAATATTTAAAAAAATAGTATGCATAAAAATCCATTAAATTAATAAAACAAGACAGTTCACACACTACAATTAGTTTCAAACAAACACATACTCGTACCTATCATTATCCCTTATTATTACCAATGTATTACCAATCACGTGTCAATGTCAGACTTGACATTCACTAACCGTGTAGACAGAAAATTGACTTTTGAGAAGGTTTTTGTTTATGCAATTGATAATGAAAAGCAAACGAAATTCTTACCATTTTTATGAATTATGAAGTATGGTCGAAAGCGAGCATTAGTATCTATTACTAACTGACCCGGCAAACTTTGCACAGCTACGGAATCAATCAAGTATTCCATACAAAATGTTTTAGAAAATGAATTGGTTTTTTTTGTGGTATTCGATGTTTTAATAGTTGTTCTGCTATTCGAGGTGGAGACCAATCCAACTTTGTTTTGTATATACAGTCAGTAATAACGCTAAGAGTAATAGTTCCATACAAAAAATTGCTTTACATTGAAGCCATATAAAAATGTATATATATATATATATATAGATATATTTGTATATAGGCCAGGCCAACTTGAAAACGGCTTCACTCCGAGTGTGATTACTGCCGTTCTGAGTGTTTTATTTCTATGTATCTATACTAATAAATAAAATTGAAGTGTCTGTTTGTAATGTCAATTTTTGTTTTATTAAATAGATATGAGTATATATACGATACTTATACCAAAAATACAAATTTTAAAATTATTGTCTGTCTGTCTGTTTGAAATGGGTAATCTCTGGGACGGCTGTATCAATTTTGACGGGACTTTTTTTGGTAGATAGCTGAAGTTACTCCGGGTAACTAAGGGTACTTTTTTTTTTCAAAAATAATTTTCGAAAATAATTTCGGTTCCGCGTAAAAAAAAGTGAAAATCATTAAGATATGAATAAACTCCGATTTTCCGACAGTTTTAGGGGCAAGTGCTGTATTTTATGAGAAATATTTTTACTTTATCTTAGTCGTAAAAATTATTTAGGAAAAAAATTAAGGTTCTGTATAAAGAAAAATTAAAACGCAGTGAAGAATAGATGAAACGCGGGCGCAGCCGCGGGCACACAGCTAGTATACGAGTAGAATACATTATATCAGTCTGTAAGCGTACCACAAATCACCAATTTACCACAAATTTCTTTGTTCTAAAATCTGTGGTGATTTTTTGTCATTTTTTTAACATTGCTTAGGTTTTTAACATTGCTTAGATAAGATTTTTTACACGCTTAAATTGATCTTTTATAATTATTGTGTATGATATGTCTTACTGATGTTAAACTTTAGATGGGTTTCTTAAAATCCGGTTATACGATTGTGTATTTCTAAATTCTTCGACGTGGAGGTCACGACCGGTACTTACGAGTAGTTTACCAATGACCGTTTTACGCGACTCAAAGCGAACGCTATCAGATTGGAATATTAAAATTGAGAATATTTTTTTATTATCGAATGATATTAGACATGTACGTTCTAAAACTTTTCATTTATTTAAGTAGTTCATCGCTAGACTTAAACATTTAAATGAAATGCTATTCAAAATTGGTAATAAGTACATAGCTTTTATCAAAAATAAATGTTCACTAAATAACTAATAATGCATTAAAGTAATAGATGTAACATATATTTCAATTATAAAATCTTTGTATAACATAAATGTTCTGTGCGTGTGTACGTGACTAAACTCCTCCTAAACGGCTGAACCGATTTCAATGAATTTTTTTGTGTCTATTCCAGAGGATTCGAGAATGGTTTAAATTCACAATTAGGTACAATGGATAATGTTTATTTAATTAATTTTTTTATATATGAAACGCGAACGAAGTCGCGGGCATAGTTAGTATAATATAATTTTTTGATTCTAATAAATATCTGTTAGTTTAGTTACAGTATTCCAAGTAACACGATAGTGGATAATTTTGTGTCGACTCCATTCATTATTATCCTCACTACTTAATGCATATTCGTAGAAATTTAGACAAGCTCGATCTAGTGAATGATCGTCATAATTTTAATATTAGAAGTAAAGACAAGTTGGCCGTCCCACGCTTTAGGTTAAGTAAGTCCTAATAAAAGCTTTATAGGTAATAGTATTCGGTTTTACAATAAGGTCCCAAGTAACATTACCGATTTACCTGACAAGCCGGCAAGAAACTCGATCTGGATTTTTTTACGTTCATAGCGCCTTCTTTGGTAAATTGAATAAAGAATTTTTTGATTTGATTTTTGGATTTGACTGACGCGGAATCCAGCCGCACTACCCACTGCGCCATCATCACTTAAGAACAACTGTCTCTAGGTTTAGTGCGTTTATTATTCTGAACCACATCGTCACATAACATCAAGGAGATCGGGGTCATAGCACTGAGCCTATACCATGTAAAAAAATCGATACAGTGGTTCTTGAGTTATACACCCACTAACGGACAAATAGATAGAAGGACGCTGCCTTTTATATACACAATGTAAAAGATTAATTTATATAGTATTTCTATCCGTTTGTATACAAGCGGACCCGCGGACACAAAACGAATACATTGGGAAAAACCATTAATTTTTTTGTAAAGTTACGAAGGAATTCGTGTGGTTAATCGGGTATCGTGACGCACCGATTTATTTAACTAAGTACTAGTAAACCTTGGGTTTTTCCTACACATATGTACTCATATAAATAAACAAACTAAATCAAGACAGGATATGTTTTTTTTTGTTTGAGCGTGTCTCGTTTGAACCATTATTTGTTACGTTCAACTGTATAGTTTCCTAACATATTCCGTTTAGGGACACATCCCTCTCTTGTCTGGTATTAGTTTGAGGACACCCTCTCCCCTCAGTGAAAGCATGCCTGGTTGATTACACCTATACTAATAAACATAATCGAAGCGTAGTTTTTTTTTTTTTCTAAACTAGCTAATGCTGTAGACCGGAAGGGCCTTAACAGCTTCACCGTATCTTTGTGGGCGAGTGCTGAAGGCTCGAACCTCGACTTGGCCGCTACCTATGTTATTAAATTCCCGCGGAATTTAATCCTAGCTAAACCCTAAATTTTTTTATTTATTAACAATAAAAAAAATGTTCCTTACAAAACCTATGAACCTGCGTGTTATGTGCAGGAGTGTGTTTACAAAAATGTATTTAAATGTTAACAGTTAAAAAATAAACCACACTAGTTTTTAATTATTTCGTTTTTTTTGTTTTATTTTATTACGTTTTTAATTTTAGTTAATCTATGGTAACAATTTGAGGCCTTGAAAAAGAGGAGAAACTATTTGTATTAGGCAGAATGGGAGGGATTTTCATCTGCATTTAGCTTAAACGAGAATTAGTCACTACCATCATTTTATAGTTGTATCATCATATTTACTTTCACGTAAACTATAACACGATTATTTAGACACTGCAGTGCATAGTGCAATAGTGTCGCAAACTCAGTAACGGTCTCATTCACATAACCACGCTACTCGCATTGTTACTCTATTTCATGCAGGTGAATGAACCGACGATAGTGGAGATCATATCGAAGAGGCTTTTGCGCAACTAACAACCATCCGCCCACCCGTGAGAAATGATTTTTACAACGTTTCCAAAGAAATGGATTGTAAGTATGATACAATTGTAAGTCTTTCTGATTCGTGATATAGTTCGAGAAATTCATAATTACTATTTTAACTTTCTATGAAGAAAGAGAGGCGAGATGATAAATACCATAACTCAAAAGTTAACCCACGTTAGTCCCGAGGATGTGACTAGGGGTTGGTGAAAAAATATGAAAAAAGGAGGGGAAAAAAAAAGGGCAAAAAAAAAAACTAATTATATAAACTAACACATGTAGTTAATAGAAAAAATAATAATATTATATACTAACATACAAATAGTTATAAACCTCACGTAGATGTAAGTCGTTTTGTTTTTTGTATCTCTATATTTGAAGAGAATTAAGTGTAAAAACATATCAAATAAAGAGTGCGGACCAAGAGTCTGCAGTTTGTGGAAAAAATACCCTACGTATGAAAAATGTGACGATGTAGAACACAAATCCTTTCTCTTTATATAAGTAGTTGAATATGAAAACCACATTCAAATTTGTTCAGTAACTTTTCAATGAAGTATGTTCATACGCTGCACACTCAGGCACGGTCGCAGCCAAACATTTTTGAGGTGGGGGTTGTATTTAATTTCATTGTTTAGACGTTTTAAGCAGGAAGTTAGTAGTTCATTAAACGCTTTCGTAAATTGGCTATTTTAAAGATTTTTCAATTTAACGTGTACGATTTTGAGGGAAAGTTCATGGCCCTTCTACGACTCTCTACGCGGACCGCCACTGTGCAAACTTATCCATGACTTTAATTGTAAGCCAGCTAAAAGGTGGTTAGGAATGACAACCAAAAAAGATTTGCGAACGCGGATAGAATAAAATGAATTTATAAGAGAAATATATCTAGAATGCTGTAAAAGACGCTAAAACTCTGTTTTTTCCATAGACATAGATATAGAATGTTATCGCTTATCTACTTCTTTTCTAGGCTTTTCTGCCTAATTCTATGAAAATATGCCGTATTTAAATATTAATACTTGGATTAAGAGTAAGTAGCCGGCAAAATCCAGTATAAAATTATATTAAATCTAAAAGATTACATTTAAACATATATTTCTAGGTACATAATGAAGCTAGAAGTCGCGGAACTCAGGCGATAAACAAAAGCCTTTGTGAAATTATGCTACAATAGTGTCTCGCTGCGATTAGCAGATTACCGTTTGAATGAAGTCGTTTCTACCGTTTCATAAACCTCTGTATTTTAGTTTACTATTAGTGTGCGACCTAAACTTGATTTTGAACCGAAACCTTGACCGAATTTTCGGCTTCACTATACTTCTCCGATATTTATAGACAATAATATCTCGAGAACTAATTGACTGATTTTAATGAAAGTTTTTTCGTCTCTCTGGACCGCGAAGTTTCCTCGCGCATTGGAAGAAAAGCTAAAAAATTAATTCAGGTAATGATATCATAATATTTTTTATTATGAGGCTGTATTAAGTTCGCCTAAACAGATAGTATTATATAAATACGTCTTCCTTAAAAGATATCTAACTATGGTTGAAAACCGCATTAAAAGAGAGATGTTTGTGTCTCCATCCATTGAACCGAAAGACGTCCACTGCTGGACATAAGTCTTCCCCAAAGATGTCCATGACGACCGGTCTTGCGGCACGCGCATTCAGCGGATTCCCGCGACCTTTACCAGGTACTCGGTTCACCTTGTGGGGGGCGCACACCCACGCTACGTCTTCCGGTTTGTATACTAGTATAAATACTGTTTCTTTTACCAATTTAATGTCATAAATACATTGTTTTTCGATAAACATTATTTGTAATCCGTGTAAATAATAATATCATACACTTTCATATTCCAACAAGTGTAACTTGGCTATTTATTACTAAGCCAATTTTAAAGCAGTTTTCAGAATAATATAAAACAGAATCCGAGTAAGATAGGTATTCTTATACTTTTTTATATAAAGTAATTCGTACTGATAAAAATACAATTAAAGAAAAAGAGCTTATTCACGTGAGAATGTAATATTTATGCAATTGATTGGTTTGATACATAACTGGTTATTGTAATAACTATGTATTTAGAAGTAGATATCCTCGCTAATATGACCTAGTTTCATTCGAGTTCTGTAATATATATTACTTATTCTATAATGTATTCAATTCATTCCAGTAAACAAGGTTATAAAAAAACTACATATAAGAGATTTTATATATTGCCATCTATGAAGAAAATCATTTTGGGTAATATTTATCAATTATGGTGACATTGGATCACAATATATACAAACCATTTAATTTTATTAAACAATACATGGCAAAATATAGACTAAACGAACTTAAAAAAACAGCCTCAATTATGTAGTTTTGGTAACAATTTACATGATATACTTCGGTTGTTTTACAAAAGTAAAGTGTAGGTATATGACATATTGTTGAATATGAAACATGAATTTCTAGCTAAAAAAATTCTGGAATATTTTAGCTATAAAAGCCGCCATTTTGGAAGCGCTTTGTATGAAAATTAGAAAATATAATAATTCTTAATACATTACAATAGTTATTTCCACTTGGCATTGACTTTATCGCCATTAATTAAGGAAAATCGAGAGAGTTAACAACCCAGAGATTCCTTTGGTAGTAGCCTAGAACGTGCTTCGATCCGAGGATCTGAGGGAGATTTCTGTATCTGCCACCAGCATGATACAGTGGCATTTCATGCACTACCATAACACGCATTACATTGTACCCCAGATCCCTACATTCTACATGCAAGTACACGGTTTTTGTAAGGGACCTTGAGATCCGTAGTTTCCCTTAATCACCATAAGTTTAACGCGGGGTAAATTCTGTAGAATTTACGTCTCAGAGTTTAAATTAGCCCATTCCAAGGTCGTACCACTTTGGTATCATTGTGCTAGCTACCACTCTCTCGGTTGAGCGCCCAAAGTACTCACCTCAAAACTTCGGTAAAGCTATCAAGTCCCTATCGGACAACAGCCATTTCGTTAGTTCGAAAAAAAAGATACTTAAGCAATAAAAATTCAAGCGCCTAAACCAGTTACTAAGTTAAATAAAATCCTATTTCTTTTTGTATAAATTAAAGATGGTTTAATATTAGATAACTTGGAAGTCTAAAAACTTGATAGCTTTAGGCAAATTTTCGTTATTTCAAAACTCGTTTTTTAAATTAATACATGGAAAGGAACTTTAAAGGCTACACACTCATATACATACAATTATGTTTTACGTGTACACAACATAAAAATATGTTAAACTTAAAACATTCCAGAATCTGGTTTCAAAGGTATCTGGTAGCTGATTGAAATGAAATGTCCTTAAAGTTCTGGAATTTTCGCAGATACATTGAATAGAAAATTCTTCAAGAAATGTGTTTATAATAATAGTTTTCGTTACGAATGTAATCTTCAGATTGCTTTGTGTCATGTACCATCCTGCTAGAAGCTTTTGTCTACTCACTGTCTTGGCCATTCCATTTTATTTAAGGTGACATAATGTTTTCACAAGTTGTGCCACTATCGCATATTTACACTCAGCGCTAATGCTCTTTCAGAAACTGGATGTTAAAATCTCAACAACTCTATCATGAACATACAAAGATCGCATCTAATGTTAAGTGATAAACTTAGAAATAAGCAAACTTAGAAATTCTATTATTTATTCCAAGATATAAGTAAATCTTAATTGAAATAAGTTGAGTAAAAATTAGACATTTTAAACATAGTAAGTTCAACTCATCGAGGGAGTTTGACAACCCTGAATATTATTCATATCATTATTAGTTTGTTGTACTTAGTATTAAAAAGGTTTAATAAAATATTCTTACCCAAGGCTAGAAACAGGAGTAAAGCCACACGGAGTAGCGGCGGGATGCCGTGCGGGGGCGGCAACCGCGGCTTCATTGGCCGAGCGCCGGGGGCGGTTTTCTATATATAAATAATAATACACAGCCTTCTAAAACAACCTCCTTGCACGCTATGACTTCTTCCAGTGATTGTTTCTAAAATTCCTGGGGACAATATACTATGACAAGTGACGTATCGTGTTCCCGCCGAATGTGAACCGCGTTCTATTTTATTTTTTAAATCCACAGAGAAGCGACGCTCATTACGAGTTGTCGCAACGCGGTTTCAAATATCACTGGCGTATTTGCAATTTCACTTTTTATCTTACACTGTTCACGTCACATTTGCGAACTTTCACTGCTAATAGTTTTGTTTGTATATTTATATGATTATTACTAACTTAAATATAATTTTATTGTCGACGTTACAGAGGCCAGTCTTCTAGTGTTTATAGTTTTGGATTCTGCGAAGAAAAAATAAACGACGTCCTCTCATCACATGTGATTGTATTGTAAGATCCTAACAGGTTTTTTGTGTAGTCGTAGAGGTCAATAATATGACGTTCGTTCTAGATAAACGGACATGTTTAAATGTTACGTTTACTCGATACGATAAAAAAAATAAGCAATTTTTTAATCGCTGCATTAGACAGTAATGCCCAAAAAGATTTTAAGAATAAAACAGGCTGGTGCATTAATTTTCCTATGAAGTATATACATTTACACGTGTTACATAAAATGTTACATAAAGTTCTTCCACTTTTGCTTGGTATTTAGTGACGCAAGAGAATGTAGAGGACTCGAGTACATCTAGCAAAAAATAAATGCGAATATAGCATACTTAGTCTTTTAATTATGTGATATTTTACTAACTTTTAACCCCCATCCCTCTTGGGTGGTACATAGTGAAGTTTTTAATTCTGGATAATTTGAAAATCGTTGCCTGGCAATGACGAGTCAAAGTCACGCGCCGTTTTTCGAAGAAATCGTGCGTTTAACGGAAAAATAAATACACATGGTATTTAACTGCATTCCTCTCTCCCCTTTACATTTTAACCTTTATCGTTCTAGGTGTAATGATAATATTATATTGTCGATCGTTTTAAAGTAATAACAAAGTGTGTATTTATTACGATGTCCTCCAAGCTGTCTCTGTGATTAAAAAGTTAAAAGTTTACATTTTTTTTGCAACAAATTAAAAGTAGGTACAATTATGTAGGCATCTTTACATATATTTAAAATAAAATAAAAACAACTGCAATAAACTTTTTTTCTTTTAAATGTGAAATTACTATTTTCATAACTTTATCAAATATATAAAAGAATGTAGTATAACTTTAAATTACTAGAAGAAAGCAAAGAAGATTCGTCCTCCGAAACGCATTGATCTTTGTTAAAAAAAATTTTGAGTATTCACAATTTTACCATTTTTCCATGTCTGTTTGTAATTCATTACATTCAAGTAAATGACCATAAATTAAGTAATTTTAGTAAAAAAGGGCCGCCTTTTTTACAGCGTTATATCAAAACTGTTCTTAACGTCAGGCTGCAAAGTCTAGATACCTTTGCCTTTTCCTCAGAAAGATATAAATGGAACCAAAACAAAAAACAGTTTAGTTTTACTTTTATTATTAATCTCTAGTTTTTAATAAGTACCATACGTTTATAACTACGTTTCAAAGAATAAAAGTCCATTAATTATCTCATAGTTTTATATTTTTAAAAAAGTTATTTAATTTACTTATTTTTTAAACATTATATTTTTATGTATCGAAGGTACCTGCGTACAAAGCGACATGTCATAAATGACATTTGACCGATACCGTTATCTATCAGGTCTTTATTTTATTTATTTTACCACCATAAACTTCAAAAATCGAATAAAACATTGCAGAATGAATAAACATTAAAATGTAAATATATTAATTTCTAGAGTGATTTGAATACTCATTACGCTCTCCAGTGAACCTTTATTTTTTTAGACATGTCGCTTTGTACATAGGGACCGTCGATAAGTCTGTCAGGGCCAAAGAGGAATATACAGAGGATGTCCTTCTCAAGATCTGTTAATTATGTTTTATTACACAACTCAACTATTGGGTCTAAATTCTCAATTCGAGTAAATACTATGCAATTATGTGTGAGGAAACATTCACTATTACACAATCTAAACACAGAGAGTTCTCAAATAAGCGGTTTAGGCAAGGTCTCTCTGCACGAATCATCTACCTAAATCTTTCCCGCAATCTTTACTTTAATATAAATACTAGATGGTTGCCCGCGCGGCTCCGCCCGCGTTTCATATGTTCTTCACTGCGTAACATAGTTTTTAACAGTCATTCGTATTTTGTTCACAATTTCATGAGTTTTAATTGTTTCACAAGAAACCCTGATTATTATTCTAAAATTGTTTTGGTACTAAGAGCAAAAAGATTTCCCATAAATTCGAACATCAGATTTTATTCTAATTCTAATACCTACCGTAATTATTTTAGAAAAATAAAAGTAGCCTAAGTTACGCGGAGTCTACCAAAAAAGTCCCGTAAATATTGGTCATC
Source organism: Samia ricini (assembly GCA_014132275.2). Lineage (NCBI taxonomy): Eukaryota > Metazoa > Arthropoda > Insecta > Lepidoptera > Saturniidae > Samia > Samia ricini. The sequence continues at coordinate 19,783,350 of AP028158.1, forward strand.
CGTTCTGGAAATTAGCCGGAACAAACATACAGACAGACATAAATATTATTTTTTTCTTATAGGTATCCTATATACATTTCTATGTATTTAGTAATAGCTCCGATTTACGCAATACATAACAGACACTTCAATTGTATTTATTAGTATGGAAAATGATTAGGTATGTCCATAAGTCGTTATGCGCAAACCCTATACTCGATGGATGTCGATCAAATTATTTTAGTTTTACTTATTGGGCATTTAAAATATAGTGATAAATTCATCAAATTAAAAAAATAAAATTGCAATATCAAAATAAAATCTTTTTACTAAATACATATGAATGTTTACGGTACCTATACTAAAAATATAATTTTTAAAATGTTTGTATGTATGACAGGTTGTTCTTGTTTTGAGCTTCAAATGAAAAAATACATCATGCAATTTAAATGCCTATCATAAGAGAGGAGAGCAGAAAGCAGTATAGAGAAGGATGTAGGTGTTGAGCAGAATATGGTGTGATACAAACACTAATATCTGAAATGCGATACTTGTACACGCTTTTATAGCTTCTATGGAGCTCGAGATAAGAGCAATAGGCAAGCCTGGACTTGTCATTTGTTTGGGGCAAGCGGTCAAAGAGTGACGATAAGACTGTGCGTAAAGACACTGCACATGGTACACTGCAGACCTCACCGATACGCAATCCTACAGATAATAGCGCAAACTATGTGAGTCAGATCGCCACTCAAAAATAAGATATAGATTACACCAAACTGTTAGATGTTATAAAAGACGAAATACGCTTGTCGGTACGGACTGAACTAGCTCCGATTGGAAGATTGGATGAGCTATAAACGTCAGTTCAGATGTCAGTGAACAATATGATGTTATAATTAAAACGAACAATATATTAGCTGCTGGTTACAAAAAAAAAATGAATTTGAATGTGCGTAAAACTGTCTCAAATCTAACTGAGAGACTGAATTCCTTAGAGCAACACGCAAGAGACAACAATATAGAGATTCAAGGTGTACCACAGACTGAAACAGAAAATGTTGTAGTGATTGTCAAGAAGGTTGTTGTCTCTTGCAAAATAAGCTAGTCTGACATTCTGAACTGTACTCGGGTGGCCAGCATAAACAAGGACAACAAACGACCTCTAGCAATTATGATCAAGTTAGAAAGTAAACGATGCAAGGATGAATATTACTCTGCTGTAACGCGTTACAATAAGAAAACCCTACAAACAAACTGTGTTCCTCATTATTAGATATCGGAGGAGCATCTTTCTCCAGCAAATAAGTCTCTTCATGCAGCTGCAAGAATGAAGGCCATGAACCCTCATATAGGTAAGTTTGTATCGGTTCACAACAGCCGTATCTTCATGCGTAAAGATGAAGATTCTCCTTTTATATACGTAAAAACCCAAATAGTTTTGGATACACTACGTTAATATTGACCCTTTACTATTAGCTTGCTTTTTCTTTTTATTTTTCGTAAACTATTTGCAAGATCTTATGTATTATTTTTATTTCATTATGGATAAATTATCGATATATTAGCAAAACATAAGAGGTAAAGACAACAGACATCTATAACCCTATCATACTTAGTAATTATGATGTAATCTGTATATGTGAGAGACTTGACTTGATAATTCTATGTCTTCTAATAATATTTTTGATGTAAGGTATTTTATTTATCGTTAAGATTGAACAAGTGAATTTATGTCAAAATATAACACAATGCACGGTGGAGGTGTGCTTATTACAGTTAAAAAAACGATATTGCGTGGTCATAACTTTAGTTGACAATCTTCTGTTATGGATTTGTGGTTGACATTACATCTAAATTTATGCACGGTAAACATTTGCAATGGTTGTTTACCATCATATATATATAGCTTATGACGATTACACGGAGTTCATCGATAATACTGAACAGATTTGCTTGTCATGTCTAACCCAGTGGTGGGCAAACTTTTTTAATGGCGGGCCACAAAGTTTAAGAAATTCTAGAGAAAGGCCAGAATTATAGAAAAAATATATTTTGTGTTAAAACTTTTAATCATCATCATCAGTGAGATCAGTATTACGCATCACATGAACTACGCGGCTAGTTTAGCTTCACCTATAGGTTATGCATCTATTATTCTACTAAGTAGAATCTACTTTTTTTTCTCGACCGCCAAAACGTAATTATAACGGGCCATATACTATTCATGTCGATGGACTTTCGGCGGCCCGGATTAAATACTATCGCGGGCCGGTGTTGGCCTGCGGGCCGTACTTTGCCCATAACTGTGACCTAATCAAACAATAATATGGGGCGATTTCAACTAACCTAATATAAACTGGTCGCTTTCTCAAGTGAAACCATAATTATATAATAAAACTATGGCTCTGGTTGATTTGATTTGATATGAATAGGTGACTTAGTCAAATTCCGCACATAATAGGCTAGGTAGAACTTTAAATCGTATAGGCCATGCTCTTTTGGGCTTATACCGAGGTGAGCATCTTTCGACGATTTCCTAAGAATGGTTATAGAAAGTGTAGAGACCTCATCAACATCTAACGACACACTAGCGCGAGCCGCGGGCGCACGGGTTACATATATTTAATACCTCGTATGAGAGAAGTCCGTGTGTCCCGTCTCGCTCGCACTCTGCATGTTTCTGATTGACCACCGTAATCTTTGTAAGCCCTACGACTAACGAGGGATCTTTTAGAATTTAAGTTTCACTATATGTCCTCAGAATTAATCAGAAAGCATTAAATAATCAGAATCAGAAAGCATCAATTAATCATATAAGAATCAACTAAGAATCAGTTAATAAATAACTTTCAACGTGTACCACGACTTTCCCTCCAGTCATCCTTCAACTAGCGAGAAGCAACTAAATTGGTGACCCCGAAAAACAAGAAGATGGCACTGAACGAGGGAACTACTGAAGAAGCACGTGCACTGGATCTGAACGCTATCTCCGTTCAATCCAGATTGCTACCTTTCTGGCGCGATTTACCAAGAGCGTGGTTTATCCAATTTGAAGCAGTCGTGGACCCACTGAAGACCTCAGACGATCAGAAATGGCGATTCGTCCTACAACAACTACAAGCTCAAGACCTGCAGCATCTCACCGACATCTTGTACAAGCCACCTGAAAGCGACAAATATGCGACGTTGAAAACCCGCCTACTCGCCGTGTACGACAAATCAGACGTCAGGAATTTTCAGCAGTTGATCAGCGGCCTAGAACTAGGTGACCAAAAACCATCGCAGCTGTTAAGAAAAATGCGTGAGCTCGGCAGTGGCATGATAACCGAAGAGGGCTTGAGAATAGAATGGCTGAATCACCTGCCAGCACAAGTACGCGTCGTTCTATCCGTCAACACAGAATCGTCACTCGATACTTTAGCTGCTATGGCCGATAAAATGCTAGAATACACCGGACCCACCACGATCGCTGCAATATCTACGGACACTAAGAACCCTACAACCCAGCAGTCAAGTTCAAGTTCGAGTACAATACAACTCGAAGTATTAAGTAAGCAACTTGAAAAATTAACACTCGAAGTAGCGGAGCTGCGGGGACGTGCGACAAGGAGGCATCACTATCACCGTCCTGCTCGCTCACGGTCTAGTTCGCGCAACAGGAGCGCCGCCAAAGTAAAGCCTGGCGATGACAAGTGGGAATGCAGATACCACTATCGTTTTGGAGATAAGGCAAGACGATGTGAATCACCGTGCAATAGAAAAAACAAACTCAATAATACGTCTTTAAACTAGAAAAGACACCGACTGTGGCGAGCGTCGGTGTCCCCAGCAAAAGCAATCGCCTATGTGTTCACGATCGCAACACTCACGAACGTTTCCTCGTGGACACAGGAGCAGACATATCAGTCCTTGCTGTACCGAAGCATACAAGACGTACAAGCCTTAATACTTTTAAGCTATTCGCCGCAAATAACTCTCCAATTGATACCTATGGAGAAAAAACAATAACACTCGACTTGGGACTGCGACGCAATTTCACATGGAAATTTATTATCGCCGACGTGAAAACTTCGATTTTGGGTGCCGATTTTCTACGCCACTACAGACTATTGGTTGATCTTCATAAGAAAAAATTGTTCGATGAAGTAACCAAATTATCGATCGACACAATTAAAATATCTTCGACTACCGAGTCTGTCTACTTGATTAGCTCCGAACAAGATTACTACGATATTTTGAAAAATTACCCAGACGTATTACGCCCAATGTCGTTGAAGCAACCACCCAAACATGAAACAGTTCATCACATTGAAACCACGGGCCCGCCATTGTACGCGCGTGCGCGCCCTCTGCCGCCGGAAAAGTACAAACTTGCCAAAGAAGAGTTCGAACGCATGACAGAGATGGGTATATGCACACCCTCTAACAGTCCTTGGGCAAGCCCCTTACATGTGGTTAAGAAAAAGGACGGCGGAATGCGTGTATGCGGTGACTACAGACGGTTAAACTCTGTAACACAGCCGGATCGTTACCCCATACCACGCATACAAGACTTTACCTATCAGCTGCAGAACAAAACAATATTTTCGAAGCTCGATCTTAAAATGGCATATTATTGGATACCTATCAATGAGGAAGATAAAAAGAAGACAGCTATCATAACTCCGTTCGGATTATATGAGTTCAACTGCATGGCCTTTGGCTTACGCAACGCTAGTCAAAGTTTTCAAAGATTCATGCACGAAGTCTTGCATGGAATAGAAGGATGTTTTTTGCTATATCGATGACATACTTTTATTTTCTACGGACGAAGACTCTCACAGGGAACTCTTACGTACAGTTCTAAAGCGACTCGAGAAGTATGGTGTCACACTCAACGTAAACAAATGCGAATTCGGACGCTCAAACATCGACTTTCTTGGCTACGAAATATCTGCGAACGGCATTAAACCTACTGAAGAACGCACAACAGCCATATCCACGTATCCCAAACCAACAACAATAATTGAATTACGACGTTTCCTGGGCATGATAAACTTTTATCGTGACTGCCTGCCACATCAAGCTAACTTGCAACATGAACTCAATAAATACCTGCACAATGGAAAGAAAAATGACAAAACTGTAATCGACTGGACGCCCGAAGCAGACGAAGCTTTTGTTAAATGCAGACAAAGCATAACAGAAGCAACGACGCTAACGCACCCAATCCGCGGTTGCGCCCTAGCGATTATGACCGACGCATCCGATCACAGTCTAGGAGCCGTACTACAACAAAAAATCGACAATGTTTGGAAACCGATTGCATTCTTTTCTAAAGCGATGAGTGAAACGCAAAGACGCTACAGTGTGTACGATCGCGAACTTTTAGCGATGTACATGGCTGTAAAACATTTTCGACGTTGGATAGAAGGATCGGAGTGTACTATTTACACTGATCATAGACCACTCTCTCATGCACTTTCAAGATCCGCAAGCAGCAGCGACACACCGCGACGTGAACGTCAATTGCAATTTATAAGCCAATTCTGCACAAACATTGACTACCTGAAGGGAACAGAAAATACAGTCGCAGACGCATTATCTCGCATTGAAGAAATTAATTGTCCATCCATCATCGACTTCGACCAACTAGCGGTCGATCAAGAAAATGATGTCGAATTAAAAAATCTGAAACAACAAACAAACTTGAAGTTCAGCGAATTATCGTTACCGGGACTTAGACACGCAATCACGTGCGAAGTATCTACAGCGACGCCTCGTCCTTATCTACCCGTTACATATCGCCGAGTAGTTTTCAAGACTCAACATGAAATATGTCACAGCGGCATAAGAACGACTCGAAAGCAAATAGCATCGAAATTCTTTTGGCCCGCTATGAACCAAGACATATCAACCTGGGCAAGAGCCTGCCTTGGTTGCCAGCGTGCAAAAATTCAGCGTCACGTCATCACGCCTCTATCAGAGTTTCCACCGTCACAGCGCTTTGAACACATCCACATCGACATAGTCGGACCAATGCGACTATCGAATGGCTGCCAATATTGTGTTACCATCATAGACCGATGTACCAAATGGCCAGAGGCAATACCAGTGCAAGTGATCACGGCGGAAGTTGTCGCTAAAGCACTGTACGAACACTGGATTGCCAGATTTGGATCTCCACTGCGCATCTCGACTGATCAAGGACGCTAGTTCGAATCATCTTTATTCAACGCTTTGATGAAAAAGTTCGGCATAACGAGAATACGAACTACGGCGTACCACCCGCAAGCTAATAGTCAAGTGGAACGATGGCACCGTTCATTGAAGGCTGCGCTCATGGCGCGCGCGGCACTACCACAAATTGGGTTGAAGATTTACGCACTGTTTTACTTGGGCTAAGGAACGCACTAAGAAGTGATAATAATCTCAGCCCTGCCTTAATGACGTACGGAACAACACTACGTATGCCATCAGATTTTTTCGTACCGACTCAGGCGAAAATCGACGATGCAGACTACGTGCGTCAGCTCTCGGAGACCTTAGTGTCACTCACACCATCGCAACGACCATCAACCAGTCATCACACATTCATCCACAAAGATTTGGCAACATGTACCCATGTCTTTGTTCGGAATGACGCCGTAAAGAAGCCTCTCACACCACCCTTACGATGGACCTTTTGAAGTACTTGAACGACATACGAAGCATTTCAAGATACAACTACCATTACGCACAGCTGTTATCTCCCTAGACAGATTAAAACCGGCTTACACACTCAGTGAAGACTACATGGGAACGAGCGCGACGGAAACCACGATGGCCTCCACAAACTCTCGTCAAAATCAAGCCACAGTGGACTCGAAAACAAACCAGCCTTACGTCACTCGAAGCGGTCGCGCCGTAAAGAAGATCGTACGCTTCGCTTGAGGGGGAGTGATGTAGAGACCTCATCAACATCTAACGACACACTAGCGCGAGCCGCGGGCGCACGGGTTACATATATTTAATACCTCGTATGAGAGAAGTCCGTGTGTCCCGTCTCGCTCGCACTCTGCATGTTTCTGATTGACCACCGTAATCTTTGTAAGCCCTACGACTAACGAGGGATCTTTTAGAATTTAAGTTTCACTATATGTCCTCTGAATTAATCAGAAAGCATTAAATAATCAGAATCAGAAAGCATCAATTAATCATATAAGAATCAACTAAGAATCAGTTAATAAATAACTTTCAACGTGTACCACGACTTTCCCTCCAGTCATCCTTCAACTAGCGAGAAGCAACTAAAAAAGCATGCAAAAATCATCTACGGTATAGTCATTGTACAGTGTCAATCTCTGAACGGGGATCGACGCGGAATCGTTTGTACCCACGGGAATCACTTTCATTTTCGCTTGTACCTCAAACTAAAAAAATTAAGAGCCTTTTTTGACTTTGAAGTTGTTTTATGAAATTTTTAAAATGCTCGTAATTTTTTTCGGAGTGAGGTACAAACGAAACGCATGATGGTACAAACCTCACGGCACCGTCACTAACCGCACCCCGTTGACAGAATTGAGATATCTCAATAATTGTGGAAATTTAGTGAACATCGTTTTTCAAAATCGAAAAAGGCTCTTAACTTTTTTAAGTTTAAGGTACAGGCGAAAATGAAAGAGATTCCCGCGGGTACAAACGATTCCGCGTCGATCCCCGTTCACAGATTGTCCAGATTGGAAAAGTTAGTTTTTCCAAATTTTCAAATTGCAGTTCTTTTTTGGGTTTCGACAAAATGAAAAACGAAGGTGGTACGAACGACTCCAAATCAGATCCCGTTGCAAAGTTTTCGATTTTCCAAAGTCGGCTGTGGGTCAAATTTTGAAAACACTAACTTTTTTTGGTTTGAGGTACAAACGTAAATGAATGTGGTACAAACGGATAAAAACTGTTAAGAAAAGTTTATAGTTTCGAATAAAAAGGTTTTAATAACACTGACCACTCTGTAATAAAATGGTTTGAATTTAATAATATGTAATATGGTTGTTGTCAAGTAAAATAAAATACAAGAGCTGCTTTAATAAGTGTTTTACTTATATAATTAAAATAATATAAAATTAAAGCTTCCACAACATTAAATATTCGAACAGGTTATGGGTCTTACCTTAAAACCTCAAGAGAACATAAAATTGGGAAAAACGTGTTACAAAACAACACAAATTCTCAATGACGCTTTAACTTTTTAATTATGGTAAATTTCAGATAACGATATTGTTTGAGGCGAAAGGTTTAAAAAACATTGTCAATGGCGAAACCAAAAAGGGTGATGCAAAATTTTGAAAAATTAGACGCCACGGCAAAACATATCATTTTAACGACAATTGATAAGAAATTTATGTCTCAATTATACGAGTGCTCGACATCTTGTTCGATGTGCAATAAAATTTGCGAACTATTTGAAGGAAATGAAGAAAGACAAAAACTTTCTATATTACAAGATTTTTATAATTCGAAATATGATCTTGCTATGTCTGAAAACATGCCCAAATTGGAAAACCTGGTCTACAGATTAAGGCAACTTAAAACAAGTATTGACGATGAAATGGTTGACTCTATAATATTCTCATTCTTCGGTGATGATTACAAAATATTTGTAACAGCTGGGAATCTACTCCTAAGGCAGAAAGAACATTGAAAATTTTGACCAAAAACGACGTACAATCCAATGGTAATTAAAAAAAAAATCGAAAGTTGTCTGTCAAGTTAACAGAGGTATAAAAAATCGCCGCCCCTGCCGCCTCACTACGCCGCTATCAGAGACTATAGTATATTTAAACTTTTTGGAAAAATAAATCATGTATAGATAGATACAAAATTAAGCTCACTACCTGGGGTTTTCACTATCTGCTCTGATTTGTGACTCAAAGATGCTATTTAAATTAAAGGGCCCTATATAAAATTCATTATAAAACCTATTATATTCAGAATCAGAATGCTGGGCTAGTGAGAATATGGTTGAGAAATGATTGCGCGTAGTTGATATGGATGCTGCTGTAGCGAGAATTGATAAAGCTAGGAAATACTCTACTAAAGGTGCCGCGAGTGGTTAACAAGTTGAAAAGTAATCATCAATATTATAATTTATGTTTAATTCCTTCCTGAAAAATGAATGTTTTACTTTATTTTCAGGTGATGAGCTAATATTAATCAGCGCTCAAATACACTCGTCTTTCTGATTTTCCTCTACAATAATGTGATTCGCTGCATTGAAAAGACTGAATAAAGCAATAAATAGCAATACGCTTCCCTTCATTTTTCCAAGATCGGTGATCTCCACCTCTGGTTTCCTTTGCTAATGCGCGTTATGATTTATGTGACCTATGTAATACATCAAAAATTCTGTCCTTTTTGACATTTAAAGTCGACGTAAAGGCCGATTTGCATAGAGGCAAATTTTTTCCATTTGTTTTTTTGTAAAGGAAATATTTGACACTCATATTTTTCAAACTTCGGCTCCCATCTTTAGGTCGATGTCTTTGAACATTATTTGTCACACAGTACTTTAAACTGAAATTATCTTTGTTTATTTTATTATTCTTTGCATAAAACTGCTTATGTATATTCATCATGTGAACCGGCGCGTTCAACGCGCGCGTTGCAAGAGCAACCACAATCCTTAGTCAAATTTCCTCGGAGTTTTTCCTTGATGACCTCCTTTAATTTTTCCAGTATCGATGCGTAGTATTCTCCGGTTATGGTCCTTCCCTTTACATTGTAATCAATCCCCTCACAATCCCAAAACACAATTACTATTAACTTTCCAGCCGACTTTGACACTTTGAATTTATTTGGCGGTGGTGTCCCCTTTTTATGCCATGCTTGTTTGAACTCAGGCTCAAAGTGATGAACCCATGTTTCATCTCCGGTAACAATTCGCTCCAAAATCTGTGCAGGTTCGTCATGCAACTCCAAAAATTCTTTTGACGCATCGACGCGCTGCTGTTTTTGAAGCGGCGTGAGCATTCTCGGTACCCATCTTGCACGGACTATTGTCATACCCAGGTGGTCATGTAGGATTCGTAAAATGGTGTTATCTGATACTCCAACTAATGCAGATAGCTGTTTTTTTTCTTCAAACGGGTGTCCTGCAGTACAATTGTGTCCACTTTTTCGACGATGTCTGATATAGTGCCCTCAACTGGCCTTCCTGAACGGGGGTCGTCTTCAGTCAACTCCGGATCATGTTTAAAAAGACCATGCCAGTTGTAAGTCATTGATTTACCAGGGCACTGTTCCCCATAAACGGTTTCCATTTCATTCAAAATGTTCTGAACGTTCTTTCTTTGCTTGGTAAGGAAGTTTATAACAGCGCGGTGTTCAATTTTCTCCATAGTTGCAGTTTTCTTTCGGATTGATTTGTTTAGTAAACGATAACCTCTCGAATGAGGCAATAGGGTTGAAACTCAATTTATATACCAATGATGAGTCCCCAATTAGTATGACTAGTGATTACTAGCGCCCCTATCCCCACTCCACCCCCTTCATTCCACGAACTTTTGGACCTCCCAGTATACAAAAACCGAGTTATTAATTACATGATTTACAACTCGAGGAGGGCTGGCCCGATATTTATGACCTTTTGTTTGTTGGTTTTGACTCTACTCTGAATAACTACTACTAAAATAAAGGAAAATCCAGGGAAAAATTATAATGAAAAATCAATTTTTCAAACGGTTTGTATGGAACAATATTTTTTTAAGCGACTTTAAAAAGAGGGTTATCAATTCGTCTGTTTACGCGATTTCTCCGTCGTTTGTGGACCGATTTGTAATTTTTTTTTCAATAGAAGGATTACACTTCTGAGGTGGTCCAACTTCTTCCAGGCCAGGATCTGATCAGTGTAATACAGGGAAAATGAGTAAAGCTCTCGAATATTATAGATACTTACACGTGTATATGTGTTTCCAAAGCTATGAACTAGGTATACCTAAAAGTACATAATTAAACTAAAAAGTAGAAAAAAAAACTTTTTTAATTAATAACAAAACCGACATCAAAAGAATAAACTACAAAATTGCATTTAAAAAACTTAATAAATAATTACTTTATTAATCTGGTTTGTTAAATTTGGAGTCGGTGTCAGTTAGAGTTAACCAATGTACTCATTTACAAATGGAAATAACTCGCTAAACTTTATCACAATTACATATAACCTAAATAAAGGACTAGAGTGATTTTAAAGAACAATTAATCAAAATTGATTATAAGCAGATTAATAAAGTAATTATTTATTGACTTTTTAGGCAATTTTTATAGTTTATTCTTTTAAAGGCGGTTTTGTTTTTATGATATCTCGAAAACAGTCTGACTGATTTTGATGTATTTTATCAGTCTTTCCGAGTCGAGAAGAATTAGACAACAAATGTAATTCAGCTAATAATACAATGTTAATTTATTCTGAGGCGGTACGAAAATAGCCAGAACAACTAGTAATAAAATAAATTAATACAAAAGTAATTGTTTCCTAATCATGAGGAATACCTCTTATGTCAATCCATGATACCAAGCATAACTATGGATTCCAGGAACTCAACTTTCTTTAGTTGAACTAGTTGTGTGCCCACGGCTGCACGCGCTTTTTTCATATATTCTTCACTGCATGATATAGTTTTTAATTTTTTTTACACGGAACCATAATTATTTTTTAACGTAATAACTTCAGTTATCTACCAAAAAAGTTCCATCAAAATCGGTTCACCCGTTCCCGAGTTCACCCGTTCCCGAGTTCACCCGGAACAAACAGATAGATCGACAGACGACATTTTTAAAAATTGCATTTTTGGGTATAATTATGTATCTCCTTCATTCAAATTTATTAAGTAAAAAGTTGTAATTTTGACACTTTAAATAGACACTTTAATTTTATTTATTATCATAGATAAGTTCAACTAAGATAAGTCAAACAGACAGACATTACAAATTTACGATATCTCCCTTTCAAAAATATAATAATTACCTACTTTTAAAAAATATTAATTTTGCCTTGTCTATTTTTTTCAAGAAATATTAAATAACTCTCGAAAAACATAAGCTAGCTTTGATCATAAATTTTCAAGGAAATAAATCTAATCACGATCGTAACATACACGTTGCAATACGCCTGTCACTATGTCCAGTGACATATAGAATATTGACGCGGTATTGATATGCAATATGACGTCGGAATAATGCGGTAGGTAAAGCTCCATCGAAGCTTAAAGCTGTACTTGACAGTAATAAGTGGTGATCCCTCGTTTCCAAGGTCTTGAGCTGATTTAAGTTATTAAATCAACTGAGTAAGATTTTAGATCTTTATCTCTCCGCTATCTTTAATATAATACTTTACTTACCATTCGGTGAAATCTAAATACATTTTACAGAGTATAAAAAAGCTTGCTAACCCTAGAATCATTAAAAACATTACAGGTATCCTGACCAATAAACCATGAAAGCGAGCAAACTACTTTCAAAATTACAATCATGATTAGTGATATTTTGTCGAAGGCAAACCATTTCTGACCACACTTGGTGTATAAATCCGTAAAAGTCTCTGCGTCTGAAATACACCCTAAAAACTGTAACCAAAACTAAAACGAATTCATCAAACCACAAACTCTCGAAATCACTAATACTCGATAGAAAAAAAATCAATTCTTTCACATCGATTTGCTATTTAATGAATTAACACATTTATATATTTAATAACAAACATTTTTACGTATAAAACATAGAGAAAAATAAATATATTTGTGACGTGTTATATTTCGTTTTTAAATATACTGTATTTTTTATGGAATTACATTTTGTTTTATGGAACCTTGATAATGAGTCGGCGCGTATGAGCCGCAACGCGGCCCGTTTTGTACTGAATGTTCGATTGGGGAGGTCAGCTGCGGAGGAAAATTTTCCCAGTTTTATCGGTAATTTTTTGTAGTGGCCACCGCAACTTCCTTTTCAACGTTCGGTCGATATTTATTACTAAAACCATATTTAAAATCTAATTTTAGATCTAAAATAAAAGTCGAAGTAAGAAAATGGCAAATACTAACAAATTTCACTACTACGAGATCAAACTGTCAATGTCACTTTATTATTATTAGATATTATTTTATACTTGAAACTATAATAAGGTTCAGGCGAATTAGTTTTGTTTCTGTAAAGTGTAGAATACCAAATAGCAGTGATATCAGATACCTTATGTACAAATGTAGCAATAACAACAGATTAAAAGGTGTTTTCTCTTTCAAATTATAGAATGCCCTTTTACGCAGTATGAACTCTGCATAATGAGACATAAAAATGACTATCCCAGTTTTAATGGAATAGCGTTTCATGTAAGTATGAAATATATACAAAAAAAATAATTTGATACGGAATAATATGACTCCCACTTTCCGAAATATTAAAAATTTACTTTTAGAGTTAGACAATGAACACATTTTGAATTATTGAAGATGGTAGAATATTTTCATAAAGAATGCTAACAGTAAGTACAGATTATGGTATATTCTGTACACTTTTTAAAAATATTTATTGCTGCTTTTTTCTTGGGGCTTATATTTATTTACTACTAGATCTCCCAACGAACTTCGTACCGCCTCAGAATAAATAGATATTTTATTATTTCTATTATTAGCTGAATTTAATTTACTTTTTCACCAATGCGCAAGGAAACTTCTCGAATCCGAGAGAAAAATAAAAAATTATCAAAATTAGTCAATGAATTCTCGAATTATCATCAAAATAGCCATTCCACACAAACTGTATGTAAAAAAAAATCTACTTATTATTTCCCTGAAGTTTTTTATCATTTCGTTAACTCATTCTGCTAATCGAGGAATTTATCATAAAAGAGAATCATAAAAAAATCATTAAAATGGGTCCATTCGTTCTGGTGTTATAGATGGTGTAATTAGTTTTTTTTTTTTTTAATTACGCTGTTTTTTTGTATGTTTGTATATGAATAAACAACATGAAGATATACATAATTATTTCTCGGAGCGCCATAGATGTAAAAACCAAACAAATGTTATTAAGCAGTTTTTCCAAAGCTTTGAGTTTTCACTTCTGCCGGCAGTCCTCATGGCTGCCTATTTTTTTTAATTCACTTCTAGTCTATAATTCTCTACATGTAATAAAATCGTCTTTTCCAATGTTCATCTGGCCAACCAACACTCATAGGCTATAAATTCACCTTCAAGCACTAATAAGTGAATTAGCTAAGCTATATTAATAAATTTACAATTAAAATAAAATATGTAATAAATCAGAATAAAACACGTGAACGAATGTCTAAAGTGTTTATATGTTTATTTATTTATTTTTCTAACCTACCTAGTGCTGTTGACCGGTAGGGCCTTTACAGCTTCACCGAACTTTGGGAGCGAGTGCTGAAGGCACTAAGCCGCAAAAGATAACTAGCACAAGGGTTCGAACCTCGGCTTGGGCGTTACCTGAGTATGCAAACTCACTCGCGAGTTGGATCCTATCGGTTATACATATGTTTATTATATATTATAACTTTAATAAAGTAAAATTATGGGTAAATATAATGTTTTCTTTATGGCAACACAGATACTACGCCGTCCCGCGTAGCCGTAAACCCCGCCCGCTACGTCGAGCCATATCTAGCTACGTAGGTATTTTTATTATCCATGAGCCCGAGGAATAATACTGTGTTTTTTTACTAACCACTAGACTGGCTGTAGCGGGGGAATACAGGGACAGCTGCCGTCGGTGTCATTCCGACGCTTAGTTTTGAATGTTAGACGAGGAAATTTCATTGGAATTGGTTGTGTTTTTTTCTACGAACTTTGCAAAGGAAATCATTTGTTACAAAATACTATTTTCACAAATTGGGTTATCTATCTATCTACACACTTGATATAATAGTAAATCATAAAATTTGTAAATTAAAGCACATATTATCAGTTTTTCATGGAAAAGAATTTGAGTCCTCTCGTGTTCTAACGTATTACTGTACAATCTTCACGATCCGGCGCTTCGAATTCCTGGATCCTGGATTCCTGGATGAATGTAAATCGCAGAGCTAGCATTATGATGCCGACTCGAGATAAGATTCACATCCATCTGGTGGTGTCAGCGTTCTTGGACTGTACGTTTTTTTAAGATGCAGTGCTTTAATTTTGGCATGCTTTGAATAAATGCAACATTGCGTGTATACGTTATCTGAGTTATAATTGAATGGAAAAGCAGACATTACTAAAAGATGCATCATTTTAGTAGAGATTACTTTTTAAGAAATATGTGTACTAATAAATAACATTGAAATGTCTGATTGTAGTATTAAAATAACAGCTTTTTATTAGATACATACGAATGTATTTAATATGTTGATTACCCATAAAAATGAGACAATAAGAAGACAATAGGAAAGCAATGGAAAGCTGGCATAAACGCCAGGTTAGTGCTCAAGGGGTTAACAGTACCTATACCAAAAAAACAATTCTTCAAAATTTTATCTATCTGTTTGTTCCGGATAACCTCTGGAACGGCTGGACCGATTTTGCTTAGCTCGGCAGATAGCTATATTTACTCCGAGTAAATGAAACTAAGTCTTTTTGTTTTTCAATAATAATTAGGGATCCACGTCAAAAAATTGAAACTCATGAAATTATGAACAAAAAAAACCTTTCAATGGACACCACCGTCAAAACATTATTTTTAATTGTTATTTAAAGTCTATATTATGCATTGAAGAATATATGAAATGCGGGAGTAGGCGCGGGCACACAGCTAGTATATAAATAGGCAACGATAAAACTACCGATTAGTAACATTTTTCACCTCTATTTTTTAACCGATTTCCTGTTATTTTATTAGGAGCCATTGGCGAGCTTTCTTAAAATTTTCAATAATGATTATTATCGAATTTCTATCACTAGGCGAATATTAATACATTTCAATACACAAACCCATTATGCGTGGTACATATAAGACCTAACTCCGTATCCCAAAACAGGTGACAATTTAATATGCATTAATATAATCGTTTCGGAGTTGTTGCCACCCCAGCGTTTTCCTCCCCTCAACGAACCCGTATGACACACCGTAAATATAATATCCCTTAGGTGCAGGGGCTGGTAAAATCATCCCCTAAGGTTTCTCTTAAATTATCGTCATATCACCGTTATGTCGTGAACGATTTGTTATTCCGTACGCGGCGGGGTGGTTTATACATTTTATGTTCTTGTTTCTTTTTTTTGTGATTAATTATAATAATTTATTTGCAATATTGATTTGAAGTGATTGATTTAGTGTTAACGGATGTAGCTTCAAACCCACATATCCTATTATACCAGAGCTTTCGGTGAAAGAAAATATCGTGAGGAAACTATGGCGTGGTGGTAGAGCATTTTTTAATATTACCTGCCTGGATATCTATCACCCTCAAGTTTGAAAATCTGTCGCCAAGCACTAAATATGTGTGTTTCGGCAGCATTACTTGAGAGCCAGTACTTTAGCTTAGCGTGTTTATCATCCTGGACCTCATGGTCGCTTAACATGAGGTGAGATTGTGCGTATAAAGAAAAGCTGTCCCTAATGATTATGGACTGAATAGATCACTCATATCTTTTACTTAGATATTCTCTGAACGTTAAAAACAATACTGTACTAATAATTAAATTGTTACGGATGTTTAAATTAATCGTGTATTTATTCCAGACCCTTGTAGCCATAGCTGCAATGGTTGTTAAATAAAAAAGGCTTTTATTCCCTTATCTCAATATATACAAAGTTGCCAACAACTAAGTATAGAAAAAAAACTGTATCGAAATCACTAAGGTACGGATAAAGGGATTCCATCCCTCTTCACTTCGCCACGGGGGTGTAACTCGAGTCAGGGCCCTATTAAGAAACAGCGGGTCTCTTGACGCCTACTAAACCACTACGGTGATCTGTCTAATTTAAATCACATGCTACTGATGTTTCTCGAGGCTAGGTAATTCTTTAGTTATTAATTATTTTTCAAATTATCTTTATGATTTTAAGTTATCTACGTATTAAATTGACGTTTTATTTTTATTTTCTTTCTTCTATTCGCTTACTATTATAATTAGAGAAATTATAGACCAATGTTCTAAGTGTTATTTTCTGATTAATTTTAAACTACGTAATATATTTTTTACCCCCTTTATCTGATGTGTGAACTCATAAATATTTTTGTGGTTGTTAAATATTTAAATTTGTAAAGTTAACAAAGAAAGATAAAAGTATTCTTAACTGTTTAAAGAACAAATAAACATTAAAGTTTGTGAAAAGAAAACATTAAAACAACTATGAAGTGCATTATATTTGTACGTATTCAACAAGTATATAAAGCCAATCAGAATAAGTCAGCATAAGATTCTTTAGAACAATGTAAATATGTTGTAATTATTGAAGAATTATGAATTCATTCCCTGTGTTGATTTTGAAAACTTATTTTTCTTATTTAATATCTGCCTATAAAATGAAACTTGATAGTCGTTAAATGCGGAACTGCGCTTCACTTTTGTACCCTATATAGAGTACGAAAATCGAAATCCACCTGGATTACAACATTTTGATGTGTTTATTACAGTATATATTTTAGAATTTAATTGTTTTAAATAATGAAAATGATCTGAGGCGCATCAATTATATATGACCCCGGATTACAGGAGCACCGATGTATGTAAGCAAAAATAAATGAAAAATATTTAAATATGTAATTTATATTTTAGGCATAAGCTAAACTCCAACGCGCCAGAATATCAGGAAAATATAAAATCGTTTTCAGCATAATTAAGTTTGCCGAAAACAGGTTATAAAAGTATAAATTTGACTTGTTTAGCTATCCGGTTCTTAGTAGCACTAATTGATAGGTAATCCTACTTATTTATATTTATTTACATTTTTTTTAATTTTCTTAGGTATTTATTATAATCAATTAGTACTTATTTTACTTATATTAATCAATGTTTTTTGTATTTATTATTATTATTATTCAAGAGAGGGGCTATGCAGGCTAAAACAGTCCTGTGTCACTGCGACCTAGATAGATCTATTGTGATCGCCCCCATATTCCTAAAGCTCACTGCCTAGACCTACAACCTGGATATACTGTAGGATCTTTTTGGCAGAGAGCGTCTGTACCTCCTCTGGGAACAATGCATGTTTGCCCAGAACTCGGTTGCGTATGGGTATTAGTGGGTCACAATCACACAAGATGTGCTTTGGTGTTTCATCTGCGACTTCACAGAATCTGCACTCTCTTGTGTTCTGGGCACTCATGTTGTACATATGCTTGCGCAAACAACAGTGCCCAGTTAGCGCTCTCACTAATACCCGCAACTGATTCCTACTGAGCATCAGGGCTTCCTCAGCTTTTCGCTGAGTATATCCCCTGATGAGCTCTTTGGAATGAATTTGTCCTGGCAAATTATTCCAGAATTCTTTAGCCTTATGGGTGTACTGGTCCCTTATGGTCAGTCGAGCTAGGCTTTTTGAAATACCACAAAATGGTTCAGGCCCAAATTGTGTTTCCATAGCCCCTGCTCGTGCAAGCGCATCCGCAGCTTCATTGCCGGGAACTCCTGCATGCCCGGGGACCCATCTTAAAATCAGCCTGTTATTCTTACCCAGGCTGTTTAGCATTGCCACACAATTGCAACTAACTTCGAGTCAACTGTGTCCGAAGCCAGTGCCAAGAGAGCGGCTTGACTATCCGAATGAATATATATTATATGGTTAACGTAGGCTTTCTGCAGATTTATATAGGAGCATTCCAGAATGCCGTATATTTCTGCTTGGAAGATGGAGGCGAAACTACCAAGGTTAGTTGTTTTACTAAACTTGGGTCGCTCTCCATATATTCCACAGCCTACGTTGAGTCCTATTTTGGACCCGTCAGTATACCATATTAAGCTGCCTTCCCTCCACGTTATCTCACTGTTTAGCCAGGAGTCCCGTGGAGGGATTTCGACATCATAAAATTTTTGAAAATTGGTTTCAGGTATCGTCATATCCGATATCATACTTAAAACTGGTGTTTCTATCACTTTTTTGTGTTTACTTTTCTGGCAAATCTTTAATCGCCATTTGAACTTTTCCACAGTCGATTATAGAGGCCCCTAGAAAAAAAATCATACAGGAACCCTGTTCTAGGACATGCTACGCTACTACCTAACTAGTAACAAATAAAGTGAAATATATAATGTTACTTCTACTGCCATCTATTGAATAATTTGTAAACTATTACGAAAGTTACTTGGGATACGATCATAATTACAGGCATCATACATTTATTTTATTTCTTAACACAATCAATAGATGTCACGTTACTACAATTTGTTTGCTAAACTTATTGACTTTTTTTATGCAGAACCAAATTAAGTGGCTCTAATATTATATATGTACAAGATATTGATATTATTAAGTAAGGAGCAGCACATACATAGATGTGTCACTCGGGGCGCCAACGCTCTCAAAGACCTTGCCCCCGTGTTATGGCCGACACCGACCGCGGTATAGTTAAAATTACTTCCCGACATCAATAATTGCATCCGAATTGGAGTTTGAAAATATAACTGTAATTATTTCATTTTGACCGCGCGCCTACTAGAGGGCGCCAGGATATTGGTTGCTCACGGGCGATACAAGGGCTAGAGCCGCCTCTGGTAAGGAGTACCTAATGGCATTTCAAAAAGTACGTTTTAATAAGAAAATCGAGACAAAATACAGAAATAAAATTATAATTTTTTTGCTGAAACTTCCAGATAGTAGTTTAAAGTTCACGTTTTAGGCGTTGTATTTATCTATACTTGTAAACTAATAAATATAATTGAAATGCCTGTTTGTGATATCAAAATAACAACTTTTTTTTACACGGCTCAGTGCTTTGAACACAATCTCACCTGATGTTAAGTGACGATGTGTTCCAGGATTGTAAACACACTAAGCCAAGCAATACTGGTTCTCAAGTGATGCTGCCGAAACACACCTATTGGTTTTTGGCGACATGTTTTGAACTTGAGGGAGATAACTAGCCAGGCGGGCATTATTAGAAAATGCCCTACATCCATGCTATGGTTTCCTCACGATGTTTTCCGTCACCGAAATCTGAGGCCGATTTTAGAGTTGGATTGACGCGAATCCAGCCACACTACCCACTGCGACATAATTGCTTCAAAGCCTCATCAATGCCTTCGTAATACTTTAACGGCCCCTAAATATTGTAAGAATCTTATTGGTTCATTATAAACAGATCGAGGCATTTTCAAAATGGCTTCAAAGCTGTTGACATGAATAATAACAAAACATTTTGTTAAAATACAAGCCCGTAGTATAATGAATTTCCACGACGTGTGTAGTGACCGCTGTTAATTCGTAAATATTTATCCTATATTATGACGCTAAAGAAATTGCTCATAATGAATACTATGCATTGTTGGAATGAATTTGTAAACTAATGTCACAGCATAGTAATTTAGTCCTACTACATTCGGGTACCTACTTATATAAATAAATGTCTAATCTCTAAAGGTCTATCATTTCGCTTTGAAAATGGATCGGTTCATATCTATTTACAGATTGAGATGAACAGCAAAGACGTTGTTGGTTCGACCCTTGCATTGATCTATGACGTAAAATTATCGTCAATGTGGTGTAATTGTTAAAATTTAATAGATCGACTAATTGAAAAAAAAAAAAAAACAACACAATGTATTTTTATCAGCACGTTCAACCCGTTTTTATTGAGAATAAATAAATTTAATGGTTTTTTTTTTTTTATGAAAATCTATATAGTTAAGTAATTTGAATGATTTTTAATGTGTCGATTACCCATAAAAATAAGACAATAGGAAAACAGTGGAAAGCTGGCGTAAACGCCAGACAAGTGCTCAAAGGGTTAATTAGTATGCCATAGTGATTGCACTTTTATTATTTACTAAGTGGCGACAGGTCTCTGGTATGATTTGTGACTTCAGGATGCGTCTTAAATTAAAAGGCCAGGATTATAAGTCCATTATAAGAATAGTTATATTCTACGAATCAAAGTGCTGGGCTAGTAAGACGACGAATGACAATGGATTGCATGTAACTGAGATGCGAATGTTGAGATGATGGTATACTGTGACAAAAAAAAGTAGAGGAAGGTCAAAGAAATTGAATAAAGAATAATATGAAAGAAAATGGAATAAATAAAGAGATGATGGCTGATAGGGACGTATGGAAGAACAAAACAGCAAAAAAGTTACGCAGAGAATATAACTATCAAGGCCTCGGATTATTGGTCACCAAAATAAATTTACTAGGTATCCAATGTTTTTCAACTAGTTTCCCAACTTTCAAATCCGACTACACTAACTTATTAATCATGTCAAGAACATAATTAACTTTAATGACAGGCCCGCGTTAATGGACTTTAAAATTAAAGGAAAAAAAACAACTTATCTTGTTTTTTTTAAATAATTAGCATAAACTCTTTTAAGGCTGTCGTTTATTTTTTTAGCGATGTTGATAGAACATGATTACATGATTTACAAAGACGTTAAGTGTTCCTCTGTTCGCAGTAGTACTGTTATGTTGTTAATAAATTACTTGTTTATCTAATAACAAGATGAATTAGCAGTTTCTGTTATATTATTGATTGTATGTTCAATGGTTTAAAGTTTTGCTACATTTTTATTAATTTATAACCCTTAAAACTTTTTCTATAAATTGCCTGATATAATAAAATATACTAGTGGATGAAAACCCACCATATATAATTATCATTATTAAATATTTAAAGAAAAAACGAATTCTTTGCATAAAATATTATAGATAGCACTAAAGCTTATTAACAAAAACAATTAAGATAATCGGTGAATAAACAAATGAGAAGAAAATCTTGAATTGTTTTTTCTTGGCAATTTGTTTAGGTATTTCATTTATTTATATATCGACCAGCTTTTGCTTATGACTTCGTCCTTATTGAGTTCAGAATGGGGTCCAGTGAGAAACTGCATTATTGTGCGTAAATTGTAGGTTATAGAGAGACGAGTCTCTTATGAATTACTCGTAAGCCATGATTTTTTGGCGACTTAGTTTAAAACATTGATTTTTTTCTACTTACACAAAAACTTGATAAGATATTAGACTCAATTAACAATATTCCTTGAAGAAATATCTTACTGAGGTTGTGTAAACTGAATCAAAATATTTTCTGGTTTAGAAGGGGTTAGCGGATAAACAGACAGACCCAGAAATATACTTTGTTTTTATGTATAGATACTTAGATAGTTAATTCTGGCCATTAAAACTATGCTAAAAAAAAATTATTTCAATGGGTCTTTTTTACTATGCGTTTCAAATAAGAATGTGTGAGTCAATGACCTTATTGACCTTAACCAATGACGATAAAAAAAGTATGGAAAACAACAATATTATTTATTTTTGTGTGAATTATTTGCCTAATTATTAAGACTATTAATATGCGTTGTTTTAATGGACAATACACGACTATATAATTTTTTTCTTAGCTATGACGTCACAATATGGTGCAGGTCCAAGCACATTCTTATTTGAAACGCATTGTAAATTTGCAAAGTTATCAAGGACCTATGGCAATACTATAATTTAATAAGTTTGTCCCTTTATCCTGGCCACGATCTTGTAACACGTTTATTTTCATCATATTAATTATTATTATTTCATAAAAATTATACAAGTATCACCATCTAGTCAAAATAAAGGAAAATATATTTTGTAATGATAACGTTGACGTGACAATTACGTTTTCCAATACTTCGCCATAATTTTATGGATAATCATATTTTGAGACACGTACTCCTAAAAGTTACGCACAACACTAGATAAATTTAAACTCAAATATTGGTAAAAATAATGTTTTTAGAAAATTTAAGCGTGTTTGTAAAATATGTATTTTATTTTAAATTATATGCGCTAAGTGATTAGGTAAAATAGTAGCTGTTTGCCCGCGGCTGCGCCCGCGTTTCATATATTCATCACTGAATTTGTTTTTATACGGAACCCTAATTATTTTCCAAAAAAAATTTAGTACTAAGATAAAGTAAAAATATTACTCATAAATTATAGTACTTGCCCGTAAAACTGTGCATTGAATCGGATTTTATTCAAATTTTTAGGATTTTAATTTTTTTACGCGGAACCATAATTATTTCCTATCGCAACCTCAGCTATCTACCAAAAAAAATTCCGGCAAAATTGATCCAGCCGTTCCGGAGATTACCCGATACAAACAGACCAAAAATTAAAAAAGTGTATTTTTGGTATAGGTATTGTATATACATTCATATCTACTTAGTAAAAAAAAATATTTGACATTACAAACAGACACTCCAATTTGTTAGTAAGTATAAATGAGGTATTATATTTTAAACTGTTCTAAAAAGGTTTATGTAAAGTGGTATAAGATTATTGTTACTTAATAAATGTACGTAATTCAGTCTAACGGGGGTAATTTTACGACTCCCAATTCAAGATGACTCCGTATACAGAAATAGATTCACGTCCCGCCACTGGCCGAGGTGAACGATCTCATTCGATGCTCATTTGTTATTATATTCTCTCGTAAACAAAACAAAAGCAATAAATTCACCAAATGCCAAATTTATACGTTTTGACGTCGTAAACTTTATAAAAACGATTATCAAATATGATGAAATAAATTTTAAAAAGTAGGTAATTATTAATTGTTACGTAATGCATTGTATTTTTGTTCGTGTTAACTATTAAAATGATATTTACTGTATTGTTCATTTAGGACATATTGTTATGTGGATAATAGAATTAGTTGTAATCTAATTGTTGTTAGTAAAGTTTGTCTGGTGATTGTCTTTTGACTAAAATTCAAGAAAAAAAATATTCTTCTTAATTTTTTATTGATAACACTGAAACTACTACTACTGAAGCTACTAAAAAAAAGTTAAAAGAAAATAGATTGAAAACAAAGGAGAATAATAGACTAAACTATTTATATTCATACGTATAAAGACAAATTTCTGTTATTTTAAAACAAATTATTTCTACATCTAATTAATATAAAAGACATGTGTCTATCTGTCCTTTTAGCACATGTGTCACCGTATTTTATGGTTTTTATCTGTTTTTTGGTCAGATTTTAGTCTATTTTTTTATTAAGTAACGAATTAATGAAGTTTGCGGGCATTAAAAATTGCAAATATTTAAAAAGTTGTTATGTGTCAAGCAAAGAATTGTGAATAATAGACATTTTTATAATATATAACCGGAATGGCGGCCACATATTAAATCGTGAGTTCAAAGGTGCAGAACTGCAAAATTTTTAAACTGGTTTGAATGAAGTTTCAAATTAATTTAAAAGTGAGATCGTAGAACTTTAATTAATACGAGCTGTGTGCCCGCGGCTGCACCCGCGTTTCACATATTCTTCACTGAACTCTAATTTTTTTTAGTACTAAGATAAAGTAAAAATATTTCTCATAAATTCAAGCACTTGCCCGTGAAACTATGCATTGAATCGGATTTTATTAATTTTTTTATGGTTTTATTTTTTTTACGTAGAACCCTAATTATTTTCTAAAATTAAAAGTCACCCGGAGTAATTTCAGCTATCTACCAAAAAAAGTTCCGTCAAAATCCGTCCAGCCGTTCCGGAGATTACCCAGAACAAAGAAACAGACAGACAGAGATAGAAAATTAAAAAAAATGTATTTTTGTTATAGTTATCGTATATACTATTTAGTAGACAAATTTAATTTTGACATTACAAACAGACTCTTCAATTTTATTTATTAATATAGATTAATATTAGTTTACGTATCGATTCGAAGTAATAACAAAATATTTCTTATAACAACCGACTAAAGCTAGTGTGTGAAACAAAATACGAATGATTCAGTCGTAAAGGAAGTTCCTAACATATGAATGATTTTTTTTTCTTTTTAACTACATCCCTGTGAGAGGATTAGCTTTGAAGATTTTAAATTTATTTTAAGTTCACGTGTTTCATATGACGTATGGGAATTTATTTTCACGAATATTTGTTTTAACTAAATATGTTAACCGTTGTTTTAATTAAATTATATTTAATTATTGATGTTTTTTACATCACAAATCAAGAACGACAGACAAAAGTAGGGAGGCTTATATAACAAACACTGTATAGTGTATTCTAACTCATTCTCTCACACATTAAATCCTATGTGCTTGTCTCTTTTTAATGTAGTTTTTTTGTTTCATCGAGTTTCAAATCATAACGATGTTTTAATTTCACAATCGTTAACAATATTGAAGTGAAAACTTTTTTAGCGACGTTGAGTGATTCTCGAAACTTATAGATTCACGTTAGCAATGCTATGCCGTCAGCCGTCAACATGGTACAGTATGTCAAGTATAACATGGTTATTAAGTGGTGGTAAAATTAATACTTACGCAGCCTATAGTATATTTTGATTATGAACGAAAATGTACATAATTGATGTTCGGAGCGCCAATTGATGTAAAAACTGCACAATATATATATATATATATATATATATATATATATATATATATATATATATATATATATATATATATATATATATATATATATATATATATATATATATATATATATATATATATATATATATATATATATATGTATTAAATATTAGGTTATGTTAAGGTATTATTTCAATTCACAAATTACAAAATTTAAACATTACAAAAAACAGTTATTCCATAGTTACGAGTTTTCACTTCTGTTAGCAGTGTCGGTGGCTGCCAAGTATTTTGTTATTATGAAATCGTTTCTAACTTTAAAAGTACCTTTAAAAGTAAAAAGTTAATGAATGAGTGTATACCTAAACATTGTGCAAGTAACAGTCGGCTTTTGCGGTCGCCCTCCAGACCTCGGTCGCTGTCACTTTTAAAACAAAAATATAAGTACTTATTTTAGTTTGACCTCGTTTCCTAAATATGGAAAAGTTCGTATAACTCGAACGGTTTGGTTACAAGATGACCGGCAGGGTCATAGGGGATGTATTAAGAGGTCACTTTTTATCACTATTTATTTTCAAGTCCTAGGCAGACTTTACTTCAGGTCCATCCATAAATTAGTTCACAGGATAAGGAGAGGCAGACAAAGTGTTACATTATGTGGGGCCCTGATGAAAAACTTTAAAATATCTCCAAGTACCTATTAAACATATGTTAAATGTAAACAAAATAAAATATGAGACTTCTGTTTTATTAATCAAATCAAATTTCTAGATGTTAAATTAAACAATACTTGATATCACACTAGGAAGGGGCATTCTTAGAAATGTGACTAGCTGAAACAAGGACGAGTGTTAAAAGTCAAGGAGATGTCAACAAATAATAAAATACGTAATATATGGCTGACCCCTTATGGAAACTCGTTCTTTATTAGAGTGAGTCAAAGGCGATTTATACATTATCATTAGGTATACATTCCATGTTAGTTCTTACGAGCATTTTATAATTAAGAAAAACTTTTTTATACAAAATAATATAGGTATATCTGATTATTGTAAAATTAATATATGGTAGTAAAATAATATGTGATTGTTTTGAATAATATTTTTAATGGTTTTTTCTATTTAGGGGTCGTTCAAGTATAAGGTAAGCATTGCCATATTTTTTATTAAAAGGACATAAGTAAACATTAAGTAAACATGAAGTAAACTATAAATAAATATAATAATCATTCAAACCCACCCATCCTCTATTGGTGCCTACGTAAAATACTTCAAATCCCCCCATAAATAATTGTTATGTATTATATATGTATATATTATGTAATCGACGGGGAAATGCCCGTAACATTGCTTGAGTTACGAAAAAAAAAAAAAACTCGAAATGATGGTTGTCTAAGCTAAGTTATTAATTTTGTTAATCATGGTTGGCCTAAAAAAGTTCTGGATATACGGATAAAACCATATTTTTTATGTCGATCACAGCTATTGGTCGAAAACGGTTGCCTAACGAGAGGTCATAAAGTGGTAATACCTGAAATACTAAGGAATAAAATATTATCAGAACTACACAGGTCACATTTAGGAATCGTAAAAATCAAAGAGGAAGCTAGAGCAAGGTTTTTGTTTCCCGGTATAGATGGGGAGTTGGAAAAAAATGATTAATTCGTGTAGTGTGTGCACACAGCTACGACCATTACCAAGACGCACGCCTCTAGCACCCTGGCAGTACCCGCCTAAACCATTTTTTAGAATACACATTGACTTCCTGGGTCCAATTAATAACAGTACTTATTTAATTATAGTAGACACCTACACGAAATGGGTTGAAGTGTTCGACATGGGGGGTGCAACAGGTTCTACATTTGTAATCGAAAAAACTTTATGAATTTATGTCGAGATTTGGGTTGCCTCATACGATTGTCAGCGATAATGGTACCGCGTTTACATCGTTTTTATTTAAACAGTTTTGCCAGTCAAATGGAATTTATCATATGACGTCACCAGCTTTTCATCCAGCTAGAGGTCAGGCTGAAAGTTATGCTAAAATTGTTAAGAAGGGTATGAAATCGTGCATGATAACCGCTAATAGTTCAAAGGACGCGAAACTAAAACTTTTAAAATATTTATTTGATTACCGGAACTCGATTCATTCTGTCACTGGAGTTTCACCATCGCAATTGGTTTTTGGTCAAAAACTTAGGTCGCGAATAGAATTTCTAAACCCCAAAGACTCTTCAGCATCGCTTACATCGCTGGTAAATCATGTAAAAGAAAAACAGTTCTTGCAGTGTACATTTTACAAAGAACATAATAAAAATATCTATACCTTAGGAGATTTGGTTATATACAAAAAATTTGGCAACAACAACAAATTCCAGTAGTTGACGGAAACAATAGTAAAAAAACTATGCAAGGTCTTGTACATAATTCATTCCGAGGTAGAGGGGTATTGTCGTAAACATCAAAATCAAATATTACCCTATAAAAAGAATATGTTGAGTAAAAACACGTACGACAATTACCATGATGACTTACATGTTAGCATACCCGATCAACCTTTAGATCAAGGAGGAGGAGGAGGCCGCGAGGACTGGTAGAAGAAGGATCGATATCGAGTTCGCAACCACCAACCGAATTATCTAGAAACAGCACCAGACCAGTACGTAATATTCCGCCGGTCAACTACAAACAATTCTTTTAATTATGTATTCATTATCAATTGTATCAACGTTTTGTAGGGGGAGAAATGTTATGCATATATTATGTATGTACGCACCGCTCGAGACCGAGCGACACTTATGCAATAAACAGTGTATGTTTAACCTAGCAACGTTTTACTTGTCCCGCACACCGATATAACAATAATTATTATTTTGTCATTCCTAGATACGGCCCTGCTCGACTCTTTCGATGTTGAAATGAAATGATTATCCTTATTATAAAAATACGCTACATGTTTTTAACTTACTTTAACCTTGGTTACGTTAATTTCTTTTTAAAATATTGGACGACTACGTCTTTCGTTCGCATCAAATATAAAATTATTCCTTTTTTTTATTGAAGTACTCAACTATGTGTTTTCTTCGCAAATCATTTTTTGAAATTTGCAGACATTTCTTTTTTGTTTTATTTACAACACTAAATATAGCCAATATAACTAAACAAGAAAGAAACTAGGTTGATAAATAAAGAAGAAAAAAATACTGAATATTTTTTTCTGTATCTCTTTACATACAGATAATTAGTGGTTTTAAAATTAATTAATTATTTATCTCACAAGGAAGTCTACATGAAACTCGAAATAATCATAATGGATCACTCTAGAATTTTAGAGGTAACTATAATTACTTATTTATAAATGGAAATAGCTGCCTAAATTTCCCCAAAATGAAATATAAGCTTAAATAAACTTACCCTAAAGACTAAGGGTATTTTAAAAAACAATTAATCAAAATCGAATATAATTAGCGACGTACCAATTACCACTTTGTTATCCGTAAGCTGGGACAGATTTCGTAATTATTTATGGAATAACAAAGGATATGTCGAAGTTAGCAGAAGTGAATTAAAAATGTAATTATTTGTTTACTTTTTACTGCATTTTTACAGTATATTCTTTTGAGGTCGGTTTTATTTTTAATTAGAAAAGTTTTTACAAAGAAGGTTTATCTAAGATATATGCTAATTATACTTTTAGGTGAGTAGAAAATATCAACATTTTGTAACCAATTCACCATAATTTGCAACAGTCACGGAGACACTTGCATTAGGAAAAAATCTCAAGAGATACATTAACCCCCTGAGCACTTACCTGGCGTTTACGCCAGTTTTCCATTGTTTTCCTATTGTCTTATTTTTATGGGTACTCGACACATTAAAATAGTGATTATTTAAAAAATCTGATTAAAAATTTTGCAATGGCATATTGCAACGATTGACTTACAATATCAGTATCTCTCTGATACTTAATTATTGTATACTCAAAGCGGACGAAGTTGTGGTTAGGTTTTTTCAAATAAAAACGCGTGGTAGATTTTGCGCAAAATAGAGCATAATTTGACCGTTGCATGTTGGTTTAATTGGTCCTAATTAGATACATTGCCCAATAACAGAGCTGTTTGAAATCGGTAGGTACGTATGTAGCGTTGGAAGATTAATATCACGCATCGCACTCATTGACAATTAAATCATTTTAGATGTCGTTCGTATCGCGTCTCTCGCCCACACGCGCACCACTCGGCTTAGTTTATAGACAAGGCGCTGTTTAGAAGCCGTTTTCACTGGAAACTTATACTAAATTTAGAACATCCGTTCGTTCCCTACATGGTAGGATCGCATTCACTGTGACTTTATCGTCAACTTTGACGTCGGAATCTTCGATTTTCTTGTGTTCGTTTTTTTTTTAATTTTGTTTGTTTCCGTGCATTCCCTACGAAATGACTGGTATTCAATTAATTAATTTTGTGTTGTTTGTGCATTAATTACTCGAAATTTACACGAGTGGATGTATTGCTTACCTAATGATTCTTGAAACAATGGTGAGACATTTTTTTTATCTTTAAATAATGTATGTACAAGCGTTAAGGTCAATTATAGTGAATAATGAACTTAATTAGTGCTAATAGTCAGTATATTTGAGGCTTTCAACTTTTTTTGTTTAAGCCTAAAATAACAACAAAAGTTTATACTCGAAATAAATGTGATAGTTCCTCAAAAAACAAATGTATATTGTATTTTTTGTACTAACTGAACATGTAAAAGATTTTTTAAAAGCATTTCGGCTTTCACTTCAATTACTTACCTACGGTGTTTGTTGAATAAAATTATCTTTAAATTAGTATATCATGTACACAAGATATTCAAGTTATGCGCGATAAACTTTTAAAAATATTCGTGTTATTTCTTTGATTAATGTATATAATAGTCTATACTAATAAACAAAATTAAAGTGTCTGTTTGTAATGTCAAAATATATTTTTTTACTAAATAGATTTGAATGTATATACGATTAATATTAGAAATAAAGATAAGTTGGCCGGTTCCACGCTATAGGCTAAGTAAATCTGATAAAAGTTTTATAGTTAATAGTATTCGGTTTTATAATAAGATTCCAAAGAACATTACCGATTTACTTTATAATAAGTTCAAGCACCATGTCAAGCATGTCTTAATTTCAAAAGGTTATTACCGGGTGGATCATTACCTGAACGATAGTGATGTCTGGAATCTACACCCCTCTCTGGGCTTCCGTTAACAATGGTTGTAACTATGATTTTTATACAATAATATAAGATAGTTTTAATTTAAAAATAATATGTACCTATATTTTATATTTAAAAAAAAGAACCAGATCGAGTTTCTTGTCGGCTCTTCTCGACTGTGTTATTTTCCGATCCGGTGATAGTGTTTTGACGTTCATAAATGCCTTATTAGGGTCTAACTTGAATAAAGAATATAACTAACTTGAATATTTTGATGCCTATACCAAAAATAAAAAATTTAAATATTCTATTGATGAAGGCGATACTTTGCGGAAATCCATCATAAATAATATGGTTGATTTTTTTCTTTTGTAACTCCGCTTCAAATAATTTTCAGCTATTCACATTGTAACGTCAGTTACAATTTTTAAAATTTTTGTCTGTCTGTCTTTCTGTTTGTTTTGAGTAATTTCCGGAATGGCTGGAGGGATTTTGACGGGTTTTTTTGGTTAGTTCAGAAGTTACTTCGGGTAACTTTTGGTACTTTTAATTTTCAAAAAATAATTAGGATTCCGCGTATAAAAATTAAAACTCCTATCAAATCCTATTCAAGGCACACTTTTACGGGAAAATGCTTGAATTTATGAGAAATACTTTTGCCTTATCTTAGTACAAAAAAAATTTAGGGTTACGTATAAAAAAATTGAAACGCAGTCAAGAACATATGAAACGCGGGCGCAGCCGCAGGGGCTCAGCTAGTAAGTATATAATTTTATTACATTTATCTTATAGCGAAGGTAACATAGTAGGTACCTACTGAAATCTGTTTACAAAAATATGTTTCTATTATGTCCGTTCGAAAACGGATAATTTAGGATTTCATTATAATCAACTATAGATTAATAATAACGCGTATTATTTGTATTATAAATACACACAGATAACAATTCTAGATGTTCATTAATCTTTGTGTTAGACGTCTTGTTATCTCTGTTATTCATAATGTTAACTCTTGAGACTTGAGTTATGTAGTTAAAATAACAGAAATATCTTAGTGAACAATGAAGATCGGAATACAATGATCTCGTTGTATGCATTATGTGTCATTATGTAAATTGACTATTGATTGGGTTTTTCGTTACACGTAACTTAGCAGTTAAAATTAAAAGCGATACATATATGAAGTGGCGTAGCGAGCAAAACCGGCGCTCGGTGCACGATTCCTTTTCGGGGTCCCCCTCCCGATATAAATGAAGAACTAATTTCACTGAAAAATTGATTATCAATTTGCAATAAAAATTTTTACTATTATGGACAATGCCCCCTTTTCAAAGATTATAGACCCATATCACTTCTGAGTCACGTCTATAAGATGTTTTCAAGAGTCCTCACGAACCGACTAGCGGTCAGACTGGACGGCTTCCAGCTTTCCGAACAAGCCGGCTTCCGAAAAGGCTTTAGCACCGTAGATCACATACATATGCTGCGGCAGGTTATACAAAAGACCGCCTACCAAAACGTTACGGGTTTTTACAAAAATGCCACCATGTCAGTCCGATTACAAGACCAGACCTCGAAACCTATATTTCTGCGGCGTGACGTTGGATGGGGAGATACTATCTCTCCGAAACTGTTCACCGCTGCACACAAGGATATCTTCAAAGTTCTGGACTGGACTAGGCATGAACATAAACGGCAAGTACATCAAACACTTCCTCTTTGCCGATCATGTAGTAGTGATCATGACTGAAACTGCAGAAAACCTAAGTACGATGCTCGCAGACCTTAGTAGAGCCTCCGAACAAGTTTGTCTTGAAATGAACATGGACAAGACAAAAATGATATCTAATGTCCATGTTGTACCGACTTTTATAAAATCGGCGACTCTACGGTCAAAGTTGTTAACCTGGGACAAACAGTTCAGTCAGTTAGGTCCAATTTTGAGAAAGAGATTAATTGTCGAATCCAACTTGGCTATGTCGAGTTCGGGAGACAACGCAGAATCTCCTCGCCTGAAGTAGCGAAATTTCTAAAGGCAAAATTCTTTTGCCAGTGATGACATATAAGACGTTGTCGCTCACAGTGGGCCTAATAAGAATTCTGAAAGTTGCTCAACGGGGAATTGACAGGAATATGCTCGGAGTTTCACTGCGTGATCCAATCTGGAATGAGGAGATTCGCAGAGGAACCAAAGGAATATTATGGAGCAAAAATAATAAACTAAAATTGGACCAAATAATATGATATGACAACAGAATCATGTAAATCGGTTCAATGGTTCTCGAAAAATAAACGTCAGCACTTACAATTATTGCAATAATTTATTTAAACTATGGATTATTTTAAGTAACATAATAAATAAAATAAACTGTTATTTATAAGGAAAACCACGGGTTTAGCATATATCAATTCAAAAAAATTATCTGGGACATAAAAGTGCACAATGAAATGAGCGTGTTTAATCTCTATACTAACAAAAATTAAATAATTATAAAAAGGTACGTGTTAAGACGAAAAACAAATGATTCACGTTCATTCCTTCCTTATCTTGTTAAGTTTAGATCACATTTTTAAAGTTCTTTGTATAATTTGCGTTTTACACGGACTAACTTAAACATTCCAGTCTCAGACTGTATGTATAACTTTAGG
This sequence comes from Samia ricini, assembly GCA_014132275.2. Lineage (NCBI taxonomy): Eukaryota > Metazoa > Arthropoda > Insecta > Lepidoptera > Saturniidae > Samia > Samia ricini. Next base: position 19,816,654 of record AP028158.1, read on the forward strand.
TTTATTAAAGGTTAAATAATGAAAATATTTACCAAGTACTCAGTAAAATAACACAAAGATAGACAATATTCAATATGCAACAACTCATTGAATTATATAAATATCTTTATTTTTACAAAAATATTAAATTGTTTGTGTTGAACGTAACGTAAAAATAATAATAACATTATTTTTAAGTTCTATTTTCAAACGTTTTTAATGCTGTATCTAAATGGGCATACCAAATAACAATGTTTCAAATGTTATTGGAAAATAATAGGTTTAGCAATTAGGTTATTAGCTCACCCATTCTTTAAGTAATATTTCTTAGAAGTTGACAATAATAACTTATGCTTGTGGAATATTTTCGTCATTTACTACTTCTTAGGTTACTACTTCGATTGTTTTTTCTGTGAATCCGTTTACTCTTTATTGTCAACAGAGTCAAGGCAAGTATTATTTGGTTCACTGGTTTCTATTCTAATAACACTTACTTTTATTTATCAATAAAAAAGGTAACTAGATAATGAAATAACAATAAAACTGAATACAAAATTAAAAACGGTTTCATTCTAATGTTCTATGTAGGTATATTATATTGAATAACAATAAAATTGTGGTTTACGACCGCACGGATAATCCATCTAAACATGCATGGCTACTTCCAAATATAATCTAAAATGTGTCTAAGATATTAATTAATATAACAAACAATCGTAACATTGAAACGTAAACAAAAACTATAAACATCATGCCTTATGACTCACGGTGACGAACTCCTCATTATCATATCACAAGAACATGTAAGCTTACGTTAGTAACATAGTAACCTCAGCTGCGATCTGACACTCCAAGTATAATAATATCTCGTACCGATCTCGAATATATTTTACACTACAATTATTTTACAATAACGTTTACAGATTAAAGGTGGTTTTACAAGAATAACGCGCGCGACATTTCCTTAAAACTACGCTTCAGACTTTACAAGGGTTTAGTGTTTTCCTCATCGGGTGAGAGAACAAAGAAATTACATTTGCAAATTCAATAAACACTAAATAACGCACCAGCCTGTTGATCTAAAACACGTGTCGCGAATAATGCATACGTGAAAACGAGAAGATGCGAGCGTTCGACGCGCGAAGGGAATAAAAATTCGATGCAAAAATGATTAAAAGGAATGGTGATAATGTGTTTGCGGTCGCGTCGAGTAACAATCAGTGTCAAGGCAGTAGGAGTGCCGTCTCGCTCTGTCCCACCGGCGCGGGCACGAGGATACCGCGAGCCACCGCCGCCAGGATGACGTCGCCCTTGCCACCCGACGCGCAACACACCAAAGAAACCAACATAGCGCTCTCCACTTACGTTGAAAAGTGGAAAAACAGATACGAAGACGCCGAGAGAAAACACAAGACTTATCTATTAAAATCCGAAAAAGGTTAGTAAGTTCAAATTATATTTATGTATTTACTTTAAGTGCGATTTTATATTTTTTCCTTTCATTTTACTAATCCACGAATACGCATGCTCAGTCTCCTTTTAAGTCGTATGCAAACGAGGACATCTCTGGAAAACCCTATTCGCGTATTTGTCGAATTATGACAGACCTTAACCTGTTGCTTTACCACATTATTCATAAGTTCATCCAATGCTAGCTTATATTTGATAAACTTTTTGTTCTATATACGGTTGAAAATTTATGCGAATTATACTTATTTTATAACAGTTGAGGTTATTGTTGACGTCAGATTAATGACTTGTTATCGTACTGCGCAACATGAACTGTATTAGTAATCGACAAAAGAAAGGGTTTTCAATTTTATAACGTGAATCACTAATCTCTTTTTATTTTGAGTACCTTTTTTGAACATGATCTAATTATTTATAAGGTTGCACAACACTATTCTATTACAAATGTCAAGAAAGATTGTTTATTTTTCACGTAGGTATTTCTAACGATACGTGTCAATATATGGTTTTATACTTTATTCAATATCATTTCTTTGTTGTAACTGTTTTATGATTACATTTCTAATATTACGCGTAACGTAAGTTTTTGTGTTCTTTAATGATTGTAAGGTCCCTTTTTTGAACCTTGTTTATTCTATGGTTTCGTTATAAAATCTTTAGGGTAAGAAATAGAGTATAGACACTCAATTACTGCGTAATATATCAAAAATAAGTTGGGTACTAACAATGTATTTGTGCAATTATTTCCTCATGTAATCTAATATAAACCGAGTCGCATAAACTAGTATTAATAACAGAAAAAAGTTCTTGCTGCATTAATAATAAAATTAAATCTGCATAGAATGTTTTTTCTCGAAATTGGAATGTTATAAAAAAAAAATTTCGAGTGCAAAAATTTCAAATTATTTATATTTATACTGAAAGTAAATTATGAATAAAATACTTATACAATAATGAAAGTCACCTTTTTTAAGTTAAATATTCTCTCATTTTTAAATATACTGAAATTTATGCTGAACTTGTGGTGAAGGTAAAAGAATTTTGTACTGTGTGAACCCATACTAATGAAGAAAAGTAAACATCTAGGTACCATAATCAATTCTTATAAGTTTCTAAAAAGAAATATTTCTGATTGACCTAATTTAAAGTTTTAAATTTTAATACATTAAAATAAAAATATTCTGTGTTGGACAATGTTTTACTAATTTCCAAAAATGGTGTGTGGTTAACAAAAACAATGAAAACGATGTTTTGAGATCTGGATACTAAATGAAGATATTGGAATTTAAGATACTCGAACACCAAAAATTATTTCAACAATGATTTTTTGTACTAGTTTTAATAAAAAAATTAAACTACTACTACTACAACTATTACCACACAATTTTCAATATTGAGATACCATTTCATAAAGTAAGTTTTCAATAAATTGAAAAGGTTCATCTTTCTTTAAGTATATATGTAAATATATAAAACAATGTTAAGGTTATTCTATTAAAAATAAAAAATTTGATAAAAAAAAATATATTTTTTCATATGGAATGGTTTTATGATACCTTGTGAATGGACTGACTTTGAGGAACCTTTTTCTTCATCTTGGACTTGAGAAGTTTCCTCACACATTTAATATGAATCGATTACCCATAAAAATAACACAATAGGAAAACAATGGAAAGCTCGTGTAAACACCAGGTTAGTGCTCAAGGAGTTAAAGAAAACTAAATTTATTTCAGCTAATAATATATATGAACTATATATTGGTTCTGAGGGGGTTTCAAGTTTGCCAGGATAACTAGTAAAATTTAAAATAGAATCAAAAAGGAGTAATAATTTTCTAACTATAGAAAGTGAGTCTTCCTTGATAATGTACTATTTTACTAACTCTCAAGATAGGTAAAATCTATTTATTTATAAAGACAGTAATTTCATGAAAACAAAGCAATGATTAAGTTTCAATGAGTGTCTAAATTCTATAGCAGTATAGAGTTAAGCTAGTTACTAATATATTATATTTGTTTGTTTTGTAAATACCAGCATCATCACATCCTCATGGAGGCATATTCCATAGTTCTTTATTCATTCATTAAAATCAGCTAGATTTTCTTGTGGCTGAAATGAGTAATGTTGTCAGAAATTTTAGCGTTCTAAACATGAAGTTGTCATTTGTGTGTGTTGAAATTCCATTCAAAAAAAGTAATCAGAATTCATTGGAAAATTTCATGTTTGTTTTAACACCAAGACATTACATCACTCATGATTCTGGTTAAAGCGAGTACTTACTAATCATCATTATGAATTGTTTGAAGTATTTTTAGTATTTATAGGGAAAACAAATTATATCAGTAGCTAAGTGTATTATTTATAAATTGATCAATTTGAGGAAAAAGTCAAAAATAGTAATTAGTACCTGTAGCGTTGTGTATTTAATTTTAGATGTATGTACTATATTCAATTATTGAAATTTGAATTTCAAATAATTTGGGTATTTGATAATTTATTAATATTTTTAGTGCTTTGGGTGTGACCATCTAAATTACAATTTTTTACATAACTTTTTTGGCATTATTGTGGCCTCTATCTATCATTGTATTGATCTCTAACAGTAAATATTTTCATCATAAGCAAACCATGATACTTTTATTAGTTAAGTAATTACTGCCAATGGATTCTCATATATTAATTAAATAATAGTTAATTATTTGTGATTAGTAATTATTTTTTTGAGCTTAAAAAAAATTTCACATTTATTTTTTAATATATTACTATTTTTAGACTTCCAAAGATTGCAAATTCTTTTGAGTACAGTCAGAGAGATAAATGCATTAGTATCATTCAATAAAATTGCCTATAGAGCTTTATAGATCCATACAATCACCTTTTGTTTTAGATACATTTAATGACATGTTTATATTATAATATTTGCCATGGTTAGTGAATTAGTGTTGATATATGGACTTGCATGACCTCTGGCTCATGCTATAGCTGATGTTCTTTTTAAATTTACATTTAGTGGATTTAATATTTGTTTTTGGCTGACAGTGTTGAAACTTGAAACCCATCACAAGAAAGTGTGGTTGGTTGAAAAAACGCCTATAGGTTGAGCTGGTGTGGTTATATCTGTTCTGTTCTGTATCTGTTCTGTTGTATTCTCCCTTGGGGAGAAGACTCACTGATGGAACAGCTGGTAGATATAAGATATCAGCAAATACAAAACTGATTTTAACAATAACAATTCTCTATAAACAATAAGCATTCTAAACAAAAATATTTTAGTTAAAGTCAATTTTCTTGATGTGAAATATTATTGACTTTGAGGCCCCATGACAGTCAACTTTTTGTTTCTCAAATTTGCAAAAATGATTATGTTTGAACTTAGACAACTAAATAAATACTAATAATTATTATAATTACATTTGTGTAACTGATGAATGTCTGATGATGTCTCCAGCCAAAAGGGAACACGATGATCTACAAAGGCGGTACAACATCCTCGCCGAGGAACGGAACCACCTCGATACGGAGCTCCGCGAACGGGAGAGAGAACTCAGCAAGCTCAAGAACGTCTCCGAGAAACTGTTCAAGGAGTACCAACAGCTGAAGAACCAGCATGAGGTCGACGCTGGAGTTATGCACAAGTAAGTAGACCGTTGAACTAGTAATAAATAATCCAACCGTATAGATAATACAACTTTGATGGTGGAGAGATTTGTCAACAGTCACTACTGTTGTACAAGCCTTTTAAACTACTGCGAAAGTTACATGATTGTCAATACTTACTCCTACAACTTTGGTCACTAAAACAACTTCCAACATTTTTTTCATCAATCGGGTTAATTTGAGTTTAAGTGCTTATATCGTATATAGGCTTAAGATGGTGGAACACCTGATGTCCTTTCAGCCGTAGTAAATAATCAGTATGATAAAAAAAATGTACTGAAACAGATAGCTGCTGTTTTAGATGTATACTAAACAAGCTAACTTAACGGTTCATTCCATAATTGTGGTTGACTTTTTAATCTATTTTACTTTAACAATACTGTAAAATTTTTAGTGGAATATATGTATATAATATTTATTGACTTTTGAACTGGCTCTATTTGCATTACCATATTTTTTTTTTTTTACTTTACAGGGTGATGCAACAAGCTGGCGAGTGGTACAAGCAGAATAAACAGCTTAAACGACGCAGCACCGCTATACTGCAAGCGCTACCGGCCAAAACTATAGATATAGATCTCACCGATGCTATTGATGCAGGTAATTTCAGTTATATTCCACTAACTTTCTAAGATATTAGCAGAGTAGCAGGAACAGTAGGAGTTTACGTATAGGAGTTAATTCATAGTGCCAAACTTAAACAAGCACTCCATCAAAACATATGCCATCTTGCTAGAACTATTCAGGAAGTTTTTGTTGCACATTAGAATTCATCTTAAATGCTATCATTTCTAATACTTTTGCACAATAATCAAACATTGAACGATATAATGTATATTTCAATAATTTAAAATAATTAATGTGCAATTAAGTTTAACTACATGATTGAATGAGATTCTGTTAGAAATTTCCTGTCAAATGTGTTTTTCATGAAGTTAGGATGAATGAAGCAAAGAGTGTTATGCAGAGTACGTTTTCCCCCTCAGCATCAGACTCGAGCGTGAACGAAGAGGTGGAATTCCTGAAGCAGACTGTCTCGGAGTTGAGCAAGCAGATAGCCTCCCTGCAGACAGACCTGAACACTGCAAAGCTGCACGAGTTCGAAGCCCACGAGACTAACGTTGCACTTGCACAGGTAACATTACGCATAACACACACACAAACACACGCACGTACACTGACAAACACATACGCACGCACAGTCGCAAGTACGTACTCGCGTAAACACTCCTTATTATATAGGAACAATAAACCTTTAAAACTATATATGTCAGGAGTAAAGGTATCCCTTATAAAGAGGACATACGGGCGGCTACAGATTTGAAAAGTAGATATGTTAGAAATCTATTGGTATCGCGTTGCGCTCCATAACCAAAAAATGGTGATAACGTTTGTTTAATTTTTCACAGGAAGTGGAATCGGAGAGGGAGAAATGCTCAACGCAAGAGAAAGAGTTGCAGGAGCTGAGGGGTCAGCTCGACCGGCACAACCGAGTCTCCAAACTCCTCATGGAGGAGGTCACCGCACTCAAGAACAACGCCGACAAGGACAGGCAGATGGCGGAGACGTGAGTGCCACAGAGATAGACACAGGCTGACATTGAAATTAATAGCAATAATTAATTGTTTGCTTGTGATTATATCTAGATTTAAAAAAAAAAATAAGTTTAGTAGTAAAATATCCAAAAAAAAAATTACAAAAAACATGCAGTTATAAATTAAAATTTATTTATGAAAATCCCGTAGCCGTTTTGCATCGGTCGCTATGTAGGTAAAACTATCAGCTGATGTGCGCGAGCGCGGGTGGGGTCATCGACCCTCGAATACATGTCCTACGTTTTTGATACTTCAGTTATACATTTTTAATCTAGTTATTTTTTTTTTATAATATTATTTTTCGCTCTGTACTTATTCAGGATCTTAATTATACACCGCCATTTCATTATTACCATTCGATTTCAAAGCCACCTGTGTATACGACTCTATATGTTTCGGGACTAGTGATTCATTTATTCAAATAAATAAACTAGAAGCGTCTGTTCGTAATATCTAGAGTATAGTTTTTTTTTTACTAAATGTTTAACACATATAAAGGTGTTTTGTATGTTCGTTTTGTTCTGGCTAGGTTCCGGAATGCCTGAAATCGATTTCGTCTCACTTTTTTTGGTAGATAGTTTAGGGTTACAACTTTATAACTCGGGCTATTTTCTATACTTGGAAAAAAAAATGCGAAATTCATGAAATTGTGAACAAAATCCGATTCAGTGCACAGTTTTGCAGGACCATTTGTTTGAATTTGAGAAATTTATCCCCCCCTTTTTTTTGACGAGTGGAATGCATTTACGCACTACCCTTACCAATTGCATTAGGAGGATCGAGTCCCCCCAATGCAAGTGGTAGGGGGGTGTGGAGGGACGTCTCCACACCAGTGTGGGACTCACCCGACGGGAAGCGCCGGAAATACCCACTAAATCCCCGGAGCCGCCCGCCGCATTTGGAATGGGGACGATACGGGATTGCGTGAGCATGCTCCGCGTCGCCCTCTGCGAAAATATATCCTCTGCTTTTTACTTATCAGTAGAAAAAAAAAATTATTTAGTGCCTGTTGAAATAATAGTGTGCATTCTTTTCCAATAAGTCTATTCTAACCATAAGATGTCCAATGTTGGACACAGGTGGTCTCCTCCAATAAGGGTTTGGGATGGGGGGGGGGGGAGAGTCGTATCAACCCAATGAGTAATTATGCTGAATGGAAAGTATCGCAGGAACAGCTAGTAGATATGAATGTAACTGTCAGGTACAAGACGGAAGCGAGGGCGGCGAAGAAACGTGTGAAACTGCTGACGCACCAGAGCGCGCTGCTGATGGGTGAGCTCGACGCCGACGAGAGGCTCATGCTGGTCATCAACGAGGTGGACAGCCTCCGGGATGCCCTCGAGGAGCAAGCGGAGCGCCACCGGGACCAGCTCGATGAACTCCAGGTCACTTGCCCCGCAACCCGACTCGACCCGACTACCCAACACTCTTGCCATTTCATGTGGTAAACGTTGACCGATTACCAGATGGGTTTCATTCTAGATAACTAGTTTTTAGGCCATGCGAAAAGGCACAAATAGGAAAAATGAAAATGAGGAAAACAAAAAAAGAAATGATAATAATAAGTGCAATAATAAAATCGAATTACATAATTTAATCAGGTATTCAATGTCTTGGGTCAGGCCTGAGGTGATCAGAGAAAGAAAAAAAAGTATACCATCCTGTGTTTTCATAGACTTTTTATTTTTTTAGATTTCGTGGTTTAACCACAATCTCACCTGATGTTAAGTGACGATGTGGTTCACGAAGATCAACACAGTAAGCTTTTTTTTTTTTTTTTTAATGATACGCCTCTAGGCGTATCAGCCGCAACCTCTAACATAATCAGAGACTTTTTCTATCTTTTCATGTTTTTTACTTCTTAATTTATTTGTTTATTAATTATCTTTATTTCTTACTGATTGGGGTTTTTTTTTTACTATTTTGCGTTACCTTAGTTCATTACTTTTACTTTTTACTATTTTCTTTATTTATGTTTTTCTAATTTCTCGTTTTAGCAGTTAATCCGTTTCTATGTTCTGATTTTATTTATTACTTTTATTTTGCTTCCTTAGTTTTTTTAAATCCACTCTCTGTTTAACACAGTAAGCTTAGAGATACTGGTTTTCAAGTGACGCTACCGGAACACACCTATTGGTATTTGGCGACAGGTTTTCAAACTTGAGGATGGTAGGCTACCCTGGTAGACATTATTTTAAAGAAAAATAATTTCCGAGCTATAGCTTCCTCGCAGCGTTTACCTTCACCGAAAGCTCAGGCTGATTTTAGAGTTGGATAGGTGGATTAGAACCCACGTCCATTGACGCGAAATACGACCGCACGACCAACTAAGCTATTATTACATTCTATTATTACGTATTTGCCTATAACTTTGCTTATTTTCAATAATACGCAGGACGGCATTGTCTGTATGGTGTCTACTTTTATTTACTTAACAGATTTTATAACAAAAAATATGTCACCATAGAGGGGGAGGGAAAGAAGGGGGGTCAAAAATGTCTAAAATCCTGCTCATGTAAACCATGAATAGGTGCAAATGACAAGCTGATAATGAAGGGGGACCTGAAGACCTTGGAAGATCCTCTTGGTTCTACTATGTCGTAAGGAAGTACAGTATTGTCAGTTACCTACATAGATAGTCGAAATTGCTGCTACCTTAGGTTTTTGCCCAACTGTGGGGTTAACATCAATTTTGCATTAACCAGTTGAAATTAGCCGAGAAACACGAGGACACGGACATACTCCTGTGGGAGGAGAAGATAAGACTGGCGGAGGAAGACGCACAGAAGGCGCTCGAGAGAGCAGAACAGGCCGAGAGGAGACTCGCTGACCTCGAGAAGAGACCTAGCGAAGCGGAGAGAAGACTTACAGAACTAGAGAAAAAGGTAAATCTAATCACATTTGATATAGACAGGCAAATGTTACTAATCATTTTCTAGGGAAATAAAATGGTGTGGGAACATATTGAGATAAAGTTTTCAATTGGAACCGAGAAAGGGTACTCTGTACTTAACTCTTAGAACGTATGATACTGTATGGAATAAGTAAACTGTCACTTTAATATAAAATTAAAATACTTGAATGAATGAATGGATGAATTCTTTATTGTACCAATAATTTGTTGACGAGCGAACTTAATGCCACAAGGCATTTTGTACCAGATAACCAGGGATGTTGGAAAAATAATGTATTATTAAAGGTAGTGCTATTCGAAATTAAGAAAAAATAACTGTACATATATATACATATACATACATAAATATACACATACATACATAAATATACACATATACATTTTGTACATTTTAGTTTTAATCAGTCTACAATTTTGTTTTCAATGGTCAGCCTTTTTGATAGGATAATATGAGAAATAATTAGTCAAGACCCTTAATACTTGGAGAGGGATTTCAAGTATAGAAAGGCTCAAACTGAAGGGTTCTAAACATTTGTTCAGTTTGAAGTATTTATTCCAAATCTATTTGAGTCTTTTTTGAGGTTATAGTAGCCATAAGTTGCAGAATATCGTCATCAAAAGCTTCTCATCCAATATAAGATTAGAAGTTGTTACTCTGTTGTGTTTGATGGCAATATCAAATGGTTTCAAACAGAATTTATCAAAATTTGATGTAAACCCACAGTTGGTCGAAACGGAGAGGAGATTAGCAGAAACAGAAAGAAGTAGACCGCCGCAGCGACGATCCAATCTGATGTCCCGCATCAGCTACTTCGAGAGTGGCGGAAATGAGAAGAAACCAGAAATCCAAAAGGAAGAAGTCATCGAAGTCAAGGAGGAAGTGAAAGAAGTTATTGGTGAGAGAAAATAACTACAGTTTTAACAATACTTAGATAATTAAATAAAAGTGAAAACTTAAGTGAAATGGTTAACACTTAAAAGATTCGTTATTAATGATGATAACCTGAAAACGATTGGCTTATTAAGTCTACAGGCAGAAAATTCATGTGTGCAAAAAATATTTCGAAAAAACAACAGAAATAATAGATAAAATTATAAAAATTACGCGGAACAATAAAATGACTGGTTCATTCATAGTTCTATCATCATGGTCGAACTTGATTGGTTTATGTAATATTGTAATGCAATTCCATGTATGTATTTTATTAACTGTGCGTTTCCCAAATAAATAAATAAATTGAAAACTTGCTATGATAAATGTTTCGAATACTTGACATAATTCATATCGTTATTCTCATGCGTTATACCTGACTCACTTGATGTCGGCGCAGTAAGTTTTCTTCTTCCATATGCCCCTATCAGCCATCATCTCTTCATTAAAACATACTCCATCCACACTTTCTTTGCCCTTCCTCTCTTCTCATAACATGTCCATACCACGACAAACGGGAACCTTTCAACTTTTTTACCACTGGCGCAACTTTCAAAAACTTTTTTTTCTAATCTATATATATATATATATATATATAAGCAAAGTTTGTTTAATTTGTCCGAGGTAAACTCGAAAACTACTGGACCGATCAGCATGAAACCACAACCATTCGACGCGGAATTAATCGTAGATGGCTATAGGCTATATATTTTTCAAATTCTATGAGCCCTTTGCCATGTTTTCTCAATTCGTTTGTTTATTAATTTATTTGCTCCCATAAAACAAAAGACAGGCATTTATCCTTGTAATAAATAAAAGGAAAATGGGGTTCCTTTGATGCACCATCACCTCAAAACTACTAAATATATCGGGATAGGACTAATACCTTTCAACGCAGTATTTTTCGTAGACAGGTATTTTTTGGATTCCACCGATCCTCTCTCATTTTTTTTCGATTTACACTTTTGTACACTTTTCACTTCAATTTACGCCTATATACATTTTTTCCGCTAATAAAAACAAAATACTCTTACTTTTATTCATTCATTTGTCTTTTTAAATTAGGTATAAATTAAACGTCATATGCACGGAACATTTGAAACGCGGGCGGAGCCGCGGGCACCAGCTAGTATAATACATTATTAATTCCTTATTGCATCCATTCTCGTGACAGCTCACATCCATCTCAACATTCGCATCTCAGCTACATGCAATCGCTTCTTCTTACTAGCCCAGCATTCTGATCTATACAATATGACATGTCTTATGATGGACTTATATATTCCGCCCTTCAGTTTAAGGGGCATCCTGGAATCATCCTGAACATTATTAATACATACATATCATCACGCCTTTCTCCCGTGGGGGTAGGCAGAGATTACGTCCTTCCACTTGCTACGATCTTGGCATACCTCTTTCGTTTCCTCTACTTTCATGAGCGCTTTCATACATGCTCGTCGGTTATGAGTACTTTTTACCTGGCCTTTATTTAACACATGATTGATTTGGTCTAGATACGTTCGCCTAGGTCGACCCTTACCGACTTGCCCATTCACCCTCGCCTTATAAATTAATTTCGTTAATCATCTCTCATCCATCCTCTCTACATGCCCAAACCAACTAAGCATACCTTTCTCTATTTTGGTCACCACATCCTCATTATTAATAATCATAAAATAATGTCATAATAAAAGACTTTGCACCCGTGAGTAATGTGCTCAAAATAAGCCTTAACATGATAATGATATTTTCCAGTGGAGCAAGCACCGGTACGTGAGCCGTCCCCTCTACCGGAAGTGAGGGCGCCTTCCCCGGAACCGGTAGTGGCGGCAGCAACCGCCTGCGCCATGCCTACCCCCTCCGCCGCCACCGCCGCCACCCCCGCCGGCAGTGTTCCACCTGGCGGAGTCCGGGGCCGAGGACATGGCGCAGATGCTGGCCACCAAGCAGGGAACGCTTAAGAAAAGTGCTAAGAACAACGGTAAGTGCCTTTATCTATAACTAGCTGCTTTCCGCGGTACCCGTGGGATTTTAGAAATAAAAACTATCCCTATGTCATTCTCCCTAGATTTCAAGCTATCGCCGTAGTAAATTTCATTCAAATCGGTCCAGTAGTTTTTAAGCTTTGTTACATACAAAAATACAAATCTTTCCTTTTTGTAATATTAGTATATATAACATATTTTTATACTATTCGCCTAAGTTAGATCATTTGGTTGTACCTTGAAGATTGTCTGGTAGAACATTACATAGTATTACATAGTAAATTGGAAAGTGCATTATCTTGATTAGGTTCCCAATAAGTTATTGATAAAAAAAACTCATGTGATCTTAAATAAATGCGGAGGACAGATCAAGTTAATGTTATAACACTTATAAAATAGTGTAGATGGTGAAATTAAATTATAAATAGTTTCAGTATAAGCTATTTTACAATAAGTGTAAAAAACATTACAAATTTATTAATAAGGTTAAGTTTTTACATTCCGTCGTACCTAATTGAAATATATTAATTTTTAATTCATAAAGTTACAAAATACATTTTATAATTGATTTTAGAAATTCATTATTATTATCTATTCGACTAATAAATCGAAACGGTAAGTGACATCACAAAACCGTAAACGTCACAGCTCTAGTGACGGGAGTCTTTCCAATGAATGAATGAATAATATAATTTCTAACGAGTTCAAATAAATTGATTTACAAAAAAAAAATAATGTGTGTAATTCACATGTGGTAGACAAAAAACGTATAATACATCCACGTATACATAACAGCACGGTTGTTGTGATGCCTTTTACCTTTACTTTGTAATACACAAGCGTGCACAAACATGTCCTGTCGCTTTTTCGTTTCATCGAATTTCAAATCACAACGATGCTAAAGAAGTTTTCTCTTAAAGAAAAATGTTTTACCAACTCTGAGTTTGAATCTCCCACCTTTCAGTATTACTCTCTATGAGACACAGGGATTAGTCCACCGGTCTAAGCACGCTCTCGAAAATTTGATGAACAAATCCGACCTCCATCAGAAACGTACTGTCGCTTTTTCGTTCCATCGAATTTGAAATCACAAAGATTCTAAAGAAGTTTTCACTTCAAAATCGAAGTCCAGATCATCTGTTTATCAAGAATCAGTTGTTTTGCCTCGCGTTGAATTTTTATTCGTAACTAGTATTCTGACAGTTATCAAAATTAGGTATGAAATATCTGAAATTTGTGAAAACTTCTTCAGCGGAGTTAAGCGATTCTCGGTAGGGGGAAAACTTATAGTTTGGCGTTACCAATGCTATGACCTCGGCCGTTAACATGCTATACAGTATGTCAAGTATAAGATGGTGTTTAGCGGTGGCTCTCAGAGATAAATAATTAAAATTATACTTACGCACCCAACCGTATGGTTTGATTACAAATAAACTACATAAAAATAATTAGGAGTCCGCGTAAAAAAATTAAAACTCATAAAAAATTGAATAAAATCCGATTCCAATGTACAGCTTTATGGGTAAGTGCTTGAGTTTATGAAAAATATTTTTACTTAAAAGAAATTAGGGTTCTGTATAAAAAAATAAATAAAACGAAGTGAAGAATATATGAAACGCGGGCGCAGCCGCGAGCACACAGCTAGTTCTAACTAAGGTCATCAATATCAAATAAAGAAAAAAAAACTATTGATAAACACAGGAGGACACTAGATTTTTTTATCTTGGCCTACTTACCTGTCGATCTTTAATAATTTTAAAACAATGATAGTTGATTTTACAAGCGTATCAAAGTTTTTTGAATAATCTCTATCATCTTACTGGTATATATAAAAGATATGTTCAATCTTACAAAGAGACGAAGAAAACTGACCACAAAATTAAGTGAAAATCTAATACATCTTTTCGTGTTTGGGTGTATTTTTAAATTGTGACGTCATATCTCGGTATAGTACGCTCTTAATCTGTGATAGAATTAAAATCCTTATAAGCTCCTTTATTTTTGATGACTTTTTGATTTAATGCTACCACCCTCAATTTTGGAATACCTGACATCCAAATACCAATAGGTATGTTCCGGCAACATCACTTGAGAACCTGTACCTAGGTTTAGTGTGTTTATCATCCTGTACCACATCGTCACTTAACATTAGATGAGATTGTGATCAAAGCACTGAGACTATATCGTGTAAAAAAACACAAGGTCATTAAAAAATAATCTGTAAATACGTATATGTATTTTAAAATATTTATATCTGTGGGCGTAGGCGGTGCTATCGACGCGATAGTGGACCAGATCAAAGGTGGGAAGTTCCACCTGAAGTCCACCGAGCAGAACTTCCTCGAGAGGAAACCGAAGGAGGACCAGCCGGAGGCCGTAAAGGAGATGCTCGCGATCCTCGGCACTCTCAGGAAGCGCAGGACCGGCACCAGGCCCAGCTTCGTCGCCAATGCCTCGGACAAAGACGCGTGACCACACTCGTTCACGGTACATACGATCATACTAAATAACTTCTGTTTCGATCCGTAGATTACATCTTAGAATATTCATTGGGAAACTTTCATTTATAAAAGTATAAAATCAATTTTGACTGAAATGACAGCTGTCAAATTAATATCACTAGCCCTGAGAATGCAATAATTACACCTTTATAATGTACAGTCGGCATTTAAGTAAAGTGTCAATACTGACAGAAATATAGATATAATAGGACTTTTATAGATCGCTAAATAACATAGGAGGAAAAGCTCAGTATCAATTTTTTATTTTATTTACGATGACAAATAAAAAGCTGACAGCTGTCATTATAATTAATGAATTAATGGAATTGATATTATTTTATAATGTAAGAATGTTTTATATAAATCCCAAAATTATATTCTTACGCTAAATCGAGATAATAATTATAAAGACAATATTAACTACCTTTTTTTCTTACTATTAACTAAATAATAGATAAATTCACGTGGATATTTTACCATTTTAACTATATTACATATATTACATATAATTAAGATAATACGAATGTTTGTTTATATAAACAGAGTATATAAGGGTTTAATTGTGTTTGTGGAAAGAATGCTGCGTTCAATCGAGAGCTAAATAATGTTTCAAGTGTAACTTATATTAGTACGTAGCGCCATCTATAAATCTAAACACTAAACTAACGTGAAATAAAAAAATATGTTATTTATTTATATATTATAAAACTAGATGGCGCCACTAATTGGTAAATAAGTACCAGTAAATTTTTAAAAGATGGCGGGTTCTAATCACACTACAAATAATAGAACTAGTGCTAGCAGAATGTTACTTAATATGACGGAAAGAGACTGCATGATATGTTCAAATGATATTTACCTATGTGATAAAAAAAGACGAAAGATGTTTTTATGTCCTTGTCGCCGTGGCCAAATTTTTTTCCTCGGTTTGTGAAGGTTAGGCAAACAAACATGTATCGTTTGGTGTCTTCGTTTTTTTTTGTCATTTCAAAAGTTATTTTTGAATAGCGTGAGTGCGATGGTGGGTTGCGGTGTTTTTGGTTGCAAATGTCGTACCATTAAATATTATTTCTGTCTCATGTACGGCCACGCTATAGGTCGGGTCGATCTGTATAAATCTGTGCTATAAATACTCGTATACCATTAATGGCCAACTTCATACTCTCAAATTTTGATAAATTTTCAATATCAATTCAAACGCGCAAAATGAAGTATAACTTCAAGAGATTATAGATATTAATGTTCTAGTGCCTTATTTATATTTAAATTCGATTAATATATTATTGAAGACGTGAAAATATATAATCCGTATTTGTGGAATAAGTGACAATCCTAATATTATTAAGTCATTAACTCAGGGTAGGAAAATTGATCATATGCCCCCCCCCCCCCCCCCCCCCCCCCGGATTTTTATTGTAACTTGCACAATATATATAGACAATAATATTAAAAGGGCTAGGAATTAGTTACCTACTATGAAAAATAATAATTATCGTTTTTTTATATTTATCATGGAGGGATGTAATTAAAACTACATATGACCGAGCGTTACGATAAATAAAAATAAACGAATATGTGGTTTGTTTTTTTAATTAAATACTTTGATACTATTTGTGGATTCGAATCCTATAGCATAAATCTTAGGGTTTTGAGAATATATGGTCAAATAGCATGTTCATAAGACGTTTTCTAGCTAACATCTATCAAGTTTGAAAATATATCACCTAAACTTATAGGCGTTTTAATTGCGTCACGTGAGGCCAACATGTCTAGGCTTAGCGTGTTCACCATATTGGACCACATAGTCACTTAATATCAGGTGAGATTGTGGCCAAACTTAAATCGATTAAAAATACCATAGCATTGTAATTACGAATTGTATTATTTTAATTCGTCCATAGCTAATATTTAAGTCACGTGATTAGATGTCGATAGTGCTCGCAAATACTCAGGCACTATAGTGTTGTACTTTCACATATCGATAACTTTTTTAATCGATAATAATTGCTAAAAGTTGCCAATAAATAATTTTAAATGTTTTTAGGTTAAGAATGTTTTATTATATAATTGAAATTGATTTATATACATTTAACTATACGACAAAAATATACGATTTAACTATATATAAATATAATATATATTTACATTAACGGTTGACTTAAATTTTATAATAAAATGACAAATATAACTTAAGCAATATATATGAATTATATAAAATGTAAATTAATGAGAAATACAGAAAATTCATAAACTTTGTACAGTCTATATTTTGCAAAAACATAACAAAATACAATTTTTTATTTGCCAAACTATAGATAATACCAATTTTATCGCTTTATTTTGATACCACAGTCATATTTAACTTTAGTATAAAATATAATAAAACTAACGTATTGCTGTTTTATTTATATATTAAAAAAAACATAATAAGCTGAACAAGGTGCAAATAGATTTTTTTAAATCAATTAAAGCGAAGTCGAAATAGAGTTTTCGTTGAATTTTTTAATAGAAAATCTATATATTATTTTATTCCTTAAAGGGAAAAAATATGTAGGTTATTTTATTAATTTAAATATTTTAACTTAGAGGTGTTATTTCGTCGGTTTTGATTACCACATAATTATAATGTATTTATTATAATATTATAGTTTAGAGTAACCTCGTTCCGCATACTATACCATGAATGTATTTTTATACGAAGTTTATACATTATAAATGCGTATGAGATAAATAAATCTTGTTTTTTATCAGCTAAAGTCCGTTTTATAAGTTAACATTTAATATAGTTTGTACAATTATCGATATTCTCGTGAGTGGTTAGGTGACAACACTATTTGAGAAAAGTACATAAATACATAGTGGGAATATAAAGTACGTACGTACCTCGACTTTAGACCCTCGACCATCTCGACCCCTTAGAAACCAAATGGACCTTCGAGTTTTTTGGTATATTATTTTCTTGTAAAGAGAGAAAAAACATCAAGACCCTATCCATTTGCTTTTAGTTTGACATGCCATGACATTTTGACAGTCAAACTCTCGTAATTAAGTTTTGGGGTATTTAAAATAGATGTCACTGATATCTGTTTCTACTGGGTAAATAACTCTTCGAGTGAGCGCTACGAATTAATTATTCTTTATCGAATAGTGTCTAGCCGATGTTCTTTTTTGTACAAATAAACTGTATAGTACGTTATTATTAGTCGTCAATTTTTTTTTCATTCATGATGATGTCTTGCGAGACGCGCGTCTCGAGGTGCGATGATCTTATTCCGGATCCGTGCAAGTATTACGTAGGCAAAATTAAAAAAAAAAATCTGACTTCCTCTACCACACTCATGGTCACGCACGCATTGGTTGTAATATTTACAATATCTGTTGAAATAAAAATAGCTTACGTAACCACTATTCAGATTACTCCGTACCTCATGTCATCAAAATTTAATTCCCTGTCTCCAACTGCTGGTTACGTAGGGAATACCTGGACGGCTTAAACAGTCAAGCTTACTTCGAAACACAGTTTTATGCTGAGCGATTTGAAGGGCCGGGGGGGGGGGGGGGGGGGGACGAAATTTGCAAAAGATTAGCAACGGGCATTTGATTCAACTGATGTCATAGGTGTCCATACACTACGGTGACCGCTTACTACCAAGCGGATCGTAAGCCCGTTTGTCACATTTATTGTTAAAAAGGTGGTGGTGAAGAGAGAATCGTATCTCGACATTTTTATTACCAAAAGACATCCGGTGACAGAATCGCCTGAACAAGACGTCACGAGTTACCTTTGGTGCCATTTTCTCAATGATTCGTGTCAAAATTTTATTGCGTATTAATTAATGCATATTGTATTATGTGGAGTATTGATTATCGTTATGAGAGTGATTTAAATTTTTCTCATTAGTTTTATATTTGAAAAAATATACAATAAACTTTTATAACTGATTGGTTGATTTTTAATTTTCCTTTATGTTTTTTTTTTTTTTTTAATATAATCTGAGAGAGTAAGCAGGGTACACCGTCCAATCCCTCAGACAGCAGAAACAATTTCAATTTCCCGAAAAAGCAAGCACACATTTTACTTCATGTTCAGTGGCCACTGGAACCTATGATTGTACCCGTAACTTTGACCACAGTCTCGTTTAATGTTAAGGGACGATGTGGTTCTGGGAGGTACACACAAAGTCTAGAGTTCCAGTTCAGAGGTTTCAAGTGATGTCGGCGAGTCTGGCGACAAGTTTTCCAAACTTGAGGGTGGTAGCTACCCAGGCGGATGTTATTAGAAAATGCACTGCAACTATTCTATAATTTCCTTAAAATGTTGAAAGGTCAGGCTCACTATAAGGTTTTTAGTAGATAGCTGAGGTTACTCCGCGTAACTTAAGGTGCCTTCATTTTTCGAAAATAATTAGGGTTCCGAGTAAAACACTTAAAACTCATGAAAATATGAATGAAATCTGATTCATGCATTTTTTACTGGCAAGTGTTTGGATTTGTGAGAAGTATCTTTTCTTTTGTGTGAGTACCAAAAATAGTTTCAGGAAAATTAATAGGAACTCGCATTATAAAAAATGAAAAAGTGAAAAAAAACTATTCAATAGCCAGTTTTGCTGACAGTTGCTTGAATTTATGAGAAATATTTTGCTTTCTATTAATACCAAAAAAATATATACGAAAATAATTAAGGTTCCGTGGACAAAAATTAAAACTCATGAAATGAAACAATGAGTATTTAAAGACTATATTACGCAGTGAAGAATATGTTAAACACGGGCGGAGCCGCGGGCATACATCTAGTACGCACAAAAAATGCACTGTAAAATAAATCAGGAAATACAATGCCCATACAAATGAAAGAATAAAACGACAAATGATACAACAGTAAGAAAAAAAAAAAAATGTTAAAATTTTATGTAAACAATACTATAACAATATAAAATAAATAAAACACATGACATTGAGTCAACTTGACGCCATCACTTGAATATGACAAGTACAGCATTGCGTCTTCCATCTCGTCCCTGAGGAAAAACATTGAAATAAATACATTAACTCAAACTACACCACTGCCTTTATAAGAAAAAAATCAAGACATCTGTTAATCTTGACTTATGTGTACTATATTGGTTGAATGAGAATAACTGACAATTCTCTTTATCGTGATTACATCAGTCGCTGTCGCCCTAAGGTGTTACAAAAAACAATGTAAAAATATTCATTAGTCAACTTAAGCGGTCGCCGCCGCGGATTTAACGAGCTATGATCTATATCATTGATCTACATGGTGATCGCAATCCAAACATACAAAAATTGTCCAACTCCTGGATAATTATAGATTTTAATAATAGGTAATCAATTTTAGGAATGAAGTCTTAGGGGATGTGCAGCAGCATCCTCTGAGCACCACGAACACCAACTGCAATCGCCATACCGCCTGCCAAGCATGGCGATTATGGCAATTCCCCCCTTTTTGGGGGAAGCTTATGTCCAGCAGTGGACGTCAATCGGTTAAATCATCAATCAATTTTAATGCAAATAAAATATAATTGTATACATAATCTAATTTTTACACTTTTGTTTTTATGTAAACGTAGAGAACTCATATTTATTTTGAAATATACTTGAGAATAGAAAGATTCGAACTAAAACAATGATATCTTCAATAATTTGATAAAACAAAACTATGTCTCGTCTGTGATATTATCAAGTAGTTCAAAATAGTTTGGGATCTATAAGACTAATATTTGAAACTATTTTATCTTTCCTAACAGCTGGTCATGCTTTTAGATTGAGGTCAAACCAAAAATAAATCAGTTTTTCAGAATGTTCACTGACAATTTAGAGAAAATAAGGATTTCAGTTATCAGTAGGCACAAAAACAGTTTGAGATCGCATAATGAAACCAGCCGATATAAGATTGCTGCAATTGTATCTAAGATTTCCTACTTCTAAGATAACCTCAAAAACGGTAAGCGTTAAAAACGTGTGAAAAATAAATAAAAACAAAACAGTATAAATATTTAATTTATTTGGTAATCATTATTATGTTAAATAACGAGTTCTCTTCACAGACTAAATTTAGATTAATATTATTAACACACAACGAAGTATCAACAAATGATCACAACAGCTTTTGGACAATATTTTGTACAAAGACGGTCAGTTGTCGATAAAATACAACAAAAAAATGTGATTGCACTATAATTATAAGTACGGGTTTAAGTATTTTGCCTATAAATCAATTTAGTGTAGGTAGCTTATAAAGATATAAATAAAAAACTAAAACACAGGAATTTGGAATTCAAATTTAACTGCCAAAAAGCAGTAATTTATAGATTACGCGACAAGAAATGTTCTCTGATTAATATAAACACTAAGACAATATTTTCTGGTCATATAATTTGAGTAATCATTTATCCGATTTAAAAAATGCGCTACTTTAATCATTAGGCAATCAAATCTTTTGTTATAAAATTAGTAACGAAAGTAGACATAAAATATTATTGAATAAAGATAAATAATAAATATTTAATTACAATATGTTAATATAAGTAATTATTTTCAAAAATCCGTTACAATTAGCAATTGTAATGTATTTGCAAACATAACCGCGGCTAATATGATGACCTACTCATTTTAAGTAGTTGATTTTAAAATTATCAGTATGATTGTAACATATAACAGTTATGTCATGGTTATATTGATGTATCAAGTAAATATATTTTAACGTGCTAAAATTACTCAGTGTGGACAGATGCCAAATTTGTTTCCTGATTTCGTTACCTACTCGAATGGCCTCGATCTAATACTAGATATATTATGTATAGCAAATATTGAATTAATGTAGTTTGGAAATCCTTTCCAGGGCCTCGTGTGCGTTGGCCGATCGCGATCGGTGCTAAAATTTGTAAAAAAATTAAGAAAAATGTATCTAACTACATAATAAAAAAAATCTAAGCTACAATAATTGATAAGCGAAATCTACATACCATATAAAGTATAATATGACGGCAATCACCTGCGATTTTGCAATCTTACATATTAACGTATATATTTAATCAACGATTTTTTTTTTTAAATAGCACGTTTAGAACTAGACAAATGTTTTGCATTAAAACTAAATTGTGACATAATCTGTGAAATACCAAAATATAACTAAAATATTATTTACACGTAAGCTTATTTTATCTGTACTACATAATAACTGTATAAATTCACATATTATTAATGGTATTATACTATATAACATATATTGTGTATAGCTAAGCTATTTGTCAAACATATTCCAATGATTTTGGTCCCCGAATGCGTTACTTCATTGTTAGAGGATTTATAATACAATGAAACGATTATAAAAACAAATTAAAATCGATACAAGTACGGTTAATCGATAAAAAACGTTATGTAACTGAGGAAAGTTTATTTTTTGAGGTTATCTTTTTACAAAGTCCGAGATCGTAACACTAAAAAAAATTATATTTAAATGATAATGATGTTATAAACATATTTCTAAGCACCAAATCCTCTTACAACAAGATGTAAGTCAAACCAGCGTGTGAACACTACATTGAAGAATGATATTTGTACATAATTCCTTACATGGAGACTTCCCTCAGCTTGTCGACGACGAGCCTCTCGTTCTTGGCTATCCAATCAAGGTTCACCTTCGCCTTTTCAATACCCTGACTGACGCTCAGCGTCGAGTCCTCCAGATACTTCTTATTGACTTTATACCAGGACATGAACTGAAATTGAACAGTTCTCATTATAAAAAAACAGAACATAAATAAGGCTTTAAGCGATTATGGCTCGGTCTGTAGTGCGGTCGGATATCGCGTCGATCGACGTAGGTTCGAACCCACTTATTCAACTTTATAATGAGCCAAAGCTTTCGGTAAAGGAAAACATCACGACGAAACAGGTTATAGGACATTTTCTAACAATACCCGCCTGGGTAGCAACCAGCCTCATGTTTGAAAACCTGTTGCTAACCAACAATAGGTGTTTTTCTGGCAACATCACTTGAGAGCCAGTACCTCTAGGCTTAGTGTGTTTACCATCTCTAACCTCACGTCACATAATATCAGGTGAAATTGTGGTCAAAGTCCTATGTCATAAAAAAAGGATGACTACTTAAAACAAAATGAATAACTGATATCAAAAATAAAGAACTTGTAGGCATTTTATTTTTATCCTAGAGTGAGAGATATACTAAGATAATGACGTCACAATTTACGTGATAGCAAAAGTTGTCTTTCGTCTGGCGGGAAAGGATGTAGAGCAGCGGTCGTCACACATTTTTGGTCAAGGGCCACATAGGAGAATGTGAGGTAACCATTGCTGACCGCATATTTATGCACTAGGAAGTTGATATCACCAATCTCGCATCACTAAAAATTTTTATACGTTCTCGAAATAGTTTTTTTTAGATGGCAATATCTTTTCCTTTTTTTTCTAACCTAGCTAATTTTAAATATTCTATCTGGAATAGTCGAGTAGATATTTACCTCTTCGAGCTCGCGCTCCATTGTAAATTCATTCAGTAGCGATGTGACTATACGCCCAATAGTTCGACCTTGACCTTTGAACCTGCAGGTAAAGCACATTATAGTGATCCTTCGAAAAACAACTTATAGGTACAACAATTACACATTCTACAATACTTAAATTACTGTATCTTTTATACATTATGTGAAAGGCAACGTCTGTCTATCTGTCTGTCCGTTAGTTGGCTTATAACTCAAAAACCACTGAAATAATTTACGTATTTTTTTTATATCGTAAATATATTACCTGGTCAAGCTTTGTTACGTTTAATAATATGTACATAAGAAGAGAAATCAGGATAATAGAAAAAACAACTTCTCATAACTATGTTCTTTCATACATACTTATCCTCACATTATATAAAAGCAACGTCTATCTGTACATAAATATACGCGAGCAAAGCAGCGGTCACACATATAGTCATGATATTTTATAGTCTGTAATATATATAGTCATCTTCTCGTCCGAAATACCAGTGTCTAAGGCAAAAGTCTTCGACCAGTGTGTGTTGCCAGTGATGACGTACAGCACTGAGACGTGGTCGCTTACAATGGTAGGTAGAAAGCTAAAAGTTACTCAAAGGGCAGTGGAGAGGGCTATGCTTGGAGTTTCACTGCTTGATCGAATCAGGAATGAAAAGATGAGATGAGAATCAAAGTAATCGACATTGATCGAAGAATTGGTAAACTTAAGTGGTAGGGGTTGGGCACATTTATCGTAGAACCGATGCTCGATGGGGCAAACGGATTCTCGAATGGCAACCATATACCGGAAAACGTGCGTAGGTCCCTCATAAGATGGAACGATGACTTGGGGAAGGTAGCAGGGTTCCCCTGGATGCGGGTGGCTCAAGACCGGCTATTGTGGAGATCTTTGGGGAATACATATGTCCAGCAGTAAACGTCTTTCAGTGGAATGGATGAACGGATCATAGACAGTATAAAACAATGTCTGCTTACGCGTCTGTATGTTAATAAAATTGTTAACTTGTCGTAGGCTACGCAAGGGATTTTGATGCTATTTATTCAGATATTTTTTGTTCAATATATATTTTATGTATATACATAAAATATCTCAATAAAGATTTAGTGTTAGTAGAAAACATTATATTTGTAAATAAGCCGCCAATTTTTTTTTTACATAAGCTAAATCTGAAGATTGTGTACAAGCTTCATCTAACTCGGGTAAACAGTCTAGATAGGTCTAGATCAGTGGTTCCCAACCTTTTCTTGACGAGGGACCAATTTATTTCTATATTAATAGGAGGAATCACGACGAATAAGAAAAATAAACTTAGTTAATATCAAAAATAAAATGTTAAGAACTCAACAGCAACAAAAATTAAAATTATTATTTTAATAGAAAACAATTTTACTGTAAAGTTATCTTTTGAATTAATGTTACTTTTGATCTTGCATCTCTTTCACAGGTTTGTTAATTCTATGACTAGTATTATTGCCCAAAGTTACTATTCTGGCCGCTGCATTCTTTTGCCAATCTGACTATTCGGTGCGGGGCGATGCACCAGAAAAATTAATTTCGTTCGTGCACCATATTTTGACTCCTGCATAAAACTAACCGTCCGTCAACCACTAGTTGAAAATCATTGGTCTATTACTTTTGGCTTTTTCTTAAAAAGGAATAAATGGAGCAAATAAAAAATTCTGTGGTAAGTTTATATTTTTACCCTTTTATGATGCACATTAATTAAATAAAATACAAATATACTTACGCCTTATAAATATCTTCGATTCGATTGTAAAAGAAGTCTTTAGCGACATAGTAACCGACGCTGTTACGCATTATACTCATTATAACAAACGCCGAGTCCTGCCTCCGCACCTCGGAGTTGTCTGTGATCGTCCACTCTAAGTACCTGGAAAACGATTTATCATTATATCACGAGTTGATTCTGTAATATTTACTATAAATGTTGTTATCACGTTACACTATTCAGTAAAGTACTTTTTTTTTACCATTCTCTTGTCTGCAGAGAATAGAGAGGCAAAGGCAAATATAGCAAAATCACTTTTAATAACGTATATGTGAATAGTGATATGTTTGCTCTTAAATAACTCTAAATCAATTGGACTGTTGGCTGGACTTTTATAACTCTAAATAGATCTGCCAATTTACATAAATATTTTATTAACACCAAGCAAAGTATATAAGAAATACCTATTATTTAGATTAAACTCATATATCTATGTAAGGATAAAACAGTTTGAGACCTTTTCCTCCTGGTCTTTATCAATCGATTTTCTGTCTCGTAAGCTGTTAAGGACTTAAGGGTGAGGCCAAACGAACGTAATTTTATTAGTTGTGAGTCGCGTAATCAGCACTGCATTTGGTGTGTCACCTTTAGCGTTACGTATAGGAAAATTATGGAAACACTTTGCAATGTTTTTTGCGGATTTTTTAAAATAATAGTTATGGTCATATTTGGAAAGTTTCGGGCGTATAAATAACAATCAATAGATACTAACTGGTTAAGAATCCAGACTTCTTTTGAGCAGGTTAATGCTATGAGCATACTATTGCGTGCAGCCGCGACATTAGCACGCTGTTTGCGTGCTAAAAGGAATCGCCAGTGTCGTACGCTGCCTCGCGCTATGCCCACACAGTACACTTCTGCTCGTAGGTCCAGAGGGATCCTGGAATATATATTTTACAGTTACATATCGTTTTAATTCTTTTGAGCTAATTTATAGGACTTTAGCATTTTTCTTTCTGTAGACTTTTATTTCAAATACGCTGCGCACATTTTTGTTAATGTTGTTGATTAAGATATCACTAGATAATATCAATAAACTGAAATCTTTCTTAACGGCTATGGGGCCGTTTATGTATTACGTATGCAAACATTTTGGTAATTTTTTACCTAGTCTCAGAACCACTTGTTAGCAATAGTAAGTAAGGCTCTTATCCTAAACCCATAGTTAAGTAAGCTTTAGGATAATATTGAAAAAAAAAACGAGAATGAATAATCAACATTGCTTACGTAATCACTATTAAGACTTCCCTCGTTCTTCATGCCATCAAAAATAAGCAAATCACCTTTAGAGCATAAAGCATAAGCATAGACCTTCCCCGTAATACTTAAACGTCAACTGTGAATTAGATCAGTTTAGCACCTGTTCAGAACCTTTCCGAATCGAAGCTAAGACGGTATTGATATACAATGTGAAGGCCCGTTGATCGCATAGCAAAAAGTGTTTTTTATGTTGGCAAATATCCAGAAATACAGGAATTTAAATGGCGCTACTTGATTTATTGCTTTCTTTTTGTCGTTTGAACAAAAATAAGTAAAGAGGAGAGACAGGTATGTTTTGTATATATGTATGTTGTTAAAAGATTACAGCGTAACGTTTTAGTCCTCGTCAGATCTATTCTCCCGGATGTTTGAACGTACAAGTATCTAATTTCCCTTTACAATTTGTGACAGGAACTAAAGAAAATATGCACGCAATCTATCTAATATTACAAAATTTTTAGACTAGGTTGGTATACCATCGTATTTCTTTGTTTGTCGTTGGAACACCTTTTTTCGCTAAGGAATATTGACCATAATTTTTATGATTTAGATAAATTTCGCAAAATAGTCAGCAAAATAATGACTACGTAATTGATAAAGTAATAAATTTTCATCGAAAACTACCTTCATACCTACATAGAATTATATCAAAATACTAGATGTCTCCGAGTATATGAAATCAAGAAAATAACAAAAACAAGAGTCACTCACGGATTATTCACGTCAGGGTTAGGGGTGTTCATCCATTGCTCGAAGAGCTGCATAGCGTTTTCTTCACAACCTGGTACCTTCATACGACACGCCCACTCACTAAGCAGAACCTGGTGAGAAAATACACACACGCATTAGTAAAATATTTAGTGGTTAGATACTCATGTTTTTATGATTATTATTATTATAGGTTTTTCATTATGTGGATGGTGGTTCAATTGAGAACAGACGAGAAATCTAGGCGAAAACAGACTTTTAAGTCCTGTGGTTTTTGAAAGCAGTATCTTTCGAGAATGCTCCTCTTATATTATTATCACGGCATTAGGTTCAGTGTTAAGTAAAAAGTGATCACCTGCGTCTTCACGCTCTTCAGATCATTCGGATTTAAGATCTTCTTGGTCGCGAGTCCACCACTCTTCGCGTAGGTTCCTCCTATAAGTTTTCTCACGTACTTCTGGAAAGCGCCGTAGTCTAGGTTCCGCTTTAGCACGTTGTCAATCTTGGATAGAGCTTCCAGGGCGGTATATATTGGGAGATAGTCCTGTTCGCGCTGTATGTAACTTGCCAGCCTGCAAAAGAATGCCACAATAGTAAAATTTAGTTTAAAAACGGACTGAACCAATATCTTCTTAACAACACAAGATCAATCAGTCATTTATATAGTTCTAGCAACAGTTTGTGATATTAATATTCATAAGCCAATTTATATAAAGTAGCTAAGATGGAGTTAAGTATTACTTAAGTGCAATGGTATAATCGAGCCGGTTGGTGGAAGCAAGGGCCAAGGCATCAGACAGGAGCTGGACGCGTCCCAATAGAGGCACCTGCTTGTACTTATCACTCAGGAGTACGTCAGTCAACAGCTGCCAATTGCGATTATCGTAATTCACACGGTAAAGGGCTGAAATTAAAACATCGAATTATTTATATACTTGAGGCAAATAGACTTTTTCTATTTCGTGAAATGTCAACAAGTAATAAGTCATATGACGTTGCTTATTCACTATGCGAGGATTTTGTGACCGATTGGAGCATATACATAGTCCAAAACTATTCCGTGTGTTATTGGTTAAGCTCAGTGACATGTTCCTCCTGTCTCCTTTCTGTTCCGGATCGCAAGTAACTTTACTGAAATAAAACCGTGGATGGTGCTGTCATCTGCATAGCTATAAGTATGAGCAAGGTAGGTAACAAATTGTCGATATGCTTAATGTTAAATATTTTATTTTAGATCGTTTAAATTAGTGTTATACGTTTTAATTTTGACAATTTTAAACTGACGAAGTCTAGGGTATGAATTATAGCCAAAAACAGTATATGAGAATATAAATAATTAGATTAAATGGATTATAATACAAAAAATAAGAAAGCAAACGAATGAGAAAAAAATATATATCACAAACAAAAAGAAGCACAAATTGAAGAAAATATTAAAAAGGCTCCTAAATTTGTTAGGGGTGATGCCGGAACGAGGCCCGGTGGGTTTGCCGCAGGGGGCGACGCGGTGCTTGCGAAATCCATCCCGTATCGGCCCCATCCCAAATGCGGCGGACGGCCCCGGGGGGTTTAGTGGGTATTTCCGGACGCTTCACGTCCGGGCGAGTCCCACACTGGCACGGAGTCGTCCCTCCGTGCCCCCTTACTTATTGCATTGGGGGACTCCGGTCTCACTAATGCAATAGGTAAGGGTAGTGCGTAAATGCATTCCCGTCGTCAATGTTGATATGCATCAGAAACTGGGTGGATAAGAGCACAGAGCCTAATGCCACTCCAGAATTTACAGTCATGGACTGCAAATCGTAGCCATCAACAAGACTACGCGTTCTAGGTTTATGTAGAAAGCTAGGGATCATTTGCATACGTTTTTAGGAAGTTCGTGGAGTGGAAGTTTGAAGAGAAGTCCACTATGCCAGACTCTATCAATAGCCTAGAGACTGACAAGCCATCTTTATCAAACTCCTCCTAGTACGTATATTCTCATCTTTTTTTCAGGACGTGGTAACCTTATCGTTGAGCCCCGCAGATTGCTACTGTGTCTAGTAGCAAATTAGGTAAAGTATTCTCGTCACATTTAACACACACGTGTGTCTATATCGCTATAGATATTTTAAAAGAAAAACGCATATACAATATCTGTATACTTTGAACTATAATAGTTCATTCGTCAATAAATTGAATTAACTATTAGAATTTATTCATAAGCTGTAGTTTTTACTTGCGGATGACGTCTGATGGATTTTATATGTTACAGAATATTAGCAATTTGCGAGGATTACACTATATGTTCGTTATTGTCTACATTATTCTTCTATGTAGCTATATAGTGTAAGCTGTAAACGACATTGTAATGTCAGTGCACGAACGTATCTTTGTTTTTCATGCAGGATGTTTCACTCTTTATAAGAACTTTGTACAACCAGTAACACAAAACACCTTGTGTAAGGTACCATAAATAAAAAGGCTTACCTATCATATCAGAGTTGAAGAGTAGCCACTCGTCAGCTTTGGCGTCGTGTTGGAACTTGTGCTCGCTGGTGATACCCTCGTGAGCTGTGAGCCACTGCAGCGCGGGTGTCTTAGCTCCTGATGATGCTTCCCGTTCACTCAGCACTCTTAGGGGGACCCACCACGACGAGGACGTCGTGGATTTCGCGCTCAGCGACAAATAACGTTTCTAAAATATGCAAGAATACTATTTGTTGTGTGAACTTAAATTGTAATACTAAAACCCATAGACGCTTCATCATTATGTCAACCTAAAGACGTCCATTGCTAGGCACAGGTCTATCTCAAAGAACCCCACCAGAACCGGTGTTACGATCCAATGACTTCTCTGGTCCTCGACCTACCTTGTTATTTTCTGGAACCAAGAACTCATCAATACCCCATTCGAGAAATCGTTAGCTCCAACGGGTATCGGCTCTACGAGCAATGTGTCGAACTTTAGTTTGGGAATATTTCAAGCAATATCGGGGTGCTCATGTTTTTCTCATTCCTGATTTGTTCAGGTAATGAAACCCTGAGGATAACCTTTTCCATTGCCCTTTAAGTGACTTTGAGCCTTCTTATGAGACCTGCCAACAAAATCGGGTCTCCTGGCCACGGGAGGGACCCGACGTATGTAAGCAAAAACTCGTAAAATATCCTCAATCTCATTTTCCATCAAACTTATCAGAAACCAAAATAGTTTTTTTTCATACTCATTTAACTATGAAATAAAATATTTGAACTGTTTAACTAATTTGGATCTTAGTGACATAACATCTAAGTAGTCACTTACTCATTCACTATATTTCAAACTTATCAATAAACATGTATTTTGCCAGTGTTTTTATTTGTTAAAAATCATTACCCACAACTTGGGCTTGAGGACACCTAGCCTATGTTACTTGCCTGTGTAAGAGCGAGGGAGTTGTCAGTGTAATCCCTGGTAACGGTCAACAAGGGGTACCCGGTTTGCGTCGTCCACGTGTCCATGATCTCCTTCACAGTGATGTCAGGCTTGAGGACCCCGCGCTGGTGACTCACTTCGGTCAATTCCTGCCACAGGTTGTCTTGTTCCGCGTTCTTGTATGAATATTTTACGAGGTACCTGTTAGTAGTAAGATAGTAATATTATCTAAGTATTCTCGAGAGACGGAGCGAAGATAATTAAAGAGTGATTTAATTACAAAGAACAGAGTACACGTGTCAGAAGTGGTACTTCTTCGCCAATCTTCAGTTTAAATCTTTAAGAAAAGTTATGTATAACCACTTTATAAAACGTTGAAATGCGTACACTTCCTTAGGAACGAATATACCACAAAAAGTGTAGCGCGCCTTATAACTTTGATTACTTGCTCTCTCACTATGAACTTCTGTCAGCCCTTTGACAGTGTTTGATGTTTTACTTCCCTCATGCGCAAACAAATTTCACTTTAAAAGTAACACAAGAAATCTTGTTTGCTTTGAGAATAGTAAATTAGTATAAGGTTTAACCATATAGCTCAAAGAGTAAGTTAGCTAAAGAGTCAGTGTGCCAACCATGGATGTTGAAGAACCGACAATGGTCGAAGAGCAAGGTCTTTGAGTGGAGGCCAACTTTTGGCAAACGTAGTTTTTATATACTGGCTCGGCAAAATGAAGCATTTTGTGACCTTGTGCTAGTTATCTTTTTTGGCTGAGTGCCTTAAGAGCTCATTCTAAAGTTCGGTGAAGCTATCAAGGCTTTTCCGGCCAACAACATTGGTCAGTCAAAAAGTCTGTACTTTTTGATTTTAAATAGAGTGCAATAACTATCTATCGACGGTCACTATCATCATACCAGCAACGACGTAGCAGGCGTTTACTTGTAAAAATTGATATGATAAATTGGTATTAATTGGTAAACAATAAAGAGAAAAGTTCGCTATTAATTTTATTCCAATTTCAAGTTTGTAGGTTCAGCGGTTTGGGAACTGCGTTGATGAAACAGTCAATCAGGACAACTAATTTATATATAGACTTTATAAAATATATTTTATATATTAAACAACCTTTAAAAAATTTCAAACAAAATGTTTTTTTTTTTCAATAAAAAATATCTACCGTTACTTTAAAAAATTTTACTTTATAAATTATTTAAAGTGCGGCAATTTGTCTTTTTGTCCGGGGCGACGTAAATGCTACCACGGCATTGATACCAGACTATGTGTATCACGGGTAACGTTCAATAAGTGTACATTTAAAACGGCAATAGTTACTTGTTTATCGCCTCCCTGAAGACATCTTCGCCTAGGAACAGCGTCATCATGCGGATGAGAGTGGCACCCTTCTGGTACGAGATATTGTCGAATATCTCCGAAATACGTTTCGGGTCATTAAGTGGGACTGACATCTAAAAAAATTACATTTTTAATTATATGTGCAGTTGATTTTAGAATATTACTTCGTAACAAATTATTTAGGGGCATATAATTTACGTAACCTTTGATGTTGAAAATGCTTTTCAGATATTTTATTTCTATACTAGCTGTGCCCGCGGCTCCACTCGCGCAACTTACTTCTTGTTTCGCACAATTATTAATTGCTTTATATAGTTCAGAAAATTATTGCAAAAGAATTGGGCCCTATTTTTGTACAGCGCGCTAAATTATTTATAGTTAGTAAGAAAGCAAAGATGTTTCTCACAAATTCGAACACTTCAACAAAAATTTGCTGTTAATTCTATTTTAGTAAGTATTATGTATGCTAAGGGACATAGCTATACTATACTATGTCTTAGGGTCTACTCACAGGGTGCGATGATTCCAGAGCGTCGAATTTCAATACACTGAGAATGTTGTAGATGCCGTGAACGGTGAGGGAGTCCCAGCTGGGATCTATTGCGGTAGTGCCTATCGACGCAACGAATGTGGCGAAACCTTCGTTCAACCACAAGTCTGACCACCATTTCATTGTAACCAGGTTTCCGAACCACTGATGAGCTAATTCGTGAGCTATCACCTGCGTAATAAAAACCATTTTTTATATCGAAAAATTTACAGCAAACAAAATAAAACAGGACTAAGAACATACAGTCATTTACCAAACACAGATCTTCACGTTCAGATAATAATGTAAAGAAATACAATTGTGAACGTAAAATAATTTATACATACTAGAAGTTGAAAATATTCATTTAAAAAGTCAAAATAAGTTAAAATCGTTTTGTTTACAGATTCGGATAAATTTCTGCTAATATATGTATATACTGGTCTTAGATATTTAAAAAAAACATGTACAGAAAAATATCCCATATGAAAAATCCTAAATTCATGTTTTTGCTTCATTTTAGATTTAGCCACATGATAATACGTCATACGATAAAATTTTAAAAATATCTATACAAATAAACCAAAATATAATATAAGAACAAAATGATCAATTACTTAACATCTGATGAAAAAAGACTTTACTACAGTTAATATAGTATTATTGTATAATGTATCGCGTCCCAAATAAAAAAGAGTTGGGAAAACCAAAAG
The DNA here is from genome assembly GCA_014132275.2 of Samia ricini. Lineage (NCBI taxonomy): Eukaryota > Metazoa > Arthropoda > Insecta > Lepidoptera > Saturniidae > Samia > Samia ricini. Next base: position 19,849,959 of record AP028158.1, read on the forward strand.
GCATGTTTTTATTGTCAACCGTATTGTAGTATATTTTTAGCTTAAAAGATGAATAAAACAAATGTGTGTGCCGTTTTGGCATAAAACCCAACTTCTTCGTTACAGGCTTTTTTGATTTAGCTCGCGATGTAAAAGGGAAAAATACCATAGGCATTAAACTTCTTCACTTCACTTGTAACACATTTTACAGAAATATACTCAGTGTAGCAGCGGATTGTCCGACTATTTCTACATCCCTATATGACTTTAGTTAAGATAAAGTTTTTAAAAAATGTAACTATTTTTAAAATCTATACTATTAACAAGGTTTCAGTGCACCTGGATGACTATGCCAGCCTCATAGGAGAAGTCGATGGTATGATGTGACATATCTAATTATTTACTTTATGTGCACCAAAAAAATACATTTATAAAGAATTCTGGCAGCCTGTGACGTTGGTTTTACTAAAATTTTATTTATCTCTCCCATCCTCCCTCCAGGAAAAATGTAACTTACAAGATGAAATGTACATCTCCACTGAACCAAATACCAACATAGTCTAGCAAAAGCGATTAAACGTGGTAAAAAAGGTAACACTAACCTCAGCGACCCTCTCCTTATTTGTCAGCGACGACTGTTCCTTGTCATAAAGTAATTGGGTTTCCCTGTAGGTGATTAGCCCCCAATTCTCCATAGCACCGGCGCTGAAGTCAGGAATGGCAATCATGTCTTGCTTCGGTAAGGGGAAGCTCACGTTGAACCAATTTTCAAAATGCGTCAACACTTTTGGACCCACGAGAGATGCGTATGACGTCTGTGTGGCAAAGAATAATTATATATATTAGGGGCCGTTTTTGGCCATTTTTGACCCTTTGACAGCACTAGTAAATTAAGCTCTGACTCCTCTCCCCCTCCCTATTACAACGTAAGCATTCGCACAATTTTAAACTTAAAAGCTACATTAACATCTTTTTATAAAAACTGTTAATAGCTCGATAATATGTTATCTGTAACTTACTTGATCGATGGCATCCTTATTTGCCCATATCCTGAACTTCGTAGTGGACAGCTCGCGTGGACTCTCCACGTAGGTAAACTTGGAGATGACGTACGCTACCAGATAAGTAGACATCGGTACAGACGTTTCAAAATGGTCCCAGACGTTTCAAAATGGTTAACTTAACTTAACTTTCCTGAAAGAGTTACGTAGAATATTTTTAATTACAAAAAGTAAGCAGCCACGGGGACTGCCGACAGAAGTTAAAACTCGAAAATTTGAAAAAACATTTTTTTTTAATGTTTATCTTTCATACTTTGTTAATTGAAATTATTACTATAACCTATAATTTAACATACAACATTTGTCTGATTTTTACACCTATTGGCGCTTCGACCAATAATTATGTACATTTTCTTATACTTTATTCATAAACAAAACAGCTACATCAGCATAAATTTTATTATTTATCTTTGAGCGCCAGCACTCAAACGCTACCTTATACTTGACATCCTGTAGCATGTTGACGGCTGACGTCATAGTATTGGTAATGCGAATATATAAGTTTTCTACCCACTGAAAATCGCTCAACGTTTTCGCTTCAACAAACAGCGTGTCTAAATAGTACACGTGTCAAAAGAAACTTATTTCGTCTTTAGTTTATACATCTATAACATAAATGATTAAATAAGGGATAGTTATGGTGGACAGAAAAAGACCACTTTCTAACGCACTTTCTTTCGCACGCTTCTTTAAGAACGAATAAAGAACAAAGAGGAGAAAACAATAACTTAACACTCATAAATTATAGCGTTTGTATTATTTTTCTCTTTCTATCGCGTTACATACTCTTATCTATCTGTCCTTTGATATTCAAAATCGTGATGCCAATCACGTGACGTGAACTTGAAATTGTACTTGCATCACTTCAGAAAATAATTATAAATTATGAATAAACCCATTACCTATATGGTAGTTAGGTCATTTGTAAAATTCACCTAAAATACCATATAAAATGCTAAAAAAATGCTACAAGTTCATTCTGACATTACTTCAGAGTCAATTTCTATTTCTAGAGCTAAGAAGTTATTCGTGTCACGCTATTATTTACTATTAAGTACTTAAAATAGTAAGTAAATAGTATTTAATGTAACAAAAATAATCAAAACGTGGTCGGAGAATATGTAATATATGATTTAAATATAGAATCGGCAAAATATAATCGTTTCAGTGTTATAAATATTAATAACACTTACTTGAATTTATCAGCGATGGCTGTCCACGGCCATTGTTCTTCTGTAGGACTGTAAAGTTAAAAAATAATGTGTTAAAACACTTCCATTTCTTAAAAAGAAGGTAAGACAATATCATCGTAGCTTAATCCTAACACTTTTCACTTACTTTTCCTTTGAAGAGTGTTGCAGCGGCATGTTCCCTATAGCTGTGAAATCCTTATGATGTCCGAGAACCACCTTGTATGTAGCTTTGTATATGGGCTCGTCAAAGCAGGGGAAAGCTTTCCTTGCGGAAATAGCTTCAAATTGTGTCACTATCAAATACCTAAGAATCAAAATGAAAGCTTTTTAAATTATTTATATTCTTAAAGATACAATTTGATTTTATATGTTTTACTTTAATAATATGTCCATTGAAGTGATATGGATTTTTTCAATATTTTTTGTTTTACTGTACAAGTTTATCGCTTATAGCATTTTCACTTGATGTTAAGTGACGAACTTAATGTTAAGTGAAACTAGTAACTTAAATAATGTTGGTGGTGTTTGACGAAAGATTTCCAAGTTGATGGAGGTTGTTACAGCCAGGCTTGCATTAAAAATAGTCTACCATAATGTTATGGTCTAATTACGGTGTTTTACATTATCGAAAGCTCTGGTTCGTTGCAGGATTCAAATCCACGTTAAGCACAGTCGTATTTAAAAAAAAAAACAACTTGTCTTAGAATCACATTTCTAGTGATATGATAGAAAGTGACTAGTGTTGCTTTTTGAGTTGGTATCAAAAAGTTTTAACTTCATTGCACTTATGTAGACTTGATAAGAAACCCAAAGACATTGTAATAGCGTAGTTGATCGGTGTCTAATTTATTGAAAACATTATACTAAACTAAAAAAAAAGTATAATGTACTTTATGTACATTATACTGAAAAAAATATTTATTTCAACTAATAAACTTCACGCAAAATATAAAATAAAATGCTGATATTATAAAAGTATTCTTAATCAGGTTAAACTTTTTGTATTCAGTGGGCATTCTTATCTGTGGTTTTTTTTGGATTAGACAATACAAAACAGTCAACATCATTATTAGTCAAGGCATTTCAGTTAACAAAACAAAAAGTGGAATGTCAAACCAATAATGCCAATGGATGCAAGAAATGAACTAAAAAGTGACATAGAAAAAAGTAACGTCGTGAGGAAACCATATCAAATCACACCGCCTCAAGTTTGAAAATCTGTTGCCTATCACCAGTAGGTATGTTCTGGCAACATCAGTTGAGAGCCAGTACATTAAAGAGTCGGCAACGCGCATGTGATATCTTTGATATCGAAGGTTACAGGACATAGGCTACGTTGACTGCTTACCATCAGGCGGATCGTATGTTCGTTTGTAACTTTCGTGGTATATAAAAAGTCAGCATTTACTCACTCTTTAGTTTGAGTTTTCTGGTCAACATAACTACTTATATAAGCTCCGTCCAAACCCATCTTCAGATTCCCGTAGAACGGGATGGTCAAGGTGTAGTTCTCTCCAGCCTCCAACTCCCGATCCAAAGCAATAGTCAATAAGTTATACGTGTCGTTTAGTTTGACCTCCTTCACGGTAGTAGCTGTTGGACCTTGGACTCTGATGCCATTTTTCGGCAGGTCGAAGTCTTCAGCGTGGAGGACTATTTTTGACGTTGCCTCTTTTATTGATACCTGTGGGTATTTATTGAAATATATAGTAGAATTTTATTGTAGTATTTATTCTTATTAAAGTACATAGTATAAAATATACTTAATTCTATTGTACAAGTTACATCTAATCAGCGTACATTTAGCCGTAATTTAATTTTAGAAATAATATTATAATCCAAGATCCAGCAACAGAATTAGTACGTTCATCAAGTATGTGCTAAAACCCTGTTTTTGGAAGAAGTTCTTTAACGCGGCTTATGGGTAGAGCGATTTAGTAGAAATCGTCACGTAACGAAATCCCGTTTGCTGTGTATGTGTGTGAATTAGTTTATTCATGTCAACTGTAAGTTTTATAGAATATCTTACGCGTGCGGTCTGCTAATCTAACATGAGTTTTTAATGGATTCACTGAGGAGGCCGTCTATGAAGGAACATTTAAAATTTGAACGTTAACCAAATACGTTTTCACGAAATTAACACGTATCTGTACAACCTTGTATTGAAGTTATATGATAAAAATAAAATTTTAAATATTTATTTATAGACGGCCTTCTTAATGAATCCATAATTTTTGTTTTAACTATGAACTTCGTTCCTGACGGGGGTCCCCCGGCTGCAATCTTTTTTTTTACTCTTATTTATTAATAGGAGAATATATATCTTCCCGGATGGGTATCAAAATGTGGCCGCCATTATTTTTAATTGATTTTTCGTAAAAAATAAAATCATTCACTTGTTTTATTAAATAAAATTTCATCCACATCATAACAATATATGTATAGACTTTCTAAAAAATCATTGTTACTGTTAGGCACTTGGCCGCACCTTTTCGCAGCCAGGTGTAAACAGGTATGATTTTGTTATATTTTTCGTTCATAATGTACGTTCATTAGTTATGTATCAAATTAAAAACTACGACTCGGGGCAAATTTCATAACAGAGACTTCGCCAAAACAATAAAAACAAGTCACGGACGAACCTTGATCGATCAGAACGTGATTTCTATGCAAACAACACAACATCTAAAACACACCTACTTACATTTACTACGGCACAATAAATAATATATATACAAGAAATATGTTTTATTTATTACGTCCGATTAATGCATACAAAAGTAACTCATAGTTTCCGTGACTTCATCTGCGTATTATTAATTTCTAATTATGAAATATATAATATACAAATATACTGTGTGCCAATGGCTCCGCTCGCGTTTCATATATTCTTCACTGATAATTTCTTTTCTTTTCGTATTTATTATTTACTAGCTATGCCCGCGACTTCACTCACGTGGAATTCAGACAATTGTATTCTAATAGACAGCCTATATACTCCTAGATGCAATCTATCTCTAGCAATATATTCTTATCTCTATCTCCCCGCGGAGGGAGGTCACCCCGTCCTACCCAGACCATCTCCCTCACAGTCTTCCAAGTGCAATGGAAGGTCAGGGCCCTCGCCCCTTTCCATCTTGGTTTGGCAATGCGGCAGAGTACCGATCCCCGCTGGTTCGGTGTCTGGACTGAGTCACCGTCTGCGCTTAGCTACAGATTTTGTCTCGTTAGCCTTTTATTTTAACTATAGATTTATTACTATAGAAAAGTGCCTTGCGGGGCTTTAGAACAGATACGGATGTTTCAATTTTATTACATTTTTCTTGTTTGTTTGTTATATTGTTGTACAAATAACAATCATGAAAAAACTGTTGCTAAAATCAATTTCTATGAGATTTTATGTAATAGTAATAATTTGTAGTCTGTATTAAAATTTAGGATTCATTTACGATTTATTTAGAACATATACGGCGTTTCTCGGGACACTAGTTATGTATAAATAACACCTACCAATAGATTAAAGAGTATAATAAATAACATCATAAAATTTTCATTTCTTTTTTTTCACTCTTGAATTTCCATGCGGATGCACAAGCACAGGCAGTTATTCATAAAATTAAATGTCCTAAGTCACCGCTTGCTTCAAAACAATAAGAATATAGAATAAAAATACACGGTGACACTAAAGGAAAACCTTCTTACAGAGCTCGTACAATGTCACAAACGAATAAGGAACTATCCTTGCGTACTCCGATTACTGGTTCTGAATTACAAGTAAATAAAGCTTGGAAAATATTACATCTATATTAAATAGTGTTAGTAAAATATTACAAGACAATGTACCAGTTAGTTGACCAAACCTCGTTGCGTATATTATGAAATGTAACAAAATATACACTAAAATCTCCCCAGAGACTACACATATCGTATTTTTTTTGTAAATATGTAAATCGGTTAAGTGGTTCTCAGTTTAAAAGCGACCGAACCTCCCTCCCCCGTTTGCCAGCAATAATAAATAGAGTTCTTATTCTCTTAATCTCTTGGTAAGGCAATCATTGGCATGAAATCTGCTTTAAAATTAATTACAAGTAAATAAGTAATTCAGATAGCCACCAGCTACAATTGGTAGTTCCTACGTAATACATGAATGAGCCCCATATGCAGTTTTTTTTTCGAACCTAGCTAACGCTGTTGACCGGAAGGGCCTTTACAGCTTCACCGTGACTTTGGGGGCGACTGCTGAAGGCACTCAGCCGCAAAAGGTAACTAGCACAAGGGTTACCAAAATGGTACGAACCTCGGCTTGGCCGTTACCTGAGTATACAAACTCTCTCGCGAATTGAATCCTATCTAATCCCTACATTTTTTATTCTTAAATAATAAAAAAAGGTTCTTTACAGTTACAATGTGTAATTATACAGATATCTTATTAAATCTATCTCGCTTAGACAATAAGAGAATTATGTTAGTACAAATAGTACACCATGACAAAAGCTGTCATTAAAGCATATCAAACTTGTGAGATCTGCATAAATATAAGTCTAAATTGCAAAAAAAAAAACATAAAGATATTATATTATGGAATGTTGCTTTCTATGAATATAGATAGGAAACCTTGACATACAAAGTTATGGAGATTGCGTTTGCCAACAACTTCGCATATGTGAACGATATTATATACATATAAAAACAGAATGATGTTCGTATGTAAACGCATCATGCGAGAACGGATCAACCTATTTGATAAATTTCTTCTTTAAAATGTTCACAACAGTCCGAGTAAGATTTTTACAGCGTAGACAAACTTGCTCCGAAAAATGAAATAAAAAACGGGACCCATTTTAAAAGTGAATTTGTATGAGATATAAATTCACGACTAAAATAACTTATGATTCGATTAAAAGATTTGCGTTTACATTTTTATTTAATTCCATATTATTTTAGAAAAAGTTTTTTGGTAAAAAAATTAGGGTTCATTTATTTAAAAAAAATAAAACTTATAGACACTTGATGATAAGTTTTCATTGTAAAACAACAGTAGGAATGTGAAAAAATAAAACCGTACTCACGTGAACTAAAGTCACGAGTACCAGTTAGTATAATAATGTGTAATGGATGTAAACTTATTTGTCGAGTCTTCACTCTTGACTATTTTGACACTATGACAACGGTTTCTTGCGTAAAAGCAACCGAGTGATTTCTAAGTTCAACTTTTCTTCAAGGACGCGCCTTTATTATGTATTCAGGTCATACTCAAAGAGAGAACGACTCCCAACGATGGACAAATGTCAGTGGGTTCTAAAACTTTGAATTTGAAAAAAAAACATCATAAGAATATCTGATATATTATAACTGGCCACAGTTTATAAATAAAAAAGATTGTTTACAGACAATAAATACACGTAAATATAATATATTTAACCAATACTGAACTGTTACTTTAATTGTTCGATTTTTTTGTAATAAATAAACTTACACAGTTTTATTGTGTTTATAGTAGGAATGTAGAAAATTTTCCTATAATCAGATTAAAAATTTTCCAAGTCACATTACCAATTCATTCGTCTATGGATGGGTTTCAACTTTTTTTTGTTAATGATATGAAAGTATGGTAATAGCTACTAAAACAAAAAAAAGAAAAAGAAAATCGGTTGATAAGCACAGAAGAAAAAAATGCCTTAAACAATTTTATATTTGCCTATTTATATTTACATTAAGATTAATCAATTAATTAGCTTAGATTTTATTTACGACAAAATCAAATTTACACATACAATCTAAGTGGTTCAATAAACTAGTGAAAAAGGCAGCACCAACCTTCACATTAATGTATTTTTGCAGTACTAAAACAATAAGTCCAAAATTTATTGCTGTTTTTTTTATTAAGGGGGGCCCGTGGACTAAAAAAGGTAAAGAAACGCTACATTATGCATATAATTCTTACCGAAGCTTATTTAAACGAATAAGCACAAAAGTAAATGAACCAGTAAAATTGATTTTGAATAAGTGTGTTTTTAAATTATGTGACATTTATTTTACAAATTGTAACTGTATTAAGATATTAGTCTGCGATTTATCTTAAGTTAAGAGAGAGGTAAATCGTTCTTACATTTTAAACCGGTGAAATTAAAACAACAACGCATACTTGGCACGGTTGATTCTTCTTAAATGAATGTTTCTTTATTGAAGATTTTCAAAGGAAACAGTTTTGTATTGTACTCATTTGAATCGTCGAGCGCGTCAAAGTGTCATCTTGCAGATCGTTAACCCCGTAGGTAGGTATGTCATACTTAAACAATAACTTTGTATTTGCGTGACAATAGTTAGAAGCCTATATATAATATTGGTGCATGGCTTTATAACGGTTATAAGGTCGACGACTTGAAGAACAATACTTAATACATGTGTTTTTTTTTTTTTCAGATTGAAATTCAATTTTTTTTAAATGTTGACAACCCTATGAAATTTTTATGTGATGACATTCTTACACATCTTCCCGTGGGTGTCGTAAAAGGCGACTAAGGAATAAACCAGGGGAACAGCATCCTCTAAGGACTATAAACACCTACTGTGATCGCCAACCAACAAGCGTGCCGATTATAGCAATTATGAAAAACACGATTCGTTGTGAAGATCTTTGGGGAAGAACTATGTCTAGGAGTGGACGTCTTTCGGTTGAATGGATGGATGGCCATTCTTACGGTGATTTTTTCTATCGTGTACGTGTAAATAACTATCATTTTAGTATAAATAAATAAATATATTCTGTCACTTTTTTTTTACTATAGTTTTGCTGAGTTATATCATCCAATTGGATTCCAGTTGTAATATGTTTCTGTTTTTGATTTTAATATACACATATAAGATCATAGAATATCTTATTACAGAACTATGTGGTTGAAACAAGTAGTAAATGTTTCATTCTTTCGTCTGATATTTCATTATAAACTTATAAAACATACTGTGTTTAACATTTGAAATTGAAGATTTTCATTTGCTTCGCCTAAAGCGCAATCAATTGATTTTAACCCCTTGAGCACTAACCTGGCGTTTACGCCGGCTTTCCATTGTTTTCCTATTGTCTCATTTTTATGGGTAATCAAAATCAAAAAAATCTTTACTCAATTTAGGCCCTAAGAAGGCGCTTATGAACGTCTAAAACAACCCAGTCGAGAAGAGCCGGCGAGAAACTCGATCTGGTTCTTTGTTTTTTATATAAATATAATATATATCATTTTTTTTGTATAAAAACTATACAAATCATAATCTTAGCTAATGTTAGCGGAAGCACAGAGATGTGGGTTAATTCCAGCATCACTATCGTTCACGTAATGATCCATCCTGTAATAACCTTTTGAGATTAAGACTTGCTTGACATAATACTTGAACCTATTTTCAGGTAAATCGGTAATGTTACTTGGGATCTTATTGTAAAACCGAATACTATTACCTATAAAGCTTTTATTAGACTTACTTAGCCTAAAGCGTGTGACGGCAAACTTGTCTTTATTTCTAATATTAAAATTATGACGATCATCGACATATTAATTTTTTATTGGCACAATTATACAAAAGTAAGCGTAGTGATTGCGAGACTTTAGGTGGCATTTATTTATGATTGTTAATTAATGATATCTTGAAATTACTAAATAATTTTATCAGTACATTAAAGTTAAGAAATAATATAAAATTAAATCTCTCTAAGGTTATTTCAACTTAGTGTTCTGGAATAGTAATATTTAGCGACAAACAGCCTTAAAAGAGTACCAAGAAAAGCACTTACCAATATATCGACGACGCCAAAGTAGCTAAAATTGGTCGCGGGGTCGATGTCATAAGTAATGACGACATCATAGTGATGCGGCACCACGTCAAGAGGAAGCAAGTACTCCTGACAGAGACCCGCGTCCAAAGCAAACCAAGAAACAGTAGCCAGTTCATCATGACTAAAAAACAAAAAACAAAAAAAAAATCGTCAATTTATTGCTACATATTAAATGCACTTTATGTAAAAATTAGTTTCTTGTGTATTAACTTGTTTGAAGTATGTCATCTTTAAATATAATATTATGTACTAGCTGTGCCCGTGGCTTGGCCCGTGTGGAAATCGAATAATATACAGCATATATTTCCTGCTGAATGGAATGTATCTCGTTGTCAAATTTTGTCGAAATCTATTTAGCAGTATACGCGTAAAAAACGTAACAGACAGACAGCCAGAGCTAACTGATGCCTTCTAACATATCTACAGATAACAGTGACAGTCTAGTATTTTAAAGAGATGATGGCTCAGATAGTACTGTGATTAGTTTCAGCGTCGATGGATACTGGTTCGAACCCATCTATCCAATTCTATAAAGATCTTTCGTTGAAGGAAACATCGTGAGGAAACCATATCATGCTAGTAGGGGGCATTTTCCAAATTGTAAATCTATCGCCAAACACTTATTCAATATGTATCACTGGCATAATTTCAGCTTAACCATATCATCATCGGCTACATCATAGAGTGATACTATACAAAACAAAAAAATCTTTAATAACACTGGTAAATATAACACATGCAGACCGTGACCGCGATGCACACCGCATATAACACGAATAATGCAGCAATAAACATGCATATGATTAAAATATTAATCGCCTGCATAAACTTATGTAACGTACTACATACGTTTACGTCAATTAAGGCATTTTAAGATTACATAAATGTATAAATTACATATAATTTATAGAACTAGGTGTTGTTTGTTGATATCATTTTTTTCAAGGTATCATATTATTATTTATCTAAATTTTAAAAAGGATGTAACTAGCCTCTTAAAAGTGTCTAGATAACTTAAATATACATTTCCCTAAAAGCCTAAAAGGTCATGCATAACATTCTTCCTGTGTTAATTATGTAAGTTTATATTGTGTGACCTATTTGGATGTTTTACGTGTTTTTTTTTCTTAATTTCAGGTATCCTGTATATTTATAATAATGCTATAGTGATACACACAAAGCTTGTTTGGAAGTTAGGTGCTGTTTTTATATATTGCCATATCCCACGTATAAACGGAAACCATGCGAGCGAAAATCTTACGTACGTGTGTGTTTAATTAAATACTAATTTATGAAGAACGTGTAATCGCTTAGTTGGATTTATAAATAATAATATAAACAAGCATTCTTATGTTAATTCGAATCATATATACGTGATTCTATCAACGCTTTTACTGAATCAGTTTCATTTCAAATCACATTCTTTGTTAGTCACGATTCACAAGAGCTATTATTATAGCTTAGCTGTTCTCGCGGCTGTTCTCGGATATTACAACAAAAAAATGGATTTAAAATAAATAATTCAAGTCCATTCAAGTATTACGTAAGCATAAATTGAAGGCTTTGCTTATTTTTGATGACATGGAGGTCTGAATAATGATGATATAACCAATATTTACTAATCAATTTTCATCAAAAATGAGAAATACTGCTGGGGCTGGGGGGTAAGATAAAAAATGTTTCATATTTTACTATTACTTATATGCTATAATTTAATACTTATAAGTAGGCTGAGTCAATCTGAATCTCTTACGATAAAGACTTCAACGCGTGTTTCAATGGGCGCGGAGGTTAGAAGTCAGAATTTTTACTTACATATTAATAAAATTCACGTATACGATATATATATATATATCTTTTTTGAAAATTTCTGACAAAATTCCGCACATCCTTTTTGGTAATTTAGTGAGTTCTACACCTATTATACATATTTTACTTAGAAATTTTCAAAAAAGAAGAACGCAATTATTCTGGATAGGTACTGTAAATGTCCTTTATTTAAAAATGAAGTTTATATTTTAGTCAGATTAATTCTTCGTATATTTAATTAGGAACTTTATGATAAACAAATTATATAAAGTATGTACTCAAATACCAGCAATACTATTTAAGAATTAGTGAGTTATTTAGAAACGGATAATTTAAGAATCGATTATTAAAATAATAACAAACAAATCACCTTTTGAAACGACGGTCACCATTCAAGTAATCCCATTGGAAAATCTATTTTTTAGTACAAAAAATAATACCTTAAACGTTCACAATATTACACATTTTGATCTGACGAGGACAGAAATTAATGACTTAAATGTCAATTCTATAAATTTTATAGACATTGAGTTTAATAAGTTTATATATGAATAACAAAGGCCGATTGATCGAACGAATAAAATATGAAAATAGTTTTCAATTTGTTGTCTATTGTATAGTTTTTTTTCCTCTTTTTATCTGTAACACGACAATTACTTTGTCTTTATTTATGACTTTTTATAGTGGGAAATGCCTCTACAAATACCCCTTGCCATCTCTAATCCGGGAGGATCACATACCCCATGTGGGACTCGCGCGGCGTGAAGCGCCGTGAATAACCACTAAATCCCACTTAACCTACCGCCGCCTTCTTGGGGCGACACGGAATTGGACCACTCCCATTGTCTTCCCTCCAGGAAAGAGGTGACAGCCTTTGAACCAGCTGCCCTCCCCTACCTCCTCAGCCGCATACCAGGACCAACTTCTCTCCTCCTTTGGTTCTTGTCTGCCGATAAGAACACCGGAGGAGAGACACATGTAGGACCGGTGGCTGGCATATAGAGGTAGGATGAACCGCGCACTCCTACCTCCCGCCCTCTCTGCGGCCCCTTCTGCAGCATAACTTGCCCGGCCATCGGAACACCAACGCAAAACATTTTTCGGGCATGTTACAAGTGACAGTAGTATTCTTACTGGTACAAAAGTTGTCTTTATTGCTACATAAAGAGGTAAAATTAATTTTTCGTTTGTTAAGGATAAGCTCAATAACCACTTAACTAATTTTAAAAATTCTTTTCTCTGTTCTAAACAGAACTTATACAAAGCTGCATTATCAACGTGCAAAGCCGGGGCAGGTCATTAGTTTAAATATTCTTTTCAAAGTAAAACAGAACCTTGTTTGTTTGTTTCCATTTTGTTAGGTCATTTTTCAATGATTACCTGGCAACCTATAGTCCTTATACTATATTCCACTGGTATCACTTGGAAGGTATGTTCCGGTAGTACCACTTGAGAGCTACTAGGTTTAGCGTTGTGACATCACAGCGTCACTTAAGGTTGTATGAGATTGTAGTCATGGAAGCGGTCTTTTAACTTCAAGAAAATTATACCGTCGATTTCTTTCCCGTTACTTTTAAGTTAATTTTATTTATCACATAATGCCCCCACAGTTAGTTATTTATAAACCATTTTCAAGTTCGTATATAAATGCCCTTATGCCCTCACCTTGCTCTTCTACGTGACCTTGTGTGTATTTTCACACATTACATAGTAAAAGTTTTAATTCCGGCTTACATTGTTTTATAATTTTTTTGGCATTTCGGATATGAGTATCTATTCGAAACAATGATTTAAATTGAAATAAAAATCTATCCATACATATTTTAGAGGCCCACATCTATCTGTCTGTATGTTTGGCTTATAAATCGACAACCACTGAATCAATTTACATGATTATGTTTTGTTAATTTAGATAAATCTTTTGGCAAGTTTCTGGTGTACATTTAGTTTCATTAAGTAAATTATAAAAAAAGTTATGCAGAAAAAGAAAATTTAAATCAATACTGAAATGATCACCTAATCTGATACTTTAGTTAAATTACAGGATATTTCGACCGTAATTATTATTTTGAGAAATTCAAGAAATATAAAACTATTTGCAAAAATAACATTAAAGCTCATTAATAGCTACAAAACAAAGCAAATCAAAAAGAAAATAGTTGAAAAAGATGATACAAATTGGAATGAAAATAAATTAAATGTAATTAGGTATGTAGGTATGTATGTATGTATGTAGGTATATTTGTTTGGTTTGATATCAAAAGCCTTGCGGACATGTATCCAACGTGACCTTAAGCAATTTATACAATAACCGGACCTTAACTCTTAAAACGGAATCTCTCAAGACCAGATTTCATTGCACTTGGTATTTTTGCATTAAACATTCGAAATATTTATTGATAAGAAAAAATTTAAACGCAGAACCGATTAAGGGAAGTGTCCGAATTTCGACGGGAATATGAACTGTATTGTGCGTACCGGTAGGTATCACGAGTGCGCGACCTACTTTCATACCATCAATGTCGGTACGAGCTGTACCTTTATAAATGTACATTATGGTTTTTATTTAAATAAAAAATATATATTTAATTTTTAAGCGGTATATGCTAAGCGGTTTAACCACAATCTTAAGTTATGTTTATTTAATTATTTTAAACGACAAATGTATACGACGGCATTACTCTTTTAAATAACAAATTTATCCTTGCATTTCTCCTCCTTAAATTACACTTGCGGCTGCGCGCTCCCGCGTCTCATATGTTTATTTTTTGTTTTACAGAACCCTATTTTCCTAAAAAATTATTTAATCTATACTTATAATAAAAGGCTCAAGGGACGAAATCTGTACATTGAAGATATTTCAAAAAAAATATCATGAGGGGTTCAGCATCGACAACAGAACACATTTCGGTGGTTTTCTTTAATTTTTGTCTGTTTGTTTATCAATTATTTCGCCAATTACGCAAAAACTACTGGACAGAATTGGATGAAATTTGGTATGATTGTAGTATACTCGTATACTCTGTAGTAATATTTTTATACGTATATATTTCATAAATATAAAATGCGTAAATAGCGTTTGACTATATTCATATTGAAACATCATAGTAAATAGTATTATAAATGAATGGTAAAATGAACAGAATTAAAACTAAATTAAATCAAAATATTTTTTAATAATTTGGACTGTTTATATTTATATATAATGATAATTTATACTATAATAATAAAAAGGCTAAAAAATAAAAAATGTTGTCTGTCTGTCGGTCTGTTTATTAATTTGTTCAAAAACTACTGAACCGATTTCGATGAAATTTGGTATGTTAATTTATACTCTATAGTAACATCTATTGATATGTGTGAATAGTGTTTATCTAGATTCATTTAAAACCATAATAATGAAGTGTATGCATAATAACATCTATACGTATATTATAAAGATGTAAAGCTTGTGATCTCCGGAACTGCTGACCCGATTTTGAAAACTTTTTCACCATTAGAAAGCTATATTATACATAGGCTATTTTTTTATTTTGGTAAATAAAAATTTTCAATAATTAATCAAAATAAATGTAGGTAATTGAAGTCGGCAAAAATTATATAATATGGCGTGCGCTGCCTGAACGGTTTGATCTATGCCCTTGCATTGCTTCCGTAGCTTGGACTTGGGCCACACTCACCCAGTCTGTCCTTCAGGGGTAGACCAGGGAGATCAATGTTTTATGTGTGGGGTCTATAAGCAGGGCTATAAGGCCGTTGATTGTAGGGTTGAAGCGGGATGTGACACTCATCACCACATGGATAGTATGCTGTGCAGGCCGTCATTTAGGCATATTAGGGCTAAGTGAATGGTTTCGGCAGGGTTTGAACTCTGCCGCATTGCCAAACCAAGGGGGGAAGGGGCGGGGGCCTAGAGCTTCATTGCTCTGGGCAGGCTGTCTGGGAGGTGGTCTGGTCTGGCTGGTGTTGACCTTCTCCGTGGGTTGGGCCTAGATGGGACGGGAAATAGACTATACTCGTATATATGAATATATTGGTAATGAGATAGACTGCATCTAGAGGGAGAATATAGTCTGTCTATTAGAATATAATTATCTGAATTCCACGCGAGCGAAGTCGCGGGCGCAGCTAGCACTAAGGTAAAGTAAAAATATTTCTCTTAAATTCAAATTCACTTGCCCGTAAAACTGTGTATGGAATCTTATTTAAAGCAATTTTTTATGAAACAAAAATGTAAAAAATTGTATTTTTGGTTTAGGTGTCTATATTGTGTAATTAGGACTCTATATTGTGTAATTTTGATAGCGTTTTGTATGATACCGTTTGGTTATTCTCCACGACTGAAGTATATTGGAAAGAATGACGCAAAACGTTTATTCAGAGGTGCCACGAATACTCCATGTTCTAGCAAGATGAGCCACCCGTTTTGGTAAAGCTTAGAAACGTAGTCTCTAGATTGAAAACATAAACGATCAGATGACGCTGGCAGAATTATGTAAATAAATCGCAGGTTGCCATTAGCCAAGATGAAGAAGCAATCGATCCAATACTAACTGGCTTTTACTTACCGAAGAAAATTATTAAACAATACATATTTGTTTAGCAAAAAAATTGTTATTTTGACATTGCAAGCAGAGACTTCAATTTATTTTATTAGTATAGATATTAGTCTGTCTGTATTTCCGTTAGTTGGCTTATAATTTTATTATTGTAGAAATTTAAATAGATTTTTAATAATCATAGACATATTCTTTGTAAGTATATTAAAAAAAAATTGAGTTTTCATCGTAAATGAAATCGACAAAAAGAATGACCAGCAGTGCTTTCTTTTCAATGGATATAGGAGTTGTAATACAGTACATTCTGAAGAAAATAAATTATAAGCGAGTACAATCGCTACGTAAAGTTGGTTCAACTATAAGAAATAATTTCACCAAATGATTCGATTCAAGAGATTCAAACTAACAAATTTCAGCGTGATATCTAGAAGTGTAACTATTGCGCCATCGCTTAATGCATAAATGTAATAACAGGTGAATCAACAATAATACTTCTGATGTGATTTTTTGTATGTTTGTTTACTGTATACCTATGTTTTTCCTCGTACGAAAACAACAAGATTGCGAGTTTTACATAGACATTAGTCACATACCACTATATACTTATACCATAGATACTTTTATATAATAATCTTTGCTTTTTTTTTTTTTTTTTTTTTCTTTATTAATCAGAATATTTATTCAAAAAGTACATAAATTTATACACAAAAATTTAAAATTAAAATAAAATAAAATACTATAAATAATGAATGCCGTCCAGCTCGCCGCCAGACGGGAAGGTTCCCAGGAGGCTGGCCATATTGCCACGTTGGATGGCAATGCTAATTCGCTGTGCCAAATATTGGCCAGCCCTCTGGTCGCGGGACGTGTCGACTAGACGACCCGCGAGATCCTTAAAAAGGCTATGAGCACTCGGGCCCCACGGTCCCAGAGTTTCGACCCCAAACGGGACAAATATGTAACTCTCACCAAGAGTAGCATATTTGCGCCGCTTGAGATCCTCCGCTGATGTAGCTGCTGCACCCGCCTTCAAAGTGGTAATTGGAAGATGTGACGGTGCCAAAGTATCGACGCAAGTAGCATCCCATACCAAGGGCCGCTTATATAATACTTTGGTCTTAAGATGGTTGAATTGCGCTCAAAGTTACCCAAAGAGCAATGGAGAGGGCTATGGTCGCAATTTCCCTGCGTTATTGAATCAGAAATGAGGAGATCCGCAGAAGAAAACCAAAGTAACTGACATTGCCCGAAGTATTGCTAAATTTAAGTGGCAGTAGGCTGGGCACATTGCTCGTAAAACCAATGCCTGATGGGGCTTACGGGTTCTCGAATGGCTGCTGCGCACTGGAAGACGCAGCGTGGGTAGCCCCTCCCCCACAAGGTGGACCGACGACATGGTGAAGGTCACGGGAGTCCGCTAGATACGGGTGGTACAAGACCGGCCGTCGTGGAGAGACTTATGTCCAGCAGTGGACGTCTTTCGGTTGAATGAATGGATGGATGTATATCCGTTAAACGTTTAATCTATCTGTATATATAAATATTTCAAATAAGAAATAAAATCTTGCAGTCTGTTTCCTTATTTAAGCTTGGCAAAGGTAAAATGACTGCAGTTCGTTTGATTTTATAGAGATTCGGGAATCGATGACGACACGACACGATATATAAATACCGATTTTATGACCTTTTAGATTTGTCGGATTTATCTACAACCCAAATGGGAGCATATAACTATTCAAAAAAATCAGAAGAAATTTTTTTCATAATTTAGGCTTTAAAATGATATCTCGATTACGGATTGATTGAATTCTATGAGGCCTTTTCATCGTCTCTGGTATTCGAGAAAATTCCTCGCGCATTGGAAGAAAAACTACATTTAATTCAAACCAATATAACACAGAATTTATTAATTATGAAGATGTACGAAGTTTGTGGAGACAGGTTATCTTAATGATCTTAAAATCCAGATGATATTATTAGAAAATGTCCTACCACCATATTATGGTTTCTTCACTGTTTCGCCAAAGCTCAGGCTGGTTGTAAAGTGTGATAGGTGGGTTTGAACCTTCGTCCATAGACGTGAAATCCGACCGAGTTACCAAGCAAGCCATCATCGCTTTACGAAACATTAATTTTTACAACAATATACTTTCATTATTGTTTCCTTTTTCTGTCTATCTACTATTGCAACTATCTAATCATCTGCAACACTTTTTTTTAAATAACATTGTTAGTGTTTTATAAACACGACTTACGTGACTTTCCGACCGTGTTCTTCTCCCGTTTATCTATTTTTTTAAATCTATTTAACAAGTATTCCATCAGCGAGCGACCGACATCGGGTAGTTATGTAATACAAATGTAAGCCATTCTTTAAATTTAACCAGTCATTATGTAAAGGAGAATTGTTAATAATTACAACTTCTCGGCCATTTCGAACACGTTCTAGTGCTACTTATATTGTTATGGATGTTTTTTTGTTTCTCTGTGGAAATCGAATTATTGTCATGTTTATCAAGTATTCAGTTTGTTTTTGGAATTAAAAAGCTAACTTTTACGTGGTACGGAAAAAAATTTGAATAAAAAATTATTTTAGTAATTTAATTGACATAGAATGTCTTCACACAGATCTATCAAATCTTTTTCATTCCCGTGGTGATATGATTCTCATATAAAAAAGTGGAGTTTGAGTGTCAATTTATTGGTAATAATACACAAGGTTTATTATTCTAGTCCTCTGTAATGCTGTGAATAATTGAACTGTTTTTATTGTATATAATCCAATAAAAGACTGTTTACAATTTTCACATACAAATGTGGTTCTTTTTTCGTAAAAAATAATATAATACAATAAAGTAGTGCGGGCGGATTCTGCATCAATGGACGTAGATTTGAGCCCACTTATTCAACTCCAAAATGTTGAAGGAAAACATCGTGAGGAAACTATAGCATAGTGATCCTTTATATAGCCATAGTCTAGCCGTAGTCCATAGCCTTTTCTAACAATGCTCGCATGGGTAGCGGTAGCTATCACCTTCAAGTTTCGAAACCTGTTGCCAAATACTAAAAGGTGTGTTTGTACTTTTGTACTTTGGAAGTATTTGAAAAAGTTCCTAGATCACGTAAAACTCCTGACTTGTTAGTAAAGAAAATAGGAACCCGTCTATTTCCCTCCTTCCCCAATCTCCCCCAGAATGTATCTGGCAGTTATTTATAAGATTTCTCCTCGTTAAAAAAGGGCAATTTTGTAACTGCAGTAGATGTAATCAATATGCTTCACCGCAAATGCACTAAGTATTTTAGTCGCGAAATAAAACCGACCGCACTGTCTCTAAGGAGTGGTTGCAATGAGACTAGCTAGTTTCAACATTGTTCTCAGAAGGCGCGATTTGTGACCTGGGCTTTTTATACAGTTATTGCTTAAATAAATAATATTGTTTTTATACTATAAGCATAGGCTTTGATTACAAGTTTAACAGTATTACAATGTGGCCTAAGATGCTTGACAAGCTAGAGGTAACACATCTGAAGTGATGCTGCCAGAACACACTTATTACCTAGATATTAGAGAAAGATATTAGATATTAGAAAACTCAGGCTAGTCATGAAATAGGACAGCTTGATTCGATCCTACCATCTATGTAGCCTTAGGCGTACTAAAAAAAGTTCACCTGAATTTAGTGATTTTTAAATGAAAATATTATAATAAATATTACAAAACAAATTATAATAATCGCAAAATTTTACTGTCATCATTTTTCCCTAACAAGCCAAAAGATTTATAACTTCAAAAATATAGTACGCGAGAATAGCAGCAAGCACAGGGTATAGTTAAATAAATTCCAGAGTGACTGTGGTGTACGTACAAGAAATACAGTTATACATAAACCCCTTGATTTAATCGTTTACCTTGTAAAGATTCTATGGACGTGGCCGAGCGTGATGATAGAATAGCACAATCGATGCACTTCATTTCCTTAACTATTTTTCAACTATTAAACAATAAGGTCAAAGACAACCTACAGTTAATATTTTTCTAAATGTTCGTAGAAGAGTATAATTAACATGACTGAACCGAAGGTCAGGGAGTGGTTTGTTAAAAAAAATAATGATATTAAATAAAACACTTTTATAATCTCTAACTTGAATATTAGCTTGACCTACGGCTATATACAGTGCAGTCAGAGGGTGGAAGTCGTAGAGGTCATGATCGCCCCCCTCCCCGTTTCAAATTCGTAAACGTATTCGTAAATTGACAAATCACTTAAAAATAGACAATATACGAAAACTCCTATGAAACAATGAAGTCAAAAATTTTCAAAATATTTTTGAAATATCCGTGAAACACGAAAATTCACCAACCCTCTCTTCCCAAGGCTGTTGGCTGCGAACGAGACAGTCTGTGTAACGAAATCTTCAAACTTTCACTGACTTCAAAAGGTCTGATGAAATTGAAGCTTTGCAGACTTTATCAAGAGCCGATACCAGTACAATAAATTAATGCGTTTGTCCCATTATCCTGACCAGGTTCTTTAGGATTACCGATGTTACAAGACAATTTAAATCAATCGGCGCACATACGATAAGAAAATAAATTGGGTCTTTTAAATATAAATACTTTTAATGCTGTTTACAGACAAAAAAAAAAATAGTTAAGCTAGTTAAATTAAAAAAACACACGACGAACTGGAAGTAAGAAACAATAATTTTAAATATGGATAGTTCGATCTAAAGCTATGTAAAGTTTATTGCATAATTACAAACGTGTTTTTCTGCTTTTTAGTTCGGCTTAGTGGATGGATGGAATTGAAAATATCGTAACGATTTTTTTAGATAAGAACAGTATCTAAGAAGCAAACTTTTTTTTTTTTTTCTAAAAATCTATGTTGTAGTTTTGGCATTTCTGTGATTTTATTTATATAAATAACGAAAAAGGTAAATTGTACATAACTTTGAAATATTTAAGTAGGTATTATTGTATGTTATTTACATATTTATGTAACAACGTCTTGCTTACACTCATAACAAATGTTCTTCGAGTTTACCATCCGAACCGTGGGAAATAAAAGTATGATTACCACAAAAGAGAATTTACGTCAGTTATAACAATAGATAAATCGTATTATAAAATTTAACATAATTTTACATCTTTACATTTGTAAACGACACTATCTAGATATTTTTTGGCTGGATCTCAGTCTGCTGTATAGTAACTACTACTGATTTCTCATTAACTTGTGTTACCTGAACATATATTCTGTAATTTTATTGGCGTTTTAAATTATTTATTTATTGTAGTAAAACATACAGACGACGTTGTTTATTACTAAATAGACACATAAACCCAATAAAGTTTAAAAATGATGGTTTCTTTATTGAGCATAAGTATTGGAAAATAATAAAACGAAGCTTGGATTCTGTGGTACTTACTATAAGCATTTCCTGGATAGTTCTAGCAAAACAAACCGATTTTTTTTTGCAGTAGATCATCATTGAATATGGCTTTCGACTAAGTAGTACTATACTTGTGTTTTGTGGATCTATAAAAAGCTTTTGACCGCGTACAAAGACTATGGGTGGTTCTTGAGAAGGTTGGTTGTCCGCCAAAGATTATTCATTTAATTCCGCAATTCCATGACGGCATGCATGTTCGTAAACGCCATGAGAATAAATTTACCGACGAATTTCTAGTAACTAGCGGTGTCTAGCAGGGCTGTGATATAACTCCAACCCTTTTTACTTTTTATTTTCCTGCAGTAATAAATTACGCTCTGATGAAATGCATTAGTCAAATCACACTGAATATCAGAATGGATAAAAGTGTATTCGATTTTGCTAAACATGAAGTTCAAGAAGTACTCAGTGATAGAAGTAGATTATGCTGATGGCGTTTGCTTGGTAGCCGATAATCTGAAGAACCTGCATAGTTATCTCAACAATTTAGACGAATCCTTTTGTACGCTTGGCCTAACAATCAGAGGTTCTACAACCCAGATTGTAAAGCAACTTTCTCGTGGAATATCTGCAAACGTTACTACTCTCTACCTCAAGGGAAAACTTCTAGACGAAGTAGGTACCTTCCGTTACTTGGTGAGTTTGGTCCTAAGCGACAATTGTCTCGAATCAGAAATCTCTTTGCAGATTACTAAAGCAGCTTTTGGAAGACTCGAGCATCCGAGTTTAACGACAATCAGTAAAAATATTACGTCAAGAACGTTAAAAAAGGATGGGATATCGTACTTTCGGTAAGTAAAAAGTTTGATTTTTTTTTTTTTTTTTTTTATTTTATGACTAAATATAGGAAAGATATGTGATTTTGATTTAATTTGTCTCATAAAAGTAATGATTAAATAATACAAATTATCCCTGTTCTTTTATTCAATGGAGTCCATTTTTTTATTGAGTTAAATTTTTTTAATCAATAAGTTTATGTAGTTTTTTGTATTTCGTTTGTGACAAATATTTATACGTTATATATTCGAATATAGTTCTAAATCGAATTCCAGAAGAAGAGGTCGTCAGTTTGACAATTTCTTTATATTCGCTTTCTGCACATCAAACTACAATCGAAACCGTATACAGAACATTTGCCCTACCCGTGCTTCTGTATGCCTCGGAGACTTGGTGTCTACACAGACAAACAATTTTTCTATGCGGATAAAAATTTACATATGAAGTCATTTTTATTAACTAATTTTTACTAATCGCATACTAAAATTCACGATTCTATTTTTTATAAGATATATTTAATGAATCACGAATTCACTACTCGATTTTATAAGTTTATTTACAGTGATAAAATTTAATAAGAATAATTATTAAAAGTTTTAAGAAAAATAACACTAATGTAACACTGAAGCTCATCAATAACTATTAAATAAAACAAAGAAAGTAGGTTAATAAATCGAGGAGAAGAATGTCTTGAACCGTTTTATATTTGCCTATAGATTTTCTATTTTCACAAGTACCTATTTTTCCTTCTATAGTCGCACAAAAATGTGTATGAATTATTCTATCAAACTATAGTTATTAAATTGTAATAATATTTAGTTAGTGGCAATACAATTGCATGGTGGTAGGGCATTTCTAAAAATCTCCGCCTGGGTAACTACTCTCAAGTTTGAAAACATGTCGCCAAACATCAATATGTGAGTTTTGGCAGCATCACTCCAAAAAAAAAAATCGTTATTCCATTTAGCCCCTAAAAAGTCGCTTATGAACGTCAAAACACTATCCGGTTCGGAAAATAACACCCAGTCGAGAAAAGGAGGCATGATCCTCGATCACTCACTTGAGAGTCAGTATATCTAGGCTTAGTGTGTTTACCATATTGAGCCACATCGTCACTTAACATACGGTGAAATTATGGTAGGAGCACTTAGCCTAATCCTGAATTTAAACAAAAACTTTATTTTTCGGAAAAGTGAGTCCTAATTTTGAAGGTTACTTTATACGAACATTTGATACGAAGGTTGATCAGTTGAACAACATAAAATAAATCATCAATTGTAGGAAATATTAAGCCTTATTTAAACAAGTAGCGTAATGAGTATTTCGTATTAAATAAATAAATCATTGTTATATAAATTCATATGCAGAACCACTTGATTACATAAAAGATAATAATTTAAATGAAAATTTACGCCTGTAAAAGTAATAAATTTTAGTAAAACTTTACTTAAAAATTTAATTCCAAAATATTGTAATGAATTAATTAAATAAATAGAGAAAAACCTTGGAAATCAAACGAATAATCTACAGTAATAAATAAAAGTGAAGTGTCTGTTTGTAATGTCAAAATAACATTTTTTTTTTTACTAAATTCATAGGGATACATAAACCACAAATACAATTATTTTTAATTGTTGTCTGTCTGTCTGTCTGTTCCGAGTTATCTCCGGAATGGCTGGACCGATTTTGACGTGACTTTGTTTGGTAGATAACAGAAGTTACTCCGGGTACTTTTGATTTTCGAAAATAACTAAGGTTCCGCGTAAAAAAATTAAACACATGAAATTGTGAATAAAACCTGATTAAATGGTCAGATTTACGGTCAAGTGCTTGAATTTATGAAAAATATCTTTACTTTATCTTAGTACCAAAAAAATTGTAGGAATATAATTAGGGTTCCGTATTAAAAAAAATAAAACGAAGGGGATATATATATGTAACACGGGCGCAGCCGCGAGCACACAGCTAGTCGAACATAAACAGATCTCTCTTCTCCTACACTAAGTCGTGTTGGTAATGCTTTTTTATTCCTCGGTTATCTTATATCATCCGCCATCTTAAAACACTCATCATTTATGCACGATATACTATTTCTGAAACAATCCGTACATCATTTTCTATCTCTACCACCATATACTTCAAACCTTTATGCTTTAAGCCCTTCTTGTTAGTCGAATTCCTACTAGTACGCCCATAGCATGCCCTCTCTTTAACCATTTATTAATATAATTTTACAAAATAATCTTACATGTGCGAAACAGATCTACCTTCTTTTAAATATTACGTATTTAAATAAATTTTATTATACTCGTATCATTATGATTGGTTTTGATACCTGTTCTGAAATGTTTTAACATCGTTCATAATAATAAATAGAGATAATAATTTGCATAATGTTTAACGGAAAAAATGTTACATACAAAATATTAAATGTATCGACACACGTGCAATTATTATTTCAGTATCATCATCAGTTAAAATAGATAAGCATTTATATAATATACAAAACGTAACGCACTTTTCCAATAAACACGACGTCTCATGACATAAGCAATCTATTTTTAAATATTGTTTAATGTTTTTAAGGACCACAATGAATTTAACATATCCTATATAACTACATATAATTATTATTAACTTTTATATGATATAAATAACCATATAGTGATTTTAAGTATAAGTTAAATAATAAAACAATTAAATTACACAGTCATATTTCTTATTAAATCTCAACCAAAAGTATAGTCACAAGTTAAATTTAAGTAAAAAAAACAAATATAATTAAATTATCTAAATTTCACTCACTGTAAACGAAACACAAATAATAAAAAATGTCACCGAACTTTCATGTGAATACTTTATAATAAATATTGAAATGATTTCAATTAACTTCCGACTATTAAATTTCACAACAAAATCAATACTTAATAAATAGATAGCGTTCGCAATACCTTTCCGATTTGGAGGGCAAACCGACGTTTCACTATACGTAATCGATAGTTTAGTTAGTAAGCAGTAAGTGACATAAACTATCTACTTACTTTTAAAAGCGTGTCGCTCCGCCGACGAACAAACGCCGACTGCTGTCACAACTTTAAAAGTTATATTCATACTGTGTTCATTATATTATAACTAAGAACAATTTAAATACATTTATACGCAACGACACGATTTATCGTAAACTATTTAAAATTTCACTTTCCTTTAAAACTGAAAAGCTCTAGTATTGTTTTCTAGTAATATTAGTTTTGAGTGTGGTTCTCGCATCTTTATTTCTCGTCTCGGTATTCTCTCATTTCTAGATATTATATTTAAAGTATTACAAGAAGCAGTGATACTAAAATCAGGCCAGATAGTATATATCTATCATTCAAATACCTATTATTAAATCGGCAAGTAGGCAAGAGCGTTCTGTTTTCAAGCATATACTATTATTATGATTGTCGGATGGTTACCTCACCAGAACATCGATCTAATAGCAAGCAAGTTTTATTTTCAAAGGGTTATTATAAGGTGGATGATACACAAGAACTATAGTGACGTCTCGAAGTACATACACTAAAAATCACTTTGTAAATATAAATTATATAGTTTTATTAACAAAATTAAATCGTGTTACTTGATGACTCTTCTCGACTGGGTTGTTGTCCCAAGCTGGTGATAGTGTTTTGACACTCATAAATGCTTTTTCAGGGTTTAAATTGAATAAAGTATTTTTTGATTTTGATTTCATGTATCGCATCCTGGCAGAGAGTAATTAACTTCAACTTAATTCACATATTACAAGGTTATTTATTTTTCTATTATCATCCCGTACATTAAGCCGTTGATTATCTAACGACTAGGACAAGAAAATTGGAACATTCGATGGATAATAATAGAAAATAACATTACCACAAAATTACCCCTATCGTGTTCTTTCCATGCACACATAAAGGACTGCTTCTAACTCGCTGTCTGAACATTAGTTGGTTTTATCATTTGTAAATTATTTTATCTGGACAAAAAAAAAAAACTATCGCCACATTATCTTGCAAAATTTAAATTAAACCACTGAATTTATATGATGTAACGGTCATTATGCAATAAATAATGTTGAAAAATAAAAATCGTAAATGCGAGCGAAGCTGCAGAGACAGCTAGTATTTTAATAATATAATCGGCTATGCACATATTTAGAGGTGCAAACTTGTTGTGGTATTTACCGTCATCGAGTAGGAAAGTACAGAATGTGTTATATGTTTACTAAAATTTAGTAATGAATCGTTGTGCTTTTCGCAAGGAAAAGCCTTTTCTACAACCGTGAGACATCTTCTGACGGGTGTTGTTTCTAAGCTAGGTTTTGTTCGTTAGTAACTCAGCTTTTACATTCGAGGAATTCTGCCACCTCGTTCGGCGAGCAAGTCACGCTCGCTTAAGAAGTGTCGACAGGGGTGATGGAGCTGACGACCAACGTGTTCATTGTTCTTGCAATCAAATGCACGCTTGGATGAAGACGCGTTAGTGTTCAATACGCCTCCCCATTAGTTCTTCAAAGGGGTCTTCTACACTCAACCTCTCAGATCACAGAAGAGGGACCTCATTAAAATAATCCCAAGCCATAAATGTCATAATAACCGAGCTATTCAGCCTTCAGCTTCGTTTAACATAAATAAAACGTTGGTGTAACTCAGTTCAGCTACTCAAACGATACAAATAAAATATAATCCTGTGACTTTTTCCTTGACAAAATAAACATACCTCTGTACCAAATATCGTTTCCCCCCGGGCCAATAACTTGAAGGTTAAAAAACTTTTTTAATTAACAACAAAACCGACTTCAAAAGAATATACTATAAAAAATGCCCTGAAAAGTAAATAAATAGGTTTTTTTTTTTTATTTAGTATCTATTTCTGGAAACTTCGATATACCCTTTGTTTTAATACCAGTAATAATGTTGAAATCGGTGCCAGCTTACGGAAAACAAAGCGGTGTAAATGTACGTCGCTAATTATTTAAGCTTATATGTAATTGTGATGAAGTTTAGGCAGTTATTAATTGTATTAAAACAAACGGTATATCGAAGTTATCAGAAGTAGATATTAAGTAATTATTTATTTCTTTTAAGTGCATTTTATAGTATATACTTTTAGGTATAGTTTTGAGGCAAGTTTTTAATTTTTCTCTAAAAATAATTTTATTTTCGTATTAATTTGTTTTTATTCTTTTTTTCACTGTTAGTGCATATAAATAAATTAGAATAACATAAAAATATTCAACCCCTACTCGTTAAAATGTTGCACCTTCCATCATCAGATCAGAAAAATAAGATGGTGACTGCAAAACATTTGAATAGCTGTGGGAGCAAATATATTTTATGGAATATAATAAATGTATGAAATATTCTATAGAATTCGAGGGTTTTTCTTGGTTTCGCAGAGATCCATTGATCAGATCCAGATTTGGTAACAATGGGACCACCTCAAGAGTGTACTCCTTCGAAATAAAAAAAAAATACAAAATCGGTCTACAAAAGAATAATTACTAATAAATACGCAAAGAACAATGAACATACAATACATTGTAATCATTTTTTATTATGCACATGTAATATTTTTTACATACATACATAACTTCACGACTCTCTCCCATAATGTTAGGCAGAGACCACATCCTTCCACCTGCTACGATCCCTTTTTTGTTTTTTTTTTTGACGGGGGGAAATGCATTTACGCACTACCCTTACAACCTGCTACGACCCCTAACCTTTCGCTTCTTTTACTTTCATAAGCAGCTACATACATACATGCTCTTCGGTTACGGGTATTTTTTACCGCGGCCTTTCTCCAGAACGTCCTCGAGATACGTTACCGTAGTACGACACTTACCAGCTTGCCAACTCACATTCGCCTTGTAAATTTTTCGTCAATCTTCTTTCATCTATCCTCTCTACATGTTCAAATCAATTAATCATTCCTTTCTCTATCTTTGTCACTACATCCTCTACCATACCACAACGTTCCCTTAACGCACTATTCCTTACTTTATCTATCATTCTTATGCCAACTATACTTCTTAGAGTTCCCATCTCTACTGCAATAATCTTGCATTCTTGTTTTTTCTGAAAGACCCAGCACTGCTCAGCCGAACGTGCCTTTTTAGACACATTCTGGCTGCACATAATGTTACGCATGCAAAACATGTTCGTATGATGACATATTATTACGTTTGCGGAAAAACAAGAATTATAAGAATAAGGGTTTTTTTACGATTTACACGTAAGAATAATACAGTAAACTCTGCGGTTTTGTATGATGATTTTCGCATGAGTACGAGATGACACAAGGAACATTCATTCACTACATTGCAAAGAAGTTATTCTAAGTTTGCGTCATTAGTGTTGCAATAATAAAATACCAATTCGATTTTTACAATAAAAATACATTTATTTTTCACGTTAACATGTTCGTTGCTAATCTTTACGATATTAGCATTAATTTATACCGTAAGGTATAAATTCATTTTATTTGTATCTATGTTGGTTAATTTTAACTATCATTGTATCCTATCGGCCTATATTGTGTGTATTGATTATTTTTATTCTTGTCTAAATTTACTAGTTGTGTCCGTAGCTTCGATCGCAGACACCAATATTTTTAATTAATATATAGATAACTTACCATAGTTTAACTATGAAATTTTAAATACCCAATCACATGTGTTCCGTGTAGGTACATATAGTGAGAAAAGATGAAAATCGTATAGAGCGTCGTAAGTTACAAATCAGTTTTAAATGTGGCGAGTTTCTCTACGCGAGGTTTAGCACATTACCAACTTTAACAGTAGTAGGACTGTCTGCCATTAGCTAATAGACCGTGACACGAGACTGGAATATACGAAAACCATTATAAAAGCCGGCGGGGCTGACCGCAGCGGGTTAAGTAATCTAACACTGACGATTAAACTGTTTTTATATGTTATATACACTAATTAGGCGTGTGCCTGCTGCTCCGTCCGCATATATTAAAATTCGGACAGACAAATAGACGTTTCTTTTTATAAGAATACGATAAATTGTCATTTTTGTAAAAAAAATGTTCTATTATTATGATTACTTTTCCTAAATACTGATGCATATTATTTGACGTAAGAAAATATACACTAAAACACGACTAAATAAATAAATATCTACGATTCAATAAAAGAATCCTGTAAATCGAATCAGTGGTTCTCGAGTTATGAGCCGGACGGACAGACAGATAAACGTTGCCTTTTATATAATGTAAGGGACGTTTGAAGTAGATTGATTCTATGTGAAGTAGCAAGCGAAATTGTCGGGACACAATTGCTGATTTACAGCTAATAGTTAGGGGTTGTTGTTATCTTGTACAATAGATAAGGGTAGTGCGTAAATGCATTTCCCCCCGTCAAAAAAAAAAAAAAGGGGTTGTTGTTATCTTCCTTATAGTAAGATCTACAATAGTTCCACGCACTGGCTGCATTGTTAATGTCATACCCACTATATTTACAAGACGTGAAACTCTGATCAGAGTGCGATGGTTATTGCCTGTGATACCCAAGCCAAGGCTAGGATCATTTTAGGGAAGGCAACAACAGAATTTTAAAGGAGAACAAAATTCAAAAACAATTCTCATTCAAAAATTAATTTGGATGTGTATTAATATAAATTAAGTATGAAAATATAAGTCAAAACTTATTACATATTTACTTAAATATTTGAAAAGTAAATGTTTATTTTGATAATCAAAGAGGGTGGCATATCAAACAGGCTATGGAAGACAATAAGCCTAAATCCACCACTGGGTTTTGAAAAACCCGTGAACGTTTACAAGCTTCGATCAATAGTTGCTATTGTTGATCGAAGTTTACAAAGCACAAGTTTGTCCTTGCATGAAATACTGTTCACATCAATGGGATGGCTTCGCAAAATACATGCTCGTTGTGCTGGACTGGGTTATGGGCGGTTGTCCGCATTGTGAATTTATTGTTATTTCCATCCCAGTGTGACCTAAAAAATTCGTGTCACCTTTGCCTTAGTGTAAACCAGTGAATCAATCTCTCGACCATTCTGTTCTTTCCTGTTTATAAAATATCGTCATTAAAATACAACGTGAATACACGAAAACAACTGTTTGAGCGAAAACTAGAGCTAAGTTTGCAATGTTTTACAACGAGTTGGCAATGCGCACGTGACACCTCTGGTGTTGCAGGCGTCCATAGGCTGTTGTGACCGTGTACCATCGGGTGGATCGTATGCCTATATGCCACTTTAGTGGTATAAAAAATCGAAATTAAACACATCATTCACACTGGCGTAATTTTGACGAGTTTCTATAAAAAATATTTATGCTTACATGACATAAAAGGCAACGTCTTTCTGTCTGTCTGTTATTTGTCTTATAAGTCGAGAATTACGGAACCGATAGAATAGTAGGATTATAATCTACGTCAATTGACCACTGAGCCAGTATCAATGTAACACCAGGTGACACCATGTCATTTGTTACTATCGGTGGGGCTTTTATTTATTGTACATGTGGAAATGCAGATCCCTCTTACTTGTGCGAAAGTTATTTGGAACTCACTCGGCTTGAAGCACTCGGAATATCAACTAAAGCCCTACGGCCGTAGGGTTCAGCGCGTATTGAGTCACTGTTTCAGGATCCATTCTACCTACCTACTTAGGGGCCGTACATTAACCTCGTGATGTTTTTAGCAACTGCTTGACCCCCTCACCATTTTTGAATAAGAAAAATATATTATAAAAAAAATATGGAGTACTGTTCGTCAATATGGACACCGATATATAAGGTACATGTTAACTGAATTGAATCAATACAGCGAAGGTTTCTAAGATCGTTGTGCTGCAAGTCCGATGTAGGCTATCAGATTACGAAGCGAGACTTGAGAAATTCTGTCTTAAAAGCCTTGAGCACAGAAGAGCTCTCGCTGACCGGTGTATACTTTACAAAATTTCAAATGGAATACTCGGAGGCGAGTTACTGAGCAAACTCAATATTAAGGTGCCTTCTCGCTCCGTAAGACATCAACAATTGTTTAGTTTGGTAACTTGTAATAATACCGTGTCAAAGAATAACCCGATTAATAGAATGTGTAGGCGCTATAATGAAAGCCATGCTCAATACGACATATTTTTCAATAGTCTAATATAATTCAAAAGTCTCATTACACAGTTGGATGGCTAATAATCTCCAATTCTTACTAGGGATTTTTCTAGGGTTTTTGATAGGGTTTTTCAATAGGGTTTTTATTATATTTTTGTTAAATTTAAACTTAAAATGCTTAAAAATTAAAATTAAAATTTTGTAAAAAAACATAATTTATGTAATCTGTATTCTGTTCATCTTCATTCATAATAAAAGTTTCTGACTGTGTAAGTTGTGCACTAATGTAATAGGGTATGGGATTTAAAATGTTATCTAGAATTAAGGTTCTTTTGTATTTAACCTTATACCTGTATCAGTGCTTTTTACAAAAAAAATAATAATGCAAATATACCCAAGTGTAAAATTTTCTAAAAATATTTTGATTTAACATGAACTATATCGGTTGTCCATCATCCAAACTTCAAGCAAAACTTGATATGTTCTAAATAAAACTTGAACTGAATGTATTGTTACAATATTAGACTCTCATTAAATAAGTATTTATTGTTTTGGACAAGCGAATCAGATTATTTTTGAGGCAATTTAACGTCTTCAGATGGCTTATGAAACAAAAGATTATTATTTTTACAATTTATAATGTTTCATGTAAATTAATTATTCATTATTATTAGTTTTGTAAAAATATACTTTGGCTGAAGTATTTACTAAATTAGTACACATAAAATTACGCTTCTCTCCCATTAGGGCAGGCAGAGACCACATTCTTCCACTTGCTACGATCCTTAGACATGTCTTTCGCTTATTCTATTTTCATAATAATACGTTCGCCTAGGACCACCCTTACTAACTTCCCCAATAACACTCGCCTTGTAAATTTGTTACGTCAATTTCTTTCATCCATCTTCTCCTCGTTTACAACTCAATTAATTATAAATAATATTAACAATTTACCAATAAGTTAGTGTTTTTCTTTATTGCCAATTACGATTGTGTTTGAATAAAATGAAATTCTCAGCATTAGTAATGTCTGGTCAAATTATATTATGGCAGTCGCAAATTATTCTCTATTATTGATATGATACTTTGAAGTGTATCGTTCGTTTACAAATCGACTTTCGATTTCGAGGTCGCACGTGTCAGCCCGACCGTGAACTCGAATCAATATTATTCATTTAAATTTTAATATAATATGACTGTTACTAGCTAACTAACTTATTTTCTTTCACGAAATCAGTGTAACATCGAATATAGATATGGGTTCGCAATTCCTTGTCCGAATAATGACATGTAATTTTATCCTATATTTTCCTGTGGTTACGCGCCAACAGAGATTTTCAAAAACAGAAAGCAAGTACGGTTTGTTTATCGCACTATCAAACTGTACATTGAAGATTCAAGCTTTAATGATTGTAAGAGGAGCGGTCGCCCTTGCACAGTTAGGACACCAGCGGTCATCCAAATAGTGAAGGCGAATCTAAAGAAATCCCGTGCGAAGCGATGGTGGCGCAGTGGATAGTGTGGCAGGATTCAGTGTCAGTCGACGCGGGTTTTACCTATCCAACTCTAAAATCGGCCTAAACTTTCGATGAAGGAAAACATCGTGAGGAAACCATAGCATGGTGGTAGGGCATTTGCTAATGAGGCCCGCCTGGGTCATCCTTAAGTTTGAAAACCTGGCGCCAAATACCAATAGGTGTGTTCCGGCAGCAACACTTGAGAACCAGTACCTAGGCTTAGTGTGTTTACTATCCTGAACCACATTGTCACTTAACATCAGGTAAGATTGTGGTCAAACCACTGAGCCTATATCGTGTAAAAAATCTTAACTCTTTAGATGCGGCTAAGCGGAATCTCGATTAAAAGAGTGTTAAATGAGGATCTGGGACTTCGAGCTTATCGTAAAAAGAATGAACATTTATTGAACGAGCGTTCAACAACCCAGGTTTCGTTACGGCGATACACTGAAAAAATATATCGCGACATTTTGTTTTTGGGCGAAATAAATTTTAGCATCGAAAAAACAAAATGATAAGGTGTATGCCCATAGCAGTGAAAAAGCAAAGGCACAGATTCCCGTCGTTATTCATGGTTTGGCTTGGAGTCTCATATTCAAGCTTAATTGAAGTGTTTTTCTGTGATAATTGTGTTAAAATCAGTGCTTTTGTGTACCAAAATACCATTCCAAAAACATATTGTTTTCAAACAACGTTTAAAAATAGACACTGGATATTTCGGCAGGATTTTGTGCCACCTCATAAGACACAAATCACGCAAAACCGGTTGACCGCCCGTGGATTTGGTTTAATCATTCATGAAGGCTGGCTCTCTTTTCCTACAGATGTATACTATAAGTAAAGCAGTGGCAGAAATAGATATGAATGTTGTGCGTCCTGCGATCGATAGGCATGTATTTAAAAGGGGGGTTCCCGAAGGTTCCATTTTGGCACCCGTCCTTTTTAAATCTCTACGTAACTGACTTACCTGACCTTAACTCGGGTTAAAAACCCGATCAGTTCGGGCATCGAGTTGAGTCCGATCCAGTTAGGTACTTACGCTGACGCCATGGTCATTTATTACTGACTCAGACACAGATTTTACCTCAGATCCGTCGACCAAAAGGCTGTGAACAGCCTAAGCCTTTTGTACAAAAAGTGGCGCATAAGGATCAACCCGGAAAAGGGCACCACGATCATGTTCTACTCCTACCGGAAAACCGACCCTCCTCGTCCCATCAAATACTTCATAGGTCATTCACTTCATTGAATCTTTTGAATGAGATAAGCAAAATAATAAAACGTCTCGCACACTTGAAACCAAATGGAAACATTTTGTTTTACGTACCTACATAGATAATTTTCGTTACATGTTTTTTGTGTTTGGTATGTCTGAGCATGCAATAAAAAAAATACTTCTGATTTAATCATGTAAAATAAAAAACACCGTAATATTGTTTTATTGGTTATTTTTTGTAATTTACGTACATACCTATGTCATTATTTATTGATATTACAATATTACAGAAGTCTTTTTTAAATACTATCCGACTTATAACTGATTTTTACAAAGGCATACATTTTCGCAGAAATAATTAATGCATTTAATTTATGCAAGTACAATTTGTGCATAAAATTAACATAACTTACGTTGTTTATTTAATCAATTACCAACGATGAATTGTCGTTTATTAATAAACCAAGATGTTCCGTAACTGATACTCCATAAAGCTCATAATTTTGTAACTTTCCGAATTTTGATAGCAGCTACCATTTGGTAAAAATGAAAACATTACCACAGATTTTTTATTTTTGTATTTGATCACATATAAACGAGCTTGTAAATTGTACTTTGCCGTATTACTTGGAGCTCCGTTTGCTTTCTTTATAAGAACAAGCAATGTATAATGAGCATTAGGTCTCACAAAGTTGTTTTCTACTGTTCAAACAGAAGTAAATTTCGAATGAAACACAAAATCATTTCAGTATACACAGTAAGACAGGCTATCGTGTAGCCACATACCAAAAGTAGAGTCAGAAAAACACGTAAAAATAAATGTTATTATGTTTATGTAGGTACATAACATAAGTGGGTGAGGTATTCTAGTTAAAAATAAAATAATTCTAAATAGCGCAAAAATTGTTAAAATAAAGACCAACTATGATATGTATGACTGATGAGTAGGTATGGTGTACATGTGTAAGATTTCGAAAAAGTGTGAGCCGTGTCTATGAACACATGTTTCGTCGGTATAAATGACTGGCCGGCTCTTAAAGCGATATTCGGAAATTTTAATAAAAAACTTATAAACGTGGATAACGTATCTCATGTTTTTTAATAAATTGAAATAACTATTTTTGATCTTGATTTTTGACTATCTAGCATACTTTTACACATACATGTATTTATATAATTCGATTTAAAAAAACCGTAATAATGAAGTACATACATGATAACATTATCAATAAATAGTGAAAGAAATAAATATAACTAATTTAAACCAACATTTTATTTTCACGTTATTCCAAAAATCTTTCAGCTTTTATATCTATACTAACAATTACTATATAATAATTTATCTATGATACTAGTAAATAAAATTGAAGTGTCTGTTTGCAAAGTCAAAATTATTTTTTTTTTTACTAAATAGATTTGAATGTATATACGATACCTATGAAAAAAATACAACTTTTAAATCATTTGTCTGCCTGTTTGTAACGGGTAATCTCCGGAAAGGCTCGATGGATTGTGACGGGACTTTTTTGGTATATAGCTGAAGTTACTCTGGTTCACTAAATGAAACAAATAAATATATTTTATCGATTTATTAACAAAATTAATTACATATAATATATTATCTGCAATGTTTGTGTTCAAAACTATATATTCAGTGAAGGTACATATAAAATTTAGTAATACGATCTATTTTCCATAGTAAAAATATATCTATCTTTTGATCATGAGATGTAAACAAATGTAACATTATTTATATTTAATAGTCATTTAAACTACTTGTAGTTTATCTGCTGATTTCATAAAGTACTGATTAGATTATAGATTCGTTTGTTTGTTTCATTTTTCATTAAGCATAATCTAAATTCGATAAACAGATAGGCAGTTGATTTATAAGGCTGTTAGCTTTGATTCAATCTGCTGGCACGTATTTCACACTGATCAAAATGTATACAATGGCAGGAAATTATCGTTTCAGCGCCATCTAGTGACAAAACTGTGCAACAGTCTAAGCAAATAGCCCGTCAAATACTTGTTGTGACGCCATCTATCGACACAAAACACTGCTAAAGCCAAGACTAACAACAAGTAGAGAGGGTGAAAAATATATCTGCTGTTTTTATTGTAAATATTTTATTATATTAAACAATACAAAATGCAGTAATGATGTTAATAACATTATCAAACGTAATATAATATCCCTTTGATCTTTGGACAGTGATGCAAAAGACGCGTAATATTCGATTCTTCGATTTTAATAGCGTATTTTATATATCCCAGGGGGGTATCATGACCCCTTCCCATTAAAAAAAAAAACGTTCGAAGCGACAATACGCGAAGTCTTTTTAAGGAGGCAATACTTTAAGAATTTCGTACATTTAAATGGTTAAATAGAATTGACAAAAGTCAGCTCATTATTATAAAATGAGAGTTAACTGTATACAAATCTCATGGAACTTGAATTTACGTGATCCAATTTTAAGTTATTTTACGAGGTGTTTGAAACAAATTAAATCATGTTTGACTTATGTCGCTTCAAGCTTATAATACTATAATCGAATTTTCTTTAACATAATTCTCAACTTAATAATACCTAATAAAGTAAAATTGCAAATTTA
Organism: Samia ricini; assembly: GCA_014132275.2. NCBI lineage: Eukaryota > Metazoa > Arthropoda > Insecta > Lepidoptera > Saturniidae > Samia > Samia ricini. The sequence goes on from AP028158.1 coordinate 19,887,090, forward strand.
TTCAAATCAGCGTTGGAGCCACTCCAACTTAATCCTAATTAATTATAATAAAAACATTTTTAGACGTTGCACGAATTAAGGATAAAATTTAAACAGTTTCCTTAGTTATCGTGGCGCCGCCAAAACTTTCGCCAGTGTCAATATTAACTGTCAATGAATTACATGAAACGGAATTTACAGAGTTTATTATTTTAATCGATTTTATTGTGTAAGTTATTTTTTTTTTGTAAATTAACGTGGTTTGATAGATTTTATACGTTTTTATTCGTACAACGTCCATTACATAGTAATAGTAATAATAATAAATGATTTATGGTCAAAAGTTAAAAACAACGTAATACCCGTACATCGAGTAAACGTTACTCATACCGACATTATTTTCATAGAAATCCTTACTAATTAATACATTTCCGGCTCTCAACTACCCTACTTCTGCTTAAAACTAATCTCTCAGATGAGGTGGATTTTTTGGACGATTCTTGCACCAGAGTGACCTAGATCTGTGGTTAAATTTATCAAGAAACCAAGAACCAAGAAACCAGTCATGGTGATGACTATCCCCATTATATCGATAAAAAAAACTAGTAAGAATTATATATGAAAATAAAAAACGATACGAGTATATAATATAATATCTATCAATCATATACTCATTATGTACAAAAACGCACTTTACGCAAACAACCTCTCTACAGGACACAGTTAACCTTCCAGAACTTTCTATCGAAATATTCTTAAACGGATCGAGAAAGTTATTACAGGATTGTCAAGAAATAAGAACTATTTTATGTTCCTCTTTGAATGTCTGATTCACTTTAATTTCTTTCTGGAAAGGTTTACTTTGTCCCATATATATCTCTATCGATGTCTTTTCTAGACATAAATATATATATCTATATAAAACTATATAAATCTATCTATATTACATCTCTCGTTAAAATAATCTTATTAATGTTTTTAAAATTACGGATGGAGCTTTGTTCTGTTATTAATAAATCGATAGCTCTTCGATGGGACTTCAAACACTATATAACATACCCTCCCCCCTCACTCCCCCGAAAAGGACCAATAAAAATTTCGGACTTTATCACCATCACTTTACCGCATGAACGAAACGAGCTGAAACAAGAAATGACGGTATATCGCAATATTGTGGGAGTGAGGCGTAAAATTTATAGTCGAGGGTAGAATAATATTTTTAATCACTTGTGTTTGAAGCCCGTCGTATACCGAGAGCAGATATTTCTAACAAGGGTGGGCTGTAATGGCAGTTATTTTCCTTTAACGTAAAAAAAAAAAGTTAAAATCCTCACTTACTGTCTATTATTGATCAAAATCGAAGGAAGTTCTAGAACGATCCTATCGATTTTTTAAGATTATTTTCATCTGTCATATGTTTTCTTCACATTTGCATCGATAACGAATCTTGATCGCGAGAATAGACAGTAATTTCGTTAATTCCTAACAAATTTACAAACAATGTTGAGAATTAAAAAAGGGGGGTTTTGTAAACCGGTGGGCGTCGGAAACTGGTGGGGGTGGGTATGTATAATACAGGCACTCGCATTTGTATATCAGTTTCTTTATATTAAACACGAAAAACTCAAAAGCCACTTCCCAAACTACCTCTAAATTAACCCCTAATAACGTCAATTCTAAACTCGTCTTTAATAATTAATTATATATCATCCCCTAACTCGGTAACTGTACGTTACTTGAGTTTCTTCTTCTCTTTCCTCCACATATGCTGTTTCTATCCAATATTGAGTTTGATATGTTCCATTGAATGAAAAAAAAAAAAATGTAACATCCATTTTTTTCATTTTCCACTCCCCTGTTTGAAAGATGTTAGGGTGTGGGGGGGGGGAAGGGATGGGGGTGCTAGATTATAGATATTTGTAGTATTTTATCAAAGGAACGATAATCGTCAGAGACAGTGGTGTAAAGATATAGTATGACATTAAACGCTAAATTTTAAAGAGAAAAGATACGCCATATTTCTTTTCCCTATAAATACTACATTTGTAAAATAAATTAAAAAAAAACCCCATACACATTGTGTATTAACGTTATAAGAACACAAAAGCGATCGAAAGTCGGAATAACCTACGTGTATGGTGGTCACTAGTCCAAGGATAATTCTCAATTTTCGTGTTTACCTCTACAGGGGTAATCACTTTCAGGCAACATTATTACTTAAAAGGAGGTGAAAATTATAAATAATACAGCGACCACCATTTTGAGGAAATGGTAGTTAAACCTTTAGAATATTTATTTAAATTATATACGAACATTATAAACTACTATGGATAGTAGTAGAATAACTTGGCCAATACTCGAGTAAGGCCATGGCTATCTTTCTAGAATGTTCCATGAAACTTTTGTGGCACCTCAGAATAATCGTTCCGTGCTTATTATTTTCAATTACCTTGTATACAATAACCAAACTATATTACGTGAAACAAGATATTGAATTAAAAAAAACAACTACTACAAGAAGCTTTTGATTGCGAGTCTGGATTATTAAATAGAACTATTATATTATGTCACACGACACTTAATGTGTGTAAAAAATAATTTATTATGTGATTTTAAGTTTGACACAAAAAAAACATCGTTTTTTGAAATGAAAACTTCTTTAGCGGTGTTGAACGATTCTTGGTATGGGGATAGTTATATGTTGTCGTCACCAGAGCTATGACGTCAGCCGTCATAATGCTACAGTATGTCAACGTATAAGATAGTCGGCCTTTTCTGTATGTTTTGTGTATATAATTATTGCTCGGAGCGCCAATAGACGTAAAAACCAGACACACATTTTATGTTCAATGTCAGGTTATGTTAATAATTTCAAATATCAGATTATGAAATTTAAATATGAGAAAACAGTTTTTCCAGTTTTCACTTCTGTTGGTAGTCCCCGTGGTGGACTAGTTTTTTTTTTATTATGCCACAATGCTTGCTAACGTAATCATGAAGGGGGAAGGTAAGAGTTTTATTTACCATCGTTACCAAGAGAGCGGGGTGGGGGGGGGGGGGGTCAAAAGTAAGCGAAATTTTGCTTACGTAATATTGCAATGTTTACCGTATTGTAGCGTCACAGACCTAACAGTACGGCTGTTTGGAGCGAAACCAAACTTTTAGGGGTTTAGTTATAATTAGGAAAAATCGGCTAATTATCCAATTAACCCCTTGAGCACTAACCTGGCGTTTACGTCAGCTTTTTATTATTTTCCTATTGTCTCATTTTTATGGGTAACCGACATATTAAACGTTATGTAAAAAGATGGCAGCGGCAAATGACCCTATATAACAATGTGTAGAGTTGCCATATTATTACTCGGACTGTGTGTGTGTGAGACTCCATCCGGGTCAGCGTGGTTTACATGATGACGCAGCGCTTGCTGTCGCCGTGCTGGTGGTCGTGCGCGCCGAGCGGCGTGGCGAGCGGCTCCGCGGGGCGCGGGGCGGTGGCGGCGAGGCGCGACGTTGGCGCCGGCGGGGGTGGGGGCGGGGGCGCCGCCTTCAGCGTCTCCGGGTCGAAGGTGTCAGCGGAAGCGACCGGCGCCGTTAGCGGCAAGTCCGTATTGATGCCGACGATCTGTTCGATTTTATATAAATGTCATTCTACGACAAAATAAATGTTAAATTACGTCACTAGAACTCTATAGTTGTTTAATCCTCCCTCCCCTTGGTATGATGCGATTTATTCCAACCCCTCCCCCTCCCCACACACGAAAATTCATGTCAACAAAAGAACCTCGTATTCTATCCATGGGAGCCTGTGGCCGTTGCGCTAGTTAGCATTTTTGGCTAGCTACCCTAAGCCACAGAAATTGGGGCGAAAATGCCAGGACTCATTAGGTCTACGTCATTCCCTAATTCGAAAACAAAAAAAAAACTTATCCAAAATCACAGACAAGAAGTAAAAAAAAAAAACAACTAATTTTTCAAATAATAAAAATATAGCAGCGACAAATTTAATTTTTATAGTTACCGCTCCGCTTGCGAATCTCGCGTGATTAATGGATGTTACTTTAACATGTGACGTAACTTATAGATAGCTTATTGGGGTCGTGCAGGTATTACGTAAGGCGAAACTTTGGGACATTTTTGACCGCCCTCCTCTCTAACAGTAACAGTAAACAAAACTTTATCCCCTCCCTTAAGAAAATATTGTTGATGTAATCACAACTCATACGTACTTTTACACGTATTAATTAATAGCTGCTTAATCTCAAACATATTTAACCCTTTTATTTTCCCAAGACTATAAGAATTAATTTTATTTCCCATTTTTATTAACTTAATTCACAACGTTTAACACAGAATTTAATTATCATTTCGGAACTTTTTATAAGTGTTATTTTTTTAAAAGGGCCACCTAACAGTACGTAATACTTGGAAGAGCCCTTATGTGAAGGGAATAGTTACGTCGGGAGAGGCCGAGGGAAGCGCGTGCGGCAAGTTGCGTCGGAACGGGTACGCGATGCGGTCGAGGAGCCGCATACGCTTGCAGGGGGCTGCCGCCTGGCCGTGCCGGTGCTGCTGGTGCTCCGGCGGCTCCCGGTCGGCTTCAGGCCTCCGCTTCCGGCCCACCACCGGCGCTGTAGGCCTCGATTCAACACCTTATCAAACATAAATCTTAAGTTAATTAGACATTTTCATTCAACTTTAAAAAAAAATTAGGCATCCATCTGTAAAATGCAAGTATTACAGGAAAAACGTTTTTTTAATGTTTAAATTAACTCGGTTGTCTTAAGAACATATAACTATTCATATTTCACCAAGCTATAATTTATCAAAAACTAGCTGATCTCCGCTGTTTTACCCGTGGGATTTCCGGAATAAAAACTATCCTATGTCACTCCCTGGATTTCAAACTATATCCAAACCAAATTCCATCTAAATAGGTCCAGTAGATTTTAAGTTTATTTGTTACATACAAATCATTCCTCTTTATGATATTAGTATGGATAAATTCAAAACAAATTGAAAATAATAATTTATTGGAAAAATAACCGTGTACCCGCGGCTGCGCCCGCATTTCGTATATTTTTCACTGTTTTAATTTTTTATTATACGGAACCTAACTATTTTTAAAAAATCAAAAGTACTCTCAAGTTACGCAGAGTAACTTCAGTTATCTACAAAAAAGGCACAACAAAATCGGTCCAGCAGTTCCGGAAATTACCCGGAACAAACAAGCAGACAGACAGACAGAAAAAAAAGTTATTTTTTTCGTAATTTTCTTTATTATGACATTATAAACAGACACTTATATATATTACATACACATATATATATATATATATATATATAATTACCTGGCGTGTTCCCGAGCCCGTGGGGGGCACGTGCACTCCTGTTCGCGAGGTTCGTCAGAGACACGTGCGCGAGCTTCTTGTACGAGTTCCGAGCGCGGATCGACCGGAGCCCTCGGAGGTAGGAGCCGTCGTCGGCGGGGGGCGAGCCCTCGCGCTCCGACAACAACGATGTCTCCGTTATGTCCATCTCCATAGTCGTGTTGTTACCTACATTAATTCGAATCTAAGATCAGTTTGTCTCGTCTAATGTACACACGCTCAAAAATTCAAGCGTATTGCGAAAAACCGATAAAAATCGTGAAAATCTGCAGTTATGCAAAATAAAAATAAAACTATAGAACACGATTATGTATGTTTCTTAAACATTTTCTTTTCTCATATGTACAAATTACTTTTTGAAGTGATAATTTGTTATAGGAGGTTGAACCGCTTTCATTACGTAACGCGTTACAGCGGTAGTCTGTCTGACTTCCCTCTCTCTCACGCATACGATAGGCAAACTCCTCCTCTCTTACTCTAACCCATAGCGCCAGCCTATTTCGGACCGACGCTTCCCTCTGTTCTATACTTAGTGTTTAGTGTGCGATAGACATATACTGTTGATTAAATAATCATACTAATAATGTACATACATAAAATTGTAATGTACATATTCACGAATTATTACTAAGAATAAAATATATTTTACAATAAATACAAGATTTTAAAATAAAATAAAAGATAAACATTTCCTAACATTATCATGTTAATATACTCGTACATAAAATATAAGTAATAATCGAAGCTTTTCTGACGTTAAATCGTTAAATTAATTTAAGTTATCACTTCTGTCGGGCGTCCCGGGACGCACACTTTGTTTTTTTGTTTTTTGGTGCCGGTGTATTGACGTATAACAACATTACTTTTCTTGCAATTTATGTGAGAATGATATCGTGAAAAGGTACGGAAGTGTGTTACAGTAAGCGCGCGCTATTTGATTTAACCAATGAAGGTTCGCTATTCGATTTAACCATTGAACACTCGCTATTCGATTTAACCAATCAGCGCGCGGACGCTAGGGTAACCGTCAAACGGTACCAACCGTAGGCACCAACACATTTCACAAGAGATCAGAACCGTCAGCCATTAGCTGTGCTTAATCTTGTACATATAAATTATGCAGTAATATAAACTAATTTATATTTACGTAAACTTTATTAATAAATATGTTTGCTGTTGATAAGAGTCTGAAGAAAATGCAAATCGTATTAAACGTTATTATTCGTTTAATCATTATACAAATATTTCAATAAAAATTTAACTTTTTAAGTTTTGAGGTTCGCTGTTCAATTTTAATTTTTATATCAGTTTTTAACGCCATCTATTATGATATATATTTTCTTCTTATTCTAAGATATTTCTTGTCTATATTGTCTATACGCCCCGGTCTATTTAGTCTATGTATGCATTATCCCTTCCTCTTTCTATTCAAAAACGGTAACACGCAACCGCCGCCGCTGTCTCTCTTAATAATATTTAAAAGTGCACATTAATTATCTCATTATATTAGTTAATTACGAGAATATAGAACAATCATGAAGTGAAGTGAGGTGGAAAGTTAGCTCTGAACCAGCTAGGTAAGTTCCGTTTGCTCCTTTCAACATCATCCTTCTAGAAGTTTCCACCACCAGTTAACTTTGATTAATTGGCTTCGATGCTGAATTCTTTAAGATTTAATGAAATAAAACACAATTGATTTTGATAATATTACAAGTTATTTTGGTTTATGATTCAATGATGATAAGGATTTTAGTATCACAAAGATGTTGGGTTCCTTAATATAAAAGCTGTAATAGAATATAAAAATGTGTAGGTAGATAACCACAGATAATAAATATGAAAATGTTTCCCATACCAGTATAGTTAGCCAGCATTGAGGAAACGGTCTGGTCGGCGATCCTACTGCTGCGTCTGTATGGAGACACCTTCACCCTAGACTTGGAGTAGTTAGTATCCACCTTACGAGGTTCCTCTTTTTCCTCTGCAATAACCATCATAGAACTCCATATAATAGTATCCAAGGCAAGAGAGATATCAATCAAATGTAAAAACTATTTTATAGAATTAATGTTATTAATTGTATATTAATTTTTTTATTTTTTATTTAATTTAATTAAATAAATTGTATATTAATTGTAAATTGTATATTAATGTCAAATAAAAAAATTAATGTTTATTTATTAATGTGTCGAGTACCCATAAAAATAAGACAATAGAAAGACAATAGGAAAACAATGGAAAGCTGGCGTAAACGCCAGGTAAGTGCTCAAGAGGTTAAAGAACTTCGAAATTTAATTGAAAATTTCGTGGTTATAATCGAATCAATCACAACTATACAAATTACAACGCATAATAAACAAGAAAACTCTGTACAAGAAAGTGGCAATTAAAAGAAACAGGGCAAAATTGGTACACGTGTAAAAACTAGGAACTAAAAGGGATACGTTCCATTTATTATAATAAAAATTCCCATATCCTCAGTCTGCCTGAACGGTGACAACATAGGCAATCTTTACTTACTAATTTACGTTTTTTTTCTTCAGTCTTATGTTTTTTTCGTCTTTTGTTTTCAATACAACTGACATTTGAGTCGTATAGAATCAAAAGTGGCTATCTACACTTAAACTCATTTTTGGCAAAGTGGAAAAATGTTTTTTTTCCTAAACTATAGCAGTGATGATTTATGATATATTTAAATAAATTTCGACAATAATTAATAGGCAGGAATGCGCTATTATATCTTTAATGATTTTTTTTGCAAAGTTATAGTTTTAGAAATAAAAAGTAATGCACCCTATGTATTCAACCCCTAAGTCGCTTAATATGTCGCGCGTCATAATTTTCAAACAAACTATAATGGAAAAAAAAAAAAGGAAGAATGACAAATAGTTATTAATAATAATTTATTAAAACTCACCGTAATTGTCAGGTTCTACTTCAATGACGACTTCTATAACATTTACCGACTCTTCTTGATTCTTCTCTGCGACATCCTTCTCATTCTTCTTAGCTTCCTCCATAATATCTATCATTTGCACAAATGGTTCTTTTTTATTCTCCGACTGTACAGGTGCTTCTTTAACTTCTTCACCGGAATTAATTTGTTCTTTCGTAACTTCTTGTTCCGCTTTCTCCTGTTCTTTGTCTGATGACTCTTTCTCTGCGACAGGTTCAAGGGGTTTCTCCTGCTTTTTCGCTGGTTCCTGTGACTTTTTAACTTCTTGAGGTTTAGGCGAATCAGACGAACGCAACTTACGGTCAGAACCTGGAGCATCTTCTTTTAATTTGAGCACTTTAGAATTGTTAGGCTGGAATATTGAAGATCGATAGGTACATTTGGATTATTGTCATTATAATGTATCTGGCAACAAGAAGCGAGTTAGTACACTACAAAGCATAAGGGACCGATGGAGTACTACGTGTGCATTAATTCTCTAATAAGGCTTTGTTTCTCTTTTATGATATGGGGGACAGAGCTTCTAAATGGACATAAGCAATATTTACTTATTATTTTTGTTTGTAAGTGTAAGAGCTTTGTTTACTATAGTTGGCAAGGGCGCTGGGACAAAAAGTCCAAAAATTTGGTTACGTAATATCGAAACGGGCCCTTATGATTAAGCGTTAATATTTGTTAAGATACAAAATAAATATATGAGTATGTTTTACACTTTAAACGAATTTGTGATCCGAATTAAAATGCAAAAAAAAATTGCTTAATTTAATACCAATAGATAAAAAAAAGGAATCATAACGGAAATATGCATGCAGATAAAATTAGTAACAATAAAGGCAAGTGTGCATATAAGAACCACGAAAAATTTTACAAATAATGAAAGTATTACTTCAAAATGGTTAAATCTATAGGGAAGGGAGAGTTAAGGTGTAATGAAGTGTCTGGCATATGTTGTTAAGATGGCGTTACTATCGGCAAAAGTATAATATGACGTACACTGTGCACATTGGGCCAATTTTTTTTTCTATATCAGAAACCTTTTCGATCATTTTGGTACCCTTTCAGTAGAACACTTCAAATAAAGGCTCAAGTTCATTATTATGTTAGTTTTAAAAACATTTAGTTACCTTTTTGTCGCACAATCTAATAGGAATTCAGTGAAGCAAAATATAATTCCCAATCTAATTTTTATAAAGACAAACATTAGACAAAATTTACCTTAGAAGTAACAGTTTTTTTGTTGTCATATATATCATTAAAGTTACCTTTTATTGATGTTGTAGTTACCTTATTGTTTATATTAAACATGTAAATTATTCTTTAGAGAATTTGGTTTAAATTAGTATCGAAAAAAAAAACATAAATTTAAAAAAACATGTCATGCTTTAACGAAATGTAAAGACGCCTAATGGCTATCAAAATAATATTCGATAGCATTAACATAACATATCGACAATTTATTATCGACCTTTCATCATCATTTTCATGCTGTCAATATTTCAAAGCTCGCATAAGTCACGTACATACAATAAGCTCGCTTTTAACTGTAACTTTCAAGCACTCTTGCAATTAAGGTTTTTAGTTAAGGACGTAATTTAAGTAAAATTATTCGATTATTTACAATATAATCGAGTTAGTGTAAGGAGAGGGGAGACTCACATCAGAATCGATCTCCTTGTCGGTTTGTTTCTCGGATGCGGGACGGGGTGTCTCCGGGGTGCGAGTCGCCTTTACCTTCACCGCAACACAATGTTTAGTCGAGTTAGTAATGGACGGACGGACGGACAAATTCACAATCAATTATTGTTAATCACACACGTACACACAATCGATTGTGACATATGATTCAATTTTATCGATGATTTTATATGGTAAAAATTATTCTTTTTATTTTGTATCTGTAGATATTCGTTTCTATCGAGCTATTAATAGTTTAAATAATGTTGAAATGTACCACTGCATTAATGTAATTTTAATCATATTTTAAAATGCTAATTTAAACATAAAAATGAAAAATTAATTAATTTTAAACTAAAATCATCATCCGTACCGATTTGTTTTTATAATAATTTTTTAAAACAACTCTTAGATAAAATGCAGAGAATATATAAAAATACATGCATTAAGTAATAATCTATGCTCGGCACTAACATGTATCTAATACAATTTTAAGAGTTGAGAATGAAATACATAAAGATTTCTAATCGACATATATTTTTCAAGAATGTATCAAAATACGAAGGTTGAAAAGTGGCAATAGTCAATAATTAAGGCGTTTAGTATAACGATGATTCTAGAAAGTACGCGCTTTTGTTTTTAACTATGACTTAAATTAAATATAAGAACTATATTTTAAGGGAAAACTATATTATAATTATATATAGATTTTATGTATGGGACATAAATATAACTTACTGAATATAAATTACCTAAAAGCCATCCCAAGAAATGATATCAGCATATTGTAAATCATATATGTAAAGAATATATTTATAACTACCCTAAATATAATATACAAATAATAATTAACACTAGAACTATTATTCTCTCATACGAAATAAATGAAAATATAGTTTTTTAAATGAGAAAAAACAGGAAAGGAATTTCGTAACTGACATGATTAAATGGAATGAAGCATACAAAACACCAGAAACACCAATAAACAAACATGTTAGTAAAGTAAACACTATATACAGGATCTCACGCTTATTTAATGCTTATTCCAACAACGTATTAACAATTTTAACAAAAAACTGACTGTTTTGACCACATTACCCAAAAATATAAAAGCTACACTTAAACAAGACACCAGTTGGGTAATAGAATTATTACTTCTAATTAATGCCATGAATGTATTTAAATATTTATCGTTCAACCACGTTGAAATGGCTGAAAGGATTCCGATTAAATTTGACACATAATTCATTTATATCGAAGATATACGAATAAAACTTATAAAAGAAAATTAATTTTGTAACACCATGCCGATTTAAAAATCAGTTTTCACTCTTTTAAATAAATTTTAAAATTTTAAATAAATACGACCCAATACTATTACGTAATTCGTCAGAAGCGTTTCAGATAAAATATTTAATCTAATCAAACAAAAACTAGCAACAAACTTTAATATATTTTTAATTACACTAGAAAAAGAATTAAGCTATAATTAAACCGTATAGAGGACTTCCAATCAGTAATTTGTGGAAGCAAAAATTAAATGACGCACGACCCTGTATATAGCTCGAAACAACTACACCCAAACTACGGCGGTGGGTAGGTGACAGACAGACAGACAGGGTACGGATAAATGAATTTAAATATACAGGTACCAAAGTAAGGTACCTGCGATCTCCTCGTGAGGCTCCTAGAGGTTGCACTGTCCGCTGTGGGCAGTTCGAATCCCTCCGTATCCGATGTGTCATCGTACGCTAGTTCGGGGAACATCTCGTCTTGATCGTGATCGTCATCGATGACGAGCGTGACGTCATCGTCATCGGAATCCCCCCCACTCACCGTTCCATTCGGTTCAGACGGTTTCCCGTTTGTCACGTCCCCGACACCGTTCTGTACTATCGCTTGACCGTTCAGTTGTGGTCTCTCCTTCTCATCATGGAGATCGTTCTGCAATCGTTCACTCAAGCTGGGTCTTTTAAATACCAAATGTTTCCACAACTAAATACCTATCTCTAGTAACTGGAGACGCGCAAGACATTACTATATACAATTCGTGTTTTTACAATTTAAAACTAACGTATAAATTGTACCCCTTAACTTAAGAATTTACTTCTATTAAGAATCTTATAGATATTACCTAGTTGTTATTTTATTATATGTTGCGCATATAGAAAATGTTGTTATAAAAACGGTGTATTATTAATTAAAATAATGCTGTGATATTGAAAGACATATGTATAAATAAAATAATCCCATCTATATTTTGTTCATTATAAGAAAGGTTGCACGATAGACGTCTAAAGTTTATTTTAGAGATGTGGCAAAACGGAAAGTAAATTTACGGAAAGTAAATTTACGATAATCGATATATTTGTAGAATTAAATATTAGTGTTAATTAGTAAATATATGTACAAAGAAACTTAGTGTTTAGACAAGACAAATCAAATTAAAAAGATTCTTAGATTTTTTTTTCTCAAACTTTTATTGTTAATTAATTTATCCATAGAAATGGTTTTCTTTCTTTCAGTCGTTATCTGACAATATTTCATTATTAGTTCCAGTTCAATTGTTGAATATTTTAGTTGGTTAATTATTATAATATTTAGTGTTCAATGTTGAAACATATTTTATAGAATTTATTAAAATTATTTCTTTTATGTAACAATAAATGATGTATAAAACTGACGTTTATGTGAAACTTTGCACAATTTTCTTTCTATAGATATGTCGTTCAATCTTTCTCATAACAAACAGTAAAATGAACGAATTTTCCTAAGATATGTTCTAAAAAACTTGCTTCAAAAGAAGAAGTAGAAGTAATAAATTTAAAATAACATAAAGTTAAAGTAAATCATTATATAATAAACATATACCTTAATCTTATGGAGATAGAAGGAAATATATAAGAACCATCACCAAACCTAAATGAGAGTTTATTAAATTTGAAATGTAAAAACTAAAATAATCAATTAGTGTCTGGGTATAAAGCCTGGGAATGCAATAAGTAATTATTAAAATGATATTTCAATAAAAATAAAAATATAAATAATACAATTTTTATAATTTATTTATTAATTATAAAATAAAATTACGTTTCAATTAAGACGGATGCTTTGTAACAATTTTTTTTATTGTCGACATTATTATAAAATAAAAATTGTTCTTAGTAAAGAATGCAGAAACAGAAAAAATAAACGTTTTTAGTATTTTCAAAAAGACACATATCACGATAAAACCCACTTTAAACGTGTTTCAATTTACGATTACCGATAATTTAATATTTCTTATTTAAATTATACGCCAAATTTATCTTTAGTAAAAGCGCATACTCGATATTGCCACACGAGAAAATTGAACTAAATCAATAAATTAAAAAAAAAAACTCAAGCGCACAAAACTGGGAGTTTTTCATAAAACGTCACATACCTTTGCTATCTTTTCTTCTTTCGCTCCATCCTCTTTAGACTTCTCCCCTTGTGTATCTTTTTTCTCTGTCGTCTTCTCCTTTTTATCCGTAACCTTCTCCGTACTTTTATCGGTTGTTGTTTCTCGGATTTCTCAACGTGTTTTTTGTCTGTCTGTTTCTCTAGTTTCTCAGCTTGTTTTTTTATCTGTTTGTTTCTCAGCTTGTTTCTCTGGTTTCTCCGTCCGTCGGTTGTTTTTCCTTATCCGTACTCGAGTTCACTTTTTTTTTGACATCTTTAGCTGGACTGACGGTTTGTCTCTGTAATTCAATAGAATGATTTTCCTAGAATTAATGGTAACGGATCTATTGTTAATTCATTCATTTTATCAGTGTTGATGACTCAGTTGGTAGTGTGATCAGATTCTGTGTCGATAGAAGTAGTTTCGAATCTACATATCCAACACACTATAATAGTGCTCAACTTTCGCTAAAGAAAAACATCGTGAAGAAACCAGAGCATGGTATTCGGACATTTTCTAATAATGCCCTAAAACAGTTTTAGAAACCAGATGAAAATCTCTCTAGTAAACAAACATAAAAGGTTATCCATAGCCATATATCCTTACATACACATATCCACAAACATATATATGTATATTTATTATGTACACACACACAGTCTTATATTTAGTTTTTAAATAACGATAAATTCAATTTTGGCTTTTTATTTAATGTATCGATCGGTTAAGTTTATGTCTATTTTATACGAGCTGTGAATTTTTAAAGTAAACAAATAAATGCCCTTCTGGATAGCTACCACCCTCGAGTTTCATAACCTGTCGCCAAGTACCAACAGGTATATTGCGGCAGCATTATTTGAGACCCAGTAACTCTAGGCTTAATCTGTTAACCATCTTGGACCACATCATCACTTAACATGTGATAAAATGGTCAAATCTCTGAGTGTATACGGTACAAAATAATTATGTTAATAAAATGACTTCGTTTTAAATTTGTACAAGTCACATACCCTTTCCTTTTCCTCGTTCATATTACTCTTGCGCGACACCTTTTGACTCATGATTCACCTGAAAAAAGGAAATGAAAATATACTTTACGTATGAAAAACAAAATAAAGGGCATGTCGGTTAAGGTCCATCCGGACGAATGCATCTCGAGCAGATCGCAGACTTCTTAAAGAAAGGACACGATCAAAGGTACCCCATAACCGATGAACATGTATGGAAGTAGATGAAGCGAAAGAGGTGTATCAAGATCGTAGGAAAATGGAAGGATGTATGTAGTATCAGCCTACGCGCACGAGAGAGAAAGGTGATGTTTGGATGTATAATAATATCTAAAAAAAAACACTTTAAACATAGTTGAGAATAATAAATAAATTTCCGAAAATATCTAGAAAGCATAATAAATATTCTTGTACTTTTACATGAGGATTAAAATAATATTTCACACGAACAAAACAGCGGGTATCGACTATTTTACTTAATAAAAGAAAACGTACAAATAATATCACTGTACGTTTCTGATAACATCATAACCGTTATCACTTTTTATCACCTTTCCCCGGCGGATAGTAAACTTAAAAACTATTCAAGTTTATTGTATGAACTAGTTAGTTTTTTTTTTTTTTTTAAATCATTTACCTGCAATCAATATAACTGTACGTTTGTAATCTAGACTTTCAAAATTGTGTTGCTATTTTATTTTGACTAGCGGTTTTACTTTTTTAATAATACGATAAAAAGTTTGTTGAGTTTGCAATCTGACTAGATCTTCGACAAAAACACATAACGAAAAAAAAAATAATAATAGTGAAATATATGAAACTAGCTGTGCGCCCGCGTTCCACATACCTATTCTCCACTGTGTTATATAGTTTTTTAAATAATCATTTAAAAATAATAATTTGATTTTGCTGTCCATTAAATCTTATTTTGTTCACAATTTTTTTACACGGAACCCTAATTATTTTTCAAAAAAAAAAAATTTAAACTAATTATAGCTGTTGGCCAGAAAATCCTTTACAAGTTTACACCTTCACCGTGGCATTGGGGGAGAGTGCTGAAGGCACTAAGACGCAAAAAAAAACTAGTTACGTACAACAAAAATATTTAGTTTTGTTTGTGTTACTTGTTATAAAGGCTATCAACTCGACACAGAATTTCTAAGAACTATACAATTATTGAGAATTTAAAGTGATATTTTCAAATAAAGTATCATAAGGATTAAAATACGCCTCACCAAAAACTCGGTATAAACAAACCCGACCAACTCGTCTATACGTATAAATATAGATATGATCGCGGTTCAGTGAACTCTCTGACACACACACCATGTACATCCAAGTGCGCGGTGGAAGTGTTAAGCGTTGAGCGTTTATATTTACTAAGCGTTTCAAAAGAAATTGTAGGCGTGTGTGTGTGTATCTACAAATTTCTCTCACAAAATACAAGACGAATTTTTATTATTAATTCGTTGGAAAATTCTAAGTACCTTTTTTTTTAAATTAGTTCCTTTTTTAATCGCTTTAAAATTTAAAATATAACGTAACATCAGTAACGATCCGTATCCGTATCAACGGAATCATAATCCGTTTAAAAAAAAAACAGAGTCACGGGACGTTACGGCATTCGAGTCATTTAGGTGTGTCAATATGTGTCAAAATAAAAAATCAAAAATATCTTTATTTAATTTAGGCCCTAAGAAGGCGCTTATGAACGTCTAAAACTCTACCACCGGTTCACACCAATAACATTATACATAAATATTAAATCCATAATTAAAAAAAAACGCTTGTTTTTAAGATTTTGACCACAATATAAATATTCTGCGAGGAGCACACACGGGCCGAGTGTTATGAAAGCCGGTATCACCAGCCAGCAAGGGCCCTTATTATTTGATAGTTTGATGACGTGTAAAGCCCATTACGTCTTCAGAGTTCAAGGTGGAGTTAATTACATTTTAATGTATAGAGTAAAATGGCTGCGCCTCGCGGATCCATGTGCATGTAACAAGATATATTCTTAACAGTATGAGCTTCAATAGCTGACGTTATTACGCGTAATTTAGGCTACTTTTATTTTTCGAAAATAATTAGTGTTCCGCTTAAAAAAACTGAAATTGTGAATATAATCCAATTAAATCCGGTTTTACTGGTAGGTGTGTGAATTTGAGATAAATATATTTGGTTTCTGTTAGTAATAAAAATAATTTCGGAAAAATCATATTTCGCGTAAAAAAAAATTATTAACATAAACGATATTATGGTAAGTTTTACTGGCAATTGCTTAAATTTATGAGAAATTTGCCATTTGCTTTCTTTTAGTAGAAAAAAGAAATAGGGTAAGATGTGTAAAAAAAATTGTGAATAAAATACGATTCAATGGACTGGTACCATCAACACATTATTTTCCAATGATTATTTTAAAACTATATTAAACGAAATCGGAGCCACGGGCATACACAAATAAGAACAGAACTTATAAATACAAGCAGAACCGTAGGCATATCTAGTTCTTACTATCTATGTCTCCTATAGTTTATTTTCTAAATTCATAAATGTTAATCGATATCGTAAATAGCCTTGTCAAATGTCCTTAAAGAGCGCGTCACGGCATGTGACGGCCATACAAGACTAGTACAAGCATATCGCATTTCATTCATTTTATAAATCCACCTGTATCATCGGAAACAACCAAAAAAAATTACAATCATACTAATGTCATATATGACACTTGGTGAAATAAGTAGTATATTAGCGGCGGGTTTAAATATCGAATCTTAAAAATTAAGATACTAGTTATCGAATCAAAATTGAATTAGTTTTTTTGACAGGTCACTGACACTAATCTGGCATTTTAAGAGAAACAAAACGATTGAAATTCCGAAGAAATAGATTGAAATATTATATTGAAACCAGCTAATAGTCGTCTAGATGTATTTGTTATTATTTGCAAGAGACTTGTTTTGAGCTTTAAGTGTCGTTTAAAGTAAGTGTGTTTAAAGTAATTGGTAATTTCCTGTATAATAAAGTCAGTTATATTGTTTATTTTAAAAAATCACCACTTGGCTGTTTACGTTTATGCTTGTAAAACACCGGAACCTGATAATTTAAATCATAGATCTATTTTCTTGCTAGTTTTAACTATGTAATATTTTTATTATAATACATTAGATAATGCACATCATAAAAACAACGTATACAATTTTGTATTGACATATATAACTTTGTACGAATGCGAATTTGCAATACTAAACTGTAGTATATTTCTCAGTTAAGGAAATGTAGGTCCATTCTCCACGGTAATTGGCGAGCGCCTACGCACTTCGACACTAGAACGTGCCGTTGTTATTCTCAAACTTGTCCGATTGGCCCCCGTTTGGATTTACTTTTATTATTATTAATATTAAAAAAATAATGTACAAGATTAACAAGCTATGGGAGCGGATTCCAATATTTCTGACACTGAAAAGACATTCGAAGTTCTTCAAAGTCCATGTCTTCTTCTGGAAAAGGTTTTGATGCATGGCGGT
Organism: Samia ricini; assembly: GCA_014132275.2. Lineage (NCBI taxonomy): Eukaryota > Metazoa > Arthropoda > Insecta > Lepidoptera > Saturniidae > Samia > Samia ricini. The sequence continues at coordinate 19,905,044 of AP028158.1, forward strand.
AACGCATTTTCAATACTCTCTAGCATACTCATAAAAGACTATAGTGAAATGTAAGAAACACACAGCTCATTGAAGAAAAACAATAGATAAATAAATTGCCTGAATCTTATTTATAGAAAGGGTTTGTTTGCCACATTTAAAATATGAGGTTTAATATCGTATGGCATATAGGCTTCGTAGTAGACAACAATCTCACCAGACGTTAAGTGACGATTTGGTCAAAGATCCGTGTTACCACGCTAAGCTTAGAGGTACTGCCTCTCAAGTTTTGCTGACGGAACACACATATATGTGGGTGCTCAACGGGAGAATTTAATTTTAATTTTTGTAACTTTTAATTTTCGAAAATAATTAAGGTTACGCATAAAGGATATAAAAATTTGAATAAAATCCGATTCAATGCAGTTTTACGACCAAGTGCTTAAATTTATTAAAAATATTTTTGCTTTATCTTACTACTGAAAAAATTAGGGTTCCGTATAAAATAAATTAAAATGCAGTGAAGAATATATGAAACGCGTTCACAGCCGAGGGCACACACCTAGTATCCAAATAAGAATGTTAAATTTAATAAAATACAAGTATTAATGAAGCTGTTGCCCGTACAATCCAATCAGAAACAGTGGACGAATAGTAAATTATTATTACACGACTCAGGATATTTGAACAGCCCCAACTCGATTAGAGGGAACAATGTCACTAAATTTGAGAACTGCTGGCATGCAATATTCGCAACGCCCATAACTCGTGAATTTTTTTACATTGGTACACGCTTAAAAACTTGAACATTTTTTTCACTCTCACGTATTTGTTTTTATCATTTTTAATTATTTTTTTTATTATTTATAGCTTTTGACGACAATCTCATTTGTGCGGCCGGATTCCAAGTCAATGGACGCGGGTTCAAAGCCATTTATCAAACTCTAAAAATCAGCCTGAGCTTTCGGTGAAGGAAAACATCGTGAGGAAACCATAGCATGGTGGTAGGACATTTTCTAACGATGCCCGCCCGGGTAGGTACCACCATCAAATTTGAAAACCTGTCGCCAAATACCAATAGGTATGTTCCGGCAGCATCACTTGAGAACTAGTATCTAGGCTTACTGTTTACCACCCTGGACCACATCGTCACTTAACATCAGGAGAGATTGTGGTCAAAGCACGGTAAAGCCTATATCATGTAAAATCTCATTGGATATTTAATGACGATGTGACCACAGTTTGTAACATGCTAAACCTAAAAGAGAACTGATTCTCGAATAATTGTTTCCGGAGCACATTCGAGTGCAGTAGCTAGTAAGACGGGCAATGGAAAATATCAAAATCAAAAGAATTCTTTAATCAATTTACGCCCTAATATGGCGCTTATGAACGTCAAAACACTACCACCAGTTCGGAAAATAATATAGTCGAGAAGAGCCGGCAAGAAACACGATCTGGTTTTATTTTACAGGTAAGTATAGAAAATTGGAACATTGTTTATTATCCGGTGTCTTTTTACTTTGTCTTTTTTATGTCAAAAGACAGTAAACAGCCAAGATGGTCAATGGTTGGCGTCGCTTATGGAAAATCTTTGAGAGCGTTTTAAGTCTCTTTATGAAGAGTCGCGTGTCGGGGCCTTGGAGGAAGACTGATGGGTTACATCCATAAGCATTCCACAGCTCTAGCGTACGCGATAAAAAAATCCCTAGAGTAGCCTAAGGGGCGTCTGTTAATTACGTGAGACGTTTTACGCCCCCTTTGGTGGGATTTCGTTAGATTTTCCTCAACTCCCTCTCCCCCCAACCCTAACCTCACGCAAGAATCCTCAAAATTTGTTTCATCTGTAAACGTGTTGCATTATAGAGAAAAAAAAAAACAAAAACACAACTTGTTCTATTACTTTTATTAAAGAATAGCAATACGCAACTAGCAATAGCGAATACCACAAACACTATTGCGCCATATTTGGCCATATTTTATTCTAGAAATAATTTTTCACGCAATTTTACACTGTTTTATACTAGAAAAAAACTTACGTGATACTTGCTAAAACCCCCCTTCCCCCTAAGTGAGATTTGTAAAGATTTAGCTTGATCCCACCCCCCCTAGAACACCTCACGTAACTAATGGGCGTCCCCTCAGGGTAGTCTTCTTTAGGATCAGTAGCTTTTAACCCTCTGAAATGTCATATGTTAATCCTCAGACACAACTTTACCTACACCCGATTTAGTATTCGTATATCTGAGGTACATACATAAATATAAGGAATTCCGGAGAAAGAACACTTTCACACTACGGGAACATTTTTCTAGCGTTTTTGTTTTTCTTACCATAGATTTTAACATATAAATGGATTTTTTATATCCATAACTTCCAATCAGTTGTCCGCCGGAGCTAAAATATAGTGCTCGGATAGCTCAGTAGCTTTGAGCAAATTATTCCTAGAATTATCGAAATTCCGATTCATTGATTGATTTAACGTCCTTTAACCTTTAACGTCCACTGTTGGACCATAGGTCTTCCCCAAAAGGGGAGGAGTTGCCATAATCGCCACGCTTGGCATGCGTGTTGGCGATCGCAGGTGTTCGTGGTGCTCAGAGAATGCTGCTGCCCGTCCCCTGGTTTATCCCTTAGTCGGCTTTTACAACACCCACGGGAACGATATGGGGTGACACTATTCTAAGCCGGCATCACACGGTATTCTGAAGAATATACAAAAATTGTATATTTAATGAATGTCATTACTGAAATTTTAGAACACTTTTTCTAGTATTGATTCACTTTGTTTTTCAGAATTCATCATAGTCCAAGGAAGAAATCTAAGTGGTCCCTCAATAAAAAAAGTTTAGGAACCACTGTTTTAGATTATAAAAGATTATTTTCTTTGATCGAATATCTATTTATAAAACAATTACAACAAAAGTGTTAAAATTAAAACACTCATCATAAAAAAATCATATAGGTGTATGCCAATTTTAGTAAGATCAGTCGAACGGTCTTGATGTTTCTCATATATACAAATTACATTTTATACTATAAACAATTAATTATATTACATTATAAAATTAAAATGGAGTATTTGTCCTGATTACGTCACAACACATCATAAACACGCTATGCGTGTAAACCGTGTCAGGCACATGGAATGTGCATAGATCACGTGTTTGAACCTTTTATATAACCAATATAAAACAGGTAATTGATAAAAAATGTAATCTTGTTTGGTGGCGTTGCAGAAGTTATTATTTTCACAAAAGGATCAAGTAATAATTAAGTTCATTCAGTTCGACTTGACTCTTGCCTTATTCAAGGTTAAAAATCTACTGCGTGAGTATATTCATAGAATGCTGTAACATTACGATAAATGACAGTAGTTATATTTCTGAAACTTCATAAACCGATTTTAAGACAGCTCGTTATTCATATTATTATTTCATATTCACTTTCATTATTTACTTATTCGTTTTATTGACTTATTTCTTGTATATGGCATGAATATACAGGTAGAGCCCAAACAATCTATGGAAGGATTGTGTGAGGGGGGAGAATTGCCATAATTGCCATGCTCGGCAGGCGGGTTAGCTATCGTAATAGATGTTCGTGGTACTCAGAGGATGCTGCAGCCCGTCTCCTGGTTTATCCCTTAGTAGCCTTTTACGACACCCACGGGAAGATACGCGGTGGTACTATTCTTAGCCGGCACCACAAGAATGACATGTGTGAATGTGCAGATGATAGCTGAAAGAGTAAAGTGGAAAAAGAAAACATGTGCCGAACCTATTAAACATAGCACCAAAGTAAAGAAAATAAGGAATGCAGTGAATAACTCCCGTTTAATCTCTCTCATATTGTCTTTATTTTACATTGCAATAATGATTTGTATCAATGTAAGTAGTCGCAAACAATATGTTTTTCTTTTTAATTTTTATACAGGGAATTACAAAACGATCTCCGAGCGCGTCTGCAAACCTCCCAAACGAACTGTCTAATGACCTATTAGATAACAAATAGGTATTATTAAGCTCTCATTTTGGATCATTCGAGACAATATATTCTACGAAGCACGTCTTGGATAAAAGCCACAAAGCGGAGGGCAACGCACTCTGCAATCACTACTTATCCATAGATCAAAATTGTATTCTCGTTTTATATATATCAAAGTAGGAAGTACCCGAAGTAAGAGTATAAAAATATTAAGTAAAAAAACACATTTGCATTTATACAATATTACAAACCAACAGTGTCCCGCAGTTCCGCATGCATGTAACAATTTAAATTAAAACATTGAATTTAACTTCTCATCTAATTTAATACATGGAAGTCTTCTTAGTTAATGGCGCAATATGTGAGTTACATACACATTATATTCCTGTCATTGTGATATCAAAAGAATATTTCACCAATCGTATATCAAAGACTAGCAAAAAGACGTAACTAAATAATAACACGCAAAATGTCACCATAATACTGGACAATAAACGCAAGAAATAATAACCATTTCATAAAAAAGACAGCTACACAAGCAAATTCTCGCAATGAACTCCTCAATAGTGAAGTCATAAAAAGATGAATATTAGAAAATATCTTCACCTCCTTACCGTGACCTCCTTTCACAGAGCATTCACGACTCTTTGGATTATAAATTAATAATCAATGTTTTTTTTGTTAAAGCTAACCGAGCTAACCTGTACCTTGCCTCAAATTTGCTATTATTACCGCTTCAAAACAATTAATAACAAGTCAAAAATACCAAAGCCTTCACATTAACGCATAGCGAAACTTATTGTAATTCCACACGCAGTAGATCGGTTTGTATGAATGAATACTTTTTGTCTTATTTCCTGCTTCGACAAGGTATTTAAACCTTTTTGGACTTGTAAATTATTCATAAAACGAGAATATTTATTTATAGGATTGTATTTTGTACTCAAATTATTTATATTTCATTTCAAAGTAGATATGACGGCTACGCTTAGATTCTTTTTTATAAAACTATCCAGTGTATTATATATCGAAAATATTCAATGATTTAGTTAAAATATTTCAAGCAAAGAATTGGTGGTCATTTCTATGTGACTCTTACTTAAATGTTGTCTTAACAACTTCTTCCATATAAACGCAACAAAACGCATACTAAAATCATTTAAGTAAATCGGTTTAATGATTCCCGAGTTTTGTAAGGATAATTAAGAAAAATGTATATCTACAAGAGGGATAACAATAGTACTATACAGTTAAAGCGTCGATTATCCGAACACGCCGGTTAACGGAACGATCGCTTAGCCGGATTGATAGTAGTACACTAGGCATAGGTTTAGTAACAAAGGACTGAGGATTTTTTAAACAATAATCCTATACAATAATAATTCTAAGACTCTCTAAAGGACGGAAATAGATGCGTTACGTAATCGCCATTCATAAAACATTCTAGGAAAAAAACCATTGAAGTTGAACTTTCTTAAGTGTTCTGGAATACCTCTATTTGACTACACACACTATATATAAGGGAAACCGTGGTTCGGCTCAGACAAATTATTTTTGTATTGGTTATCCAAGCGAAGAACTATAAGTGATATATAACGTAAATATGTTTAGAAGGCATCAGCTACCTCTGGCTGTCAATCCTTTTTACATCTAAATCTCATATCAGATTTCGACAAAATTTCACAAAACGGGATAGAATTCATGCATAAGAAGAATATAGGCTATATTTTAAACGGCCCTCTTATCTTTGTGTCTGTGACGGAAAATTTATTTGATTGTTTGCTGTTACCCACGGACTTACAACCCTTACTAATATTATAAATGCAAAAGTAACTCTATCTGTCTGTCTGTCGAGCTTTCACGCCAAAACTAGTAAACCGATTTAAATGAAATTTGGTACACAGATAGTCTAAAGCCTGAGAAAGGACATAAGCTACTATTTAATGCGAAAAAAGGGTCGTAAGGGGTTGAAAGGTGGAATGAAAAGTTGTATGGAAGCGGCGTGGTACGGCGAGGTGTAGGTGGGGAAATATGTCTAAATGTAATTGTGCTTACCCGAACGGGCAGACACGTGAGAGCAGACGACTGCGTCACACGCATGCGAATACTGATGGCAAAAGATGGGAAAACAAAGAACGTAGTTTATAAAAATATACTTCAATAAACTCATATTAATACTTTATACCTTATGTATATACTTAAATAATAAAGTATTTTTATGTATGTATCTTATTTGTAAAATAATTAGCCTAAGTAATTTAAAATGCTACCCAAAGACGCTATTCCACGCGGATGAAGTCGCGGGCACAGCTAGTATGTAATATGTACATATTTAATTTACTTCACTATGTATATAAGTGTTAATGTATTTGTGCCATACTTGCTATTAGGCGGAATCCTTAATATATATTACGAAACATCATCAAAGGCCTTATAAAATCGTCTGTGTCCTTGCCTTGAACGTAAATACGATAGTACAAATTTATCCAAAATTCACATCAGTCTCAACCAAACCGTACACTGTACATACAAAGTCAGGTCAGTTACAGGTATTTACGGTACACGCACACCATTTTCTGTGTTACGGAGTGTATCATATCTGCTTACAATATAAAATAGTACAAGATAACTCTTTCTCAAATCAGTATTATCACATCTAGATAGACCAAGAGTAACAATAAATCCGCCAACAAAACGAATCAGTAGTCAAGGTTGTTGCCAGTTTTTCTGCTAATAATCCTTTAGTTGCTTTTTATGACACCCACGAAAAGTGTATTCAGTCTATTCTTACTACCACATATAAACACGTGTTATTTTATCTGTACATTAGTAACTACGTATTTATAGTTCGATTAACCGAATGAATCGATTTTCCGAACACCTGTGTCGTCTCATTAATAGTGACCGGATTATCGACGCTCTACTTAAATCATAATTAGAATATTAAGGTTTGTGTGTTACCAGGTGTTTGAAGACAATAAATTAAAAAAATATATTATTTCTTTGTAGGCAAAAACCATGACTTTACATAAGTAATAATATTATATTATATATAATATAAATCTGTAAGTTTTAGTGCATTGTATATTGTATAATAATAAACTTATTTGTATAAAACACAATTTTAAAGTTCCGCGAAAAATCAAATTCGGTATTGGTTTTTGAGAATAATCTTATACGGTTTAGCATTTTTGTGAACGATTAACGTAAAATTTACACTACATACATTGAAAGTAGCACTTTAGTTGGAATAAAATAAAATTTTATTTTTTTAAAGTTAATTAATAACTTTAAACAACAAAAATAAAGCGCAAATATTAGTTAATAAAATTTTCAAATTTCTTCTTAAGTTAAAAAATATTGCTGATTAGCCGTTCACGCTGTTCCACTGGTATATCATTTTTTTAAGGAGAAATCCTATTTTCCTAAAATAAAGGTACGTCAGGTACGTTACTTCAGCTATCTGCCAAAAAGTCACATCAAAATAGGTCCAGCTATTCCGAAGATTAGTCGGAACAAACACAAAGACCGGTAAAATTTTTAAAAATTGTGTTTTTGGTATTATGACCCTATTTATATTTATTTAGTAAAAAGCTATTTAGTACTTTGATATTACAAACGGACACTTTCAATTGTATATATTTGTATAGATGAAAGTTACAATTTTTAAAAGAGTAAAACTACAGTAGATCTCCTAACTCTCTTGAATATTTATAGATATGTATTTGCAATAAGAAAACGAAGTTGGTATTTTAAGTTAGTAGATTTTACAGAGCTGATTTGTCAATATCTAGCATGCATGCATGCATTTAAATGCAAATACAGTTGTACGAGTATTTAACTCGTCTCTCGAAAGGTAATTTGCAAGTTAAATGAGTATTGTTTACTCAGTTAATATTTGACCCGAGTAGAAATTTCTTTAGAGAAAATTATTTAGGTACCTAACAAAATTGTCGAGAATGGGTGATTAGCAATGTTAAAAAATACTACTTTGTGACGAGTGATTCATACGAAATGGGCTACAAAAATACTTTGAAATTCAATTTCTTACCTTGTATTATCAACTAGCTGTGCCACGCACATTCGTTCGCCCATAATTTCACTTAATTATTCGCTACATTATTAATCCAACCATATACATACGTAGACATTATTATTTTAACTTAAGTATGTAAATGTTTTAGACATTTACTAGGTGAAAGCGCGACTTCGTCGTCTATTATAACAATATATTATATTAATACATCGTGATATTTGTTTAAATAAGAAAAAATATTTCAGGAATAAAAGGAAAAAAAAAATGATCGAAATTAAACCTAAAAAAAAATGTAGGGACTACGGCAGATTTCTATCATTTTATTTACATATATTTTTCCCTATAAACACTAAGAATAAACGACAATGTAATCTGAAATAGTAAAACAATGTGCATATTAAAACACAATATAACTGTAGTTGCAGTACCTATACGCTTCACCTGTTACGAACTACATCTTTAGTCACAAAACCCTTTAAAAGGCGCTTATTAAAGTTAAAAAAAAAAACCTACCAACCCAGTCGAGAAGAGCATCAGTTGAGATTGTGGTCAAAGCTCTAAAGCCTATAGGGTATAAAAATAATAATAATCAGATGGAAATACGAAGCGGTAGTTCACAGGAATTCTCGTCCGGCGCGTTTAGTACGGACCAGTGCGCGTCACGGACGAACAGATTCAGCCTAATGAGATTATAGGGTCTCGCCCTCGACACAAACTAGCATAGGTGCGGTTCAACCACGCTCTATGTTGTCTACATTGTAATACGATAAACTAATTCTAGAAAACTAGTACTAGATATTAAGATTCAGACTCAAATTAACTGCTTTTTTTTTTTACTCCCTGTGACAGATGCAAGAACAATGGTGAATGACTTCGAGTGTCATCATCATCACCTTATAAAGTTGCTAAAATAAAAGTGTGCCAGGATGATCCATTTTGCACCATGTGGTAGTTGTAATTCAATCTTTCACTTTACCACCCCTCTCAGTATTTTCTACTCTACAATAACTGCTGACAATTGACTGAAATTTAGGACTAATTTTTTAGACAGTTAAACTTATTTCTTATTCTGAACAAGACTGAGAAAAACGGACAAGGTATAAAATAGGTTGATAACAACTAAACAACAATTAAGAAATCCACTGCTAAAGACAACCCACACAAATGTTTAAAAGTTCTAACAACATCAATACACCCAGTAGTTTTACTACTATTCTTGAGTTGTACTTTATTTATTTATGATGTGTTTAATCTGTCAAGAAAAAAACTAGATGTTTCAATCAAGTTAAAGTTTAATCACTCAAATACCAAGAAAAATTTGACAATTGGAAAACAATTGGAACTTGGTGTAAAGACCAGGTCAGTGCTTTAATGGTTAAAATAATATGGAATGTTTAATTTTAAACAATATCAGAAATTGACTATCATTATCTGGTCAGAGATACACAAATATTTGGCCAAATGTGTATTGATAACAAGGTCAACGCAGGTGTGGCCGAGATAATATGTAGTTATCACAGATTTGACTGTTTAGTCAACTGTTCGCATGAAGGCTAAAGAAATTTCATAATTAGGCCAATGTGATAAAATGTACACTAATAAAGTTCTAATAAAAAAGAAGTTATTTGACAATACTAAATAAATCTGAAAATTATTGTGAAACAATGCACTCATATTCCAATATTGAAACCTTGTTATTCAGCTTATATATATTATCATAATAATGGTAAAGAATATTCTGAACTCAAAAATAGAATATCCATAAATATAAAAAAGCTGTCAAGAGTTTGTAAATATGTAGTATTAATTCCTTTATAAACTTTATACTATAACTTTACTTGCTTAAATTATTTTTATGAAATAATAGTGTAACCGGAATGTTATTAAATATTTGACAAGTAAAATATGCATTGTTTTATTCATTTTAAATACTAATAACATCAAAACACCCCCCACGAACGAAAACGCATTGTTTTTAAACAACTTCATAATACAAAGCATGAGAAGATAACTTCTATAGATCTTAATATTTTTATTAGTATATTTTGCATAAAAATCCTATGAATATGAATAAAAGGTAGAAACATGTCGAGTTAGACGTAATGGAACAAGTTTTTAGAACTTTATATTCGTATCAGATTTAAATGTAATTACTTTTATAGTCAACGAAAACATTAACACTTCCTGGTTTATACAACTCCTATTTTTTATCATACTAAAGAATTATTTTGAAAGCTAAATTATCAATAGCACGTTGTAATATGATCGCCGTTTGTAAATTAAAACGCTTGTTTTTTATACGTTGCTCAGTTCTTGATCCGAACAATCAGCAAAGCTTTAGATTTTTTAGGATCGAGTAGTGTGACAAATTCATAACCTACACATTTCATATTCCTATAGGAATTATAAATTACTCTGAAAAGTAAAATAATGCTTACATTTGTTTATTATTATACAACGTTGTTTATGCCTAATTTCATTCGAATATAGATCTAAGAGATAACAATAATTGAAATAATGGCGGGCGGCACAATGGCGCGATATTTAGTTCATAAATATTATTAGAAAGTAAACAATTACTTACCCAATTGATTGTATATAATCTGTCAACTTGATCAGATAACACTACACGTAATTATCATCAAAATCGGTTAGTTACTAATAAAATAAAAGTATATTTAGCGAGAAAGCGTCTTAGACGCATATCGTTTTTCTGAACAATATGTGTTGCCAAGTAAATACGATGAATAACATTAGTTCTTGTAAATTAAAAACACAAAATTAGAATGTTTCGAAAACTCAGGTTTATAAAAACTTTATTAGTTACATTAAATTAAATATTTTCTTTTAATTTAATTTTCTCCCGATTTTTTCTTTTTCTATCAAAAACAACTGTAAAAGGTAATTATTTTCTTTCTTATATTTTTTTATATAAGTTTATTCTATTAACCTATTTATTAACCATTAAAATAAATAGAGCAATTTCTGTAAATAATAAAAATATTTCTTTGGTATGTGCTTATAATCTGTACTCTGTTCTATTGTCATTTGTAAGTAAGACAGATTCAGAAAGAAAAATGTAATAATAGGTAATTAGGTATCAAAACATGTCAAAATAACCTGCTTTGTGAACCATGTGCGTTTTAAATTAAGGATATAAGTTTACGTGTATTTACAACAACTATAAATAGTCATGGATTACGTTTTTAGGCGGTGTAGCAGCTTTAATTACCGGTAACGTGACACCAAACAGGCCAAGAACTATAAAAAAAGCTCTAACCCCAACAAAACATCAACCATCCCCAAACGTTACTCCTAAAAGTGAGTTAGTGAACGACCGCTCTATATTTCTCTCCCCGACATTACAGAAAAAGAAGGCCATAGTAAAGAAGTCACCTAAGAGAATATTTCAAAATCCCGATATGGACACAACAGAGAATGAAGATTCTACCCTCGTCAGCCCTAAAGCGGATAAAGTCAAGAAACACTTGAAAGACGACTTAGAATTAGTTAATCGTAGTGTTTCTATAAAACTTAAAAGCAACGATAATAATTCTCCATCAAAGAAGACTAAAATTAACAACACAGTAGAAAATAAACTAGTGAACAATGAAAACACACCTAAAAAGAAAAGAAAAAAACAAAGATTCATTTACAATCGATAATAATAAAAATCAAACTGAATCAAAATGCGACAATGATAACAGTACTAATAAGTCACCCAAGAAAATGAAACAAAGACGTAAATCACCTATAGATAATGTTGCAAATGATGTAAATTTAAATACAACTTCAGAATTAGTAAATCAGAAGAATATAAATCATGTTACCTCAACCATTGACAATAATTATCAACAAATCATACAAGATATGGATTCTAAACAAAATATTACCAAAAAGAAAAGTAAAAAACGTAAGCATATTGAGGAAGTACAAGCTGATGAAATAAACAATACGGAAGAAAATGAAAATCTAAATGTTACAAATATTGAAGATAGGAAGGAACATCCAGACGAAAATATTATGCAGCAAAATAGTAAAAAATTACAAAAGAAAAATAAAAAACGAAACAAAAAACAAAATGCTACAAGTGATGAAACAATATGTGTGGAAACTGATCAAACAAAACAAGACAATAAGGTACAATTGGATAATATTGAAGGTAATTTAGAAACATTAGAAAGTAAAATACCTGTAGAAGATATTGTCAATAAAGATAAAAAGAAAAAGAAATCAAAGAAGAAGGCAATAGTTAATCCCAATGCAGTAACTGATAAGGATTCTGAATCTGAACATGGTTCTGATGATGAAATAGAATCAGAGAGTGAAGAAATTAATAAAAAGCTATTAGAAAAAGACCCCGTTGAATCTTCATCTGATGAAGAAGAAGAAAAAACAATCAAAGCAACCTGTGAAGAAAGAAGTAGAAAAATCAGAAAATTATGTAAATGATCCTAATGAACTTAAAAGAACTTTGTTTGTAGGAAATGTGCCTTTTAGTAAGAAATGTAAAAAAGAGATCAAGAAGATATTCAGTAAATATGGGAAAATTGAAACTGTCAGGTAAAAGAGTTTACTTTTTAAATGTATTTCTTTTATGTTATATTTTCATTAGAACTTTTATATTGTTTATGTATATCTGAATTAGTTGCAAAATTTGTGTAATTGTCTTTTACAACACAGTTTTTATACTAGTGTAGAAGACAGGGTTTCCTTTTTTTGAGAAAATTAGTAGCATAATGATTACTGCACTAACCAAAGAAGCACTAGTTATATAATAATTGAATTTTCTCAACTTTTCTAGAATTCGTACGGTGCCCATAAAAGATGCTCGAGACACACCGAAATTGGCTATCATCAAAAATGAACTCCATCCAGACAGATCTACAGTTAATGTCTATTTGAAATTTGCTGATGAAGAATCTATCAAAAAGGTACTTAGTTTGGACAATTCCTTAAAATTTAATTTGAAGGTTTTATAAATCAAAATGTATATGGTATAGGTTATAATAGGTTATATGTATATGGTTAGAAACTCGACTGTCTTTCTGTTTATGCTGTCAATGTGACATGTTTGACAATCTTGACAGACATTCAATATGGTTATTTCTTGGTTTCAGAGCCTAATTCTGGATGATCCTCATAAAGATACATAAATACTTAAACAAGAATAGATTTGTAACGGGTAAATAGTGTTACAGAGTATTAGTTTTTACCCTTGATTATGCTTGTGTTTATGTAGATTTTGTTAATTAATTGAGGTTGAAAATCATTCTATGCCCTTTTCTGTATGTATGATAGTATGTGTGTGTTAAAGTGCATGATGATCACTTTATTAGGTAATGTACAAAACAATAGCAAAGAAATAAAACTCATTTTTATTTTAATAATTATATAGTCTGGAATGAGCACATACTTGTAGCTTAATTTCTCAATGTTTCTGCCTGATTGTAAAGGCGCTGGTCATGAAACATTAATATATAAGAACAAAAGGCGAAGTTTGAACAGTGTTAAACTGATTTTTATAATTTTAGTTAGACCATATCTTATTTAATAGACACTATGGTATATTTAATGGAGCCCTAAAACAGATCCAGTGCTATCAAACAGCAAAATCAAAAATGCTTAATTCAATTTAGGTCCTTATAAGGTGCTAATGAATATCAAAACATTACCATCCAGTTTGAAATCAAACCTAGTCTTTTAATGGAACTATACAACCCATAGTTATAATGTTTAGGTAGTAGATGCGCAGAGAAGAGTGTCGTTCCCAAACATCATCCCCTTGCAAATTAAAAGATGGTTTACATAGTGCCTGAACTTATTGGCTGGTAAATCAGTAATGTGATTTGAGATATAACTTTTACAGTAACACTATTACCTAAATAACACTTAGTTTGCATAAGATTGTAATAAATAGAACTTGGTCAAGCATGTGTGACTGAAAACACTTGTAATCATCTCCCTACACTTTTCCCATTTTCATTTGGAGACGGCGCAACATGTCTTCCTCTTCCATTCCTCTCTATTTGTTGTCATCTCAGCATTCACTCCTTTCCTAAGCATATCTTCTTTCACACAGTCCATCTATCTTTTCTTTGGTCTTCCCATACCCATATAACCATCCATATTCATATCCAGTACCTTTGTTATAACCTCCTCTTCCACCCTGGGCATCACATGTTCACTCCAGGACAAACAACCGCCTCCTAACTTCTCTGTTACTGGCGCCACTTTCAAACACGTAATAAACTTGTAATATGCGTATTTAAATGAAATTATTTAATTCCAGGCCCTAATTGAGAACAACACCATATTGAATGATCATCATCTTCGCGTCTCCCGTAGTGACAGCACAGGAGCTCAGCATGATCCACGTTGCTCTGTATTTGTGGGCAACTTACCCTTTGCATTAGAGGACGAAGCTCTAAGGGCTAAATTTGAGAACTGCGGAGAGATTGATTCCGTGAGAATTATAAGAGACAAGAAAACGAATGCGGGGAAAGGTGAGATCTTCATACCGCTGATATGTAATATAGAGTTTATGTTAGTTATGTTAATTTTTATGGAATCTGTTTTTTTTTTCTTTATAACATTTCTACACTTTACTCGATTTCAAATAAACAATAATTGTGATAGATTTTGAAACTTCAAACATACACACTGACTGACAGATTTATACATACTTGCAATCACGAGGCCCTCCCTTGAGGGTTCTTAGAGATTACATATTGCCATGTGGTACTATCCTGGTGCACATCTTTTATGTCTACTACGCACAGCATGCTTAAACAAATTTTAAAATACTAGCAGTGCTCATGACTCCATCCACGTGGGTTTCCCCATTTGTAAAATGACGATTTTTATAATTATTTGCTGTATTAAACCCCTCAATATTACTTGGGTTCATTAAAAAGCAAGGAATTGAATTGTGGATAATTTTGTTTCCACTTCATTCACTATTATCCTCATAACTTTACTTATATACCTAAAGTACCAAATATATAGTAAAACCTGATCAGATAATATATTGATTCAAATCATAATAATAATATATCTTTGTTTATTCAAATCAAAAAGTACATTAATTATATAAAATACATCATAATGAAATAACAACAAACTAAATAATGAATGCCGTCCAGCTCGCCGCCAGACGGGAAGGTTCCTAGAAGGCTGGCTATATTGCCACATTGGATGGCAATGCTTATTCGCTGTGCCAAATATTGGATCGCCCTCTGGTCGTGAGACGTGTCGACTAGACGATTCGCGAGCTCCTTAAAAAGGCTATGAGCACTCGGACCCCACAGCACCAGAGTCTCGACCCCAAACAGTACAATTAAAAACAAAAAGAATTAAAAATAAATCATGTAAATCGGTTCAATGGCTCCCGAGTTATAAGCCAACATAGCATAGACAAACAGGCAATTAGAGGCATTGTCTTGTGTATAATTTAAGGATATCTCCAATATTCATTTATATATTGTTAAAAAATTATATAATGTTTAGGCTTAGTACTATGACCATACAATCTTACCAGAAGTTAGGATATGGTTCAAGAGGGTAAACTTGCTACATTAAAGGGGTGCTGACTCAAGTGATATTACTGGTGGTTATAGCGGTTATAATTTTTAAATTAGGTGAATAATTAATTGAATTTTATATTGTACTTGAATACCTCCGTAGCTATTCATGTAATTATTTCACGATGTTTTCATTCGTTGAAAGCTCAGGCGGATTATGGAATAGGGCTTCTTATTTTTATCTCGCTTAGTGTCTAAACTGGAGATCCTAAAGAGAAAACGCCAGAGATTCAAACCAACTTCCGACAACGCTAAATCCGGACACAATTGAACTATTCATTACTTGATCTGTTTCAAAGTATAATATTATTTTTATAGTTAGGTGTGAATTAAGAGAGCTGTCGATTTAAATAAATAAATATAAATTTCAGGTTTTGGTTACGTTAATTTTAAATCTAAAGATGGCGTCGAACTAGCACTTACTCTCTCCGAAGAGGACTTGACAATAAAAAACAGGATATTGAGAGTGAAGAGATGTACGCAAGCTTCCCAGAGACAAAATAACAATAGGTTCAATGAACGCGGTCAAAGAAACCTTGCTAGAGATCGGGGGAAACCATAGACAATTGGGTAGTTTCCGTGGAGGAGCTCGGAACGAATCCGATGGAGCATACAGAAGAGTTATGTACAAGAGGAAATATCAGGTATGTTTATTATTTTTTAGAGATTTACTTCAAGTTTACCTTATTGATTTATAGTTTTATCTTTAAATGTATTTTTGTTCCAAGTGCATTTTATTTTTTTTGATATCAAAGTGTAGGGAGAGTTAAACATTGGTTTCAAAATTAATTTATTTATATTTTAAAATGATAAATTTTATTTTATTAAATAATTTTAACAGTTTAACAATACATATTAATAATGTCATTACTAACCTTGTACAAATTTTGACTATAAATCTCTATTTATTAAAAAGGTTGGCCGTATTGGCACGTAATAGTGTTAACAGACGTACGGATCGGACCACGGACATAGTACGGCGGGCGGCCGATGTTATCAGTCCCCTAAGTAGGGATGGAATCCTTTCCGAAAAAGATAGTTTTTTGAATCGTTTCGAATCTAAGTTTGATGAATCGATTCACAAAAGATTGATCTTTTAACTAACAAAGTATCGATTATTAGAGTGTCCTTTTTATTTTTCTATGATATGATGATGAACATAAATAAAAATAAAACATATAGGTAAAAGAATAAAACAGTTCATTGACATTTTTCTTTGATGACTTCATTGATGACTTTTAGTCCTGTTATTAAAAAAAATTGTAAACAGTTTTTGCAATAAATGATGATTAGTCTAATTTCGACCACTGGAAGAATGCTATTTACGAATAAATAGTCAAATAAAACAAATAAATAAAATATTGATATCTTGGACCTCGATTTTTTGTGAATCGATTTAAAAATCGATCTCTTTGATAAATCTTGTTCCCGTCTCTACTCAGGCGACTGAGACCTCGGTCGCTCGACATAGCGTGTACGTGGTCCGGTCCGTACGTGTGTTAACAGCATAACATGGCAATTTAATCATTTATTTATCTTTAGTTGATTGTGAATTCGATATAAACAACATAAACATAATTAAAAAAAAATACTACATATTAATTTTTAAAAAATGTAATGGAACCTTACATTAATTAAACGAACTAATCATACCAGTGGTTCTGTTGACAGCAAGTTTATATCCTGTGCTTTATATCATAACATCATGACAGTAAATGTTAATATTTATTCCTTTCCTTCATTTTTTATTAAATGTTACATCGATGATGTAAAATCATTAAAATAAAATCATAAAAAGTTTCTGAGTTTTATAAAAACAATAAAACTTTATTTGGTTATGATATTTATATTACAACCAAAGGTTTTGTGTTTTTTATGTTGCTAAATAAAAAAAATAGTATTATAATTAATATTGACTATAGCAGGACGGTGGCGGCGAGGGCGGGGAGGGCGGCGAGGGCCCGGCGAGCAAGCGGCTGCACTCGGACCCGCCGCGGAGAGAGAAGAAATCAAGGAAGGAGTTTGTCGGCGTCACGGCCGAGAAGAGAAAGGTCATCATATGTTCCTTACTGTATTCTATTTTTTTTTATACGGAACCCTATTTATTTAAAAAATTTAAAAGTACCCTAAATTGCTCTTTTTTATCTCGCGGTTAAAATCTGCTCATTGAACGCACGGACGTATGCATACATTTTAATATATACATATGCTGCTCTGCGCGATAGACTGAATCCATCTCTCGAGGCGATGGCTCAGGTTGACCTCCTTTAATGAGGCAGACTGACTAAACACTCCACGATGTACACGGGCGTGTAGACACATGTACATGCATTCTGCCGAAGCCCTGACGACGGCCCACCTCTGGGGAGGTCTAACGTGAAGTTATTTTACGAAGCTTGATGACCTCGCTGTGCGCCCGGACGGACACTTCCGGGACGCCTCACTCTGCTCGGGTCCGCTGAGCGCTCCTTCTCCTTCTACCTCCCCCTTCGTGAGTATGACGAACTCAGCCGCTCAGATCCTAGGACTCCCGACCGTTGCCCTTACGAGCGATGGTAAGGAGAAATCCCTACCTACGTCGGAGGTTAGGTCCCTGAAGGGTTCCCTCCGCGTACGGCTCTCGGTGTCGACTCCGCCAGCACAGTGATGACAGCGCGGAGACAGTTCCCGGCCTATGCGGTGTAGGTAGCCCCGTCAGCACCTGCGTCAGACGGTAACTCAACGCTGCGTGCGTCCTCCCTCCACTGTGGCGGCCCCAGCGCTGGGCATCCCCAGGCGCCTTTCCCACCCTTCTAGAACGATCGAGACACTAAGCTCCTCCCACCGCGCCTCGATTTCTCGAAGCGTCGGGTGTTGCACCCTATCTGATCGCACCCTACACCACCTATATAAGGCGACGAAAACCCTAAATTACCCTAAGTAACTTCAACTATCTACCAAAAAAAAGCCCGTCGTAATCGGTCCAGCCGTTCCGGAGATTACCGATAACAAACAGACAGACAAATATTTTAAAAATTGTATTCTTGGTATGGTTATCGTATATATACATTCATATCTGTTTAGTAAAATGAAATAATTTTGACATTACAAACAGACACTTTAATTTTATTTATTAGTATAGAATAACTCATAAAATGCATGCTGATAATATAATGACAATCCTCAAAATCAAAAAAATATTAAGAGTTTGGTGTCGAGTCAAATGACGTACATTTGGTACATAAATAGTGTTGTGTGTCAAAATGTAATATTTCTGATTAAAAAAAAAAAAACATTAAAACGATACCAGTTTGCATGCCTTAATATATTTATGTCATTCTAACTATCAATCTAACATTTTTATACTAATAAATAAAATTGATGAGTCTGTCTGTACATTATTAGGAATGTAAATAAATAGATAAATATTTTTCACTCATAATAATAATTTGTAACTTTGTATGTTGGTTGTGCACTTATGTGATAGAGTGTGGGATTTACAATTATTATTTTAATATGTCGATCGATTACCCATAAAAATGAGACAATAGGAAGTAATGGAAAGCTGGCGTAAACGCCAGGTTAGTACTCAAGGTGTTAAATGAAATCTAGCAATTAGTTGACAATCCCACAATGGTCGCCATTTATTTTTGGATTATATTGCTGAGTAATAAAAATAACTTCTTTACAGAAACACAAGTTCGATAGAGGCCAGAAAAAGAAGAAAATACTTAGTGAGATATTAACGAAGTGAAAGTTATATTGAAAGTTGTTGTAAAGTTAGTTTGTATGTAACTAATAAATACTTTTATCACATTTACATTGATTTTTAATTATTGAAATCCACGTTTCACTGAGGGGAAAAAATCGTGAAGAATCCATTGATCAGTCCCGGATTTATGATTTTTTTTCGAACTGGGGCAGAAACTTGATAGTGGCGCCCTTGTCTCCAGCGTTTCAGATAAATTACTTTAAAAAAAACTCACAAATATATAGTATATCTCCTTGGAGATTCCATACAAAATCGACCACTTTTGATTTGGCTGAAAATTTATCAAATTTTTTTTTACACATATCGAAAAATATGGTTTTTAACAAAGCCTCTTCTTTTCAAATTGCCATAACTTTGTTTAAAGTTGGCCGATCGAGACGTTTTAAAGCCTCCAGAACGTAGAGGCTGCTTTGCCAATGTGAGAATCCACCGAGAAATTGCTTGACACGTGATAATCTAGGTAGCAAACCTTACTGATTACGTACAAGGGTGCGCCGTTAAGCAAAATTTCTTTTTGTTCTGAACATCCTTGCGCTAAAATGACAGTTTTTTAAGCATTAATTAATAGACATCGAGTAGAGAGCACATGCTCTGGTAAATTTGTCCATCAGGTCTTAAAGTTGAGCCTGACCGTGGGCGACACAAGCGGCGTCATATGCGAAGAGAAGTCAGTTTTTTTTATTTTACTTTTGTTACTCATGTACCAATTGCTTCTCGGCACCATTAATTTCACCCGAATTGCCGTTTGAGAATATCGACTATTTCATTTTGACCGCGCGGCTACAAGGGGGCGCCAATGTATTGGTTGCACAAGGGCTAGAGACGCCGCTGACTAAGGGGTTCCCCTTAGCTGCTCCCTACACTATTCTTGTAACTGCCGAAGATACCATGTCAGGTGTTGACGGCTGGGAGCTAAAACCACATTCAGCCTTAGGGTATACAGGGTCGGCGAGCCTTTGTAGTTTTAACCCAAAGTGATTCTAGCAAAAGCTTTACCGGTGACACTAAAAAGCAATATTCTGCGGTAACTATTACACTCCACGGTCCACGGTCGCCTTTGTCTTTAAATAGAGTAACAATCTAGTATCGCTGATATCCCTCTTTCCAGTTTCTCTACTGTGCCTCCATCCAATACGCATTAACGAAAAAGCGAGTGGTACGTACGCTAGAGAGAAGCTCTTGCGTTCGATTCTGAGCTCCTGTAAGGTTGCAATATAAATGTTGAGCCTTTTAAGTTGGTTTTGCGCAGTTCTTGAGCGCAGTCAAGACTTCTTCTGATGTTCGAAAAGCTTGTCGTCATGTTTCGGATGTTCCATGACGCAAACCGCATGTAAGCAGCATTGATATTAGTCTTGGAGTTTTTATCTTTGTTATTTCGTCAACGTCCAGCTGTAAAGCTTGTATTCCGTTCACCCAAACGGAACAAGTTAACGGATCAGTGCCTTATTGATCGGGGGTTGGGCTATTTAAAGCAGTCTATATACAGATAACTGATCTGTTTATCTACGATGGATCCTCCTACTGTCAAGGGTGACTCCTGGCCCTCGCACTGTGGTTAATTTATTATGGATTGCCCCATCTACATCCAGTAGATCTGTGTACATATTAATTTTAAATCAGGCTTCCGTTTACTAGGCGCTTTGTTATTTTTTTATTTTTGTGGTTTGCTTGAAACCCCCCCCCCCCCCCCCCCCCCGTTCCCGTCCTCCTAGATCTGGGTCTGCCTTCGTACTATCAAAAATAAGCAAAGTAGAGACCTTCCTTTCGCCACGCATGGGTGGTTATCTCATATATACAGTATTAAAAGCTAAGCTAAGCGTCAGAATATCTGACGCGACCTTGAAATTTTGCTTTCACGATTCGTGTAAAGATGTTCCTCTTTTTTATTTTTTTTTTTAATAATTCCCCCGCCGTTTCCCCTGGCATAACCAGGGACCTTATAACTGCGATTCTCTTTTTATGTGTGCTCTTTTTTGTTGTTTTTTTTTTTTTTTTTTTTATTATATAAAGCGTGTTCTTTTGCTTCTTAATTTCTTTGTTCATCACTTTATTTTCTTTATTGAACTTAGCCTACATCTTAAACCTATCATTAATTAAACATGTCAAACTTATTTATTAAAATTACAATGTTAATATATTACGTCAATTACACAACACGACATAGACAAAGCAACAAAGACAGAGGTAGAAACAGTGACAGTTCATAGTCTTATTCAGATTGAAACGAGATTTGAAAAGAAACTTAATCTAGAACAACAAATAATGTCAACTTATTCTAGGTTAATACTGTTAAAAACAATGTCAAATTTTTTATAATTAATAGTAATAGTCAATAATAAATGTCAAATTAATCAAGTACAATTTGGAACAATGATATATTAATAATAATTCAAATTAATAAATAATTACTTAAAATCAAAATAAATAGAATTGAAAATTAAAATTAAAATTAGAATAAAGTAAAATCAAAATTGAAATTTAAAAATTAGATCTTTAAAAATTTCAAATTTAAAACAGCCTTTAGTGCTCTGCTGCCTCGGTTTCATTTAATTCGTGTGTTTCATTTTAGTTCCACACTTGTCATTACCATAATTCTAAAAACATCACAATGCAAAATTTTCCGTCCGAGGCAACGGAGGGCCACTATTGCCCTGACGAAACCCTGGGGGCAACCCACTCTACAGACGACCGTTACTTGTTTCTTTTCCCAGCTCTTCTTGCTACATCCTCGATGTATCGCAAGAAGGCTGGGCGTTGGTCGTCATCCAGCATCAGGGCCGCCAAATTGTCCGCCGTCACCCCGACCCTGTGCAGCACTCAAGGTCGAATCTGGACGAGCCGAATCTGGCACAGTCCACTAAAAGATGTAGGACTGTCTCGGCGGTATCCGGATCGCAGACACACGCGGGACTATCTTTAATTTTGAATCTATGCAGGTACGCTGCTAAGCCCCCGTGCCCCGTAAGGGTTTGCACGTGGGTTGGTGACAAACGGGTCTTCTTCAACACCCGATGGGCCTCCTCTACCTTTGGGAAGAAGACCCGTGTCACCGCCCACGTGCCGGAGGCCTCGTAGCGTGCCTGCCAAAGCCTAATAGTGTCCCAACGTATGACCTGTTTTGCGTAGGATCGCGGATACCGATCGTAGTCGGCTGCGGTCTTCTTATGTGCGGCCCGTTTTGCCAGTTCGTCGGCACGCTCGTTACCGACCGTACCGACGTGTGCTCTCACCCAGTGTAGACGAACCGAGCGTCCCTCTGCACGCATTTCCCGGAGCATCTGCTGCGCTCCCAGGGCCAGGCGGTGTGGGGGGGTGCCGGGTTTGCCAGCATCTCCAGCGACGATTTAGAGTCGCTGAAGATGCCAACATCCCAGTCCCGTGATTTTTGAACCGCCTGTAGCGCCCTATAGAGCGCAAACAGTTCAGCCTGGAATACCGTGCAGAAGGGCTCTAGGCGAAACGTAGAGTACCTGAATTCCTTGCCCCCCTTCCACCATGTTAAAGCGGCTCCCACTCCACCGTCGATCTTCGATCCGTCGGTGAAGATTTGAGAGCCGCCCTGTTCCAGGGGGGCTTCTAGGCTCTCATACGTCTCGCCCTCGCATAGCGCTAGGTGAGGATACTGGCCAAACGAAACGGGCCGCTCCAACCCACGGTCGACCACGATCTCGTCCAGATGTCCACCCCTTTTTGCACGGTACATTCTCTCCACCTCCTGTGCCCGGAGGTCCAGCGGGAGCAAGTCTGCCAGCACAATTACCGCCGTCAGAGAGACCGTGCGGTACGCCTTACAAATCTTCTGGGCGAACCCCCCTCTGCAGCGAGTCTAGCTTCTTGCGAAGCGAGAGCTTCGTCGCAGAGGGGCCTCAGACAATTGCCGCATACAGCATGATCGGCTCGATGACGGCGACGTATATCGTTCTGATGATATCCGAGTTCAAGCCCCAGCTCACTCTCGCAGCACATGCCAGTTGTTTGTAGATATCCGCAGCCCTTTTACAGGCTGCGGTGACATGTGCCTTGAAAGTGAGCTTACTATCGAGGGTCAGACCAAGCAGGCGAATCTCACTTTCCAGCGAAATCCGGACTCCGCCCATGATGAGGACTGGTGTGTCAAACTTAAGCTTCCTCGTCAGCACCATCGCCTTTGTTTTGCGTGGTGCGAAAGAAAGCTTAAACTTGACACCCCAGTCCATCACGGTCTGCAGAGTCCGGTTCGCGAACTCCTGCATTGGTCCGACCTCCTTCCCGGAGAACACCAGAACGACATCATCGGCAAAAGCCTGGCAGTACACTCCCGCGGATTCGAGCTCCACCAAAAGGGAGTCTAGGATAACGTTCCAAAAGGACGGTCCAGCTATGGAACCCTGGACACATCCCTTGGAACTTTCCCGACTCACCTTTAACCCGGCATAACTGAGCTCTACTCTCCGGTCTTCCAGGTATGTAGAGACTATACCGTACAAATTCCTCGGACACCCTTTAGCCACTAGCTGGGACTTCAAGCCAGAATGTTCCTCTTAAAAAAAAAAACTTATATTGTTAAAAGGTATAAAGTCAATTTTGCTTCGTAAAATTTTCCAAGCAACAGATGTTGCTAGGTTAGTCTATTTTGCTTACTTTCATAGCTTGATGTCTTACGGCATTTTGCTGTGGGGGACAGCAGCTGAGATAGATACCATATTTATAATACAAAAACGTGCAGTTGAAGCCATTTACAATGTGAAAAATCGCGAGCCGCTGAAGAATAAGTTAAAGGAATATAGTATATCTACATTTCTTCGCAATGTATCTTTGATAATTTAATGTACGTCCGCAAACATTTAAACAAGTTTGATATAGCAAACCGCCGCCATAATTTTAATACCAGAAGGAATCACAAAATAGCCGTGCCTTGCCCCATAGCGGCTTAGTAAGTCCAATAAAAGCTTTATAGGTAATAACGTCAGATTCTAGAATAAGCTTCCAAAGCATATTACTGATTTATCTGACAATAAATTCAAGCACTATGACAAACAGGTTTTAATGTCCAAAGGTAAAGGATGGATAATTACGTGAACGATAGTGATGTCTGAAAGTGACACCCCTCTAAGTGTTTTCCGCTAAAACCACTTATTATTATTATTAATTGTATAATTTATATTATATTAAAAAAAACAGATCAGGTTTTTACCTGCGCTCTTCTCGACCGTGTTGTTTTCCGAACCGGTGGTAATTTTTTATCGCTTATAAGCGCCTTTTCAGCGCCCAAATTGAATAAAGAATTTTTTTATTTTATTAGAATAAAATTAATTCTTTTTCAGTCTACTGATTGTTTTTTTTTAATACTGCATAGGCTCAGTGCTTTTACCACAATCTGACCTGATGTTAAATGATGATGTGTTCAAAGATGGTAAACCGTGTGTGAGTACCTAGAGGTTCTCAAGTGATGCTGCTGGAACACTCTATAAGCATATGTCGACAAATTTTCAAGCTTAAGGGTGGTAGATACGGTACCCGGTGAAGAGTTGTATAGTTGGGCTCGAACCCGCGTCCATTGACTTGAAATCTGACCACACTACCAACTAACCTCTACCAACTGCGCCAACTTAACATCAAGAAGATTAAATGTATGTTTACTACTCTAATCACCGGACTTATTAGTTTTATTAAGTGTTTTTTTTTATATGAGGGATGAAAATGAAAAAAAGAATGTTAAAAAAAATATTACAAAAATAATTTATAATTAACCTTATATTTTGAGTTGCAGTTTTTATTTTCATATAAATTAAAGGGTCAGGTTATTTATACTTTATAATAAAATACATAATATATTTGTTATATATATATATATATATATATATAGGGAACTATAGGTCTTTTTGTTTGTATTGTTTTCGTTGCTTTTATACGCTGAAATTACTGTTGGTTTCTTTATAATAAATAAATAACATAAAGGTTAATGCAAGAAAATAAAAGACATAATTTATTTGGTACAATATTATCATATAATTGTCATTACATAATGTCAATGTTAGCAATAATAATCACAGTCCGACACTTCTGCATACAACTAAATAAAAGTGCACGCCCATACATGGTCTTATCGATATATCGATAGAAGAAGAACACCAACCTATCGATATGAATACCGTAAACCACACTAAAGCATCGATAATACACTCATAAGCGGATCTAGCCTATAATTTTCCTGCATAATTAGACACCCTTTTTCACATAACTATAACAAAGACCATATTAATACAACTTAAAAATATGTAACTTGAATCAACAACCGCAATACAAGTCAAATAACTAACTTACTGTACAAGTGCTAACATTAAGCTACCATCGACAATTTAACCTAAGTTTGTTATTAACTAGAATCGACAGTATAAATAAACAAAACTTAACTTGAAGCGAATCAGTGTTAAGTAAAAAAAAATTAAACCAATTATTATGTTTAAGCACAAATAAAATCGCATTTAATAATTCGTTTATCAAGATGGCGCTTTTTTTTTCAAATATGAAAGTTTAGCATTGGACCACAATCTCGTGATGCTGCCGGGACACACGTAAAAGTATTTAGCGGTAGAATCTTAACTTGACCACTACCATTTATTTGATTCTACAAATATTTTTTGTTATAATACAAATAACTTAGCTATATCATTTTAGGGTATTTTATTTCAGTATAGAGAACATGGAGTAGAAAATATGTTTTTAATCAATTTGTTAATTCGTTTTATGTAAAGTAAGTTTAATTGCCAAAGAAATAACATTATTTATTTGTCGTTATTTGCTTATGGCACCATTTTATTCTATGGTAACTCATTTTCAGGTATCGTCTTTTTCAACATTTCATGTGAAAATCATGTCTTATTCCATAAAATCCATTACCAGTATAAAACATTATATTCAAGTTTTGTTTTATTTTTTGCTTTAAGATAAAATTAACATGGACTTTAGTAAGATTAATATTTCTAAATTTCGCTAGAATTATAAAGGTCGAAAAAAGAGAAGGACACTCGATGTCAGTCTACAAAATTTTATCGGCCAATTTAATTGTTGTGTTATGAAAAAATAGGGCAGATGCAAAAACTACGCAATATTGCCCACATGAGTCCTTTGTAATTTTTAATTTACATGTGTTCGTTTGTTAATTATATCTTGAAAGCAAATATTGTAAGTGTAAAAAGCGTTCGACGAATCATAATTGCTAACATCCCTATAACCGTATCGGGTGCGCGTCCACCCTTTACTAATATAAAACTACTATATACATCGCGACTAACAGTCATTTACCTACACTAGACAATCGATATATCGATATACAATTTTCACATCACTATAATTGTCAATCTGAATATCTCTGACCTTAAATATATACTCCATACTAAAATCATCTGTAAATGATCATTTATTATTAAATGAAGAGTTTCCTTATTTGAATAAAATAGTATAACTCGTTTGTAATATCGATATTTCGATTGGGATTAGTTTTTTGTAAAAGTTGAGCAAATGATCCATATGAATTATCTTGTTTATATAGAATATAACATTTAATAATTTAAATCTTTATTTTAAGGCATTATCCATGTTACTTTTGAAATAAAAAGTTAATCGTTTTTGTAATAACACAAATTATAAAGAAATGAATGAAACGAAAAAACACTTTATATATTTAATAAAAAAAAGCCTTTTGCTCCTAAATACAGTAAGAAACTACTGGGCTATCTAAAGAATACATTATATTCGTTATTTTGTTTAATATTTTATTATTAAACCGTTTCCTAATAATTCTGTAAAAAAAATAGGAATCTAATACAAACCGATTATGTAAATCGAAAAATTGATTTGAACACAAAAGTAATATCGATTTGTCGTCTTTATTCTAAACTCTTTACTTATAACGTTTCGATGGATAAATGACTTGACAATTATTAATGTTCGTAAAGCTATAATTTAGGGATGCGAACTAACGCCTTTCTCGATATCCATATATCGATACTTTTAAATAATTTTAAACTTTAGCTATATCAATAATAAAGGAATTTCTTAGGAAACTGTTCCTGGATTCATCATACTCATTAATATGTAAAATTTAATTTATTTGAGATGCTTATAGATTATAAGTATCGTTTAGTTCCAAGGTAAAGTATTGAGTTTTGATATCATTTGAGAATTGTTATAAATAATCGTATCGATATCGATAATCGTCAGCGCGTCCGTAACGTTAAACCGATTAATTTCGTTTGAACTTCAATATGGTGAGTGTGACGAGGAGGAAGAGCGCGATCCAGGCCAGGGTGGAGACGAAGCCCATGTAGACCTCAGGGTCTGTGAAGGGCCAGCCCCGGGTCAGTATGGACCGGAGGGAGTTGGTGGCGAGAGTGAGGGGGAGGCAGAGGGACACGTACCGGAGGATCCAGGGCATGCCCTCGATGGGCCAGATCACTCCGCTGAGGAGGAGGGTCGGGTAGAAGGATCCGAGGGCGAGTTGTATCGCGTTTCGTTCCAGTTCGCAGGCGGCAGATATCACGAAGCCGAAGCACATACCGCAGAGACCTGCAAACAGTTACATACATCACAAATTAACAAACACACCCGTTCAAGTATTACGTGAGCAGCATTTTGGATATTTTTGACTCCCAAACCCCCCTTCCCCTCCCCCCAACACCTCAATCCTGGCAGCAATAGTAAGAAGATAACTTAAAACTGTAAATCGAACATTGTATATGTAATCACCACTCAGACACCCCACTTCTCTTGTGATCAAACATAATAAAATCAAAGACCCCCACCCCCATTGATGCTTACGTATGAGTACTTGAACTCGTTTTGTTGTTCGAAAATTATGCAAATGCTTACGTAGCCAAACGGAGGGGGCATTATAAGCGTTGCTTATTATTGGTAACAAGAAGAAGGGGCGGGTCGATTTCAAAGTTTTGTTTACGTACGTTGCATTTTTTTAGGGTTAACTTTGTTTCTCTTATCCGGTAACCACCATGAAAATACCTTATTATTTTATAAAATGGAACTCCCTTACCTTGTAATAGAGTCAACATGATGACAAAAGATGATATTTCCGTTATTCTTGACCCCGAATACGGAGATCATGAAGATGAGCACGAGCGCCGTCTGTCCGCACATCACCACGAACTGCGTCACCACGTGCGAGAACAGGATCTCGCCGGGAGACACTCCGGCGACCCAGGACCTGTCCAGCAGACCCTCCATGCGTTCCACTATCAGCGCTGATGACGTCAACGCAACGGCTAAGAAGAACACGATTCTGGGGAATAACGAAAATGTTCCTATTTTGAGAATTCCTGTAACTAGTCCCACTTCTAATACAATCAGTCGGGGGGCAAAAAAGAGAGAAAATATATACGAACATAACAAACACCGTATAACGTTTCTATCTCATTCTCTCGCGTGTTAAATTGTTTGTCTCTTTTTAATGTCACTTATTCGTTTCCTCGAGCTCTTTTGAATCACAACAAGGATGAACGTTCATATTCATTATTATACTTGAGTTTTTCTTCTCTCCTCATAATATGTCGATACTTCAGAAAAAACAAACAACTTCCTTTTCAACTTTTCTACCACTGACGTCACTTTCAAATATTCTCTAATAAATTTATTCCTGATTTTGATTTGTGACAGCACACACACATCCATCTCAACATTCGCATCTCATGTACAAACGATCACCTCTCATAAATCTTCTTACATCTAGACATTATTAAACAGCGTCTAAAGGAATCAAAAGAAAAATAGAAGGTTCGATATTCATCAGTTGTCCATACTTAACCTTGTAAAAGTTATTTTGTTTAGGTTTAGAAATCCTAATAGACTTACGTGAGGATGACTCCAGGAGCAACGAAGTCCGTGAACGAGGGGTTCTTGTTGCCGTAGATGGGGTCCATGAAGTCTATCGGGATGTCTCCCAACTTGGGATTGTAATGGCAGGTCTCGAGCAAATCCTGAAAATATAACATATAATATCCCAAAATGCAATGTTTTTTTTTTTTTATTGAAGCAACGACTAAGTGACTGCAGCCGATATATTTTTATTTAAATAAAAATATAATGACGGAATCGTGTCATGGTGATGGAGCGTCGAAATATTTTAGCCTGGTGAGGCCGTACAGGTATTACGTAAGCTTTGTCCCTTATGATAACTTAAGCTAAGCCGTTGGTAAAAACTAATTAAGTAAAAATTTCTTGTGCAATCGTCATTCAGACCTCCTGCTCCCCATGTCATTAAAAAAGACAAAGTATAAACCCTCCTCATCAGTTATTTGTTAATCTGTTTGTTAAATTGGTAAAGAACTTGGTGTGTCATATAGTAATTATCTATTAAGAAACAGAATTATTTAGAGTTTGTCTTCAGCTGCTTCTGCTAGTAAGTGGACTCGTAGCTTAAGAGTAAAGTTCACCTAGAATACGAAATAAAGTGTACCTTAGCGAAGTCCCGGTAGGAGAACTGTATGTCCCTGTTCAGCATGAGCCCGATCTGCTGGTTGGACATGTCGAGCCACACTTGTACTTCCGATGACGTTATCGTCTCGTTATCAGCCGTATCAGCTACAATTATACATAGTATCATTGGAATGGGGCATCGCTGGTAAACGGTATGCAATTAGTAGTAAATCAAAATAAAACAAACACTTCATTCAATTTATGGCCTAAGAATACGTCATAAACATCAAAAATACTACTAACGGTTGGAAACAATATAATACGGACATCTAAAAAATGAATTCAATTGATATTTATAAACGATTTTAACATAAAGTACAATGTCATTTCCAGACATCACTACCGTTTACGTAATGATTCACTCTGTAATAACACTTGGACATTAAGACCTGTTTGATATTGCTTGAACTTATTGTCAGGTAAATCGGTAATGAGCTTTGGGATCTTTTTGTAAAAGCGAATACTATTACCTTTTTTATTAGACATACTGACCCTAAAGTATGGGACAGCTAATTTGTGATCATCTCTGAGATTTAAAGTTTGTTAAAATTTTACATGGCTTATATGGACAGCTTCTTAGAATGGGTGTGTTTGTGTGTGTGTTGTTGTCATAATATGATTTTATTTGGTGTGTGCGTGTTTGGTTTTGAAAAAGAACGAATAAAGTAGATATGGCGAGCGCTTAAGTTCACAAGGAATCGAGTTAGAATAAGAGCGCTCCGCCACTGACACAAACACACACACTGACAAACTACGTATTTTAAAT
This sequence comes from Samia ricini, assembly GCA_014132275.2. Taxonomy (NCBI): domain Eukaryota; kingdom Metazoa; phylum Arthropoda; class Insecta; order Lepidoptera; family Saturniidae; genus Samia; species Samia ricini. The sequence continues at coordinate 19,935,613 of AP028158.1, forward strand.
AATAATAAATTCACTTGTGACTCGTAACGAGATATCATTTATATGTTTATAACACTATATTTTGGTTTAAGTAAATAATGTTTGACTCTAAACGTTAGTGCATAATTTCTCAGCCTTGTTTAGCTGACGGCCCAATTTCAGAATATGTTTTTTTTTTTTCTAGAGTCCTTGCCCTCTTAATTTTTTACCTGTTTTAAACTACATATTTTAATCTGGTCACGCTCAATCTCAATGCACCGTAATTATCTGTGGGTCTGTGGTGTCACAAGAGAGCGTTATGTGTAAATGTGTGAAGTGTTGTTTGAGCACAACTCACCGAGAGCCAGCCTGGCGACGAGCGAGTCCGTGTAGTTCTCGTTGAAGTACAAGGCGCCCCACGCCTCGCCCTGGCGCACGGCCTCCAGCGCGGACGAGAGGTCCACGTAGTACTGCTTCACCGTGTGCTCGTCCAGGTGCTCCAGATACCGGCACGAGAGGTTCTTCATAGAACACGAGTGATTGAACGGACAGTGACCGTCCAGCACATTTACGTCCGCGTTCACTATAGCCTGTTACGGGAAATCACGTATTAGACGCCATTCGACAATTACGTTACAACATTTTTTTTGATCAATTATTGCCGCGTCTCCCCCCTTGTCAGTAATAGTAAATAAAAATCATTTCCCCTCAACCCATGATTATGTAGGCATTAGCTTATTTCTTAACATAAAAAATGAAAGTTAAAGAAAAATACTTTTTTAAATTAATTAAATTACATTATTTATGCTCATAATTTGTAAAATTAAATAATACAAGATCTACAATGCGAACTTTAGTACAAGCGCTGATTTAACTCAGACGGACTTTTCCTAACTGGTTATAGTTTTAATTGTGAAATGTTTCCCAAATAACAGCAATGACAACACACACACACACAAATCTAAAATAGCCCAATATTAATTTTAAATGATGCTTTCAACTCCTTGGAAAAATCGTCAAATTCTTTTATATTTCCTTTATCTTTTTGAAGACTTGTGCTTTTCAACTTCGAAATTCTACAGCGTTTTAAAGAAGTCCTTCTAAATAAATGATCGCGTTTAGATTCAAACCCTTAAAATACCCACTTTGATGTAAATATAAGCTGAATAAAACTTGCTATAAAAGTTTTAACAATAAAAGGATGTCTTTAGACTTACCAATTTCAATCCGCTCGGATCCCGTCCGATAGCGAGACAGAACAGTATGACTTGCATGACGGGCAATACAAAGATGAACAGCATAACACCGATATTCCTCCACATTCTCAAGAAGTTCTTCTGGATTAACGCTTTTATCTTTCCTCTAGACGTTAACTGAAAATTGTTAAAGCTCCACTCGTTAATACGAAAGAAATGTTATAAGGATCTCAAACTCGCTGAAGAGGTAACCTTAAGGTTATTATCATAAAGCCATTAAATAGCTAGTTTCGAGGCTAAATTGAAAATGGATGAGACAATATGAAGTATTTATGATCCAAAGCAAAGTCACACTAAAACTAATGGAGTGGATGGGCATATAATTGACAAATATAACAAGGTCGTAAAACTAGCCACTACAACAAATATGTACAATCTACAGTAGACGACGAAGAAATGTATTAAAGGGTCAGTAGAACATTGACATTCTACTAATAACTACTTGTCTAACATGTTTGTACACATAGAACATATTTTATATAAACAATTATTTAATGTTCAAGTATTCTTCGTTAAAAAAAGTAGGTATTCATTATATAATTTATTACGGGGTAATATGCTACAATAAAAAATGAAATCAGATATCGAATAACACTTACGTTGAGGCAACCCCCGCAATCTTCACATTCTGGTGTAACAACTGAGGCCATCTTTGTTGGAATCTAGAACACCAAAGTATAACGGAATCAATAGGATCCTGAATAAAAAATTGAAATGAATCAGAATTCCAAAAATAAGAGTAGGTATTATTGTTTAGGTTGTAGTAATGGATATACTTGAATTATTATTAGCAATAACTATAAAGGAAAGAGATAAACTGACATCGCCATTGGAGCCAGCGCCGGGGTCTACGATCAGCACTTCCTTGCTTTGGTGGAAGTTTAGCCCGACGACCTGGGCGTCTTCAGCCGCGTACGGAGCTTCCTCTCGCTTGCACATCTTGTTCAGACCCAAACCACCACCAGTCACATTTAGTTCCACCACTTGGTTTGCTTGACCTGTTACTATGAAAATATAGTTTAAAAAACACTGCATAGGCTTAGGCTGCTAGCGCTATGACCACAATCTGAATCATATGACAATATACATCATTATTAGTTTATTACTCGGAGCCCCAATCTATGTAAAGTCATACAAATGTTAAATGTCAGACTATGTTAATAATTTAACAAATTATGAAATTTAAATATAATAAAAAAACAGTTTTTAATTTTTTGAGTTTTCACTGGTTAATCTAATTTTATTTTGAAACTTTTAGTGATAGAAAATAGATCATCAACATTTACAATAATTTTTAGCAAAATCTGTTCACATTATGTTGTATAACTTCTGAAAAAATCTAAACACACCTACACTAAAGCGATGATGGCGCAGTGAGTAGTGCGGCCGGATTCCGCGTCACTGGACGCGGGTTCAAACCCACCTATCCAACTCTACAAATCAGCCTGAGCATTCGGTGATGGAAAACATCGTGAGGAAACCATAGCTTGGTGGTAGAGCACTTTCTAGTAATGCTCGTGTGGGTAACTACCACGCTTAAGTTAGAAAACCTGTCGCCAAATACCATGACGTGTGTTCCTGCAGCATCATTTGAGAACAAGTATCTCTAGGCTTGGTGTGCTTACCATCCTGAACCACATCGTCACTTAACATCAGGTGAGGTTGTGGTCAAAGCACTGAGCCTATATCGTGTAAAAAAAACTAATTAAAATAGAAAAAAACTTTACTTCCTTGGAAGTCAGTTCAAAATATAATTTATAAAGTTAAATATTCAGTTGTATTTGCACGTACAAAACACCTCGTAAACCTTGACATGTAAATATTAACGGCCATCGATGAAGTCTTTAATAATTGTTCATATTTGCAAATACTTATGCGTTCGAATAGCTTGTTAGTTTGAGGAAGTCTAGAAACACATTTTGTTAGATTTTTGTTTTATAACATTATTTTTTAACTTCATTACGCCGTTCGCTTGAGAATTCTTTGCAGTCTCTTCGTCATTTTGACTGGCATTTAGACACTTGAACAAAAAGGCACTTGAATAGTATGAGCCTCGGGCTGTTTTTTTGCACATAGTTCAGTTAATCTATTCGTTCGTTCAAATTATTTTGTCTAAGAAATACCCCACACTGAGTCTACGTGATATGTATTGCGTTAGTAAGTACTGATATTATAGTATCGTAGCTGACTCAAAATGTGGAGTGCGGACGCGGCGAGTGTCCGGGGCTTAAATTGAATCCCTGCCCCTGATAGTAAGAGCTGTGGTCGCTTAAGCATTTCATTGTTAATATGCGACAATGATTTTTTAATAGCCACTTCATAGGACATTACTTTGAAGGATATGAATATGGTAAGTAGAAAAATGGTCATGATGATATTATTTAGTCTTCGACTGGTTAACTACCATTAGCCACATAATAAAATTTTGTCACTAAATCGTAAACATTTGTATTTATATAATTTGTAATAATAAAATAATGTAATAATTTGTAATAAAAATATTGCCAAAAACAAATTGCTTATTGGCAGATGTATAAACCGCGGGCCGAGTAAAAAAGTTAACGAAAGCCGTGTGAGTCAATTGAATATTGGAATCCGACTATTAACAATAGGTTAGCGTCGAAAGACAGTACTGAATGGTTTCATCAAATCAACCTTGCATTCTTTCGCATCGCCTTGGCTGCGTCGATGACACGCGAACTTATTACCATAGAATGGACGATTGACTCAACTGGTCAAATTAACAGGGCCCTTAGACAGCCTGTTACCTTCATGTCTTTGTTTTGTTTTGCACTTTACCCTCTTTGTTACAAGATGCAATAATGCAATATCTACTTAGTCATACATATCGTCTGTGTTACATGAATTATAATAACATTACCTATCATCATTTGTTACTAAATAAAATTATAAATTTTGTCTTTATTCGAACCCGAATAATTTAATAATTATGAAACAAATTAGAATATAACTTTAAAGATATCTACAGATTATACAAATTAGATACGTATATGATAAGAACTGGTAATATGGTGAATTACTGTCTATATCCGTGTACCCGCTTACGCTTAATTATAACCTCTATAAATAATGTTAAGCCGATATACACCAACAAAGTTCTATAAGAAGCTTATTTGAATTAAGTAAATTACATTATGAAACGTAAAGAAGACGCACGTGTACTTTAAGTTAAAAACCGGTGTTGTTTTTTAAAAAAAAAACATACTTAATGTGAATAACCAGTGTTTAAAAGTTTTTTTCTGAATGGATTTGGTCTCATGATGGACAATTAAGTAAAACAAGATTGTAATAAAAACGTTAAGTACTGTTCACAATATAAATCCTACGGTCTCGAATTTTGATGAAATTTTATGTTATTATGCATAAATTCAGTATCACAATATCGAACAATATTAAGTGACGATGTAGCTTAAAACGGCAAACACGCTAAGCCTAAAGACTATTCTAATGACGTCTAAAATTAAATTAAAAAATAAGCTGTAACATTTTGAAATGAAAACTTCTTTAGGGCGTTAAGCGATTCTCGGAAAACTTATGGATTCGCGTTACCAATGCTATGACCTCAGCCGTCAACATGCTACAGTATGTTAAAGTATAAGATGGCGTTTAAGTACTGGCCCTCGGAGACAAATAATAAAATTTATTTGATTATGAATAAAGTATATGAAAATGTACATAATTATTGCTCGGAGCGACAATACATGTAAAAACCAGACAAATGTTATATGTTAGGTTATCTTAATAATCTAAATTATCATCAATTGAGAAATTCAAATAAACAGTTATTCCTAAGTTTCGAGTGTTCACTTCTGTCGGCAGTCCCCACAGGTGGGCAACCATATTAAGGTATATAAGAATAGGGCACTGACCTTGTTTCCTAGATAGTTTGAGGAATACGTCTTCCAGTGAGATACAGCTGTACATGGTGAGTAGAGCTTGCGGCGACTCCTCCGCCAGAAGACGTCCACTACGCATCAGACCGATCTGGAGCAAGCCTTACATTTAAACACAGGTCCAGAAGCGCTTATGACTAAACACACAGTGCAAGTTAAAAAGATACGCGCTCGGCAATAAATATGAAGAACAGAACTGAATCTATTGCTGTTGCTTTAGCGCCCTACAGAAACAATTATAAAACGCGAAACGGACAATTACAGCTTGTGTTGATTACTATGTATGTAAAATAGACGAGATCGTGACTTCGTTTTCACGTGTGTCTTCCTACGAAACTTAACCGACTTTAAATTATCTATCAATTATAAAATAAATCAATAATTTGGCTATGACTTTACGTTTTGTTTTCCTTTATGTTTGTTTAAAGAACGTCTGAAATCGATGGTAAAAGGCGGGCATTTATTTCTCATTTTTAAAGGATTCTAGTTTCTATAATAATTAATTTATGGTAATTATCAAAAAGTACGGGCATATCGATGATGGATATAACTCAACGCACTGTCTACGCTTTCCTAAACCGCAACATCTCTCTATCTTTCCGTCATTTAAAGAAACACTTAAAAAAAAACAAATAAAAAACAAGGAAATTCACCGGCCTCCTTAATACATATAGTTGTATATTGTCAACTAGACAATTTATCACTTAATTTATTATTAATAATTATGTTTTTTTTAAAATATATGTGAAGAAAATCTATTTCTTTAAATTTGTTTATTATGTAAAGAAGTTCTATATCTTTAAGTATATCTAGTTAGGTTAGGTTAAACAATCTGGCAACTATGACATCGAGTGTTACGTCAAATAGTTTAAAATAATAAAAATATTGATTTTGTAGTAATATTATAAGAAATTGTTACGTCGAATAATAAACTTATAATGTCGTTTCTTTATTCATAAAGGTTCTTAAAGGTTGGAGAAAAAGTTGTCTGTCTGACTATCTGTTTGTTCCGGCTAATCTCCGATTACCGGCTAATAATCAATTTAAACGGGACATTTTTTGACAGAATGAAACTCATTAAAATATAAACAAATTTCGATTCAATGCAAAGATCTAACCCCTTCCCACGTAATACTTAAACGACTTCTAAGTTACTTTAGGTTTTACTTAAAATGTTCCCACACAAATATAAAATGAATTATAAGGAAGAAAGGGCATTAAGTTCACAATAAAAAATGTAATTATTTAGCTAAATAGTTGAATAATGATGATATATAACGCAATTAACAACTGACAATTATTATGTTATGTAGGCAAAGCGATAGACACTAGTTAAGTTTTGAATAAAAAAAACATATTATTTCCTACAAAAATATGTTTTGAAGGCCATTATTACCCGGTTTACGTTTACAACGTTTAAAGTTGTTACATGTTTGTTTTAAGTAAAAAAACGAACATAATATAACATTGAATATGTTATTTACTTATATACGAGATTCTATTTATATACCCAGTTTCCTTGAACGAACAACTGATTTAACTATTCATACGAAAACATATTCCAAGGTTTAACGAGGAGAGACGTCGTTTGAGTTTTATATTTTGCATTAAAAAACAGAAATGAGGAGATCCGCAGAAGGACCAAAGTAACCGACATTGCCAGCTGAATTGCTAAACTTAAGTGGCAGTGGGCTGGGCACATTACTCGCAGAACCGATGCCGATGGGGCCAACGGGTTCTCGAATGGTTGCCGCACACTGGAAGACGCAGCGTGGGTAGGACCCCACAAGGTGGACCGACGACCTAGTGAAGGTCACGGGAATCTGCTGTATGCGGGTGGTGCAAGACCGGTCATCATGGAAACCTATGTCTAGCAGTGGACGTCATTCGGTTGAATGATTGAATGGATGCGGTTCGCAACGTTCTTATGTGAACGTAGTAGCTAACACAAGTAAATTTAGAAATAAACTAGCTCTTCAAACGATAAATCGGTAATGCGAAATTCGGGGATGGTAATTACCTCAGCAGTGTATTAGATTTTTTTTTCATCATATGATCTTAACCAAGTTACTCTAACCTACGTATTCAAAAGTAAATTCCCATTTACTTACTAACTTATAAGATTGTGTTCGAACGTTTATTAAACTTAAATTATAATATTATTAGTAAAAAATAATGATATTTAGTGTAATAATTTATTATTATTGTATTTTTTTTTTTTTACTTCTTTAATTCATTTCATTGATATCTTTTTATTAATTTAGTATTTGTGTAATGAATATTTTTTTTATTCGTCATAGCATGACGTGCACTTATAATTTAGTAACTTTACTGCAGTTTAAATATGTAATTTAGTTAAATGTATATGCCAGTGATTCATGTTTAATAAATAAATAAATACAATGCAAAAAATCTGTAAAGCACTCACACAATGCGCCTGCCTAGCCTCTTCTATATAATGTGTCGTGATGATAACAGTCTTGTCTCCAGAGCTGGTGATGCGGACCAGGTGGGTCCAGATCGACTGCCGGAGCAACGGGTCCACGCCGACCGTCGGCTCGTCCAGGATCAACAACTCTGGATCGTGCATCAGAGCTACAGCGAACGAAACCCGCCGCTGTTGACCACCGCTGGGGAAATAAATAATGTACATTCTATTAATTAATCACCTAACATAAAGTATAAAAGAGATATTTAAAATGTCTATTTTTATAATCTCGTCCCACAAAATATTATATTTCAAATGTAAATCAATCAAAGGTAACAACCGTTATAAGCGCATCATGCAAAATTACTGCAATATAGATACAAACGGCAAACGCCTGTCTGTCCGGTTCCTATCTATAAACTTTATTTAACATAAAGTTTTAGGAATATACAGTTCAAAATTCAACAAACATAACATTACATACAATTTAATTGGAAATAATTATTCATATATATAATTTTTTTAAATCAAATATACTATATAAATCAATAATTATTTATTAATACTTGTATAATATAATAGACAACGATCTCTCTGTTTGTCCGTAATTGTATTAATGTTTTAAAAAGCATTAAACTTATTAAAATTTTTAGAATTGCATAGAACTGAACTAAAGAATAAAGTGGAGTTTACGTATTTTCACTTATATAGGAATTTAAGAGGATATCCTAGCCGCATTAATTAAATACAAACGTATTCCCCTGTTTTCTCTCTGGATAACAGCATTATGGTAAATATTTTATACCAAATAATATATATCCACAGCCGCCATGCCCGTACGTTTTGATTTTTTCTTTGACTTTTCCGACCGCATGTCCTCTTGAGTTATGATCACGTTTTATTAAAATAAAGTTAAACAAATTATCGTATAAATAAACCATGTAATGCGACGGGTAAAGAAACACAAACGCGCGGTAATGCACGGTCATTATCAAACAAAGGACTGTTTTAAATTTATTCAAAGTACACAGTTAGTAGATACCTACAGAATATGATCTATGCTACTTCTATACACATTATGTTAAACGCATCTAAACATTTATTTTTCTTTGATCGACTAATTTACAATATAATTTGTGATGAATTAAGAAACGTTAGGGTGTTATAATTTTATCAAAGTCGGTGTTTATTATTTTTATTATACTTAGAGAACGTACCCATACTACGTAACCTGTTTAAGCAGAGGAGGGAGGTCTTCAAAATACTAAGCTCAGTCACAGGAGCGTGGAGGTGGAGGGGGTGACTCAGATTTTTTGTTACGTAGTCTGATACCATTGCCTCCGTGATCAATGATGTATCCAAGTGGATTGATGCTAGGAACGTACTCATTGAATACGTGTGAGACGGATATTAATGTTATTAAACAGAAAAATCAATGCTACGTAAAAACTTTAAGGGGAAACCGCCCAGTTTTGGGCATATACTACGAGTGGTCACCGAGGGGAATGAGGGGTCGAAAAATCTTAAAAAATAGGTCACATATAGTATGGGTACGTTCCCTAATTGAGATTGCAACTCGAAAACCACAGAAATTACAAGATTATTCTATTACATCATAAATATATTCACCAGTTAGGTTTTACTGTATTTATTTTTACATCTATAGAACGAAGTTTCTTTTGAAGTATGTGCCTTTTTGTTTATCCGCTAATTCCTCCTAAACCAGGCAACGGATTTCGATGCGGTTTTCATATTTCAATTAGATATTTTTCAAGGAAATTTTATGTTATCAATGTAACCTAATCAAGCCTTTGTAAAAATAAAAATAATCAATATTTTGTAACCAAGACGCCAATATATTAATTTATTTCTTGGATGACGTGGGTTAAATCTAGATATATACAACAAAAACTAGTATTCAAGAATTGTAGTTCTTCAAAAATCTTAGGGACACTCCACGATGACATATCTCTATATCCTACGATTGGCGCACAATATCACAGTTTCTTCCTGTGAACACAATTATATGATCAACGTGGACGAAGTCACGGGCAGTTGCCTGTGAGATAACGTGTAGAAAATGTCAAAAATATAACAAATTTATTTATTCATTCATGGCATCGGCACAAAAATGACCACCAAATTGCATTCATTACAATACTTTACGAGTCATAATGTTCAACAAAGTGCCACGTAACAAAACACTATAAATATATATATATATATATATATGTAGCTATTTATTCATTAAACGTGATTGCAGCAGAGTCATCATCGAGTTATATAAATATATTTTAACTTTCGCTCAGTTAAATCATTATAACAACATCTTGATTTCACAAACGTAATTCAAAACCGTTAAGATGTGCTGTATCATTAAACTTTGAAAAACTATTGTTATTATAACAGATTTTAAGTGACTCCGCTAGTATGTTTCAAGTCAAGTCTTGGTCATTTGCTAATCGCGAAACAGGACGCGTATTAACGAGTCACAAGGAAAGATTTTCACATGGATACAGTGGTCGCAATCCAAACAAGCATGAAAACCTTATCACCTCGCATATCCCTTAAATAGTCAATTTAGATCGAAAATATATTGCCGAAGAACGTCACTTTTGGTCAACTTCATTCCTTACAAATCCCTATAACTTATTTTATGTAGCAAATTATATATTAAAACCTCGTCAGAGAGTATGTCTATGATTTAAAAAAGTATCGTGTAAATCGCTTCAGTAATTTTCGAATAATAAGTTCACGAATGAACACCAGTCAGAAAGATGTTGCTGTGGTCATCATTAATAAATTCTATAAATATTTTAATTCAAGAAAAAAACAAATCACAAACATTTACTCTGATAGGTGAATAAGTTTTAAATTTACACAAAAACATCGCGCCGACTATCGGAAAGGGCAGAGAAACATTTGAAAGACCAGTTAGTTTTTAAATTCCTATTTTGGAAGATTGACGATTTTATGCCTATAAATTACATAACATATTAAAGCACTATGCGTACAAAACTTTAAAAACTTTTAACGTTATTTATCGTGCCCTACTTTATGAAGAAAACATTTTGAAAGAAATTCGTATGGGTTTTATCATAATCATTTATTAATATGAGGTGCCGTAAGAAATTTGTAAAGAATATACTGTTACTTCATGAGAAATATTTATTCTATTTAAAAATTGTGTAACAAGAGACTTATAGACATGTAAATAACACAATCATTGTAAGTGTTTTAAATTTAACTGAGGTAATGTTTACCAATAACGAATGTGCGCATTCGGTGTGACGTTCGTGCGGAAGCAACTTCAATGTTTGCGTATTTCGTTCCGAAACAGATTAAATATAATATTTATTATTATAAGAAAATCGGTTTATAATTTATTTATCTATGTAACAGTAAATAAAAAAGTATTTTGTTAAGTTACAAACCTACTGCTTATAAAATATTTAGTCGAACTAGCTTAGTTGTCCTCTTTTTATTGAAGGTCTGAATACTTTAGATTGAGTCCATTCCTATATATAGCGTTTTACCACCTTAAAGACGATTGGTAATTAACAATAGATAATGTAGTAGGATATGTGAATATTTTTTAATGCTTTTTCAAATAGAGACGCTAAGAGCGACAGTTTCATACAAAATCTAGTTCAACATTGAAACGAAAAAATGGGTGTGTGTGAGTGCCACGGAATTATGCAATCACGTGGGCTTTTAAGACCAACTTGAAATGGCTTTACACCGCGTGCGACTACCTACTGCCGTTCCGAATGTTTTAATTCTATGCTTCTCCATGTAATTTGAACTGTCTATTATTACTATCTTTACCGTTGGGAATAAATCTGACAGTAAACAATACTGAATATTGTATAATATTCAAAACATTTTATTTATGTATATATATCCAAAGCCATATCTCGATTCAAGCCTAAAACTAATTTTACACTCTTTAAAAAATAAATATTAGGCAATGTTTATATGTGTATGTATGTATATTAATATATGCGTGTGTGTGTAAGTATGTATGTTGTCGGTTTTGTATATGTAATATGTATATTAGTTAGATTGTAATGAAAATAAAATACTGATTTTAGTAAGTAAGTAAGTTAGTAATAGTAGGGTTACCTTAAATTCTTGACCATTCTATTCTCGCTGGGCAGGTCGAGGAAATCGAGTAGGAATCGAAGCCGGTCCACGATCTCTTTCGTCTCCATGCCGAAGATCCAGCCGAAGTACATCATCGTCTCTTTGATTGTGAACTCGCCGTAGAGCGCTATTTCTTGGGGCATGTACCCGACCCGTTTGCCCGGTACTCCTGACCCTTTTATAAATAGAAGATCTTTTAAGAATACAATAACTATAACGAGGGAAAACTTTTGTAAATGCTGACTACGGAAGTAGATTACCACATCTATCTCTAACTAATTAACGTCCTACTTTTTTCCATAAAAATCTATTTCATCGAACTATTTTACAAAAGGCTACAATCTACATTTTATCTAAAGTCCAAGTTTTCTCAGGATTGTTGATTCCCTGTTATATTTGAATTGAGATTAATAAATGTGCGTGAAATCTGAATAATTTCCTATGTTGGATGGAGAGGCATAAAATATTTTGTGCACTGAACATTGTACCATAGTTTAGGTGTCATCAATAAACAAGTAAGCAATGAAACTCCATTATAGTGGCTTGCTTTTGTTTTAAAAGTTACATTTCTCGATCGATAACGGTCACCACTAATGGTCGCCGTTTATCTTAGAATTTAAATCGTTTAAGAGGATATCTCGTCAGTTCAAATTTATTCCATACAAACGTAGTCCCCTGTTTCCTCCTTGGATAATAGCATTACGGCAAATATTTTTATACCAAATAATATATACCTACCACTGCCATGCCGTTTTCATTTTTTTGCCATGAATTAGTTACTATAGAAATTAGGAGCCTTTGAAAATGTAAAAATGCTAGATTTTTACCGTCATTTTCAGACATTCATCAAACAAATTTTATGGATACAATTAAAAAAAGCAAAACGTACAGCTATAGCCAAAATTTTTAATAATCTAAAACTGAAAGAAAATTAAAAATCAATTTAGTTTTGGAGGAGGTAACAGGGTACTACGAAGTGATGTTTTCGTCTATTTTGCATAGTCAAATCATCCCGCGCGGCAGTTGTCCCTTTCGTGTTTTATACATATTTCTTTAAGGCGCAACGCGATACCAATAGATTTCTGAAATACCTACTTTTACGACCGCATGTCCTCTTGACGTCACCTAGTATACCTAGCACGGATATTTTCTCAAGCGAGTATCACATATTTTTCAATAGAATTTTCTTAAATTGTTCAATTAATAAAAGTTAAATTGTATATGACATTTCCTAATCGGTTATATTCGCATCTCAAAAGAGTTAATTAACATCATAATTATGGGAAATGATGTGAGAAATATGAATTAATGAGTTTTATTTTTTGTAATGTAACTTGTTTTTTAATTTTCATTTATAACTATGATTTTCCACATAATTTAATAAACTGTGAAATTACAATTGATTTCGTTTTACATTTGTCTGTCTGTCCATTAGTTGGCTTATTTGAACCGATTTCAATTATTATTTTTTTAAATCGTAGATATGTTATCTGGTCAATTTTTAGTATATATTTTGTTACGTTAAATAATATGTGTGAGTATTAAACAGGGGTAATCTCAATTACGGAAAAAACTTAATTAAAATTACATCATTATCGTGTTCCTTCTTATATCTTTAAGCATTTAAATCTTCTTACCCTTACATTATATAAAAGCAACTATCTGTCTATCTGTACGTTAGCATACGCGATCAAAACTGCGGGCACACAACTAGTACCATGTATATAAAGTAACTGAACACATAATGCCACTTGGTATATACAGTAATTTATTAGTTACATAATTTAAAAGAAGTATATTGTTACCTTTGGTACCAGGTTTTCCCCCTAAAACCCAAATCTCCCCACTATTTAGCTTCCTTCTCCCGACGATGCAAGATAATAACGTAGTCTTCCCACAACCTGACGCACGAGCAATCCATATCTGTATATAAAATGTAAATTATTTAATAACAATATTCAATAACATAAACTTAAATTACTTATCTATAAAAAAAAATTTTAAAAAGTATCTAATATTTTGATCAAACAGCTGGTACACGTAAGTAACGCAACTTTTTTTACTTGTCTACAAAAAAAAACTAAATTATGTATGAAGTTCTCTCAAAGAGTGGGTTTGGTTTTATTGGATCACAGTCTCTTCTAATTTTTCTTATTTGTTATGCAATAATTCGTATTATTTGACCCCTTGTCATGTACCTACGTACACACGAAGCTTGAATGCTGGTCCGTCACAAAAATTTCTCGAATAGTTCTAAAAATGTAGTCGTCATTTTCCTAGAACTTTATATGAAAAGTATAGAACGATTATTATTAAAAAACCAGAAAGGTACGATTATATAAGCGTGATATTGACTTAGAAAAATGATATTTATGACAGTAGATTTTTCTAATCTATTGTATTTTTTTTTTAAATCGACCTTATGAACTTTTTATAATTTTATGATGTACATTATTTATACATTCTTGATTCTAATCTGTAAATGACACCCTTCTCTGTGCATTTAAACTTTGTAACAATGATTTGTATAGGTGGCCCATAAAAAATCAATTACCGAACCGGTGGTAGCATTCCGACGTTTATATAAAGCCTTAAAATTGATTTTTGAACACGATTTGGAATCGTTTCAAAAATTTATCTTTTTACAAAAGAATCACCAGGTTGTTAATTAATCAGTGGCGTCACGAAATAAAGTAGCTGCTAGCGCTTTTGCGCGGGAATATAATTCTAAATGAGTAATTAGGGGGGGCGTAACGTAAAAAAAAACACCAAAATCTAGTCGTTTATTATTATCAAAGAATTAAAATAAGGTACAATTAAAAACTGTTGAAACATCGTATTGGGCTAAGGACCGTTCATGTATTACGTAAACAACACCATTTTTTTGTATTCATTGCATATTTTTCATGATATTGTAAGATTTGCTTATTATTGCTGACAAGGGGGAGATGAGGAAGGAGTCACAAATACTCAAAACTCTGCCTAACTAATATTTTACCTACCCCTAATAGGCTCACAATAGGCTAACGTTGTGAGGCGATCGTCGCTTGCGCCAGAACTGGCGTGTTCCTACGAGGACGGCCGAACCATTGCAAAACCCAAACCACTCACATTCTATTACAACTGTTCTGAATGCGGACGAAATATTAATTATGTCCTTTAAAATCCATGTAATACAGACCGAATTTCAATATTACAAAGCGTATTTGTGGTTGGTGCCCATAGAAAACTATCAAATAGATCAACCGTATAATACTTTGTTATTAATAACTCTTGAAGCGATTTTAATGCTATTTGGCACTCTATGCACTGTACTTTATGAAAGAAATGAACTTAGGACATCTATTCGAGTTATAAGTTTACAGCGAGAAAAGTGAACGAATAAAAACAGCTGTTAGGTATTGTAGCGTATTGTAGCGCCTTAAATTATTTGTTTTCATATAAACGCCATTGGAAAACTACTGAATTGATTCAAATGCAGTTACAAATCAATATATGATTAGACCTTACTTGCATATCATTACAGAATTTTTATACCAGATATTAATCTAAATAATAAAATTCAAACCTTTAATCCTAAAAAAAAAAATTCTGTGGAACCACAAAATTATCTACAAGTGATCAAAACTTCGTATGTTAATAAGTTTAACAGGCCCTTTCAGCCTACCACAACGCGTAGTTATTATGTTAGAAGTTGATGAACACCTAATGTTTTATTTCAGATATCAATATTTTATTTATTTATTTGAGAAACACACAGTTAATAAAATACACATATGGAATTGCATAACAATATTACATAAACCAATCAAGTTTCCACTAAAATTATAACAAATGAAAGTAAATATAAAATATAACAATACTAATACCTCTATCATTACAACCTATAATGTTATGGTAAACAGCAAACAGTAATTATTTTCAGCAATTTTTTAAAGGAACTGATGGGGCATGCAAATATATCAATTTAAGTAAAAATCTTATTATATATCGCACGAACGAAATAAATATGTGTTCTTCACATACCTCGTTCGTGCAACAGGGATTTTAAAAAGTAAGTGGTTTCTGGCATTTGGTCGAGGAACCCTAAAATTAATGTCACTGACAAGAAACGGAGAATCAATAACATTTCTAAGAAGCTTAAATAAATAAATTTGTTCTCTCACTATTCGACGATTAGTAACTGAAGGCAGATGTGGCAAAGGTTTATTTGACAATTTACATTTAAACGTTAAGTGCCTAATAAATCGATTTTGTACACTTTCAATAAGGTTAATGTATTTGTTATATTGTGGATTCCAAATTATTAAACATATTCTAATAGAGAACGAACCAAAGCATTATAAAAAAGTATTAGAGTAGTTGGTTGCTTAAAAGCTCTCCCAGTTCTAAGAACGAAGCCAGGAATTTTATAATCTTTCCCAATTATAATTTTGACATGATCACTAAAGTTTAATTTATTATCGAGATGTATACCCAGGTCTCGCACCCCGGTCACTCGTTTCAAAATGATGTTATTGAGATAATGTACATATAGAAAAGTTTCTAGAAAAAAATATAAATTAAGAAGATACTCAACGTTAAGATATAAATAATTCGTGCCACAATAAACAGAAAGATCATCGAGATCATTTTGAAGTAACAAGCAATCCGAAAGAGATTTGACAATCCTAAAAATCTTCATATCGTCTATATATAAGAGAATATATGAGTTAACAACAGAGTTAACAAATACAGGAAGAATATCATTAATGAATAGATTAAACAGAAGAGGACCAAGGTGCGAAGCCTGAGGTACACCTGATGTTACAGGAACAAATGAAGGACAGTAACCTTTAATTGCTACAGCTTGGCTTCGTTCTCGCAAAGTAAAGTAAAGTAAACAAGTAAAGTGCTGAATCTTTCGAAATAACAGAAACACAAAAATAATGTGTGACAGAAATACATATAATAGTGATAATTATATGGATATTTGCTATGTCCAACATTCATATGAATGGTTCCCAAATTTTACAATCCAACTACGTATCTACCATTATAATGGGCAGTGAATACTTTGACGTAACTGATCAATCGTCTCGCTCCATAAAGCAATCTTCCGGACCATACAATTCATTGTGACGTCTTCGTCCCAATTAATAACAGATAGTTGATATGCACTATAGGTTATAGTCAAGACGCTAGTGTTAAAATATGTTACAGAATCTAATTTTATTGTTTTTATTTCTTTATTAAAACAAATAGCAAACACGCAATTTCATAATGTTTATTTTAAACATGTTAATATTTAAATTTAATAATAAACTATCGTTACATTATCTCTTAAATATCCACTGATCCACTTAGGTAAAGCATTACATTGAGAGCGTGGTTAGCCCGGTGGACTAATTCGCGTTTCTCATAGGCGGTAGGACTGAAAGGTCGGAGGTTTCGAACCCAGGGTGGGTAACACATTTTTTGCGACGCGGTGATTGCGAAAGCCACCCCTTGTCGCCCCCATACATGAGTCCCACACTGGCACGGAGTTCGTCCCTCCGTGCCACCTTACCTATTGCATTGGGGGACTCCGGTCTCACTAATGCAATAGGTAAGGGTAGTGCGTAAATGCATTTCACCTCGACAGAAAAAAAAAAAGGTAAAGCATTACAAGATAACGTGCAATCCGTCAGTTTTATCGATCTAATTTATTATCCTGATAACCTTACATAATATCGTAATAATATTTAAAATACATCTATGGTTTAAAAAAATACCTTAAACTAGAGAATTATTTTCTAAGCTAAAAGTACGTAACTAATGGACGCATGTACATAATGGAAATACAGAGACAGGCGTTACATTTGATATATCTTTATTATATAATATATCTATACGTCTATTTTCTGAATATTCAACATACATACATACATACATACATATCATCACGCCTTTTTCCCGTGGGGGTAGGCAGAGATTACGTCCTTCCACTTGCTACGATTTTGACACACCTCTTTCGCTTCCTCTACTTTCATGAGCGCTTTCATAGATGCTCGTCGGTTATGAGTACTTTTTACCTGGCTTTTATTTAACACGTGATCGATTTGGTCTAGATACGTTCGCCTAGGTCGACCCTTACCGACTTGCCCATTCACCCTCGCCTTATAAATTCGTTTCGTTAATCTTCTCTCATCCATCCTCTCTACATGCCCAAACCAACTTAGCACACCTTTCTCTATTTTGGTCACCACATCCTCTACCACACCACAGCGTTCCCTTATCATACTATTCCTGACTTTGTCAGTCATCTTCACTCCAGCTATACTTCTCAGACTTCTCATTTCCACAGCGTTAATCTTACTTTCATGCTGCTTCTGCCAAACCCAGCATTCACTACCATACCTAAGTGTAGGGACCAAGACTCCTCGATGCACAGCCAAACGCGCCTTTTCAGTCACTTTCTGGCTGCACATGAAGTTACGCAGGGCCCCATTCACTCTATTCCCTAACAAAACCCTTCGCTCAATATCATCGTCACACTTTCCATCTCTCGTAACCTTTGATCCCAAGTACACAAACTCTTTCACTTGTTCCACTCTTTCTCCTTCGATCGAAATTATGCAATCTGTCATGCTTTCTTCTCTTTCAAATACCATTACCTTCGTTTTACTAACATTCACTTTCATTCCTTTACTTTTAAGGGTCCTATTCACAATACTGATCATCGCCTGCAACTCCTCCGCCGATGATGCCAGTATAACCGGGTCATCAGCATACAGGAGGCATTTGACAGTCAGACCATTCATTTTTAATCCATACTTACTCTCTTTCAAGTCTTTCAAGCAGTTGTTTATATATAGGTTAAACAGCCCTGGAGACGCAACACAACCCTGTCTAACACCTTTCTCGATATTAAACCAGTCTGTGTACGCCCCGTTTACCCTGACACAAGCACTAGAACCCTCATAGAGAGATCTCAATGCTCGTATCAAGTTGCCGCTCACCTCATACATAGACAACGTCGCCCACAACTCATTCCGTATCACTCTGTCGTAAGCCTTTTCCAAATCTACAAACGCGCAATAGACCTTTTGACTACCCGCCAAAAATTTTTCGATTATTGTTCGTAAGGAAAAGTTTGATCCATGTACCCATTCCTCTTCTGAAACCCGCTTGTACATTCCATATTTTCCCTTCCGTTTCATTCATCAATTTTTTATTCAAAACCTTTGCATACAGTTCTTCGACGGTGCTGAGCAAGCTAATGCCTTTGTAGCTTTTACAATCTTATTGCGACCCTTTTCCTTTATAGAGCGGCACGATGACGGCCTTACACCAATCTTCTGGGACTTTGCCGCTACTTCAGCACAGATTATAAAGGCTGTACAGCTGACTTGCTGCCACTAATATTCAAATCCCCGGATATCCAGGTAATTGATGCTTTACTCTATTTCATTTTGATTTATTCGTCGATATTTGAACGCAAAGAGTCAAATACGTAAATTGTGCGTTATATATATATTAAATTCCCTAAGCCACAATCTCACTTTATATTAAGTAAAGATGGAAAAGTACACTACCAAGCCTTAACAAGAATTCTAGAGAAAACCTAGGTGCTTCAAACTAGGGTATTAAAAAATAGCCTACAAACATGATATGGTTTCATATCGATGTTTTCCTTCACCGAAAGCTCAAGCGCATTGTAGAACAAGTTAGTTAGTACCTACTTCAGTTGATGCGGTATTCGGCCACGCTACCCCTGAGCCAGTTAATCTACTTTGTCTGAATCGATGATGTCTCATTGGATAGTGCGGCCGGATTCCGCGTAAATGGACACGGATTTAAACCCCACCTATCCAACTCTAAAACTAGCCTGAGCTTTTGGTGAAGGAAAACATCGTGAGGAAAACATATCATCGCGGTAGGGAATTTTTTAACAATACCCGCCTGGGTAGCTATCGCCCTCAAGTTCGAAAACTTGTAGACAAATACCAATAGGTGTGTTCTGGTAGCAACACTTGATAACCTTCTTAGAAACTTAGAATTAGGCTTAGTGTGTTTACCATCCTGGAACACATCGTCACTTAAAATCAGGTGAGATTGTGGTCAAAGCACTGAACCTGTACCGTGTAAAAAAACGTACTATTTGTAGAATAGAGATGTGACGTGTATGAGTACGGATATCCGGTACGTGAAAACATGTCGAAAGCCACGTAAATGAGATACTAAATAATTAAACGATTGTTATATAATTAAGTAGTTATTAATCTTATAAGTAATTATCGAAACCCGGTTCTCTCTAATGAGTTTGTTCATTAGCTTGGATTTATTAATCAATACTATTTCTTATATAATTTCAAGTATTCATAAATATATAGAACAGTACATTTGTTTTAAAAAATATTTTCTATAGTGATAATCATAAATATGGTTAATCTTAAGAAGACTGATGACCTTAGAGAGACGTCTTGCATCCACAGATATCGATAAGTTATACCTTGTAAATCGACGGATTGATTTTATAGCAGGAAATATACAAAACTAGTAACAATATTAGTATTAAGTTCTACACTGTATTTTCAAAGTTACTAATTTACCGGGGAATTGAAACAAAACGTAAAGTGGGTTATTTGATGTCAGAAAAAAGTCAATTCATTCATTTTGTTAATTATAGTGATATTTTTTTATTAATATGGGTACTTAATCAAAAAAACTACACAGATACCGTACATCTATATTATCTTAACTTTGCACTCCCAACACATCCTTGATAATTAAAAATGTATATTTACATAAATTTAAACAAGTTTGATATAGGAAACGGTGGGCATAATTTTAGTATCAGAAATAATCAAAAATTATTTTTAGGCTTAGTTAGTCTAATAAAAGATTTTTAGGTAATTATCAGGTCAGGTAAAAGGTCATTATATGGTGGATCATTACGTAAACGATAGTGATGTCTAGAAATGAGACCCCTCTCTGTGCTTCCGCTAAAACCGTCTGCAACTATGAAATGTATAATTTATACATACAAACTTATAATAAACCGTACTGAGTTTCTTCCCGGATCGACTGGGCTGTTTTCCGAACCGTTGATAGTTTTATGACATTCATAAGCGCACTTCCAGGGCCCAAATTGAATAAAGATTTTTTGATTTTGGCATACATTATATAATAATAAACCTTAAGAGGGATAATCGAGTAACTTAAAGGCTTTATTCTATTATAAGTAACTCTAAATCTAAAATAAGCCCTGAACTGAATAAATGATACAGTACAGAGTCGATAATCTGATCAACGGTGTACCGAACTATTAATCACTCGGTACAGACGGAAGAGTCATAGTGGGAAACAACGGTGATTTAGACACTTAATTGTAAATTATACATTATTTATTCATCTACAAAGAAGATAACATTTTCTTAGTACCATAGTAATTATTTGTAACAAAAGTACACAGTTTAATTATATCTGAATATATCTATTTTCTGAATATTTAAATCTCCGGATATCCCGATAATTCATGCTTTACTGTATTTCATTTCGATTTATTTGTCGATATTTGAACGCAAAGAGTCAAATACGTAAATTGTGCGTTAGATCAGGTCGGCCTCGTGACCAAGAATATCTCATATTTTATTCATTAACCACGTTTCAAGTGTTAAATAACGTGTTCCGAGCTAGCGCAAAGTCCAATCTGAGCGATCGTTGCCTTTGCTGGTCTGATGAATTAAATTAAAATAACTATTTCCTTAAAAGCACTCTTAAATCTTTAGAAGTATATCGTGGTTAGTAAACTAAAATGTAATAGATATATACAAACAGTAAAGGTTTACAATAAAGTATTCTATTATTTATATAGTTATCTATGACACATTATAAGTTCAGTGCTTTGGCCACAACTTTACATTTATATTATTAATATGTCGATTACCCATAAAAATGAGACAATAGGAAAACAATGGAAGTCTGGCGTAAACGCCAGGTCATTGCTCAAGAGGTTAAGTGCTAGAAGATTGCTAGAGGACTTTCAAATGATCCTATCGAAATACATTTAAGGAGCTTGATGATAGATGTTGATCATTTAAGCTAGTCAGATGAACATAAGACCATACGATGGTTTTGCCATGATCTTGTTCTTTAACAAAATTTTAGGTGTCAAATTAGGATTAGGATTCTAACCTACGTTCATCGACGCAATACACTACCACTAAAGCATTATAGCTTCAATCTTAGAAAGAAATTGCAAAATAATTATATGGCAAATGCTAATGGGACTGGACAGCTAACACATAATTATCACAGTAGTGATTGTAAAATCGAAACACAACAACAACATAAAAAGCTAAACAATCAATCCAAATAATTGTTTTACACAAATCGATTATCAGTAATCGATTATTTCGAAACAACAACGCAAAAATAATCAAACAAAGCTCCGAGACTACGCGCAACTCGCGCGTTCCTCAATAGGTTCTCTTTACAAAATATAATTACTTCTGTCAGAGGTTAATAATCTTTTGTTGTTCGTCGCCCTTGTCCAGTCCTGGCCGTTTGCCATGGGTTACGATTTTCCTTCTACACATATTTAATGACTAATGACATACTGTTAGCTGTATATGTATGAATTAATTATACTTTTAATGACACTTTGAGCATAATTCAAAATAATATGTATTTATTTTTATTTTCAAGAAAGGGTGTAATAACATTTATGGCTAGTCACTTCTCGGATTCCGGCGTAAAATTTACGACGCTCAAAGACGTAACTTTTTTTTTGTTCTGGCAAATACCTACTAGATGTTGA
Organism: Samia ricini; assembly: GCA_014132275.2. NCBI lineage: Eukaryota > Metazoa > Arthropoda > Insecta > Lepidoptera > Saturniidae > Samia > Samia ricini. The sequence continues at coordinate 19,958,098 of AP028158.1, forward strand.
TCGGTTTTTTTTTTTCGGTTTTTTGTAACATTGCTCAGGATTTTTTCATTATTATTTTATCATTAGAAAAAAATAAACGCTAACCATGTGGTTCTTAGTAGGGGATTCAGCCTCTGATATAAAACAATCTGAAATATATATTTTTCATATAAATATAAATATAATTTTTATATAAATATAACACATGCCAAGCCGGGTAGGACGACTAGTCAGGTATAATCATGACTTGAATTAAATAATTGAATTGAAGCAAAATCTTTTTTTCCTATAATCGATGGATAAAAATAATGCTATCTCACTCTGTTACATGGTCAAAGACAAATGTTAAAAAGAAACGATACGATATTATTATGGCGAAATTATATGATTTTCTAATAATCTCACATAATGTTAAGTAATGATTCGGTTTAATGTGGTAAAAACGATAAACCCAAAGCTAATATTACTCAAATGATGCTGCCTGATCCTCAACGTATAGATATTTGGCGACAAATTATATGTATTTGTATGTATTAGTATGGTATTTAATCCGGTGGAAGTTACAAAATGCTCTAGTTTAAAAATGATATCAAGCAATCCCATTGTTCCAGGGTTACGAAAGCCCTAGACGGGGTCTCTAGATGGTGAGATTACTTAAGCAATTTTTAATCGTTTTTTTTCCTTCAAAGTTATGATAATGCTTCCGTTATCACAGAGAAAGGGATAAAAGCTTTGTTTACCATTGCTGACAGCGGCAAGGGGGGAGTCCAAAATGTCTAAAATGTTACTTATTTAAGTAATACTTGAACGATCCCATTTTCTTTCAATAAAAGCTCATACTTGTAGGATAGAACCCAGGACAAAGTATGCAGTTTCCAATTACAAGACCAATGAATAAAATATTTGTTGTACTCACATGGTGCCCTTGGCGACGGTCATATTGAGGTTACTGAGGACGTGATTCGGGCGTTTCTTCGATCCATAGTGTTTAAAAGCGTGCCGCACGCACACCGCTTGCTGACGATTCTGCCAGGCCTGTATTAACAATTAAATACATTAATGAGGTTAATAACAATGTAATAGCTAAAAATAAAAGCTCAAAATACCTAGTCACGTTCTCGTTCATCAGCCTTTACAAGTGGTAACCGAAATTAATTAATTTTAAAACTAGCTCTGTGCCCACGGCTACGGCCGCGCTTCTTATTTTCTTTTGTTTTATTTTTATATATAAGGAACCCTAATTATGTTCTTTAATTTTTTGCGGGACTAAGATAAAATTATAATATTTCTCATATATTGAAACACTTGCCCGTAAACTGCGTTGAATCATTTTTATTTTATTCATTTTTTCCCCTTTTATACGGAACCCTAATTATTTTGTAATTCTAAAAATAGCCTAAGTTACGTGTAGTAATTTCAGCTATCTACCAAAAAAGTTCTGTCAAAATCGGTCCAGCCGTTCCGGAAATTACCCGGAACAAACAGAAAGACAAACAACATTTGTAATAATTGTATGTTTGGTTTCGTATATATATACACTCATATTTATTAAGTAAAAAAACATTATTTTGACATTACAAACAGACACTTCATTTTTATTTATTAGTATAGATAAGTTTACAGAAACACTTATGGCTTGGAAGATGTACCACCGCTGTTTAAAAATAGTTTACTGAAATTTACTGCAATTCATCCCGGTACCCCACGAGCCTTACGGTTCATTATGATGAATTATTATATATAGTGGTCGCTCTACCACCTAGCAAATAGTTTTAAAGGAAGGTTATAAAACACACATTTTCCTAAAGGAAACAATACAAACATTTACTTGAAAATAATATTAGCAAAGTATATTTATATTTTATCTTACGTAAATTTGACACAATATTTAAGTTACCAAACACAGTTTACGTCGCTGTTGTCCACAGGTAAGACAAACAGAGAACAATGGACACTTGACGTGCCGTAAAAGGCAATCGTTTACGCTTAGGAACGCGCGCTATGTCTAGAGGAAGAGTTATCTCAACATCATGACATCGCAACAGAATCATTCTTTTAAATTTACATAATTATTGTTCGGAACGCAAATAGATGTAAAAACCACACGAATTGAGCATTGAAGAAACAGTCTTTCCAAACCAAGTACCTCTAGGTTTAGTGTATTTACCTTCCTAGACCATATCGTCACTTAATATCAGGTGAGATTGTGGTCAAAGCACTGAGCTCATACCGTGTAAAAAAAAAGTTTTATAAATTCATTTTTGTCGGTAGGTTTTTGTCGCTACCTGGTTTTTTTTTCTTAATTCAAGTAGACCGTTTTTATTTGTTTTACTTGTAAAAGAGAATCATTTTATCGTAGCTGCTTAGTACCTAGTCCTAATTCATGCTCAGTTTCTTAGTTCCTATTTCCTGCTCAGTTCTTAGTTCCTATTTCCTATAGAACGCCGTAACATAAACGTATCTCAAATTTAGATCAATCTTAATCTAAAAACAGCATTTACACAGTAATTTAATATTCAAATTATATGCGCATTCGGATATAGAGGATTTATAATTTATTTTTTTACTTGTCATTATAAACTTAAGTATTATTGTTTTAAAGTAATATTTTTTTATTATTGAACTATAGTAATAAAATTTCATAAATTCTAGGAAATAAGCATCGATTACTTAAACAAAACAATCAGTATATATAAAAAGATATGTTTGTACATTCTCTAAACTCGAATACCAATCGATAGACTATAATGAAAATTGACACATATATGTATTTATGCCGTGGAGAAGGTGCTTATGCTCTCCCCTTTATTGTAAATCGTAAATACAATCCCGCCTATTCGACTCTAAAATTGGCCTGAGCTTTCGGTGAAGGAAAACATCGTGAGGAAACCATAGCATGGGGGTAGGGCATTTTCTAATGATGTCCACCTGGGTAGCTATCACCCTCAAGTTTGAATACCTTTCGTCAAATACCAATAGGTGTGTTCCGCCAGCATCACTTGAGAGCCAGTACCTCTAGGCATAGTGTGCTTACCATCCTGGACCACATCATCACTTAACATCAGGTGAGATTGTTGTCAAAGCACTGAGCCTATTCCGTGTAAAAAAAAAATAATTAAATAACAGTATATTTTAAGTTTTAATTTAACTGTGATGTTTGTTCAATCGTGCGCCAGCCCAATTGAACCAACATTTATTTCAATATAAATAAATTATTATTAATTATAATTAATATATCTAATATATACTAATAAATAAAATTTAAGTGTCTGTTTGTAATGTCAAAATTATATTTTTTACTAAATAGATATGAATACGATAGCTATATCAAAAATACTATTTTTTAAATTTTTGTCTTTTTGTCTGACTGTTTGTTTCGGGTAATCTCCGGAACGGCTAGACGGATTTTGATGGGATTTTTTATAGTAGATAGCTGAAGTTACTCCGGGTAACTTTTAATTTTCGAAAATAATTAGGGTATTGCGTAAAAAAATTAAATCTCATAAAAATTTGAATAAAATCCTATTCAGTGCACAATTTTCGAGCAAGTGCTTGGATTTATGAGTAAAATTTTCTCTTTATCTTAGTAGTAAAAAAAATTAGGGTTTATTGTAAAAAAATTAAAATACAGTGAATAATATACGAAACGCGGTCGCAGCCGCGGGGACACAGCTAGTATTATATTAGTAAATTTGTTGGCTCGTGGATCGTTATCGATTAACGCAGAGCTAGTTATTTCTTTTGCGCTTTCAAATATTAGGTAAGCACCTATATTATATTTTGCTTATTTTTGATGCAATGCGGGAATATTTACTTATTAATCTTTGTATTTTGTTCAAAATTATACCAATGCTTACGTGATCATAGAAGGAGGGAAGGAGGGGCGAGTGTATGCGTTTGCTTACTTTTGCTGTCGAGAGGGGTGGAAAATAACTAAAATTCTGCTCACGTTAAAACTGAACAGCCCCCTATATTGCGCACACCGGGTGTGTGCAATACACTCTATGGTACCATCTTTCCACTAAGAAAATCACAACGGTTCTTTTATTCGAATCTGTACTGTGTTTTTATTTTATATTGTATACACGTTTGACAGCAATCCCACTTGATATTAAGTGAAGTTGCTGCCAAAGGTATTGACACTGTTATACTAGAGGAACTAGTTCTAGAATTACGCTACTAAAACACACGTGTATAATTCATAATAAGACAGTAATTTGTCCTTCACAAGTACATTACACCGCTTCATTTAAATAATCAATATTTACTCTTAAGCCAATTACGAATGTATTATATAAATGTATAATATCTTATTTGTATTTTAATTAAATTAGTAAACGTTTTCAACTGGTGGTAAAACTTAACCTCCTTAATAAGTATTTTTATTTAAAAAAGTTTAATATGACATCCGTGTGGTAGATTTATTAAAATTCATGCAAATTTCCATGCATTTTTTCTTTGCATTGTTCATATATGTTCATGATTGATCAATCTCAAACTAGACACTGAAAAAGTGTAAACGCAGACAGAAAAAATGGTACAAGGTACAAATACAGGTAAAACTTTTTAGCTCTATACGAATTTTGGCAACCATGAATATCTATTTTAACCGGGCTAATAATTTAAAAGGATTTAATACATGATACCTTAATTATATTATTATAGATAGAAAGCGGACATACCGTCGATTCTTGTTTATCGAAAGGTGTCGAGAACTGTAACTGGCCCATTTTGGATTCCTTCTCGTCGCTCATCGGCGACGGAGGCGAGGTCTCTCTGTTGAGAAAAGAATAATAAATAAATAAAATATTAATTAAAACATATGGATTATAATTAAATAGGTATAATGCTTTTAGTAAAATATTTTTCGAAAACGTGCTTTTAGTCATTTTATTATGAACTTCATTTATTACTATTGAATTTTGCATTTATCTTGTAATAAAAGAAAGTTTTCATTCGAGCCATATTTATTTAGAATAGACCACAGACTACATATATATATATATATATATATATATATATATATATATATATATATATATATATATATATATATATACATAGCATTTATACACAGACAATAGTTTAATAAACAATGATAGATATTCACAATGATAATTTCTCAACAATTATTGTCCTAATAACATGTTCTATACATTACCCTACATAATAATGTATATACTATAACGTGGACATAGAATACACATATCATTTAAACTAAAAGTTGTTGTCTTGTATAATATGCAAGTTGAAAGACCTTAATGCATATATGTAATACCAGTATGTGAGTATGCCCTTACGAGTGCAACTGTCCCTGACAGAAGGTACAACATTAACCACTTCGTCACTCAATACGACAGTTTCAAACCAAGAATTAATTATAATTAATGGCTTATATTCTGACTATAGAAGTACCGCGAGGAATCAACCTTCTAGTTACCTTGCAATATTTTCCTTCACACGTATGGAGGTATGCGATTACCGAAACTTCATTAATAAGTACGTACAAAGCTTTGAACCTATATACATCGGATCGATATGTCACTGGCCTTTACCATTCTACAAAATTAATTCGTCGCCTTAGTTGCTTATTTGTTTAATTTACCATTTATTATTTTTTTATAACAAAAGCGTTTGAGGCTCTATTTTAAAAACAATTTAATTATAACATTTCTATAATACATTAGTGTCCTATGAATCACAAATTCAAATCGTCTACACGTGGAAATTACTTATGACTAATTTTTCAGCTTTAAAAAGAACAACCTCCAATTTCAGAATTATTAAATGAGCACAGAGGCGACGAATTGTTTAAAATGTAATTACTTAAAACAACATTTCCTGCATATTGCCTTTCGATTTTGTGAACGTAAAAACCAAAACCCGTTTTCTATTTTTAATACTACCACAGGCTGACTGGAGTAAAATACGTACCTTGTGACGTACTAAATATGATTTTCAAAGTGGTATAGTCATTATTTAAACCAATGTTTTAAGAGGATATCCTAGCACCATTTATTCCATTCAAACCTAATCTCTTGTTTCCTGCCTGGATAATAGCATTATGGTAAATATTTCTATAGCAAATAATATATATCTACCACTACTATGCCCGTAAGTTTTGATCTTTTCTATAAATTAGTTATTGTAGAAATAAGGAGCCTTTGAAAATGAAAACAACGCTCGATTTTTACCGTCATTTCCATACGTTTATCAAACAAATTTGATGGATAAAATTTTAAAAAGCAAAACGTACAGGCATAGCCTAAGTTTTTATTATTCTAAAACTGAAAGAAAATTAAAAATCGGTTCAGTGTTGAAGAAAGAAACAGGGTACTACGAAGTATTGTTTTCGTATATTTTGCATACGGTAAAATCAGCCCGAGCTGCAGTTGTCCCTTTCGAGATTTATAATTTTTTTTTTAGGGACGCAACGCGACAGCAATAGACTTCTGAAATACCTACTTTTTCGACCGCATGTTCTTTTAATATTTAATTTCAAACGTTAAAATAATATAATATAACGCGTGGATGAGCATACACAGAATCGAAAGCCGATCGGAAGGCGGTACCTTGACCCGACTTCGGGTAATTTTATGATTCAAACCTTGGTGCAAGACCACCGAAAGTTGTAATCAGGGTTGCCATCATATACGTTTGAGGAAATATTGATTTTAAGATCTTTAAAGGTATCGGGCATACGAGCCCTGTTAATGTAAAACCCTATGTATTTACAGATAATTTTTTTTTAATGTATGCAGCAAAAACGCATATTGTCTATGCAAAATCCACGGCCATATGTATTCGTTTCCAAACAGCACTGCACTTATACGAAGCCAAATTATTAGTTGTTTTTAATTTCTAATTCAGAGCTATGTGAATTAATTCAGTTTTTAGATTATTTCCTGTTCTATGTGAGAATTATATACCTAATGTATATACGATGATTATACTTCCAAAATTCAAAAATACTCTATTCAATGTAGGCTCTGACAAGGCGCTTATCAACGTCAAAATACTATCACCGGTTCAGAAAACAATCCAGCCATAGAGAAGAACCGGCAAGAAACTCGATCAGGTTTTTTTATTGTGCATGTGTAGTTTTTGTTTTAAATATATTATGGTTTAAATTCTTCCGTTAACCATATTTCCATACCTTTTTTAAAAGAGCGCGACAACGGACAATGGCCCTTCGAGACCTTCTTACTAAAACTAACTTAACAACTTTCGTCCGAGACAAATATTTATTCGGGGACGTTAAACCATTTATACTCGTCGACCATGCGACTTATACCATAGAACCTTCTCTCGGGTTTACAATATAATGCCCTGTTGAAATAAGTAGGAAGCGGGTGAAGTGGTCAAATCTTACATAATACATAAATTATAGCTCAAGAACTATGAAAACACGATATAAATGGGAATCAATTGACAGTTGGCATCAACATACCGGACTAAAACCTCCACGAGTAAAGCGTCAAGGTAAATCTGGATATACGTTTACTAATCCCAGACACGTGATGCAGGAGTTTTTGTCGTGATCTCAGTCTGTCATGTAGCAATTATTTTCTTTAATTCATTAAGCTTGTGTATTTACCTCTATATCATGTAATCTTGGTAGCGTTTTGTGTGATATAGTTTGGTTATTGTGTTAAAGTTAAGTTTATCATAGAAGATAACGCGTAACATATATTCTGAGGTGCAGACAATTCTCCATGGAAAGTTTGAACAGGACGGGCAGCCGTTTTGCTGGAGCTTGGTAACGCTGATACAAGATTGAAAATACATCTTACCCACAAATGACATTGGCACAAATTGTGTGTACACAGATTGCCATATCTAAAAAGAAGACACGTCATGCACAATAACGAGTCACTATAACAGGTTATTCACAATTATACAGTGGTCGCGATCCAGTCGTGTTAAATTGTCCTACCACTCCGCAAATCGATGTAACCTGCGGAAATCTAAATTCATACAGCGCTCAAGCAAAATGGCGGATATTTTGCTACGAAATAAAAAAAACCATTTATGGCGTTTTAGAATGCATGTTATCTATAATTATTTCCAATACACTTCTACTAGTTTACAATAACGTAAATTATATAACGCATAAAGTGTCATATAAACAAGAAATACTAAAACTTTCAGAGTTGAATTTTAAGAAATACCAAACTGTATATAACAAGTGCTATAAATTATAATATAATCTAACAATAATAACAAGTACTATAATGCAAGTAAGTGATCAATCTTACTATAATTAGTTATATAATTAATACAAATCTGTAATTTACATACGCGTTTCTACCAGTGTTATGTAGATAACAACCATTACTTAATATTCAATGCGTCCAAGCTCTAGCAAAATAACACATATCTTGCTTGAACTTTCCAGATTTTTTTTCTGGAACCTTGGGATAAACAATTCGTTTTATTGTTACCAATAGACTTTACTAGTGCACGATAACGAAAATATCTCACGCAAAATAGCGTCAAAATACACAGTAGAGTTAAAGACACAAGTCTATGAATTACATAAATTGCTACATAACAGATTAAGATCCCGCAAAAAACTTCTTAGGTGAAAATTTTATCATTTTTCGTACTATTTCTTCTTCTTAGTTAATGGCAATCTGTGTGTACACACAATTTGTGCCAATGTCATGTGGGTAAGATTTTCAATCTTGTATCAGCGTTACCAAGCTCCAACAGAACGGTGGCCTATCCTGCTCGAACTTTACATGGAGCTTTGTTGGCACCTCAGAATGTATGCTAAGCGTTGTCTTCTATAATAAACTTAACTTGAACACAATAACTAAACTATTTCACACAAAACGCCACCAAGATTACATGATATAGAGTCAAGTACACAAGTTTAATGAATTAAAGAAAACAATTGCTACATGTCAGACTGAGATCCCGCCAAAAACTCCTTCGTACTATTTATTGCTCTGTAAGGAAAAGGCAAAGGTACTATACCATGCAGCCAAATCTGATGTCAGGAACACTATTCATAAACGCTGTAACACAATAGCACCCTTTTGTTACAAATATTTCAACGGGATTGGTTGGAACATTTCCGAATTCACGCTCCGTGTCCAATACACTTCATATGTGCACTATAACTAATATATATCACGTAAAGTGCCATCAATATTACATAATATGTAGTCAAAAACTGCAAGTTTATGAAGAAACGCGGCAATAACTCCTTCCTAGGTGAATTTTTTTATTCGATTCTTACAAGAAAAAGCAAAGTTATGTTGCTAACAGTCTAATTGATCTAGTTCACTTTTTTATTTTAGAGCTTAAAAATATTATACATGTAAAGATAAGGTTTACTAATTTAACAAATTTGTCTGATCAATTAACTTTTCAAAGATTAAATGAAGAGAGAAGTTAAAGTAGGTAGTAAAAATTATTCATTAAATTTCGCTTCAAACGTTAATATACTATAATAATATTAATACTACAAGCACTCTGCTATATAGGGATGCTCTAAGCGTACTTTGTACTTAGTATATAATTATTATAATAAAAGAATAAGTACATACTAGAAACATAAGTAGTATTTTTTTAAGCCAAGCTTGAGTTTCTTACCGATTCTTCTCAATGACAGGGATATTTTTTAAATCGATAGCAAAGTATCTGACATTTATGAAGTGATTAAATAAAAGCATATTTGATTTCAATATTACTCAGCTGCAATATCACATATCAGCATACGAGACTGTGGCTAAGAGAGAGAAAAAAATAAAATCAAAGAGCTTACGATATAAATCGTTTTTATACATACAAATCTTGGCATTTTGCATCCATTACGGTCTGTTCCGTTTGCAATACATACATCTTACATAACGACACGTATTCATCGACTTAATATAACAACACTAACTCCGTTAATAAATCTACGTCATATCAATTATACGATGAAACGGAGGTGAATCGTTCCGTCGCATCGCACGTGCGAAGGTCGCGACACTTCAGAAAGGGACGGATGTAATACTGATCGCTTCGTCGAAATAGTTTCGCCACGCTGCTGGCCGTGAGCGATATGTCAAAACGAATGAGCACGCGCGCGCGCGGAATCCATAAATGCGACTGGGCGACAGATATTCTACGCTCTATGTTCCTTTGATTTGCAAATAAATATACATAACATTACATAAATGTATCTCATCGCAACCTAAAATATAATAATATAATTACACAATCCTCAATATAATCGCTTATCGAGACTACTCAATTACAAAAGTGTGCGAATAAAAGTTTCTACCAGAAGTTTTTTTTGCATTTTGGCAATCGTAAAAGAATTAAGAAGACATTAAACATATTCTGGAGTAATTTTTCTATACATGTATTTTTGTTTAAAACGTCACACACATATATATTTGTCTTTTTGTTATAAAACCTGATTGGAGACGATAGAATGCGCGATATAAAATTGATCTAACCATCCTTCGCCCTCGATTTATCGCCGATATAATACATAATAACTTCAATTATCATTAATTACATTTCAATAAACATATTTTTTTTTACAATTAATAAGTGTGTTATGTTTTTTTTTATTTTCTTTTAGTATGAGCGTGTCAATCGATTCGCCCATTTTAAAACATCGATGTAAACTTTATGATGGCTCGGAAATCAGCCACAAAACGCCTTTCGCGCAAGTACAATCAAGTTGAAAATAATTTGTAATTAATAGAGGTACACTCACATCTAATAATTTTTACTCATTTATTTACTGTGTTATATCTATTACACATGGTTAGATTAACAAACTGTTATTCTTGTTATTATTTTAAATATACGAGTCGTATAGAATCAAAAGTGGCTATTTTACTTTACACTTCAACTCATTTTTGGCAAAGTAGATTTTTTTTTTTTGTAAAGTATAGTAATGACAATTTATGTATAACTATATTTAAATCTATAGGTATTTCAATTATATAGCAACATGAAGTTAGTACAAAAAAGTTTAAAAATAAACTAATATTAACGTTTACTTGTTGGCGATTGTGTAAAGCTAAATTGTAGATAGCCGCCTATGATTCTATGACTCATATTATCTTAAGTAAAGAAATATACGAAAATGTGGTCAAAGAATATATCTAAGAAATTTAAAAGAAGAATATTTAGTTCAGTGCTTCTTAAGTACTAAGAAATGGGAGTCCATTCTTTATTAGCGCGGAAAAAGTGTAGATAAAAATAAATCGGAAAAAAAATGAGAAAAGGTCGATGAAATCTAAAAAATAATATAAGCATCTACGTAAAATTCCGCGTCGCATGGTAGTAGTCCCATCCCGACACGTTCAGTAGTTTTGAGATGACGGTGCCTCAAAGGCCCCCATTTTTCTTTTAAGAATTGTACGGAACCAACAGAGCGTGTAATCTATTCGCGCTTTTCCGTGTACTTTATTTTGAAGAAAGGATTTTTTTTAGGATGACTAAATTTGCAATAAGTTAAAAAAATTACAATTTAAATACACACCGCACTGTATTATATATTTTAAATATTCATTAATTTATTTATACAAGGTTCAAGTTTTGTAGTCATTCTTTTTCCTGTTACATTTCCTTCCTTTTGTTTCCTTCTCCAAAATTGGGCTGATTTTTGTTTTTATAATATGAGAAAGACTGTGACTACGCCTCAACGTTTTATTTTTATTCGTTAAATTTGTAAGACTGACGTTAGAAAATTACGGTAAATAGAAATCCATAATTTTTCTTATTTTTAAAGGCTTCTAGTTTCTATCATAATTAATTTATGGAAAAACGTACGGGCATTGCAGTGATGTATTATTATTATATGGTATATAAATATTTACTATAAAGCCATTATCCATGGAGGAAACAGGGGGAATACGTTTGTACGGGATAAACACCGGACCGCATATCCTCTCAAGATATAGAGAGAAGGCCTTGTAATATGTGACAATGATTATCTACAATAAAAATATCTCGAAAGAAGACAGAAATTTGTCAAAATTGAAAATCACTCGTATAATATTTGCTAGAACAGTAACCAATCTTTTTTTAGATTGTTTTTAATACTTTGTATGTTTAGTGCTCTGACCACAATCACTATGTTAAGTGACGATGTGGTCCAGGGTGGTAAGTCAAGTAAGCCCAGAGGTACCGGTTTTCAAGTGATGCATCTGGATAACACCTATTGGTATTTGGCGACACGTTTTCAAACTTGAGGGTGGTAGCTATCCAGGCGGGCACTATTAGAAAATGCCTTACCAGTATGCTGGACCGAAAGCTTAGCCTGATAGAATTGGATTAGATTGGCTCTAACTCGCGTCCACGGACGCGGAATCAGGCCACACTACCAACTGCGCCATTACAGCTTCGAAAAGCCTTAACCCAATTGGAGGGCAATAACTTTCTGATATTATTATTAATACTATTAGTAGAAAGTTAATTAAACAATTTTACAAAATCTCTAGGTTGCCATACAGTTTCAAGTTTAACGTCCTTTTTAATTTCGCATTCACTTCAAATTATTGTGATATCTAACTGTCGTAAAATAATATCATCGGAATCGATTACTAAACCAGTTTGTTCTATCGAATTCTATTTAATGAGGGCCGCTATAAATGATGATAAAAATGAAGTTACGGTACATTTTAAATTTATTAACACACAAAACTAATTCATTCATTCTAAATCATCAATCATAAGCCCAGAGTATTTTCAAGCTACGTTTTCCATTCATGATGTATTTTCTAATAATCGCTTTCCCACCTAAAACTATCGAGTTTGACAAATTTTCGCGATCCTATATATGTGTAACTTATATAGTATCATTCAAGAGCTAGTATCTCAAGCTTTAGCGTGTTAATTACATCATTATTTAACATAAGGTAAGATTGCGACCGTCTATAATTATTTATCGTTTGTAAGATATTTCTAGTTGATAAAACCTATGTCATGGGGGTCTGAGTGCGATCTAGACAACACGTCTCGCCAATTTATTGCATAGCGCATAAGCATTGCCATTATATACACTACATAGCAAGCATGCATTTAAATTTTAAAAAGGGTTTTTTTTTTTTTTCATTTATTTCTTTACGCACTGCAGACTCTTACAATGATCGTCAGCTTTTGACTGGTATTGAACTAAATTATAATAATGAAATTGTAGCATAGTGAGTGACTGGGCATTTTAAAGTGAAGCATTTTTAGTCTTCAAGCAGTCTAGTTGAAAATCTACCCAAAGGCTGGAATGGCATCTATTCTAAATTCTCCAGAACTCAATTTTGTGAGTGGTTGATTGTCAAACTAAAACCAAATAAATTATTAATCCCTTAGCAATTTACTCTCACTTTACAAGAAAATAAAACTCCAAAAATTCAAGGTTTGTTTTATTTTAGTTTAGTCTATTTAATATACGTATTGTAATATATGAAAAAAATAGATACGTACATACATGTATAAGTGTAGTTAGTTATAACAGTACATAGTTGTATGTGAATTTCTATCAGATGGAGCTGTATTGGAAGTTCAAGTGATATTAAAAAACCTCAATATTTACGCGGGAAACGCATCTACGCATGCCCCCCGCCAACCCTAATCCATGAGTGATGCCTCCCGGATTAGGGACGTACCAGGGAGGAGGTACGTAGGACTCGCCCGGCGTGAAGCGCCGACCACCTGCCAGATGGCACTCTACTTCCAGTATAAATTACTTTACTCCTTGCTACTGCCAACGTCTGTAGATTTGTTACCGTAATGTCACCTGAGAGCCAGTTTCTGTAGGTACAATGTGTCATTACTACCTTACATTTCAATTGGGATCACATGGCCAAACGCTATACTTTAAAAATAGAATATTCTGCTAGACTATGCACTTTTTACGATGCAAGATGAGATGCACGTGCAGAATCAAGGTCACAAATGAAACCCTATACTGGAGACGCTTCACTGCTTCCATCCACATTGCAATGTCTTATAGAATGGTTTAAATTTACCTTCACAATATAGCAGAGAGGCGATAATATTTAGCTGTTTATGCTTATCTGTCACTGGAGTATAGTTTTTCTTTCTTTCACTCTTACACATATATCAGAGTCATGAAACCTTTCGTTGATTCGCTCCTGGTCCGCGTGTTTCTGTCGTTGTATTTAACCACTTCTACATTTTTGTCATCATTAATACAGTAATGAGGTAAATAGCTGCATTGGCAACGATCAAAACAAACTCTCTTTTGTATTAAGATCAGTAACTCATAAGCCACCAATCCTAAGGATCCAACTTAGGATAGCTTGTAAACTATATCTTTTAAATGGCGTTGCTCCACATTGCTTATCGGCTGGAAAACCTCCCTTCAGTTGAACCACAATAATGATTGTAAAAGGCGAATCTATTTAATTATCTTATGTGTATATTTTTGTTCATAAATAAATAAAAACTAGTAAATAGTCAAGTCAATGGTGTAGTGAGAGATAGATAGATAATTGAAAATAGATCCTTTTTAATTATTATAATACATTTATCAACTCTGACAGTTCCTTTAAGACTAACTTATTCTATGCTTACAACTACTGAGATAGTACCAGACCATCTGAGGGCAGATGATATTATTAATGCCGACTCAGCGTGTGGTTTGTTAAAAGATAGGACGCTGACTCTTAGTTCTAGTAGAGCCAGTTTCTATAACCACATTCTACTCACAATCTTCAAAACTCAGTACACATAAACACAAGCAAATTTTTTTCTGACTTATGATTGAGGCGCTTTTGAAAATGTAACACTAAATAGCAAAACAAAAACCAGTTCAGTATATTTTAACCCTCTGTTTATCGATTGTTTTTTTTTAGGAGCTATTGGTTAGTTTTAGTGTTTTGTCTACAAAGTATTTGAAACTGTTTTTCTACTATATTCAATAATGGGTATTGTCGATTTTCAACTACTAGACAAACACTGCTGCCATAAAGTAATGAATTATTGTGAAGAATTAAAAGATTAGATGCGAATTGAGTCAAAGACACGCCTGTCATACTAAGTATAAAAATATAATTAATATTTTTATATACCTATATAAAAACATATTACTTTCAAAAGTAACATTACATGTGTATACCTACTCATAGAAGTTAAACGGAGTGCAAGATCGTTTAGTTTCAACTCTGTCATTTATTGCCAAAGTGTATTAATTGCGTCAATGCCAGCCAGGTCTTCTCTTGATTAGTGGAATAAATTAAAATTATGAAGAAGATGTCGACTTGCGTAGATGTCGGTCGATTGTATATACTAAAATTTATGCTCTTCATTTCCGTACGTACTTCGTGTTTAATGTTACAGTAAATTTAATAAATTCAATAGTCATAAAATATGTGAAATTCTTATTCATAATGGTTCTATTATATTTTAATCTCTTTGAACTACACTTGCATGTCGGCTAATAAATAATTTACGATTATCATAAATGTGACACTGTATATATAATATCACAATGTGACAACACTATGAGTTTGTTATTAAAGTTTTTTTAATGTCGTCACCAACATAAAACTTTTTAAGCTTTCGCGTTTTGTAATAATATTTTATAAAAGTACTGAGAAGCGACTGAAGTTAGAAAACACAAAAATTTCATACGGGAAGACGGATTAAAACTACCTTCGGCGTGGAAACCAGTGATTGAAAAACGAATACCTCGCATATGATTGACATAGTTTAAAGTGGACACAGTGAGTGTAGTGTGTCAAAATATAATTAATGACTATAAACAGTCTAGGGTAGTTTCCCATAATTACCCCGCTGACGAAGACACCGCAACACCTCAGTCGTCTCGTGACCACGGCCTGTGTAACCAGAGGCCGAAACGTCGACGAAATGACCAAGTAACCGCGCGTTTTCGACCCGAAACATTAATAAAATATGAGTTGGTAACATAAATTAAACAATGAGGTCCGAGTATTAATAAGCTTCAGAGTATCCAATTCGCTTTATATAGGTTTAAATTTTCGGTGTAGGAACAGGCTATTTTCAATTCTCTCTAGAGAACCAAAAACATCAATTATCTTTTACAAACAACAAAATAATTCTTATTCGTCAGACATAATAATTAAAAACAATAATAATTAAAGAAATAACATAGTAAAAAGTATAATAAGATAAAACACACATGTAATAATATAAAATTATACTATAAAAAAGGCAACATCATCCATTCTTGTAGGAATTATCAAAATAACAATTGACGTCACCTTAACTTTTTTTACAGTGAAGACGTGTAAGTCATTATTATTATTTTCATAACTATTGACTTCCTTATATTATAATGTTCCTATTTAGATTTTGTGCAAAATGGAACGTAACGTTTAAAATTGGCCACTTTGATTTTTAGATTGAAAACTGTCAAATATTCATTTTAAGGAGGCTTTTTGGCGGCAACTCGGCTTGTCATGTAGTAGCTGTTATTTTAATTCAATAACATTGTGTGATTCTGGTGGCTTTTAAAGTAATATAGTTTGGTTATTTGTTACAAGCGAATTGAAAATAATGGCACGAATCGTTTATTCTAAGATGCCACGAGAATCCCATAGAATATTCTAGACAGATCGTCATCGTCTTGCAAGGGTGTTGATACAAGCTTGAACTTCAGGATAGGCAGTTGGAAAGTGTCTTTTTGCCTATCTTATCGGACGAACAATTCTGCTACGAATAATCTTGAGGTTATCTCAATTAAAACTTCGCCTTGTATTATGTGTTACGATATTCCAGCAATATACAGTCATAATTACCATACAATAATAACCTTTAGAATAGCAACAAAATATACAAAACAATAAAGTGTATGTGTAAACAAAATAATTTCGCAAAGGTAAGCGGACGTACGTGCCTCCGCTGACTCACATCCATTGTATGTCAAAATACACGATTTACAATTTTATAATGTAGTCTTAATATCACGTATCGCATCTGGGATAATGTATGATCTTGAAATAGCTTCATGCTTGTACCAGATTTTAACAAAATATACTACATCAATTTAATATTAATTATACTTAAATGAAAATAAAATATTGTTCTTTAATCAGCATATAACACGAGAACGGGTGAATCGAATTTGGTAATTTAATTTTTACAGTTCGTAATAAACTGAATAAAGTTTTAAAAGATATAAAAATGGCAAAAATACATATCGAACAAAATTACTTTTTTGTTCAGTTTAAAAAAGAGAGTTCATAGTTCAGACGTTTGATATACGTGAATCATTTTTTATTTTTTACTGGCAAAAAAATTCATCAAAAATATATTTCTGGGTAATTATATAAGTTTTCAATTGATAAACATTGAGAGAAAAATTTCGAAAAATACACTGGAATCTAAATCAAACAAGTTTGAAATATCGTTATATTCCAGCTAGCACCCGACCACTTCGCTTGGCATCCTGTTGATACTTCCTTGATTATGGCGAATATCATCCCATTCTGTCTCATACTGTTATTAAGGAAAAAACGTAGAAACATTTACATTTCTAAATGCCATTCACTTACACTGTAGCTAAGCACCTTACAGGTGACCGTGACTCACAAAAATTCACAAAAATAATCGAGCTGTTTGTGAGGAGAACATCGGAACACATGTATCTGAATGTTATGTATAAACCATCTAAACACACCAGTCGTCGTCTTGTAATTGTCAGTGTCTTGTATCTAGTCAAAACATTTGTTCGGAATATCTATCTATTCATATCAAATTTCATGGCATTAGTTACACTGTAGAAGATACTATAGCGCCATGACAAATTGCAACAAAGGAGACAACTTAAAATCTTCCTTGATAAAAGGAATAAAAAACATTGGCTGTTAATATTGTGTAAGTCTTCGCGGAGAACAACCAGATAGTGCCAATGACACCACAGCCTCTTTAATGTGAAATGAAGAAAGAAACAGAAACAGGCGGGGGAAAAACAAGAGCAAACCCAGGACCACCCAAAGACTGTGGGAGCTACCACAGAAGGTACCATTCGCTCTGGTACAGTTTCCCCACCTCCCTAATCGAGGAGGTTGAGGTGACCAAACCGAAAGAAGTACATGCCGTATTTCATGTTTACCCGTCGAATGGTATTGAAATAAACTCATTCCTTTACCCAAACCAAGCACCTATAGGCAGCATCACTTGTAGAAATGAAACTAACATGATAAATAAATTTTACAGTAGAAACAGATAAAAGAATAATCTATACTAATGAACAAAATTGAAGTGTCTGTTTGTAATGTCAAAATAACATTTTTTTTACTAAATACGTATAAATGTATACATATTACTTATTCCAATAATACAATTTTCAAATTTTTTGTTTGTCTGTTACTCTACGTAACTTAGGATATTTTTGTTTTTCGAAAATAATTAGGGTTCCGCGTAATAAAATTAAAACACGTGAAATTACAAATAAAATCCGATTCGACCCACAGCTTCACTGGTAGCTGTTTTAATTTGTGAGAAGTATCATTGCTTTTTGTTAGTACCAAAAATAATTTCAAGAAAATTATTAGGATTAAAGTTGATGCAATGGTCAGTTTTACTGGGAAATGTTGGAGCTTGTGAGAAATATTTTTGCTTTTTACCAACATTTTTTAGGAAAATAATAAGGGTTCCGTGTAAAAAAATCAAAACTCATGACACTGTGAGCGAAATACGAGTCAAGAGACTGCACCATCAAAACAATAATTTAAACAATGGTTATTTAAATACCATATTACGAACTGAAGAATATATGAAACACGGGCAAAGCCGCGGGCACACAGCTAGTAGTAAATCTAAGCAATATTATCAAAAGCAAACACAATAAGTAGGTAGTGTTCATAACACGATAATAATACAGACAACAATAAAATAATTAAAAAAAACCAATGCGCCATTTCTGAAGTTTGATAGTGGAATGACGTAAGACATTTCGACAGACATTATGTGACATAACGGCTGAGTGTTCAGGTAACTCGGTTACACAATAGAGAGGAGATCTCGATGCGTTCCGATATTAACGGTTATTAGATGTTTTAAGTTAGAACCATTTTGATTTTCACCGATTAACGAATTAGAAGTACATATTAGAAATAAAATCGAGTATGTTGTGTGTCAGCCAGTGTCAGTGTTTTAGGTACAGTTTTTTTTCATATATATTTATACTATTAACTTCCGCAACTTGGGTTTTCTTTTAAAATTCTTTTATTTTAATTATAAGGAAACAATGTTATTGTGAGTTAATTGTTTGAGATATAGATACATAGGGTTTTGAAGGATCACAATTCTCAAGTAAATAATTTATGTATCTGTTAAGATTTAGTCTGCGTAACCCATGTAAATGGATTTTTTAGCGTCTTGGTTATAATATATTGAAGTTTCTACTTACAGAGAGGAAGCTTATGATATGTTTATATTTATAATAACCTTTTATACAAAATTATCTAATTGATGGTGAAAACCGTATTAAAAACCGTTACGTTATTTAAGAGAATTTAGCAGATAAGCATACAGACAGATAGCGACTTTGCTTTGTACTTTCTGTCAAGTTTAGCATTTTGCGTCAAGTATTTGAATGCAGTGTAATCATATAGCTAAGGAGGATGTAAAAGATATTTCTAGAATGATTTAACACCTGTGGTATTTATAAAAAAAAATGGTAATTCAAACAGACATGGCGATCGAATAATTCAATACGAATATATTTATTTGTGAATAAATAAATAAATATTTTCGGTAGATAATTTTAAAGGTGAAAATTTGTAAAATCTATATAGATATTTTTTGCATTAAATATATTGTACGTTTTTTTAAATAATAAGTTAGTATATGATAATCACGCATCTGCGTGGTCGAATCAGGAATGAGGAGATCCGCAGAAGAACCAAAGTAACCGACATTACGCGAACAATTGCTAAATTTAAGTGGCAGTGGGCTGGGCACATTACTCCCAGAACCGATGCCCGATGGAGCCAACGGGTTCTCGAATCCACCCACTCGGTCCACACACCGAAGGATGTAGTGTGAGTAGGACCCCCACAAGGTGGACCGACGACCTGGTGAAGGTCGCGGGAATCCGCTGGATGCGGGTAGCGTAAGACCAGTCGTCGTGAAGATCTTTGGGGGAGACCAGCAGTGGACGTCTTTCGGTTGAATGGATGGATCGATGTGATAATAAAAATAAATAAATAAATAAGGATGTTCATTGAATTTGTAATTTTTCTTAACCAAGTTCAACTACAATACATTAAATATATCTAAATCTGAGTATAGGAATCTTATACGTGGTAGTGCAATTTTACCCGAATGAAAGTCGATCACCGTACACTTGCAAGAATACCATCGTAGTGCCACGTTAATGCGCATTACGTCCCAGCATCAACAAGTGTATATCCAGATCTAGCTTAAGAGGACATGCGGTCGGCAACAGATTTCAAAAGTAGATATTTCAGAAATGTATTGTTATCGCGTTGCGCGCCAAAGAAAGGGATATAAAACACGAAAGAGACATCTGCGGCTGGGAATGGCTTTACGGTATGCAAAATAGATGAAAACATCACTTCATAGTACCTTGTTTCCTCTTACAAAACTGAACCGATTATTAATTTTCTTTCAGTTATAGAATAAGAAAGACTTTAGTTATGCTTATACGTTTTGCTTTTGTTTATTATTTTATAATTTTATTCATAAAATTTGTTTGACGAACGTCTGAAAATGACGGTAAAAATCGAGGCTCCTAGTTTCTACAATTACTAATTTATGGAAAAAATCAAAACGTACGAACGAACATGGCGGTGGTGGATATATATTTTTGGTATAAAAATATTTACCATAAAGCTATTATCCAGGAAGGAAACAGGGGACTTCGTTTGTAGAGAATAAATGGCGTTAGCATATACTCTTACAGACTTTAGTTGTGGTAGATACAGCCTGGCGTAATCTCAGGTAGATTCTCATCTATCATCGTTCTTGGACTCTAGTTATCACCAGCTGTGTATATATTCTTCACTGCGTAATATAGTTTTGAAATAATTATCGAAAAATAATGTTTCAATAGTGCTGTCCATGGAATCGTATTTTGTTCCGTATTTCAGGAGTTTTTTACGCGGAACCATAATTATTTTCGAAGAATAAAAATAGCCTAAGTTACTCAGTATAATTTCAGCTATCTGTCAGAAAAATCCCGTCAAAATCGTTCAAGCGGGTCCGGAGATTAGCTGGAGAACAAACAGACAGGCACAAAAATTGTAAAAAATAGTAATTTTGTTATAAGTGTCAAATGTACATTTTGATATTGCAAACAGACACTACAATTTTATTTATTAGTACAGATTTAAGGAAGCGCAATCACTTTACCGAGCTCGATTAAAAATAACAACATAAACTAGTCTCCGATACCACTTTTTAATGAGGTTGAATCCTCGAGACGTCGTCTAGTATATGCAAAATAATGTGCGACAATTTTGAGAATGATAAAACCGAGCCTAATATTGAAAACATATTTCACTCGCCAAACAATTCGGTATTCAATATATTAAGAGGAAACGCGATGGACAACAAATCTGAAGAATAAATAAGTATTTCAGAAATCTATAGCTATCCCATTGTGCCCCAATAAAAGCCAATAAAGCGCGCGAAAGGGACAACTACTGCTCGGGTTTGTTTTACCTATGTAAAATAGACGAAGTCGTCATCTTTGTATTTCCCTGGTTCCTCCTCCAAAATTGGTCAGATTTTTAACTTCTAATTATATAAAACGAGAATGCCTCTACGTTTTGCTTATTTTTTGTTTTTATAAGTCAAATTTGTTTGATGGACGTCTGGTAATACCCGACATTTTTCTCATTGTTGAAGGCTATTACTTTAATAAATTAATCTGTGGAAAAAATGAAAAAGTAGGTCCATGGTGTTGATATATATATATACATAATATAGTATAAAATATTTATTAAAAGGTCTATATCCAGGAAGGAGACAAACTGAAACTCTTAATGATAATTTACAACTTTTAGTTTGTCACGTCAAAAAGGCGTGCTTGTAAACAATGAGAGCGCCGTGCGATCGCCGCGGAAGATGCAACGTCCGTAGCCGCGTTACTGATTCATCAATTTCATAAAGTATTAACTAACGAACCGATGTATTTTGATTTAACTATTGCATTTAATTGTTACGTAAATACCGGAACCGCTCTATAGCTGTGGGTTAAATTAAATATTACAGCTGTGAGAAAAGCAAATCGCAGTTGCGATACCAGTTAATGTTTTAAATCGGGCATAATTAAACCCTTTTATAATTAACAGTGGTATCTGATAGTACGTAGCTATAACAATTATAAACCGATAATATTTTGGCGGTAGTTTAGCTTTAATGCAACGTTAAAAAATTAAGAATAAAATCAATAATACTATATTCTAGAATCTGAGAGGGCGCTTATAAATATACAAAGAACAGTACCAAGGGTATGGAAGACAACCCAGTCTAGAAGAGCCAGCAGCAAAATCAATCACTTATCTACAAAAAAATTTTCATTGATAAATGTATATCGGCTAGTACTGCTCAAGTTGCAAGCACAGTAACGGGGTGTTTGTTGTCTTGTATAATATAATATATAAAAGTTACAAATAAATGCAAAAAAATTATATCCTTACGATATATAATAGCGAAATATAAAACTGAGATACAGATCAGTACTTTTTACTTCTCTCATTATCAAACGTTTTTCTTTTATTGTTTAGTAGTTATTAACGAGATGTTAACAAACCAATAAAATAAATGAAATCAATTACTTTGTTAGACTTTAAATTTTCTGTAATAAGTATCAAAATGCAACTATTATGTAAAGGTAAAATCAATTAATTTTTGGTTTTTAAATGAATTACATTTTAATTGTTATTTTAAATATAGACATTCTTGTTTCTAGACTACGTAGATGCTTACGCGACTCGGTAAGGAGGCAAATATGGTATTAAAAATCCGGTTCAAATCTAGTGCAATGATGTAATTCGTTTCAATGGTACAGTATACACTTTTTTATGTTCATTAAGCGAAAGCGTTTTTTTCACTCGGTATAGGCTCAGTACTTTGTTATCTGATGTTAACTGACGACGTGGTCCATGATGGTAAACACACTAAACCTAGAGGTACTCAAGTGATGCTGCCAGAACACACCTATTGGCATTTGGCGACAGGTTTTCTAACTTGAAGGTGGTAGCTACCCAGGCGGGTATTTTTTTTAAACGCCCTATTACCATGCTATAGTCTCCTCACGAATATGTTGTTCTTCACTAAAAGCTTAAACTGATTTTTAAAGTTGGATAACTGAATTTGAATCTGCGTCCATTGACGCGCTATCAGACAGCTCTACCAACTAAGCCATCATCGCTTCAAATACTCTCACCGAATGGTAGATTGCTTTACGAAGGCTTCACTTAAACTGGAGTTTACCGTTAAGAGCTCAGATTTAGAAAGATTTGATAGTCCTCCCACAGCAAAATAGAAGTTTCTCGAACGGGTTGCTGGACAAACTTATAAAAATAAAAACAACAGTGTACTAATAATTAATTAGTAACTTTTCGCAATGGAAATTACGGAGAGAAGTATTCTGACTAAAAATCAGTTCGGATAAATAAAACTATTTGCTGGGTCCATTTGTAACACTTCGAACGTTATAATTAGTGACACTACTCACACTAAAATGAACCTACTATAGAATACGCGAGATAGAGATACTGATATTTATTTATTGAAACATTTCGTTTTTACTAGCTGTGTACCCGCGGCTTAGCCCGCTTTTCATATATTCTTCACGCCGTTTTAATTTTTTTTATACAGAACCTTAATAGTTTTGTTTAGTACTAAGATAAAGTAAAAATATTTGTTATTAATAAATTCAAGCAATTGCCCATAAGACTGTGCATTGAATAGGATTTTATAAATTTTAAGAGTTTTCATTTTTTTACGCGGAACCTTAATTATTTTTGAAGATTAAAAATAACCTAAGTTATCCGGAGTAACTTCAGCTATCTACCAAAGAAAGTCCCATTAATATCTGTCTAGCCGTTCCGATGATTACCCGGAACAAACAGACAAAAATTTTAATAAATTGTATTTTTGGTACTGTTATCGTATATACATTCTATACATATCTATTAAAAAAAAAGTAAAAAAAAAAAAAAAGTAAAAATAGTAAAAAAATAATTTTATCATTACAAACAGACACTCCAATTTTATTTATTATAGTATAGATATAGATTAGTATAGATACATGATTGCATAAGAGATTAGACGAAATTAGTTTTTAATTTTATTTTAAAATAAAAAACCTTTTACGTTACTTACGTGTCAATTATTATTTGAAGTTAATAATATTATTACAATAAATTAGAACTGGCTAAATTTTGTTGACCGGAAAAGACTTAGGGCGCTTAGTCGGGAGAGTGCTTGCTAGCGCACAAGGAGACCAAAGTGGTACCGACCTCGGCTTGTGCTGCGACCTTAGAGATAAATTCCACGGAATTTGCCCCGCACTAAACCTACGCTGATTAAGAAAAACTACGGATCTCAAGGTCCCATACAAAAACCGTGTACCTGCATGTAGTTTCGCGGCAGCGGGTACAAGGGTCTCCCCAGATGGGAGACCTAGGGTTCTGAATAATGGTTTACAGTGTGTACCGAATACACGTACCGTCAAGACCACATAGTAATTCGAGATATTCATGCTTCTTTCTAGACGCACTTGACCGCATTCCGGTTATAAATATCATAATATTATAATCGCAAATCGGTCGTGTCGTTCGAACGCGGAAAAAGGGTAAGTGTGTCGCCGGCGCTGCCGGTCACATCCGATTATATAACGCGGCCTTTTGTGGCCTCGAGTGATTTGGCAATGTTGACGACGATCAACACGTGTTTGAATGTAACTTCGCCGTCCGAATTGAGAGGCCTTAAAAATTTACCCAGTTATAACATTCAAAACCTGTTAACTAAACTCTGAGAAGACCTTCATGAATTTGAAAAAACATGACAATCGCTTGATAATAGAACAGTCAAAGGATATGTCTATCTATACTGCCAATCTGAAGTTCAATCTTATATCACTGCTCTAATAAAATGACGGACATCTTACTAGAACATTCATGAAGTTTTTGCGGCACCTCAGAATAATCGTTCCGCTTTATTGTTTTAGTTAATGTTTTAGTCCCGATTTTTTATTAAATTGTATAAATTTTTGATCAGAATCTCGACGGATGTTAAGCGATTATGTGACCGAAAGTCTTACCTTGACAAACTAGCTCTACGGTACAAATGCACTGGCAGATGTCAGAACACATCTACATACGGTCGGCTAATTTTATCACCTTAGGTGTTGATTCCTTCAATGAAATCTCTGGCTAATTGTAGGTTTTCAGAAGTTAGAATTTGTGCAAGGTTTAATTCTTTAAGATTCACTGTGACTCGTTTATTTTCTAATGTAACATTATCGCTCATCAGTAGTGCCATTAATCTATACCAATAAATAAAATTGAACTGTCTGTTTGTAATGTCAAGATTATTGTTTTTTACTAAATAGATATGAATGTATATCTATGACCTATACCAAAAATACAATTTTTAAAACTGTCTGTGTTTTCCGGATAACCTCCGGAACAGCTGGACGGATTTGGACGGGACTTTTATTTATAGATAGCTAAAATTAGTCCGGTTAACGTAGGGTACTTTTAATTTTCGAAAATAATTACCATTTCGTACAAAAAAATTAAAACGCAGTGAAGATTATATGAAACACGGGTGTAGCCCTGGACACACAGCTTGTTTTATAATAAATGTAATATTTGTTCTATGACATTTTATTTCGATATTATTGATAAAAAACGTATATGCTAATAAAAAAAAACTAAGACACGATCGATTCTATTTTATAAATAATATATAATCTTCTTTTTACATGTATTGAATCATTTATTAAATAATAATAATATTATATCATCATAATAATATCAGGAAATGTTGAAATGTCAAAATTCATGTTTTGTTTGTTTCAAATTTTATTTTATATTCAATATGACAATATAGTATAATTAATTTACAAAATAAATAAGCGAGATCTTCTTTCATATACACATATATTTTTTACAATTATTCACCAAATTAAATCTCTGTATAATATACAAATTTTTAAATAAAATATTGCAAAAAAATTATGTATAGGTAGTTATTTTTGTCGACTTAGTTAACCATTGTCTTTTAAAAAATTCCCGTATGTTATCTAATTTGACAGATTTAATCAAACCTGACGAGAGAGATACCACACTACTGCCTGGTTCAAGTTCGAAAACCTGTCGCTTAATACCAACAGGAGTATTACGGCAGCATCGCTGAGAACCTTTCTAGGTTAGTGTTTTTACCATCCTTGACCACATCGTCACTTAACATCAGGTAGGATTGTGGTTAAACCGCTAACCCTATAACGTGTAAAAAATTTGTTATGTAGCATTTATTGTCTTTAATGGATGTGCAACTTCCGTATTTGACCCTATATTATGTAGTTCTGGTTGCGTTTTGTGTGATATAGTTTGTTCATTATTGTGCACAGGTGAAAAGTATTTAAGTATGTGAAACATTTATTCTGAGATGCCACGAAAAAACTACATGGAAAGTTCTAGCAAGATGAGACAACGTTTCGAAAACGTTGACCGCTAGGTGAATTGTGTATATAAATTGCAAATTGCCATTAACTAAGAAAAAAAGGACAATTTCATTAGACCCCTTTATCATAGGGGGCATTATAATAACTCGTCCGCCACTATTGAGACTCCACCATATTAGCTTTATAATGATGTCATCTAAGTAACGATGTATTGAAATCCAAACTAAACGTGTGTACACTAATTCAACTCAATCGGTTGGAAATAATTATTTTACAATTGCTTTATAAATTTTGACCCATTATGAAAAGGTGACAAATAAAAACTTTAAAAATAAACTATCTTAAATACAATAGTAACCTACTAACAGATATACAGTTGTAGGAATTATAATTTTTATATTATGATATAATGATTATTTATTATTAAAAGTTTCATAGAATTAACACGAACTGACAAAACGATTGATTTTTTCTGTTGATTTACAATGTTCTAATAAAAAGGTTGTGATAAATTATTTACGTCAATAAATATTATTAACAAGGCGTTAAATGTTTTATTATAAATAGGTTTATTAAGTCGTGAACTCGACCGGCTGATGTGATATTTTAAGTAAAACAAAATAAAAGTTCAAGTTACTCATGCAATAAATAAGAGGAAAGAGAATAAAATCTGACTAGATTCTAAAAGATAGAATCTAATAGGATTCTTAATTCTTTTCATATTAAATACTTTACTAGGGATGTTCAGTTATAAAATTTTATTGATTCACGCTTTGGTTTGTAATTCGTTAAAAGGTATGCAATAATGTTCAGTACAGTTTGCATGTCAAACCGGGGTTCGTACTGTTCTGGTGCCCTTGCGCTGGCTGCCATCTTAGGCTAAGTCCCTTAAGCGCTCGCACCAAAATCCGGTGCAGCTATAAATGCCTTTCAAAGCAACAGCGTTTAGTTATTTATAAAAAAATAATGTTCATTGTATGTTAAATAATTAACCCCTTGAGTACCTTCCCGGCGTTTACGCCAGTTTTCCATTGTTTTCCTATTGTCTTTCTATTGTTTCATTTTTATGGGTACTCGACACATTAAAAAGTAAATCGTGTCTATGGTGTATTTTGTCTTTCGTGCATAGTGAACGACGGATTAGAGGGATGATCTGATTGAGCCTAAGTGTAAGTGGAAAAGATTACATGACGAAAGACATATACGGCATAAGACGTGTTTTACAGTTAAAAGTGTAAACTCATTATTAGCGTAATTTAATTTTTAAAGCAATCCCCTAATGATCAAACTACTAATCTTAATGTGATACAGTAATAGAGAAATAATAACGCGAAATGAACATTTAACAATCTCACCTAATGTTAAATGACATTATTGACGATGATAACACTCCTTTGAGGAATTGGTTCTCACGTGATTTTACCCACAACACACTTAGTGACAGATTTTCACAGTGCTATAATATCAGAAAATGTCCTACTGCAATTTCATCAGGATATTTTCCATCAGTGTAAACTGAAGCACTTTTTAGCATACGAATGAATTTACGTCTAACGAAGCATTGTCTATTTGTCTGAACACATTGAACGCTGATCTATTGTACACTTAACTTCATTTTTGCCATGACATTCTATTCAGGAACGAGCCTGTAGAACATGGTTTTAACCTGGGTCCATGGCATGAGCAACTGGAAACCGATATCAGTTACAAAAACACGAAGTAAATATTGACAATGATCGATCTAAATGTAATAATAATAACAATAAATATTTATTAACAATTTACAAAATACAAGACGAGGAAGTACTTTGAACCCGGTTAAAAATATTTTGTATCTCGGGACCCAGAGCGTTTCTTTTAAAACATTACAGTTTTTTTATGCGTTCACAATTTATATAGTTTTCGTATGAGGCGCGTTTGAAAATATGCAGGGCCTTTATATAGATATGCCATGTATCTTTAATTATTATGTCACTATGGCTGATGGGAATCTAGTGAATGATCGTTTAATCTTTAATATTAGAAATAAAAACAAGTTGGCCGTCCCACGCTTCAGGCTAAGTAAGTCTAATAAAAGCTTTATAGGTAATAGCATTCGGTTTTACAATAAGATCCCAAGTAACATTACCTATATACCTGCCCAATAAGTTTAGAATTATGTCAAGCAAGTTTTAATCTCAAAAGGTTATTACAGGATGGATTACGTGAACGATAGTGATGTCTGAACCGGTCTGAAATGTCTTTCCGAACCGGTGGTAGTGTTTTAGACGTTCATAAGTGCCTTCTTAGGGCCTAAATTGAATAAAGATTTTTTTTATTATTTTGATTTGATTTTGATATATATAGGATAATGCGATTTCTGGTGTAGTTTAGGACAAGTGCGCCCTCTCGTTGTTAAACGAGAAATGTTTCCGCTTTCAACAATGTACCTCAGTAACGATATTAACGTATTATATTTTATTGTGGCTATAAATAAAGTTCTTTGATTATCAAAAAATGCCGTGTTCAGTATAACACCAACGGGTGGTTGCAATGTCCGATCTCAATCTGTTTTACCTATTGAAATTTCAATCCTTTTTTTTTTGTCTAAAAGTATCAGACCAGTATCTGTGCTTCATCAGAACAACCAATACATTATTGGTTTAATCTTTTAAAATTAGATAATGAAACCAACCATAAGTATATTTGTTGGAAATATTAATTATAAAAAAATCCAGTAAGTGGTATCATTTGAAATTGAACACGTAGTATATATATACGCACAATAAAATTTTCAATATAAGGTGATTTCAATGTGAACTATTGAACTGAAAAAACGGAAAACATTCAATAACTTAAGTTCATACGGATATTGTCGACAGAAAACGGTTTACCTAAACGTAAATATAGTGCTAATTTTTTAATTCAACATAATAATTATGTGTATAATCGTATGCAACGCAAACAGTTTACTGGCAAGGTGACCGCCCCGGTTTGCCTTCGTGAAAACATTTAAAAACAAGTCCCCTGTGCAAAGGACGTAAATCCATAATGTTTGTGGACTTTACAACTCAATTATAAACACCGTTCATACGCACCGATGTACTTCAACGATGCGACATCACATCACAATTTAGTATTATTTATTTATGTAACATATATAGATCTTGAAAGAACTTTAAATTCGTAAAAAATTTCAAATCATATCAAAAATTCGAAAATGCTAATTAATAACAAAAATACTACATTTATAAAACAAACAAAATTACACGTAGTGTATATTTTCGTTAGTTATCAATTTATATATTCATATTATAATGGAAGTTTTGTCTGTACGTTTAATTTTTTTTTGAAATTTTATAACAGATGTCTATTTTTGCCGTAATTGATCTCGAATTTGACATATAAAAAAAGTCCAGATTTTACTCAAAAACGGAGAGACCAATTTTGATAAATTTTATGTGCTTAAAGTACAAAGTATTATCAATAGAATATGCGATGAAATTTAGTGTTCGATAACAGATAAGCTATAAAATACATAACAAAATCAGGACATCACATATCTAATTGAGATAAAAACACGTAGACGAAGTCGCGGGCGCCCGCTATTATTTTAATAAGAAACTAAGATTTTATCGTTTCTTATTGAAAGCGAATGAATAACCACGATTGCATCATTATGAATATGCTAACATGAAATCTGAAAGTCGGATATGTTTAAACAAATAAAAATAATATTATCAATAAGCCAGGGTAACATGCATATATTTTAAACTTTAATAATCATTTTATTACAGTTAATATCTCACACAAAAAATAATTGCATTTGCAATGAATAATACAAGAGAACATTGTGGTTACACTGGTGTCAGTCACCATAGGGACTATAGAGCTGTGACACCTTGCAACAATTATAAACAAAACGAAATTATTTACCGTTCAATAATCGTAAACTTCAATAACCGATATCGATTTATAAGTTTATATAATACAAGTAAAATACACCTAGTTTTATTAATTATTATACTAATTTATTTATCTCTCTTACATTTAAAGTAGATTTATTATTGCTTCCAATTCTATTTGAACACTTTGGAAAGAATAAAAACTTAGCCGTACGGTGTGTTTTTACCCTATAAAACCTATATTTATAACCCTATATTTAACATTACGTATCACTTTGGGAAAGATGTAAACTACATGACCTAGCATTTTTTCATAAAATCATTAACGGAGGTTTTGAGAGCCCTATTATTTTAGAAATGGTACAATT
Organism: Samia ricini; assembly: GCA_014132275.2. Taxonomy (NCBI): domain Eukaryota; kingdom Metazoa; phylum Arthropoda; class Insecta; order Lepidoptera; family Saturniidae; genus Samia; species Samia ricini. Next base: position 19,988,958 of record AP028158.1, read on the forward strand.
TAATATTCCTAAGTAACCAAGACATAAAATGACCAACATTTTTTTCCAACCTCTATGTAAAAGTAATCTTGGACTTAGCTCCCATGTAGTGAGAATATGTAGAACATATAATGAGCTCAATACCACGGTAGATAACTTAGATACATTTGCGCAAAATTTTACAACTTATATAACCAAGTGTAAATATTATTTCCACACACATTAACAATGTTATTATTGTACATAATTATATATTAGTTATAAGATGTCTATCAAAGCTGTGAGCGCCTGTAATGTGTATGCATATCATAATTAGATTCGTATGATCAAGTGGCTAATGTATAATATGTGTACTGTTGGTATTGCCTTTTTATAATAAATAAAAATAAATAAATATTTTTTTAAATATGGAGATTACTCAAATAGTGCGCATATATTATATGGTATTACCAACATTTGTACAAATATGAATAAAACGCAAACTTCAATGACATGTTGACGTGTCACAGGCAAATATTCATTTCCTCTTTGGTCTGTATACTGTTTGCGCGTTTCGTGTGAGTACAAAGACATATTTATATCGTCAACATTGTTTAGTAAAATATTATTTTACTTTTACACATACGACGGTTATTAATAGCTAGCTGTGAGCCCGGAGCCGCACCCGCGTTTCATATGTTCTTCACTGCGTTTAATTTTTTTATACGGAACCCAATTTTTTTTTTGTAATAAGATAAAGTAAACATATTTCGAATAAATTCAAACGATTGTCCGTAAAACTGTTCATTGAATCGGATTTTGTTCAATATTTTATGGATTTTTATTTTTTTTACGCGAAACTTTAATTATTTTTGAAAACTAAAATTATCCTATGTTACCCGGAGTAACTTCAGTTTATTTCCAAAAAAACATTTCGTCAAAATCCGTCCAGTCGTTCCGGAGATTACCCGGAACAAACAGATAGACAGACAACAAAAAATTTAAAAATTGTATTTTTTGTGTAGGTATCGTATATATTCATATCTATTTAGTAAAAAAAATAATTTTGTCGTTACAGACACTTCAATTTTATTTATTAGTATAGACTATAATGCATAATCATAATACATGATAATGTAGTAGGTAATTTTTTTGTCCCACAATTTGAAAGGTTTAGCTTAGCACTTTTAGGTTTATTCTGCTAGTAAACTTGAGAGCCAGTTCATCTAGGCTTAGCGTAATATCATCTTAGATTAGATTCCCATTTATCTCTGAACCTATGCAACACAGAAATAAGTCGTCGGACATCTTTTGCAACCGGTCCTGACCAGAAAAAAAAAAATCTCAATTTTACCAATCACGGACATACATAGGTACTCAAAATCAACAAAAAAATCTTTATTCAGTTGAACGTCAAAAACTCTACCACTGGTTCGGATAACAACCCAGACGAGAAGAGTCGGCAAGAAATTCGTTCTGTTTTGTTTTTGTGTACATTAATGTGTTTTTTTGATAAAACTATTCCTTTCATAATTACATACCATTTTAAGTGTGTCATTTCCAGAGAATTGTCATTCCCACAGAGAGGAGTGTCGTCATTTCCAGATATAGATAAAGCAAGTGTTTATTTGTTAAAAGATAGATATTTATTTGGTACTTTTTTTACTTATATACTAGAATTTTAGGCGTTTACATATTAAAAAGTAAATAAACGATGTGTGGTGTACGACAAAGATTGGTCAAGAAGTACGCTCTCAGGTATCAGATCAGGAAGTTCGCAGCTTCGATCAGTGCAAGAAGATTTAAAATCTTAAAGATTATACTTATGACGTGTATAATATGGTAAATTCTTTTTGGTATGGAAAGACTCACTGGCGGAGTCACGACAGAATTTATAGTTCTCAATACTCTTCCGATATCGTAGTCGTGCCGTGGCGTGCGACGATCGTTTGATCCACAATTTTCACTAACCTTGAACGCAGTTGCGTACACTGGTGTTTGTATGCGAGCCGCTCCACGGCGACCGCCGAAGGTCTGCTGATATTGTGCAACATTACCGTTTACGTCGCCGCCTTTACTGGCGACCATCTTGGACCATCACATTGATATAACTTCTATTTAATCATGGTTTTATAATAATTTTTCTTTTATACTGTGTACCGTCAACGCTTCGACTACATTCACACCTAATTATTAAGTTATAATGAATATATAACAAATTACATGTACTTGATTGGCGACAGCTATTCAACGTTGAGGGTGGTAGCCAACTAGGTAGGCATTAGAAGACCCCATACCATAAAGCTATCAGTTACACCAAAAAAAAATCACCTTCAATGATAGCTTAGGTGGATAGCATGTATAAATAGAATGGAATATAATATATAATTTATTTTAACCTATGTCCATCGACATGGTATTCGACCACACTGTTTTATTTACTGTTTTTTATTAAATGTTTCCTTACAAAGTTATGGACAAATCTATTATGGATAAATATTATTTGGCGTATAACTTGAGAGCCACTTAACTGAATTAAATTCATTTACAATAATTTGTGTAATTCTGAATAGTTACAAGTAATCGTAGCTGTTACAATAGCAATAACTTTACTATTGACATTAGAGATATCAGATTCGATTTGGTCTAGTTAAAATATTAATTTCTCATATCTGAGTGTCATTAATACGCCTGTCGTCTTATATGGATCATAATCTTGGCCCATAAAGATGGATGAAAGAAGACTGCATGCAGCCGAGATGAGAATGTTGAGATAGATGTGTGGGGTAGCAAAAACAGACAGGATTAGGAATGCGCAAGGAAGGAGAGGATATTGTAAGAAAGGCATTGAATATGAATGTCGTCAGGTATAGAAGAAGACGAAGATCAAAGAAAAGATAGATGGATTGTGTGAAAGATGCCTATAAAGAGAGTGAATGTAGGTATGACCTCAAATAGAGATGAATGGAAGAGGAAGACGTGTTGCGCTGACCACAAATAAAAATGAGATAAAAGCCCTGCTCTGATGATGATCTGAGTCTCATTAATATCTACGTGTGTATATTAACCCCTTGAGCACTAATCTGGCGTTTACGCCAGCTTTCCATTGTTTTCCTATTATCTCAATTTTATGGGTACTCGACATATTAATTAGCAACCTATTGATTAATAACCTTAAATTTAAGTCAAATTAATTTATATGATATACTTATACGGGTAGAAATCATGATATTCAGGATTAAATAATATAAAAAAACATATAGATTCATTTAAGATTTATTGAAACATAATAATAACTTTATGTGTCTGATATCCGTGTGTTCACACTTAAATTATGTAATGACGTTTTTACAACATTACATTGACAAACTTCCCATAATCATTCTAGAAATGATACGAGATTTAAACAAGTATCTGTCATAAGTTCAAAGTAATATTGTTCATTATTATAAAAACAAAAAAAAACATAGTTGCACAGCTTTGTTATAAAAATGTTCAAATTAATTACGTCATAAAATAGTTTACTATTTATACAATCAATTAACATGAACTTGTAAAATTTGATAGCCACATATTAACAATACGAATTCAGAAACTTCTACGAATATTGACTACTAACTGCTCTTCGTGGTCTTACTCGCGTAGTTCCCGTTCCCGTGGGATTTACGTAATAAAAACTCCCTAGATTTAAACTATCTCCATACCAAATTTCATCTAAATCTGTCAAGTAATATTTATGTTTATTCGTTACATAAAAACATTATAAACAGACACTTCATTTTTTATTTATTAGTATAGGAAAAACATATTTTCTGGCCAATAAATTGTACTAATAATAGCTAATTAAGTCGACTAAAATAGTCAATAACACGTTCTCTTGAACTTTATCAAAAAAGTACTGAATAAATGGCAAACGGCGAGAGCGTGTAAATATCTCAAATCTACGGTTATTTATGGAGGCACTTTTGACGCATGTATTAGGTCAAAAATGGTCAAAAACAAAAACACAGTTACTGCACGATAAGACCACGTAAAACAAGGGAGATCACTTTTTTTTAAGATCCCTTATCGATTCTATTAATTTCACCAAAAACGTAAGTTAACCTGCAACAGTCGCCATTTCTGGTCAAGAAATGCACATGCAAGAGAAAAACGAACAATAAAGAGAATCCATGGAATCTTTTATTCGTTAATTTAAAAATATACAACAATCACCATAGTGTATACTCCCTACCTAAATCTGAGTTTAGTATCAGTGAAAAACTGGTTTTTCCGCTTTTACCTTTTTTTTTTGGTTCACAAACCAGACAGACTTTCGAATAATGTATAATATATATAGGGAAATTTTACAAATATTACGTATGGCATCAGCTTTCATAAAGTGAACACAAGTGATTATTAGATTACTTAAAGTTATAAACGTTTGACCTATAATAAGATATTACTTCTGTAGTCCCTTAATATATTGTAATTTACATTACAAAAAAAAAAGATAACTGATAGCTAAGTCTTCGGGTGTAAAAATTTATAAAAGATTACAATCCATAGGCGTGATTCGAGCGAGGAATATTTCCACTTTCAAACATTAATCACTGTTCAGATACGACATTATTCAATCATTTAATAACAATCAATGTTTTAAAATAACAAAACGCAATCTTGATTCTAATATTTAGAAGTGTATATGAAATAAAAACGAAAGTAATTATTTTCAACCTCGGGTAGCGACCTTAGATATGCGCTCATCTTTCCAAGTTCTTGCATTCGTTGTCACATCCTAAACATCATGTACTTGGCCGCAATCACGCTAGGTACATACGCATAAGTTTTGTAAGGATTTTTTTTGTTATTTTTAATTATGATTGCTTAAAAGAGATAGTTTTACTTTGGATTCCACGGAAATTGCATTAAATAACAGCGTCAGCAGAAGTTCATATCATTAGGATGCCCTTGTGCTAGTTACCGCTTCCTGGCTTAATATACTAAGCACTCGCTCAACTGCTACTGTTTATGCCCTTCGAGTCAATAGTGTTAGTCAGTCCGAAATAAAAATTAAAGTCAATAAAAAAAACTACATAAAACAGAAGCGATTCTGCATGCTAAAGTTAGTTGTAAACACGACAATTACAACAAGCAAATTGTTCAGTTTTATTACTTACACAATGAGTCGCAATAAACTGTCGGCAAATATTTACGCGGTTGCTAATTCGTTTGTTGGACTTTACGTAGCGGTTAAGGCCAGTTAACATTTCAAATACTAGTAACAATTACTCACTGGTGAACTATGTTATTTACTCAATTTGGTCTCTTAAAAGGATCCCTTGAATCTATTTTATCGCGATAGAATTATTCCGATTCGCTCTACAACAACACAGATCATGCTGTACCTCACAGCTATCAATAAGAGCATAGCTTGTGTAAAGATCTTTTCTTTGCATGACACAGAATTGCGAGATACGTTGACTATTGACGTTAAAGCGCTATGTACTCCTTAATATGCGAATAGTCATTGTTTGTATCCAAAAAAGAGGAAGTAAATTTTAATAAAAATTAACATTAAGTTAACTTAGACTCTCATTGGAAACTCGCTACATACATATCGAGGTTGATAATGTGCATCATATTTCGGTATTAATTTGTAACAAAATAATAATTTTAAAATGTATTCTCTTTTTTAATGGTTTTGCCTTGAAATACAACACTAGCCAATTAGTAATTTAAAAAAAAGTTCTGGTAGTTGAGTTTATCTTCCTTAATACTTCCTTTGTCTTAAGATGATTTAATTTCGCGAAAAGTATGAAATATATATTCTAAGTTTTTTTTTTTTAAGTAAAAGTTCTTTCTCTCTGGGCTCAAGGCTAAATTAATAATACATTTTGAACAGCGTCACAGTCGGGTGCGCGTTGATGTCTTTTCTGTGGGAAACGAACTTTTTTTGTCTCATTTCAAACGCAAAGAAACGTCTGGTCAAACAGACGTGTGTTTCTAGCGACCAAACTAGAGAGGACATTAATTATAAATCGGAAGTGGATTGTTTAATATTTTAAAATAAAAAAATGTATGTTTTAGTTCGAGGTTTATTTTATTAAATTGGCTTTGCAGTAGCACATATCAGTGTCACTGATATATTTTCATAAAATTATATATATGTCTATTATTAGAGTTATTTTTTATTTTCAGCCTCTGTTATTTACATTAGAGGACATTAAAATATTACTTATGCCTCTGCTTATATTTTAGTACATGGAGCGGGAGGGGGAAGGGGAGGTATACAATATTTACTTATTATTAATCGTTTTTTGTTCAAAATTGAACACAATATCAACCGATGTTAAGTGATAATGTGGTTCTGTATATTAAAATACTAAGTCTAGAGGTACTGGTTCTTAAATGAAGCTGTAAGAACACACCTATATACACTTGCCGACAGGTTTTCAAACTTGAGAGTGGCAGCTACCCAGTCACACATTATTAACAAATGCCCTACCAACATGTTATGGTTTCCTAATAATGTTTTCCTTCACCATAAGCTTAGGTTGATTATAGTGATGGATAGGTGGGTTTGAACCTGCATCCGTCCACGCGGAATCTTACCGCACTAGTACTAAATATACCAATGCAGTTATATATTACTTTTTTTAATTAATCTCACAAATGAAATTAAGAACTAATATAAAGTTCAAGAATATATAGTAAAATAATAATATAACATAAGCTTACGCCTGTTATCCCCGAAGGGTTAGGCAGAGGTGAAATAGCGAACTACACCAACCACATTTCGCCGAGCTTAGTTCCGTCTCAGATGTGACAGGAGGCGAACCAGTCGCCATATCGAGCACAAATTCTGTACTCCGGGATAATACTGAGTAAAAAAACCCAATATCACCCGACCCGGGATCGAACGCGAGACATCAAAACGACAGTCGTACCGTAATACTACTGCGCTACCGAGTCAAAATAATGCAGATAATAATAATATATGAAATAAAATTAAAAACACAACAAGACACATTAAATGTCCCACCAATAGAAACCTGTTTATAGTTGTCGTCGTATACTTAATTTTTATATAGAGGCATGTATTTACATAACGCGTGCTTAACTGACGTTCTAAGCACAGTAATGACGTACATTGCGACACAGGTAGTTTCAAAATCATCTGGCCGTTTGAAACGGCTTTTCCTTATCATTTAATATAGTTTATTAAGTCTGTAATTATTTAATAGATATGTACGTAATAAATAACATATTTTTAAACGGAATACTAGCAATATAATCGCCGTTAATCATCATGTCATTTCCCTCTATAGTTTCCTACAATCTTTTTATTTACCGTATACGTTTTAACGTTTGACAGAAATCTCGTCGGATGTTATGTGACGATGCAGCATCACTTGAGATCGTAGAGTATCTCTAAATTTAATGCCTTTAGGGTTAGTCCGTTAATCAACACTCAAAAGGTGGTAGAGAGGAGTTGCAACGCGATATTACGTATTTTTATTTTTTGAACGCGCGACATCTAAACCGGTAAGTAGCATGTGACCTTGATTCGCCGTTGCTAAGCAACGATTTCCAAAATTTTTAAGATTGTACATAATGTACCAAAAGAAATACACTTTATACTAGGGTTGGGAATAGTCTAAAACCACCTAAAATTACTACATATTACCAAAGGATTAAAAACTTAAAAAGAGGTTTCATCGCTCAAATACCAAGAAATTTAACAATAGGAAAACAATTGGAACTGGCTTAAATGCCAGGTTCATACTTTAACGGTTTAAAGTTGCTAAAAAAAACATTACAAGGTTAATGGACGACCTCTTACCATCTTGGGTCATCATTAAACATTAGATGAGTCTGTAGTCTATACAGTAAATTACCAAAAAAAAATAATTATAATTTTAAATTGTAGTTTTCTTTTATAAAAACTATCGAAATAATGTAGTTAGATCTTTATTGAATTAAACTAGAATGACGACTTCAGTGGTAATAAAACACATTGACAATGGCAAATGCTTCTGCGACGCCGCCACCGAGTGTAATAAAACTAACATAGTGATTAGTACAAAGAGATCAGGTTTTTTACTCTATGTTTTCCTTATGACATTATTAAGGTGGCAATAAAATATGGCGTAACTACAGGCTGGCCAAGTAAACCGGACGCTGGAATGAGAGCGCGGTGAACATTATTTTATTACAAGAAATTATATATGTAATTGTTGGAACATGGTTCTTGATATAATCGCTGTAGGCTGAAAATTGAGAACAATAAGGAAAACAAAGGATTTACTACCAATCTCACAGCTTTCATTAACTTCATCACTAACGACTTAAACTAATTCCGCCACTAAATGTATGATAGAAAATGATAATGTAAATCGTTTTTATATATTTTAAAACTATTATTAGGTTACAGTACTGGACCAAATGCTGTGATGAGTGTAGCAGTGCTGATCTATGTAAATTACAATATCTTTATGTCAGACAACAGTAGGATGAGCAGTAACTATACTATATATGACTCACATGAGTGACTTATAATAACTCTAATATAGTGTATGTCTTAAAATGGCAAAACTAATTTTATTTTTATATTTCAAACTAAATTTAGCAATATTACTACTTAAATTACAGCTATTACGTCTAAACCATCTTGGAAAAACATATAACAAAAAAAAATCAAATTAAAGACATTTATCTACCGGACTATGGTATAATCTTGGTAAACACAGAACTTTATTTGTTTATCTCTGTTTACATTTCAGTACATACCTTGTTTCATTAAATAATATATTATAAATACATTTATGAAGGTGATCGTAATTAAGTTGATTTCAAAGAAATATCAGTAATTTAGCTAACAAAAACTTCAATAAAATTATTGAATATTTAATGTACTTAATGAAAAATAGACATTTTATACATTAGCAGGCAGCGGAAAGAGAAAGATAGATAAATATATTATTTGAATATTTATAATTCGCCAAAGAATTGTTGCAACTCATTTAGTATTTTGTAGTACTTTTGAACAAGCCATCCGCTTCTTTTTTGTCAGAAATAACTCAACATAATTAACGTAGAAATTTTCTTAAACTAGAGATATCTGAAACATCACCCAATTACGACACAAATCCAATCAGAGCGAGAAGGTGTATGTATGTGGTGGTTTTTTTATACACCTCTCCAAAGTTATGCAAGCGGCGTTTGTTACGTAAAGTGACTGTGATATTGCCGATGAGTTTAAGCTATCGAGGCAAGTTAATAAACAGAGTAGTAATGCTAAAAATTGTTTAACCTACATTGTCCATTATGAGTTGAAAATGTTATTAGGGTAGCCTAAGTATTCTAAGAAATAATTAGTTGTTGTAAATGTAGATGTAAGTACTAACACTAGTTTCTTCTAAGTTGTATGTAAACTAACCAAATGGACTTTGGCCTGAAATAAATGATTTATATTGACAAAATATGTTTCACGTATTTTTCATGTCATGGTTTAGACGTTTATGCAGATACTTAGTAATATATTTGAAGTTTTCGTAAATTATTGTTTTTGTTTAAGGGCCAATTTTTTGATCGGTAATCAAAAAAACTTGTCAAATTGACTGTTACTAATACACTAACCAATTGTTATAGTCGCAATTCGTTTTTTGATCACAAAATCTACTATTGTTATTTTTAACATTAATGTTACCAGTAAAATTAATGAAACAGCTGTTCGCACTCGAGTTAAACATCCGCCATCTTGCTAACCAGTCAAAGATGAGTGGTTAAATATTTTAACAAGTAGTCACATTTTTGACAGTCGGTTACCTTAACTATGTTTCAAAAAACGCATTATAGCATTATTTTAACCATTTGGTACAAATCTGACCATTTCTCTAGTTGACTACGGAGCAAAACGGCCCTAAGAGGTTTGTCAATTCGTGCACGGCGACGATTTGGGAAGAAGTTATGACCAACAACTCACCCACTCTTTAGACTGCCTTTCCTCGGTGGTTGGTTTAATTCTCACCTAAGCACGTTTGTGGTGGCAGATCAAACAATTTTCTCCTTCTTCAGAACAGTAGAGAACTGATAAAAATCGTGTGCACTGATACTAGTTACTCATTTTGTTTGTAACCTTATAGACACCGTTAAAAAATATAGTTTTTACTAATATAAACTAAACTTACTTAAAACAGTGAGTGTACTAAGAAGGAAAAGAAATTTATTTGTTACACACATAATATCCAATCAATAACAGAACAAAGAATATCACAACAAAATATAAAAAAACAGAGAAAACAAAATTAAAATAAGTGTATGTGTTACAAAAAGGTATCGAGTCAGCATATATGCTGAAGGAGGTGGGTGCACCAGCGCTGATTTTCACTCGACGCCCAGAGTGTTGTGTGTGCAGCGTTGGCTTTGCGAGTGAGCGTGTCCTTCGTCGTAACTTTATTTGAGGAACGTGTCATAAATGGACGCTTCATAGGTAGAAAGGACGTTGAACAAAATGACAATATTACTTATAAAAAGGTAAAAAAAAAGAAAAAATAAAATAGAATATGCATACATATATACACATAAATATACATACATATGTATACGTACATTATTATAAAAGTAATAAACATCAGGTTAAAATAACTGTTATAACAGAAGAAATACTTTGAGTTTTGAACTAAACATATTTAAAAACGTAGCATTTCGAATTGGGGGGGGGAGGCAGGTTACTCCAGCATTTGGTCGCCTGATATCTGAAACTACCCCGAAAGGCGAAAGTTCTATGCTTAGGAATACTTAAGAGGCACAAAGTTGGACGAGTTCTGAACTCCCGCTGCTAACCAACTAAAATAAAATACCAAGAATTATTGTAACCGAAGAAGATTCAGCGCATTTCCGAGTGAGACGGCTGCCGCGGTGGTCTCTGATTGGTCACGGAGGAGTCACGTGACCTGGTGCCCGTTCGGAAATTTGCATGGAACATATAATGCAGTGAGTACATTTTTATTTACTTTTTGATCTTAGAATGACGAATTTTATGTAACACGGAACTTAAAATAGTATGTAAAAATAAAACATTTAAATAAAATTAGTAAAGATACTGTTTTTTTTAAATTAAATACTAGAATCCTCGTTTACATAGAAAAAAAAAAATAAAACCAACATAGACTTTGCACCTTTATAATGACGTCTGTTGACGAGTCATTATAGCACTGTAATAATGATGCTAACTGAGGACCTTATCTATACTAATAAATAAAATTGACGTGTCTGTTTGTAATGACAAAATGTTTTTTTTTACTAAATAGATATGAATATACACGTTACCTATACCAAAAACATAATTTTTAAAATTTTTGTCTCCCTGTCTGTCTGTTTGTTCCGGCGAATCTCCGGAACGGCGGGATGGATTTTGACGGAAAATTTTAGTAGATAGGTGAAGTTACATATAAAATAGTGCGCTACGTTATTTGTTGAGAAACTGTGAGATAAACACAAACAGACGTCTTTCAATATGACGAATCATCGTGCGTCATCAACGGTATGTTACTAGAGGTCGTTTGCGTAAAATATCACATATCTATAAATCATTTACTATGGCAAGTCATATAATTATTCTGTTTATTACACAATTTAGTGAATTTAGTGACGAATCGTCCTATAAAATATGTATAAATATTTTTTTTTCTAACCTAGCTAATGCTGTTGACCGAAAGGGCCTTTACAGCTTCACCGAACTTTGGGGGCGAGTGCTGAAGGCACTCAACCGCAAAAGGTAACTAGCACAAGCGTTCGAACCTCGGCTTGGCCGCTACCTGAGTGTGAAAACTCCCGCGGAATTTTGATCCTAGCTAATCCCTACATTTTTTATTAACATAAAAAAAGATTCCTTACAGGACCTATGTACCTGCGTGTTTATGTGCAGGAGTGTGTATGCAGTATTGTGCGTGTAATGCTCAATGCCTGGTCAGTCACTGTATCGCACTGGCGGTGACGTCAAGAGTCTCCCCAGTTGGGAAACGAGACACGTCTTGGGTCTTGGGCCTGAAGGGGACCCAGAATGTGTGCGGGAGGAATGTATAAATAAAAATACATTTTTGTATATATGCCATTCTTTTACCTCAAAGACAGACGTCTCATTTGTCAGTAAATGTTTAAACAAAATCTTCTATTGCTAATAGGACAATAACATCGAAGTTTTATTTATTTATTAAACATAGACAAGAATTACCTTCGATTGAAAAGATGTGCAATTTATATCTTCGCACGCGAGGATACTTATCATTCTTCAATTACATAAATTTAGACTTTGTCTACACAGAGTTTAAATTTAAGCTACTTCTATATTGAGAGACGATTATCTCTATCTCACGGTGAATAAGTCCATTCAATTATGTGAGATAGGCAAGGTTATATTCGAAAATGTCACAAAATATCACAATGCAGGAGTGAGATTTCTCATGTTCTTCCCTTTTTTTAATTATACTTTTTACAATTATTAGGACGTATGATTTCTAAACCGCAAAAATATGCATCACATAATTACTACGACGCCATGTGTTGAGAATTCAGGAATTTTAGGTTTAGAATCCAGGGTTTGATTGTTTACCTAATTTATCATCTTAATGTAGTATTTCTCATTGAATGAAAGGATAAGGTTAAAAGATTTACATAAATCTTGCCTCTCGTTTAGTGTTCTCTATAGGAACACAGTATAAAATGAAGTCACTTTATGGGTTTTGAAAAAAAACGTTTATTTTTAATATCATTCTTCAAAAGGACAAGATCGTTAGACCACGTTCATATTGACGCCTGTTTTCCTTCCCTATAATTCAAATCATATAGTTAAAAAAAACTGTGATAATAAAAGAAAAACATTTAAATATAATCAGATAACTATATATCGACAAATATCACTTTACATTAATTATAAAATAATTTACATGATGATATTTGAAAACTGGTTGCTACACGTGTTTTTACACACGTAAATCTTACGTAAATTATTTGTTTTATATATTAATATTTGAAATAATGCATAAATTATTTTTATTTAAAATTCCTAAATATGATTGTAATTTATAACCTAACTATAATTTGTAATTTGATTCTATTCATATACTCTTGTTCTCGACGTAATTTTGTTTTGTGATATCGTAGTCCTTATTTTTAATTCATTATCTTTAATATGACTATATTATATCATTTTGTAGATTTACATGATATAGTGTTGGGTATATTGATATAGCGAAGTCTATTGAAAATAATGACACAGAGCGTGAATTCCGAGATCTTACAACAACTTCCTTTTGAAAGCTAATTTATTGTAGCACTGACTTTCAATAAAATAATACAAAGTTGGGCCTAAAGAACTTTTATTTATGGCCGTAATAATTTATTCAATAATAAGATGGGTAAAAGATGACTGTTAATTGGTTTTGATACCCAACGGGGAGATCGCTGTAGTCGCCGCCAGCGAAGTACGGCTCCACTTTCATGCATTTTTATGCATTGGCATAACACACATTACACTGCATTAGATACTCCTCCCCATGACACGCATGTACATGGGTTCTGTAAAGAACCTTGAGATCTGTAGTTTCCTATAATCAACGTAGATTTAGCGAGGATCAATTTCGTTGGAATTTCAGCTTCAGGTAGAAAAGTCCACTTACCAGTGTTACTTACCTTTAGTCAAATCGAAAAAAAAAAACCATTGAAAATTCTAAGTTCAACTAATTTAAAAGTTAATATGATAGATATGGTTCTACGCAAACGGAACTACTCGCAAATGATAATTTGAAATAAATTACCATTAAAACATGCATTAGGTAACGAATCTAAAAATTTTAACATAACAAAAATACATAAAAAAATAAAAACAAGTATACTCGTACACTTCAATTCTCAGTAAAGAACAAAGTTTAATTTTTTTTTTTTTTTGCTTATCCGAAACCGGTCGAACTTTGTTTTGAAACTTGATTTTTTTTGTTGCGCGAGAATCCTTATTTTTACTGTTAGGTATAACTTGACCGGGGAAACGAAATAAAAACTATAAAGACTACCCCTTCGCGTGGGGTCGATTTAAGCTAGCAACCATGATTTATGGTTGTTGTTACGCCGTTGTTCATTTGGGGTCAATCAGTAATAAAGTGGTGCTCTTTTGCAAATTAATGACTCTCCTGTTATTACATGGTGAAGTTTTAGACTAACCCCCGCATCAAATCACGTGTTTTTTTTTTTGTTGTAAAAGGTGCCATCGAAATTTTCAGAAGATAATATATTTCTCAGCACAGGTATAACCTAATTTCATTACGGATTTTTTTGGAATTTTTTTGGAAATTGGAATTTTTTTGCCTGACAACTATGTAACAAAGCCACGTGCCGCTTTTCGGTGTTATGTCACTGCACCTACTCCCCTATTCCCCCTGTAATGTTTCATGACTATTAACGGACGATCCCTTTCTCATATAATTTATTCATTTTCCATTCTATTTTTAACTAGATACTGGAAGTAATATATATAATTTTAATTTAAAAAAATCTGTGATTAATTTGATAGGTTTAGTTGTAATGCAGGGTGCGGAGCCGTGCCTTAACAGACGCTGAAACGTTAACATAACTTGTATGATTCTACTGTAAGGGAGATAGATTACTAAGAAGTTTCCATAGAATCCCTATATTATTAGTCACAATATTATTTTTAGGAACAAAATATAAAAGGTATTTGAAGTTAAAACATTTACCTGTAATTTGGAGACTACTTTATTAGAACGAATCTTACTTAAGTAACTTAATAGAAGCAAGTGATGTAACGAGGCACCAAGACTGATTTTTTACAAACTTAACTAGAACGTTACAATACATGGTCCAACACATGCATTCCTTGGTTTTGAAGTCACTATGGCTCGATGCGTTTTTGAGTGGTAAGCCACAAGGACATAGGTACGCGTTCATCCATGCTCTACCACCTCAAATGAAATTTAAAAAAAAACATTTTTCTTTTATTTCAGGCTTTTCTCGAGACCTAATTTAAATAAATTATGTAATTTAAAAAATACCAAATTTTATTACAACAATGCAAAAAAAAAACAGCCAAGTGCAAGTCGGTTTCGCGCACCAAGAATTACGTGCCACCAAGTTAATAAATATGTATTAAATAGGTTTATGTTTTTACCAAAAAGATATGTTATAAATCATTTCGGGATGCTTAGTGCGAGCAGTTTTCAAGCTACTTAGTTACTATATCATATCATTATCATCACATCATATTATCATATCATACTTATCGTTATAATAACATTACTGTTAACGCTTACATATAATTGCCTTAATAGCGTAAATTATAAATTGAATAAAATTAAATTTTTATCCTTGTATCTACATATTTCCACTTATAACACTCATACAGTAATATTTTAAACCGATTTCAAGGTTCAAGAGATAAAATCAGATAAAAAATATAAAGCAGGAAAAGTTGAGCTCAGTTCCTTCTTTGAGACCCGAACCCATTTTTTTTTTTCCAAGCGGTACACGAACTTTAACAAACGATTAACAAAATATCATAAAATATATTTATCAATAAAAAAAAAATAATTCATCGAATCAGCAACGAGGTCAGATTGAATTAAATATTAACTATATTCAAAAGTTAACAGACAACATCGGAAAATTATTTAAACAAATCACCTTATAAAGTAATATGTCCGCGTAATTAATTAATATAAATGAATAAATAATAATAAATTACATACGTTATGAGCATCTTCGTTGTCTGTCAGCTTCTTTGTACCATGCACTTAATTCCACCACAGGACACAGAGTGAACACGCACAGAAATTTTATTAATTAAAATAATATCGAAATTATATTTTTATATTAAAAAAACTTGTAAAAACAAAAAATATGGCACACACGCGTCCACCCTTTTGAAATATAAACTTTCTAATTGGCGCGTAATTTTACGTTTGTGGCGTGTATTAACCGCCACGTTCGATTGCTGACTGAATGGGTTTCGCTCGTTGATCGTTCGTTCTTTTCCTTTTTTTTTATTCTTGTTGGTCGAACAGGCTGCGGCCAGCGGAGTTAGCGGCCAACGC